>OY728155.1:632400806-634800806 GCA_963277665.1 Viscum album | reverse complement strand
CCGATACAGTGCTTGTGTAATTAGTATAAAATTCAATGTAAATGAGTTTAAAAATAATAAAAATAATATTTTTTTATTAATTATGGTATTAAATGAATTAAATATGTAATTATAAAATTATAAGTGATTTTAAATGTGTTTAAATTATAAAATCATTATAGTATTGATTTATTTGAAGTTAAAAATGAATGAATAATACCAAAGGTGAAATTAATGAATTTTTATGATAAAAAATTCTATATTAAATGATTAAAAAATAAATAAAATCATGAAATATGACACTTGAAATGATAAATAGATACAAATGACATTAATGTATAATTTCTGTGGCACTTATCACCTTATAAATAAATTTATGAACATGAAATTCTAAAAATATTTTTAAAGTGGTAAATATTAAAAAGAGTTTACAAGAGGATTAAACCAAAATATAATGTTTAAAATGAAACATAAAAATTTTAAAATTAATTTATTGAAGATATTTCAACTGTATAATTTCCAAAATTCTAAATTATATCTATTAAGTTCCAATTTTTATAATTATAATATATATTATATATAAATCATTTATTAAATCCAATTCTCTCATTTCCCTCAGTTATAAAAGGGAATCACTTCTTCTCCATTGCTCACACTTCATACACCACTTAGAACAGAAAATAAGAAACCAAATCCCATCCCATACTAGTAGTCCTACCCATTACCTAAGTTATTTTTTTATCATCAAATTAAAAACCTATAAGGCATGAGGTGAATTCCAAATGTGGTTTTATAGATAAGGAATATAACTCTTAGCCAAGTGTTTTTATTTTATTTCCTCTTCTATATCCAAAAAATATACCAAAACATGATTGAATTAAAAAATAAGTATCTTTCATATAATTAAATGTTAATATTTTGGATTTAAAACCCTTATTCACCTATTATAAATCCTATAAAAATGAAAACATCACTTGTGTGTACGTACAACCTACCGTATCCATGTAGTGGTGAAATCGTTTTTTATCACTTTTTCATTTGGAGGGTTAAAATGTATAATTAATGAAAATATTTGATATCTTTGACATAATTATGATTTTATAAATATAATATATCCACAACCTTATTACCCTTTAATCATTTTAAAAATGATAATGGTGCATGTGAATACATGTGTACTACAACCACCACAAAGTGATGCAATTCATTTTTATATTACCACTATGAATAAATGATTCAAAATTGTATATATTCAAGAAATTAATAATATTTTATAAAAATATATTCATAAAATTATAAAAAAATTTATTTGATCAATCTATTTCATGGTTCTAGTAACCACATTCAATATATAAAAAAATTACATAAATTCTTCAAAAACCCTTAAATTGGTCGATGTAAACAAGAACTATTCAAAGAATGGATTTGAAATTATTTTCAAATAACCTTAAAAGGAATATATATTAATGTTATATAAATAATTTTATTAATAATTTTTAATTCTTTAAACAAGAGGATCAAATATGTATTACTAATAGGAGACCCAAGATAAACATAATTTCAACTCACTTCTACTTCAAGGTTACATGTTTTAAATTAAGTACCTATTTGTTTTTAAAAAAAATTCCATATAATACCACATTAACATATTATATATTGAATTAATATTTATTCATTTTATTCAATGTTTAAATAAACGATTAATATTTTAAGAGTTTTTGATTCAAAAGTTATTTATATCAGAATTGATTCCTTTTACAATGCCTTTCCATTTCAAGATTAGCCATGTATAGGTTTCCTTCGGGGAAACATAATCCACATTTATTTTATTTCAATATAGTTATTTTTTGTATTCATTATTTATATTTCATTTATTTTCTTATTTGATGAAGAATCAACAAGTAAGTAATATTTAATAGACATTGTTTTAAAAATTGTGTTTTGATGTTTTCCTTTAAATTCATTTTTTCCATAACCATATTATATTTAAAATGTCTTTAAGAATTGTTATACAATTATAAAATGATTTATTATATTTATTTACACTCAAGATTAAATTTCAATCATAGAGTTTAAAAGTAATCTTATTTTTATTTTCTATACAAGGTAATTTTTACCAATGGTGTGAATAAAATCTCTATTTAAACATATATCATATAAATGATCTATCCTACCATCATGAATTTTATTTGTTTTAAATATATATTTAAAAATTTAAATGGTTATTTTTAAATTATTTTTTGTTTCGTAATATTTTGAGGATTTTTATTTAAAAGGATATCAATGGAACGAAGTTTAATTTTCTTATAGGAATGAAAATAATTTTGAAAAGTGATATATAACCCGATTGTTACATGAAGTTACTGTGAAGTTATTTTTAATTGACTAAATATATTTTATTTTTAAGTACTTTTTTACTATAAAACCTTCATTTATAATGAATATAAGATCTTATTTTACTATTAATGTATTAAACTTTATTATGATAGTATTCACCTTGTTATGATCATATAATGTATCACTCTAATTTATTCATTGGACATTTTTTTATTTCATTATAATTAATTAATTCAGATTGATTTATATTAATTTGATGATGTTTCAACCATATACCATATCTATATATGTTTTTATTTGAATAAATATTATTATGTTATTTCATTTAATATGGATATATTGATGTATTAATGTTATGTATTCTCTATTCAATATGTATAATTATTAGCTTATAAGTAATTTTTAGAATGAATTGTGTTGACCATTCAAAATCTATGGAATGCATAGTACATGAAAGTGGTGGGTAGGGCCTAGTATAAATCACAATGGGAAGTGATTTTTATGAAAATGTGATATTTTTTGGAGAAATTAATTAATTAATGTATAAATGACCATTAAGGTATTATGTGACAATACAAGGCGATACTTGGAAAAGTATACTACTTTTTTGTAGTTTTATTTGGAAAAATTATATTAGGGGATATAAATAATTGAGTATGAGGCTATGTATGTGATAAATATTTTTTAGGTAGAAAAATGATATAATTTTAAATGAATAATGGTAAAAAATTCTAATTTATTGTTCTAAAATTTAATAAATCATATGTGAGGAGTTTTAAATTGATTCTTGGTTACTATAAAGATTTTGGAGATTAAATTTTTTGACAGATTATTCATATATTTTTTAATTTAGATTGTGTTTATCATTTTAATTTGTAACATGATGAATAGATTTTTAGAATTTTGTGGATTTTGTAGTCAATTAAATATTTATTTTATTACATAAATCATGAAAAAATCATTACAATCATTATGATAAACATCAAATTATGAAATCATACTTATAGAATGAGAAAAAATCATTTGAGTAAATTTTATAATATCTTTTCTGAATGGTAAAGGAATTTCTCAAACTCAAAAAATGAAGATAAATATATCAATTGTCACATTGAATGTATCATTAAGCTACCAAGGTAAGTTTTCAGAAACTAATTTTCATGTATTAGTCTTATAGGGATACATGCGTCCTATGTTTCTTGTACACAATAAAGATATTAAAGTTAATGAGAAAAAATATATCTTATTCTATTATTTTTCTATATTCAGTTTAGATAAGAAAAATTAAAATTAAAAAGTGAAAAATTCTATAAGATGGGGATAATTTAATACCCCAATATTTGAGATTAAATTTTCATTTAAAATTAAAATTATGTTTGATAGTATATAGCACATTGAGTACTGATCATAAACAAACCATGAAATGATATTATTTAAATATGTCTATTATAACCTAATTGTTTTTTTCAAGTAAAAATAAAAATAAACAGAATATGTAAAATATTTATAAACAATTTATAGAATAAAAATTTATTTATTAATTCATAATAAATAAGTATTCAATTATCAGTAAAATCATTTTTGCCCAAAAATCTATTTTCTTCAAAAAGTGTTTTTATTGGCTTTTGAATATATATATTATAATTAATTACTACCATATTTAGAAATTTTATTTTTAATAATGTACATAATTTAAACAATAATAATTTCACAATAGTATTTGGATGATTGTTTTGGTAATTTTCTAAACATATTGATTTTGATTGATTGGGGAAAAATAATTTTTTTAAAAATTTCATTTCTCTTCAAATAATCATGTATTTTAAAAGTCCCCTTATATTATTAATTTTATCATATAATAATATAATAATACATTAATTATAAATCACTTAATTAATTATAGAGTAATTTATATTATACTTATAAGTTCATTTTTTGGCTTAAAAACACATTTTTGATAACTATTTTTTGGTTTTTTACACATTTATATTAAATTTTATTTCTTCCATTTATAAAATTTTAATGTTAAAATTTTATTACATATTTATAAACATAATGTTAAATTTTGTAAATTGTTCCCTTATTTATTTCAAAATGAATAGTAACCATTGTAAATACTTGTCACCACGGTAAGGATAAAATTGGTAAAATTGGGTTTAAACAAGAAGATAACGCCTAATAATCACCCTAATAACTGAATTTATCCAATTGTATGAAATTAATTCTACAATATAAATCATTTTTTTAATATTTTTCATTTTGGGACAATTATACTTTTATAATTAATTTTATATTATTTCAAAGTAAATAATAAATACAAAGTGACACTCTCATTATTTTAATATATCTAATAAATTTTCATTAGGATAAAAAGAATTTAATATTGGTTTTAAATAGATGTTTTTAATATTAATAAATTATTTTTATAAAATTAATTAAATTTTAATTTTAATCCATTATATAATTACCTTAAATGCTTATGCATCGCTGATAAAATGCTCATGCAGGTAGTACAAATATTATGGTAAATGATTTTAAAAACCATAAAATTAATATTTTCTGGATGAATTGTGGTATTTCATGAATTTTATTTGTAATTATAAATTATAAATTATATTAAAAGTTTTTATGTTATAATTTCATTTCTTTATTGATGTCTTTACAGTATAATTAAATAAATAGTTCTAAAAAAATTTCGAGGGTATTTTTTGATAAATAATAAAATATCAAAATAATTAAAATATAAAAAAGTTATTATAGAGAATGTTTGGGATGGTAAATTATATTTAATTTCATCAATATTTGATTTTTAGCCACTTTTCACCTTATAAGTAAATTAATGGCCCTTAAATTCTATAAAATGTTTTACCAGAGTTAAGGTAAAAAAGGGTGAATGATAGGGTTAAACCAAATGATAAGGTTTATAATGCAATATAAACATGCATAAATTTTATTGGATAAAGTTATATAGATAATATAAAGTCCTATTATCGAAATTATTTCCATTTTTTCCACTTTACATGATTATGATATACACTATATTTAAATCGTTTAAGTAATTCTAAGTGTTCCCATTCACTCCTTATAAAAGGATGTGATTTATTTTACCTTTCTCACACATCTTGAGAAATTTAGGTTGACTAATCCCTGATAAAATACCTTTAAAAAATTATACACCAAGATCTTTATTCTCTAATATCATCAAAGGACCTACTTAGAATGCTTAAGGTGTAATCCAAAGTTTTTTTTCCACATAAGAGGTATACACTTAACTGACTATTTTCACTTATTTAATCATATACCACATTGAAATATTCAATAACATGATGAGATAATAAAATAAGTATCTTAAATATACTAAAATTTTATTAAAATAGAGTCACATCCCTTATTCACCTCCTTTTAAATCCTATAGAGTACTAAAACATCACTCATTTGTATGTATGACCCACCATCTCTAAATAGTGGTGTAATTCGTTTTGCATCACTGTTTTACATTGACTGTTATAATGTTTTAATTAATTAATATAAATTATTTTTGTGAACAAATTATTATTTTTAAATATTATATATCATTTAAATTATTCCCCTTCCATTCATTGGATAATGATAGTGTTGCTCTTGCATAAGTGTAGACTACCACCTCCTTCAAGATATGTGATTAATTTGTTTATTACCATAATGAATGGATTCTTATATAATTAAATAAAATGAAAAAAAATTATATTCATGAAATTATTAAAACTATGCGCATGAAATATAAATTTCATGACTCCTTTTACAATGTACAATATATCAAATTAATTTTAGTGAAATTTAATGAACATTAAAGTGATAAACATAAGAAAGAACTGTTCAGTGAATAATTTCAAATTGTTATGAATGGATATTAAAAATAAATTATAGATGAATATTTTCTTCACAAAGTATTTAATAAATTTAAATTCATTATACTAGAGGATCAAATATGTATGACTAAGTGGAGACCCAAGGTAAGGGTAATGTCATTTCATTTGTACTTCAATGAGATATGTTTTACATTATGAAATAAATTTTATATAGGTTTTATATAATTAACTTATGACATATTAAATAATTAAATAATATTTATTCATTGTTGTTAATTTTTAAATTCAATTTTAATCTTTTAATGGGTTTTAATTCAAATGTTATTTGTGTCCGAAGGGATTTCTTTTATAGTCTCATTTTATTTTGCGATTGTTTATATAAAAAGTTTTATTGGTAAATTATAGGATCATAACATATTAAGCCAAATATATTTTTTCTACTATATTTATGTTTTTTTCTTATAGGTTTACATTCTATTTCATATATATTTTTTGGACCAGGAACCAATAATTATGTTACATGTAATGGAATTTATTTTAAAAATAACATTTTGATGCATTCATTTCAATTATTTCTCATCCATGTTCATATTTTATTTAAAATGACTTCAAGGATGTTTTTAATATTATATAAATATTAATTATATTCCTTTTAACCCATTATATACTTTCTATTAAAATATTTAAAAGGAATCTTCTTCTTGTTTTCAAAAAAAGTTACTTTTTACTAAAGGTGTGAACAAACTCTCTATTTTAACAAATGACATAGGAATGAATTTTAACACCATCATGAATTATATTTTTTTTAAATTCCATTAAATGTTTCCACGTTTTTTTGAAGAATCTATTCAAATATTTTGGTGTTTGTATTTGTAATTCTATAAAAATAAAATGGAATTATTTTATTAAAATAATGAAAATAATTTTTAAAAGTTATTTATAACTCCATTATTATAGGAAATTATTTTTAATAAATTGACTCTATTTTAATTTATAAAGTATAAGCTTTAATAAAACCCAACATTTTTTATGAATCAACAATCTTCCTTTAGTGATAATGCATTAATCATTATTTTGATATCATTATCTTTATTATTAGAAGGTTATTTTTCATTCTACATTATTCATTGTAAATTATTTTTATCCTTCATTATCGTAGATGAATTCAGAATCATTTCAAATTTGGTGATTTTTTACCTATATACCATTTCAATATATGATATCATTAAAAGGAATATTATTAAGTATATTATTTAATATTCTAGATAAATATAGATTTTATACATTCTCAATTAATTAAAAATAATGGTTGACTTATATAGAATCTTGAGAATTAATTATATTGATAATTCAAAATACGAGAAATTCATAGGGAATGATAGTTACCAGTGTGGGTCAATTATAGATAAAACCTTAATGCATAATTACATAAAAATGGTTTAGGAATAAAAATATGATGAAGTATCTTTAATATATTGGTTAAAAGGGAATTAGAGACCCATAATTTGTGGCCCCCTTAAATAAAAAAGGATACTTATAAAAGATTGATATAAGTGAAATATTGAATTATAATTTCAACTATGATAGAAAATGATTCTTTTAATTTATTTAAACACTCATCATTATCACCTCACATATATATTTAAGAGGGTTATACAATTGAGTTTCAATAAACTCTTGAACCATCAGTTATTTCCAGAAGGTACCATGGAGAACTAATAAGTCAAAAATACATGTTCTCAATATGTGGAAGAGCTATTAATGATATAAAATTTTCCTCCAACTTTATCTATATAGGTCTCGTTGATTAAGTGATAAATACCATTCCATGACCAATTTCATACCTATCTTTCTTAGTAGTATCATTCTAACTTTTATCACAATTAACATGCTACTTAAATTTTTGTATTTGGGATCATGTATAGCCTAAAATACTTATTCCATATTTTGGAAAACAATTCAATTAATCTTCACAATCAATACCATAGATAGCCTCTGGGAATCATTTAATAATGTTAGATGGTTATAAGGGGATCCACTTTTCAAAAAAATTTAATCCAACATCAACAGTTTTCATATAACCTTGAGTTCCTTCTATGATAGTTTCTTGAAGAATCAATAAATCTATAACTTTTAAAGTTTCTTCCATGTATTGTGGATTTTTATGTTTTCTTTTCTACTTTTTGGGTATCCCTCCAATGTTACATGGTCTGAAGAAACTCTTTCCCATGAGACAAATGCAGTGGGATGCCTAGGAATTCCTTCAATTATCCCATCTAGTATCTAAATTAATAAACATTATATCCATGACATGTAATTTCCCAATGATAAATTGGTTATAGTGCCATCAGTTGGTAAAAATTTGATGTGCTTATATCCTAATGCATCAATAATATCAAATAATATGAAGCCACCATTGGATGTTTTTTTGCACCTAAAACATATATAGGGTAATGAAAAATCACATAAAAACATATAAATTATATTATAATCTTATATAGTGTCTCAGTTTTAAATATAATGTAATGATCAATTCTGGTTATCAATACCCCTATAAAAGGGAAAGAGAAGATGTGTTCTCCATGTGTATGCCACTGGTGTAATAGAAAATAGTTTAATATGATGTATTGTAGGTGATTCTAGTGATAATAAAATTATGTCTCATCATACTTATAATCAATTTCGTATCAGGAGGCATAGGTAAAATTCGAGATACATTAGGTAACTCCCGAGAGAATAATAAATGGGAGAGAAACACCATACATTGAGGCTTATAACAATTTAAATGATATTTCATCAATACATATACATAAGTAATGTGTAATATAAATTTGGTACATTGCATTTTAAAATTATACATTGTGAAGAATCATATAATTATAGGAAAAATTAGGCATCTCAATGATTGTTGGTCATCCAAATTAATATTGTCCATCCCTCATAAAAGTATTAATTTTTAATTATAAATGAGTATCCAATTGTGGGAAGAGATAGTTTCTGATAAAAATTGGTAGGGAACCCATAAGATGATGGTGTGGGGGAACCCTTGTTCAAAATCTATAACCCTAAGAGGTATACAAATCCTCTTCTAAAATATTTAATTAAAAAACATCTCTATTATGAACATGTTAACATCATAATTTCCTTGAGTGACTTATCCTTGGTTTCAACCCATATAGTTATAATTTTTTTTGACATGGTAACTATATATAACAACTAAATTGGGATGAATCTATCCCATGATTTATCACCCAATAATCATTAATAGAATTTATACCATGTGATAAATCCATTTTGGGTCAATCCAGATGATGGACACTAAAATGAATTCATTATACATATCATTGAAAACCAAGATGTTTCTATTAATATATATTATTAAAGTTGATCCAAATCTTCCCATTCTAGAGATAAATGTTTTTTTATTTGGGAAATAATAACGTATCAAATCTAGTAAAATATTACTCTACTGGTGGACTACGAACTCTGAAACCCATACTGGTCGATCTCAGTTCACAATTCATAGATGTACATTAAATTATTCATAAACCTGATAGACCTTATAGGCCTATATACATCCATCATAGAAACTAAATCTATGGTGAATATCCCCTAACAAGATACATCCCAGCCCTGAGTAATTCAATGAGTAAGAAAGAATCATAGTATAATATCATGTGGGTTCGATGACTCTAGTCTCAATTTTATATGATTAATTGGGAATGGATTAGAATGTAAAAATCATCATCATTATAAACATAAAAAATATATTCACTTGGGAAAATATATTTATTATAATTTTAGAATGAATTCATGAATCTTGCTAATAATATGATGTGATTAGGGGATGAGATCATAAGGCTATATTAATGGTCAAATCCATAGAGAGGTAGCACATCCATCAAGTGACAATACTACTACTATTATTTTAATAATAATGTAAGGAATTCATAATGATATTAGACGTCACATAATGAACTATCATTAAAATTCATAATCATAGTAGCTCACCTTTTATATGGCCTCAGAATAGTGTGTTGGGATAAGATTACAGTTATATTCTATATAAAAGAAATAAATGAATGAATCATGTATCAAAAATCAAGGAATTAAAAAAAATTCACAAATTATAGAGTTTCACTAATGTTAATGACTCATTCCAAGGTAATCAGTCATGCTATAGATTTCCACACTCTTTAAGGACCATAATAACTGAAATTTTATTAAGTGAATAATTTTAGAGTCACTGCCATATGAATTTAAAAGAATGAAAAATGATGATATACACATCAGAACACCATAGTGGGAGTAGAGTACCACTGTAGGATTCACTTGATTGTATGTAATACTTTGAATGATATGAAACCCTTATATATAGGGGTATAAGAGACCTTTCCCCTCACCACGATCCATGATAAAGAGAAAAATTCTTTAAACACCTTTGTTTTCATCAAAATCATATTCATTTCAATCTAAATGAGTCTATTTCTGATGGGTGACATTTATAGGCACCAATAAAGTTCCAAAAGATCAAATTTAGATAAAAATAGTTCCAATACATCTCAAAATATATAAAATAGTAAATATTTTCCTTGATTGTGATCCAAGAAGACACAATTTAAGCAGAGGAACCGTTAATGCTAAGATACATGAATGATGTTGTTTGTGAACTTGTTTTTGTGTGCCCAAAAGTTGTAAGTAAAAAAAAATATTCCACAAACATAAATTAAATCATAATTAATAAGGGATCCATCCACCATTATACATAGGAATTTGAGAGCCTAAGACCCGCAACTTTTCATTAGTATGCATTGAACACTTCAGCTTAGGTGTCACTACACTAGAACATGCAAATGGAAATTCTAATGTATACCATGAATGTCTGATAGTTATGATGTTAGAGAATTTTTACCCATAAACATAAGTACAAAGGACTATTTTTTAGATAACTTCACCACCTTATCATAATTAATTATTTAGTGTTCCTTCTCAAAGCCTAAATATAAATTTCATCCTCCATATACCTCATCTTCTCAACTCATATAGAAAAAAATAAACATCAGTTCCTAGATAATTTCTCATAGTGCTTGTTATAGGCCTCAGTTATTTATTATCACTTCAAACACCTTTGGGTATCCTTTAATAAATTTATCAATGAAGCATAAAAATATGTGTGTGTACACAATAATTGTTAGGCCCAAGTATAATTATCACACGCCATGTCCCAGATCTATAACATTAGATTCCTTAATTTATATAAAATGATCCCAACATACATTATGTCCATGTGTGTGAATTCTAAATATATCAGGAATCTAATGACAAAAAGTCCCAACATATTCACAATGGAGATAGACCCACAAATATTCTTCCATGTCCCTTTTTAAAAGGGATAAAACCACTTATATGGGATTTCACCCGCCATTATCCATTACCTATATAATAATAAATACTCATGGAAAATTTTAAAAAGACTACCAAATTTTCCCAATCTTAATAACATTCCCCAAACACTGGATTGATTTTTTATATGTTTTTATCATGTGGTATGTTACCAACTTCCCATTTTCCCTTGAGCTTCAATACACCTTGGTTCATCCCTAAATAAGACTTAATAATATTATGTAGGAATCATATACATACCACTATTGGTTAAAATACTAATAGATGGGCTACGTGTATGGAATGAGATATCAATTTGGAATAATCCAAACACCTCTCTTAATCACTTTGAGAATCTGGTGATTGAAAACCTTTCTTTGTTGAACTCTTAATGCTACCAACCCTGGATTCCATATACCCCTTTCAAAAAAATATATATTGACCTATTTTAAGGAAAAAAATTCAATAATTTCATCCCAACACTCATACGAAAATCCATTATAACATCTTGACCTATATCACATTGGAATGAAATCATACCAGTGGCACTAAATGACCTCAATCACTCCCCCTTATATGACAGAGGATAGTGACTTGTAGAAATGATCTAAGGATGTACCCTAGGGAGACTATTCACAACATATAAAAGTGTGGAAACATAAAATAAATAGTAAAACAACCTAAAAAATCTATAACTATCACATCACACAAACCCCAAATAATCTTAACATGAAATAATAATTAAATGTTTATATATAGTCTTATAAGACCAATCTTCCACTAAGATGATCCCATATATAGAAAAAACTAAAGAAATAAAATATAAATGAGGCCCTAATCCCAACCAAAATCCTTGCCTCATCTTTACCTCTAGACTATAATATATCTCTCTCAATATTGAAAAACTTGGGCCTCTACCCCATCTCACACCTACAACCAAGTAAGAGTCTGTAGAGTTATCCACATTTTATGGAATCATGAGCAGGGTGTGAGTAAAAATCTCAATAGGGAACCCCAATCTGAGTCCCATATATACCAAAATGTAATGATATGTTCTCATTACATGATATAATAAATAAATTTCTAATTTAAAATAGATAAAACAAAAACAACCATAATGAATCCTCAGGTTTGGGACCCTGATCAACTATAATTTTTTTTGCTAGTTACTGAGTATCTCTAGGAATATCATGAAGAACATTCCAACCAATGTACCAAAACCACACCATTGAAAAATACATATAAAATGTTCCAATCCCAATAATCATATTTTATTATTAGATATATGAACCCAATCAACCATAAATGATTTTTCAAGTATTGGGGGTTATATGAGAACATCGTGATGGGCATTCCAACCAGTATAATAAACCCGGGTCTCTGTAGTATACATGATAACAACATGAAGGTTCTCTTATAAATATCCACCCATTATATATGATCAATAATTACACTAAATCCCTATAATAACCACTAGTATTATCATATAACTACCCTATTGGAGTTTTCTAAGCTAGTATTATACACCTCCCCTATGGTATTTTTATCAAAAAGTAACAAAAACCTCCCTAGTGGGAATTTTCATGAGTATCCTAGACCACCACTATAAATATTTTTCTTTTCAAGTACACATAATAAATATACCATCATGGGAATTATCCATTTATAATAAAATAATACACCAATTTCATATTCCATTTCACATAATTTGGATCACAAAATGGATCCTAATAATCCCATTTGGTCATCAACTATGCACCACAATGAAAATAAAACATGAATAAATATAGGGGTTTTCCAAATTTACAAACCCATCACCATTATCATTACCCCCTATAGATGACATGAAATGTATGGGTTAAAATGTGACACATATAACCTTCTATACTCAATCACGTACACATCCTCTCAAGGTTAGGCTAAAACCAGGGAACACACCGGGGTCCCCTAGGTTAATAAAATTATGGAAACCTACTAGGGGTCCTCATAATCAATCTCAGGTCTCATCATTATGCTATTTACTAGAAGGAATCACATCCATTATTAATTTCATAAATGAACTTGACCCCATGGTCTAGACAAGTTTCCAATCCTAAGAGATGTCTTAGATCCCATTTTAAAACTCCAATTCATCCCTAGTTCAATATTAACATCCAACACGTTCTCAAATACCTAAGGCATACCCATACTATGTCTCTAACTCAAGGGGCATGGACATTCATAACAGTTCTAATTAAAAAAGTTAATGGAATCCAATGTGTCACATGGGTTATATATATCCCACATAGACTAACACTCTCACTAGATCATTGGACCTTTGTAGATAGGTTTCAAGGGTGTCCTACATGAAAACCACTAGGTCATACTCACTTTGGTCACACTTCACAAGGGATTCATATGTAATAGAGAAACATAGATATAGTCACTACCATGACCATCAATGGTCAAGTTACGAAAGATAGTTGAAAAGACCAATATTACATTGGATTTTTCTAATTCATTTTTTGGATATTCATTTTAAATTAAACATTTTAATTTTATTTAATAATTTAGTATGAAATTTATTTTTTAATGTCTATACCATTATAGAATGACCACATTGTGATTCCCGAGAACTAAACATTATTACAACCATTGGAAATGTACCAAGGAAAAAATACATCATTAGAAGAATTTCCATTTATTTTAAAAAGGTCTATAGATACTTCCCAAACTCTTCCATCCTCATCCATGTTCAAATAAGCTTGTATTAATGATTCGAGCTACTAAATATTTCCAGGGATTGTACAAAAAATAATTTTATCCTTTACCATTAATTAATAAAATTAAATTAATCTAATCACAATGATGAAAACTAATAGGATGACACTACCACACAGAAACTTTTACTAAAATCCTACAGGATGTTAGTGGGGATACCAGAAATCATCTTAGGTGAAACACCAAAACATTGGAATCAATTTCCAATTAATTTTATTTATTTATTAGGTAAAACCATAAAAAAATACACAGTAAAACATTGTTTTCTGAAACAGTGAGTGATGACAAGAAAACATTATCTTGAAATATCTATTTTATAGGAAGAATAATAAACCCATCTAAAACAACTGATTCCACTATGTTATAGTGGAGTTGAAAATGAACCCTAATCCAAGAGGAGAAAAAATTATAATATGATAAGGAATAAGAATAAGTGATATCCTAATAAAGATAGACTCAACTTAAATCAATGTAAATTACATAAAAAGAACCCCAAATATAATCAAAAAACAAGGAAACAAAGGGGGATAGGGGTAAGATGCACACATATAAAGAAGGGGGAGGAGGGTTATTTAACCTCATAAAATCGAGGGTATAAAGAATAAATTTTACCATTAAAAAACAATGTTCTAAACTTTACAATACCATCTTCTAGTTGGTGCCCACAAATAGCATGCATGTGGAAATATTATAACACCCAAACTCCAGTTACCTAGAGTCGATGAATTATTACATAACATTGGCATGATATAAGGAATCATGTCCTGAAAGATCGATCATTTTAGTAGCCTTGGAAGTACTAGATACATTCACATGTTTTAAATTACATCATGAAATAAAAACATCAAAAACATTTTCCACCATTTTTTAACACACTTATATCCTTAGCCTATCACTATAGGTCAACCCTAAAATAAATATTCACATCTTGGAAAAAATAAAACATAGAAAGGGGTGAGATCATATGCTCAGTAAGGATAACAATATAGCAGAAATTTTCATAAATAAGCATAAACATTTAAGGTAAAGTAAAATACTAAAAAAACCCTTTTAAACATAAAATTAAGTATAATATGGAAAATAGATAATCAAATAATTACTTTTACTAATTCACATGGATATTCTACTAGTCAAAAAATCACATGGAATATCAATATGCACTTTCATAATGATGGAATGCATAATGTCAGACTTCATAACCACATAGTCAAGGCCTTATGCCACGACAACAAATAAGATTTTGTCAAGGCCTTATGCCAAGACACTAGATTGTCGAATGATACCTACTGATGTATCGAGGAGCTATAACAGGATCCACCCATCACATACTAAGTCCAATTCATTCCTCATATGAGAGGGTTTAAACACAACATAAAAATTCGTATTAAAACGAGCTTACGAAATGTCAATACTTTATCCATAAACCATGAATGGTGTAAAAATAACACATCCACAGTCAAACATATCAAAAAACATTCAATAGAATATGGAAGTTTTCTATCATAATAAATCAACTTCAAATAAACTTAAAATATGTCAAAGTATGTTGACATAGATGAAATCAAAACTTTTTTAGAGAAATATCTCTTTCTATTTTGAAATCATTTAAAAGTCATATAATTATAAAATAAAAAAAATATTTTGAAAATATTCTTATAATATTTTATGGGAATATTTGACAATTATATAACAACTTAAAATAGACACACCCACCATATAAGATAAAAAAATACATTCTTACCCTAATTTTGTCGAAAAGGTCATAAAGTACCTTATTTGGAAAAACGATGAAAAGATTATTTTCAAAAAATATACGGTAAAATAAGGGTATAAATGAATTTAACCCATAGTATAGTAAATATTTAAAATGTTTTGAATTAAATCTTTAAGAAAACATGAATATGGATGATAATAGGTCCCAGTAGATACTTACGTAAAAACAACCTCATATAATAAAGAGATTGTGAAATTAACCCTTACCTTGCACTTTCCTTTGGTCGAGGGTATGTTTAAACTCATGTATAATGACCATAGTATGTTATTAGATTATAATAGAATCATATTCATATTTATTATATCATACATTATTTATTTATGACTTTATACTACCCATTTAATAATGATTTCCAGGTTAAATTAACATTTCTGGTAATAATCGCTTTCTTTATCGTACGTGTTTTAACTTGTTATTCTTGATCATGTGATTTAGATAATGATTTAAATAGTCCCAGAATATAATACTTGATTTATATATCATATATATTTATAATATAAATATTTTATAATGGATAGATATATGAAAGTGAAGGCATCATCTATGGAGACAGTAGGCCGTACATACGCATAAACACTATTTCCGTTTTCATATCGTATTGAACTAAAGTAAGTGAATATGATATATGTAAGTACATATATATATATATATATCTAGTATCATTATTATATCATATATTACATTCTTATTAATACTATATATTTTTATTATCATCGTTGAATGGTGAATGTGGGAATGAAGCTCATCGCGTTGTGGAGACAGTAATATGTACCAACGCACGACCGACAATATCATTATATTGATGGTGAAATCAGATGTAATTGGATGGTATATCATATAGAAAGAATAATTAACATGTTATATTTATTATTATATTAGTTTTATTCATTATTATACCCATCCAAATAATGAAGTATTTGAATAACAAACTACACCATGATGTGGAGACGGTAAGCCATACGTACGTACGTATGGTGAATTTGTCATTCATGTGATGGATAGAATAATGAATATAGTTTTACCATTTTTATAAAAACATCATAGTATATATAAGATACTGTATTTATTATTTTAGAATGGAAAAAACAAATAAATAGGAAGTGGAAGAAGAAAATAACTTGAAAGAGGTGATTAAATATTTACCTCATTTTTGGGTTCTTCCTTTTGATTTGATCAAAAGGGCTCCTTAGGTTGTCTTTATAACCAAAATAAGGCCTCTAAAATAATCTTAGTAATGTTTAGAGGATATTTGGGTTGGGTTTGGTCGATAAAAATGGATCTGGAGGTGTGAAACTAAGAGAAGGGGAAGTGCCCTTTTATAAGAGAGGTGAGGGTCACTTTAGGAAAAGCCTAAAATATTATTTTATAATAAAATAATTTTTGGTTTCTAATGGCTAAAAAATAATTTATTTATAGGATAAGGTGGTTATCGGTAAAATAAATCTCAAACAATAGGTTTCAAACAAGTTTAGGTTACCATTTTAACTTTATCTTTTAGATATAACTCTTAGTTAAATAGTTTAACTTTTACCATGTCTTCTTGTATTCTTACACTATATGGTTAATAAACATAATATAAACTTCCAAGAGAACCTCAAGTGGTTAATTAATGAAATATATAATATTATTTATGTACTTTGGACGAATATTAGGTTTTTAGGAATTTTATATCATCCAATAATATAGTATTTGTTTTAAAAATTAATTTATTTCTATTTTGACACTATTTGGTATTTTGTTTTTTAAAAAGTCATAAAAATATTATCACTTCGAAAAAAATATATATAAGCAACCCTAAAATGTCATATTAACCTATAAAACTAGTTTAATTCATCAAAAGTATCAATTTACATTTATTTGTATATTTATAATATCAATTATTTTAATATTTTGTTAATAAGGTAATTATTTCTTCATCATTGTGTCATAAATAAATTATGTATAAAAATTATAAATAAAATACCATTATGTAGGAAATATTTTTATCTTTATAATGAATATTTATAGTTGAATTTATAATGTGTTTAGCCCTATATAAAAAATGGTTTAGTTATTAAACTTTGAATTTAACACTTTTAACTCTTCTTTAAATAAAATAATAATAAATCTCCTAATCTAATAAAAGTGGCCAAAGAGGATAATATTTTATTCCTAAGGTTTTTTTGGTCGAATTACACTTATCAAATAGAATTGGGACATGTTCTAGGGTAATTATAATATCATTTTTACCCTTAATTACCCAATTTACTTTTAACCGCGGTAAATAAAAGTCAAAAGTTACTATTCACCAAAAATTATTTTCATCTTATTGAACCACATTTTACATACTAATTTCAACCATGTCTCTTGTATTTTTTAAATTAAACTCATATAATTGGTAAAATTAAGTTTTATAAAAATTTGCAAATGCTCCTAGAAGGTGGGTAAAAACGTTAAAGAGTTGAATAAAATTTTATACATCTAATTTTATTATAAAATGACTCCAATGATTTAAATTTAACTTATATATATATATATATATATTATATATCTATTTTTACATAAAATAAATTTAAATAAAATAAATAAATATTAAAAAAAGGCAAGTTTTAAATACTAACAGAGTGTTTTTTTACTATTCATCAAAAATTGAAAGTTTTCAGAAAAATACCAAATATTTACCCTAAGATAATTTTGATATTAAGAATTAAAAAATTAAATACATATAAGTTATATTTATTAATTTAAAATTAATTCCTATTGTCAAAACCAAAAAGCGGGTTTTTAAAAAAAGTAAAAAATTATCAAAAGATTGACACGTGTTTATGAAAAATGTAAATGTGAAATTACTTATAATGACTTAAATTGTATTAAATGATAAAAATATAATATAATTATACTTCAAAACCATTTCAATTCAAAATTTAACACTATAAATTATTTTTATTAAAAAATTTGTTTTCAATTAAAACATTGTATTTGTCAAAATATGAAAGTTATCAGAAAAGTACCAAAAATTTATCCAAACTAAATTTTTTATGTCCCAATTATAAATGATAATTTAATTTAATTAAATATAATATATAAAGGTGTCACATGTTGGTTTTAAAAAGGGTTCTCCATTAAATGGCGGTAAAATTTCATTTTTTGAAAAATACTTTTTTTATATAAAAAAATGAATTTTTCCTTATATTATGTCTAATAAACACATAATATAGATTATAAAATTTTATAGAGTATATAAAATTCAAAATTAAGTTAAAACTATTCATAACCGCTTTTTGAACTCCAAATTTGGTAAGTTGTGGTGCGCTCAAACTCGGTGTTACGTGTGGCGTAAGTTATTTAATTACTTTGAAGAGATAATGTACTATGAAAAGGTTAAAAATTAAAAATACCTTTGTGGAAAACCCACACCAAAAATTGGGTTAATAAAATTTAGTCTTAATAAGTGGGAAAGAGAAATGAAAAGTCACCACCAAATTATGATCTCAGTTATGAGAATAGTTCTAGAAATTAGAGACACATAATTATAGGAAAAATGTGAATATTTCTAGGTAGTGATTGAGGTCATAAATAAAAAAAAGTGTAAAATTGAGGGCCTTAAAGCCATTAATCTATGATGATTTAAAATATCATCGGTTCGACAAAACATAAGTTATTAGGATAACACATTTTTGGTTTCAATATCCCTTCCCTAAAGTTTAATAATTTATTTATTCATAGAATAAGAGGAAAAAAATATACTTGAAAACTAGAGTATCATCCTTCCACTAATTCCTACCACAAACTCTTCTTTCACTCCAAAAGATAACAGAATTCAAAAATATTCTATTTATCGTAATCGTATAGGGTTCCAAAAATAATGTATTTATAATTAATTTGTCATAATATTTACAAAAACTAAATTATACAAACCTGTACATCATGTGGGATAGTGTTAGGTGATGCACCCTTGTCGCTCTTCGGTTGCGGGTTCAAGTCTCACAGCCTTGCATGACGCGACGAGTTGTTGCCTGACCTCTGGGTTGTCCTTTTTATAAAAATCCAAAAATAATATTTAGAAATTATTTAACCTTAACAATAGTATCCAATGTCAAACTGAATCTATTCCAAACTTTAGACTTATCCAAAATACTTCTGTCCAAACATACAGTCCAAAATTTTTAAGAAAGGTAAACACAATGATGATCTTGTTTTCACGTAATGGCATGTGAATACCTCCATCATGTATTCTTTTAAAACATGGTAACACCCTGAATTACCATAACACCTTATTGATTTCAT
Organism: Viscum album; assembly: GCA_963277665.1. Taxonomy (NCBI): domain Eukaryota; kingdom Viridiplantae; phylum Streptophyta; class Magnoliopsida; order Santalales; family Viscaceae; genus Viscum; species Viscum album. The sequence continues at coordinate 634,780,463 of OY728155.1, read as the reverse complement.
TCATGCTCCCTTATTCCTTATAGAATACTAGATATATTTATTATATCAAAAAATTTAGAATACTCCAACAATGATGAAATAAACAAACCATTAATCAATTCTAAGGTAGTCAAGAATATCCAAAATAATTTATCCAAATCAACAACCTCTTATTCCAAAATTTCTACCTCAGTATCATAACCATATTAAGGTTTATCTTTCCTCCAACCATGTATTTTCCAAAAAGTTCAACTTGTTGTTGAGTCACTTTTCATAGAACCATGTAATCTCAAATCTTCAATGAAATAGTATTGCAGCACAATCCTTATTTATTTCCATAACTCATATAACCAGTACAACATTGATACAACACTCAAATGAAATAATTCTTTAATAACAACATAATAACACTAGTCATTTATCTTCATCTGTGGTAGTATCATAATTTTATTATTATTCAATAGAATCATTTGCTGTATACTCTGATGACTGGGATATTGATTCACGTAGTTTCCCAAATCATAGAAAATGAAGCATTTTACATTTGAAACATTTTTCTTACCCTTTCAGTCACGTACTTGGTGTCCTTTATCTCCACACTTACAACAAACTCACATTTCTTTCAAGAATTTACCAAGGTGATTCTTTCCACAGTTATCACATGTGGGAAAATCCTTCTTCCCCTCTTCCCTTTATCCATCTTTCTCTCTACCATCCATTTCTTCTCTTTCTTCTGTTCAAATCCATAGGACTCAGAGAATTCTTTACATATCTTATTAACACATGATACTATTTCTTCATATGTTGAGAATATTTGGGAGAATATTTCCCTTCTAAATGTTGGATTAATACCATGAAATATATGATCCTTATTAAATTTTGGATCATGCGTATTTCTGGAGTTCTCATTCCTTCTACTGGGTGCCATTTTTAAACAATGGCATACACTAGGTCAGTTTATGAATCACAATTCCTAATTCCCATCTTGTAAAATATCTAACATAAATTGAACTGTTTATGGATATAATACAAAATCATAAAAATGTTTTCTTTGAGGAAGTATGTACTCCTAAATCATTCATAATGTCTTGTAATGAAAATGTGAATTATCCTAAGCATATCCCCTAGGAGTGTTGTAACCAAGTGTGCTGCAAGGGCCGCTATCGTGCACCAGTTCTTGTTCGAGTCTAGCTCAATGTTGTGTTTTCAGGTTTTACCCCTAGGTACATCTATGTCAGATCCACCTCTACCAACTCTTATCTAGACAAGTATGTATTTCTTGTAAAAATCACAAAATCTATACAGTACCAAAATTCTAGGATGTTCTTCTAGACTAATCCTCAAAGTCTATCTTAGGGCAGTGTTCTCTAATCAGAGTTTTCTAAATCTAGTTTCCAAGGTTTGTACTAAACTTCCTCTAATACCAACTGTAACACCCCGACCCCAGTTACCCAAATACGATGCATTATTACATAACATTATCACGATATAGGGAATCATGTCCAGAAATACAGATTGGTTTAGTAGCCTTGTAAGTACTAGATACATTCATAAGTTTTACATTACATGATGAAATAAAAACATCAAAAATATTTTGTTCCTTTTTTAACACACTTATATCCTTAGCCTATCCCTGCAGTTCAACCATAAAATACTTCTTCATATCTTGGGGAAAACAAAACACGGAAAGGGGTGAGCTCAGAGGCTCATTAAGGTTACAATATAACAGAAACATTCACAAATAAGAATAAAAATTTAAGGAAATGTATAAGACTAAAACAAAAGCCTTTTAAAAATAAACTTAAGCATAATATGGCCAATATAAAATATTGAAAAACAATGGTGGTAGATTTGATGATTATTTTTATTATGAATGTTTAGGCTGATAGCAGGATCATGGTCTTTTGAAGCTTACTCATATAAAACTGCATTATAAGGCATGTCTGGGTTTACTTTTCATATTGGAGGTTAATGATTTTTTTGGCTGTTGTTATCACTATATTTAATTTTAGTTATATTGAATTACATTCATATATTTTAATTTTTTATAATACCAATTGATTATATATTATTTCTTTTTCCATGGTTTTATGTTTGTATTTTTTTATAGTAATATGTTTGTTCTATATAGGGTAATTCCTTTCATTTCATAGTTTAATACAAAAAAAACTACTTGTAAACATGTATCATATTAGAGGTGGGATTATGTGGTCATTATATGTTTTTTCAGCACATTTTTTTGAATAATTTTGATATTGAGTATGATGGACTCGTATCAAACATTATATTTTAAATATTTATAGAATTACATAGTTAGACACATGGGAGGCATTTATTTATTTGAAAAAATAGAGTAATTGTGTTCATGTTTTTATAATTCAATCTATCAAGATTGGTAACATAGTAAAAAATGATGGATAACTATTTCTTATCCAAGGAAACTAATTTTTTACTAATTATCTTTTGCGTCTACAAAATTTTTTGTATGGTATTGTTATATTGGTACACAAATCATATAGTAGTGCATATATTATTTTTTCATGTTCTTGCACATGATAGGTGAACATTATTTTTATAAATGATCATAAATTTTTTATGACTTATATGAAATATTATATTTATAGCTATATGAAATTATAAAAATTTATAGACTTCTTTCAATGTAGTATAATTTTATTTGGGAACCTCTATGTAAAGTTATAGGATGATGATGGTCAGGTTTACAACAATCAAAGTACCACCAATTATTTATTATGAGGATGTTGAGTAATTCATTCAGGTGCTTGATTATGAGGGGTATATACCTAATATCATTGAAACTATTTATCTATTATCAGAGGATTAGATAGTTTATATTTATGAGATGTTAGGATTTGAGTTTGGTGTCTAATATGAGAGAGATAAATGATCTCATATTATTCTCTTTGGTAGTTAGTTCATTTATAACACCACATTTTCTATATCTTATGATATATCATATTCCATATTATTTATTTTTATCCTCCTATATGTTTCCAACATTTATTCGTCACTATGGTCACGATCTTAGTATGATAGTTGTGGAATTTTTATTGTCTATTTTTGGAATAATTGTTATAACCATGATTTCCATGTCATTTGGGGTTTGGATATTAACAGTCATTAAAATGATGGATATGATATATTATATTATGAATAGTTTCTATAATTTTTATCTAATTAATGATGATATTATAGAACTATGTATAGGTAGGTAGTGGTAAGTGATCAATTATGAATAGGGTAATAGTATCTTAACTTCAAATTAGAAGATTATATTTGGTTTTTATAGGAGTTGGTTCTTGATTTTAATGATGGATATATTAAATTCACAATCAAAATTATAACATGTATCTTGTTGTTATAGAGTATACATTTTATTGTGAGGTTATTCAATGTGTTGAGTGATAAGATTCTAAAAACTATTTAGTGTGACTGTGGGTTATTAGTGTAGAATAGATGATGATATATCTTCTTTATTTACTTATATGTTTTATGAATCTTTTTATATATTTATATAATTTTATTTTTAAATGGATTTAAATTATTTTTTATCTTAAATTATACTGATGAAAATTATTTTTATGAGAACCAAAATTCTTTTTGGATATATAGATCAATATATATGGGTGGGATATCCAATATATATTAACAAAACCCAATTATAGTTGTTGATTCTCTTTTTCGTCACATTTTTTAAAGGAATGGAAATGGAAATGACTTAGCACAAATTGATTCATCCTTTGAAGAAAACATAAAAAATCGACAAAGGAATGAAAAAGGTGTCAAAGGAACTTTGATCACGCAAGTTCCCTTACTATCGCGCAAGTACACTTGGGCACTGCCTAATTGCCACGCAAGTGACTTGCCCACTCTTTGAAAACCACCCGGGGTCTTCTCCAGCCTATAAATACCCGTGGTGGGCCCCCCATTTCGGAGGAACTTTTTCCAGAATTCAGATACAGAGCTCTGAACGGCCAAGTCTCTCCTTCTAGACTTCCAAATGCTTCTGAGGTAATTCTTTACCCAGAATGGAAGGTCTAAACAAGAGGAATAAGGTATAAGTGTTATAATTCACTAACACTTGCGCGCCTAAGTGTTTTACCCTTTAAGGGAAATGGATACACTTGCGCACCTCCTTACCTACTCATTGAAACTTGCACGCCACTCTTCTAGAAGTACCTCGGGATAATTCTAAAGGCTTTGATAAAGGATCTCCCAAGTATTACGCTACTGGTTAACAATCACACAAGTACCCATGTGCCGCGCAGGTATACCTGCACGACTAGGACTTGCGCGCCGACGCAGTACCTGCGCGCCTGCCAGGACTTGCACGCCCTTCTATGTTTTGGGTTCCCCTCCTGCCCATTTCATCTCTCTTATGCCATTCCACCTCTCCTATTCATGATTCAGTCTTCAAGACACTCTTCAAATCCATTTATGGCATGTTTTATTTATTGACTTCCTTATCTAAAAGGAATTCCGTGGAAAATCTCTCAAAACCTAGTGATTTACACATCCTTATGCCACTATAGATTGAGATTTCATTCATTCAACATCATCCTTTAAGATGAAAGAACCCATTAAATTGGGTATCATTTTCAGGAGTAATCCCCTGTCATAATTCCCCTTAATTTTGGGTGTCTTCCTTAGGAGTAAGCCCCAAGTACTCATTAATTTGAGAATCCTTTTCAGGAGTAAACCCCAAGTCCCCTAATCTGGGCATCCTCCTTAGGAGTAAGCCCCAGTCTTCAAGTCCCTTAATCTAGGCATCCTCCTTAAGAGTAATCCCCAGTCTTAAAGTTCCAAAATATGGGCATCCTCCTCAGGAGTAAGCCCCAACCATAATTCTATTAACCTGGGCCTCCTTTTCAAGAGTAAGCCCTAGTCTCGAATATGGGCATCCTTCTTAGGAGTAAGCCCCAAGTCCCTTAATTTTCAAATCCCTTTAACCCAGGACTCCTTTTTAGGAGTAATCCCCAGTCTTAATTTCTCTTGACCAGTCATAATTCTTTTTTTTTTGATTTGCGCTTACTTCTCAGGATTAAAACCCAATCATAAGTCCCCTCCTAACTTGGGAACTTTTTTAAGAGTAAGCCCCAATATTAGAGTATCCAAATCTCTATAAAGCACATATACCTTTATGGACCACGTTCTTGGATTTCTTCCCTGAAGTAAATCTTAACCTTCATCTATTCTGGCAGTCATACATACATAAGACCCACATCATTTCTTATGATTTTATCTTTCATGGCACAATTGTTTGGTTTTACTAATACTTCTTGTTTCTCACACTGAGCATGAATCATGTGAGATTAGAGTCTAAAAGTAATTATGACATCTTTCTTTGAGCCATAAATCATAAAAATCATACTCCCTTATTCGAACTACGTAGGTTCTGATTCATTTAAAAAAAAGGATACGTAGGTAGCCCATCTGCGGGTACGATCCCAACACTGAAATAATCCATGTCCTTCTGAATGATAATAAACTTCAAGTGCCCCACTGAGTGGATTTAAAACCAGTATGGTCATCATAAAGACAAAGAGTCTTTTATGTATTTAAGGATACCATTGACTAAGAATCTCTAACAAATACAGATGATTCTCTATCGATGAAGAACCTCGAATACATATAAAAGATTCTCTAAATTTCATCCATATTTAATCATTGATTGTCAGATCTAATGGAAAGCTCATTTTATACTTGGTAATGTAATAAGGATTCACGAGAATACCTTAAATCTATATGGAGAGTCCCAGAGTAGAAAATAGTTCCCCTCAAAAAAGGTGTGATGAGTCTGACCTCCCATCCTCTCGACCAATGCAAATTCCTAAGCCTCATCAGTCCACAACTAATGAGTGCCTACCTTTGGAAAGTAGGTCCAAATGGATATGGAATCATTGGATGTTTTCGGTTCTATGAAAAAACCCATTAGAAAACACTTGGAATGTTTTAATATTAAATCAATGATATCATCCCCAATTCCAGATAAAGTCCCCCCTCAGAGTTGGATCTGAGGAAATAAGGATTTGACTTTGAGGAAAAGAAGAAAACCAAAGGGAAAGAGGCGTGCATGTGTTCACCATGCAACTGTCATCGCGCAGGTACGAGTCGCGCAGGGATGGAGCGCGCTAGCTATAGGCGCACAGGTGGCTATCCTGGCCTATATATATGTGCTCATTTGTCACACATTGCACTGAAATTTGGATTTTTGAGTTCTCACCATGCAGGTCATCTCTGCCGTGCAGGTTGCTCTCTTTTCTGCTTTTCCTTTGCTGTCACGCTACTGTCAAGGTATCTGGACCTGCGTAGTGATACTTGTGAGCCTAATACTTGTGCGGCACATTATACTTGCACGACATATCCACACTGGCGTGCCAAGTTTAGAATTTCACACCTTAATGCATTTGCCATTTTTTTTGAATTCTTTCACAAATTTTGTGAAAAATCAACTTTTTTTAAGAGTTAATTATTCTACTTTTTTGCACATTAAATGGCTCCAAGAATAATTGGAACGAATGATGAATTGGAAAGCAAACATCTTGATGATATGATGGATATCGTTGGCCACGATTATTATACCGTCTGTGATAGCACTCTTCTGGATTTGGCTATGTATTTGAAGAAATATCACATTGATTTCCCAAAAATCACTAATATGCCTTTGTATGGCTATGGTCATCTGTGATAAGTCACTATTCCAGAAGCAAAGAACTGTCTCCCATTTTCGTGGTTTCAGAATTACACCAACTTTGCTTCAACAAATATCTCATGTGGAGGAGGATTTATAAATGCTGGAACAGTGGAGAAGGACCACATGATGCATCATAGCCCTTGTACGCCAGATCTGAAACCTCATAAGCCTAAGATGCAACCACATTGTCATCTTTAAATCTTCCGAAATTCTCAGATGGATCAATCCAAAGGCTGGAAGAAAATTTGGGACTTCCGTCCTGGGGGAGGTGTGAAGCCAACATGGATGTGGTCATACTGGGTGCAACAAACCTATGCAGAGTTTATCAAGGATCTGAAAGGAGTTGCGATATATGAAGCTGTCTGGGTTGGGAAAACATATGTTTATATACATGATAACTTTGTGCCGAAAATACTTAGCCACTGGAGCCCAGAAACCAATTCTTTCCATCTGACTCATGGAGAAGTAGGCATCAGTATGTGGGATGTCCACATGATCTCTGGGGCTCCAATTTTGGGCGACATGTATGTTGAATTCATTCCTACCAAGGTGGCTTGGAATGATTCAGAGAAGACTCTTTATTTGGCTTGGGAATTATTTAAAATCTTCCATAGGCTCAAGAGTTCAGAGACCTCCTTAACTCATTCTAGAAAGGATATTCATCCGGAGGAGTGGATGAATATATTTCTTATTGAGAAGAAAGAGAAAGATCCAAAGGAGAAGGAGCGAAAGGAGAAAGGATCCAAGAAAAAGAAATCCAAGGATAAGAGGCCCACCCATCCTACCACCTGCACAAAACCTAATAAGAGGGGTGGTCTTGGAACATTCTGGCCAACTCTAGAAGCAAGAGAGTTTGAGAAATGGGGATATGAGGTGAATCAAAGGATCCTGAAGAGGACTTGTCTAGAGGGCTTCTTGGCTTTGTGGATCAGCATTTATCTCTTGCCAGCTAGGGATTCGAAGGGAGGCGTCAGGCTAGGGACCGTCGTTATTGCGGCAAAGTTGGCTGAAGGAAAAATGGTTGGGTTGGCTACCCCCATTTTAGCAAAGATTCACCGGATTTTACTTCATGTATTAATGGGTAAATCCCCTTTAAGAATAGTGGGACCATTACAATTTTTATGGGGATGGATCGCCACTCACTTCAGGACTTATAATGTACAGAATGGAGTACAAATTCCTGGAAGTTCTTTCAGGCCTTCAGTACAAGCATTCTCTAGAGTTGCTCCATTAGATCTTAATTCCTATGACATGAAAGTGAGGCTGAGCATGTTTAAAGAATTAAAATTCATTCCCTATGGAAATCCACCAACAGGGCGGTTCGTTGATGATGGAACAACACACATGGATTTGAGGGCATACATGCTAGCCTGTAGAGATGGTGTGCTTGTTTCCAGGATTGACGGCGAAATTATATGTGAGGCCTATGATCCATATAGATTTTCACATCAATTCAAGTGTCTGCAACAGATTGTTGTATCTCTCCCAGTACATGTCATGTTAGAGCAACATCCGATGGTTGCTCGACAACTGTGGCTGCTGACGTCGAGGGAGAAGACTAGGGCAGTATTTGATCTTCCAATTGAAAAAGCGACACATAACTTGACTAGATGGTATTCCGAGCATTGGAAAGAATCATATCCTAAAGGGGTGCTGAATCACCTAGTTTATCAGGTGGAAAAAAGGAAGAGGAATGTTTGGAAAGAAACCCTTCCTCGTGAAGGTGATGCTTCCCCACCTGAATCTGATTCACCAGATTCCTCCTCTAGTACTGATTCACCGGATTCCCATGATGGGGATGATGAGGCACAACAGGTGGCAAAGAGGCCTCGTTCCCGATATAATCCTCCGGTTAGAATCAAAATACCTACTCCATCAACTCCTTGTGAGTTACTTCATTGTGGTAATTTAATCACCATCACTTTATAAATCAATAAGTATTATTTTCTTATTCTCTATCAATAGGTGCAAGAGCTGGGATGAAATTGAAGTCGAAGATTATAGGACCTTCCTCATAGCCTTCTGGTACACACGCTGAATATCTACAACCAAAGGTTTTCCAGACATGGCAGAGTCTATATTGTGGTATTGAGCCCGCCTGGCTAGATTTGTGTGAGGGTCCACAACTCCCTGGAATAGGGAATCTTGTGGCTTCTACAGATATCCAATATGAGAATAACCCCAATGAAGTGCGGGCTTACATTATAGAGCTGGAATTGCTCATATATTCCACTGAAGATTCCATTCTTGTCACCAAGTTGGTGAAGGAAATGATATATTGTCATGCCGCTGAGGGGACTGATGAGGAGTTGCACGATTATGTGGCCTATGAAGATGTAAGTTTATTTCCTTATTTTATTTAAAACTTATTTTAGTTAGAACTTTATTACTTAAGGAAATTATTTTCTTCATCCTACAGCTTGCAAATAAAGGAACTACTGAGGTTCCTTCGCCATAGTATAGCCCTGGTGGTACTTCCATTGGGGCTGCTGATGAATCTCATCGCGAATCGGGTGAGATATATCCAGCCCAGCAGACCATGAATGAGGAGTTGGACATGAACTTCCATTCTACAATTCAAGTGCCAATAAGGGTGACTGCCGACACTCCAAAAAAAACAAAGAAGGAAAGACATCAGAGGAAGAAGTCCACAGATAAATGCTTCTTTAGTAGCGGTAAGTCATTCGGATAATCATGAATCTATACCCATGAAACGTTTTATCATATTTCTGGGGATTGTAGGAGATTATTCAATTTCCCCTCTAGGGGAGAGGAATGATCATCCTCTTAGGACCATGGAGGGTGCTGTGGAACAATCGCAAATTCAGGCTGACTTGGCTGCTCCTGGAAAAGATCCAGCATCTGTTCCCAGTATCCCACTTGCTACTATTGAAGGAAGAGAAGAACCTGCTGCTGGTAAGATAACAATGCTTCATAAAATGTTGAATGAAACATTGACTGAATTCCATTCCATGATACTTCAGGTTCAACCCCTGCATTAGAGATTTTGGAGGCTATTTCAACTGATGCCGTGATTTTATCCGAAGATGTTGCCCTGGGTCAGAGAACGCAGGATGAAGGTCACCAAGAAGACACATCAAATTTTCCCAGTGGTGAGACCAACTAGGATTCTGAGATGACATTAGATGAAATGATGGAACTTGGTGCATCATTCAAATATTTTATAAATCATGTTAAATTACCATGTAATTTAGAATATTATGGACGTGAGTGTTATCCTTCGTCCTGTTAAGAATAACTTCTTATTACATGTCTAATCATGATTGGTTCAAATATGTAGTTTTGTCTGAGAAAGCTGCTGAACTACCCATGCCTGAAGGGGAAACAAAAAACCCTACCATTGCATAGACATTAGCACAAGTGGAGTTGAACCCAGTAGAGCTTCCTCAAACTCATCCTGAAAATCCTGTCAAAGCTAGGAAATATGGGAAGGAGCCTTCTCAGGTTGCTGATTTACCGTTTGGTATGGAATAACAATATTTTTTATTGTACTTAATTTGCAAGACAACCAATTAACTTTTTTTATCCTTTGAAACAAACCAAATATTTAAATTGATTATACAGGGCCATCAATTGCAGTGGCTAGATCTGAAGGTGAGGTCTCAACTTCCACCCAAACAGTAGTAAAAGGCGAAGCAACCATGGTCAGGGGTGAAGGAGCAGAAAAGGTCACTTCCTTAAGTGCATTAATCCCAGATTACATGCCCCCTTGTGATAATGATGTTGAATCAGACCCAGAGGTGCTTAAGGCAATTGGCTTTTCATGATGCAAGGCATGGAACAACATATGGAAAATCATATCTGAAGTGCCTCTTAAAGAGCCACCATCAAAGATTTCCCGATTGTCATCCTTGTTCGTCATGCTAGGACTTGGCGGTTTTGGATACGAAAAGATCCATGCCATGGTAAAACAAGTCATTTTAAGAAGGGAATAGGAGAAAACGTGTCATGAAGATCTGACCAGGGTGAAGCTGTCAGCCAACATCAGTGAATTTGAGGCTGCTGTATCCCGAGCTGAGGCTGACTATGCTACCAAGATGAAGGAGCTAAAGCATAAGATCAAAGATAAAGTTGTCCACCAGATGCACCATAAAAAACAGTTAGACACTGTTATAGGGGAACTTGACCAACTCAATAATTCACTGGAGGGAGCTCAAACGAATGGTATGAAGGCCATTGCAGATGCCAAGAAAACACTCCATCAGGCTGAAAAGAGTGAAGTTGGTCGAGTGAATGAGCTTCAAGTAGCTGCTAATGAATCTCGGGATGCAGTTCATCAAGTGATGACTTATGTTGACAGCCTTTTGTAATTTCCTGAAAAAGAGAAGAGACTCCAATCTGTGGATTCCCTTCTAATTCTTGCGCATCAAATGGAAAGAATTCTTTCATCTTCAATCACTTGTGCACGCATTTTCCTGCTACCTACTTTAAATTTTACCTAATCCAATGGGCTTAGTAAGCATAGTTTGATTTTTACTAGGATTATTATAAATAAACGTACAAACTTTGAAACTTTTAATTGCTCAATATTACCTAAATCATACAAAATGTATGTTTAGTGAGCTGGAACATGACTTTTATTTTGAGTTCCCTTGTCTTTTGTGGGCAGTTTAAAGTCATGAACATCAGACACAAAGAGGATAATGTTTAAGGTCAAAATATCTTTGACCGAATGAAATAGAATTGACTCAATTCCTTGAAAATTTATCTGAAAACATATTACTATACTCAAGTATGAGGGAAAATATGTGAACTATGACTTAAGAAAATTTGAATCTGAGGAATGATATGAAAAAGAGCTAAAGGCATTAGAAGAAGTAGTTCCGAAGAATGAAGTTACCATTATTTAACAAACCTGTTAGGGGGTTGAATTATGCAGGGTCACCTAAGGGCATTGGCTGCATAGTCAAATAAATAGCATCTTTTGGCTGATAGGTATGTTATGTAGACTACTTATGCAAGGCCACCTAAGGGCATGTGCTGCATAGTCAGGCAAGATAACTCTCATAAATTTACTTTTCTACTGCTAAGAAGCCTGTGAAAGTTTATGGGGATTCAACTTTTCCAAAGTATAGAGTTTTCTATATATAAAGAGGTACTTGAATATGAAGAAGATATTTTCAATCAAGATTGTCTAAGAATTGGATAAATGTTAATCATAAGAAGGTCTGACCCAAGCGTAGGGAAGGAAAATATAAACCATAGACTTGAATACTTTCAGATCATGAAAAGGAATATGGGACAAATATGTTAAGGATGACTAATTTTGCGGATCCCTATATATTGGAATTAAGACAAATAAGGACAAAAGAGGTTTTTCTCCCAAGAATTAAGTTACCACTATTTAACAAACCCATCAGGGGGTTGAATTATGTAGGGCCTCCTAAGGGCATTGGATTCACAGTCAAATAATAGCATCTTTCGGCTGACAGGTCTGTTGTGTAGACTGTTTAATCAAGGCCGCCTAAGGGCACGTACTGCATGGTCAGACAAAAGAACTCTCAGAATTTCAAGCCTTTTGTGATTAGAAGTTAATAAAAGGGTTATGGAGATCTGAAAATATTTAAGGTTAGGATTATGACACATAAAGATGGGTATTGTCCAATATATACAGAGATACACATATCAATTCTAACCATAATCATGTTGTGTCTGGGTCCTGAATTGAAATGTTGGACTTCACTACGTATCCCATAAGGATGGGAATCAAGCCATACATAGTTCTTGAACTACAGTTTAATGACATGCGGGAAAAAGGATTGGAGATCTTAGTTTAGGTTCATAGAGCTCAGACCATTATAAGAAATACATAGTGTGTGTTTTCATGGGGACTTTTCAGCCAGGGGACTGAAAGTGGAATTTTGGGTTAGGCCCAAAAGACTTGGGGCTGGATTCGAGGGACACTCGAACGTTCCTACATATCCCATAAGGATAGAAATAAATCCCACGTAGTTCTATAAATTTCATCTGTACAAATTTGGTTCGTACATGCGAAGGGTGAAAGGGTAATTTAGTGCAATGATGGTTTAACCCAAGATAAAAGGTTCAGGTATTGCCATGTATGCACATAATTATTTTTGTTTGAATATAACATGATTGAAAATCAATGTAAATAATGATTCCCTCTCAGGTGAGGGTATCAAAGAATATTGTAGTTTATTGTCATACAGGATAGAAATGTTGTACAGTTTAACGTCATATAGCAAGGACGAAAGTGAACCAATGTAAAGATATTGATTCTGGGGGCGGTTTCACGAATCAACATAGTACAAGATGGAGGTGAACCGATGTGAAGATATTGGTTTTGGGAATGAACCTCAGGAGGTTGCCTACGTACCCAGCCTAGAAGGCAAGGATCAAAGTCCGCGTAGTTCAATTAAATAATGAATTAGTGATCAAGTTGTTCTTGGGGAAAATGACCCAGAAAATGGTGTTGGGACTTACACATGGTTAATATCCCAGAGAGAGTGTTATGGTTGAGGTTTGATCTAAGCTGACACGAGTCATATTCGGTGTGAGAAACAAGAGTTAATAATAACCCTAATGATGCACAGTTTAATGTCATGTAGTACATATGATGGGGACTATGTAGTTTAAAGTCTTGCAGTTAGGACTATTGGTGCTGCACAGTTTAATGTCATATACCAGGGACAGAGTATAGTTTAATGTCATATAGGATGTATTAAAGGACTTTCTGTACAGTTTAGCTTCATGTAGTTAGAACGATGAGGACAATATAGTTTAACGTCATTTTGGACGAAAGAGAAATGTGCAGTTTAATGTCATACAGTAAGGACAAAAGAGAACACATTTTAACTTCATGTTGGACATATTAGGGAATTTTTCATAGTTTAACGTCATGTTAGATGAAAAAGGGACGATATAGTTTAGCGTCATGTTGGACAGAAAATGAAAACAGTTTAAAGTCATATGCATGGACTGTGGATGGTGCAGTTTAACGTTTTGCTCGACATAAGAGACTTCTGTATAGTTTAGCGTTATGTAGTTAGGACATCACAATTTAATGTCATGTGGGATGAAAGAAATGAAAATAGTTTAAAAGTCATATGCATGGATTGTGGATGATGTAGTTTAACGTCTTGCTAGACATAAGGGACTTTTTCATAGATTAACGTCATGTTGGACACAGAAGGGATGATACAATTTAGCGTCATGTGGGACTAAAGAAATGAAAATAGTTTAGAGTCATATGCATGGACTTTAGATGATTCTGTTTAACATCTTTCTGGATGTAAGGGACTTTTTCATAGTTTAACTTCATGTTGGACGAAAAATGGACGATACAGTTTAGCATCATGCAGGACCAAAGAAATGAAAATAGTTTAGAGTCATATGCATGGAATTTGGATGATGCAGTTTAACGTCTTGCTAGACGTAAGGGACTTTTTCATAGTTTAACTTCATTTTTGACGAAAAAGGGATGATACAGTTTAGCGTCATGTGGGACTAAAGAAATGAAAATAATTTAGAGTCATATTCATTGACTGTGGATGATGCAGTTTAAAGTCTTTCTGGAGTTAAGAGACTTGCAAAATAGTTTAGGGTCATATTCATGGACCGTTGATGGTGTATTTTGTGTTTATACAAAATACTTCTTCATAAATCTGACATTGGTTGGAGTAGTGATGAGTTCTCCATCCATTGAGATTAATGAATAAGCTCCATTGGAATAGACCTTATGTATTGAATAAGGTCCTTCCCACTTTGGTTAAAGGTTGGGAGGTTTCATTCCTAGTATCATTGGAGTTCTGAGAACTAATACCAGTTCTCCCTGAACGAATGAATGAAGATGAACTTTTTTGTTGAAAGCTCGTGCTATTCGATTCTGATAGACTTCCAAGTGGTGTAGAGTGCACAATCTTTTCTCATCTAACCATTCCAATTCATTTAATCACTTTTGAGATTTTTCATCTATAGATGATTGATCACAAATGGCTACTCTGAGCTAAGGTAATTGAACTTCAATGGGAAAGACTGATTCTATTCCATATACCAGTGAATAAGGAGTTGACCATGTTGCAATGCGGGTGGTGGTTCGATAAGCCCATAAAGCATGAAAGAGTTTATCAGGCCATGACTTCTTATCTTTATCCACCATCTTTTGTAGTATATTTGACACAGTCTTGTTGATGACTTCTATCTGGCCATTGGCCTCTGCATGATACCGAGATGAATGGTTGGACTTGATGTTGTATTCTTGATACAACTTCTTCACCTCAGATGAACAGAAGTTGGTGCCATTTTCTGTCAACATGGTATGAGGGACACCAAATCTGGTAAAAATGTTAGACTTTTTGAAGCTAACAATGCATTTAGAACTAAATTCTTTGAGGGGTATTGCCTATGCTCATTTAGAAAAGAAATCAGTAGCAGTAAGAATATACTTAAAATGCTTGGCCGTAGCTGAAGGGTAAGGCCCCACCACATCCATTCCCCATGTGGAAAATGGCCACGAGTATTTAGCTATATGAAGGAACTTTAGAGGTTGATGAATGAAGTTGGAATGTACTTGGCATGAATGATGCTTCTTTGTGAAATCAACACAATCTTGTATCATTGAAGGCCAAAAGTATCCAAGCCTTCAAATCTAATTAGACAGTCTATTTCCAGACTGGTGGTAACCACAGACTCCTGCATGCACTTCTTTCATGAAATCCATTGTCTCTTCACCATCAATGCATCTGAAGAGAACTCCATCAAAACCACACTTGTAGATAATTTTATCTAGGTGATTTGGGATATCATAAAGAGTAAAATTGACCACACTTCGTCGGATTTGTTCTTTCCCAGCTCTATCAGGTGGAAGTGTTCTATTTTGAAGGTATTCCCTGATAGATGTCATCCACCCTGTAGTATGACCATACAGATTAGGAATGGGACTAATTTCATTGATCTCCTTTGTTCTGGTTCGAACATAAGGTGAAACTGTACGACGGTGGGCAATACTGATTGTTGTCTCATCCCGATTTGGATCTACCAGAGATGTGGCTACATTAGCCAGTGCGTCAGCTTGGGAATTTTGTGAATGTGGGACATAAGAAAATGTCGGTTCTAAAGAGAATTCCGCCATTAACTCTCTGACATAATCCTACAAATGGATTAGTTCTTCTTTTATGATGGAATAATCCCTATTGACTTGTTTAATTACCAGGTCTGAATCACCTTTCACCCTTAAGTGATTAACTTATGCTTGAAGCTCCAACTCTAATCCTACAATGAGAGCTTGGTATTATCCTTCATTATTTGTACCACCTCCCAATAATGAGAAGGAATAGGGTAACAATACCTTTTCTGGAGAAATGAGAACAATTTCCAAGCCAACTTTGTTAAATTTAGGATTTTCTATTTTCCTTCCTGTTGGACTTCTGGAAGCACCATCAAAATACATTTCTCATGTTTGAAGGCTTTCTTGAATAGAGAAGACTTCCTCATCAGGGAGTTCAATATCTGAAGATGTAACTTCCACTGAAGGGTGTTTAGCTAGAAAATCAGCCAGATTTTGGCCCTTTATTGCCTTTTGAGACACATATTGAATATCAAATTACTGCAAGATAAATGCCCACCTTGACAGACGTCTTGTAAGCATTGGATGACTAAGGATGAATTTGAGCGGGTTATTGTGAGATACCAATTAGTCCTCGTGATGTTGTTGGTAGTGTCTCAACTTCTGAACTGCAAAGATTAATGCTAGGCAACACTTCTCAATACATTAATATTGGGTTTCTACTTCAAGAATAGTCTGACTGAGATAGTAGAGGCTGTTTTCATTCCCAGCATCATTCTTCTGAGCAAGAAAGACACCCAATGATCGCTCTAAAGCTGTCACATAGAGGATAAGTGGCATTCCTTCATGAGGTGGCATAAGTACCGGTGGACTCAAGAGGTATTTATTGATAATATCGAATGCTTCTTGACATTCTTTAGTCCATTGGTAAGTGACTGCCTTCTTAATCAATTTGGTGAAGGGTAAACTTTTGCCTACCAAATTAGCGATGAAACTCCGAATTTAGGTTAAGTATCCTTGAAGTCCTCTCAATTATTTCAAATTTCAAGGAGGTGAAATACCAAGGATTGACTTGGTCTTCTCAGGATCGACTTCGATACCACGATGGCGTACATTAAAGCTGATAAATTTCCCCGAGGTTACCCAAAAATCACATTTTAAGGGGTTCATCTTCAAATTATGTTGTCAAAGCTTGCGAAATATGACTTCCAAATCAGCCAAGTGATTATAAAGTTGTTTGGATTTTACCACCAAATCCTCCACATAACATTCAACAAACATACCTAAAAAGGGTTTGAAGATACGATGCATGACACACTGATATGTTGCGCCTGCATTCTTTAGGACAAAGGGTATTACCTGATAGCAAAACACACCCTGAGGGGCTCTAAAAGATGTAGATTCCTCATATTTTGGAGCCATTTGGATTTGATTATATCTAGAATATCCATCCATGAAGGAAAGTTCTTCATACCCAGTTTTTGCATCGATTAAAAGTTCTGTAATCAGAACTGGAAAATCATCCTTAGGACAATGCCGATTAAGATATCTAAAATCAATGCAAACTCTAATTTTCCCATTCTTCTTTTTCACTGGGACAATATTTTCCAACCACTTGGGATATCGAAATTCTCTTACAAAGATAGCTTTGATAAGCTTATCCACTTCAGCCTCAATTTTGGAAGCATAGGTTGGGTGTGTTCTTCTAGCAGCTTGTTTGAATCCTCGATGTTCTTCTGGAAAACCCAAATGATGAGTGGAAACATCAAGATCAAGCCATGTCATCTCTGTATATTTCCAAGAAAATATGTATTGATTTTGCCTTAGAATGGAAATATACATCTCTTGTTCTTCAAGAGTCATGGCCACACTGATTAAAGTGGGGCCTGGATCTTCTTTTGTACCCCGATTGATTTCTCTGAGTTCATCCATAGTGGTAGAGATACCCTCTTCAAATGCTGGAGGAGCATCTCTGAGATCTTCCTCTTTTTATTCAACATGTGTTACTTCTTCTGTTTCTACTTGCATAGTAGATGATGAAGTAGAATTTCCATGATTAAGAGAGATGTTAAAATTTGAACATCTTGAAGAAGAGGCTTCCATTTCCGACCCAACTGATGATGAAGGGTCTTCCATGGGTAATAAAGAGGAGATGATGGATTGAGAATCGATATAATTGTTCACCTTTGACGTTTCTATAACTTCTTCTGGCTTGTTTGGAAAAGTATAGACTTTCTGGATTTCAACAGATGAAATGAAGACTTCTCCATTTGAGCTTTCATCATTGCTTGGTGGCTCACCAATTTCTCCCATGTTGTCTGACTCGATTACCGTAATTGATATTATTGATATTTCCATAAGAGTATTTTGATTTGTGTCTATCTTGTCAATTTGATTGATAGGAAACACATAATCTGTACTCACATGTGCAAATGGATTTACTGGAATCTTCTCCAAACCATTTGGAGCATTAACTTTGGTAGTCTCCCTTGTTGTGGATTCATCCTTTCCCTTCATGTGATAGAATTCCACCTCAATGTATTGAGATTCACATGCCTTGAATGGGGAATTATAACCATACAATGTCCCAACTTGACCATCGAAAAAATACTTGAGACATTGATGGTATGATGAAGGGATAGCCACATATTGATGTAGCTAGGGTCTTCCAAGCAAGATGTTGAAGGCTGAGTCTTGATCAATAACCATGAAATATGAATTGGATACAAGATCTCCAAACTGATTTCTGAGTGTAATCTCGCCCAGTGGTTCTTGTTCATTTTTATCATATCCTTATAACATCGTAGTTGAAGGAGATAAATCAGATTTCGTGAGGCCCAATCGACGAAGTGTACGAATGGGTATGAGGTTGACTCCTGAACCATTATCAATGAAATATCTTCGAATGTCTACGCCATTGACCTTTCCAGATAAGTACAAAGGTCTAATATGTCCATGCACGATATCATATTCATCTTCATCAGTAAAAGATATTACTACATGGAATTCTGCAGGATTATTCTCAACATGGTAGAATTCAGCTGCAACAATTTTAGTATCAAACTTCTGAGGACTTGACAAAGCCTTGATGAGTGCTTCCTGAAGATCCTTTTATAAATTCAAGGCATCCAGAATTGATAACTTTCCCAATACTTGGGCCATGTGTTTCAATATATCATACTTTTGATCCAATGGTCTGCATTTCCCAACAGGAACATGTGTTTTAGCAGGTGCCTTGGAAGATGATGCTTTGGAATTTGATGCATCTTGTATCGGGGCAGGAGTTGGAAATATTCCTTGTTTTGGAAGATTAGACCGATTAGAACCATTTACTTGTTGAGAGGATGAAGGTGGAACCCCCAACCGATCCTCCAGAATAACTGTGCCAGGACTGAATTTGCTATTGGTGGAAGAACTTGCTTGTTCTTTCTGATCTCACTGAAGGGATCTGCTACGAGTTTCTACCGCATACACAGTTCTAGCAGGGGTAGAATTGGAATAGTGGCCTCTGAAATATCTACATATTCCCCTGTATCCTGAGCCTCTTGAACTTCCTCTGATTCCTCTATTTGATACAGGGAATTCAGGCTCCTCAAAATCAAAACTGCGACTGGGATATGGATCTGTTAATTGAATCATATTAACAGAACCAAAGATCAACTCTTCATCCGATGAAGACTCTACCTGATTAGCCTGTTTAGGCTGTGCCGTTTTGTGGGGCGGTGCCCATTGCTTTGAAGTAGATGGCATAAAATCTGCCAGAGTCAAAGACAACTTAGGTTTTGACACATACTCATCCTCTTCTGATTGTTCCTCTTTCTTGGAATTGTTCCATTTCTTTGATGATTTTACCTCTGATGAAGAAGGTTTTGTTGTGGCATTCACGGTTGAAGGCACAATTTGTTTCTTTAATTGTGTTCTCAAAATATAATGAGTTTGGTTGATCATATTTCTGACCATCCAATTATCATATTTTTGTGCATTTTTGTTCTTAACTTCTTTCCACTCACCTTCCTCCTCTGGAACTATAGCAATAAAACATGCTACCTGAGCTGAAGAACCTTTCAGTTTAACTTGTCCCAAATCGACCATTTTTTGTAAGAGGTACTTGAAAACAAAACACTCCTGAATGGGATGCCCTAACATTTGATGAAACAGACAATAGTTGGGATGGTCTTCATCTCCTTACTTGTTTTTCCTCTTGGGACTTGTCAATTGAACAAAATTATTTTCCAGAGCTGAAATGAAATAACCAGGAACTTGTTCATTTCAAAAAGAGTAAACTTTGCTTTTTTAAATCCTCAAATTGTTTTCGTCTTTGATCTCTTTGATCATCTTGACGAAACAGCCTCTGTTGTTAGCACTCAAGAGGTGGAGCCCTTCAAGAAGATAATGGTTTTGAAGTAGAAGCAGGTACAGGTGCTTGTTTAAGCATAACTGTAGCAGTTTCTACTTTAACCATTCTCCTTCTTGGAGTTGATGTAATTATATGAGATTTATCCTTCGTCTTTATAAGAGAATCTTCAATCTGTTGAGAGATTGAAGTAAGGTCTCGAAACCCTCTTGTGTATTTCACAGGGATCAACGGCATGCGTAATTCATCAAGAAAATTTGCCACATAGATTGGCAACAATTCCTCTCGAGGGAGTGCTAAGCTTAGGGAATATGTTAATCCCTTCCAGCGAGCAATGAAATCTGAAACCCTTTCATTCTCCCTTTGCTTACAGTTTGTAAGATCAAAAACTATTGTCTTTGGGAAAGTTGAGATGAAATGAAGAAGGAATTGTTGACGAAGATCCTCCCACCCAGTAATTGACCGAGATTGAAAGCTTTTGTACTAGACAAAAGCTAGTCCTTGTAAGGTTCGCACGAAGAATCTGAGTTTCACTGGTTCTTGCTGTTCCAGATTTCCCATCATAGGATCTCAACAAGACACGTAATGCGTCAAATGCTGTTCAGGATCGCCTAATCCATTGAAAATAGGGAATAAAGGGTTCCCAAAACTTGATGGTGGAAGGATTGAATCTACCCATTCAGGGTAAGCTCTCTTTTCTGGTTGAACATGTGCACGTTTCCCTTCCATAGTCTCTAACCGAGCTGTTAATGACTCAATGTTAGTTATTAACTTTTGAGAAACATCCGGTTGAACTTGGACTTGGGCCGGAGGAATGACTGGAGCTTGGACAGGTATAGTGGCTGGTACTGCAACTGATGGTAGCACCACCAATTTTTTTTGCACTTGACCCGTAGGATTAGACCTGTGAGGGTGTACTGATAGAGGAGGATATTCTTGATCCATCTCAGAAACTACAACAAAATCCCTTGGCTGACTGACTCCAACACGCTTAGTAGGAAGACTACCTTGAAGTAGTTCTGAATTAAACCTCCTCAATTCCTTCATTTCTTCCTCTTGTTGCACAAATATTTTCTCTAGTAAGAGCGATTGTCCGTCTCCGGAGGAAGGATATGTAACCTGATTCTTTCCCTTCCCCTTGTTTCATCCCTTTTGAAGAGGGGGACGTGGGTCATTTTAAGGAACACCCAGATTTTGGGTAAGCCTTTGATTTCGTGTATGCACACCTTCTTCATTTGTGTCTGTGCATACAAATTCTTGAGAAGAAACATCCTCATCTGATCCCTCTGAGTGAACCTCATCTGATGGATCAGAAACAATGACATTGATGACATTAATTGATGCATACTTCATTTCATCCCTTCTATCGGAATATCTGTGATATTGTCTTCTGCCATGCCCCTAATGAGAAATTGCCTTTTATTGATTTGATCCCTCCGGAACTTCTTGGTGAACCCTAATTTGGAGAGAATCTCTTGATAATTTGGGTCTTCATTCCTCTTGAGGCTTCTTCCCCAATCGAGAAAAAACCAACTTTCTTTGAGGATGGAATTGAGGATTTGAAAAAGTCCTTAGTCCAGTGGACTGGGGTTGTTCCTGCGGTTCTTGTTCAACTCCTCAAATCCTATTTGTTGATTCTGAGGGTTGGGTTAAAAGAGTCCCCAGTTTGGCAAGATGGGGTGGCTCTTGACATGCTATATCTGAGAATTTCTTGAAATCTCACTTGATATTGTGGAACTTAGTCCGAAAATTAGCTGGATGCATCAATCAACATCCACTTTTATCACTCGGTTCAAAAGACCGTTGGATGATTTATGACACTTCTGTCACTTGATGATGTGCTTGCTCCATATAAGAGGCCTGTTCAATATTCTCATTTTCTTGATGCAGGAGTAATTCAATAACTTGTTCTCTGTATTCTTGATTTTGAGAAGAACTAGTTGAGGCCTGTTCTTGGGAAAGATTTTGATTACAGAAAAAACCCATTGACTGTGGCCGGCCATGGGCAATAACATTGCATGAGACCATTTTCGGCGGGCTTTGCTGACTGGAGAGCATAGTGAAATTTAGTGCTCCATGAACAACCCATCCTTTGACATGAATACCATATGGGGCATTGGAAATTAACTGGCACAATTTTCTTAGTGCTCCAAGGCATGAACGCTGAAGGGATATCTGCTGCTTTTCAGCCTTCAGATATCAAGAAACTGAGGGAGATTCCAAGTCAATTTGGTGTTGTAACCCTTCTATTATCTTAACATGATTTTCATATTCATCATAAGATAATAATTTCGTTTTCAACTAAAAAATATTTTTCCATATCTTGAGATGAGTATCATGAATTCCATCTTCCTTCAACATCTCTCGAATGTCATACTGAGAGTCAGCCAGAGGCCAAAACATGACTGGCACTTCACCTTTCTCTAGTTGTTTTATCATGTTTAGCATTTCCTCTTTATCATTCAATAAAGATTCTTCTACCTGATTAGACCAGAGTTGGTGCTTCCTTGTTGCTTCATTGGATTCAACAAGATTGGTAGAGAAACCACTGATCAAACTAGAAGATTCATGAATTAGGGGTGGTTCGGAGAATGACCTACACCCTGGGCTATCTTCTGGTTGAGAAAGGATTTCACGTGCTAATGGTAAATAATTAGACATGAATGGATTTACTTTTGTAAGTGCCTCAAGATAAGAGGGATTTCTCTTCACTACATTGTCTTCTGAAGAATTTTCTAGACAATGCGAATTACTACTGCGGAGAGGGATTTCGCATCTAAATTCATCATTATGGGGAGGACCACCATCGTGGATTACAGAAAAAGATGAAACATTTTTCTCATTGATATTATGACCACATAGAGAGTTCTTGTGGCTCTCATCTGAAGATGAAACTTTGAGATCGACCAAATTGTCATGAAGCAAGCCTTCATGAGTAAGTGTCTGGTGCAGACCTTCAGAATTAATGTTCCCACTATTGGGAACTGAGAGAGTAGAATCTTGGATTCCAAAAGATAATTGTATGAGGGCTTTAAGAACTCCAGAATCGAGAAAGGCCTTGTTACAGATTGGCTCTTGATCTCTTGACTGGGCTGGAAGGGTCTTCTTCTTAGAAGCCTTCTTACTCGCCTTGGAAACCACTTGTTGACGAAAGTGGCTACTCTAAGTAGGTGTATGTGCCTGATCATGAAAGATAGTTAGGTTAGCCTGACAGTATCCACTCAAATCAGGTGTATGTTCCTGACTTGGTTGTCCGTATGATATGGGGGAGTATTCCCCACAACCCTCTTGGACTGGAACAGATGTGTGTGTCTGTTCCGGAGTGAACTGTTGATGTGTCACTCCACTGGTAGGGATAGATTTATGTGTCTGTCCCTGAGATGCTACTGAATCTGTTATAATATCCTGGCAGGCATCCAGAATATGAGCAGGGATTTGCTTCTGCTCTTTCACCATTGATAGAATATGATTGGTGACTTCAGCTGCCGGAATGGGGATATACGTCCATTCTGTACTTGGAGTAGGCGCGTGTTCTTGCTCTTGTCCCCCTTTTCTTATTAGTGAATCTTGACAGTACTCATGTGTGGGGTCAGAGAGTTGAGTCTGCCTCCTGTTTGTCGCCGGAGCATTCCAACTGACTTATCCTGGTGCTACCAAATGAGATTATTGGTAGGCTTGATCAATACTAGCAGGTGTATGTGCCTGCTAATTTCACTTTGTCGAACGTGGTTGATGAGCTCCATCATATGTAGTCAGACAAGCTTGCTGACTAGCTGATGATGTTTAAACAGGTTTATGCTCCTTCCTACAGTACTCCACTGGAATTTCCTGGCGAGATTGGTGTGATGCTGCCAGACGGGTCTGTTGGACAACAGAATTAAAATGGACGAGTGTGTGTTCCCGCTCTTTGCTTTCCATCAAGTTAGGTTGGTGGATTTCTCTGGAGATGACATAGATGAGAACCTTCTCACTGTTAACCGAATTTCACCTCTGGCGATTCGTCTTGCCTGCTCGGGTTCGAGGAACCTGAGTCGAATGCCTGGAGTCGATACCCTCATCATGTTGAAGGCACACTGCTGCACGAGTCTGGTAGTGATTATTGATGGGAGCCCTCGGGAAGGACTCCTGTCTCCTTGAATTAAGGCCCTGTGGGTCTTGCTCATTCACCTCCTCAGAATATGGGAGTGAATGGTGATTGTGTTCCAGGGATAACGACCCGAAACGGTTGGAGATGGTCGTTAGCACCGCCTGCTTCTTGATCACTAGCATTGTTGTCTGGATGACCAGGGTGAATTGTTCACCTGGATGGCTTGTTAAGAAGCCTCTAAAGTTAGAGTAGTACCATTTTGATGGTACTCCTTAACCATCACATTTTATACCCAGCATTGAAGACGCTGAATAGGTGATGTCATCCTCAGAGTGGATGACGATCCAGCAGGCGCAACAGCAGTGGCATTCACAGTAGAGGTTTTCACAACAGAGGTATTCACAGATGTGAACTTAAGAGAAGCCTTTCTGGAAATGCAGAAGATCTTGGAAAAGAGTTCCTATTTGAGATAATAGAAATAATCAAGATAATTCCAGCCACTACATCTTTTGGATGAGCAAATATGTTATTAATTGTTTTGTTGTCCCTCTCATTGAGTTTTAAATAGGGGCCTAACAAATAAGAAAAACATCATTTTAACTTGGTTAAGGATTCACGTCGGGTTCACCATTTTTTGTTTCCTGTGGAAACAATAGTTTATTTATAAATTTAAATATATATTATATGAAGGGTGGTTCACTTGAGATTTAAAGGTTATGGGTCTAAATATGAATGATGTAATTATGAGTGATCGAAAAAGATAAAAATGTCTAACCTATATTATCAATATATTTATGGGGGATTTTTTTCTCTTGCAATTCTCTAATGTTTTTTCCATATCAAGGGATTTAATTTATAGATAAATTTATTTGTTCTCAGTTGGATTTTATTACTTGTCCAAGTTCCTTCCTCAGGTCTGATTGAAATAGTTTATGTTTATTGGGATTTCCATCACCATGTTCAATTTTTATATAGGAAATATGTGTACCCATTAAGATTTATGGTTAATGA
Organism: Viscum album; assembly: GCA_963277665.1. Taxonomy (NCBI): domain Eukaryota; kingdom Viridiplantae; phylum Streptophyta; class Magnoliopsida; order Santalales; family Viscaceae; genus Viscum; species Viscum album. The sequence continues at coordinate 634,755,271 of OY728155.1, read as the reverse complement.
TATTTGGAACATGTGTGCATTGTGATGTTTAAACATTCTACTTGTTAGCTTTAGAGTTTTATCTCTAGTCACTTTATAAAATGTAGTAATGATGATATGACCATGGATATATTATTATTCCTAATATATAAAATTTTGAAATAAGTAGGTTGTGATATATTATGAATCCATAGATACAAAAAGGGAATTTTTTATAGAATTAGAATAAATGGTTTAGTTTTTTTAGAATATTTTTTGGTTTCAAAATCTATGTTTTTTATATGAGGCTTCTATTGAAGAATTAAAATTACTTTGACCTTAAATGTTTTCAAATATTATTTTATCTTCTTGATAGATGTTTTTATAGTGATATATATTTATTGTATAGTAATAATTGATGTTCTTATGTATTGGAATTACAAGTTTAGGAAAATTAACTTAACTAAGTGATTATGATAAAATTAAAATTTCCTTTACAGTGTGATGTTGATATAATTAGAAGATACTAAAATAAGGTATATGATATGATAATTCATTTTGGGTGACTCTCAATTTTTTATTATTATAATGTTTTAGGAGCATAAAGTTCCCCTTTAGAACTAAATGTTGAAAATAATTACTTAAGGAAGGGATATTTGAAATTAGTTTCATAAATTATTGATGGAGTGTCTGGGTGTTACAAGATAGTAATATAAGTTCTAGATAAAACATTATTGTAAGAGAAAAGATTAAATATAAATATAGTAATTTCATGAGTTATAAGACATGTAACAAGAAATTTCATACAATGTGGTGAATTATAATTGATGAAATAGTCAAAGTATAATTTTTTACTATTCTATAAATAATTTTCATAAGAAATTGAGATATTTTAAAACTTATACATGCATAAATATAGGTATGTTTAATAACAAAATGAACTTTCCAATTGAGATATATTTATTTGTTTCAAAATAATTTTATTAGAATTATATTTCATAAATTGAAAATAATATCCTGTTTGGTAGAATAAATAAGAATTGATGAGGGTTTTAAGTTATGTTTTAAACATAAAAATATAGGATGATTATCCGCTGTTATTATATTTTTGAATTTAAATTGGTGTCCAGTTTACTCAAATAGAAGTATCGGTTACCATGTATTTTTTTTATTTTTCATTCCATTATCAGATTTATTATAGATAATATTGTAAGGACTAATATAGTTATATTAATGTGTGTGTCATATCATTATTTATTTACTCTTAGGTAGATTTCTAGTTTTAGAATGGAATGTAATTTGACACTAGGGTATGTGGAATTGATGAGAATCCTGGATTAATGAGGAAGTAAAATATTTTTCATCTCTATAATCACATATTGAGTAGCTTCCTGACATATTTTTTCATACTACATGAATAAATAAATAAATATATATATATATATCATCAATTTAGATATATTGGAATGAGTGGGATTTTATAAAGAATATAATGATTATAAAACAACATACATGGGATTACTGACTGAAAATTAATTTTTTATTAAGATATACCCCCTTTTAAGGGTAAAGGGGAAAACCCATCATGACATCAAATACATAAACAAGTCAAAAGGTTCCGAACGATCCAAAAGTCCAAGAACAAACAACACACACTACTTGATAGATTAATTTGATCTAAAAAAGTTGATGACTGGAGTATTGTAAAACTATATTTGACTAAATCACTAGGAAAGGCTAGTGAATAGTGTATAAGGGTATTTTTTTCATTAATTCTATATTGAATGTGGTTTTTGGTAATATATCATGGAGGATTTAAGAAATAGGACAATAACAAGGACCAACAACTGATCAGAAGACGGGGGTGAAAAAATTGAGTGATGAAGTGTTGATAGATGACTTTGGATGTTGTGTTATACAAGTATTTCATGTATTGGACAAGGGTGATGTGTCCAGTGAGTTCCCATAAATGGAAACTCTAAACTGTGGCATTGATACCCTTGCATGTGATGGTTAGATTAGAGAATGAATGTGGACTATGTCATAATTAAAGAGGGTAAGTAATGTATAATTGATTAGGGAACCTTCATGCTAATGGAAGGATATTCATGGAAGGCTATTCATGCTAATGGATTGGGGAAGTGAACCTTCCTTCTTATACAAGATGTTAAAATAAAATGGTTAAGGTCAAGCGGTTCAACTCCAAAACAGTTTTGGAGCAGGCTAGGATCCGCCAATAAATTCTATACATAATATTGGTTTATATAATAAAAATATTATATTTTATACTTAATATATATATACATATATATATATATATATTTAAATATAAATAGGTTTCTCCTCATTGAAAATCATTGATAAATTAAATAGTTAGTTTTTCTCAATTTTCAAAATAAATTTTGATGGTAATATTTTTAAGCCCTGAAAAGATCATTTATGGGGAATTTGAGTGTTTAAAATATTGATAAATTAAATCTTTGTCTATGAAACTCTATAATGTTTTATAGGTATTTTTTACATTTTTATTATTAAAAGAAAATGGGCACCTCCATTGAGTGATTTGGGGCCCCTAAGATGGTATCATTAGAAAACAATGGGAATGATTGTGTGAGTATTGTTAGATAAATATTGTTAAAATACCTATAAATAATAGATAATATATTATAACTACAATCATGATAATAAAAAGAATTATTCATATAATTTAGTGCATTGTCATAATATGAGAATTTAGTTGTGTTATTATTGAATAAAATTAGTGATGAACCCTTAATGAGTATGATGAGATAGAAAATGAGACACATAAATTATTTAATGTTCTTAATTTTATTTTTTATGGTGATGGAAAGTCTGTTATAAGTATAATTTTTATGATTTAGAATTAATATTTAAGGAACATTATGAAGAATTTCATCATTCAATTTAAATGACATACAAATAATCCATTTAGTGGTTTGACACAGATTCTAAGATCTGATTTTATTCAAAGATGAGATAGTCTATATTACAAAATTTTTATCTTTCCTGATATATATTATAGATGGTTATCATATATTATGTTTGGTTATTTTATATATATGAGATTATCCAACAAAACACTGGTTAAAAATGAATGGATAATGAACTTTCCAATTACACTACTATGATGTTTCATTGACTATGTTTTTTTACTATAGAGGATTAAATTGGAGTGTAATATTCTATTTTATAATCATGGTCATGATGATGTGTACTGAGATAAATTGTGAACAGATCTCTCTATTCATATCATCCTTGGTAAAGGGAAATATAATTGTTATGGGATTATAATTTCAATTTATTTTACATGAGTTCTCATAGTTAAAACTAGTCCCATTGATAGGTCCAAGTTGACATGAAAACCTCTGAGAGGGGGGATGATGGGTGAACACCTATTAAAAAATTTCTCTTATTTAATTCATATATTTAATTTAAAAATTATTCTCTTGTTAGAATAAACACGTTCAATATCGCGTGCTCATGTGTTTTTCATCACATTGAAGAAAAAATTCAAATTTATAAATTTAAATCACGCATAAAGGATTGTTATTTTACATGGTTAACCATAAAGGGATAATGCAATAAGAATAATGTTTTGGGGGTGTTTACATACAAAAAAATAATGGTTGATGCCCATAAAATGTGCATTGGTAAATCTAAAAAAGAATAAATACCTAAATATGTGTATTATTTTCCTCAAAAAAAAGTAGGAAGTAGTTGGATAGAACTCGTTGATCATGTATCTTTCCAAATAAATCGTGGTCGCATGACATTTATAAGGTTATGTGGATACTCCGTGCACAATTTATAACCTATTTGATGATCAAATAGATCCCCTATGACAAGCCCTTCTACCTTTTCTAAGGTTTACTAGATATTAATTGATTATAAAATGACTTCCAGCTGAGTTCATTTGGATCATGTGACTTTTCAATCATAAGACTCCCTAAAAACCATCCAAAAATACTTGGAAAATAAGGAAGAAAAGATTCAAAAGGATGGAGGCTCTTACAGTCATAAATATCACATGCCATGTCCATGTGTTTTATAGGATTCCACAATCCATTAGTGATAGGACCGCCTAATCACATGAGAGCCCCATGAACATATCACAATAATTAAGTTAAGGGCCTAATACATGACTAGGTAGTCCATCACTCTACTAATAGATCTAAATAGAAACGAAAGTGTTTCCAATGATAAATTATCTCGCATCACAACATGACCCTTTGTTGGTAAAGTGATTCATCACTTATGGGGAGAGTGATTTTCTTCCATGACACTCATGAAAACACATGAGACCCTCATGCCTTTGAAATATAAAGAAAGAAAAAAAGGTTAAAGACGGGCGAAACTTTTGGTCATAAACATCATGTGATGCGCCAATGTGATTTTCAAGAAACCATGGATGTGCTCGGTGAAATTTCAACCGCATCATCTAAAGGGAATTAGACATATCTAGATGGTCTTGTTCTCCCCTCTAGCTCTAAAGACCAGATGAAGGTTTTCTCCATGAAATGCTTCTGCATCACCACATCAACCTTTTTTGGTCATGTGAAGAATCACTGATGGGGATTGTGACTATATTTTTTAAAACCCATGAAAACTCAAGAGATCCCCATCCCCTATAAAATAAACAGGGAAATAAAAAATGGAAATGATAGGAGTTTATTTTGAGGGATAGAAACAATAATCCCATGCAAATTAGGGTCATATGTCTTGGGAAATCATATATTATCATGAGAGCCCCCCACCTGAAAATTAAGCTTCTTTTTGTGAAGGCCTCCAAAAATTCCCTCATTGTATCATCAAATGATCCTAGAAAAGGAATCTAAGATCAAATTAAATCCTTTTAGTAGGAATCCTAATCCGAGGATGGTCCCTAGACATTTCATTTATACCATATCTAATCCCCCTAACATGTCCACATGATGATGAAAGACTCTTTTAATTTCCCAAAAACATAAAAAGGGGCATTGATGGGATGATCTTATGGCCGTTGGATACCATGTGATTCCCTCAGGAAGAAATACATCTGAAACATGTGAAACACAAAACACCAAAGCCCTCCACCGACCCCAACTTAGATTTTATGATTACAATCTGCATAAAGTGTCATAAAATCGGGATCACGAGGCCTAGAAATCCACCAAACTAATACAAAAAATAGATATTTGGATTCTCTCAATGGATTACCCAAGAATCAAAGTGTAAATTTTGAGTGGCCAATATTTTGATCATAAGGCCTTCATCCAGGTAAAAATAAGGGGAAAACTAGCGGGTCCTGAGACATGCATAGGCACTTCCTATGATCTCTTAAGATCAAGAAAATGACATTTAGTTGGTTATGAGAAGCACATCCTGTATATATATCAAATCATGTGAGACCTAAATAAGTTAGTAATGACTAAATATAACACACATATTCATTGGAAACTAGAATAAAGACTAAGGTTAGGAGGCTCATGCAAATACATATTCAGTTTTCTGCATGTGCTTCACATGGATCTTCTAGATCATGATACAAAACCAATGCATGCCACTCAATTCATGTGACATTCCATTGGTATTCTATTTGGATCACACGATATCCTAAAGATGTGTCAATGAAGTCATGTGATGCCCTCTAGACATGAAAATTGAGTCTTGTGAAGCCCTATGTGATCTGTATTCATATCTTGTAGTGTCCTTTGGTCATTTATCACAAGTTATGTAGTGATACCAGTACATATCAGGTAGATCTCATAGAGACTTGTAGGTCTATTAGCCAGATCCCATGGAACTGCCAATGTGTTCCATCTAGGTTGTACAATGACCACTATACATGCTACCTAAGTCTCACTAAACCCTATAGGTTCACCACTAAGATCTCATCAAGACACTAGTAATTGTCAGTGAGGTTATGTGGTGTACTTTGAACACATCATCTATAGTCACGTGATTCACTCTAGACATCATCATCCAGGTCTAGCAACATCCTCCAGACATGTCATCTTAGATCATGTGATTATTACCAGGGAATGTCTAGAAAAAACATGGCGTTTCAGGCATATAACCATACATGTTAGGTAGAATACCATTCCAGGTTAAACAGGCGTCCCAGTATAAGAATTCCTTATCTAGTGGGCATATAATGACAACATTTGTATGTGTTCTCCAAATCAACTAAACTATGAGATCTACGATTCCATCTATAACCAAGTGACATATGATTCCTTGTTAAATACCAAAATCCATATTTCCAAATAGAAAATTCCAATATATAAGTCATGAATCCATAAAAAGTGAGAATGATTACATACAATCCCTCGTGTCTCATATCGAGCTTAACTCACTTGAGATTAGGGAGTTTTAATGATCATGTGATTTTCATCATAAATATCCATTAAATGGAAACCTATGTGTTTAATCCCCAATAAAAATCATAATATGATATTTCCACATCCTCTATAATAGGGAATCCTCATTGTGTAAGCTCAGAGTCAACTAAACTATGATTATTATGATTCCTTTCGTAACCAGGATATGTAGGGTTCCTTATTATGGATTGAGATAAAATATTATCTTACCTCAATGTATGTCCACCCATGCCTCAAAAATTTCTACCATCAGAACCCAATCATTCTTGTTCATTGATTATCCCTCCTCACCCATCAGTGGACTGAAAGATTAATTGAACTATAATGAATATAATTCATGCTATAACAAGGATTCATAGGATTCCTTCCTAAGTACCAATCTCCATATTAATAATTCAAATGGGATTTCCCAACATATAAGTCCCACATTCATGTTAGTGATACTGATTAATTTTTATCTCTTGATTCCAACATTGATCATGTCTAATATGGGATTAGGGGGTTGAAATGATCATATCATTCATGTAATAAGCCTCTAAGAAGATAGGACAACCTCAGTGTGTAACACCCAATCAGTTGCATATCATAAAATTCCCCTAATACTCAGGAAACCTTAGTTTGTAATCCATGAATAAACTGAAATTCAAAGAATCTAATTCATGTGATGACTAGGATACATAGGATACCTCATTGAAGATCGACCTCAAATACCCAGTGCATATTTTCTCCATATACATCCTATCGACATGTTTTCTAACTAAAAGGGTTTAAAAAATATTTTTATTTTGATTCCTTTTTTCAAGAAGGATACATAGGACATGTCAAAATGGATCAATCCAATCCTTGAAATATTAATCACTTTCATGCATGGTTTAAAACTCCATAGTTCTTGATTATAAGGCTCCAACATATAAGTATCTATCCATCGATGGGAAATGGATGAAAAACATTAGATACACATAGATGAATTCACTAATAAATTCACATTGTAGAAGGATTTAACCTATCATTAACCTATTTCAGTAACTAGACTCATATCATAATTAGGAAGTGATTATTGAATGTAACATAAATATTTAGGGGAATCTCAAAGTATGAAACAATTACCCATAAAAGGGTGAGATATACTTGATATCCCATCCTATCGACCAGTGTGAGTTCCTAAGCATCATTGGTTCCAAAAACCCAATGTACAACCTACCCTTGGAAAAAATTTACATACTTAGTTATGGATGTGGGAGCCATTGGGAGTTTCCATTAGAGATGAAAATGGTAATACTATATTGAATTATTTTTCTAAGACATTGAACCTGATGAAATCATACTTCCTAGCCGAGATAGATATTCCCTTATGAAAAAACAAAATGGTGAACTAAACATGAAATAATTAAACAACATGATCTCTTTAAAAATATAATAAGGGAAAAATGCCTATTTCTTTTCAAACAATTTTTTAACATTCATATTTCTAGTCCTTATGTACTTTCATCAAACCAAAAATGGTTAACCCAATGTGGAACTCTCAAATAATAGGATGATTGGTGAATCTTGTTTTGGGCCATTTTCTTTTCATATTTCATGTAATAAAAAATGGTTACCCTAACATAAATATTATAGAAGATCCTCTGTAGTTGGGATTCTCATGAAACAATTCCATCATTTATTTGAAATGTCCACATAAGAAGAATGGATAGATCATGAAAAGAGGACTACATTTTGACCCATGCATATCTGATTGAGAACATATCCTGCCAACAAAAATGTGCGGAATGATGATCTTATTCCTTGTTTTCATCATAAATGTAGATGCGGATCTCACAAAGAAAAACATGATCCAACATGACTTCATCTAGAGACAATTATGTAAAATAAGATATGGATGAAACCCCTATGAGCCTAAAAATGATCTCACCTTCATGACCCCATAAACATGAGGTAAAAAATGCCAAAATCATGGAATATGAAATACATGGTATGATCCTGACCCTTGAGGCTTCCTGTGAGGGTCTCCAATAGCTGAAACCAATGGGTCAGCCTCATCCAAAGAACACTTCAGAAAAGCTAGTTTCCATCATTTCCATAACCAAACACTTCAAAGGCTTATATCAATAGTGAAAAAATTAATGCCTTCAGTATTTGATAAATATGGACTAGGGATTAAACTATTGATCCCTCCAAGTGTAGGGGCCAATGAGGAGATCTCCTGACAATGTTTTTCACTAGAACCACCCCATATATACTCTTTAATAGCCTTATAAGGGCACCACACTAAAACCTCCATCTATGATGCCCATGAACCAGAAATAAGTATGAAAAATCAGGTGTGGAAGGACCTAAATACTCAGTAGTGGCCTCATATCCCCATATAAACTGATGTAGCTTACTGACATATCCTGGAGGAAGTCAGTCAATAGGCTCATATCACTTCTCACAAGGAACATGTCTTTGGATATATTACTATAAAAAGAATGGGGAAGGATCATATCTCTTACCCCATGCCTGAATTCCATAAAAATATTTTTTGTGGCATAAGGAGGATAAAATTGGGTTTATCTCCCCGCTTCAAATGATGATACCTACCTATATAGAGTTGAGAAATGAAATGTGTAGGATTATATTCCAATGTGAACTTTGATGAAATTCTATTAAAACTATAATTAAATGAAGAAATTTGTCTACATATTTTGGAACTAGAATAGATACAGGAACATGTGAATATTCTTATCCCAATAACTAGTGCATCCCTACCCTTAGATCATTATGAACCGGTGGTTTCTCTAGAGCAATCACAAATTATTTATGTCGTCCAAGAAGATTATTAGCATATTCTGGTAAATGATGAAGCTTCATATCAAAATCATATTATCATTCAAAATGGGGCTCACTAAGTGATAGTTCCACATGCCTCAGAGAAAGGGGCACATACCTATTGAAAAAGACCAGTGGAAAACTCCAAAAGCCCATGATTGGGCACATATCCATTTTCTGGATGGGGCTCACCAATTGAGAGTGGAACATGCCTCCAGATTGGCTCATATTCCTATCAAAGAAGACCATCGACATTCCTCAATGGCCCGGTATAAAGATCATATCCCCATTCTGGATGGGTCTCACCCAGTAAGAGTGGAACATTCCTCGGGGTAGGATCATATTCCTTCTAGTGAATCTAATAGGCATATTCAAGTAGATCACATAAGTAAAGATCAAATTCCTACTTCTACTGATGAACAACTGCATCAGTATCCTTATGAGGATATAAAATATGAGATTCATATTCCATCTCTAATTCCAAAGGCCCATCGACATATTCGGATAAAAAATTAATATTCATACAAGGTATATAATCCCGCTCCAACCAGGTATCACTAAGTGATAACAACATATTCCTTGGGAAAACCTCATATAACTATTAAGAAAGACTAGGGAAATATCAAAAAGGCTCAGGATCAGTATCATATCCCTATTTTGACTGATACTAATGATGTGAGGGAGAAACATTCCTTGAGGGAAGCTCATATTCCTTCCAAAAATAAAAAATTTCATTGGAATACTCTAGAGGCTTCTCAAAATTCGGATTATATTCTAACAGTAGTAGTATATTATCAAACAATTCCAGTATCTTACATATAGTAGGCTCATATCCCTACAAAATTAAAAATGGTAGGTTGTAATATACCATCCTTGGTGGATAATGAGGAATATATCCCAAATATACCAAGTTATAGTGTTCTTGAGGTTGTTTGAGTCAAGTTATTAACACCTGAAGGGTCCTTAGGCTCTTTAATCAATGAAGATGGTGATCACTAAAGTGATATTCCTAAACATGGTAGTGTAAATATGGATTGTAGGGACTCTACTCCTAACATACTCCATGGTAAACCTTCCCATGGTTAGATCTTCCATGGGTAAGGAAATACACCCCTTCCTCATACACCTTCATATTGAGAGGTCTTAAAAACTAAAACGCCTTCATTTAGAGAGGTGCTAAAAATCTTGGGGTTGACTGTATATAGTTCCCTATAAACTACTTGAAACAATCCACATCAGTTAGCAAGAAAGCCCAAGAAGAACATTTTATATTCTAATCAGATCGAAGCATATAAGTATGATGAATAGGAAGTAGACCTTGACATATGGAGATATTTGGCCAGAAAAAACCTTCCCATCATGTTTTAGTCCCTTACTACCTCTGGCTATGGGACCCTAGATATCCTTGAATAGGATTTCATGGATTTTCTATGCCAAAATATGTGGGAAAATAATTTGTGACTGAAGGATGTACACCTCCCTTATCAAAGGTATGAAAGTAACCCCCATAATAATAAAATACTCTATTGTTGGATAGACCACACTGCTATCTCTATAGTCTAGGACCCACAAAGGCACAGTGAAAATATACAACATGATTTCTTCGGTTGCATCAAAACTCTTCAAGAAGCTAATATCTGAATCCACATCATGAATCCATATTCAGGGATGGAGAATGTACATAGAATTACACTTTACTATACCACTGAAATAGAATAACTTCTCAGATATGTTATCCTACAATGTCATAACCTTCAACGAATTCAATGGACCAGGTAACAATTAGTATAGATAGCGGCAACAAAAAACTTCTATCACATCAATAATTCAAGGACATCATGACTAGAGTGGGAGGATATCCAAAAGTTCATTGGTATTTCCCCCTAAAAAACAATAGTTAATTTCAGACATAGAGGCTAATGCTTTCACTAACTTGAAAACATCCCATGTTAAATGACTCCCATCAAAGGCTTCCACTGCACCTAGCTCCTACATGAATACAACTACACCACACCAAGCAGTTCACAATAGAATTTACCATAGCATTTCATCTAGGAGTGAAAATGGTCCCTTGGACCAGGGTAATATCTATCACCACCTCCACCCCTAGGATCACCAATCCCTAAGAGGATCTAATACATTTCAGCAGCATCAAAAAACAAACCCCGAACCACTAATATGTGTATATTTATATCTCAATCACCATAACCAGGTTCATTATCCCCTAACAGGGACTAGGGGAACTCCAAAATGGTTTTAGATAAACCCTAGTCCTCTAGGATACAAGAATTTATATCTCGATTTCCATATTCGGAATTAACAATTCCTTGACCGAATGCATCAGATCTGCAACAATAAGATCTATCAATGCCAATTTTAGCCTCGAGGTTCCCAATTCCTAATGGTCTAGGATAATTTTAATCATCCCCCACACCATATAAGGAATCAGTATTCTCTACGCTGTGAGGGAAATATCAATGATTAGAATCATATTTTTCCTCCCACCGAAAGGCAAACCTCTACTATTCAAGACTCGTTTAGCATCCATGAATAGAAACACCCTCAAGGTCACCACTCATAGGCATAATAGGGAGAAGATAATGATTAAGTAAATAAAAACCATCTAGTTTTGTAATCCAAAATAGAAAAAATATGGCCAAGGGTTTAAGGAATGAGTGTAAAAGATAATGTGTAGAATTATCATGTTGCATTGAAAATACTGGTTCAATAACCATTACCCGATATGACTTTGTAAATTTCATCACTATCAACATGAAATATAATGTGTATTAATACATACATATACATATATATATATATATGTATAGGGACCCATGATTGAAAATTTTCCCTGATAGGAAGGGGTTTTGATACACCAAATGGTGATACACACAGAACCAATGGAGGCCCTAAAATATGGTAGCTATGATTATCATGTTACCACCTCTCTAAGAAAACACTGAATAAGATAAAGAGAAATGTGTGGATACATCCCAATAACCTCCCAAAAGAACAAAAAATATTTCCCTAAAGGATCATTTTTCACAATATGATAATGAGATAAAAATTCTCAAGAAACTCAATGATTAACTACTAAGGAGAAATATTACCACTAGGGACCGTATTTAGGAAAAAATGAATATTCCTCATCACATAAATTTAGAAAGACCCAATATTCCTAAAATACAAACATTTGATCATTTGACCATCTTCGTATCCAAGAAACTGGTCTATATAAATGAGAAATTTGAAAATGATCATGACATCTCTCCCTTTTGGTGACAACCTCTCCCTCTCCAGGTAAATGATTTGTTCTTCACATGAATGGAGAATTTGTAGGATATGAAAATATGGACACATCATCAGACCTTTTTTATTCAATTTATATGGGAGATAAATTAAACAACATTACCTTTGAAATCTCTCAACACCATAGAGTATGTGAAACTTGGATGGAAGCCCTGGAAGGATGACCCAAACCTTTACAGCCTAATAGGAATCCATATTTTCAGTGGGTTCATAATACTTTTCCACCCAATTTTATCAATCCTACATTCTCCACCATTGATGGAATGGGTGACCATAAAGAGAATCATAGCCACTTCATATCCTAATGTGGTTCGATGATGGGCCCTCGATATTAATAAGAGGAAAACAGGATGAGGAGTTTTTTATAGACTCTCATAAGGACACCATTTGTTTGGATAACATCCTACAAGAAGGATCCATTAAATGATGGGAAAATATTCATCATTAATTCCTTTATAATTTAATCACCATTCTCAGAAAGGCAACAATTTTTGAACTCAAAAACTAAAAGTAACATGAAAATGTGTGGGTTTCTAAATTAATAGATAGATGGAATGGGTTAAACTTTTCAGTCAACATCTCTATATCATATGAGAAATTTATGGAAATCTGTCTTGAAAAAATTTGGGATGATCCATTAACACATTAGATCACAATGAAGTATCTAGGTGGGGTTCATGAGTTCTTCAAAACAAAACAACGTTTGGAAGACACCATTTAAAAAATATGATCCAAGTATCAACTCATTCCCCTTGAATTGGGAAAAAATATTACATAAAGACTACATCTGTCACTCTCAAACCAGCATTTTTTCCCACTCAAGCACCTTGGTAGGTCCCAAACCACCTATTACATCTTATCAAGTGAAAAAACCCACAAAATATCCCTCATCTAGAAGAAAATACAAATCATGGCCACTCGTGATTTTAGGAATGAATTAATATAAAATTCACCTAATGAAATAATAATGTTCCTAATTATTTTTTTATAGCCATAGATAATAACCTATTCAAGTTTCCACCGCTCTGGAACCCTAATGAGTTCACCTCACTCATCGTACTGACTACTTCCTTTTCCATATGTGTCTTGTCTATAACATCTATGATTTTTTGTCCTCAAAATATATCCTCTAAATCATGGTCAATTTCGAATAGGTTATTCCAGATAACTCCTCTGAATACGTGGCTTTCATAATCGTCACCTAGTCATAAGAAGAGGGTGATTGGAAAAAAGTTCCCACCATGTGTGGGAATAAGTTCAATAACTAGAGGACTCAAAAGACAGTTAAACGAGCTCATGCCACCGTGATAGAATATATTCATAGACCCACAATAGTTCGTCCACAAATGGATGTGACATTGAATATGTATCCCTATGGTGGATGCAACTATCACACACAGGAAAGAATATGAGAGGATGGTTCATATTCTCCACCGATACAAGATCCGAGTCATACAAATTTCTTCCTTACAATATAAGAAGTACTAGAACCACCACACCCAACAAAACCCAGATTAGAAGAAGATATCATTTTTGGTTGTGTTAGAATGATACACTTTATATTCCCATTCTCTTATAATGAGTATGCCTATGATTATGAGTTCCCCACACCCAACTAGGGAACATGAGGCCACATGCACTAGAACTGGGGATACATGGGACATCATTTCCTTGGTCAGACATAATATTTCAATCAAATCCCCAGAGAGGACACATATATAGTGGAAAACAATGTTCAAACACTCCACCTTGTCCAGAAGAGGTGTCCCATAACCCTCAAGCGGTCATCCAAGTCCAATCATCCTACATGACACATTGGTAGGGGAGTAATCACCTTATCAGCCCAAAAAATAGGGAATGATGGTGAGACCTATTCCACTGGAAGAAGACGATCCATCAACCTCTACACAAGAACCAAAATAATCTACCTAAAATTCCCCAGATCCAGAGTCACATTATAAAGAGATAACCCACCTATGGAAGCACCAACCTCAAGCACACAATTTTGACATTATGAAGGATCTTATAGTTTTCACATACATTCTCTCAATCCTAGATGCACTCCATCATTCAAAATAACTCTTGGAGTCAACCAGTGAAGCCCTATGGATCCCACATGATTTTGATATAGAATTTTTTATAGCCAAGGTCTATAGAGTGGATATTATTCCATCTTAATTAAATTTCACCATCTTGTTCACAGAGTAGGACTAAAATGAGGTCATCTATGGAAACATCATTCCCCTATATGTATCGATTAGACTCAATAATATTAACATATGAACGTATCTGAATGAAAATGGTTTTGAGATCAACCTCATCCCAATTAAAACCCTTCAAAGTTTTTGATGTATCTAAGGGTATTTGTCTCCTACAAGGATGACCATTAAAGTGTTTTATAATAATGAAAAAAGACCTATTAGGATGATAAAGCTCAAAGATAAGTTTTGTGATCTTACATCTAATGTTGTGTTCATGGTTATCCAAGAAGACACTTCATATAATTTTATGCTCAGAATGCCTTGGATCCATAGTCACGTTTAGGTACCTTAAAAATTCTATCAGTGCTTGAAATACCCAATCGATGGAAATGTAGGAATACTACATGGTGATAGTGCCTCTATCAATACATGTGATGCCACATATTATGAAGTAGTGTTCTAAAAAAGTGAAGGAAAAAAACCAATGGTGGATGATGATATACATATTGCATCCCTCAATGGCTTGAGGACCTCCCCACATACCCCTATATTATGCTCGACAGTGACAATGTTCTCCCCAAAACTCATGTTGAAGCAATACACATGATCCAAAATGTCCAAGACCCTTCTCTCCCTAGTGATCATGTAAGAGATATTCAGATCCATAATCTCTCTGTAAAAACACTCAAGTAAGGGTATGATAATGTATTTTCTCATGGTATATTTCTCCTTGATACTGATGGATATGGCCCCATATTTCTATGCCCATCTAAAATGCCTCTATAGACACAGAGGTGGAAGAAGATGCATATGATCTAAAAAATTCCCCACCCACCTTCAAGGTTAGAGTCTCCACTACCATAAATGATCTTAGTCATGTAAATCATGGATTATAAGAAGACCAATAAACTATATTTATCAGTTTCACCATTCCTCTTGAAGAGTATGGGATATATATTTCATTTATAGAGAAACAATGAAATGTGTTAACATTAAATTATACAAAAATTCATATACTAGATCCAGATGTGGTTATTCACAATCTCAGCTTACCCAATGATCATCGAGGATTAAAGAAGGAAGCATGAAGGATGTAGGCCTCTCATGCTACCAATGTAGAAGCATAATTTGGAAAATTGATCCAAATAAACTTTTTCTATGAAGTGAAAAACCCATGATGGGTCACAAAAGTTGTCCCTATTAAGAAGAATAATGTGAAGATTAAGGTCTACATAAATTTAAAGGACCTCAATTGATATTTCCAAAAGTATTAATTCCTATTTCCGATCATATAAATTTTGATTAGTGAAACTATTCACTTTAAAGACCTTTCCTTAATAGATGGGTATTCAAGGTACAATGAGATATAGATGGACCATGAAGATAAGGAATCCACTAACTCTAGAGTGCCTTAGGGGATCTTTTTCTATCAGGTAATGAACTTTGGATTAAAGAAAAATGGTGTTTCATACTAGCGTACCATGCATCATATCTTTAAGCCCTTCATGGGATTGAGAACTAAATATTATGTTGAAGTCCTGGTGGTAAAATCATTATAGTAATGTGATAAATTAATATACCTTAAAATAGTCCTTGACAAGATGTGGAAGCACAGGTTGATGATAAATCCACTAAAATTCACTTTTGTGGTAACATCTAGGAAGTTTCTTGGCTTTTTGGTATTCCCCCAGGGCATCGAGGATAACATAGAAAAGACTAGTGAAATTATTGAAATTTCAACCCTAGAAATCTCAAAGAACTAAAGGGGGTCAAAGAGAACATCACATAACTTTGGTGTTTCATAGAAAAATTGGTTGGAAAATCTCTCCCCATTACCATGATTATGAAGAACAGAATCACCCATTAATGAGATGATGGCTATCATGAAAAATTTAATAGTCTCAAGGAATATCTTTTTCACCCCCAGTCTTAATGACTCAAGTGGAAGGAAGGAAACTCATAATATATTTGTCATTTAATAATCTATTAGTTTTATCCTCACTCAGAATAATGATGTGGGAAATGATAATATTCAATACTACCTTAACTAAATGATTATAGGTGGTGTGGCCCAATACACTAATGTCAAGAAGAACTGGATCATAGTCTTCAGTGAAACATAGATGAGATTAATTACATGTAACACCATAAAGTCCACATGGTCTCTATTATTGATCAACTAAAGTAAATCATTGTCCATATCATGTTGACTGAGCATTTTTCCTAATGGCCAACTATTATACAATAATACTAGATTCAACTCCTATCATAAAAGTTAGTGAAAGGATATGACCTTGATGATTTCATTTTGGAACATAAAGTTCCAAAAATAACACTAGTGGATGCCAAAAAACCAAATAAAGAGATTTTAAACACCAATGAAATTCCCTGGAAAAGGGAGTTTTATTTTGATGGTTCCTCCTAGTGTCCGATAAGCATGAGATTGGAAATCCCAAAACAAAATCAGGTTATCTTAGGGATTGCATTTTGTTTTCTATAGAAAAAGAAAATTTTTCAAAAACTTTTCCACTATCTAAAGGATGATCTAATAATGTGGTAGAATACCAAGCCCACATAACTAGCTTGGAATTAGACCTTCATCTATATATATCATACCTAAAAATAAATGGGGATTTATAGATAGTGATAAAGAAAACCAATGGAAATTATTCCATTAGAAAGGATGAACTGAAACCTCTCACTGGCTCTGTAAGGGGACTAGTGGAAAAATTCCCTTTTGAGCCAACATTTCATCATGTATTCCAATAACAAAAATATTACACTAAATCATTAGCTAATTATGCAATAGTCTTGTCTGACCCTTGTAGAGACCCGAAGCCTGACGTAAATGGAAATTACACTACTTTTGCAGAATACTTAGTACATAACAAAAATAGACACACAAGGACCGTAATAGTTTAGTGTCTTTGGAAACTCGGAATATAATCTTCTAATCCTGGTGAAAGATCATCAACATCTCCCATAAAGATCTTTCTTTTTTTTTATACCTAAAACCTTTCTTTATATCCTGGGGAAAAGAAAACATAAAAGGGTGAGCTCAAATGCTCAGTAAGGGTAAACAAAAGAAATATCAATCACATCATATACATAAGCACTTAACTTTTGGAAATCTTAACCTGTAAAAGAGATCATAATTTCATAACCTGGGATAACTCATGGAAGTGAAATGTAATCACGGTAATCATAACTTAAAACATGAAACTTTGTGGCATTCACACATAATCATAGAGAATCATTTCTTGTCAGTCAAGACTCATTGCCAAGACTATCTTAGTGGACAAAGTCCCTTTCTGAACCGAGTCACCCTCGTTTCAGTCCTATTTCACTAAACCGGTATAACCTACCATTCCAGTCATGTCTATCTCATGAGATATAAAATCTTTACCCAATTCATTGGAGGGAGATATAGGTCCCACCCATCTCATAATGATACCATTCTTATTTGTGCCACAAAATCATAAATCATACGTCATAGCATAACCCATGTAATACAAATGGGAATCTTAAACATCATGACATCATAAAACAATTCATATAAGATAAAGGAATTCATAAAAATAATTCCATCACAACATAATCAAATCAATTTAATAATAGGGATAAAAACAGAACCCTTTATTATCTTATATGGAAAATAATTTTGATAAAACACTTGAACTCCATTCTTGAGGAAAATATCCTTTCTTCTTAAAAAACATCTTTCCTTTCTTAACATGTCATAAAACTTTAAACTAAAAGAATTTGATTAAAAATAAACTTGAAAACTTGTAAAGGAAGATTCTTGGAAATAATGTTTTAAAAATACATTCATGCCGTATAAGTTAAAAAAACATTCTTCTCGTACTTTTTTCGGAAAAGTCAAAAAAGTACCTCGTACGAAAAACGACAAAATATTCCTTTCATATCTTTTACTAAAAACACACCGAAAGGTAAAATTATATTTAAACCATTGTAGTTGGATGTAAATAATATGTAATATCAAGGAAACATGAATGTGGATGATAAAATGCACCCCAGTAAATTCCAATGTATAAACAATCTCGGATAAAAATGAGATTGTGATATTTCCCTTACCTTAGGTCCGATTTGCTTCGTAAGTATCCGAACCTCCTGTATAATGATTTAAATAATGTCATTGACTTATTACAGAGTCATATCCATTGTTATTATATCATATATGGTTCACTTATGTCTTTATATTACACGTTCTTTTGTAAATTCCATGTTAAAGAGCGTTTTGGGTAAAATTGTTTCATTTGTCGTCCGTGTTTTGACTTGTAATTATTCATATGATTACTTAGATCATGATTACTTAATTCCAGAACATAAAACATGATTTATATATATATATATTCAGAATATACATATATATAATAAATCAGTAAATGGAAAGAAATACACCGTTCATGGAGACGGTAGGCCGTACGTACGCATGAACGCTGTTTTCGTTTCCTTATTGAGTTGAACGGAATTAAGTATATGACATTCATATATATACAAATAAATCCAGTATCATTGTTATGTAATATATTTCATTAGTACTTATTATATATACTTTATAATCATTCATGAATGGTTTAAAGTGGAGAATGAATCTCATCGCGTCGTGGAGACGGTAGTCCGTACGTACGCACGAGCGATGATATCGTTCTCATGATCGTGGGACTGTATTGGAGTGTATGTATACTATTTCAGAATCAATATCAATTTAAAATAATAATATATAGTTATTTTGTACACCATTATACCCATCCAAGTAATGTGGTGGTGGAAAATAGATTTCACCACGGCGTGGAGACGGTATTCCGTACGTACGCACGCGCGGTGATTTCGTTTTCCGTAGGATGGATAGATGATGAAATAGGATTGTTTCATACTTATAATAACATATCAGTATATGAGTGATACTGATGTTATTACTTCATAATGAAACAACCTAAGAAGAAGAAGTGGAAGAAGAAATAAAGGTGAAAGAATCGGTAACGGAAATTACCTCTTCTTTGAAGCGCCTCTTTGAGACCTCCTATTAGGGCACTAAAATTGGTCTTTGAGGAAGACCAGAACCTCTAAGATGTTTCTAGGGAAGTGGAGAAGATAATTTGGCAGGGTTTTTCCGAGCATGAAGGCTCCAAGTTGTGTGAGGAAGAGAGGGAGGAGGTGCCCTTTTATAAGGGAGGAGAGGGGCACCTTTGGAATAACTAAAAATATTATTTTATTATAAAGTCATGTTCAGTTATAAATAGCTCCAAATTGATTTATTTCAAGGATAAGGTAGGTATGGGTCTAAATCCTGTCATCCAATAGAATTTAGACAAGTTTAGGTTCCTATTTTAACCTTATCATTTAGATTTAACATTAAGTTAAATAATTTTACTTTTACCGTGTCTTCTTGTGTTCTTACACTATAAGGTTAATAAACTTACTATAAGAAGTGAAACGAACCCCAAATTGTTTATTATTAATATATATAACCTTATCTAAGTAATTTGGCCGAACATTAGATTTTTAGGAATAAATAACAATTAATAATATAATATTTGTTTTAAAAACTAATTTATGTCAATTTTGACACTATTTGGTACATGATTTTTATGAAATTCATAACAGAATCATAAGTTCGAACCAAGTTAATTAAATCAATAATAACATGTCATATTAACCTAGAAAATTATTGTAATTCATAAAAAGTCTCAAATTATATTTATTTGGGTATTTATAACATCAATTATGTCAATATCTCATTAATAAGATAATTACTGCATCATCGTTGTGTCATAAATAAATTAAATTATTAATGTCTAAAAATTACAAATAAAATACCATTATGTAGGAAATGTTTTTAGATTTCTAATTAATATTTAAAATAGAATATATCTTATGTATAACCCTATATCAAAAATGTTTTAGTAAATAAACATTGATTTTAACTCTTTTAACGCTTCTTTGAATTAAATAATAATAAATGTCCTAATCTAATACAAGTGGGCCTAAATTGTCATATTTTATTCCTAAGTTTGTTTTTGGTCGAATTACACTTGTCCAATAGAATTAGGACATGTTTTAGGGTAATAATAATATCATTTTTACCCTTAATTACCCTATTTACTTTTAACCGTGGTAAATAAAAGTAAAAAGTTACTATTCACAAAAAAATATTTTCATCTCATTGAACCACATTTTACTTACTTACATCAACCGTGTCTCTCTAATTTTTGAAATTCCACTCACAGAAGCGGTAAAGTTATGTTTTATGAAAAATTCAGTTTTTTAACTACCATTCATCAAAAATTGAAAGTTTTCAGAAAAATACCAAAAATTAGGCCTAAGATATATTTGATATTATGAACTCAAAAATGATTTCTATTTTACCAAATTCAAAACATATCAGTTGCATTAATTAATTTAAAAATTAATTCCCGTCGTCAAAACAAATGCCGTGTTTTTAAGAGATAATAACTATCAAAAGATTGACACTTGTTTATAACTAGTTTAAATGTGAAATTACATCCAATGACCAACATTGTATTAAATTGTAAAAATATATTATAAATATACTTTAAAACCACTAAAATTAATAATTTATCACTATTAATTATTTCAATTGAAAAAGTTGTTTTTAATTAAAATTTAGTAATTTCCACTATTCATCAAAATATGAAAGTTATCCGAAAATTACCAAAATTTCACCCTAAGCTAATTTCGATATTCCGAATCCAAAAATGAAGTCCATTTTGAAAAATAAAATTTACAAAATTTCAAAAAGTGGTTATTACTATTCATAACGGCTAGTTTTAATAATATTTTAATAGTATATCGTTGTTTAGTGAAACTTGGTATTGCGTACTACACACGCTATCAAGGAAGGTCGCGATTTCGTGTAATACAATGCAAGTCAAGGATGCATGTTGAGCAAGCTCCTTTTTGTGTAGCGTACAACACAAGACATTAACGAATTTAAAAAGAATATTTTTCATAAAATCTCGGGGTGTTACATTCTACCCCCCTTAAAATGAATTTCGCCCTCGAAATTCGTCGGGGTTATAAATGGTTTAGTACTTGAAAGTTTCATTAATAGAAACCCACATCGTAAAAAGGAATACCAAAACCAATCTTTAAAAACAAAAGTATGAAACTTAACGGTTACCCAAATAAACTAATCACTGGGTTTCCACATAGGTGAAAATATGGATATGGAAGAAAACTCTAACCATCATGTTCTGATGGAGAGTGGTAGAGAACATGGCTATGGAAAAGCCAACAATCACAAATCCAAAAATTTGTGACGATCTAAGGTACCATCTGATTAATCAGATATAAGAGCACTAGGACAACATTTTTGGTTTTCAAGATCGTTTCCCTAATGTTGAAGAATTTGAATTAGAATAAATACTTACTTTATTTTGGTACAATCTCACTGTTGTTCGTGCCTTAAAAAATTTCCACTTCATCTCTTAAATAAATGAAGTTGAATTTGTTATTCGTGAAGTGTTAGCAGATCATGTGATAGAATGACGGATCATTCCATCTGTCTCAAACAAAAGGTTAGCAAAAGTTAAAGTCCATCTTATGGTTAATTGTATATGGTTCCAAAAATGAACTTATACTTCATATATCATACCGCTTAATAAAATAAAACTAGTTTCTACTAACCAGGGACTTCCTGTAGGCTAGTGGTAGGCGATAAAGGCCAGTCGCACTTCGGTTGGGGGTTCGATTCCCACAGCCTTGTCCAACGCGATGGGTTGTCGCCCGTCCTGCAGGTTGTCCTTTTATTTCTAAATCTGTATTACTATAACATCCCATCAATAATATCGAAAAACAAACAATACTAACTTATGTATAACATAATCCATTACAATATTTAGGCTTATACATAATACTGCAGTCCACTCTCATAACATAGTGAAAACGATTACCAGAGATTTAATACCATTGTTGATCCCCATGTATCATAAGATATGTTTTGTTGGTCACATTCCAAACATTCAAAGTCCTTAATCATGTATTCTCTTGAATACCCATTTAACCTTAGTGAAAACATGAATGCAGTTAAAAGTTAACACCTTCCACGTACCAAAATCCTCAAAATTCTATATACTCAAACCATGATATCACTTAGTCCTTATATCAATCATGAGCTCATGAATACTGTTAAACATTTCATTTTCTCGTTTTCCCTTCATTATGCGCATATCATCTTATTTCCAAAAATATCTCAATCACTTTGAATACCACATTAGACCAATACATAAATATTTCAATACTCCATGATATAACATTATTTTGGAATCCCATTACATAAACACTTAATCATTCCACCACATCGTTGTCATATTCAACATCGCCAATAGTGATCGCATGTGACTTCCCTTTGTCCTTTGCCTTAAGTGGTTGCTCATGTTGATCATCACTAACCCTTGGATTAGGGAATCTATTAGCATAATGCCCCATTTCCTTGCACTTGAAGCATTGAAGTGTTGGTGGTGCATTCTCTACAGTCTTTGCTTTATTCACATCATTAGAAACCCTTTTTCCATTACTTCGACACTCAGCTGCTCGATGACCTTCTTTTCCACACTTAAAACATTTTCTAGTCCCTTTAAGACAATCTCCACCATGATTCTTTCCACACTTTGAGCATAAGGAAACATTCATATTATTTTCACCATTATTCTGAGATTTCTCCTTGAACTCCATCTTGCGTTTCTTGTCAAAACCATGAGATGGATATGTAACACCAACTTCCATTTCTACCTTGATAGCACAACGCACAATTTCTTCATAGCTACTGAAGTCTCTTATATCTAATGCCCTTCGAAGACTTGGTTTTAAGACACTGAAAAATCGATCAACTTTACTTTCAGGTTGGATGATAATGCCAGATGCATACATTGCAAGTCTTGTAAAATTTGCTTCGTATATACCAACAGATTCATCATCCTTCTGCTTCAGCTCCAGAAACTCCTTTTCCATCTTTGTTCGAAGAATACGAGGGAAGTACTTATTGAAAAACAAGTTCTTGAACTCGTCCCATTCCATGGACTCAATTTCATCTCTTGGCCTCGTATTCTTGATAAGATTCCACCATTGATCAGCATCACCTTCCAAACGATACACTGGTAAGATGAATTTATCATGTTCAGAACATTGAAGAACTGAAAATATCTTTTCAGTGGTACTGATCCATTGTTCAGCAACAAGTGGATCGGAAGTCCCACTGAAAGAAGGTGGACGTTGCCTCATGAAGGACTCAATAGAATATTGTTCCCTTCTCTTCTCATTTGGAATTCCAGAATGACTCATAGCTTGTATAAGTATAGCAATAAGATTTTTCACTCCATCTCCCATAACATTTGTTTGTTCAGGAGGACAATCATTGCATTGTCCATTGCATTGATCAACACGGTTCCTTCGGGTTCCAGCCATCGTCTAAAACCCAAAAAGAATAGTGTGAGAGGCAAAAATCATGCTAGGAAAACAACATTATAAAGGGGGGTATCCTCAATATCTAACTTCTTAGGTTAAATTCTATTATTGTTACCGTAGTTCTAGGACTGTTTATTATACGTATACTTATCCTTAGGGACATCCCTAGACATACCTTAGGAATATCTCTAGGGATCTCACTAACGCTTTCGCATCCAAGTTTCCAAAGGTTGACTAAACCTTTCGTCTGATACCAACTGTAGAGACCTGAAGCCTGACGTACATGGACATTACATTACTTTTGCGGAATACTTAGTACATAACAAAAATAGACACACAAGGACCATAATAGTTTAGTGTCTTTGGAAACTCGGAATATAATCTTCTAATCCTGGTGAAATATCTTCAACATCTCCCATAAAGATCTTCCTTTTTTTATACCTAAAACATTTCTTTATATCCTGGGGAAAAGAAAACATAAAAGGGTGAGCTCAAATGCTCAGTAAGGGTAAACAAAAGAAATATCAATCACATCATATACATAAGCACATAACTTTTGGAAATCTTAACCTGTAAAAGAGATCATAATTTCATAACCTGGGATAACTCATGGAAGTGAAATGTAATCACAGTAATCATAACTTAAAACATGAAACTTTGTGGAATTCACACATAATCATAGAGAATCATTTCTTGTTAGTCCAGACTCATTGCCAAGACTATCTTAGTGGAGAAAGTCCCTTTCTGAACCGAGTCACCCTCGTTTCAGTCCTGTTTCACTGAACCAGTATAACCTACCATTCCAGTCATGTCTATCTCATGAGATATAAAATATTTACCCAATTCATTGGAGGGAGATATAGGTCCCAACCATCTCATAATGATACCATTCTTATGTGTGCCACAAAATCATAAATTATACATCAATGCATAACCCATGTAATACAAATGGGAATCTTAAACATCATGACATCATAAAACAATTCATATAAGATAAAGGAATTCATAAAAATAATTCCATCACAACATAATCAAATAAATGTAAGAATAGGGATAAAAACAGAACCCTTTATTATCTTAGATGGAAAATAATTTTGATAAAACACTTGAACTCCATTCTTGAGGAAAATATCCTTTCTTCTTCAAAAACATTTTTCCTTTCTTAACATGTCATAAAACTTTAAACTAAAAGAAGTTGATTAAAAATAAAATTGAAAACTTGTAAAGGAAGCTTCTTGGAAATAATGTTTTAAAAATCCATTCATGTCGTATAAGTTAAAAAAACATTCTTCTCGTACTTTTGTCGGAAAAGTCAAAAAAGTAACTCGTACGAAAAATGACAAAAGATTCCTTTCATATCTTTTACTAAAAACACACCGAAGGGTAAAATTGGATTTAAACCATTGTAGGTGGATGTAAATAATATGTCATATCGAGGAAACATGAATGTGGATGATAAATTGCACCCCAGTAAATGTCAATGTATAAACAATATCGGATAAAAATGAGATTGTGATATTTCCCTTGCCTTAGGTCCGATTTGCTTCGTAAGTGTTCAAACCTCCTGTATAATTATTTAAATAATGTCATTGACTTATTACAGAGTCATATGAATTGTTATCATATCATATATGGTTCACTTATGACTTTATATTACCCGTTCTTTTGTAAATTCCATGTTAAAGAGCGTTTTGGGTAAAATTATTTCCTTTGTCGTCCGTGTTTTGACTTGTAATTATTCAGATGATTAATTAGATCATGATTAATTAATTCCAGAACATAAAACATGATATATATATATATATATATATTCAGAATATACATATATATAATAAATCAGTAAATGGAAAGAAATACACCGTTCATGAAGACGGTAGGCCGTACGTACGCATGAACGCTGTTTTCGTTTCCTTATTGAGTTGAACGGAATTAAGTAGATGACATTCATATATATACACATAAATACAGTATCATTTTTATGTAATATATTTCATTATTACTT
Organism: Viscum album; assembly: GCA_963277665.1. Taxonomy (NCBI): domain Eukaryota; kingdom Viridiplantae; phylum Streptophyta; class Magnoliopsida; order Santalales; family Viscaceae; genus Viscum; species Viscum album. The sequence continues at coordinate 634,729,166 of OY728155.1, read as the reverse complement.
ATTATATATACTTTATAATCATTCATGAATGGTTTAAAGTGGAGAATGAATCTCATCGCGTCGTGGAGACGGTAGTCCGTACGTACGCACGAGCGATGATATCGTTCTCATGATCGTGGGACTGTATTGGAGTGTATGTATACTATTTCAGAATCAATATCACTTTAAAATAATAATATATAGTTATTATTTACACCATTATACCCATCCAAGTAATATGGTGGTGGAAAATAGATTTCACCATGGCGTGGAGACGGTATTCCGTACGTACGCACGCGCGGTGATTTCGTTTTCCGTAGGATGGATAGATGGTGAAATAGGATTGTTTCATACTTATAATAACATATCAGTATATGAGTGATACTGATGTTATTACTTCATAATGAAAAAACCTAAGGAGAAGAAGTGGAAGAAGAAATAAAGGTGAAATAATCGGTAACGGAGATTAACTCTTCTTTGAAGCGCCTCTTTGAGACCTCCTCTTAGGGAACTAAAATTGGTCTTTGAGGAAGAAAAAAACCTCTAGGATGTTTCTAGGGAAGTTTAGAAGAGAATATGTCAGGGGTTGGCCGAGCTTGAAGTCTCAAAGTTGTGTGAGGAAGAGAGGGAGGAGGTTCCCTTTTATAAGAGAGGAGAGGGGCACCTTTGGAATAACTAAAAAGATTATTTTATTATAAAGTCAAGTTCAGTTTTAAATAGCTCCAAATTGATTTATTTCGAGGCTAAGGTAGGGATGGGTCGAAATCCTCTCATCCAATATAATTTAGACAAGTTTAGGTTCCTATTTTAACCTTATCATTTCGATTTAACATTAAGTTAAATAATTTTACTTTTACCGTGTCTTCTTGTGTTCTTACACTATAAGGTTAATAAACTTACTATAAGAAGCCAAAAAAACCCCAAATTGTTTATTATTAATATATATAACCTTATCTAAGTCATTTGTCCGAACCTTAGATTTTGAGAAATAAAATAACAATTAATAATATATTTTTTTAAAAAAAATTAATTTATGTCAATTTTGACACTATTTGGTACATGATTTTTATGAAATTCATAACAGAATGATAAGTTCGAACCAAGTTACTTAAATCAATAATAACATGTCATATTAACCTAGAAAATTATTGTAATTCATAAAAAGTCTCAAATTATATTTATTTGGATATTTATAACATCAATTATGTCAATATTTCATTAATAAGATAATTACTGTATCATCGTTGTGTCATAAATAAATTAAATTATTAATGCCTAAAAATTAAAAATAAAATACCATTATGTAGGAAATATTTTTATATTTCTAATGAATATTTAAAATAGAATATATCTTATGTATAACCCTATATTAAAAATGTTTTAGTAAATAAACTTTGATTTTAACTCTTTTAACTCTTCTTTGAATTAAATAATAATAAATGTCCTAATCTAATCCAAGTGGGACTAAATGGTCATATTTTATTCCTAAGTTTGTTTTTGGTCGAATTAAACTTGTTCAATAGAATTATGACATGTTTTAGGGTAATAATAATATCATTTTTACCCTTAATTACCCTATTTACTTTTAACCGTGGTAAATAAAAGTAAAAAGTTACTATTCACAAAAAATTATTTTCTTCTCATTGAACCAAATTTTACTTACTGACATCAACCGTGTCTCTCCGATTTTTGAAATTCCACTCACAGAAGCGGTAAAATTAAGTTTTATGAAAAATTCAGTTTTTTTAACTACAACTTAGTGGTTTCACTATTCATCAAAAATTGAAAGTTTTCAGAAAAATACAAAAAATTAGGCCTAAGCAATATTTGATATTATGAACTCAAAAATGATTTCTATTTTACCAAATTCAAAACATATCATTTGCATTAATTAATTTAAAAATTAATTTCCGTTATCAAAACAAAAGGCGTGTTTTTAAGAGATAATAACTATCAAAAGATTGGCACTTGTTTATAACTGGTTTAAATGTGAAATTACATCCAATGACCAAAATTGTATTAAATTGTAAAAATATATTCTAAATATACTTTAAAACCACTAAAATTAATAATTTATCACTATTAGTTATTTCTATTGAAAAAGTTGTTTTTAATTAAAATTTAGTAATTTCCACTATTCATCAAAATATGAAATTTATCCGAAAATTACCAATATTTCACCCTAAGCTAATTTCGATATTCCGAATCCAAAAATGAAGGCCATTTTGAAAAATAAAATTTACAAAATTTGAAAAAGTGGTTATTACTATTCATAACGGATAGTTTTAATAATATTTTAATAGCATATCGTTGTTTAGTGAAACTCGGTATTGTGTACTACACACGCTATCAAGGAAGGTCGCGATTGTGTGTAATACAAGGCAAGTCAAGGATGCGTGTTGAGCAAGCTCCTTTTGGTGTAGCGTACAACACAAGACATTAACGAGTTTAAAAAGAATATTTTTCATAAAATCTCGGGGTGTTACAACCCTAATCTAGAGGAAGCAACCCTCTATATCTCACACTAAATAATTGTCCCATCGATCATCATCTGTGACATAGAAGAGATCAACCAGGTCAACAATGTCCCAGATCATGATGAACCAACATACACCCATGGATGTATAGAGCCCATAATTGGTTATCTTTAAAATGGGAATCTCTCAATAGACTAATAAGGAAGGTAACTGAGTTGACAGTGACCAGAAAACATCACCCTAAGGGATGGTCCAAATTTGAAAAAACCCCTCTATAAGTGTGGCATTGAAATAATCCTCGCCAGATTCATATCAGAAATAAATATTTCTGATATATTTGTAGAATCCCATGAAATATCCTATGATACCCATCAGTTTAAGACCAAGATATCCCATCAAATTAGTATGCTAGGTTACTAATGGAAAACAATGATACAATATTGAGTATAATTCACCATGAAATGTCATGCATGCCATATACATGAAAAATTCATCCATCAACCCTAGAATTGATACATATAGCTAAATATTACTGACCATTCTCTACGTGGGGAATGTATATTGTAAGGAATTATCTTTATTCAATAGCTTTGTAGTTCAAGTACATATTTACTACTACCGACTTTATCTCCAATTGGGATGAGGCAATACCCCTCAAGGATGATGGGATGAATAATATCATCGACTACATAAAATATAATATCATCACTATGTTTGGGGTCCATCATTCAATAATGTTATAAAAAAATCACTAACTTCGATTCAATGGAGTTGATGAAATTATACCAGGGGTACTACATTGATTCTAATCACTCATCTTGATATCATGCTACAAGAAATAAGAAAATTGAGGCCTTTGTCAAATATACCCATGAATATGGAAAATAAATACATGAAGACCTTATGGGAAAAGAACTTCCATGCTTTACGGACCTACCATACCACCAAGCATATTGCTAAAAAACAAAAACGATATTCATTATTGTACTGGACCAAATTAGTGTTACACATAGAAGTCCAATTTCCTTCACTCCAAATAGCCATTTGTGGATAACTCATGGATGATGGGAAATTGAAAAAGTGAATTGATGAGTTGGATCAGCTCCATGAGTATAGTTTTTGTACACTAAAAAACCTTGATTTCTATCCGGATCAGATCACATGAGTCTTTAACAAATTTCCCCCCCCCCTATTCAGTGCACAAAGGAGAACTAGTGTTGGCTCTTAGAACCCCAATGATACTTGTTAGGAAACCTATAAAGATACAACCAAAATGGTAAGGGCCTTATATCATACATAAGGTCCGTAAATATGGAGATTTCTCATTATCCACAATGGAAACGAAGGATCCCCCCCCCCTTAATGAAAGATTTATTATAAAATACATTGTATGGCCTCCATCAAGAATCCCATGTCCTGACCACATCAGATTAAATTATACGAAGCACATCCTAATTTCATGACATTAGATTGTAATAATGGCATCATGATCACATGAAGTTAAACTATATGTAGAATATACTAATAACAAGAAGTTTAAATATATAAATCATGTCCCGATCTCTTGATGTTAAACTATATAAATCAGGCTTTGATCACATGATGTTAAACAATACATATCACATCCTGATCACATGATACTAAATTGGATGAAGCACGTCCTAATCACATGATGGTAAATTGTATAAATCACATCATTTTCACATGATGTTAAACTGTATGATGAATTTCATGACAACATAACATTAAACTATATGAAGCACATACTGACCACTTGAGATTAAAGTGTAAAGATCGCATCTCAAACACATGACATTAAACTGTACAGATATCATCCTTACCACATTATGTTAAAACTATATGGAAGATATTTTGGAAGAACGACTTAAAACTAAATGGTGTATCTCATTCTTGTTGCATGATGTTAAACTGAATGTGAGATTTCCTCAATGCATGATGTTATATTTCATCAGAAACATCTTCTCATAAAAAATTCATTACAAAAAAGCTAGATCTAGGTAAGAGAATGATTTAATTACACTATCCCTATGTGAGATTTAGATCAACATAAGGAATCTATTAATTCAATAACAACATGTCCCTTGATTCCTATCATCCAAATATATGTAGTGATGCCCATACCCTCATTATTGGGCCCAACTATGACATCCCTTTTCTTCCTCATTGGGTGACCCTCATATTTACCACATGATGTTAAACTACATGGGAGATGTCCTCATTGCATGACATTAAACTAAATGGATCCCCAATTTTCATTCATGTTTGGTGAACCTCATCCTAACTGAAAGACATTAACTGTATGGATGATGTCCTCTACACATGACACAAAATTTTATGGTTTCAAATAACTATGTGTGGATTGATTACTATTATTACATGATACATAGTGATGTCCAAACAAAAACTATCAGGTCCAACTATAGCACTTCTCCTCTTTCTTGTCGTGTTAAAAATGTTCTTACCATGTGATGTTAAACTAAATGAATGATTCTATTTTCATACGAAACTAAACTGTATGCATTTATAGAACTACATACATCATGATTCTAATTTTAATGATACTTTTATGGTTTCCTCGATCTTATATCTTGGTCCAGACAAGCACATGAGACAAAATTCCCTTTCCCTCTTCTTAATTTACTCTGCATTGGGAGAGGAATCCTTTACATTCATTATTTGTCACATTTATCATAGTTCATGTGAGAATATGACCTTTAGTAAGAGATTACCCCAAAAAACAAGGCTTATAGATCAATACAAGGTTATTACGGTCCTAAATGCAAGACCTTAAAAGGAACACCATGATTCCTCATTGGATGATGTTAAAATGCATGGATGATGTCATAAAACTACACATTATGGTGGAACTCAATTAAGAGGGGCACCACCCCTTGTGTTGTTCTTCAACCACACCACCATTCAATAATTATGTGTGGCTTGATTCCTATCATTACAGTATACATAGTGATCCCCGAGTCTCTAATTGCGGGTGAAACTACATCAATCACTGCAAAAAATTCCCCCACTGTATATGGGCTAGACCTATGTAGAGAATTTATCATTCATGACCTACATGGGAATTTATTCCTATCCTCAAATGATATATAGTGATTCCCATATCTATAAATATGGGTCCCCTCATAACAAAAAAAACATAATAATTCCCCCTCCCCAAATATGGTTTAGATTTATTTAGGGATCATTCATTCAAGAACTACATGTGTCTTGATTACCCCCATTAAATGATATGTAGTGAAACATACATCATATGACTTAGGTTTATCCTCAATATTTCATTTTCACATCAAGGATAATACATCCTCGTGCATGATGTTAGATTTCATGGATATTCAAGAACTATGTGTGGCTTGATTCCTACCAATCTATGTAACACCCCAAACCCAGTTACCCTGAGTCGATGAATTATTACATGTCATTGGCATGATAATAAAAGATCAATTCTCGAAAGATCGATTAGTTTAGGAGCCTTTTAAGTAATAGATACATTCATAAGGTTTACATTACATCGTAAAATGGAAAACTACAAGAACATTGTTTCCATAGACAACACTGAGATCCCATAGACTATCCATGCAGGTCAGTCATAATATACTTCTTTGCATCCTAGAAAAAATAAAACATAGAAAGGGGTGAGCTTATATGCTCAGTAAGTATAACAATATAGTGGAAACCTTCACAAATAAGCATAAAAATTTAAGGCAATGTATAGAACTAAAACAAAGGCCTTTTCAACATAAAAGTTATCATAATATGGCAAATATAAATCAAAATAATGCCATTTAATTAATCACATAGATATTTTACTAGTCAAATAATCACATGAAATATCAATAGTCACTTTCATAATGATGGAATGCATAATTCCAGACTTCATAACTATTTAGTCAAGGCCTTGCACCAAGAATACAAATAATATTTTTTCAAGGAATTGTTCCAAAACACTAGTGTGTCTCATGAGACCTACCAATCCATTGAGGAGCTATAGAAGGCTCCACCCATCACTGACTAAGTCTAATGCATTCCTCATATAAAAAGTTTTAAACATAACAAAAACATTCGTATTAAAACTGGCACACAAAATGTCAATAATTTATCCATAAACCATGAATGGTAGAAAACTAAAATATCCACAGTCAAACATATCACAAAACCTTAAATACAAAATGTAATATTTGTATCATAATAAATAAACTTCAAACAAGATTAAAATCCATTAAAGGATGTTGACATAGATGAAATCAAAACTGTTTGAGATAAATATCTCATTATTTTTTTGAAATAATTTAAAGTTACATAATTATAAAAGAAAACATTTATTATGAAAATATTCATAAAATATTTTAAGGGAAGCAGAAACTATGTTATAATGGCATAATATAGCCGCACACGCTGTATAAGTTAAAAAAACATTCTTACCTTAATTTTGTCAAAAAGGTCATAAAGTAACTTGTTTGGAAAATGATGGAAATATTCCTTTAAAAACATCAAAGTTCAAAAAGGGTATAAATATATTTAACCCATAGTCTATGAAATAGTTATTTTTTTTGAAATACATTTTTAAGAAACATGTATGTGGATGATAAAGAGGTCCCAGTAGATAATTACATATAGACAACCTTGAATAATGAAGAGGTTGTAGAATTAACCCTTACCTTGTACTTTTAATCATTCGAGGGTAGGTTAAACTCTGGTATAATGGTTAAATAATTGTTATTAAATTATACAAGAATCGTATAAATTAATATTATATCATATATGATCTTTTAATATTACTTTGTTAATAATATTTTAGTATTATCGTCATTTCAGGTGTTAACTGATTTGTTTTTATTTATATGATTTGTTATGTAAGTAATGTTTTCTATAGATAGGACGTATATTATTCATATTAATAATGATATTAAGTCTTTAAAAATTATTTTTAATCATCTAATGAAAATTATTCTTGAATGGATACGATGGTAAATGAATCTCATTGTGTTTGTGGAGACGATAATTCGTACGTACGCACGAGCGAAAATATCATTATTTTGATATTAAAATCATATATAATTGGATGGTATATCATATATACATAATAATTATCATTTTATATTTATTATTTAAATCATTTATACATCATTATTATACCCATCCAAATAATAATGTATTGAATAACAACTACACCACGACGTGGAGACGGTAAGCCGCACGTACGCACATATGGTGACATGTCATTCAAAGGATGGATAGAATATTGAATATGGTTGTACCATATTTATAATAAAAACACAGTATATATAAGATACTAGAGTTATTATTTTATAATGGAAACAACAAGGAAAGAAGAAGTGGATGAAGAAAAAACATGAAAGAGGTGGTGAGATATTTACCTCTTCTGCGGGTTCTTCCTTTTAGTTTGATCAAAATGGACCATTAGGTTGTCTTTATGACTAATGGAAGGACTTTAGGATGAAGGGAGTACAATTTATAGGGTATTTGGGTAGGTTTTGGCCCTGACAAATGGATTTGATGGTGTGAATTAGAGGATAGAGGAAGTTCCCTTTTATAAGATGGGTGAGGGGCACCTTAGGAAAAGCTAGAAATATTATTTTATACTAAAATACTTTTCGGATTATAATGGCTCCAAAATTAATTATTTAATGTCTAATATGGGGATGGGTCGAACAAATCTCAACAAATAGGTTTTAGACAGGTTTGGGTCACTATATTAACCTTATCTTTTAGATTTAAGTCTTAGTCAAATAGTATGATATTTACTGTGTCTCTTTGTATTTTTATATTATATGGTTAATAAACTTACTATAAAATTTAAATAGAACCCCAAGTGGTTCATTAATGATACAACTATCATTATATTCCTCTTTTGGATGAACCATAGATTTTTAGTATTTTTATATCAACCAATAATACTGTATTTGTTATAAAAACTAATTTATGTCAATTTTGACATTATTTAATAATTGATTTTTGTTAAATTCTTAAAAACATTATTACTTCTCTCTAAATACATATAATCAACCCTAAAATGTAATTTTAACCTATAAAATTAGTGTAACTCATTAAAATTCTGAAATTATATTTATTTGGATATTTATACTATCAATTATATTAATATTTCATTAATATGGTAATTACCGCATCATCATTGTGTCATAAATAAATTTAATTATTTAATGTCTAAAAGTTATAAATAAAAATCCATTATGTAGGAAATCTTTTTAGATTTCTGATGAATATTTATAGATTAATTTATATTGTGTGTAACCCTATATTAAAAATGTTTTAGTAATGAAAACTTGAATTTAACACTTTTAACTCTTCTTTGAATTAAATAATAATAAATGTCTCAATCTAATCCAAGTGGATGAAAGAGGTTAAAATTTTATTCCTAAGGTTTTTTTGGTAGAATTATAATTATCCAATAGAATTAATAAATGTTTTAGGGTAATAATAATATCATTTTTACCCATAACTACCCTATTTACTTTTAACCGTGGTAAATTAAAGTAAAAATTTACTATTCACCAAAAATTATTTTCATCTTATTAAACCACATTTTACTTACTGATATAAATCATGTCTCTCATATTTTTGAAATTAAAATCACAGAAGCGGAAAAATTTAGTTTTCAGTAAATTTGCAAATGCTCCTAGGAGGTGGGTAAAAGACGGTAAAAAGTTCAATAAAATTTTATATATCTAAAATTATTATAAACTGACTCCAATGAATTACATTGAAATTATATAGGTATTATGTATCTATTTTGACCTAAAATAAATTTAAATAAAATAAATAATTATTTAAATAAAAATTCCATTTTAAACTATAACTCATTGCTTTTCACTATTCATCAAAAATTGAACGTTTTCAAAAAAATACCAAAAAATCACCCTAAGCTAATTTAAATATTCATAATCCAAAAATGAAGTCCATTTTGAATGATAAAATTTATAAAAATTTTAAAAAGTGGGTATTAATATTCAAAATGGCTAGTTTTATTGGTTGTGGTGTGTTAGAACTCAAAGTTGCATACAACACACGATATTGTATTATTCAAAGAGAAGCATACCGTGGAATCTTAGGGTGTTACATTCTACCCTCCTTCAAATAATTTCATCCTCGAAATTTCTAGAATATTTCTACATAAAAAGACACGGGTGGTTCTTCATCATAAGTTCCTCAGGTTCCCACGTTTCCTCTTCCATCTTATAGTTTCTCTATAGAACTTTAACCAGACAAGTCGTCCGGTTTCTCAGCACTTGTTCTCTAGTATCAAGAACCTTGACAGACTCTTTGCAATAAGACATATCAGGTTCTGGTTCTAATTCCTTATAGGTGAGTACATGCATTGGGTCAGGCATGTATTTTCTCAACAGTGATACATGGAACAGATCGTTAACTTTTGAGAGTCTTGGAGTCATTTCCAAATGGTAAGCTACAACCCCAATTAATTCTAGAATTTCAAAAGGTGCGATGTACTTGGGAATTAAGTTTCCCTTCTTACCGAAACGTATTACACCCTTCCATGGAGATACCTTCAAGAAAACAAGATCTCATACCTGAAATTCCAAATTCTTCCTTCCATTATCAGCATAGCTCTTCTACCTACTTTGAGCTGCTTTGATGTGGGTTTGCAAATTCTCTTTTGACCTACGAGTTTTCTTTCACCAACATCAACCCAATAGGTTGGTGTGCGACATCTCTTTCCGTAGAACACATTATATGGTGCCATCTGAATACTCGAATGGAATCTATTGTTATAAGAAAATTCTAATAGAGGTAAATATCGATCCCACACACCTTTAAAGTCAAGGGAGCATGATCTCAACATATATTCTAAGGTTTGAATAGTCCTTTCTGATTGTCTATCAGTTTGGGGGTGGTAGGCAGCGCTCAAACGAAGTTCAGTATCTAGGGTTTTTTGAAGACTTTTCCAAATTCTTGATGTAAAATGTAAATCACGATCAGAAACAATCGATAGAGGTACTCCATGAAGTCTCACAAATTCATTAATATATAATCTTTCTAGACGTTCAAGTGGTAAATCTTCTCTTATATAAAGAAAATGTGCTTACTTGGTAAGATGATCAACAATGACCCATATTGCATCATTCCTTCTAGGAGTCTTTGGTAGTCCTATAACAAAGCCCATCATAATATTATCCCATTTCCACTCAGGTATGGGAAGTGGTTGCATGACTCCTCTAGGTTGTTTCCTTCCAGCTTTCACTTGTTGTCAAACCATACATCTTGATACAAAATCAGAAATCTCCCTCTTCATGTTGTCCCACCAAAAATGTTCCATCAAATATCAATACATCTTTGTTCTACTAGGGTGTATAAAGAAATTGGAACTATGAGCATCATCCAACAATTTCCTTTTTAGATCAGGTATATCAAGAACACAAAATCTCTTATGAAATTTCAAAATTCCATCTTCATACACAAAGTCACTCAATCTCCCATCATTCATAGATTTAATCTTCTTTTGAAACTCTTCATCATTGGTATAAGATCCCTTTATCCTTTCAAGTAAAGATGGTATGGAAAAAATTTGAAAAAGTTTTTATTTTTCACCTTCCATGGTTATCCCCATGTCCAGCTTTACTAGATACTTGTATATAGGATCATTTTCAACTCTCATCTTGTTCAGAACTCCATGCTCCTTTCTTCTCAAAGCATCTTCTACCTTATTTTTCTTCCCCGGTTGGTAATGTATGGTTCAATCATAATCCTTGAGTAGTTCAACCCATCTCCTTTGACTCATGTTGAGTTTTTTATGTGAGAAAATATACTTCAAACTCTTGTGATCGGTATATATCTCACATTTTTCACCATAGATATAATGTGTCCATATCTTCAAATAAAATATTACAGCTTCTAACTCAAGATCATGAGTAGGATATTTTTTCTCATGACTTTTTAGCTATCGTGTTGCATAAGTAATAATCCTATCATTATGAATAAGGACACAACCAAGTCCTTTCTTTGATGCATCACTATAAATAACAAACCCATCATTCCCCAATGGTAGATTCAAAATAGGAGAATTGAATAATCTTCTCTTCAGTTCTTTAAAACATTATTCATACTCTTTTGTCCAATCAAATTTAACCCTTTTACATGTGAGCTTTGTTAATGGGTTATCCAACCGGGAAACATTCTGGACGAAATGTCGATAATAACCTGCTAAACCAATAAAATTGTGTACCTCAGTTATACTCGTTGGTGCTGGCCATTCTTGGATTGCCTTGGTGTTAGAAGGATCAATAAAGATTCCATCTTTAGAGACAATATTTCCAAGAAAAGAAATCTCCTGAAGCCAGAATTCACACTTTCTAAACTTCCCATATAATTCATGTCTTCTAAGAGTCTTTATAATAATGCGCATGTGATTTTGATGATCTTCATAGATTTTTGAGTATACCATGATATCATCAATAAATACCACTACAAATTCATCAAGACATTCCTTTAAATCTATATTCATTATATCCATGAAGACAAAGGGTGCATTAGTCAATACAAAATGCATTACTGTAAACTCGTAATGCCCGTACCTGGTTCAAAATGTTGTTTTCTGAATGTCTTCCTTCTTCACACACAACTGATGATATTCAGATCGAATGTCAATCTTTGTAAAGTATTGACCTCCATGAAGATGGACGAATAAATCATCAATGCGAAGTAGGAGATACTTGTTATTTATTGTTATAGCATTGATCTCACTATAGTCAATTCACAACCACATAGATCCATCTTTCTTCTTAACAAAAAGAACATGGGCTCCCCATGGAGAAAAACTAGGGTGAATAAATCCCTTATTACTCAATTTATCTAGTTTTTTATTTAGTTCCTCTAATTCCACAGTGTCCATTCTATAAGGGGTATTTGATATAGGAATTGAACCAGGAATTAAGTCAATGGAAAACTCAATTTATCATTTTGGAGGATGTCCAGGTAAATCATCTAGAAACAAATCAACATATTCTTACACAATAGGTACATCCTCTATTTGAACATTCTTTTCGTCGCCCACAGCTATTTCATTATCTTCCTCCCTAATAATTGAATTTAGTTGAGATACTAGGGGTGGATCTATATAAGAATTATGTGGTGATTTTTCTGCTCTATAGATATGGTACTCCTTATCATTGTCAAAAAATGTAACCTCCTTCTTCATATAATAAATTTTCACATCATAGTTGAAAAGACAATCCATACCGAGAATTATATCAAATTTAATCATGGTTATGACAATGATATCAATAGATAAATAATGTTTATATGCCTTAATGGGAACTGTTTGACAAAACTTTGTTGCAATGATACTTCCCTTAGGAGTTTTGACTGACAACTCCCTTGTTAAATCAAATTATAAAATTCTAATTTTCTTAGAAAACTGGGAAGATATGAAACAATTCGATGATTCAAAATCAAATAAATCATTGGCTAAACTCGAGGAAACCATTAAATTATCTTCCACTACGTCTTTCGGAGATTCAAAATCAGAAACAGTGATATGATAAGCTTGTCCTTGATCCCATGGCCTTTTCTGAGGTAAGTTCCCCTGATTCTTTGGACATTCATTTGCATAATGCCCCCTTTCTCTACAATTGTATCATTCAAAATTAACAGGCTCTTTCTTGCCCTTTCAATCACGAGCTTCATGGACGTTTTCACCACACTTGTAACAGACTTCCATTCCCTTCAGACAATTACCAAGGTATTTCTTCTCACATTTACTGCAGGATGGATATTCAACGTTTCCCTTCTTCCCCTTATTTTCATTTCCAGAGTGTTCAATAGATCTCTTCTTCTCTTTCTTTGCATTAAAGTCATAAGACTTAGAAAATTATTTTTTTTTCTTGATAGGACATGAGAAAATATCTTTGTACGATGAGAAGGATTGTGAGACTAATGCTCTATAGAGAAATAGTTTTAAACCATCAAACAAATAATCAATATTACGTCTTGGGTTACCTATATAATCTGCAACGTGCCTTGATAACCTTGTAAGGTTAGCTTCATACTTTGTGACATTCTCATCCTCCTTTTGCCTCAGACTCAGAAATTGTCTTTCCATATTCGCTCGATGGTCATGAGGAAAGTATTTTTCTAAGAAAATTTATTTAAACTCCCTCCATTACATATTTGATACTTCATCATCTTCCTTTGTGTTTTGAATCAATGACCACCATTGATCAGCATCTCCAGTGAGGCAGTAAACTGCCTGGAAATTTTTTTCACTTTCTATACTCCCCAAGGCGTTGAATATTTTCTGTACGGAAATTATCCATTTCTCAACTACTAATGGATTTATGCCCCCATTGAATGTTGGTGGTTGTTTCTTAATGAAGCGATCTAACATTGATCCTCCACACTGCATATTAGGGTGCTCTATATGGGTAAGGTTATTATTCATAACCTGAGTGAGTTGTCCCAGTATAGTGATAGGCTGATCAACATGAGTTGTATCACCAGTTCCACTATAATTATCTTGGGCATGAGGGAAATCCCTACATGGAGTGTGTGATTTGATACAGTTTCCATTCCTTCCACTGGGAACCATTTCTAAATAGTGGCATACACTAGATATAGTTTATGAATCACAATACATAATTCCAAACTTATAACATATTTAACATAAATTAAAAAATTTATGGATATAATCCATAATCATAAAAAATGATTTCTTTGAGGAGGTATATACTCATAAATCCTTCATAATGGTTTGTAAATAAATTGTGGATTATCCTAAGAATATCCTTCAGAAGTGTCGTAACCAAGAGTGCCGCAAGGCCCACTGTCGTGCACCAGTTCCCGTTTGAGTCTAACTCAAAGAGGTGTTTTTGGGTTTTACCCCTAGGTATATCTATGCCTGATCTGCCTCTACCTGCTCGTATTCAGATAGAGATGTATTTCCTAGAAAACTCACAAAATCTCTAAAGTACAAAAATTCTAGTATGTTCTTCTATACTAATCCTCAAAGTCTATCTTAGGGAAATGTTCTCTAATAAGATTTTTTCTAAATATAGCTTCAAAGGTTTGTAATAAACTTCCTATTACACCAACTATAATGCCCCGAACCCAGTTACCCAGAGTCGGTGCATTATTATGTATCATTGTCATGATCATAAAAGATCAAGTCTTAAAATACCGATTAGTTTAGTAGCCTTGGAATTACTAGATACATTCATAAGGTTTACATTACATAATAAAATGGAAACCTACAACAACATTGTTTCCATATACAACATTGATATCCCATAGGCTATCCCTACAGGTTAGTCATAATATACTTCTTTTCATCCTGGGAAAAATAAAACATAGAAAGGGGTGAGCTCAGATGCTCAATAAGAATAACAATATAGTAGAAACATTCATAAATAAGAATAAAAATTTAAGGGAATGTATAGAACTAAAACAAAAGGCTTTTAAACATAAAATTCATCATAATATGGAAAATATAAATCAAAATAATTCCATTTACTTACTCACAAGGATATTCTACTAGTCTAATAATAACATGCAATATCAATAGCCACTTTCATAATGATGGAATGCATAATGCCAGAATTCATAACACATAGTCAAGGCCTTATGCCAAGACTACAAATAAGATTTTTCAAGGCCTTGTGACAAGACACTACACTACTAGAATAGGGGGCAGTGGAGCCCCCCAGACTCGGGCGACCGCCATTGGCGGTCGCTATAGCTTAACATTAGCGACCGCCAATGGCGGTCTCTAACCTGCATAAAACAATTCGGGGGGTTTCTGCCCCCCCCCCCTGCGCCCTCGATCTCGCTCCGCCCTAACCCCCTCCCTCCCTCGCCGCCCTCCCCTCCCCCGCCGCCTGGCCTCCCCCGCCGCCCGGCCTCCCCCGCCGCCCGGACTCCCCCGCCGCCCGCCCTCCCCCGCCGCCTGCCCTCCCCCGCCGCCCGCCCTCCCCCGCCGCCAGCCCTCCCCCGCCGCCTGGCATCCGGCCTTCGGTCGCCGCCCTCTGCCCTCGGGCCTCCGGCCGCCGCCCTCCGGCCTCTCGGCCCTCCCCCCCCCCCCACCCCGGACGACACCCGCACCCCGGACAGCCCCCGGCGCGCACTCCAGACCGCCCCCCGCACCCCGGACAGCACCCCCCCGCGCACTCTGGACCGCCCCCCTCACCCCGGACGCCTCCCCGCACCCCGGACAGCCCCCCCCCCCCCCCCCCCCCGCGCACTCCGGACCACCCCCCGCACCTCGGACGCCTCCCCGCACCCCGGACAGCCCCCCCCTGCACTCGGACACCCCCCTCCGAACCCGGACAGCCCCCCCGCACCCCGGACAGGCCCCCCGCACCCCGGACACCCCACCCCGCACCCCTGACAGCCCCCCTGCACCCCAGACAGCCCCCCCTCCCCCGCACCCCGGACACCCCCGCACCCCGAACACCCCTGCCTGCACCCCTGACAGGCCCCCGACACCCCGGACACTCATCCCCGCACCTCGGATAGGCCCCCCCCCCAACCCCGGACACCCCCCCTCCCTCCCTCGCTGCTCGTCCCCCGTCCCCTCACCGCCTCCTCTCCTCCAGCTCCCCGCCGCCGCCACCGCCCGTCCCCTCCCTTGCCGCACCGCCTTTCGCTCCGGCTCCCCTTTGCTGCCTCCTCTCCCTCGCAGCACCGCCTTCGGCTCCCCTCCCTTTCAGGTTTGTAGCTCAATCAGGTAACATGAGCTTTCAGTTACATTATTATTTTATCAATGGTTCATAAACAAATGGTTAATATTTATTTTCAATATAGTTGATTTGAAAAATTTAAATGTAATAAGTATTGTGTAAATGTTTGTCATACAGATATTATTATGGATAAGAGTTGGATTGATCTTCCAAATCGAACGTCTAGAGAATATTTCAATGGCATTATGCAGTTTATTGACTTCACGAGATGATTTGAAAGTGACTATATTAGTTGTCCATGTAGAAAATGTGCTAACAGATATCAATTCACACGAGATACTGTGAGGGAGCACCTTTTCTTTAATGGATTTCTGAAAAATTATAAGAGTTGGACTCGTCATGGAGAAGAATATGTTCGTTGTCAAAATACAGATGCAGCTCAGATGGATGTTGATGCAAGGATGACTGATCCAATGCATGAAATGCTCACTGAAATGGTACGTGGGTTTTATCCTGAAGGCATTGACATCCAGAATCTTGAGACCGGTGAGATAAATCTTCGCTCTGGTGCAGATCGTGATTCGAGGAGGTTTTATGAAGTACTTGATGATGCGAAAACAGAATTATATCCTGGATGTACTTCTTACAATAAACTGTCGTTTATCGTGGAGTTGTTGCATTTGAAGACTTTGAATAATTGGTCAGACACATCATTCGACATGCTTTTGGTTTTATTGAAAAAAGTTCTTCCTGTCGACGCTAAGATTCCTGAGTCGTATTACTATGCTCGTAAGTTGACAGAGAACTTAGGTTTTACATATGAGACTATAGATGCATGTGCAAACAACTGTATGTTGTTTAGAAATGAAACTTCTCATTTGGATATCTGTACGGTTTGTGGTGCTTCCAGGTGGAAAGAGAAAAGGGGAAATAAGACTCATCAAAGTCAGATTGCGGTACAGGGGAAACCGATTGCCGTAAAGCAAATGCGTTACTTTCCCCTTAAACTGAGGTTGAAAAGATTTTTTATGTCATCTAAAGTTTCTAATTTAATGAGATGTCATGCAGAAAGAGTTCATGAAAGTGACATGTTAACCCACCCGGCAGACTCTCATGCATGGAAGGATTTTGATAAGAGACATCCCGACATTTCTAAAGATGTTCGTAATGTCCGATTGGGATTGGCAGCAGATGGTTTCAATCCATTCAAGTCTATGGTTGGTGCAACTCATAGCACATGGCCCGTGGTGTTGGTTCCATATAATCTTCCTCCGTGGCTTTGTATGAAGAAACAATTTATATTACATTCCACTCTTATTGATGGACCTAAAAGTCCGGGGGATAAGATTGATGTTTACCTTCAGCCATTGATTGATGAGTTGAATGAATTTTGGGGCGATGGTGTGATGACTTATGACTGCGAAACGAATGAAATGTTCAAACTGCATTCTGCATTATTGTGGACAATCAATGACTTCCCAGCTTATGAAAATTTACCAGGCTGGAGTACGAAAGGGGAATTTGCTTGCCCTTGTTGAAATAAAAGTAAAAAATCTGTATGGCTTAAACATTCCAAAAAATGGGCATACATGGGTCACAGGCGTTTTCTCCCTCCCCAGCAAAGGTTCAGAAAGGACAGAGTGGCATTTGATGGTTCTAGAGAGTTCAGCCCAGCAGCAAAGATCATGACAGGAGTCGAAATGTTATCGCAGATTGAGGAAGAAAACATCCGCACAGTATATGAAATTCAGGATTTGGTGGCTCCTCCAGTACGTAATATTCATGCTGCGGGTAGGCAGCGCAGTCACAATTGGAAAAAGAAAAGTATTTTTTATAGTCTTCCGAATTGGAAAACTAACATGTTGAGGCATAATTTGGATGTCATGCACATTGAAAAAAATGTTTGTGATAACATATTGTGGACCATTTTAGGTGTTAGTGGAAAGTCAAAGGACCATGTTAATGCACGCCGTGATTTGGAAGAAATGGGTTTAAGGAAACAGTTGCATTTACAGTTAGCTGAGGGAAACAAGGCATATATGCCTGCTGCACAGTATTTGATGACTACAGAGGAGAAAGAGACATTTCTTTCCATTTTGAAGATGGTCAAGGTGCCTGATGGTTACTCTTCTAATATTTCAAAGTGTGTGAATCTGACGAGCAAGACATTGCAAGGGTTGAAAAGTCATGATAATCACATATTACTTCAGCAGTTGATTCCAATCGCAATTTGTGATTGTTTATCCCCCAATGTTGTTCATCCCTTGATTGAGATGAGTAATGTTTTTAGACAGCTTTGTTTAAGAAATCAACGAATGAGTGATTTAAAAAGTTTGCAGGACCGAATTGTACTTACGCTTTGTCACTTTGAGAAACTTTCCCCCCCCCCTCATTTTTCGATGTTATGGTCCACTTAACTGTGCACCTAACTGATGAAGTAATGGCTGCTGGTCCAGTTC
Source organism: Viscum album (assembly GCA_963277665.1). NCBI lineage: Eukaryota > Viridiplantae > Streptophyta > Magnoliopsida > Santalales > Viscaceae > Viscum > Viscum album. Next base: position 634,710,548 of record OY728155.1, on the reverse strand, counting down.
AATTCAGGTGGATGTATCCTATTGAACGTTATTTGAGTACATTGAAAAGATTTGTACGCAACAGAGCTCGTCCAGAGGCATCAATAGCCAATGGTTATTTGATGGACGAGTGTACTACCTTTTGTGCAGAATATCTTACGGATGTTGAAACAAAATTACATAAGCCCTCTCGGATTCATGATGGTCCAGTTGGAGAAGGAACCACATTTGATATGGACAACATCGAGTGGATACAAGCACATCGATATATCTTGTTCAATACTCCATCAGTTGCACCATTAATGCAGTAAGTATCTTATCAATGTGCTTGTATAACTTTTACATGTTTTCTTTGCATAAGTTGATCTTTTAAACATCGCGTAATCATTTTCAAGAAACACATTAATGAGATAAAAGAAGAGATGCATCGTGCGACTGAGTTGCAAATTCAACAATCTCATTATGCGGAATTTCATGATTGGTTCAAGGATTATGTATGTATAAATTGATTTTCATTATGAGTGAAGTATTAAACTAATTATTTCTGCATATATCAGTATTGATTTTTATAAATTATGTAGGTTCGTAAGCTGAGGGAGTTAGGGGACCCCACGCTACCTGAAGTATTTATCCAACTGGCTGAGGGTCCATCTATAACGGCTCGTCGTTATAAAGCTATTGATGCTAATGGTTTTCGATTACGCATTAAAGATGTTGACGACAAACGAGCAACACAAAACAGTGGAATCGGTTGTCCCTTTGTCGATTCTGGTTATTACTATGGTCAATTGATAGACATCATTGAAGTTGTATACACACACGGTTTGAAGTACATATTGTTAAAGTGTAATTGGGTTGATCCAGTGCGTGGATGTAAAGTCGATCAATATCAGTTTTCATTGGTGAATTTTAACTATATGTTATACAGAAATAATGAACGAGTTGAGAATGAACCTTTCATCTTGACATCACAAGCGGAACAAGTATTCTTCGTTACTTTGCCTTCGGATCCAAGTTGGCAAGTTGTTGTCAAAATGTCTCGGCGAGGAGTGTTTTTTATTTGAAGAAGATGAACCCGAGACTGTTCCGTTTGTTTACCAACAACTTGATCAACATACCGTAGTTCAACGTGAAGAAGATATTTATTGGGTCAGAGCGGCTGTTGAAGGAGAAACGGTCAATTTGCATGCTTAATGAAAGGCATAATTGTTTTCCCGCTATTCAGTAGAATGTCCTAGGATATCATAAATTATCTAATCATTTTATAAATCCTTATAAGTTTTAATCCTCACTTTTTTATGTTAATCCAGTCATAAATATTTAGGTTGATTAATCTTCTGATTTTTTAAAATTCATTCAATACTAATTATTCAATCCATTTTTTGTTTGATTAACAGTTGTACAAGTTTGATTTATTAAGAACAATCCAATTTATCTTTTAAACACTTTGGACTCATTACTGATATTTTGTATGATTGCAGACATGTCAGGGGAAGAGGCAGAAAATCCACATCATCCATCTGAGGCATCTACGTCCCAGGGTCGAGGTATGTTTGACAGTCATTATCTATATTATTTATGTAATTAACATATATATATATATATATATATATATAACATTTGTCAATTTATATATAAAATTGTTTTCAACAGGATCAGACTCGGCTACTTCTTTCTCTCGCAGGAGAGGCCCTGGTCGTGGAATATTAGCATGGAATTCCGACACGACGATAGATGTTTCATTTGATGAGGTATTTCATCCCGTGGGACCGAATGCCCCGGCATTTATTCGTCATCTGGGTCATATCATACGTGACCCACATCAATTTCCATTGACCACGCGTGATTGGGCTTCTATCCCTCAGGACACATTAGATCGTCTATGGAGGGAGGTTCATGTAAGAAAATAATTTTAGTTTATTTTCTATTTATAAATAATACTAATATGTTTGATTATTTTCATTATAGAAAAATTTGAAAGTATGCCCTGAAGAGTTTCGGCCCGTGTGTATGAGCAAATACCGTAAGCTGTGGAAAGATTATAAAGGCAAAGTGAAGAGGGACCACTGGGTACCAAATGTCGGTGCCCCTGACATTTTGGAAAAAGTCCCAAGAGGTGTCCTCCCGGCTTAGTGGCGTGACTTGGTTGCATATTGGTCTACTGAGGGTGTTGTGGTTTGTATATTAATTATTTTGTTGTATATATATTTTCAAGAATATGTGATTTGTTTGAAATTTGAATGAATTGAATGTAGGAGGTGTCAACACACCATTCGGAGAATCGAGCGTTGCAGGGACCAGCTCACAGGCTCGGGACTCGTCATGTGTCTCAGATCCGACATGAGGTATATATTATTCATTTTTTAATTTATTAATTAATATGGTTTTGTGTTTATATTCTTTTAATATACAGTTGCGAGGGCAAGGTGCAGCAACTGATAAAATGTCGGTGTGGATAAGGACTCGTGATCGCAATGATCCAGAGGTTGCAGCATTGATAGTAAGTGTCTGTACTTACCAATAATTACATAAATCTTTATATTAACATATATATATTTATATATATTTAAATATTTCACAGGATCAATTTGAAGATGAGTTAGAACATCTGCCAGAGGACCAGCGACAGCTTCCCATGCGACGGGATGAGCTCTTTCATCGCATTATTGGTCGGGACGGGCATGGCTATAGTTTGACCTATGGAGAAGCGATTCCTCATTCTGTAGTGTCACGCGCTGCGGTTGTCGGTCCTGCTGTTGCTCATATGACACAGCAGATGTCAGATTTTGAGGCACGACTGCGCGCTTCCGAGGAGACAAATGCGCAATTGACAGCTGAGGTTAGAGCACTGCGGGAATATGTGCGTCGAGCTGATGGTACAGGGGATCATACGACGCAGGTATATACTGTATTTATTTATTTAATTTAAATTATTTTTGTTATTAAAATATTTATAATGTTTATTTGTTGTAGGAACCTGGCCCACCAGAAGGAGGTAGCAGTGATGACAACGCGTGACGCACCATATATTCACGAGATATGTTTTTTGTTTTTACTGGTAGGGTTGACATTGATGTACTGTATTTATTCATTTAAGTAATGCATTATTACCATCCATGGTGGTCTTTTAAATATTTTATACACATATTGAGTTTTTGATCAGATAATTTTGAATGATTCTACATTTGAAAAAGTCGAACAAATTCCAACAGATCAATAAATCTGATATTATAGATTATGTATTATCCAATATATTTTTTATAAATTTCTGTATGGTATCCATAAAAGAAATATGTATTAATTAGATGTTATCACTTTTATTTTTCACTTTTGTAATCAATGGGATGGCCTTTGCACCCCCGGAGAGCCCCCCGCACCCCCGTACAGCCCCCCGCCACCCCCGTACAGCCCCCCCCCCCCCCCCCCCCCCGCACCCCCGTACAGCCCCCCACACCCCCGTACAGCCCCCCCCCCCCCCCCCCCCCGCACCCCCGTACAGCCCCCCGCACCCCCGTACACCCCCCGCACCCCCGTACTGCCCCCCGCCACCCCCGTACAGCCCCCCCCCCCCCCCCCCCCCCGCACCCCCGTACAGCCCCCCGCACCCCCGTACAGCCCCCCGCCACCCCCGTACAGCCGCCCGCCACCCCGTACAGCCCCCCACACCCCCGTACAGCCCCCCCCCCCCCCTGCACCCCCGTACAGCCCCCCGCACCCCCGTACAGCCCCCCCGCACCACCGTACAACCCCCTGCACCCCCGTACTGCCCCCCGCCACCCCCGTACAGCCCCCCGCCACCCCCGTACAGCCCCCCGCCACCCCCGTACAGCCCCCCCCCCCCCCCCCCCCGCACCCCCGTACAACCCCCCGAACCCCCGTACAGCCCCCCGCCACCCCCGTACAGCCCCCCGCCACCCCGTACAGCCCCCCGCACCCCCGTACACCCCCCCCCCCCCCCCCCCCCCCGCACCCCCGTTCAGCCCCCCGCACCCCCGTACAGCCCCCCGCACCCCCGTACAGCCCCCCGCACCCCCGTACAGCCCCCCGCACCCCCGTACAGCCCCCCGCACCCCCGTACAGCCCCCCGCACCCCCGTACAGCCCCCCCGCACCCCCGTACATCCCCCCGCACCCCCGTACTGCCCCCCGCCACCCCCGTACAGGCCCCCGCCACCCACGTACAGCCCCCCGCACCCCCGTACAGCCCACCCCCCCCCCCCCCCCCGCACCCCCGTACAGCCCCCCCGCACCCTCGCACCCCCGTACAACCCCCCTCACCCCTGTACTGCCCCCCGCCACCACCGTACAGCCCCCTGCCACCCCCGTACAGCCCCCCGCCACCCCAGTACAGCCCCCCGACACCCCCGTACAGCCCCCCGACACCCCCGTACAGCCCTCCGAACGACCTGAAACCGCACGAGAACGATAGAAATATTATTCCTGAGATGCAGGAGGAGGCCGCACGTCCATCGGACGTGCGGTGCGCGCGGCACGTCCGATTGTGTCGTTTTCAGCAGCGCGGCGCGCGCAGAAATGGCGCGTTGGGGGGTCAAAACCACCCGAACGACATCCGAATTCCACGAAACTGTACGACAACATCTGGGGCATGAATTGTGAAACGGTCGGCCAGACGGCACATCATTCGGAGGTGCCGTGTGACCGCGGCGGCCGGAAACGCGTTTCCGGCGCCATTAAACACCAAAACGGCGTGGGGCGGTCCAATTCGGAGCAAATGTGCTCCGAACGACCTGAAACCGCACGGGAACAATAGAAATATTATTCCTGAGATGCAGGAGGAGGCCGCACGTCCATCGGACGTGCGGTGCGCGCGGCACGTCTGATTGTGTCATTTTCAGCAGCGCAGCGCGCGCTGAAATGGCGCGTTGGGGGGTCAAAACCACCCGAACGACCTCTGAATGCCACGAAACTGTACGACAACATCTGGGGCGTGAATTGTGAAATGGTCGGCCAGACGGCACCTCATTCGAAGGTGCCATGTGACCGCGGCGGCTGGAAACGCGTTTCCGGCGCCATGAAACACCAAAACGGCGTGCGACGGTCCAATTCGGAGCAAACGTGCTCCGAACGACCTGAAACCGCACGGGAACGATAGAAATATTATTCCTGAGATGCAGGAGGAGGTCGCACATCCATCGGACATGCGGTGCGCGCGGCACGTCCGATTGTGTCGTTTTCAGCAGCGCGGCGCGCGCTGAAATGGCGCGTTGGGGGGTCAAAACCACCCGAACGACGTCCGAATGCCACGAAACCGTACGACAACATCCGGGGCGTGAATTGTGAAATGTTCGGCCAGACGGCACATCATTCGGAGGTGCCGTGTGACCGAGGCGGCCGGAAACGCGTTTCCGGCCCCATTAAACACCAAAACGGCGTGCGGCGGTCCAATTCGGAGCAAACGTGCTCCAAACGACCTCAAACCGCACGGGAACGATAGAAATATTATTCCTGAGATGCAGGAGGAGGCCGCACGTCCAGCGGACGTGCGGTGCGCGCGGCATGTCCGATTGTGTCGTTTTCAGCAGCGCGGCGCGTGCTGAAATGGCGCGTTGGGGGGTCAAAACCACACGAACAACCTCTGAATGCCACGAAACCGTACGACGACATCCGGGGCGTGAATTTTGAAATGGTCGGCCAGACGGCACCTCATTCGGAGGTGCCGTGTGACTGCGGCGGCTGGAAACGCGTTTCCGGCGCCATTAAACACCAAAACGGCGTGCGTCGGTTCCATTCGGAGCAAACGTGCTCCGAACGACCTGAAACCGCACGGGAACGATAGAAATATTATTCCTGATATGCAGGAGGAGGCCGCACGTCCATCGGATGTGCGGTGCGCGCGGCACGTCCGATTGTGTCGTTTTCAGCAGCGCGGCGCGCGCTGAAATGGCGCGTTGGGGGGTCAAAACCACCCGAACGACGTCCGAATGCCACGAAACCGTACGACAACATCCGGGGCGTGAATTGTGAAATTGTCGGCCAGACGGAACCTCATTTGGAGGTTCCGTGTGACCGCGGCGGCCGGAAACGCGTTTCCGGCGCCATTAAACACCAAAACGGCGTGCGACGGTCCAATTCGGAGCAAACATGCTCCGAACGACCTGAAACCGCACGGGAATGATAGAAATATTATTCCTGAGATGCAGGAGGAGGCCGCACGTCCATCGGACGTGCGGTGCACAGGGCACGTCCGATTGTGTCGTTTTCAGCAGCGCGGCGCGCGCTGAAATGGCGCGTTGGGGGGTCAAAACCACCCGAACGACCTCCGAATGCCACGAAACCGTACGACAACATCCGAAGCGTGAATTGTGAAATGGTCGGCCAGACGGCACCTCATTCGGAGGTGCCATGTGACCGCGGCGGCCGAAAATGCGTTTCCGGCGCCATTAAACACCAAAACGGCGTGCGGCGGTCCAATTTGGAGCAAACGTGCTCTGAACGACCTGAAACCTCATGGGAACGATAAAAATATTATTCCTGAGATGTAGGAGGAGGCCTCACGTCCATCGGACGTGCGGTGCGCGCGGCACGTCCGATTGTGTCGTTTTCAGCAGCGCGGCGCGCGCTGAAATGGCGCGTTGGGGGGTCAAAACCACCCGAACGACGTCCGAATGCCACGAAACCATACGACAACATCCGGGGCGTGAATTGTGAAATGGTAGGCCAGACGGCACATCATTCGGAGGTGCCGTGTGACCGCGGCGGCCGGAAACGCGTTTCCGGCGCCATTAAACACCAAAACGGCGTGCGGCGGTCCAATTCGGAGCAAACGTGCTCCGAACGACCTTAAACCGCACGGGAACGATAGAAATATTATTCCTGAGATACAGGAGGAAGCCGCACGTCCATCGGACGTGCGGTGCGCACGGCACGTCCGATTGTGTCGTTTTCAGCAGCGCGGCGCGAGCTGAAATGGCGCGTTGTGGGGTCACAACCACCCGAACGACGTCCGAATGCCACGAAACCGTACGACAACATCCGGGCCGTGAATTTTGAAATGGTCGGCCAGACGGCACATCATTCGGAGGTGCCGTGTGACCGCGGCGGCCGGAAACGCGTTTCCGGCGCCATTAAACACCAAAAAAGCGTGCGGCGGTCCAATTCGGAGCAAACGTGCTCCGAACGACCTGAAACCGCACGGGAATGATAGAAATATTATTCCTGAGATGCAGGAGGAGGCCGCACGTCCATCGGACGTGCGGTGCGCGCGGCACGTCCGATTGTGTCGTTTTCAGCAGCGCGGCGCGCGCTGAAATGGCGCGTTGGGGGGTCAAAACCACCCGAACGACCTCCGAATGCCACGAAACCGTACGACAACATCCGGGGCGTGAATTGTGAAATGGTCGGCCAGACGGCACATCATTCGGAGGTTCCGTGTGACCGCAGCGGCCAGAAACTCGTTTCCGGCGCCATTAAACACCAAAACGGCGTGTGGCGGTCCAATTCGGAGAAAACGTGCTCCGAACGACCTGAAACCGCACGAGAACGATAGAAATATTATTTTCCTGAGATGCAAGAGGAGGCCGCATGTCCATCGGACGTGCGGTGTGCGCGGCACGTCCGATTGTGTCGTTTTCAGCAGCGCGGCGCGCGCTGAAATGGCGCGTTGGGGGGTCAAAACCACCCGAACGACCTCCGAATGCCACGAAACCGTACGACAACATCCGGGGCGTGAATTGTGAAATGGTCGGCCAGACGACACCTCATTCGGAGGTTCCGTGTGACCGCGGCGGCCGGAAACGTGTTTCCGGCGCCATAAAACACCAAAACGGCGTGTGGCGGTCCCATTCGGAGCAAACGTGCTCCGAACGACCTGAAATGAGATTATTTCTTGAATCGTAGTTTTTAAATTTTTATAGCACAATGATTTGATATTATATATATATTAAATATATATTAAAACATTTAAAATATATTATATATATATATATATATTTAAAATATTGTATTTAACAGTATATATAAGAATATATATATATATATATTTATATTTATATTCAATTCAATAAAAATTTTATTAAATTTTTTTTTTAGACTAGCGACCGCCATAGGCGGTCGCTATAGGGTGCCCGGCAGAGGGCGTTCAGCGACCGCCTGGCGGTCGCTATAGGGTGCCCGGGAGAGGGCCTTCAGCGACCGCCAGGCGGTCGCTGAAGGCCGATCTGCAGGCCTTCTATAGCGACCACCATTGGCGGTCGCTAAAGGCCTCTATCGACGAGGCAACAGCGACCGCCAATGGCGGTTGCTGCGCGGCCGCTAAAGACCTTTAGCGACCGCCAATGGCGGTCGCTAATATCCTTATTTACAATAGTGCTAGTTTGTCTCATGAGACCTACTAATTCATTGAGGATCTATAGAGGGCTCCACCCATCACTAACTAATTCCAATGCATTCCTCATATGAAAAGTTTTAAACATAACATAAACATTCATATTAAAAATAGCATACGAAATTTCAATACGTTATCCATAAATCATGAATGGTAGAAAAATAACACATCCAAATTCAAACATATCACAAAACATTCAACAAAAAATGGATGATTTTTATCATAATAAATCAACATAAAAAAGATTACAATCCATTAAAGGATGTTGACATAGATAAAAACAAAACTGTTTGAGAGAAATATCTCATTATTTTTTTGAAATCATTTAAAGTAATATAAATATAAAAGAAAACATTTATTTTTAAAATATTATTATAATATTGTAAGGAAAGATTTGACGATGTTATAATGGTGGAATATAGACGCACCCACCGTATAAGTTAAAAAAACATTCTTACCTTATTTTTTTCGAAAAGGTCATAAAGTAACTTGTTTGGAAAATGATGGAAAGGTTCCTTTAAAAACATCGATGGTCAAACAAGGGTATAAATGTATTTAACCCATAGTCTAGGAAATAGTAGAAATGTTTTGAAATAAATTTTTAGGAAACATGGATGTGGATGATAAATAGGTCCCAGTAGATAATTACATATAAACCACCATGAATAATGAAGCGGTTGTAAAATTAACCCTTACCTTGTAATTTTCCTTGGTCGAGGGTAGGTCAACCTCCTGTATAATGGTGAAATAATTGTTATTAAATTATAAAATAATCATATAAATTAATATGATATCATATATTATCTTTTAATATTGCTTTGTTAATTATATTTTAGTATTATTATCATTTCGGGTGTTAACTGATTCATTTTCCATTATATGATTTGTTACGTAGGTAATGTTTGTTATAGATATGATGGGGAATGAATCTCATCGTGTTCGTGGAGACGGTAATCTGTACGTACGAACGAGCGACAATATCATTCTTTTGATATTAAAATCATATATAATTGGATGTTTTATCATATATAAAGATTCATTATCATGTTATATTTATTATTTACATCATTTATAAATCATTATTATACCCATCATAAAAATAATGTATTGAATAACAACTACACCATGACGTGGAGACGGTAATTCGTACGTACACACATATGGTGACATGTCATTCAAAGGATGGATAGAATAATGAATATGGTTGTAACATATTTATAATAACATCACAATATATAGAAGATACTGGATTTATTAGTTTATAATGTAAACAACAAGTAAATAAGAAGTGGAAGAAGAAAAAACATGAAAGAGGTGGTGAGATATTTACCTCTTCTTCGGGTTCTTCCTTTTGATTTGATAAAAAGGGCTCCTTAGGTTGGATTTTTAACTAAAGGAAGGCATCTAGGAAGAAGGGAGAATAGTTGAGAGGGTAGTTGGGTAGGGTCTGGCTGATCCAAATGGCTTTGAAGGTGTGAGTTAGAGGGAAGGGGAAGTGTCGTTTTATAAGAGGGGTGAGGGGCATCTTAGGAAAAGCTAGAAATGTTATTTTATAATAAAACCATTTTCGGTTTCTAATGTCTCCAAAATGAATTATTTAAAGGTGAATGTGGGTATGGGTCGAAAACCTCTCAACAAATAGGTTTTATATAGGTTTGGTTCACTATATTAACCTTATCTTTTAGATTTAACTCTTAGGTAAATAGTTTGATATTTACCAAGTCTCTTTGTATTTTTATATTATATGGTTAATAAACATACTATAAACTTAAAAGATAACCCCATGTGGATCATTAATGATACAACTATAAACTTAGTAATGAAAACATGAATTTAACACTTTTAACTCTTCTTTGAATTAAATAATAATAAAATTTTTAATCTAATCCATGTGGACCAAAGAGGTTAATATTTTTTTCCTAAGGTTGTTTTTGGTCGAATTATACTTATCCAATAGAATTAGGAAATGTGTTAGGGTAATAATAATATATTTTCTACCCTTAACTACCATATTTATTTTTAACTGTGGTAAATAAAAGTAAAAAGTTACTATTCACCAAAAATATTTTCCTCTTATTGAACCACATTTTACGTACTGATATCAACTATGTCTCTCAGATTTTTGAAATTCAACTCATAGAAGTGGTAAAATTAAGTATTATCTAAATTTGGAAATTCTCCTACAAGGTAGGTAAAAGACGGTAAAAATTTTAATAAAATTTTATATATCTAAAATTATCATAAACTGACTCCAATGAATTACATTAAACTTATATTAGTATTGTGTAATTATTTTGACCTAAAATAAATTTAAATAAAATACATAATTATTTAAAAAAAAATTCGGTTTTAAACTGTAACTCAGCGTTTTTCACTATTCATCAAAAATTGAAATTTTTGGAGAAAAATACCAAAAATTCACCCTAAGATAATTTTTATATTCCAAATCCAAAAATGGCGTCCATTTTGAATGATCAAATTTAAAAAATTTCAAAAATTAGGTATTACTATTCATAACGGCTAGTTTGATTTGTTGTGGTGTGTTTGAACTCAAAGTTTCATACAACACACGCTATTGTATTATTCAAAGAGAAGCGTACTGTGGAAGATTGGGGTGTTACATTCTAGGATACATAGTGATGCTTGGATCTACAATTGTGGGCCAAACTACAACAACTAATGAAAGAAAATTCACCTGAACTACATCAAAGATCCATTATACAAGCTTATTAGCCTATGGATGAGTCATATTTATACATGAACATATTTTCCTCATTATATATCTTGTATATTTCTTCACATTGGTTACCTCATCCCTTAAACATGATGTTAAACTACAAGGAAATAGATACATCTTTAAGAAATGATGTTAAATTGTAGGGGAAATTTTTGGGTCACATGACATTAAAACTATACAAAAATTAGTCCCTATTACATGACATTAAGCTCTATAGACCATAACCATTATCATCCCTTAAAAAATAACTACTATATTATTACCATAGTCTACCAGAGTAGGGTGTGGTTCCGCTATATTTTAAGCACCTCAATCCATATATCACACTTCATTCTGGGAGCACCACAAGTTTCGATAAACTGTTCACAGTCCTCGGAATGGAAAAAAATCTCTCTTTTTAACTATGTTTCAAATGAATAAGGGATGAAAACTCCAAACAAAATACATATTGGATATATAAGAATGTCTTTCAAATCTATGTGATCCTAACATCACCATGGTGGATCTCAGGACCTCAATGTGTTATGGGCCATCCCTGGTATGATTTTCCCATATCATTACCCAGGACCTATGAACCTTAAACCATGATTTAAAACATTTTCATATCCCACTAAGATGTATGATGTAGTTATCTTGACCTTTGGTAATCTAATTTGGATCATGTGTAATATCTCCCTTATATTTGGTCCATATGTGTCATGACCTGAAACTACATGCACTTTGGTTAAAGCTGTATGAGTATAAATTATATTCCTTGATAGTCCAAATCGTAAGACCATAAACCTCTAGAAAAAGAGACACAAAACATGTCTATTTTAATATCTGTAAAGTTAATAATGAGTAAAAATCAAGTATTATCTTTCCAAACTCTTCATCTCTAGAGTTTCAGAAAAAAAATTAGTAAAAAAATTAATAAGGCATAAATCTCATAAGACCTAATTTTTAGCCATAAAAAGATAAATATTTGCTTGATGGATCCCTTGATCCTAGAAAAAGTTAGAGTAATGGTTTGTAACTTCCTATCTCTATGATAATGGGCTCATTACATAGTGGCACAAATTTTATAGTGCTTGAAAATTTCTTGAATATTACTCATTTCATAAACAATATTTATTTCATTGAGGTCTGAGCCAGTGTAAACTCCCAATAGAAAACTGATAATAGGGTCATACTATTTTGAATGGGCCATCATATCCTAGTAAGAACCCACTTAAATAAAGTAGTAATCATAATGACTATGTGAAATATTAGAATCTAGTACCATCATCGATGGATGGCTTGTACCCTCTGGTTCCCACCTCTAGTTAACTTAAATATTCCTAGTCCATGATTTACAATCCTCAGATCTGGAATATTCAAGGAGATTCAACACCTTTGACACTATTTCAGTGTGTCTTGTATCCTTTTTAAAATTAAGGATGCGACACTCCATTGAAAAATATTGTGATGGACCAAACTCCATGAATCAAACCATAAGGAATAATGCAGTAACATCACAATATAAGTTCTAAATTCCACTAGGATGCCAAAACCCTTCCTCTATAGATTTTCATTCATGAACCAATTCATTGGCTAGATGTATAAGTCTTCAAAAATAATTATTGTCCCTTTTAAAAGAGTAAGGATAGCTCTATTTGACCATGATATTGATTCAAAATGGTTTAGACAAACCAACTATACTTATCCCCTCCTTATATGAAAGGAACTCCAATCCTCGTGCGCCTTAGTGATACCATGAATGATCTCAAAACCTTAGGGTGTCTTGATTCAAACTTGGAATGTATGCCCCATTCCATGATTCATCAATTCATGATTCTGGCCCCATCATTTACACTACCCATATTCCAACTATCTAGATGGACCTTGATTCCATAATATTTCACCCTCAATAGATGTTATCCCCAAAAATCATCCATATCCAATGGAAAATAGTGGAAAAACCTCTTTTATATAATTATATTTATACATAAGGGCTTCGACCTAATAATCAAAGGAATCTACACTATTCAATAAAGGAACATTGATCCTCATGAACTCCTGAAACACTACAAAGAAAATCAAAAACTTAGGGTTCCCTGAGTCATCTTTGGAATGACTTCCCCATATTCCATATTCATCAATCAAGCCCTGAAATTATAACTTTAAACTAAATAGAATCTATAATGACTAACATGAAAGATCATAAAATATGATAATAGATATTTCAAGCTAAAAGACCATAAACTATTGTGATAGATGGTCCGACCTAAAAAACCATAAAATACAGTGATTGAAGCTCCATGTTAAAATTCAGTAAACTAAAACAATTAAAGGTATGAGCTAAAAGATTCTAAAATATAGTGATATAAGGTTCAAGCTAAAAAAATAAACTATACTGATAGATTTTTTGAGATGAAAGACCCTTAACTACATGCATAGATGGTATGAGTTAAAAGAAACTAGACTAGAGCGATTGAAGAACTAAGCTAAAACTCACAAATCTAATATAATTGAGGGTCAAAGATAAGAGACCATAAACTATAGTGATAGATGGTCTGAGATAAAAGAACCTAAAATACAGTGATATAAGGTCTGACATAAAAGAACATAAACTACAGTGATCGAACGTATAAGATAAAATACCCTAAAATTATGTACAATAATGATCTAGTATACATGAATTAAAAAGATATGAAACTTGTAAGTACACCCGTATATCCTTATAATAAATAGATATATGATCATAAATTCCATTGAATTTATGAAAAGATATTGAAATCTCCCTCCATGACATATATTCTACCCAAATTTTCCTTCTATGAATTAGATAATCTTAAGATAGCTATAGATGATACATAAGTGGGGAATATCATGTGACTAGGAATTCATGATCATTTCTAGGAAATAATATGTCATGATATTCAAATCTAAGCATTCACTTTCATGTGATATTGTGAAAGGGATGGGTATTTTTTATGATTCAAACAAAAATGGATTTGTGAAATGTTATACACATCAAGAATAAAAGAATGTTGGACAAAAAAATATAAATTTCATTAGACATATTCATTAATACCATGAATGGATTAAGTATATACATAATTTGAAGCCTCTCCCAAGATTCCATTGAAACAAAGTAAATAATATCAATCAACCAATAATAAAATTCAACTAGCTAAGCTAGCCAAGACTGTATGATCCTAGCAATAAGCATCGATCGAAAAGTACCTCTCACCATGCTTCCTCTTCTTCTACCCCAATATGGGTGGTCTCAATTAATATATATAGCTACTCATTTTTTTATTATTCTCTATTGAGAAATGTGATGTAGAAAGAAAAAAGCTTGAGTGTGAAAATATCTCTTCGTATCTCCATATACGCATGGTCAAGATATCTACTTCAACATGAATCTTAGATAAAACTGGTAGATTTATTCTAATTACTCTAAAGCATTATTCATCAGTTTGGATGAGGAAGTCCCATTATCAAGGTTATGTAAGTACCTGTTACTAGCAACCAAATCATTTCTCATCAGGATGATCTTTCTCTGGATTTAATATAATGATTTTCTATAACACCCCCAATCATGTAATAGTTGACCAAGGAATTTCTATTGTTCATGTAATTTTCCCAATGGATTTTTATTGATCAAGGTTTGAATCTACTCCTAGATCAACAAATGTTGTTTTGGAGCTTCTATGGCTAATGAAGTGGGTACATTAGATGGAGGACCTATTGACTAAGTAAGTGTGGAAGAAGGAAGGGAAGACACAAATATTATTCACTCAATGGGCACATTAATCATTTATTATACTAGAGGGAACAATTATTCAATGGATTCTACCCCTCTTATGGGATTGTAATTGTTAGGATGAGGTCACTTCCTTGATGTCTCATCTAGGTCATGAAACATATCCATCGCTGCTATAGAGAGGGTTGGGGGGGTTGTTAAGAAAATGATTTATCTATATAGAGAACCATATTTTTTAGCGCTCCACCTGGATATGCCTCCACACAAGATTATTAATATTCAAATGATAAAACGTTGGGGTTTCTAGGAGGTATAAGGATGATCTCGACAATGGTGTCTTCACACAGCAGTATTACCCAGAAATGGAGGTTTATTATGGGGTGTTGCTCCCTCTACACACCAGTCAAATGGAAGGAGGAGACTCTTTGGATTCATCCAAATTAAAGAGAAAACTAATTAGGTTTATAAAGCTCACAAATTATCATATTATCCATCCTAACCACAAGAACCCCATCCTAAAAGGAAATATTGTATGACATTTAATCATGATAGCCACCCCATTGTCAATGATTGGCCCAGTTAGTGTGGTATAGGGTGAGAAATCTAAGTAATATGGTCAGATAAACACCATGGAACCCTCATTAGGGCCTAAACTTATTGCATTAATGTAAATACCTGTAAATTTTAAGGAATTTTTTTTATTAAATTCTTTGGGATTTTACAAGTACACAGTTTCTGACGGCACCTGATTCCGAGGCCCGGTGTACCCGAAATAATTTTCCGAAGTTTATCTCGGGTACGATCAGTAAAAGAACAAGAGGGTTTTTCTATCTTTTGATCCGGTGCTCGAAATTGAAATACAAGGGCACTGATGAAATCGCTACACCGATAATTGCTTAGGGGAACCTTTACTAAGGTTGTGTTTTCTCAGGATGAGAAATTAAAATTTGTGGATTGATTTAGAATTGAATAAAAATTGTGAAACAATTTTTATTCTTTATGTAAAGATTATATCCTACATGGGGTAGTTGGGGTGGGACCCACAATCCCCTAACTACCCATGTGAGGATATTAGTGAGGTGGGGCCCACATGAGCCCCACCCCTTCACATTCCTTAAAACTTCCCTAACCCCTCTTTATTTTTGTAACTCATGTTAACTTGTTAAACTCCCCATTAAGTGGGTGACCCTTCCTCTCCCCACTCTCTCTCAATTAATGCTTGAAAACACACATTTAATTAATTAATTGAACCTTATCAATTAATTGAATTAAGTGCTAGATTTTAAAAATTTGAATTTCTTGGCATGAGTTAATAAAATAAGGGAAGGACTTATTATATTTTTGTTTGGGAATTGTTTGTTAAGAGAAAGGGAAGTGAGCTCTTGAGTTTTAGGAAGATCGATTCATCCTCTTGTTGAAGAATGTCTCCTCTTCGATGAAGAACGCCATCACTGCAAAGAGAGATAATGTGTCTTTCCTTCTTCCTCCGTGACAAGGGAGGAGACACCGAAGTGGAAGCACTCCAATGACACACAATCATCTTCTCCTCTCTGTGATAAAAGAAGAGAAGTCGTTACCTCAGGTGCACAACGACGACGACGAAAACGGTGCCATATTCCGCGGTTCTTGACAACCGCGAAATTCATTACGAGGTATAGGTTAAGTTCAATTTTAATGAATTAAAATCGTGATTGTTTTATCATTGAAAATCTTGTATACTTTGGCCTCTTGTTATCGAAATAACGGGATGAGATCAAGCCGCACAAACACGACCGATTCTCCTCCCCGATTTCCTGTCGATCAACATTTTCGTTTGAGGTGAAGGTGGCGCGATGCCGTTGCACCGCGCAAAAAACGAAGAGGACCGCGGCTGGAGCGGGCCGCGGTGGTGGTGCATGGCGCCGTCGCGCCCTGCTGGAGAAACCAAGGGAGGCCGCGGCTGGAGCGGGCCGCAGCGGAGGGGGGCGGCGCCGTCGTGCCGCGCCGGTCGAGGAAGGGCCGCGACCTAAGGCCCCGGCAGTCATCAGCAGGGGTGGCTGGGCACTGCCGGATACCAGCGCTCCAGGAGGGGGGACCCTTCAGGGTCCCGCGGTGGTTCAAGAAAACCGGCCAGCCATAATGGCCGGCCATTTCTCGGAAAAACCGGGGGGGGGGGGTGTAACTTGACCCCGACTAGCAAATAGGGCGGACCCCATTGGGTCCGCCATTTCAGAGACAAGGGGGAAGCGCCCCCCTTCTCACCCCACTCAGCCGTGAGCCGAGCCGTGGTCGGCTTCTGAGCCGGGCCGGGCCGCGCCCAATTGGGCCGAGTCGGACCGGGCCCAGACCCCCTATTTTCGGGCCAGGTTCGTTCAAACGCCCATATCTTGGGCTATGAACCTCTGATCGACACACTGTCAGTTGCGTAGGGATCCTTGGATCGATAAGGTCGTTTTGGTATATTACACTTAATATTTTGGGGAAGTTTGGGTATGGCTGGGTTGGTTCAAACACAAAACCAACCACGCCCTCGGGGCAGAAATTATTATAACTTGAGCTCCAGATGTCCGAATGACATGTCGTCTACTTTGTTGGATTCCTCTTGATGAGACGGATCTTTTGGCATAATTCACCATAGATTTGGATGCATTTGGAGTAAGGCCGGGTTGGATTGTACCCTAAATCTAACCGGGCCCCTAGAACGGAAAAGTCGGTAGCTTTCAAACCGGACGTTCGTTTGACGAACCGTCAGCGGCATTGGTAATCACGTTGAGAAACGGTTCCTATGGGTATAACCTATGGGAGTTTCGTGTAAATTTGAGTAACAGTCGTGTTGGTTTGTACACGAAACCACCCCCCCCCCCGGGATGAAAAGGATAATAACTCACAGACCGAGCATTCGATCGACTCACCGTCTGTTGCATTGAGACCCCTATGACGAGGCGGTCCCTGGTGATAATTACTTGTGGGAATTTTTGATATTTTGAGTATCGAACAGTAGCTCGTGGAGCGGATCCTCCCGGAGAAGAGCGTGCAGAGTGCAGAGACCTAGTAGCTGTGGACTTGACGACTGCTTGACCGATTTGACTTGGAGTGAGTCGACTAGCCTAGTGGATGGAGCGCCCGGTATTTGGCGGCATACCCACGACGGACGGAGCGCCTAGTAGTTGGCAGCAGACCCGCGGTACTCGACAGTAGGATTACCTCTGTAGGCTATTAGGGGAACCACTACTGTGTTTGGGCGACAGACCCCTGGCGGGGAGCACTACTGTGTTTGGGTGCGGACCCGCGATACTCGATAGGAGGAGTACCTCAGCAGTCTAAGGTTAGTGAGTAGCACCTCGAAGTTGTGACATGGCTACTATAATTAACAGAGGAGGAGTTCTCCAGCATTTGTGGTTTCGGTATCTTTAATGAAAATCCTGGTTTGAGCTGAGTTAATGACCTTTGTGTATTCCTCATGATTGAGATGGGTTACATGATAACTTATGTATATATATGGGCATATACCTAAGTAGTGGTTATCTATTTATTTCATATCTGTGTGATACTTCATGATTGAGATGGTAAACTTGTTAACTTAGGTATAAGTATGGGCTTATACCTAAGTAAGGGTTATCTGTTGGGATCCTTCTTTGTGTTTATCCTTGTTAGATTTATTGAGACCTTGAGGGTCTTGGGATCCCTACTAAGTATCGTTATAGTCACCCCTGCACTGGCTATGCCCGCAACTCGTTGTTTTGGATGTAGACGACAGACAACGCTAAAAGAGACCGAGTGTACGAGGACTAGATGGTACCCGGAGGTGGACCTCACGATGAGTCAGTATTCGGAGGTGGACTTCACGACGAGAAGGTACTCAGAGGAGATTGACAGGAGAGAGCGTTGAGGAGGCTATCTATACCTACCCTTCAGGTAGGATCTGTGGTGGATGATCCAGGAGCTGCGCTATCTGTACCTACCGTTCAGGTAGGATTCGAGGTGGACGACCCATGAGCTACTTTTAGTTTTTCTAGCTGTTTGTATTTTCAGTTGTTGTTGTACTTTTCAGTTGGGTTTGTATTCTAGCCCATTTACCTTTCATCACTTTCTTTTTTACTTAGTGTATTACTTCTGCTTATACTCTAGTTGGTTTTGTATATCTTTTATAAAGGAAATGCCTTCCCAGTTATCAAGATTTACGCCTTTCGTGCTAGTCGCTAGCCCCTGGCCTATGGAAGGTGGGCATGGGGTAGTCATGACACAGGCCCTGAGCACGGGTCGTGAAAATCAACCCTAGATATGTTCAGCATCTTAGGAAAAAAAGGCACTAGAGATCCCAGTGTTATTGTAGTATCCATTGAAGTGAAAATGATCCCTAATATAGCCAAATAAAAATGGTAATGGATCATTGATCCTATAGGGGATACTTATTTAATAAATGTGGATTAGTTTTTGGTAAATACATGATAGATTTGATGCCTCTATATTGAAGCTTTGTCAGTCTCCTCGTCATGCTTCTATCATCAGCATACTGACCCAAACTCTTGATTGTGTGTCCCTAACTGGGAGAATCCCCCCATTCAAGAAAATGGCCATAAATCCCTCCATACTATGTATTGGATATATTTTTATCTTCACTTGATACCCCATGAGGTACTATACTTGGATTCTAAAATGGCCATGTATGAACCAAACATGACATAAAACTTCTATAAAGGGCACTAGTGAAGGTATATAGTAGTCAATCCATCTCCACTACAAAAAGGAAAGTGTTGATCTAATATTTAAAAGAGATAAGAGAGTTCATAGTTAGATCCTTTGTTAAATTTTCCTTCATGTTTTTGAGAATATACCTCACCATGGATGGATTTTTCAAAAGATTATCCCAAACATCTATAGTGGAAAGGAACTCATCATAAATCTCTCTAAGATGTGGTATCCCACCAAGTTGATAGATATACATGAGGATAATTCCTACCTTATTGTGGGAGAGATGAAACAAGTTAGTACTATGACACCAATAACTAACAAATTAATTGAGAATATCAGACTGGTGAAAAAATGATTAATTGTGAAATCGATACTGCTTCCTAAAGTTGGAAAATGTATAACTGGTTATCAAACTCCATACATATTTTCCCAACCCATAATGGGAATTCCCATTCATTGTAAATAATTTCACTAGGACAATGATCTAATTTCAAGCTCTATCTACTTACTTAGTTTTTTGGAGAGGATAAAAATATACTTGAAGAGTTTCGAGTGATGAGTGGTGTGAAAAATCAAAGCCATAGGGACCCATTGGGGGAACTTTCCACCACATAAGACAAACCTTGAGACCATGATGAAACCATTTAGTCATACTTATAAATAGTTAACTGAATGTAGTTGGTGTAATATGACACCCGGCGGGATGGTATATTGTAGTTCGGGGAAGGTATGACAACATCATTCAATAGGATAAACCCATACAAAGTAAGCTACTGTGATTAAGGATAATTCATGATTTCCAAAGTGTGAAATTTTTTTATAACCTATATATCTAAATTTACATCATATCAAGGGTCATCCATAAAATATATAGAAATTATGGCCCTCTAATTAGTTGGGGAAGAGGAGCTATGATTAGAAATAGAAGTCATCTAAATAATAGTAACAATCACATGTCTAAAAAATGGAAATAAAAAAATTAAAAAGGAAGTAAATAACTTTGGAAGAATCATGTGCATGGCTTGAATCATCAAGGGGATTCAAAATCACATAAAGGAGTAGTGAATCACCTGGACAATGCAGATCACACAGACCAAATAAACCTATAGAACATTATATGATTTCATGACCCCTTAGAAGACTCTCAAACGCATGACCTCTACATAGTCGTGCAATCCTCATAATAGTGGAATGATCATAAATCTAAGCCATAGAATCTAGTAAAATCCTCAATGAAAACCATGAAGGACAATGACTAATGTTAAAGTAATTATTTAAATTTAATTAGTGGTTTATTTGAAAAAGTTTCTAGTAAAACCAAGCCTTGAAAAGTTGTTATTAGGAAAAGGAATCATTGATAGATATCATGATCAATTCAAACATAATTTTCTTGAGAAGCGGTCATGCAATAGAGGCAGGGTGAAAGAAATCATGTGTTTTGGTATCTAGTGAATGATCCTCCATCTGATCCCATATTTATAGGGACTTATGTGGAATTCCCTATATCGCCCCACATACCAAGAGTTTCCAAAAGATTTTGTTTGATGATTGTGCCAAAGCCATGATCTGGAATTTACTTTTATAAAAAATGAGCCTTTGTCCTCACAGTTGTCACTCCTAATGGGGGGGGGGGGGGTATTTGACTACACCCACCAAATGATCATCCAAAAATCTACAAAGTAAAAAATTTAAAAATATTGGTATTTTTTTCCCATTAAAGGAAATGAAAGAATATGGTCACCAAAACTCATGGATTTCACAACCCTACAAAGGAAATGCAATCACATGAACTTTAGAAGTTCTTATGTATGATCCACGTGTAGTGGATAACATGGTGTAAGATTCCACAGAGCCCCATTGACAAGCACTTTAGCTTTTGTAAAGGAATCCTAAACACTCATTAATCATGTGGTGACTTCCAAATGAGTTTATCCAGATCAAATGATTTTCAATTAGTAGATTCTAGAAAAAACATGAAAAAATCCTTGGAAAATAGGTAAGAAAATATCCAAATGTTGGGAACCTCTTGCGACTATAAATATCACATGACATGCTCAGCCGGTTCTCATGAAAACACAATTCCCCTAGAAAAAAGTTTGGATTATCACAGGAGATATCCTTAGAAACGTCACCTTCATCACACGAAGGGCCTCAGTCATGCCTAGGTGGTCCTGTGCTCCACCACCAGCTCCTAAGGAAAAAAGGAAGGAGTGTCCATGATAATTGCTTGCATGTCGCCACAAGACTATTTTTTGTCACACAATGAATCATTAATGGGGAGAGTGATTGTATTCGAGAGGAATCATGAAAACTCACAAGTTCACATTGTATTTGAAAAATAAAGAATGAAATAAAATGGAAATTTATGGAACCACTTGTGGTCATAAACTTCATGCGATGCACCCGGATAGTTTGCAAGACACTAAGGAAGTACCAGAGGACATGTCATCCTTTACACGCCAAGGGCCTTGGACATGGCTAGATGGACCTACACTCCCCACTGCCTCCAAATAAAAATATAAGGTTTATTCCGTGAAACTACATCACATCTTCCACTACTAGAATTAGTGATCTTAGAGACCGCCCAGTGACCGCTTTTGGTGATCGCAATAGCTTCGTCGGTAATACCTATTAGCTACCGTCAATGGCGGTCGCTAATGTTTCACATCAACACAGCATTCTATTGGTCGTCATGCAGGTCCTCGTCTCAGCATATATATGGCAAGGGACACAAGAACATGCCCCCACCGGCTATGGAGGACACACGATGACGGTGGATGTTGGGTTATTTGGGTGATGAGGATGAGGACACCAGAAGTCCGAGGCGAGGGTTCAGGATTGTTCGGAACATAGAAGACGGTCACGAGTGTGCTGTTAGGAAGTATGGTTTGGCATGAAGAGAGGCGGCGTGCGGTGGAATGCGGTGGTGTGCGGCATCAACTATGGTTGTAGTGGCTAAAGCAGGAGGGAAGATGAAGATACACGTGCGGGAAAATTCCCATTGGAATTTTACATTCATATTATCGGCCGCCTATAGAGGTCGCTAATACCCTCTTTAGTGACTGCCAATGGCGGTCGCCCGCTTCTGGAGGCGCACAAAATAATATTTCTTGTAGTGTTCATATTCCCCATTGTTGGTAATGGAATTCATCACTTGTGGTAAAAGTGATTAACTTTGACAACACTCATGAAAGTTCATGATATCCCCAGTCATTGTAAAATAAACAAGTAAATAAAAAAGATAAATGAAGGGAGATTTTTAATATGGGGAGATATTCCGATCTTTTAAAAATGTGGTTCATACTCCCAAAGATATCATCCTTGATTCCCACCAACAATTCATCTCAATCTCATGTAGTCCCCCTAAGAAGCCACCCATGTCTCACAAAAGATCATAGAAAAGGAATCACATATCACATGAAATCCTTTCAACAAGCATCATGATCTCACAAAGGTCCCTAAAAATGTTGGTCTGACCATATAAAATCCCCATGAAATATCCATATCTTAAAGAAAGACTCATTTTATTGTTCAATAAAATCAATAAAAGAGGAATTGATGGGATGATATTGTGGCTTCTCAAAGTCATGTGGCACCCCTGGGATGACCTACAACAAGACCTCAGAAAACACATGACACTAAATCCCTCCAACAAATCCATTATAGTTTTGAATGATACATGTGTTGAAAATTAGGGTATAATTGAGGCGGGGAACCCTATAAATCCCCCACCTTGTCATGAGAAAATAGATCTTTGGATCCTCGCATCGGATCACCCAAGAATCAAAGTTGAATTCTCAGAGTGTCTAGTATCATGATCATAGTGTATTCCACCTGGTAAAAATATAGAGAATGACCAAGAGGATCATGAAACATGAATAAGCACTTTGTGTAATCATTTAAGATATCATGAAGGAATTTTGGAGGGTTATATGAAGGACATCCCACATATTTTCAGAATCATATGAATCTCAAACAAGGTTGAAATAATTAAATATATGGTATATATGAAATGAAAACTAGAGTAAAGTAAAATGACAAGAGTCTCAGACAAATACAGGTTCCCTAATTTTCATGTGCTTCAAATGAATCATCCAGATCACACTACAACACTAGGGCATGTCACTCAAGTCATGTGACATCCACCAAACATAACATTTGGATCATGCGATGTCCTAAATAAATGTCAAGAAAGTCATAGGATTCTATGTAGATGTAAAAATTAAGTCTCATTAATCCCTCTAGACATTTCATCTAGATCTTGTGATATCCAATAGTCATGTCTTTGATGTTATGCGGTGACACCAGTGCATGTAAACGAGGTCACGCGAAACCCTGGACCTAGAATCGACATCTCTTCACACCCTCCATCCATTCTATCCATGTTTCATTATTCCCTATGGAAATGTCAACCAAGACTCATGAATCCCTCAGGATTCTACACCATTATCTCACAACAACACCAAGACATATTAGCAAGGTCATGTGATGTCCTCCAAACATGTCATCACTGATCATGCAATTGAATCTAGACATCCTAGAATAAGTCTTGAAACATCCTCCAGACATTTTGTTGAGGATAATGTAATTGTTACCAGGTCATCTCATATAGAAAACCAGACATATCAGAAAGGCAACCAGGAAAGTCCTCCAAACAACCAGGCCGAGTCAAGAAGGCATCCATGGACATGATAGCCTTGTCTAGTGGTAATAAAGGGAAACCATGGTGTTTAATACGTGAATCAAATAAAATATGAGAAATCTTATTTATGTTATAACTAGGGTACGTAGGATGGCTTCTCAAGGCCTAAGTTCTAATTTTACAAAGGGTATATCCCAATATATATGTCTTGTTTCATTAATCAGAGAGACTGATTACTTATTATCCCTTGTTTCTCCCATTTTTCCCACTTCAGGTGAGCATAGGTAGTTTCCATGATCATATAATTTTCGTCATAAATCCCCATAAAAGGGAATCCTCAATGTGTAGGCATCGATTAGATGAATAATATGATATCTACATAGTCTACATACTAGGGAAACCTTAGTGTGCAAGACCCAAATCAACTGAACTATGATGAATCTAATTTCTTTCATAACTATGATATATTTTATTCCATCCTAATACTTGAATGAAAATGCTCACTTACCTCAGTGTATGTCCACCCATGTCACAGACATTTGAACCATTAAGACCTAATCATTCCAATGGGATGATCATCCCTCCTCATCCATCAGTGGACTAAGGGATTAATTGAACTATGATGAATATGAATCCTTCAATAAAAAATAAACATTAGATTCTTTTCTAAATCCCGAGACCCATATTAAACATTTAAAAGGTTTATCCCTTCATATAAGTTCCAAATTCATAATTATTCTGACAGATTACTTATTATCCGTTGTTTTATACATCAAGTATAACTCACATGGGCTTAGGGAGTTTCAATGATCACATCATTTGTGTCATAAGACTCTACCAAGATAGAGAAACCATAGTGTGTAAGCCTCTATCAGTGGCATAACATTAAACATCCCCAAATACTTGGGAAGACTCATTTTTTACTCCCTATATCAACTTAACTAAGATGAGTCTGATTCTTATGATAACCAAGATATATTGGATGCCTCCTCAAGGATTAATCTCAAATACCCATTGCCTATATTCCCCTATATATTTCCTTTTATCATGATGTTAAACTACCTGAGTTTAAGGAAATACATGGGTTTTGATTCATATTAGAAATCGGGATATATAGGATGTAGCATAATGGCACAATACTATCCTTAACATATTTTCACCTACCTACATCGCTGTCAACACTGGAGTGCTTAGATAAAAATCCACAACATATAAGTAGATGACCATTTATGGGAAATGGATGAAGAACCTCAGATACATAAAGATTGGTTCACTAATATATTCCCATTATATGAGGATTGAAATCATGATTAACTTGTTAGGGTAACTGGTCACATATCATGATTACGATGATATTCTCAAACATATTTTAAATATAAAAGGGATACCTAGAGTATGCAACAATTACCCCCAAAACGGCGAGATGAGACCAATCTCCCACCCTATCAATCAGTGTGAGTTCCTAGAATCGTTGGGTCTGAAACCCCCAATAACCACTTGCCTTTGGAAATAAGGTCCATGTATAATTATGGATGTCTGAGACATTGGGTTTTTTAATTAGAGATAAAAATGGTGAAGATGACTTGACTAATTTTAAAGAGACATTGAGCCCCCAACAATCAAACCACTGGGCCAATCCATCCATATCCTTATGAAAAAATAATGGTGAACTAGATATGAAATTATTCAACTATTAAATCTCCTTGACAATATAAAAATTGTATACCACCCTGCTCTTTTTAGACTTTTTTTGTTTCTATCACATGGGTGGCTCTAATCAATTTACAACAAAACAGTAATACTGCTGAATATAGTAATTAAAAGATGTTAAATAATGATACATTTTCACTCCTTGGGACACTCCCTCCTTTACCTTTTTTTTTCACAAATTTAGTGAAGGAAAAAATAGTTTATTAAATTGAGGGTCTTCTCAATAGTTTATTGACATGAATGTCTCATCTATATTAACATATCTGGTTAATATACCACTGATTACATCCTCTATTTAGATACAATCTTAATATTTGAATTCAAAGCTCTTTATCTTAAATGGTTGATGTGATCAACTCCAAGAAGTGATATTTTAGTATTTTTATTCCAAAATATCATAACATTAAAATTATTCTCTAGATAAAGGTAATTCCAAATTGGAATTATATTTTTTCATGTTTTTCTTTTCTACATCAAGGTATAGATATATATATATCCATATTCTTCCATTGAGCCTTCTCTAATTGAACTAAAACAGATATATAAATGTAATCCTCTATGGATCTCTTCTTTTTATTCTAAATTAGATATAGAAATATCAGAAACTATATATACATACGTTATGGTTAATACACAAATCCATACATCTATGTCCTTTATATATTTTTATTATTCACAAAATAATTTCTAAGTTCAAATATACATTTCATGGAATTCCTTAATAACATAAATTTATGGAACTATCCTTTATGAAATTCTATTCATAGAACTCTTCTGGGGTACATACTTCCTGATAGGTCTTCACGGTCATCCATTCATTCACAAGTCCTTCCGGATACTTCCTTCATGAAATACATTTATGGTACTTCCTATTCACAATACCACTCCAACATAATATTTAATAAACACCCTTCATGGTTATGTATCATGAATAACCTTCATAGAAAAACCTGTGAAAAATTAATTTTCAGATATTCCTTTATGTGAAATTATTTCATGTTTCTCTAAACAATAATAGATAGATTTATTTCAAAAATCTTCTTGTAGACTATTTGTATGCCTAATGAATTTATATGAGATATATTTGTATGAAAAGTACCTTAGAAAGTTTTCATTACCTTTTTTATTTTGTGTAGTCAACATTACATAAGAAACAAATTCATGGTTTTCGTATTGTATTTTATCTCACATAAATTGAAAAACATAACCACATTTTCATAAACGATGCTCATATGTTGGCTCTGCATATGATCTAAATTTTTCGGGTTTCAAAATACTACTTCCTTCCCTAAAAAACCTACACATATTTTAAATATTTTTAGATATTATATAAAGCCTTTGTAAAAAATCATTCATGTAATCATAGATTCCCTTTGAAAAAAATATATCGTGTGATTCTTTTGAAAACTATATACTGTAAAAATACATTGTGAGAATTATGACATTACTCTACATTTTCAACATAACTTCACCATTTACTCAAAAATATCTCTGAAATATTAATCATTTTCTCTGAATTTGAAATTACTTGTATAATATTATCTTTTGTAAGAAATACCTCTTAAAATAAAATATTAATTTAAGATTCCAACATTATATATCAATTTACTTGAAACTTTAATAAATATATCTAATTTATTATATAACATACTATTAAATACAATATTTTTCTCAAAATAGTTTAAAAATAATCCCCATGATGAGATTCACATCTTCAAATCATCACAAATTAAAAAATATTCAACCAACCACTAGTCCATTAAATTTGATAGACTGGAACAACTAATAACTTCTTATGCTTTCAATATACACTAATTCCCTCTCATATATTTTAAAAATAACTACAAGATATCTAATCTTATCCTCTCCCAACAAAACTTCTAGATCTTTGAGTTTTTACTCATCATCTGGAAGAACTCCACTACCAGAGTCAACTAATTAACTTCTAAACAAATTAATTTCATGTATTTTATTAACATGAATCCCTAATAAGTCAAACAACTAAAGTCAAAAAATCAAACTATTATTGTCAAAATATCCAACATACAACCATCAGATGGAAATATTCCCCCCTTTAGATTTTATTGATAATAAAACATGAAATC
Organism: Viscum album; assembly: GCA_963277665.1. Taxonomy (NCBI): domain Eukaryota; kingdom Viridiplantae; phylum Streptophyta; class Magnoliopsida; order Santalales; family Viscaceae; genus Viscum; species Viscum album. The sequence goes on along the minus strand of OY728155.1, from coordinate 634,682,631 downwards.
AATATCCACCATTAGACTCCATGTTCTGCAAAACAAGGTATACTTCTTTAAAAAAATTTATAGATTTGTGATGCATTAAAATCACTATCCCTTTTTAATAAAATTATAAGGGTCTACTCTCTCCTAGATTTTTATATTCATTATCCCCCATTTCACACTAAAATTCATGGGTATATCTTCTCAAATCTACTCCAGAATTTTCCAAAAAAAAATATCATTTAATATCCTCTATTTTCTCCAAAAATGTTTTTTTATGGAAAGATGGTTTTTCTCAACTTATGATCACGAGATTTAGAGAGATTTCACTCCCATATATTTTATAAAATCATATCCCAAGACAATTAATAAAGAGAACCTTAAAAACTAGGACATATTTCATCCCCACTTTATACAATTAGTATACATCTAAATATCACAAATATTTATCCACTATTTCAGAGTAATATTAAATAACATTGAGTTGACTTCACTACTTCCAAACCAGTATTAACTATTGAACTAATGGATCCATTTATAACCTTGAATCCTTTATGTTCTCCCAAACAAATATTGATTAATTTTTTCACTTTTACTAATGGAGAATATGAATATTTTCACTTAAACCTTTATTCCACTTGTTATATATAGAAATTACATATTTATCACCATTAGTGATCTAATCCCATTATCATATTTAGCTTTATTTTACATTAATATTTATATTGGATGAATTTACCACATAGAAATGACTCATCCATAAATAATTCAAGACTACTAATTTGGAATCATTATAGTGATTTATAGTCTATGTTATCAATGTTAAAGATATTTATTTCACCCACTTACATCAATAAACACTATCATCTTGTTCTTTTACTCTATCCAACAACACATATGTTGTTCTCAACTAGATTTAAATAAATTCATTAGTTACTAAATACTAAATTTTCAAGCGTGTGAGTGAAACCACATATAAATAAATTGATACCACTTCTTTATGATAAACATGTGATATAATATCATTTTCATTTTTATTCCTTAAAAAAGTCATATATTATTATGAATAAAGATTAAAATTCTCTGATTTATCATCACCAACTCCAAAAAATAGTTTTTATATTTTGACTCCATTTGTTGAGAAAATATCCAGCATAGGGAAGCTAGAATGTTGGTTATGAAACCTTCTTCCCAATAGCTTCTTATTATCAAAAAATACAATCAGCTGATACCACACAGTTAGAACATAAACTGATAGAAATGAAATCTATTATTATAGATTATTAATCCTTTGATTAGTGTTATCCTTATTCTAGTGGTCATATACCACATGAAATGTACCCTGAAAACACTTGTTGATAACCCAATTTTGCTTCACAAAACTAGTGATTTTAGATTAAACTTTGAAACCACACCAAAATCATATTTATATCTTTATCATTTGAACTTTTTCAACACATCATGCAAATATAAATTCAACATAAAATTCCAATTTGGTTACCTGAAACTACTTTTTTATCCATATCGGGACTATGAAACCATTTTATATTTTTGAATAGGAATAAAATTAATTAAGAACTAAAATACATCTAAATCCACTTATTGTATAAATATTCCTCTATCATGGTCACATAAATGCATCATTTATTATCTCATACACAACTTTAAATTTATACACCTCTACCTTCAACTCCTACAAACCCCAGGGATCGTATCATCCCTTTAATTCAATATCACATAAAACCCTAGTTAAATTTTTTATACATATATAGAGAGTGGTAGTTCTCAAACATCCTCATGTTGGGGAATATGGTGTGTCTTGATGAACAAACCATTTCATTATGACATCCCTTAATTTCTTTTGATGTTATTCTTTTTATAATACCAGTTCTAAAATATTTAATATATACATGAGACCTGATATTCTCCTAACTTTTTTTGTATTGAGATTCATATTATTTGTACAACTAGTAACATAAGTGAAAGTTTCCCCCATTGTGGAATTATTCATGGATACTTTTTCATGATTACTTTTCCATATGAGGGAACTTCCACCTTTCTTCACTTATTACCGAGTGGTAAAAGATTTTAAACATTAAGTAATTCTTCATGTATGTACTATTCATCATCCATTATTACAGATTCAAACCTATTTTACCATGGTGATTCTTTCATGACATGATCACCACATTTCTCATAGTAGAACTAGCCTTCATATTTTGACTCTATTTTGGTTATTATTGTTCCCATGAGGGATTCTCTATTTGTATCATCATTGTTTCTTAGAGACCCCCTTATGCCCTATTTCTGTTTTCCAAAAATATATTATATCCATTATAAAAATTAAATTGATTCACTTTCATTATAAATTCTCTTACCATCTATTATATGACTATAGAAATTACATATAGCTCTTTTAGTTCCATTATCATTGAAATTTATTGATGTTTTCCCACCCTTTGTTCAAATAAAAAATATTTTATTTAAATTATACCTCGGGTTGTCATTCTTAAGTTGAGATGTTGATGTATCAATTTTCATTTTCACTATTCATCCCTTGGGATTCTATACACATGCTCTAACAGTGTCATAATCTTCCATGATAGTAGCATTTCATCTCTATCTTTCTTTTGTTCTTTAGTTTCATATTTAGGACATTGCATATTTTATTTTTCTATACTATCATAGTGAAGATATTTAGAATTTATTTATTTTAGGATTTGAGATTTGATTCAAACTACGTGATATTCTCATATTTTTTTCTTAAATTGGGAGGCCATATTCAATGAAAATAATCCTACTCTTATTCCAAGTTTTCTCATATCTTAATATTGTGAATTTATAGGTCTAGTTATAGCTTTTATAGATGTGGGAGTACCCCCATGGGTATAACACAAATTAATATTGATTCTAGATATAGGTTATTTAAAAAAATGAAAATATGTTTTAAATTATTATTCCATCCAAATTTAAATTTTTATTATTATGTCATTTTTAGGAGAAATGGGGAAACCGAAGTTCACAAACAAGCACCACTATGTGCTAAAAGAGTTCACAAAATTATTAAACACCAAACTAAGATTACTTGACTCAGCTATTCTAAAAAGTTCCAGTGTAGCGTACTAACCTGGGTATCTGGATCCTCTCTGATAATATCTTCAAAGTGAGTGATCATCCAATCCATTATGTGAATGAATTCTTCTGAGTTGATTTTACTCTGATTGAAGCGCCAGGAACGGATTCAATCTTGTGTATCTAACCACACTTCTTGATCCTCATTGGTATCCACTAGCAGCCTTTATTCATAAAACCTTTTAAGCTCCTCCTATGATACATTGGGTCATACCTCTTGTTCCCGCATTTATTCATTGCAGTGTAGGATAATCTTCAAACATTACCCATACTTTTCACATTCCCCCTTATTTACAGTTGTACATTCTGTATTTCTACCCTTCTTGGCCGACCTAGTCTCCATTGGTTTTGGAAAGTGGGAGTAATCTTTTCATCCCTTTGGTTTTTCCCCCGAACCACAATACATTCTCCTGGGTCTCTACTTCCTTTTTTCCCTTTCTTCCTTCTAATGGTGTGAGGACCTTTCCCTTGAAAGAGGTCTATGGAATCTAGTGAAAGTTGTATAAAGCTATAATCATCTGAAGGATCCTCCTCTTGAGCTAATGGAGGTTCATCAAATTCTATACCATCAAAATGGTTCCACAATGTTATCACCATGGATTATTTGGGGGGCCTCTGCTTACCTAGAGACACCCCATTACCTGCCTTCTTCTTTGGGCCAATTTCCTTCCCCACAGGCCCAGCCTTGTTGGCACCGAGGGTGTTTGGGTATAAGGGCCCCAGGACACTCACACCATCTTTCCTCCCTTGTCCGCCAAGAGGTTCTGTTGCAACCCCCAAGGGATTTCCCTGTACCGTGTCTGATCCATCAATTTACGCATATCCACGACCCATGAACTCTAAATCCTTGTTAGAATCCACCCAGCCTCGAACATGAGAGTCATCAAGATCTTGAACATAACTCCTCGTCAATCTCACCACCCCTTCCACGGTTGAGTTGGCTGTAACTGGGAGATCCACCCTAACCACTGCTAAGGGACCCTCCTTTGCTTCTCAGTTTTGACCCAAATTCGTTTTTAATGGGAAAAAACATCTTCAACCCATGGATCTGCCTCTTTGTTCACCACCTTCTTTACTTCCTCTGAAGAAGTCATAGGACACCACTACTGGAGCTGAGTCTCCCTTGACTCATCAACTGTTTCATCTTGTTCCATCACCATTGGAATAGTCCCATGCAAACCAGTACTAACCCGTACCTGATGGTTCACAACGGGATCGACCTGTACCTCAACTACCTCATTAGTACTGATCATAGTTTGCCTCCCATGTATCCCACAACGGTATCCAGAAACCAAATTTCCAAGCTTGCAAAATCCAAAGAAAAATGATGGACATGATTCAAACACCCCCCTCTACTTTCATCTGAACTCTTCTCCAACAGAAATCCACAGCCACTCCATTGGGGGAACTGAGACATCAACCTCAACACATACGCGAGGTAAGATCAGATGGAAAACTGCTATCATGTGATCATCCAAACACTAAAATCTTCCAACCATATGACATAGCTTATGGATAATAGAGGGAATCTGGAAAGGGAGTGGCAGATTAGGAAAGATTACCCACACCGATGACGAAGGCAGATCCCGGTTCATGATGAACTCAGTAGACCATCAAAGGAGATGAAATCCGCATCCGTTGAAGAAACGAGGAGCACTAGACCAGGCAACGACCAGGTCAACCTCCGATGAGAACCATATCATCAATTGACGTTGATCTTGAAGACCCATCACCGTGCGATCTTGAATACCCCATGAATCTAAGACACATCTGTTAAATGCATCCACCGAAGGATGGAAGCCCCGAAAACAAGCCACTAGCATTGATCTACGAAGGTCTGTCGCTGAATTGAACTCCTTTGAATAAAGCGCGAGCTAGGGAGAGCCTTCGTGAAGGTCAGGAACCTTAGGTCAAAGAGGGATCGATAGGGGGAGAAAATATGGATTCGTGAAAGGGGTAAACATCCGAACCCTCAAGAAGGAAGGGAGGATGTTCCCCCTCCCCCCGTCGTGGAGGAGGGGGCCAGAGCTGCAGCCATATCCGCTAGGGCTCCTCTGAAGGCGCGAGCTCCCAATTACCCCTCTTCCTATTCATCATACCTCGACTAACGAAATATAATCAACCGTTTTAAATTATCATTAGAAATGAGAGTAACATTTGACAACAACCCACCACTAGAGGGTGATATTATCATATTTTTCCCAATATTCATCGGGTGAGTAGGCTAAGTGAATGTAAATTTTATTATTATGTATCTCACCACAGTCATGGTTTTGTTTTGGAAACAAATATAGTGTGTAAATATTATGATAGTGGGTGTTTTATTATATTAAGCAATATTTATATGGGTACTTATATGTGGGAAATTGTTTTGGCGACCCTATCTTTTTTAATTTTCTATATTATATTGTATATAAACTATGTTTCATGGGAACAAATTATTGTGATGAAATTGATAATTAAAATTTTGAAAAGTTAACCCTATAAATTATGACTTGTGCATAACAAGAATTGGAAAAACTTTTGAGGAATATCATATGAGTCTTTGTAAATTAGATTATTTATGAGGTGAGGGTAAAGCAAGATAACTATGGGTGATTTTTTTACTGAAATTGGGACTATATGTTATGATATTACTTATTTGATAATTATGAATGCATGTTACTCAGTTGGTATTTTTTTATTTGGGTATATCTTTCTGAATATGTTGAAATAATCACCGTAGATTTTACATAAATGGTTACAAGATATGTTAAAGAAGTTTTTAGGTGATGTTATATTATAGTTCAAGCTTAATTTAAGGATATTGGTGTTTTTGGGATAATTAATATACCACTAAGGCATACTAGATTCCCGAGGATATTTTTCATTATTAGAAATGGTTTTGGTAACTATATTATTTATTTTACACTTTATATATATTGCATGAAATTCACCCACTGTTAATTATAAACGATATAATTTGATCATGAATTATTTATTGTTAAATTTTTGGGGTTCTCAATTTATTTTACAGTATTTCATTTTAATCTTAAGAGAAAATGTAACGAACTAAACATTGAGAAAGTAAATTCCATTTAAAATGAAATAATTTCACTTTAAGTAAAAAAGTCATAGAAAAGACATGACCAGCTTTGGTTACTTTAAACAATTATTAAATATAGTCTATCAGATTTAAAAGACTATTACGAATCATAACCAATGATAACATATATATTGTATTGTATCCACTATGATTATGATAATAATAGTTAGGATAAAGTATAATTTATATATATGGAGAAAACTATGGCCATGAGTTGTATAATTATACTCTATGAAGCCCATTTATCAAAGATTCTGAGTGAGATGGAATAAGTGGGATTTCCCATGACCAAGAAAAAAATGAGATCCAATTATTTAAGCATGAACAAATGTATTTATGGGATAATTTCTAGATTATTGTGGTCACATCCCAAACCATGTTTATTGAACCTCACCATGAAATCCCTACCATCACAGACCTTAACCTTAGAGAGCACAATAGTGTAATAAGGGGTTATGTATATTAACCATAGTGGTATGAGTTTTTAATTTTTCATTATAATATAATAATGATTTTATTTATCTCTTTTCATTATTACTTTATATATGTTACTATATATGATTTTATGAAATTATATTTTGATAAATGGAAACCAAAATTTTATTTTTCATAAAATATGTGGTTTTAATCATAGAAATATTTTTGGTTCAATTCAATATTATTAAAAAAAATATTTCATAGAATAATATTATTGAATAATATTTATTTATATATAAAATAAGAATATAATTTAACAACATATTATATAACCATTATAAGGGTTAGAAAAATTTTATGGTCAAAAAACTAATATTTTTCAATAAATTGGCATTTTTATTTAAAAATATAAATTATCATATTTAAATAATTTTTTATTTAAAATATATATTATATTTAGAGTCATCACATTAAAATTATTTAATAGTTTTTCTTCGTATTTTTTTGAGATAGTACAATTTTTTTGGCAAAAATCAAATACAGTATAAATATAAGGTGTGAGTTATAAAATCATAATAGCCAAAAAGGTGTTGTCATAAATAGTATAATGGGAATTAACAACCCAAACATATTTTTACCTTTCAAAAAATGAGTTTTTTTATATTATAATACTAATTTTATAAACGCTTAGTGAATCCTCCAAAACCAATATTATATTTTAAGGTTTTAAAATAAATTATATATGAACATGACGTACTTACACATCACCAAGGGTGTTATTTTAATAAGTTAGGTTATTGGCATTAAAAATAACTAAAAACACTTTTATTTTATAGAAAAATACTAATAAATCATGGTATGGTTTTTTGTTTTTATTATTTTATAATATAGAGTCTGAAACATACGTTTAGAAATTAATAAGGAATTACCCTCCTTTTTCTATAAATACCCATCCCACCTCCCACTCCTCTTCAACAAAAACCCACTAAATATGAATTTACACTCCTTATAACTCTAAAAATCAATCCAATGATTTTACCAAGATCATAATAAGCTCTTATCTTATTTTAGAAGTGTACTCTAAAGGTAAGGAATCCTCTTATCCACATTAATCACTTAATTTATTTTAATTATTCCTTTTTTATTTCAATGTTTCCATGTTAAAATGCATGTTTACACATAACTTTACTATTCTTATTATGTCCATGTAATAAGATACCACCTTCCAATCGCATTCCCTTATTCAATAAACCATTATGTACACCCGATATACTACCCAAATTGTACCGTGATTTTTTTCTATTCTAAACAATTATACAGTGAATACATGTACCCATATCCATTCAAGGATATTAATCTAGTAATACCTTTTCAAAATTTATTTGGGACATAAATGTATGTTACCAAACGTCCTTGATCTTTTGGTTAAAATTTGTGAAATATGTTCTTATATTGTATGATCTAAGTAGAACACAAATTCATGTACAAGATATGAATGGGACTAGTGGGACCAGAATTATATATCCCTCCAATATATTGGGTAATGGTTTTATCTCATAAGATAACTTTTATGGGATAATAGAGGTTACACAAATAATATTATGATATGTTTTTTTTCATTTTTAACCTTGAATTATGCTAATTATATCATGTTTTTTTTATTGCCACAATTACATGTTTCCTTGATGTTATCGTCATAAATTATGCTATGATGTTCATGTTTATGATTCTCACACCTTTTATGTCACCCTGATATGCCTCCTGAATTACGTATATTACTTTCATCAAGTTATGCATTACTATTCCCTTATTGGGATTTATTGATCACCCCTTTCTTATGTATGTACAAAAGTTATCCCATGTAGTTTCTAAATATCCATGAAATATAGAATCATGTTATTGAGTTTTTAAAAAATTTCATTGTTTTATTATTTCATATTAGTCATATACAGATCTAATTTCCCGAACACACTTTAGCTATCAATATTTTATGATTTTATTTAGTGTACCATTACATAATTAATCATATATTAGGTATATTAGTTATATGGGTTATCATAGTTTATATCAGAAGAAGGTCTAATGATTTTGGGTGATTATGATTATAAATAATTATAAAAATAATTTGATATAATACTAAATTAATGAAAAATTACCAACATTTTGGTAAAGTATATAGTAAGTGGTTTATTGGAAATTAAAATCCTTGTTTTGATACTACAATTATATGTGGTTCTAGAAAAATTGTATTGTTTGGTAATAACCCTAAAAAGGGTGAATTAGGTATTAACAAGATCACTACCAGGTCTAAAATATTGAGTCCTTACTTTATACCTATTTTGACACTCCTATGGTATATTCTTGGGAAAATTCAAAATCACATTAAAAACAATTATTATGTGAACCAAATTCCCATAAATTTTTATGTTAGGAAATAAACCATGGATAACATATAGTGAAACATAGAAATTTATAGGTTAAGGAATATATATAATTTATGAGTTATCCATTCAACATTCACTGTTTCCCCTTTATGTGTTCAATATTTTAAAAATTTACAACCCTAATTTTCCCTTTATTCTAGTCATTGAATAGAAATAGAAGGAACTGAGTAATCAACAAATTTTAAGGGAAATGTGATGAAAACTAAAATTAGATTCCCAAATCAAAGGGATCTAGATTCCTAAACATCATGAAAATAATTCGAAATTAACTAAAGTTCTTGATAGAAACATGAATTAGGAGAAACACCCACACCCCCTATAAAATAACATGTTTCAATTGAGACCTTTATATGACAGTTTCATTTTAATTTCAGTGGAACTTACAATTTTTTAATTAGTGAAAAATGGATCAACTCTCTTAAAAATATAATCTACTTCCTTTATTTTTCTGAGAGAAATATTGATGTATGATGTTTATCATATAGAGTGAGAGGATGATCAATTGTAGATATTACAGAAAAGTATAAAGCTCAAGGATATGATAAAAGTGATGTAGTGGAAGGAATTCTGTAAAAAAATAAATAATATTCTCCTCACACTCACTTACTTAAAATGGAGAGGGTTTTCCTAAGCCTCATGTAAAAAAATTTGATGAATCAATTGGGCTGTATGAGAAAAAATTGAAAATACTTGCACAATACACCTACATATTCATAATTAAACCTGAATGTAAAGTTAAAAACTTATTTATTGGGATAAATACAAGTATAAAAAAATAATTATTGATTCATGAAATTGATAGATACTAGAAAAGTGTTTGATATGAGATCAAAGTCAAAATGGATATCAGTGAATCTCAAGGGTCTCATTAGTCTAGAGATAAGATCCATAGAACATAGTTTAATTCTGGCAGAGTGATGATGAAATATGATGAAGTTATGAAATTATAACATACTACTTTTCAATAGTGTGTGAATAATTATCCCTAAAATTTCATGAAGGTGATAAGGAAATACATTTGGGTTTTGAAGGAAGGTCACTTAACAAGTGAATGTTACCAGGAGAAACCCCCAAATTTTATGGAAGAAAGGAATACCAACTTGAACACTCATCAAGATATACAATGTTGTGAATATAAGAAACATGGAAACTATCACATTAAGATAAGGTTTACCAATTAAAACTGATAACAACAACCACCGTGACGTAGAAAAAAATTCCAATATTATTCAAGCACTACTTCAAAGGTGGATATAGAAAATGATTTTGTGATCGGTTTCCTAGTTATTCATTCAAAGATATAAAACATACTATTTTATTATATTTCCTCACATCTTTATGTCATGCAGGTTTAGTAAAATAATACAAGCACCGATGTAAAACATGGAAGTAGAGTTGTCAATGAAAAATGAAATTGGGGGAACTATTTCATCATGGGTAAAAAAATATACCATATCCATATTTTTGGGATCAAATTCCCACTGATATTTGTGATTCTCCCTTTATGATAATTTAATGTTATTTTATGTATGGATTGGAAGTCCTTTTATAGAGAAAAAATTAATTACTAGGAGAAGGAAATCACCCTCCATATTAATAATTGCTCTCTGATTTTATAATAGTGTGAGGAGGATGATGAATCTTCTTCTGGAATCATCATATCATGTATGAATATTATTTCCTTATCAGAAAGTTTATCTATCTCAAATTATTGATATATAGGAAGAGATCATCATTGATGACAAGACCATTGTGAGGAATATGTTGATGTGTCTCTTGAAGAGTTTTCTGGTCTTCCTTTATGTCATGATGTTGAGTCCTTAATCGAACTTATACCTATATATTTTTAAATAACCATAAATCTATATATAATGGACATTTTTGAACTCATAAATATGAATATGAAACTACAATAAAATCTAGATAATGAATTTATATTCCCAAGTGCTTCACCATGGGGTGCTCCAATACTATTCATTGAGATTAAGGTTGTGTCAATGTGACTCTACATTAATTATCATGAGCCCAAAAGGATCACGATAAAGAAAAATTATCCTATATAATGGATTTATGACTTGTTTTATAAGCTATATAGAGCAAAATATTTCTCTTAACTGGATCTTTAGTTGGGTAATTATCAATTAAAGGTGATGATGGATGATATTAACAAGACTTCTTTTGGCACAAAGTAATGTCACTGTGAGTTCATAGAGATTCCATTTGGACTCTCTAATGCTCCATTTATCTTCATGGACATAATTAATAGAGTATTTATGAATTATAATAAAAAGTTTGTGATATTATTTTCATATGATATTCATATCTACTACAAAAGCAAGGAGGAACAAGATGAATCATTGAATGTTGTGCTGAAGAATTTGAAAAAGGAAAGGTTATATTAAAATTACTGTAAGTGATATTTTCGATGTTGCATATAACTGTCTTGGAGAATTTAATCACTAAAAAAGTAATATCTATAGATCCTTCTAAAATAATGGAAATTTAAGGATGTAAAAGATCAATATCTACGTTAGAAATATATAGTTTCCATATATGATCTAGGTATTATCATTGATTTTTTAGAAACATCTCATGATTTTCAATCTAATAAACCAATGAATCTATGAAGGGAGATGAATTTTTCTGTAGTGATGACTATGGGGAGATATTTAAAGAGTTAAATAATAGGATAATTACTACACCTATGATCATATTATCTATAGGTAGGTAAGTATTTATGATCTATAGCGGTGTGTATAAAAAGGTATTGGGTTTTGTACATTTTAAATTTTAAAAAGTGATATCCTATTCCATCTACAAAGAATAACCTTCCAATATATGATATGGAATTAGATATAGTGATATTCACATTGAAGATTTGTCAGCATTTTCTCTACACTGATAATTGTGACATATATAGAGATTATAAAATCCAAAATTATATACTCACACAAAAAGAGCTCAATATTTTCCAACCAAGGTTGTTAGAGCTAATCAAGGATTATGATTTTCCAATATATTACCAACGTGGTAAGGAAAACAATGAGTTATATTCTCTGAGTATAATGGATCTCACAACCCTATTCAGGATGTATATTGAAAGGGGTCCAGTATTCATATACATGTAATGTATGGAAATGGAAATAATAAAAGGATCTTTATCAAACCTTTCTCAAATATCTTCTAATAAATATATTCCTAATAGGATCACGGATGCCGAAAAATATAATGATGCGATATAGAAAACGATAGTGAATATTCTGGAGTTCAATATTGCTAAAGATGGAGTTATATGGTATGGAACCCAGACATGTGTCCCATAAAAATGAGAACTATACTGGTAACTACTTGATGATGTGCATAGATTATCCTTCTCTATTAATCTAGAAAGCAATAAGTTGGATAATGATCCGAAGAAAATTATATGTTGGTATAACATGAATATGGATATTTTAGAATTTGTATCTTGATTATTTGTATAACAACAAGTTAAGGATGAATGATATAAGTATAAGGGGATGATGAAACCATTACCCATACCTATATGAAAATAGTAAATTATAACCATTCAATTCATTATAGGGCTCCCCAGGACATCTGAAGGTAACAATACCATTAGGATGGTAGTTGAACTCCTTACAAGATCTGTGCATTTAATTTCTTTCAAGAAATATTTATCTCTTTACCATTATGTTAAGATACATATAATGAAAGTGGTAAAACTACATTGGATTCCACTCCCCATTATATTATATTGTGATCTGATATTTACATCAAGGTTTTGGAGATGATTTTATTAAGTATTAGATACAGAGATAAGATTTAGAATTGCATATCTCCCACAAAAAATAGTTAGTCTAAAAGAAGAATTAAAACTCTATAAGATATTATGAGACCATTTTCAATATATTTCCAATGATTTTGAGATCATCCTTGGCCCCATCTGGAGTTCCTATACAACAACAATTTCTACTATAGAATTCAAATGGCCCCTTTTGAGGCTTTGTGTGGGATGTGGTTTTCGGATGCAACATGTTTGGATAAATTTAGATAAGGAATGATTATGGGACATGATATTTTCCAAGAGATGATGGAGAAGATTTAAAAGAGTATGCATTATATGAAATCCTTACAAAGTCAACAAAAAATCTAATCATACAATCATAGAATAGACAAAAAGAATAGGGTTGGGGATAAGTCTTTTCCTTCATATGTCACCATATAAAAAACTCATGAGGTTTGGGAAGAAGGGAAATCATATACCAAGATACATCAGCCAATTTGATACCCTAAAATCAATTAGATCTATGTCCTTTAAATCATCACAATCTCTAGTAGATGATGTGTTCCATGTATCCTTCTTAAAGAAGTATATACAAGACCCCAAACATGTAATGAATCCTATAGTTGTTATTTTGGAGAAGTATCTTTCATATTAAGATCATAAAACTAGTATATTATATCATAGATTCAATTTTCTACAAAATAGACAACTCACTTGGTCAATGTACTTTGGCGGAACCGCAAGTTTGAGGAAGAAACTTGGGAACCAGAAGAGGTTATGAAACAAATGTTTCCTCATATGAAATGACAGTTTTAGGGAGAAATTTTACAGAGGGGAGGAATGTAACATTGTAAACATGGACAAAGGAAATTACCTTTTTAATTGAACAAATACCTCCTTAAGTAATGTATTTATAGAAAACACATGCACTACTTTGGATAATTTTAACAATTACAAAATATACTCTTATGATTTTAAAATATTTCTAAGAATAATACCATTGATAAAATATAAATTATAAAGTCACTATTAATATTAGTATATTAAGGGTTATGATAAATTATAATTTAATTAGATGAAATAAGTGATAACCTTGACTAGAATAATCATACCCTATGAGTCCCATTTATCAAAGCTTATAAGGGAGACTATATCATAGGGACTTTACCTTGACCAATCCTAAGTTGAGATCAAACAACTAAAGAAAAAATGAAACCATTTATAGGATAAGTTCAATCGTATTGAGATCATGGCCCAAACCATGTTTTTTGAACACACATAATATGGCCACAACACCACACACCTTACCCTTAGAGTGTATGCTTGTGTAATAAGGGGTTAGGTGTCTAGAACCTAATAGTTTATGTTTTTTACTTTTCTTTATAATATAATAATTAGTATATGTTTCCCTTTTCCTTATTATTTTATATATACAATTATATATGAGTTTATGAAATTAGATTTTGATATGAAGAAACCAAACTTGTATTTTTTTGGAAAATATGTGGGTTTAATTAAAAAAAAATTGGGATGAATTATATAATTTTGAAATATATATATATATATATGTTTATATTGTAATCTTTTTATGTAATATATATTTATATATAAATGATAATATAATTTAATGAAGTCAGATATAATGTTTTTAAGTGTTGGAAAATGTTTATTGTTAAAAAAACCAATATTATTAAATAAAAGGGGATTTTTATTTAAATGTGTAAATTATAATATTTATAAAATTAATTTGATAAAATAAATATTGTTTTTTGAGCTATAACATTTAATTTAACCAATTGATTTTTAATAATTTTCTTATTTATTCATATTTTTTTGGTAAAAATTAAATATGATATAAACATATAGTATGTATTATGACATCATAATTTCAAAAAAGTTAGGTGATAAATAGTATAAATGGAATAAATGAACTAAAATATGGTTCCCCTTAAAAATAATATGTTTTCCAATTATTTGATTAAATTTATAAACCCTCAATGAATCATCCAAAACTAACATTATATTTTAGGTTTTCAAAATCAATTCATTATGACCATGATTCAGTTCCACATCCTAAAGGGTATTATTTTTAGTAGTTTTGTTATTATCTTTATAAAACAACCAATCATATTTGGAAGAACCATGTGAGAAAAGAATGGTAAGGTCTATGGTTTGGATTATTTTTTCATATAGAATCAAAAAACCTAATTTTAGCAATTAATAAAGAATTCTCATCTCATTTTCAATATATAACCACCCAACCTCCCACTACCCTTCACTAAAACCCCACTTATCACGAATTTAATCTCTCTATCCCTCTCAAAATACCTCCCAAAATGTTCCTTATCTCTTATTAAGCTCCCATTAGGCTTTTATAAGCGATCTATCAAGGAAAGGGGTCCTATACTCCCCCACTTTATTCAAGTACCTTATTTGAATTATGAACTTTTTATTTCCAATAATCCTGGTTTTAATGTGTTTTTACACATTACATTAATATAATTATTATTTCCTTTTAATGAGATACCACCTTACACTCTAATTAATCTCTTCTATAAACCTTTATATACACCCGTTGTACTGTGGAAATTATCCTGTGATTTTTTCCATGGAAACATTTGTGTATTAAATACTCATCCCCATTTCCAATCATGGTTATTCATTTAGTTATACCTATAATTTTTTGATTAGGGAATTTTATGTATATAATTCACATTCATTAATTATAGGGTTAAAAATGATTAATGGGATTCTTATATTATATGATCTATATGGGGCAGAAATTCTGGTACATGATATATATGTGATGGGTTGGGCTGGAATTATATATCCTTCCAATGAATTGGGAAATGTTTAAACTCATGATATACAACTTATGGTTCATGGTAGGTGATCCTAATAAAATTATAATATGTTTTCATAGTGTTTATCCTTGACTTATGCTTATGAGTTTATGTTTTATGTTGTTACCATGATCCCATATTTTTTTCATGTCATCATCTTACACAATTCTTTGATGTTCATGTTTATGACTATTAAACCTTTTATATCACCTTGATATGTTTAGTGAATTAAAGTTTTAAATTTCATCATATTATTATTTATTATTCCATTAATATGCGTGATATCTTACCCATTTCTTATGGTCATCACCATGTTATCTCATGAAATTTTTGAAGATACGTGGAATATAACTCCATCTTATAAAGTTTTTAAAAAATTTCATTATATTATTGTTACAAGATATTGTATTATTTATTTAATTTCCCAAAGGCACGAGACTACTCAATATTTTAGAATTTCATTATGTGTAAATTTAGGTAATAAATCATTAATTAAGGTATATTAAATATATGGGTATCTATAAGAAAGTTCTTCCCATTTATGATATTTATACACTTGGTGATAGTTGTAACCCATGGACTAGTGGAGAAAGAAATTATGGGTACCAATCAGTTTCATCACTGGCTTGGGTGTAGTAAGTGAAATAAATATCCATAAAAATAATTATATCTTACACTATGATATGTTTCTCTAAAGAATGATATTACATGGCCACATCAATCCATCATAAGTATCTATGGATTATTGGTATGTAAAAATTTCATTTTTCCAATGAACAATCCTATAATTAGAAATCCCAAAAACCCATTTATATAACTTTTTTTCACTATATTCATCGCATAAATAATAAATATAGGGGTAATAAAATAATAAAAATTTAATCACATAGACCATTAAAGAAAACTCTTAGTTATCTTGCCACATCTCATTTTTCACATGTCCTAGGAAACCCTACACATAGTCTAACAACCCATCCCATGAATCTCATATATGGAATTAGACCCTCGCATTAATAATTTAATACAATACTCTTCCAACTGTATCTATTTAATGATTGTTCAATAATGAGGAAGGACTATCTCTACTCATATATCTAGAATGTGGTATGAGATATCAATGATTTGAATGGAACTACTCCACTTCCTATTTAAGGATCTTATATTATTTTATCACCAATAAGGTGAGACCCCCTCCCTTCATAACCCAAGAATTTGGAATTATCCATTTATTATGGGGAGGGACCCACTATAATCCAATACTCATGACTTTATTATGTGATATAAATGACGAGGAGGGAAACTCTACACTATTAACACATGGATATAGTATGAGATATCAATTAGGATAATAGATAAACTCAACTCCTAAACCAACAATCCTATATGATCCATAAATTAACATATGATAGGGTCTAACCAATGATGTGGACCATTCATCCCACAATGTAAATGGTTAACTCCCTCATCCACTTCTATGCCATCATGAGGTGTTTCAAAACATCCCATAGGTCACTAAAAACCCTAATAGCAACCCATATTTGATCACATATCAAAGACACACCATAACCACAAGTCTCAACTCAAAAAAATCACGAAAACCCAAGAGTCATGTACTATACCAAAATATCATAAGATGATATCAATGTTCAATAACATATTTTGATTAATTTAATGATACAAATCATAGTACAGACCAACCCTTACACTAGGAAAGGTTTCCTATGTGGATTGGGTAACAATTCATCATAAAATAAGAGAATACATACAAGTATTCATTAAATTAAGAGTGCACAAAATCACATCATTCATTCAAAATAAGACTACACATATAAGAGATTAATTTAGTCAACCCATTTATTATATATCTCTCATTAAATATATTTTTAAAATATTTATTAATTCTTGTTTCAAAAACCATAAAAGTTGGCATATTAGGTTGACTTTATAAACATGAACATCCTAACAAAATCTAAGGGATTAATTTTTATGACCATTCCATTTTAGAAAATTATATTTTTATTTTAAATAATATTTCAATATCATTTATTCCATTAATGGTATCCAATTTAAATTATATCAATTTCATTGAAAAACAACTATCCAATAGATCAATTTTTTAGGACCAATGTAAGACATAAAATTGTCTATTGAAACACATTTAAGAGGTGCATCACCAAAAAACCATTTATCCAAAATATGTTATAATTTAGTGGTTGGTATGCTAACCCACATATATCCCATTTAAGAGGTAATATCATGAAATGCACAAACATATTGGTTATAATAATATTTTTCCCAAAACAAAATTATAAAAAATCACACAATTCATCACATCCCATTACAATCAATATAATCAATCAGTCTACGACTCCTAGCACTTATGATATTCATTCATTTATAAACAATCTTGTATTTGTTATCTATAATGTAATTAATCCCCAAATATATCAAAGGCCACATGAGACTATATGTGAACCCATCTACATAATATTACATTATCAATATAAGATAATAAAAATTCACCAATTTGAGTAAACATTAAAAAACCATAACCAATGACTTTTCAATAGTACACATCATGATCTGTGTTGCGTACCTATATATAAATTGTTATTTAGATCTCTTAGGATTCAATTATAGAGGGTTTAATAAATTCACCAATTTCTTTTACTTTCCACTACTAATAAACCACTTTAACTTGTTCAAGAAATTGACTAGATTATTGTTTCACATTACTCCATCATTTATACTGAATGTTAATGATATCTACCCTTAATTAAGTAACCAAACTACAAAAAAAAATCACACTGATCATAATGAATTGACAAAGTTCTTTATTCAATATTAATGTGTATATCCTTGTGATGATCTAGAAAAAAAAGTTCACATACTTCAATAATCATTAAGGATACACCCAAATATTACAATGATCTTCCACAAAACCAAAAATAAAATATTTAATAAATAGAATTAATTAAGTATTTAACATTTAATTGAAACTCTAATTTTCTGTAAATAAATTTAACCTTCAATTCACTTTATCACACACTTAATTGGTCATCGAATATTGAGTGAAATCGTTTGTCCACAATCCAACGCCATCTTCAATTCATCACTAAGAAGTATTGATAAAATATCAATCTATGATATTTAATAAACATAAATAAACTTATAAATATACTAAACAAACCATATTAGTCTTCATTATCATCATTATTATTCTCATCCTTCATATTCATGTATTTTAATTAAAATTTTAATTAAAATGACCAACTTATTTTCAACTATTCAAAATTAAAACTATGTTAAGGGATGAATCTTGTCCTCTAAGTTATTGTTGATATTTTTTAGGGATGATAATGTTTTATTTTTAGTATACATTGTATCATCCAAAAATCCACATCATCGAAAAAGCTCAAAAATGTACTTTTACAAAAATAATTATAGGATAATATATTCATAAATAAAATATGTGATTTCTAAATAGCTACCATAAACTAAAAAACTCCCATGGGAATTATGACAGAAATTTCTCACTAGGGATATAACCTTCACAAACCAAAGGCCCACCAATTTTTTATGGAATCAAAATTATATCATGATTTGGGTATTCATGATGGAATAATCTCCCTCACAGTGAAATCATCTTTCAATTTAAAAATAGAATAATTTAAAATAATCATGACCTTATACAATATGGAAATATAAATTAATTTATAGTTTAATTATATTCTTTATATTTTAAACATTTTTCCAAGCCCAAATTTTCTGAATACAAAAAAATATAGTATGATATTTATGGTACCATCTTCAGGAATTGAAAGGCTAGATCAATCATCTTTATGTCTAGGTTCCAAATCACAGGGTGACACAAAGAATTGTAGATTTATTAGTTTAATCAGATGAAATTATCATCTTTAGAAATCCAATAATAGAATAATGAATTCACCTTTGGTTTTATGTTTTTTTTCCTCTCAAACATCTTCAATCATTACTCTTAAACTCTAACCTTCATCTAATTAAATCTAGACATCAAAATGGAATTCCCCTAATATTAAATACCATGATTATCCTATGTTCGAATATGATACATATATTGACAACAAAATAAAATTCCAATGTCATAATTCATATGAACTTTACATCTCCATCAACTAACAATATCTTCCTTTATAAAATATATAACTCTTGGGACCCTTTAAATATCAAACATCCTTGCGGTCATAAAAATACCCCTTTCAAATTTTTTTATAAAACATTCAATGTAAATTAATCTAAAACATATTAATAAAAAGATTATTATATTATATGTCAATATAAGAGAACTCATTATAAAACGAAATAATAGAAAATTAGAATATCAAAGATATCTCTAATAATGACATATAATTACATTGAAATAGGATGTAACATCCCAGACCAAATGACCACTAAGATGGTAGCTGGACTAGTGGGTCCATAGTATCAAGTGTGCATTATCATACACCAGAGGCTTTAAATTATCTATGAGGTTTAAAAAGGTTATAGTTGGATACAATACCCTCAGATCAGAGTATCACATTGTTTTATCAGATAATAAATAATAGAAAAGTATGAAAGAGATAATAAAAGAATGATATAATAATAGGATAATAGTATAACAACTGAATAAAGTTAGAGATGGCCAACACTAATATACAACAAATGCATTCATTTCATGATGAATATACATAAACTAAAACAAAGAATGCATAACAAGAAATGATATAGTATATAACATGAATAAAGAAATAAATTAAAAGTAAATCCCTTATGGAAATACCCATGAGCATCCAAATCACCAGATTGGTCCTACGATCCTAAACCCCATGTATAAGTTAAACATCACAAGTAATCAAACTTGGTTCTATAAGAATAATGTCTAATCAAGTACCCCAATGTAATGATATTTTGAGTAGGGTTTGATAGAATAATCACAGTAGGTTCCCGCCTTTGGTGTCTATGACTAAATAATTTCTGTGAAATATAATATAATGTATTGTGTAGGTATAATAAAAATGTTAAAAAATAAGTTCTAAATAAATAGACAACAACCCACCCTGGATCATAAGGGACACCTGGCAGCTATACCTACATCATCTCATGGCCGGTATACATTTCTGATTAGGAACTATATATTTCTAGTAATCAATATATATATATATATATATTAATTATATATTGAATCCACCTATATAAACCAAGTTTTTAAGGATTCCGAATGGACATATACCTTTAATACTAGTTACTGGTTGGACCAGGGCATAACATAGACATCCATGACCAGTATAATGGGCCTATAAGATCGTGAAATAGTGTACATTACCTATATCCCTATAGAGTGTGAGATTTCATTCTACAACACTCTTGATAGAGAGTGTGCTACCATTGAAACACTCAAATCATGGTATGTGGATCCTCATCCCAATGCCCATATAGTATCACTAGTGTGAGGCATCATACTAAACACCTGATTTATGGGATCGTGATGTGCCATGCTTAATATAACACTTA
The DNA here is from genome assembly GCA_963277665.1 of Viscum album. Taxonomy (NCBI): domain Eukaryota; kingdom Viridiplantae; phylum Streptophyta; class Magnoliopsida; order Santalales; family Viscaceae; genus Viscum; species Viscum album. Next base: position 634,661,418 of record OY728155.1, on the reverse strand, counting down.
CGATTGTCCACAACCCATGTAGAAGGCATAACAATATTTACAATATATTAAATGGGGAAAAACCTCTCATGAATCTTATTTATAAATACTATATCTGTAACAACCCAAGCTTCCATGGTACACTTCTCGTTGAAAAATACAATAGCGTGTGTTGTACGCAACTTCGAGTTCTAATACACACCACAACCGATCAAACTAGCCATTATAAATAGTAATACACACTTTTTTGAAATTTTATACATTTTATCATTCAAAATGGACTTCATTTTTAGATTCATAATATTAAAATTAGCTTAGGGTGAATTTGTGGTACTTTTTTTATAACTTTCATATTTTGATGAATAGTGAAAATTACTAAAATTTAATTAAAAACAACTCTTTTAATCAAAATAATTAAAAGTGATAAATTATGAATTTGAGTGATTTTAATGTATATTTAGAATATATTTTTACCATTTAATTCAATTTTGGTCATTAGACAAAATTTCACATTTAAAACGGACATAAACATGCGTCAATCTTTTGATAGTTATTATTTCTTAAAAATACGCTTTTTGTTTTGACAACGGGAATTAATTTTAAATTAATTTCTTCCCCTTATGTGTTTTGAATTTAGAAAAATGGATTACATATTTATAATCAGGATGTCCAAATTGTGTAAATAGGTAACTTTTATATTTAGACATTTTGAATAATTACTTCGGTAAATATTTTATTTACCATGGTTAAAGGGTAAATCCGGTAAATAAGGGTAAAAAATAATATTATAATAATAATAAATTACCCTAAAACGTGTAATAAACCTATTTTTTGATACATGTCCGACCATGGAAATATTTGGGTCGATTTTGGGACTCCATGAATCCACCTTAATGTGATAATGACATTTTATATTAATTAAGTTAAAGTAAATAGAAAAATGACTTAAGCATTTATCTTTTAGAAAAAATTTTTTACATAGGGTTATATATGTTATATTTTCGACTATAAGTATTAATTATAAAGATAAAAATATTTCATACATAATGGTATTTTATTTATAATATTTAGATACTGAATAATTAAATTTATTTAGGACACAAAAATGATGCAGTATTTTCCTTATTAATGAATGAATAAAATAATTAGTATTATAAATGTTAAACTAAATATAATTTGAACGTTTTGATGTCATAGAAGAATTTTATTGGTCACTATGACATGTTAGGATTTCTTAAATGAATTCGTTTTGAATTAATAAAGTTTTTAAGACTTTAAAAAAATGAATTATTAAATATTTTCAAAATTGTCATAAATGAGTATTTAAAACAAATATTATATTATTAATTGATATTATATTCATAAAAATATAAAGTTCGCCCAAAGGACTTATATCATGATATTTTTATCATTAATGGACCACTTTTGGGTCTCTTGGATGTATATAGTATGTTTATTAACTATATAATATAAAATACAAAGAGACATGGTAAATGTCAAACTAATTAACTAAGAGTTAAAACTAAAAGATAAGGTTAATAAAGTGACCCAAACATGTCTAAAAACAATTGGTGGAGTGGTTTTAGACCTATAACCACCTACAAATTTAAATAATACACTTTGTATCCATTATAATCCGAATATAAATTTATTATAAATTAATATTTATAGCTTTTCCTAAGGTGTCCCTCACCCCTCTTATAAAAAGTTTACTCCCCCTTCTCTCAAATTAATATCTTCAAAGCCTTTTGGATTAGCCAAACACGGCCCAAATATTCTATCAAATTACCTCAATTCATCCTAGAGGCCTTAGTTTGATCAGAAATCCAACATAAGGAGCACTTTTGATCAAATTAAAAGGAAGAAGCCGAAGAAGAGGTAATGTTTTCACCACCCTCTTTCAAGTTACTTTCTTCTTCCACTTCATCTTTATTTGTTATTTATATTATAAAATAATAAATCCAGTATCTTCTATATACTGTGATGTTATTATAAATATTTCACAACTCTATTCATTATTCTATCTATCTTATTAATGATAATGTCACCATGTGTGCGTACGTACGACTTACCGTCTCCACGCCGTGGAATAATTTTTTATTCAACACTATGTTATTTGGATGGATATAATGATGAGTAATATGTATATAAATATTTAAAATAACATGATAATGTATCTGTAAAATTAATATACCATCCAATTCCACACCCTTAAGGAAATGATATTGTCACTCGTGCGTACGTACGGATTACTGTCTCCATGACACGATGAGATTCATTTATACATTCACCATTCATCGACAATTATAAAAATATATATTACTAATATGTTTGTAATATATGACATAATAATGTTACTGGATATATATATATATATATATATTTACTAACATATATTTTATTCACTTATTTCCGATCAATACGTTATGAAAATGGAAACAACGTTTATGCGTACGGACGGACTACCGTCTCCATAAACGGTGTTTTCCATTTCACATATATATCTATTATACATATTTATATTCTAAATATATATGATATTTAAATAATGTTTTATATTCTGGAGGTATTTAAATCATTTTCTAAGTGATACAATCAAGAGTAACAAGTTAAAACACATACGATAAAGAAAGTGATTATTACCCGAAATGTTAACTTAACATGGAAATTATTATTAAATGGATAGTAAAAAGTCATAAATGAATAATTTATGATATAATAAATATTAATATGGTTCTGGTATAATTTAATAACATAATAATGTCTTCATACAAGAGGTTAAACATACCCTCGACTAAAGGAAAGTGCAAGGTAAGGGGTTTTCATCTCACTCCTTATTCCCGTGAGATTTATACCATATTGAAACTATTACCTTTTTGTGGTGTATATAATTCCCATAATTGTATTATTTTTGTAATAAAATTTAATTTATGTGTATTTAAATATTCATTGTATGATACCTATTTTATGGGGTGTATGCTTTGTATGTTACCAAATTAGTAATGGTTAATTTCATAATCTCTTTATTATTCGAGGTTGTTTTTACGTAAGTATATATTGGGACATATTTATTATCCATGTCCATGTTTCATAAAATAGTTTTCAAATGGATTATATTAAAGGAATTTTTACTAAAACATCATTTTAAATGTTTTTAAGATTTATTCTTCTAAACCATTCTCATTAATGTCCCTGTTTTCAAAATAGTTTTAAGGATTTATTTAAATGGACATGATTGTTTTAAAATGTTAATTACATTCAAAAGTTTCAAAGTGGTATGGGAAAGTTTGATTAAAAAATTTATTTAAATGTATTCCTTTCTAAATTGTGTGACTTTTAAATGTTTTCATGAAAAATGGATATTCCTCTAAAAGAGTTTTACAAATCATTTTCATATATGTCAAAATCCATTAATGGATTTTAAACTTGTTTGAAGTTGATTTGTTATGATACAAATATTCCATATTGTGTTGAAGGTTTTTTGATATGTTTGACTGTGGATGTGTTATTTTTATTCCATTCATGGTTTATGGGTAAAATATCGACATTTGGTAAGCCATTTTTAATACAAATGTTATTGTTATGTTTAAACCTTTTCATATGAGGAATGAATTGGAATTAGTAAGTGATGGGTGGAGCCCTCTACAGCTCCTCGATGCATCGGTAGGTCTCATGAGACAGACTAGTGTCTTGGAACAAGGCATTGAAAAAATATTATTTATAGTCTTGGTACAAGTCCTTGACTATGTGGTTATGATAGTCTGGAATTATTCATTCCATCATTATAAAAGTGGTTAGTGATATTGAATGTGATTATTCGACTAGTAGAATAACCATGTGAATAAGTAAATGGAATTACTTCATTATATTTTTTCCATATTATGATGAAGATCAAGTTTAAAAGGATTTTGTTTTAGGTATACATTGCCTTTTATGTTTATGCTTATTTATGAAAGTTTCCACTGTATTGTTATCCTTACTGAGAATCTGAGCTCACCCCTTTCTATGTTTTATTTTCCCTAGATTGCAAGAAGTGTATATTGATTGATATGCAGGGTTAATCCAAGGGATTGTGGCATTCATGAAGGATTATTTATGTTGTTTTGTATGTTAAGAAGTGTAATGTAACATTCATGTATGTAATCTATTTTCCAAGACTGCTAAACCGATCAGTTCGTCGAGACTTGATTCCTTGTAATCATGCCAATGTATTAAAATAATGCACCGACTCTGGGTAACTGGGGTCAGGCGTTACAATTGGAATCAGAGGAATTTTAGCAATAACCTTGGAAGCTAGATATATATAAACTCTAATTAGAGAACATAGACCTTAGATAGACTTTGAGGATTAGTTTAGAAGAAATTCCTTGAATTTTGGTAATGTAGATATTTAACGAGTTTTCCAAGAAAATACATCCATATCTGGATACGAGAAGGTAGAGGTGACTATGGAAAAGATGTACCTAGGGGTAAAACCCGGAAACACCGCTTTGAGCTATACTCGAATGGGAACTGGTGCACGACAACAGGCCTTGATGCACTCCTGGTTACGACACTCCTGGGGAATATGCTTAAGATAAATCTCATTTTCTTTACAAATCATTATGAAGGATTTATGAGTATATAATTCCTAAATGAAAAATACTTTATGATTATGGATTATATTCATAAACTGTTCAATCTATGTTAGGTGTAACGCCCCGACCCCAGCTACCCAGAGTCGGTGCATTACTTCGTAACATTGGCATTATCACAAGAAAGATCAAATCTCGAAAGACCGATTGGTTTAGTAGCCTTGGAAACACTAGATATATTCATAAGTTTTACATTACATCATAAAATGAAAAACTAATACAACAACATAATGTTTCCACAGTCCACACTATAATCCCCTCATAATATCCCTGCAGGTCATTCATAACTTACATCTTCACTTCCTGGGAAAAATAAAACATAGAAAAGGGGTGAGCTCAAATGCCCAGTAAGGATAACAATATAGCGGAAACTTTCATAAATAAGAATAAACATTTAAGGCAATGTATAACTAAAACAAAAGCCTTTTAAACATGAACTTTCAACATGGTATGGCATAAATAAAATTAAATAATGCCATTTACTTATTCACATGGATATTCTACTAATCGAATAATCACATGCAAAAATCAATAACCACTTTCATAATGTTGGAATGCATAATGCCAGACTATCATAACCACATAGCCAAGGCCTCGTGCCAAGACTAAAAATAAGATTTTGTCAAGGCCTTGTGCCAAGACACTAGTTTGTCTCATGAGACCTACCAATGCAATTTTTTAGAATATACTTATGTTTAAAATTGATAAAATATACTCCAGTGTTTTTCTGAAAACAATATGCAAGCTTCTGAAAACAAAATAACTAATTCTGAGACTTCCCGATTAATTACAGGCCATGATGGGTCCACTCCCAATCCCTTCCTGTCTACCAAACTCGAGAGTCAGGTTTTCTGAAAACATTTTTAAGCTTGCGTTAAATACGTATACATTTGCACTGGATTTTCATATATTTGAGAGAAATATCTTTTTTTTGAAATCATTTAAAAATCACATAATTATAAAATAAAACATTTAATTTGAAAATATTCTTTTAAGCTTGTAAGGGAAGCTTTGAAGATTTTATAACGGCGGAAAATAGTCGCACCCGCCATATAGGTTAAAAAAAACATTCTTACCTTAATTCTGTCGAAAAGGTTAAAAAGGACCTTGTTTTGAAAACGACCGAAATATTCCTTTATAAACCACTTATAAAAGTCAAAAAGGGTATAAATGACTTTAACTCATATTCTAGTAAATAGTAAAAATGTTTTGAAATGCATTTTTAAGAAACATGGATGTGGATGATAAAGAGATCCTAGTAGATTATTACGTATAAACAACCTCGGATAATGAAGAGATTGTGAAATAACCCTTACCTTGAACTTTTCCTTGGTTGGGGTAGGTTAACCTCCTGTATAATGGTGAAATAATTGTTATTAAATTGTACAAGAATCATATACATTAATATGATATCATATATGATCTTTTAACATTGCTTTATTAATAATATCTTAGTATTATCGTCGTTTCGGTGATAATCGATTCGTTCTTCTTAAATGTTTGGTTACGTAAGACATGTTTGTAATGGATAGATTATATCTTATTCATAATCAGAATTATATTAACATTATTTTTAACCCTAAAATGAGAATAATACTTGAATGGATATGATGGAGAACGAATCTTATCGCGTTCGTGGAGACGGTAGTCCGTACGTACGCACGAACGCTACTTCCATTTAATTTTTATTTTAAAAGAATCAAATCCAAATGATACATAGGTATATTACTATTCCAGTATAATATAATATTTTATATATGTTACTTAAGTTCATTAACACCATCCTTTATACGTTCCATGTGTGGTATGAACGAGTCATATCATTTTAAGGGGGCGGTAGTCCGCACTTCCTCAAATGAAATTATCGTATGTATATACAACATGAAACGAATAATGGAATGAAATAAAATGGAATTACAGAAGCTTATATATAAAATATATATCATTAATATCATATTTAATTACAGTGCCATCATAATGGCCACCATGAGAGGCGGTAAGATATATTTGAACAATCATCGTTTCGTGAGGCGTTAATTTGCCATCCACAGAAACATTATGTTCATCATCCATTAGATGGAGTTGTGTGTATGTGTAGTTTGAATACTTCTTATAACAACATCCTAGTATATTGTGGATACTGGTGTTGTTACAAAAGAAGGGAAATAAAAAGAGTTTGGGGGTTGGAGAAGAAAAATAAATGAAAATAATTTAAGAGAAATCGTTACCTTTAATTTAGGTAACTCACTTTGGTTGGAACCAAAGGACTTCTTGAAATGCTTTCTGCCTAAGGGGAAGCTTCAAGGAGGAGGAGAGGTATGTGGGGAGCTTAGTTGGGCAGAGTTTGGACGAGCCAAGTGGCTTGAGAGGTGTGAGGAAAAGAGAAGGAGGAGTTCCCTTTTATAAGAGGGGTGAGGGGCACCTTTGGAAAAGCTAAAAATATTAATTTATAATAAATTCATATTCGGTTTACAAAGGCTCCAAAGTTTACTATTAAAAGGATGAGGTAGGGATAGGTCGAAAAAAACTCATCCAATAGAATTTAGACAGGTTTGGGTACTTATATTAACCTTATCTTTAAGTATTAACTCTAAGATAATTAGTTTCACTTTTACAATGTCTCTTTGTATTTTTATATAATATGGTTAATAAACATACTATATACATCCAAGCGACCCCAAAGTGGTCCATTAATGATTAACCTATCATAATATAAGTATCTTGGCCGAACCTTAGATTTTTAGGAATTTAATATCAATTAATAATATAATATTTGTTTTAAGAACTCTTTTATGTCAATTTTGACACTATTCAATAGTTGATTTTTGTGAAACTCATAACAGATTGATTACTTCTAAAAAAGTCCATTACATCAATCCTAATATATCATATTAGCCTAGAAAATTAGTTTAATTCATTAAAAGTTTCATATTATATTTATTTGGGTATTTATAATATCAATTATTTTAATTTTTCACTATTTTAGTAATTACTGCATCATCATTGTGTCATAAATAAAATAAATTATTTAATGTCTAAAAATTATAAATAAAATATCATTATGTAGGAAATATTTTTAGCTTTCTAATAAATATTTATAATCTAAAATCCAACATATATAACCCTATGTAGAAATTGTTGTTCTAAAAGATATATGCTTGTGTCATTTTTGTATTCATTTTAACTAAATTAAAATAAAGTGTCATTATCACTTACAAGTGGATCCATGGGGTCCCAAAATAGACCCAAATATGCCCATGGTCGACCATGTATCAACCAATAGGGTTAAGACACGTTTTAAGGTAATTTAGTATTATTATAATATTATTTTTTAACCCTTATTTACCGGATTTACCCTTAACCATGGTAAATAAAATATTTACCGCAGTAATTATTCAAAATGTCTAAAAATAAAAGTTACCTATTTACACAATTTGAACATCCTGATTCCAAATATGGAATCCATTTTCCTAAATTCAAAACACAGAAGTGGCAGAAATTAATTTAAAATTAATTCCCGCTGTCAAAACAAAAAGCGTGTTTTTAAGAGATAATAACTATCAAAAGATTGACACTTGTTTATGTTCGGTTTAATTGTAAAATTATGTCCAATGACTAACATTATATTAAATAGTAAAAATATATTCTAAATATACTTTTAAACCACTCAAATTCATAATTTATCACTATTAATTATTTTGATTAAAAAAGTTGTTTTTAATTAAAATTTAGTAATTTTCACTATTCATCAAAATATGAAAGTTATCCGAAAAGTACCAAAATTTCACCTTAGGCTAAATTTGATATTCCGAATCCAAAAATGAAGTCCATTTTAAAATATAAAATATATATAACTTCAAAAAGTAGGTATTACTATTCATAACAACTAGTTTGATTGGTTACGGTGTGTTAGAACTCGAAGTTGCGTACAACACAAGCTACTGTTTTATTCAAAGGAAAGCGTACCGTGGAAGCTTGGGATGTTTCATTTTAAATTTTTTGATGTCTCCATTTAGTCAAAAAGTTTAAAATATTGTATTTAAAAAGGTTTCACTATCAAAAGTTGATAAAAGTGCAATACTGAAAATGAATCTGTTCTTGCATTATGACTAAGAAACTCATAATATGGATTCTAAAATTATAAGGATTATATAAAGTTTAAAATTTAGTTACTACTATTCATGACCTCTTTTAATGGCTTTTTTTTTTGGTAAGTCATGGTGCAATTGAACTCAGTGTTGCGTGTAGTGCAAGTTATTGAATTATTTTGAAGAAATAACAAACTATGAAATCTTGGGGTGTTACATTCTCCCCTCCTTCAACAAATTGCGTCCTCGCAATTTGAAATTGTTCTTCAAAAATAACAGGTTGAAAGTAGAAAATATATTTGTGGGAAAACCCACATCGGAAATTGGGTTACTAAAATTTAGTCTTAATATGAGGAAAAGAGAAATTAAAGGGTCACCACCAAATTATGATCTCGATTAGGAGAACATTGGTGGAAATTAGAGACATATAATCGGAGGAAAAACGTAAATATTTATAGGTAGTGATTGAGGTCATCAATCACAAACAAGTGTATAATTGAGGTCCTTAAATTTATCAATCTATGATGATTTGAAATACCATCGGTTCAACAAAACATAGGGTATTAGGATAACACATTTTTGACGTTTCAAAATATCTTAGTTGAAATCCCACATCGAAAAATGAATTAATGAGGCCTCTATTTAAAATAAAGAGTCGAAAGTATGAAGATTACCGAAAATAACACATACTAGGGTTCCATGAATGAAAATATGGATATGGAGGAGAAATCTAACCATCAATTATCTGATGGAGAGTGGTATATAACATGGCTATGAAAAGGCCAACAATCCCAAAGCCATAAATTAGTGATGATTTAAGGTACCATCTAGGAAAACATTTTTGTTCTAAGTTCCTTTTATTAATGTTGAGGAATTTATTTATGAGATTGGCTAAGATCATAAGGAGATATACTTACTTTATAATTATAGTTTTATCCTTTAATAAATTTCTACCACAAACTCATCTTTCACTCTAAAAGATAATAGAATGTAAAAAAATTCTATTTACACTATTCGTATAGGGTTCCAAAATAAACGAATTTATAATTCATCTACCAGATCTTTTAAAAAAACTACATTATTTAATCCAGGACATCTCTTGGGCCAGTGGTAGGTGATACACCCTTGTCGCCCTTCGGTTGCGGGTTCAAGTCTCGCAGCCTTTCCGGACGCGACGGGTTGCCGCCCGACCTCTGGGTTGTCCTTTTATGGAAATCCAAAATAATCCTAACTAGAACTATCCAAAATACTTCTGTCCAAACTCACAGTCCAACATTTATAAGGAAGTTAAACATAATATAGATCCTTTTTACCCTATAATAGCATATGAATACCTTCATCATGTACTACCATATTCCTTATTGATTACATTCATGTTCCCTTATTCCATATAGAATGCTGGATATACTTCATTAATCCAAAAATGTTTTAAACCCCAACAATGATGGAATATACAAATCATTAATCAGCTTCAAGGTAGTCAATAATATCCAATATAATTTATCCAAAATAATCACATATTATTCCAAAATCACTACCTCAGTATCAGAACTATATTATGATTTATCATTCTCTCAACCATATATTTTCCAAAAATTTAACCTTCTATTGAGTCACTTTTCTTTGTTCCACACAATCTCAAGTCCTTAATGAAATAGTACTGCAGTACAATCCTTATATACTCCATAAATATTATAACAAGTACATTGTTGATACAACAGTCAATTGACATAATCAACATAAGAACTCTAATCATTCCTCTTCATCTGTGGTAGTATCATAACTTGATTATTATCCAATAGCATCATTTGCGTCATAGTCTGATGACTGGGACATAGGTTCGCGTAGTGTCCAAACACCTTGCAAATGAAGCATTGTACATTTGAAACCATTTTCTTACCCTTGCAGTCACGTACTTTGTGCCCTTTTCCTCCACACTTATAACAAACTCCCATTCCTTTCAGGCAAGTTCCAGGGTGTTTCTTTCCACAGTTACCACATATGGGAAAATTCTTCTTTTCCCTCTTCCCTTTATCCATCTTTTTCTCTTCTATCCTTTTCTTCTCTTGCTTCCCTTCAAAGCCATAGGACTCAGTAAACTCTTTACTTATCTTATCAATACATGATATTATTTCTTCATATGATGATAATACATGGGAGACTATTTCTCTTATAAATTCTAGCTTAAGACCATGAAAGATATGATCCTTCCTTCTCTAGATCATGTGCATTTCCGGAGTTCTCATTCCTTCTACTGGGCGCCATTTCTAAACAATGGCATAAACTAGATCAGTTTATGAATCAAAATACATAATCCCATACTTATAAAACACTTAACATAAATTGAACTATTTGTGGATATAATCCATAATCATAAGAATGTTTTCTTTGAGGAAGTACATACTCATAATCCCTTCAAAATGATTTGTAAAGAAAATGAGAGTTATCCTAAGCATATCCCCCGGGAGTGTCGTAACCAAGAGTGCAGCAAGGCCCGTTGTCGTGCACCAGTTCCCGTTTGAGTCTAGCTCAAAGCGGTGTTTTCGGGTTTTACCCCTAGGTACATCTGTGCCAGAGCCGCCTCTACCTGCTCGTATCCAGATATGGATGTATTGCTCGGAAAACTCACAAAATCTCTACAATACCAAAATTCTAGGAAGTTCTTCTATACTAATCCTCAAAGTTCATCTTAGGTCTATGTGCTCTAATCAGAGTTTATCTAAATCTAGATTGCAAGGTTTGTACTAAACTTCCTCTGATACCAACTGTAACGCCCCGACCCCAGCTACCCAGAGTCGGTGCATTACTTCGTAACATTGGCATGATCACAAGAAAGATCAAATCTCGAAAGACCGATTGGTTTAGTAGCCTTGGAAACACTAGATATATTCATAAGTTTTACATTACATCATAAAATGAAAAACTAATACAACAACATAATGTTTCCACAGTCCACACTATAATCCCCTCATAATATCCCTGCAGGTCATTCATAACTTACATCTTCACTTCCTGGGAAAAATAAAACATAGAAAAGGGGTGAGCTCAAATGCCCAGTAAGGATAACAATATAGCGGAAACTTTCATAAATAAGAATAAACATTTAAGGCAATGTATAACTAAAACAAAAGCCTTTTAAACATGAACTTTCAACATGGTATGGCATAAATAAAATTAAATAATGCCATTTACTTATTCACATGGATATTCTACTAATCGAATAATCACATGCAAAAATCAATAACCACTTTCATAATGTTGGAATTCATAATGCCAGACTATCATAACCACATAGCCAAGGCCTCGTGCCAAGACTACAAATAAGATTTTGTCAAGGCCTTGTGCCAAGACACTAGTTTGTATCATGAGACCTACCGATGCAATTTTTTAGAATATACTTATGTTTAAAATTGATAAAATATACTCCAGTGTTTTTCTGAAAACAATATGCAAGCTTCTGAAAACAAAATAACTAATTCTAAGACTTCCCGATTAATTACAGGCCATGATGGGTCCACTCCCAATCCCTTCCTGTCTACAAAACTCGAGAGTCAGGTTTTCTGAAAACATTTTTAAGCTTGCGTTAAATACGTATACATTTGCACTGTATTTTCATATATTTGAGAGAAATATCTTTTTTTTGAAATCATTTAAAAATCACATAATTATAAAATAAAACATTTAATTTGAAAATATTCTTTTAAGCTTGTAAGGGAAGCTTTGAAGATTTTATAACGGCGGAAAATAGCCGCACCCGCCGTATAGGTTAAAAAAAACATTCTTACCTTAATTCTGTCGAAAAGGTTAAAAAGGACCTTGTTTTGAAAACGACCGAAATATTCCTTTATAAACCACTTATAAAAGTCAAAAAGGGTATAAATGACTTTAACTCATATTCTAGTAAATAGTAAAAATGTTTTGAAATGCATTTTTAAGAAACATGGATGTAGATGATAAAGAGATCCCAGTAGATTATTACGTATAAACAACCTCGGATAATGAAGAGATTGTGAAATAACCCTTACCTTGAACTTTTCCTTGGTTGGGGTAGGTTAACCTCCTGTATAATGGTGAAATAATTGTTATTAAATTGTACAAGAATCATATACATTAATATGATATCATATATGATCTTTTAACATTGCTTTATTAATAATATCTTAGTATTATCGTCGTTTCGGTGATAATCGATTCGTTCTTCTTAAATGTTTGGTTACGTAAGACATGTTTGTAATGGATAGATTATATCTTATTCATAATCAGAATGATATTAACATTATTTTTAACCCTAAAATGAGAATAATACTTGAATGGATATGATGGAGAACGAATCTTATCGCGTTCGTGGAGACGGTAGTCCGTACGTACGCACGAACGCTACTTCCATTTAATTTTTATTTTAAAAGAATCAAATCCAAATGATACATAGGTATATTACTATTCCAGTATAATATAATATTTTATATATGTTACTTAAGTTCATTAACACCATCCTTTATACGTTCCATGTGTGGTATGAACGAGTCATATCATTTTAAGGGGGCGCTAGTCCGCACTTCCTCAAATGAAATTATCATATGTATATACAACATGAAACGAATAATGGAATGAAATAAAATGGAATTACAGAAGATTATATATAAAATATATATCATTAATATCATATTTAATTACAGTGCCATCATAATGGCCACCATGAGAGGCGGTAAGATGTATTTGAACAATCATCGTTTCGTGAGGCGTTAATTTGCCATCCACAGAAACATTATGTTCATCATCCATTAGATGGAGTTGTGTGTATGTGTAGTTTGAATACTTATTATAACAACATCCTAGTATATTGAGGATACTGGTGTTGTTACAAAAGAAGGGAAATAAAAAGAGTTTGGGGGTTGGAGAAGAAAAATAAATGAAAATAATTTAAGAGAAATCGTTACCTTTAATTTAGGTAACTCACTTTGGTTGGAACCAAAGGACTTCTTGAAATTCTTTCTGCCTAAGGGGAAGCTTCAAGGAGGAGGAGAGGGATGTGGGGAGCTTAGTTGGGCAGAGTTTGGACGAGCCAAGTGGCTTGAGAGGTGTGAGGAAAAGAGAAGGAGGAGTGCCCTTTTATAAGAGGGGTGAGGGGAACCTTTGGAAAAGCTAGAAATATTAATTTATAATAAATTCATATTCGGTTTACAAAGGCTCCAAAGTTGACTATTCAAAGGATGAGGTAGGGATTGGTCGAAAAAAACTCATCCAATAGAATTTAGACAGGTTTGGGTACTTATATTAACCTTATCTTTAAGTATTAACTCTAAGTTAACTAGTTTCACTTTTACAATGTCTCTTTGTATTTTTATATAATATGGTTAATAAACTTACTACATACATCCAAGCGACCCCCAAGTGGTCCATTAATGATTAACCTATCATAATATAAGTATCTTGGCCGAACCTTAGATTTTTAGGAATTTAATATCAATTAATAATATAATATTTGTTTTAAGAACTCTTTTATGTCAATTTTGACACTATTCAATAGTTGATTTTTGTGAAACTCATAACAGATTGATTACTTCGAAAAAAGTCCATTAAATCAATCCTAATATATCATATTAGCTTAGAAAATTAGTTTAATTCATTAAAAGTTTCATATTATATTTATTTGGGTATTTATAATATCAATTATTTTAATTTTTCACTATTTTAGTAATTACTGCATCATCATTGTGTCATAAATAAAATAAATTATTTAATGTCTAAAAATTATAAATAAAATATCATTATGTAGGAAATCTTTTTATCTTTCTAATAAATATTTATAATCTAAAATCCAACATATATAACCCTATGTAAAAATTGTTGTTCTAAAAGATATATGCTTGTGTCATTTTTGTATTCATTTTAACTAAATTAAAATAAAGTGTCATTATCACTTACAAGTGGATCCATGGGGTCCCAAAATAGACCCAAAGATGCCCATGGTCGACCATGTATCAACCAATAGGGTTAAGACACGTTTTAAGGTAATTTATTATTATTATAATATTATTTTTTAACCCTTATTTACCGGATTTACCCTTAACCATGGTAAATAAAATATTTACCGCAGTAATTATTCAAAATGTCTAAAAATAAAAGTTACCTATTTACACAATTTGAACATCCTGATTCCAAATATGGAATCCATTTTCCTAAATTCAAAACACAGAAGTGGCAGAAATTAATTTAAAATTAATTCCCGCTGTCAAAACAAAAAGCGTGTTTTTAAGAGATAATAACTATCAAAAGATTGACACTTGTTTATGTTCGGTTTAATTGTAAAATTATTTCAAATGACCAACATTATATTAAATAGTAAACATATATTCTAAATATACTTTAAAACCTCTCAAATTCATAATTTATCACTATTAATTATTTTGATTAAAAAAGTTGTTTTTAATTAAAATTTAGTAATTTTCACTATTAATCAAAATATGAAAGTTATCCGAAAAGTACCAAAATTTCACCTTAGGCTAAATTTGATATTCCGAATCCAAAAATGAAGTCCATTTTAAAATATAAAATATATATAACTTCAAAAAGTAGGTATTACTATTCATAACAACTAGTTTGATTGGTTACGGTGTGTTAGAACTCGAAGTTGCGTACAACACACGCTACTGTTTTATTCAAAGGAAAGCGTACCGTGGAAGCTTGGGATGTTTCATTTTAAATTTTTTGATGTCTCCATTTAGTCAAAAAGTTTAAAATATTGTATTTAAAAAGGTTTCACTATCAAAAGTTGATAAAAGTGCAATACTGAAAATGAATCTGTTCTTGCATTATGACTAAGAAACTCATAATATGGATTCTAAAATTATAAGGATTATATAAAGTTTAAAATTTAGTTACTACTATTCATGACCTCTTTTAATGGCTTTTTTTTTTGGTAAGTCATGGTGCAATTGAACTCAGTGTTGCGTGTAGTGCAAGTTATTGAATTATTTTGAAGAAATAACACACTATGAAATCTTGGGGTGTTACATTAGGTATTTTACAAGATTGGAATTATTCATTGCAATTCATAAACTACCTAGTTTATGCCATTGTAATAAAATGGTAACCAGTAGAAGGAATGTGAACTCCAGCAATACATATGATCCAAAGAGTAGGAAGGATCATATATTTCATGGTATTAAGCCAACATTTAGAAGGGAAATAGTCTCCCATGTATTCTAAACATATGATGAAATAGTATCATGTGTTAATAAGATAAGTAAAGAATTCTTTGAGTCCTATGGATTTTAAGGGATGCAAGAGAATAAAAGGATGGAAGAGAGAAAGATGGATAAAGGGAAGAAGGAAAAGAAAATTTTTTCCATATGTGATAACTGTGGGAAGAAACACCCTGGAACTTGCCTGAAGGGAATGAGAGTTTGTTATAAGTGTGGAGAAAAAGGACACCAAGTACGTGATTGTAAGGGTAAGAAAAAGGTTTCAAATGTACAATGCTTTATCTTCAAAGAGTTGGGACACTACGCAAACCAATGTCCAAATCATCAGAGTATTCCTAAAATGATGCTATTCGATAATAATCAAGTTATGATACTACCACAGATGAGGAGTAATGATTAGAGTTCTTATGTTTTTATTAGAGAATTATGTCATTTGAATGTTGTATCAACAATGTACTGGTTATAATAATTATGGAGTATATAAGGATTGTACTGCAGTACTATTTCATTAAGGACTTGAGATTATGTGGGACGAATAAAAGTGACTCAATAGCATATTAATTTTTTGGAAAATATATGATGAGAGAAAGATAAACCATAATATGGTTCTGATACCAAGGTAGTGATTTTGGAATAATACATGATTGATTTGGATAAAATATATTGGATATTCTTGACTACCTTGAAACTAATTAATGATTTGTATATTCTATAATTGTTGGATTTTACAACATTTTTTGATAGAAGGAGTATATCCAGTATTCTATTAGGAATACAGGATCATGAATGTAACTAATAAGGTTTTATGGTAATTCAGGATGATGTAGTGTTTTAAAAGAATACATGATGAATGTGTTCACATGTTTTTAAGCAGCAAAAGGATCTTTATTGTGTTTACTATCCTTATAAATTTTGGACTGTGAGTTTGGAAATAAGTATTTTGGATAATTATAGTTTGAGATTATATTTGGATTGTCATAAAAGGACAACCCTATGGTTGGGCGGCAACTCTTCGCCTCCGGCAAGGCCGCGAGACTTGAACCCACAACCAAAGGGTGACAAGGGTGTATCACCTACCACTGGCCCACATGATGTCCTAGATTGAATAATGTAGTTTAAAAAAAGGTCTGGTAGATGAATTATAAATTTATTTTTTTGAAACCTATACGAATAGGATAAATAGAATATTTTCTTTAAGTTCTATTATATTTTAGAGTGAAAGATGAGTTTGTGGTAGAAATTAGTTAAAGGATGGAACTCTACTTTTCAAGTATATATTTTTATTCTTCTATTATTCTATGAAGAAGTTAATTTTTATACTTTAGTGAAGGGATCATAAAACCAAAACTTTGTTATCATAATACATTATGTTTTGTTGAACCGATGATATTTTAAATCATCATATATTGATGAATATAAAGCCCTCAATTATAAAATTGTTTGTGACTGATGACCACAATCACTACATATAAATATTTACGTTTTTATTCTAATTATATGTCTCTAATTTCCACCAATGTTCTCCCAATTGAGATCATAATTTGGTGGTTAACCTTTCATTTTCCTTTTCCTCTTTTTAAGACTAAATTTTATTAACCTAATTTCCGATGTGGGTTTTCCCAAAGGTATTTTCTATTTTCAACCTTTTATTTTTGAAAAATAATTTCAAATTGTGAAGATGAAATTTATTGAAGGAGGGAACAATATAACACCCCAAGATTCCACAGTACGTTTCTATTTGAATAATACAGTAGCATGTGTTGTATGAAACTTCGAGTTCTAAGACACACCACAACCAATCAAACTAGCCATTATAAATAGTAATACCAACTTTTTGAAATTTTATAGATTTTAACATTCTAAATGGACTTCATTTTTGGATTCTGACTATCGAAATTAGGTTAGGGTGAATTTTTGGTACTTTTCTGATAACTTTCATATTTTGATGAATAGCGAAAATTACTAAATTTTAATTAAAAACAACTTCTTTAATCGAAATAATTAATAGTGATAAATTATGAATTTGAATTTTTTTAAATTATATTTATAATATATGTTTACAATTAAATACAATGTTGCTCATTAGATGTAATTTCACATTTAATCCAGACATAAACAAGTGTCAATCTTTTGATAGTTATTATTTCTTAAAAACACGTTTTTTATTTTGACAGAGGGATTTAATTTTAAATTAATTTCTGCCTCTTCTGTGTTTTGAATTTATAAAAATGGATTCAATATTTTGAATCAGGAGGTCCAAATTCTATAAATAGGTAACTTTTATTTATAGACATTTTTAATAATTACTTCGGTAAATATTTTATTTACCATCGTTAAAGGGTAAATCCGGTAAATAAGGGTAAAAAATAATATTATAATAATAATATATTACCCTAAAACGTGTTATAACCCTATTGGTTGATACATGTACGACCATGGGCATCTTTGGGTCGATTGTCGGACCCCGTGGATCCACTTGTAAGTGATAATAACACTTTATATTAATTAAGTTAAAGTAAATAGAAAATGACTTTAGCTTATATCTTTTAGAAACTTTTTTTTACATAGTGTTATATATGTTATATTTTTTACTATAAATATTAATTAGAAAGATAAAAATATTTCCTACATAATGGTATCTTATTTATAATTTTTATAAATTGAATAATTAAATTTATTTATGACACAATAATGATGAAATATTTTCCTTATTCATGAAAGAATCAAATAATTAGTATTATAAATGTTAAAATAAATATAATTTGAAAGTTTTGATTCCATAAACAAATTTTATTGGTTACTATGAAATTTGAGGATTTATTAAATGAATTTTTCTTGAATTAATAATTTTTTTAAGACTTTAACAAAAATTAGTTATTAAATATTGTCAAAATTGACATAAATGAGTTTTTTAAACGAATATTATATTATTAATTTATATTCTATTCTTAAAAATATAAAGTTCGTCCAAAAGACTTATATCATGATAGGTGCATCATTAATGGACCACTTGGGGGTCTCTTGGATGTATATATAAGTTTATTAACTATAAAATATAAAAATACAAAGAGACAAGGTAAATGTCAAACTAATTAACTAAGAGTTAAAACTAAACAATAAGGTTAATAAAGTGACACAAACCTATCTAAAAACTATTGGTTGAGTGATTTTAGACCTATAAAAACCTTAAAATTTAAATAATACACTTTGGATCCATTATAAACCGAATATAAATTTATTATAAAATAATATTTCTAGATTTTCCTAAGGTGCCTCTCAACCCTCTTATAAAAAGGGAACTCCCCATTATCTCAAATTTATACCTTGAAAGCCTTTTGACTTGGCCAAAATCTACCCAAATAATCTATAAACTTCCCTTAATTCATCGAAGAGGACTTAGTTTGATCAGAAATCCAACATAAGGATCCCTTTTGATCAAATCAAAAGGAAGAACCCGAAGAAGAGGTAATGTTTTCACAACCCTCTTTCAAGTTCCTTTATTCTTCCACATCTTCTTTATTTGTTATTTCCATTGTAAAATAATAAATCCAGTATATTCTATATACTGTGATGTTATTATAAATATTTTACAACTATATTCATTATTCTATCCATCTTATGAATGATAATGTCACCATGCGTGCGTGCGTACGACTTACTATCTCCACGCCGTGGTGTAAATTGTTATTCAAAACTATGTTATTTGTATGGATATAATGATGAGTTATATATATATAAATAATTAAAATAAAAAGATAATGTCTCTGTAAAATTAATATACCATCCAATTCCACACCTTTAAGGAAATGATATTGTCCCTCATGTGTACGTATGGATTACCGTCTCTACGACGCGATGAGATTCATTTCCACATTCACCATTCATTGATGATTATAAAAATATATATTACTAATATGTTTGTAAAATATGACATAGTAATGCTACTGGATATATATATATATATATACTTACATATATTTTATTCAGTTAGTTCTATTCAATACATTATGAAAACGGAAACAACGTTTATGCGTACGTACGGACTACCGTCTCCATAAACAGTGTTTTCCATTTCACACATATATTTATTATACATATTTATATTCTAAATATATATGATATATAAATCATGTTTTATAATCTGGAGGTATTTAAATCATAATCTAAGTGATACAATCAAGAGTAATAAGTTAAAACACATACGATAAAGAAAGCCATTATTACCCGAAATGTGAATTTAACATGGAAATTATTATTAAATGGGTAGTAAAAATTCATAAATCAATAATGTATGATATCATAAATATTAATATGGTTATGGTTTAATTTAATAACATGCTATGGTCTTCATATAAGAGGTTAAATGTACCCTATACTAAAGGAATGTGCAAGGTAGGGGGTTTTCATCGCACTCCTTATTCCCGTGAGATTTGTACCATATTGCCACTATTACCTTTTGTGTGGTGTATGTACTGCCCATAATTGTATTCTTATGTGTATTTACATATTCATTGTATGATACCTCTTTCATGGTGTGTATGTTTCATAAGGTACCAAATTGGTAATGGTTAATTTCACAATCTCTTTATTATCCGAGGTTGTTTTTACGTAAGTATCTAATGGGACATATTTATTATCCATTTCCATGTTTCATAAAATAGTTTTCAAAGGGATTATATTAATGAAATTTTTACTAAAACATCATTTTAATTTTTTTTAAGATTTAATCTTCTAAACCATTCTCATTAATGTCCATGTTTTCAAAATTGATTTAAGGATTTATTTAAATGAACATGAATGTTTTAAGATGTTAATTACTTTAAAAAGTTTCAATGTGGTATGGGACAATTTGATTCAAAAATGTATTTAAATGTCTATCTTTTTAAATTGTGTGACTTTTAAATGTTTTCATGAAAGAGGTATATTTCTCTCATAGAGTTTTAGAAATCATTTTTATTTATGTCAAAATACTTTAATGGATTTTAAACTTTTTTGAAGTTGACTTATTATGATACAAATATTACATATTTTGTTGAAGGTTTTGTGATATGTTTGACTGTAGATGTGTTATTTTTAAACTATTCATGGTTTATGGGTAAATTATTGACATTTCATATGCCACTTTTAATACAAATGTTTATGTTATGGTTAATCATTTTCATATGAGGAATCAATTGGACTTAGTAATGACGAGTGGAGCCCGCTATAGCTCCTAGATGCATTGGTAGGTCTCATGAGACAAAATAGTGTTTTGGTACAAGGCCTTGACAAAATATTATTTGTAGTCTTGGCACAAGGCATTGACTATGTGTTTATGATAGTCTGGCATTATGTATTCCATCATTATGAATGTGGTTAGTGATATTGCATGTGATTATTAGACTAGTAGAATATCCCTGTAAGTGTATGGAATTAATTCATTATATTTTTGCCATATTATGCTGAAGTTCATGTTTTAAAGGCTTTTTAAGTTATACATTGCCTTATATGTTTATGCTTATTTATGAATGTTTTCACTGTATTGTTATCCTTACTGAGCATCTGAGCTCACCCCTTTCTATGTTTTATTTTTCCCAGGATTCCAAGAAGTGTATTGTGATTGATATGCAGGGTTAAGATAAGGGATAATGGAATTCGTGAAGGATAATTTATGTTGTTTTGTATGGTAAGAAGTGTAATGTAACATTCATGTATGTAATCTATTTTCCAAGACTGCTAAACCGATTGGTCCTTCAGGACTTTATTCCTTGTAATCATACCAATATATTAAAACAATGCACCGAATCTAGGTAACTGGGGTTGGGGCATTACAATATCAATTCATCATCATTTTTATTATACAGGAAATGAGGTAATACCAATCATGCTCTTTATATTAATAAACCATTTTAATCAAGGGTATCACATTTATAAAAATTCATATAAGCATGCAATAAATGGAATTGACTTTCCACCATTCACATTCAATTTCATTTATCACATTCAATTCATGTAAGGAGTGAAATTCAAGATAGTAGATACATAAAATTTTAAATAACCATGGAAAATAATACAAAATATAAATCCATTATACTAATTTCAATAATCTCATTTGGATAATCAACTATCAGTTGTAATATATTTGAAGTGATACTTTCCACCTAGTTAAACAAACATGGAAATTAACTTTAAAAGGCTTAAATAGACACTAAAAAGATACCGTGGTCATCAAGGAAACTACCTACATCGGCAAACCAATTAATATAGAATGATAAGTTCTTAGAAAGATCTTTGTCCTTTAATAATTTATAAAGGAGGTGGAAATTACATTTAATAAAAAGTATCAAGGCCATGAATAAATATTCAATATATCTAATAATATCATTCATGAATAGAGAATAAAAAGAAACAAACTGAGCATTATTTAAAACAGAAATCACAACTCTATAGTTTTGAAGATAACAAACATTATTTGAGGTGTTGTTTTATAAAAACAAGAATTTTTTCTTCAAACAACTCATTTTTTATATTTCATCTAGAACAACAAGTGACACAACTCAATTCAATTAAAATAAAAATTTTAAAAGGACAACCAAATTTGGATACAAATGACAAAGGATCAACATATATTTCAAGGGGTTCAACTATTATTTTGGCCAAAACCTACAAGGGGAAAATTCATTATTAAAAAAAGATGAACTCTTAAATAGAAATTTGGACTTTTACTCATTTAATTTAAAAGGGGAAGTTTGACTTGGACCTTTTATGTGGTGTCTATAAATGGTGAAATAGTACTATTAATTCATAAACACAGATTGATAGGTATATAATCGGGTTCAAGGGTAAATTTAAAATGAGGGTACTAATTATAAAACATTGATCAATAAAGGAAGACACAGAGAACAATGGTGCACTCATAAAATTATGGGAAACTGAGTAATGATGTCATATAACACCTACGTCACACGTAGGATGTCACACTCATCCAATATCGAGGTCTGATTTGATCCAGTTTTGAAGAGACATAAGAAATGGAAACTCACCCTGAATATATGTAAAATTATCTTGTAGCTAAATAGCACAATAAATGGAATGATGAACTTGAAATATATTATAGAGGATTAAATATTTTCCCAATACAACATATTGACCGATGACACTTGAATCAGATGATAGAAAATAGATTTATCTCCATACCTAGATGGGTAGGAGGAGGAGGATACCACCATGCAGGGAGATGAGGGTTGTGTGGTGGCCAGGTGAGTAAGAATAATGGAAAATAAAACCTAATGGAATTAAAGGAAATTTGATAATTTTACAACCAACACCAAGTCTCACAGTTTGGCCACATGGCTTGGCCAAACTAAGCCCCAACTGTGCGAGACCCCTTCTTAAAAATGATCTCTCATGGTTTGACCCACATATTTAACCTAACTATTCACCAACCGTGTAGTTAATTTTTCTTAGGTACTACCCATTTTGGAAAGAACTATGTTGGAGAGGATCACAGTTTGAGAAAACCGTGGTCAACCTGCGCACTTCCCATCGTCACCTCTCAAATGGCCACAAAGTTTACTACTACAGTCCGTACACATTCTACAAAAGGTATGCACCCTCTATAGACCCTCCAAACATGGAATTCCAACCCCTAGAAATATTGGAACACAACAATACCACTAAATAATCTATCAGTAATTAAACCAAGTCCAAAAACAACACATTTTGGAATTACAACTCTAATTTAAAGACTATTATAAAAAATGGCCCATCTAGGAAACACCAAAAGTTCACATTCTATTGGAATTTCATCTTGACTCAAAACAAAAGTCATTACAACCTCCCCACCATATAACTTCTCATCCCATAGAATCCTTCAAGAACAAAAAAACCATCATACAACCTATAAGGTTTGTGAATTTTGGTTCAAATGGTCACATTTGTATTCCAACACCCAACACACCACTGGGCATTAAATTATGAAAATGACACTTATGCCATCCAAACTCGAGACAAAGATAATTTCCCTTCTAAATCATAGAAATAGAGCATACCTAAGCCCATATAATAAGGTACAAAATCACATCATCACCTCATTAAACATTTAACAGATGGTACTCCACATCTTAGGCTTTAAAATAAATAAGTGGCTAATTCCAAACCACAAAAATTTCAAATTTCATAATTACCATACAAATATTGTTCTAATCATTCTAATGACACTCATAATATGTTTTCTTCATCTATGAAAACTTAATTACTCCCGATGTCATAATAGGGACCTCATTGGAATGAAATGGTTGAATCCCGATTCACCAAACCAAAACTAGTCGCCCATGTTTTCTTGGAAAGGAATAAGTGACTTTAGACCCACACTCTATATAGCCATGAGATGTGATTCAAATGGATTAATCCCAAAATAACCATTAAATTGGATGTATCATCTGTCAAGGCATTATGATGGACTTATCTAAAGAATTCCTAGCTTATATGGTCAACACATTCCAAATAGAACCTCAATGCATTCCTCTAAGGAATATTGCATTTAGCATGAACACATTCACCGAATCTCATGATCGAGTTCTAGTGACATTATTTGATCAAACCACCACGTGATCATTCAAACTATCATGCCTCAACATAAATAATGGTGTAGTCCAGATCCACCCAACTATAATTGTTACCCTTTTTAAACAACAACTCTAGGCCTAATAACAAGTCTACGGTAACTGTAGAATTCAAAAAACTAGTGCCCACGGAACTAACCCATGTAATCCACACTTGATAACTACAAGTGTGACATTGGTATTATACAAAAATGCCTACATTAAAATAGTGACTAAGTCTAGAGCCACATTCACATGGAGATCAATTCAATGAATAATGACTAGTTTTCAAGGGTAAGTCCAACAAATTCCAACATGGAAATCCCAGTTTTACTCAGGACTAACCAAGACTCAAAAAGAACCACACATACAGTGTAACACCCCAGGTAAATAAAGAATATGACATTTTCATATTTATCCATATTTGTGAATAACGTATTAATATGACTTTAAAGGGGGCGCTATGCTCGATGGCGTACCCAACACGCAACAACGAGTTTCTTAGGAATCTTACGTTGCACTCTAATAATAAAATAATATTATTTTAAATGGTAGTTAACATGTAGCCGTTGTATTGGCGAGAATAGATAGAAATAACTAAAATATGAATATATATGTTTTTAAATGTTTTTACATTTATCCAATAAAAGATAAAGGCTTAAAATACGGAAAGAATTCAATTTTAGGCGTATATGCCCTAGTTTTCACTAAAGGTTCACTTATCGCCTTTTGATGGAGAACCGTCATTAAATATAGTTTTTTTCACTATTATACATTCTATTGGACCAAATAAAACGCTTCTTAGTAATCGGGACATTAAAATTTACTTTGTGTAATTTTTTGGTATCTTTCCGATAAAGTTCATTTTTAATGAATAGTGTAAAATGTTGTATTTTAATTCAAAACCTCTTTTTAATAGAATTTATTTATATGATTAGATTATCTATTGAATTGGTTTTAAAGTGAAATTATAATATATTTTTACCATTAAATCCAATAGTGGTCGTTGGAATTAATTTCACTTTGAAATCAGACTTAAACTAGTGTCAATCTTTTGATACTTATTGTTTCATAAAAACACGCTATTTGATCTGACAGTGGGAATTAATTATTAAATTAATTAATTTGACTTATATGTTTTGAATTTTGTAAAATAGAATTCATTTTTGAATTCGGAATATCAAATATAGCTTAGGGTGAATTTTTGGGAATTTTCTGAAAAACATCAATTTTTGATGAATAGTGAAACCACTAAGTGGTACTTATAAAAACTGTTTTTTCCATTTAAATGAAATTTTTCCATCTTTGTGTTTTGAATTTCAAAAATCTGACATACATGGTTTTCATTAAAAAGTAAAATGTGGTTCAATGGGATAAAAATAATTTTTTGGTGAATAGTAACTTATTAAGTTTTTAATCGCGATTAGAGGTAATTAGTGTAGTTTATGGTAAGAATAATGTTTTAATAAAATTAAATGACCTAGAAACATGTCCTACCCTCATTGGATGTGTCATGGCCGACCAAGAAAATCCATGGGTCAACTTGGGGACCCCATGGAGCCACTTTGGTTGGAAAATGACATAATTATCTTTTTATTTAATGTTAAAGTAAAAATGACAGAAACATGAAATGTTTTACAAAAACAATTTTTACATGGTGTTATACAAGTAATATTTTTGACTATAAATATTCATTGGAAATATAAAAAGATTTCATACATCATAGTATTTGTTTTTATAATTTTTAGACATTAAATAAATTAAATTATTTATGACATCATGATGATGCAGCGATGACCTCATTATTTAACGATTTAAATAAAATGGAAAGATAGTGTAATATCTAAGACCTAAACATGTACAAAACCTATTGGATGAGTGGATTTAGAACCCTTATCACCTTATCCTAGAAATACATCAATGTGGGACCTTTAAAATCTGAAACTCTTTTGAAAATAAAGTAACATTTTGTAACTTTACAAGAGTGCCCCTCCTATCCTCTTATAAAATCCCCCCACCTCTACCTCCTTACCCACACTCCCAAAGCCTTTGGCTCGGCAAACCCCTTCCCATTTTGTCTCTCCACTTCACTCTCTTACTCCTTGAAGCCTCAATTTGGGTTTAAGTCTTCCCAAGGAAGCCATTGAGCTCAAACCAAAGGGAGTTACCCGATTTTAAGGTAATGTCTTCACTTGTGTCCTTTTGTTTTATTTCGCTTCTCCAACCCCCCTAAACTCTTTTTATTCATTTATTTTGTAACAAATCCAGTATCTTCAATATACTAGGATGTTTTTATAATAAGGATTCTAGCTACACTTACACACACCTACATCTAATGGTTAAAGAACATACTGTTTCCGTGGATGGCGAATTTCTGCCTCCCGAAACGATGATTGTTCAACATTCTTCTAACACCTTCAAAGGTGGCCATTAAGATGAAACTATATTTATATATGATATATAATATGTTTATGTTTTACTTAATCTACTTTATTTTTCATTTTGGGCATACCTTTATGGTTTCCATTATGGGTAAACGCGATATCTTCATTTAAGAAAGTGCGGACTACCGCACCCTCAAAGTGATTTGATTCGTTAATACCATATGTGGTACGTATAAAGGATATATTTAATGATATTATATATGATACCATACAGGAATAAAAATACTATTATGTATCATTATGTTTTAATTCCATTAAATATGAAATAGAAATGGAAGTAGCGTTCATGTGTACGTACGGCTTACTGTCTCCATGAACGGTACATTTAATTTCTTATCTCAAAATGTTATGTAATACTATAAGTACAAATATATAATGGATATATATGTAATATATTACATCAAAATTATGGATATCATTTTGGAATTATAATATATATATATATATATCTCATTTTGTTTTAATTCCATTAATATAAAAAAAATGAAAGTAGCGTTCATGCGTACGTACGGCCTACCGTCTCCATGAACGGTGCTTTTCGTTTTTTATCTCCAAATGATATGGAATAGTATGAAATGAATATTTACTGGATATATATGATATTTTAATCATTAATACTATTCTGGATATTATTTACTTATAACTACATGAGAAATCTTTTTTTAAACAAGTTCATTTTTGACTCATGTACCAAACATCGGCAAAAACGTCTGATATGATCTAACATTATTAAACAATTATTATAACATTATAATATGTGATATGAACTGAATAATAATATCTAAAGTAGGTACATAGGCAATTATTAATTGACCAATTTTTTATTATTCAGGAATATAATGAAACGAACAAGACAAGTTGGACTTGAGGTAAGGGATCAGACTCCTCTCTTTCTTTTTAAGTACACTCTTTTATGTCATTCCTTCTAATCTCATCTTTATTGTTATTGGGATGTTCTTTTATATTACTCTTACTGTAATTTTTATTTTCATATGATGAGAGACCCTATTCTATCTCATCAATCCATTTTGGAAGTTTCGAGTGGTGCCGTTAGGCTGCCAAATTTTCGTAAGAGATCTAACCTCTCTCTTTCTCTTTAAGTACTTCCCTTTATGTCACTTCTTTTAAGATCCTATTTGTTATGATGGGGGATGTTCTTTCATATTCATCTTTCTGTACATTTTTTTGTAATGTGATGAGATACCCTATTTGATCTCATCAATCCATTTTTGGAAGTTTTAAGTGGCGCCGTTAGGCTGCCGAGTTTTCGTAAGTGATTTTTCATCTCACTTTTATTCCCGTGTGATTTATGCTACATTTGCCACAATTTACTTTGAGTGGTGTATGTACTGACCATTATTTTACTCATTGTGTAATATTATTTCATTTATGAGTATTTAAATCATTGATGTATTGTCCTTCTTTCACGGGGTGTATGTTTCGAAAGATACCCATGTCGGTAAGGGAACCTTTCACCCTCCTCTTTTTAAAAGACTTATTTTGTTACGTCTTTTAATTCACATAATATTATTTTGGGATATGTTCCTATATATCCTTATTGATGTAAATTTTATGTCCAAGTGATGAGATACCCTTTTTATCTCTAATCAACTCTTTTTCTGAATTTTGAAGTGACGTCGTTAGGCTGTCTAATTATTGCAAGGGAACTTCTTAACCCAATTTCGATTCTTTGGGATAAGCTTGTACTCCTTGAATATGTCGTTCTATGAATATGTGTGAATATCATCTGATTGTTTTACACTAAATATCCACTTATATTTGGTGTATTATTTTGTCACACATAATTATGTAATTGATTTATCCTTAATCCAAGGATACCATCTTTGTATGGGACTTCGTCTCAATCTCCTTTCATTGAGGCATATTTTGTTTTATACACAACCTTCTTTTATACGGTGTATAAACCCCTTTGACTTTTAAATTTATCTGAAAGGAATATTTTTATATGAAGCGTTTACTAAACGACAAAAGGGAATTTTTTTGTCGTACGTATGCGTCGACAATGACTTCTCCACCGTCGTGACCATTATTTGAGATTCGGCTTCCTCTACAACCCATACCTTTTTTAAAAGAAAAATAAATACCATGTTTTACTTTTCTTTTATTTTGGTATTGAAAATGGTTTTCATAATGTTTTTATTATATCAATGTGTTGTATTGATATCTTGTGATTTAAAGGTGGAAATGTTATGTTTCCTTTATGCATGTTTTATGTGATACGATTATGTTGAGGTTCTTGGGCATTATTATGAAGACGGGTGGTTCCATGATAAACTAAGGGCAGGTGAGCCCGATATAGCTCTCCAATGCATTGGGTAATGCGAAGGAGTGAAACTTTAAGGTTTCTCCGAAGAGATTTAGGAAATATACTGTGATGGGTATTCCAAACGTAACCAAGAGGGTTACTCCCTACGTAAGAAAGTTATGAATGCCTCAAGTAACCTTTTATGTCTTATGATTTCTACGATTTATTCATGATTTGATGAGTTATGTTAAAGTGGCTATGTTTTATGGGTAAATTATGATTTCATTGTTATGTATATATGAACTCATGTTTCATTTCCATATTTTTTTATAACCCTTACTGAGCTTTTTATGCTCATCCCATGTTTTTGAAATGTTTTTCACAGGTCAAGGGAAAGGTACATGACGTGATGATAGTGTCAAGGATGTGTCAATAAAGAATCCGTGTTTTATTTTAAATATGTTTCCGTTGATGGGAAGAATGAATACTGTCTTTTATGTAACGACTTTGTTTAAATGTGGAATTTAATGCAAGTTTCATGATCTAATTCTCTAAAACTCTAAACCTGAAAAGATCCTCAATGTGTAATCTTTTAATAACTCATGATTAAGTAAGGTTTAAGGCTGGGGCCTTATAGTTGGTATCAGAGGTCGGTTTAGATAACTTTAGAGGTTAGGGTATTCTTTAAGCATAAGTAACATTACCATAATGGTTAGGATTTCAGAAAGAGTCCTAGATTTAGATAAAGTGAATGAGTAAGTATATCTTAGTGTTTATCTTACTCATTAGTACATGATGGTTTTGTTGATATACTCACACTGACCTTTTTGGTTATAGTAAATGGCTGGATCTAGCAGGCACCAAAGTGAAAATTGGTTTGAAGGAAACTATGGTGGTTCTTTGATTAAGAGACTGGATGAAATGGGGTATTCAATGAGGAAACTCGTGGTTGTTCTAAAACAACTATCAATGAGTCATGATCAACCACTTGAACCTTGGTATGTTCTGTAATGCATCATGTACGAGATGACCAATCAATGTGGAAGTTCAGGTAATAATTATAAAGGTAACAATTAGAGTTTATATGATCCATACTTTTGAGGTAATTATGGGTTACTATATGATATGCTGGAAAATGAAAGGCATGAGATAAACTTGAGGTTAAAATATGTTATGATCATTTTTAATGATTTTATCTCTTTTTGGGGAATTATTTAATAATTATATAGTTTTGGAAAAAGGGCAACACGCAGACCGTGTGACAACCCGTCGCGTCGGACAAAGATGCGGGAATCGAACCCACAACCAAAGTGCGACTGGTATTTATCGCCTACCACTGGACTACGTGAAGTCCCTGGTTAGTTTGACTGATTCTTTTTAGTTATATGATTTTATGAATTAAGAGTAAGTTTATTTTGGGTTATCTATGAAAATTATTAACCTATCATGGAGAATATGTGATTAGGTTAATTACATTTCAATACGAGACTTTAGGAGCAACTGATGTTGTTTGGAGGTAAATGTTACGATTTAACTTGGAATACTATGTGACTAAATCCTTCAAATATTTTGGTTTCAATCTTATATTGATTTAATTTGAAGAATTTTATGGAAAAATTGGTTATCTAATGGTCCTCGTTGAACTTTGGGTTTGGTTGGACAAATTTTGAGATTAAGAATAGATTTTCTTTTTATAAAGGGTTATCTTTTTTTGGATTATCTGACCTTGTAATAACCTTTCTGGTTTTGGTTTTGGTTAAAGCCTAAAGACATGGGATGTATATTGTTCTCTTTTGTGGATTAGGTGATTCTCTAGAAATTGATTATAGTACTCTTAATGTGAACAAGTCTCCCTAAATACTCATCTTTTGGAAAAATATATGAGTTTGATTAAGGAATCTAGTAAAAGTTGGAAGTCAACATGAAAAGTAAGTATGTTTCCTTATGTTTTATTTAAGCTCAAAAATAAATTCCTCAATAAAAAGTAACTTAAAGCAAAAATGTTGTCTATTAACTTTTCCTACTGGGGAACTGAACACCGTTTAACCCATCACAATTTGTGATTTTCTTATTGTTAACTTTCTCCTAAACATGTTTTCTATAACTCTCCATCAGAACATGACCCTATGTTTTCTCCTCCATGTCCATATATTTCTACATGGAATCCTAGTATGGGTTAACTCGGGTGACCTTTGTACTTATCTTTCTTTATTTTAAAGTGATTGTTTTACCAACTCTTGTTCCGATGTGGGACTTTCAAGGATGTTTCCAAGCTCAATTTTAAAAATTGTGAGGACGCAATTCCCAAAAGGGGGGAAGGATGTAACACCCCAGGTAAATAAAGAATATTAAATTT
Organism: Viscum album; assembly: GCA_963277665.1. Lineage (NCBI taxonomy): Eukaryota > Viridiplantae > Streptophyta > Magnoliopsida > Santalales > Viscaceae > Viscum > Viscum album. The sequence goes on along the minus strand of OY728155.1, from coordinate 634,629,864 downwards.
TCATATTTATCCATATTTGTGAATAAATTATTAATATGACTTTAAAGGGGACGCTATGCTCGATGGCGTACCCAACACGCAACAACGAGTTTCTTGGGAATATTTTGTTCTACTCTAATAATAAAATAATATTATTTTAAATGGTAGTTAACATGTAGCCATTGTATTGGAAAGAATGGATATAAATAACTAAAATATGATTATATATGTTTTTAAATGTTTTTACATTTATCCAATAAAATATAAAGGCTTAAAATACGGAAAGAATTCAATTTTAGGCGTATATGCCCTAGTTTTCACTAAAGGTTCACTTATCGCCTTTTGATGGAGAAACGTCATTAAATATAGTTTTGTTCACTCTTATACATTCTATTGGACCAAATAAAACTCTTCTTAGGAATCGGGACATCAAAATTTACTTTGTGTAAATTTTTGGTATCTTTCCGATAAAGTTCATTTTTTAATGAATAGTGTAAAATGTTGTATTTTAATTCAAAACCTTTTTTTAATCTAATTTATTTATATGATTAGATTATCTATTGAATTGGTTTTAAAGTGAAATTAGAATATATTTTTACCATTAAATCCAATAGTGGTCATTGGAATTAATTTCACTTTGAAATCAGACTTAAACAAGTGTCAATCTTTTGATACTTATTGTTTCATAAAAACACGCTATTTGATCTGACAGTGGGAATTAATTATTAAATTAATTAATGTGACTTATATGTTTTGAATTTTGTAAAATAGACTTCATTTTTGAATTCAGAATATGAAATATAGATTAGGGTGAATTTTTGGGATTTTTCTAAAAAAACTTCAATTTTTGATGAATAGTGAATCCACTAAGTGGTACTTATAAAAACTGATTTTTCCTTTTAAATGAAAATTTTCCATCTTTGTGTTTTGAATTTCAAAAATCCGACATACATGGTTGTCATTAAAAAGTAAAATGTGGTTCAATGGGATAAAAATAATTTTTTGGTGAATAGTAACTTATTAAGTTTTTAATCGCGATTAGAGGTAATTAGTGTAGTTTATGGTAAGAATAATGTTTTAATAAAATGAAATGACCTAGACACATGTACTACAATCATTGGATGTGTCAGGGCCGACCAAGACAATCCATGGGTCAACTTGGGGAACCCATGGATCCACTTTGGTTGGAAAATGACATAAATATCTTTTTATTTAATGTTAAAGTAAAAATGACACAAACATGAGATGTTTTACAAAAACAATTTTTACATGGTGTTATACAAGGAATATTTTTGACTATAAATATTCATTGGAAATCTAAAAATATTTCCTACATAATAGTATTTTTTTATAATTTTTAGACATTAAATAAATTAAATTATTTATGACATCATGATGATGCAGCGATGACCTCATTATTTAATGATTTAAATAAAATGGAAAGATAATGTAATATCTAAGACCTACACATGTCCAAAACCTATTGGATGAGTGTATTTAGAACCCTTATCACCTTATACTCTAAATACATCAATGTGGGACCTTTAAAATCCGAAACTCTTTTGAAAATAAAGTAACATTTTGTAACATTACAAGAGTGCCCCTCCTCTCCTCTTATAAAAGGCCCCCACCTCTACCTCCTTACCCACACTCCCAAAGCCTTGGGCTCGGCCAACCCCTGCCCATTCTGTCTCTAAACTTCACTCTCTTACTCCTTGAAGCCTCACTTTGGGCAGAAGTCTTCCCATGGAATCCTTTGAGCTCAAACCAAAGGGAGTTACCCGATTTTAAGGTAATGTCTTCACTTGTGTCCTTTTGTTTTATTTTGCTTCTCCAACCCCCCTAAACTATTTTTATTCACTTATTTTGTAAAAAATCCAGTATCTTAAATATACTAGGATGTTTTTATAATAAGGATTTGATCTACACTTACACACACCTACATCTAATGGTTAAAGAACATACTGTTTCCGTGGATGACGAATTTCTGCCTCCCGAAACGATGATTGTTCAACATTATTCTAAAACCATAAAAGGTGACCATTAATATGACACTATATTTATATATGATATCTAATATGTTTATTTTTTAATTAAGCTTCTGTATTTTTCATTTTGGGCATACCTTTATGGTTTCCATTATGGGTAAACGAGATATCTTCATTTAAGGAAGTGTGGACTACCGCCCCCTCAAAGTGATTTGATTCGTTAATACCATATGTGGTACGTATAAAGGATATATTTAATGATATTATATATGATAAAACACTGGAATTAAAATACTATTATGTATCATTATGTTTTAATTCCATTAAATATTAAATAGAAATGGAAGTAGCGTTCATGTGTACGTACGGCTTACCGTCTCCATGAACGATACATTTCATTTCTTATCTCAAAATGTTATGTAATACTATAAGTACATATATATAATGGATATATATGTAATATATTACATAAAAATTATGGATATCATTCTGGAATTATAATATATATATATATATATATATCATTTTGTTTTAATTCCATTAATATGACAAAAAATGAAAGTAGCGTTCATGCGTACGTACGGCCTACCGTCTCCATGAACAGTGCTTTTAGTTTTTTATCTCCAAATGATATGGAATAGTATGAAATGAATATTTACTAGATATATATGATATTTTAATCATTAATACTATTCTGTAAATTATTTACTTATAACTGCATGAGCAATATTTTTTTAAACAAGTTCATTTTTGACTCATGTACCAAACATCGGTAAAAACGTCTGATAGGAACTAACATTATTAAACAATTATTATAACATTATAATATGTGATATGAACTGAATAATAATATCTAAAGCAGGTACTTAGGCAATTATTAATTGACCAAAGTTTATTATTCAGGAATATATTGAAACGAACAAGACAAGTTGAACTTGAGGTAAGGGATCAGACTCCTCTCTTTCTTTTTAAGTACACTCTTTTATGTCATTCCTTCTAAGCTCATATTTATTGTTATTGGGATGTTCTTTTATATTACTCTTACTGTAATTTTTATGTTCATATGACGAGAGACCCTATTCTCTCTCATCATTCCATTTTAGAAGTTTTGAGTGGCACCGTTAGGCTGCCGAATTTTCGTAAGAGATCTAACCTCTCTCTTTCTCTTTAAGTACTTCCCTTTATGTCACTTCTTTTAAGCTCCTATTTTTTATGATGGGGGATGTTCTTTCATATTCCACTTTCTGTACATTTTGTTGTAATTTGATGAGATACCCTGTTTGATCTCATCAATCCATTTTTGGAAGTTTTATGTGGCGCCGTTAGGCTGCCGAGTTTTCATAAGTTATTTTCATCTCACTTTTATTCCCGTGAGATTTATGATACATTTTCCACAATTTCCATTGAGTGGTGTATGTACTGACCATTATTTTACTCATTGTATAATATTATTTCATTTATGAGTATTTACATCAATGATGTATTGTCCTTCTTTCACGGGGCGTATGTTTTGAAAGATACCCATGTCGGTAAGGGAACCTTTCACCCTCCTATTTTTAAAAGACTTATTTTGTTATGTCTTTTAATTCACATAATATTATTTTGGGATATGTTACTCTATATCCTTATTGATGTAAATTTTATGTCCAAGTGATGAGATACCCTTTTTATCTCTCATCAACTCTTTTTCTGAATTTTGAAGTGACGTTGTTAGGCTGTCTAATTATTGCAAGGGAACTTCTTAACCCAATTTCGATTCTTTGGGATAAGCTTGTACTCCTTGAATATATCGTTCTATGAATATTTGTGAATAACCTCTGATTGTTTTACACTTAATATCCACTTATATTTGGTGTATTAGTCTGTCACACATAATTATGTAATTGATTTATCCTTAATACAAGGATACCATCTTTGTATGGGACTTCGTCTCAATATCCTTTCATTGAGGCATATTTTGTTTTATACACAAAGTTCTTTTATACGGTGTATAAACCCCTTTTACTTTTACATTTATCTGAAAGGAATATTTTTTATATGAAGCGTTTACTAAACGGAAAAAGGAATGTTTTTGTCGTACGTATGCGGCGACAACGACTTCTCCGCCGTCGTGACCATTATTTGAGTTTCAGCTTCCTCTACAAGCCATACCTTTTTTTAAAAGAAAAATAAATACCATGTTTTACTTTTCTTTTATTTTGGTATTGAAAATGGTTTTCATAATGTTTTTTTTATATCAATGTGTTGTATTGATATCTTGTGATTGAAAGGTGGAAATGTTATGTTTCCTTTATGCATGTTTTATGTGATACGATTATGTTGAGGTTCTTGGGCATTATTATGAAGACGGGTGGTTCCGTGATAAACTAAGGGCAGGTGAGCCTGATATATCTCTCCAATGCATTGGGTAACATGAAGGAGTGAAACGTTAAGGTTTCTCCGAAGAGATTTAGGGAATATACTGTGATGGGTATTCCAAACGTAACCAAGAGGGTTACTCCCTACGTAAGAAAGATATGAATGCCTCAAGTAACCTTTTATGTCTTATGATTTCTACAATTTATTCATTATTTGATGAGTTATGTTAAAGTGGCTATGTTTTATGGGTAAAGTATGATTTCATTCTTATTTATATATGAACTCATGTTTCCTTTCCATATTTTTTTATAACCCTTACTGAGCTTTTTATGCTCATCCCAAGTTTTTGAAATGTTTTTCACAGGTCAAGGGAAAGGTACAGGACGTGATGATAGTGTCAAGGATGTGTCAAGAAAGAACCCGTGTTTTATTTTAAATATGTTTCCGTTGATGGGAAGAATGAATACTGTCTTTTATGTAACCACTTTGTTTAAATGTGGAATGTAATGAAAGTTTCATGATCTAATTATCTAAAACTCTAAACCTGAAAAGATCCTCAATTTGTAATCTTGTAATAACTCAAGATTAAGTAAGGTTTAAGGCTGGGGCCTTATATACAGTGTTCCACATAGAGAAAACAACCGAACTAGCTGAACAAAATTTATAAAATTTTCATGGAATAAGACTAACACTTTCCTAGTGCATCATGGATGATGTAAATATATGGGTCATTCTCTTCTATAAAAATAATAGTACAATAAGAAGAGTTATAATATTACTAAGAAGATATGTTAGAAAACCTCTGGTTGACTTCTAGTAAGAATCTAATCTTGACTAGCAGATGTACCATCATTAACCAATCACATTGCTTTACTGACTGAGGCATCCTATGATAATTTAATATTTGAGGAGAAAATTCCATAAAAAATAGTAAATTCTCAAGGGTTTCATGCACAACCAACCACTATAATTCTATGATTCTGAGAAATCACTAAAACATTTTAAAACATGAAAGACTCAAATAAATTAAAGAAAAACTGACCATTTCCAAATTTTGCTCACCAGTTGTGTTCCTTGTACTTGGAAGGAAATCTTTTTTTACCTAGACTAACCTGATTCTCCCCACCTTAGTGGGGCCATAGTCATACAAAAATAAGGACACAAAAGATCATCAAAAGCGCACCAGGTCATAATCCCCTCAAATGAAAACATAAGGCATTTGGAATTAATACCAAATAAGACCAACTGGCATTTCCAAACACACAAGTCATAAGGAAGTAAACCCAATAATTGGGAAAACTGAATTATTTAATGCCTAGTTTTCTATACTATTGGGATGACCTAAAAACAAACATAGTAGCTCCATGCTCAATAATTTCACCAAAATAAACCGGTTTGTTAAAACATTAAGGAAAATAAGGGTACCATGTATATCAACACAAGCTACCCCAATATTACATGATCTTACAACACATAATAAATATTATCTGTAGGATTAATAACCCTATGCATTCAAGTATTAGAAGGCATATGCTGAAAACTAGTTGAAAATAACATTATCCCAAAAAACTTCAACCAGAATGATGACATCTCAAGTTGAACAAGGTGAATAAAATAGGTCCCCAAGACCTAATTAGAGGTCTATCATGCCCAAGGCATGTATAAATATTAGAAACTGATAATTACATAAAGCTAATGCCAAAATAAAAAAATCTATGAAAAACATGACCACCTGTCCAAACAAGGGTGTCATTTGGAAGATAATAGTATAATAGGGAAAATGAAACCTAGACAATACCCCATGCTAGAAATTATGAAATTAAACAAGGCATTCAAGAACATAGGGTGATAAATACCATGGGCTAACCCCTTAGGATAGAATAAGCATCAACTCTATAACTATGTCATGCATAAAAAATTAACTAGGCTCAAGAGCATACCATATAAGACATTGAAAAAATAGTGGGTTATACCTATGGAAAAAATCTACAGTTCCATTCCATAGAAACGAAAAGTAAATTCTAATCTATCATTATATAAGGGATTAGAAAAAATAAACCACTATAAGTTCCATATTTCAAATCATTAGACTAATTCTCATTCAACATTTTAAACATTTAAAAGATTTGAAACAGAACACTGAGGCATATTGGGAATCTATAAAAAACATTTTATTTAAACATTAAATAATAATAAATTATTTACATACCATCATAAATTAGGAAATTTATCATATAAATTCTTTTTTATCAAATGAGGAAACCTAATAGGGTCCCATTAATCCATCCTAGTTTTTTTGGAAAGAAACCCAATAGTAGTTTCGTATTAATAGAAATTAAAAACACCCAAATGGGTCATCTCATAAAATACATTCCCCAACTAACCTACTAGGTTCCAGTTGCACATTTTTAGAGGTAACGAAATTTATTTTAGATTGAAATTAAACAACTATTATTTTTTTAACATTCAAAATATATGATGTAACATAAATAATGGTTTGATTACATTGGTTTACACCAACCCAATCTATAATGTGCACATACACTTTATAGACAAAATTTTAGCTCCCATTTAATCAAAACCAATATAATTTTAGAATATAATATGCTCATATATATAAATTTTCAGTTATAAATTCAACCATCTACCATCTTATAATGTTCCCATACACATATAGTGTGAAATTTGGCTATCATTTACTATTTAATACCCTTTACAATTTGAGTTTCACAAAAATTTACATTTTTAAAATGGTCTATATGTATATACAATCTCAAAAGATGGTTTGGGTGTACAAGTAACATTTTCTAAATATTAAGGAACCCATACACCTTACAACTGAAAACTAGTTCCCATTTAGTAGCAATCAATAAATTAAGCCATGAAACCATATATCAATACATAATAATAGAACTAGAATGTTATTACAAGCATCTGATACAGTGAAACATGATATAAAAATAAATCCTAGAAAATAAAACTGGAAGATAAGATAAATAATCAAGAAAAACGGAACATAATTAACTAATCATAGAAGAATATACACATTTTAAATAAACACTGAATAATGTTTTCTAAATGGGTATACCAGAAATAAAAAAGGCATGCCATAATCTCAAGGAACACAATTAGAACTAGTAGGAAACCTACAAAAGAAAATATATGGAATGGAACATGAATGAAATGTGAATCCCTACATCCCTAATATGACGCATGAAATGATTCAACCATTCCATACTAGAATGATGGAATAAATACCATAAATTCATAAATCAACAAGTAGTAAAAAGTACCCCAATCACTAAATGTGAAATCGTAATCAAATATTACTACAAAAAATCATGAACACCAATCCCTAGCCCTGAACAGTTGGATATTTCCCCGTGGATGGGGTGATTAGTCCAAAAAATTACTATTTATTAAGCACCGACGCATTCCTTGTTTCCTATATACTAGCCAAAAATAGTAAGAAAAAGGGAAAATAACCTATGATTCCACTTTGTAACATCTCAGCCTAACCGACCACTAAGATGGTAGCTGAAATGATGTGTCACATGGCCTCAAGCACACCTCCCTATACTCCAGAGGCTACTAACTAGTAGCGAGGGTCTCCCAAGATTATAGTGGGGAGATTATACCAAAATATCAGAGTAGAAAAATGGTTTATTAGATAATAAATGACTGAAATGTGAAGAAGTGATAATAAAACAATGCTATAGTATAGGAATAATAATATAATAACTAAATAAAGGTATAGATTGACAATTCCAATATATAATAGATGCATGCATGTCCTGATGAAGATACATAAACTAAAACAATGGACATACAATAAGAAGTTATACAGTACAATACATTAATAAAGAAATGAAAATAATTGTAAATCTCCAAGGGAAATCTCCATGAGCATCAAAAGCTCTAGATTGGTCTTATGTTCCTAACTCCTAGGTACAATCTAAACAACACATATAATCAACCTTGATATTGTAAGCATAAGGTCTACCTGGGTACCCCATTGCAATGGTGGCATAAGTATGCTGTGAGATAATAATATTGGTAGGTTCCCACCCACAGGGTCTATAACTGAATCGAGTCCGAAAAATATAATCTAAAGTATTATATAGGTATAAATATAAATTTAAACAAGAACATCTAAATAAATATAAGAGAACCCGCCCAGGTTCATAAGGGACACCTAGTGGATATACCTACTATGACTCAAATCCAAAAAACATTTATGATAATGAACTATATATATAGTAGTAATTATATATATAGTTTAATTATATATTTCATCCACCTATATGAATAAAGTTATTTTATATTCCTAATAAAAATATACCTGGAATAATAGTTGATGGATGGAATAAGGTGTAACACATATATCCCTGGCCAATCGAACGAGCCTATAATCTCATGAAATAGTGTACATTCCTTACATCCTTATAGAGTGATACATGTCGTTATACAAAACATGGGTTTGAAGGGGCACTTAAATGGAAACACTATAATCATGGTATGTAGAACCTCATCCCAATGCTCATATAGTATCACTGGTGTGAGACTTCATGATAAACACCCAATGTAAGGGAGCGTAATGATCCTTTCTCAATTGAAATGTTACAATCTCCCAAAACCTATGTATAAGGCATAATCATATTTATAATATACGGAATGAGGAAAAAATTCTCATGAAAAATATTAATAAATCCTATATCCAGGAATAATCATTTTTATAATACAATCTACGAGGCAATACATCTTTGGAATTACATTGGAATAAACCATTATAATAAAGGAAATCACTTTTATATAGATTTATATAAGTATGTAATAAAAGGTTTTACATTTCCACTATTTAAATTCAATTTCATTTATCACATTGAATTCATGAAAGGCATTCATTTCAAAATAATCCTGATATCACATTTAAAACAACCATGGAAAACAACCCAATATGCCATGTCATTCCATTTATTTAAATCATATCATTTAGATAAACAACTATCATGAGTATGCTCTTCAACTTGATAGTTTCCACTTTTTTAAACAAAACCTGGAAAATAACATTACACAATTCAAAGAGGTACATTCAAGGTACCATGGTCAATAAACCAATTGAAAAAATGGTAGAACCTATTCATTTGGAAAGACACTCCCTTAGAAGGTGCTTGGTCCATTATTCATTTATTGAGGAGTGGAAAATATAATTTAATAACATGTATATAGGCCATGTTCAAACATTCCATATATCTAATAAAGACATTTTATAATAGAAAATATCCAAAATCAATATTTTGATCATTATTTAAAACATAATTCACCACTTTTCTGTTATAAAGACAACGCTTGACCCTAGTCAATTTTACATGAAAATTTAAAGTATCCTAATCCGTTCTGGATGTTCTGATCCCAAATCGGATCCATGGTGAGTTTGTCTACTTATTTTTACCCATCATCCATTTTTATATATATTACAGGGGTGAAAATATATTAACCACAGGGGGTTTGGGGGATTTAATATTGTTTCTATGTGATATAGGTTCCCTATTATGAACATCGACACCTCCATCCTTGTTTGAGATTCCTATTGCAAGTATTCATAAATAATCATATAACGATAGTCTAAAACTATCCCTATGGTCTCTTCAATTGAAAAATATATGAATTATTGTGATTTTACTAATGTAACTTATGCTTTAATTAATTTGTTAATTGATTAATGGTAAATCTAGGATTGGTATTTCAGTTGGACCTCTTGGGTTTAACTGTTGATGTGACCTAGTTTACAGCTACCCTTTGGGTGAGAGAAACATTGATTAAAATGAATATGATAATGTCATAAAGTTTCTTTTACATGAAATGAGGTTTGGTTATTGATTTATATATAATATCTCGGTTAATAGCTTCAGGTATAATGATATTATTGTTGATATACTGATATATAAATGAAAGGGGTAATTGAAAAACTAATGTTAATTTGCATAATTAACCATTGAGGCTTATGAGGTGGTATTTTTATATCTTTATTTATATGATAGGTGTTGTGAATATTTTTTAATGCTTATATTGAGCGGGATCTACCCAGTCCCATACTATAATTCTTATATTGAGTGGTCTTTGCCCAATCCCATGTTGTAATGCTTTTATTGAGCAAGCTCTAGCCAGTCCCATGTTGCAATGATTATATTGAGTGGGTTCTTCACATTACCATGCTAAAATGCTTATATAGTGGGATCATACAATATTTGTTTGAATTTATATAGATATATATTTTTTGGTGGGATTGTTTGTGAGACATGCTCAAAGATATTATAGCATGGTGAAAAATTTATATGATTGCTATATTTCATTAATTTATTAATTAATACACGTATTTATTTCTTATTTCATATTTTTTTTCAAACTGGTATGTTTAGACATGGTGGTTTCAACCTATTGAGTGTTACTCATGCCCTATTTGGGTGTTGTTTGGTACCCATACAGATTATATGGATGTAGGTCTAGACAAAGGAAATGGACTTTGTTGCATATTTTTGGCCTACGGGATTGGATGAAGTTTTGAGATGGGTCCGACAAGGGTTTTGGGAATGTTGTATTTTGAGTTTATTATGTGTTAGTTATTTATTTTATTTGTATTTCATTAAGTTATAAATTTAGATACATCTCAGTTTTCATTTTATAATTATTTATTATTGGCTTCTTGATTCCACCATTTGTTTCCCAGTTGGATTATATAATGTTTCTTCTATGTCATTACTGAGAATATATTTAGTTATATTGTTTATATAAACAACTATATAACTCCATATAAGAGGGTATAATCTCCCCACTATATCATCGCACCCCTCTACTATTCCACAACATCTAGAGTATGAAGAGGAACGCTTGAGGTATAGTTACCATCTTGATTTGGCCATGTTAGTGGGTTCCAAATTGACTGAAGTTACAAATTTGTATTATTGGAGAAGGTTTTTATTTTATATTTATTTAATGTTTAAGAAAGGTCTAAAGGATACTAGGATGTGTCAGGACATAGTAATGATCTTCTTAATGGGAGTAACTAACCCATGTATAGGGGAAATCTGAGTACCCAGTGATGTGATTACTGTTTATGTTGTTCACATGTTACTATTGATGATATTTCACCTTGGGTGATTCGAATCTTTTGTGATGCTATTTTTTCTTGAGATGTATAATCATGGCCTTGTATAGAGCTAGAAAATTATTCTAGCATCATTATAGGAACATAGGGATACATACAAAAATGAATTGTTGAGGATTGCGACATATGTATTTCTTGTGATATATAAATTCTTGTATGAACTGTGATATATGATACTCTTTTATCTAATAATTGTAATTAAATGAACTGATATGTAATGCTAAAACACCTATAAGACATGTTTATAGGTACCATAAGTATAGGTTAAATGTTTTTTTAACCTTTTTAGATTTACCTTATTGTTATAGCTAGTTTTATAAAGAGTGTGTTTGTATTGTATCAAAAATTTATCATCATTATCTTCATGTTGAGCATTAGGAGAGTGAAAATAATCATGCTCTGAACAGAGCTAATCTAGAGCTTCTTGTAGCTCCTGAGGATAATGGGTTTGTTTATCTTGGTGAAAACTTCTTGAGGGTCATGCTATCCTTGGAAGGAGATACTATTCACACCATTCCTTTGATGTATGAGTTGACGAGATATTTTTATCTATAACATATGTCTATGTTTACTAAGGAGGTATGCACTTGAATGCCGAGTTCTATATTCAGTTAGTCAATTCTATCATAAATAATCTTGAGTCACGCACTGATAGGAGGGTGAATCTTGCTGTGTATATGATTTTTGGACCTACCAAGCGATGGTGGGATATTCTAGAGGAGGTTGGTTGTAAAGAAAATAAACTTGTATGGAATTTGAGGTGAAGTTATCAAGCCACTTAAATATATTTATGTTTAGTGATGATATGGATCATGAGTTCATGCATCTGATATAGGAGGTCATGTTAGTGATAGACTACACTAAAAGTTTAACCAACATACAATGCTTTCACCATCTTTAGTAGCTAATTAGATCTCCAAGGAAAGGCCTTTTTTGTATGGTATTTTCTATGAGATAAGGTCATAGGTTAATTTTTTTGTCTGAGTATCTTTTAAAATGTGATAAATCAGGAGCTCATCATGGAATGGAATATAAGAGAGGCTTATAGAAGTATATAGACAATATTAGTAGGGTGAACTAGGAACTCTTATTCTAGTGGGAAGAGTCATTTCTATGATTTCTATCACTAATGAAACAATGGGTAAAGAAAATTAGGGTAGTGTAGAACCATCTCACGACTATGTTCCATTGTAGTTATTTTAGTTCAGAATGTTGGTCCACAGGTGGCCTCATTTTCAACACCCAAATTTGGAGTGTTGTGCTTATGGAAAGATGTGCCACATGCATAGTTTTTGTAGGGGTATGTAGTAGCATAGTAGGTGGCTAGAAAAGGTGCTAGAGTCTTGGAAAGGCTCAGCTAATCCATATTAGAATGGTAGCTTGAGTTCCAATGGATGTTCTGGTTGAGGTAGGGGATGCAACACTGAAGCACAATAGTGAAAATTTTAGGAATAGGTATGAGCATGTGGGAGTCAGACTGAAGACCATGGTAGAGTGGATAGTCAGCTTCAAGTTGTATAGAATACTCCAACTATTATGGATGAAGGACCATATACTATTAGAGATAATATTCTCATATCAACTTCCTTTTCATGTGTTTGGTTTCAAACATGAGAATCACATTCCTTTTGAAATTTTAAATGGTTTGGGCTTGGATATGGAGGGCTTAGACGGTGTTTTGACCATCAACACACTATTAGAAGTATAGTCATAGAATAGTATTCATTGCAATACATGTTTTCTATAAATTGGTAGTTACCCTTTATTTTGAGAACTATTTATGGTGGAGATTATAGGTTTTGATTTTATTCATTGTATGTATTGGTTAGTTATATACCAGGATCATATTAACTATTACCCTAGGGGAGTTACCTTTCTAGTTCAAGATCATGTTGGTGCTTGGAGAAGAGTTAGTTTTCATCCCACTATATGGAAGGAACCAGTGGAGCTTCCAAAGTTGAATGTGTAGTTGAAATATATCAATGCCAATGGTTTCATGTGGACTAGTATGTCTCCATTAGGTTCTCCAGTTATTTTCAGAAGGACGTTTGGTTGTACACCGCAGTTATGAGTGGACTATAGGAGATAGAACTAGATTATGGTCAAGAAATGGTTTCCTCATACACATATCAATGATCTATTTGATCAGATGAGAGGTGATAAGATCTTCTCAAATATTTATTTTAGATCAGGTTACTACCAATTGAGGTTCATGACATCATATATAACTTAGATTGATTTTAGGAGTAGGTATGTCTTTTATGAGTTTGTAGTGTTGTCGAATGGTTTTACCAATGCATAAATGATATTTATGACCCCAATTAATTATATATGTTTATCCCAATTTGGATTCGTTTGTGGTTTTTTTTGTGGATGACTTCATAGTGTACTACTAGTCAGTAGACAATCATGCCTAACATCCTGACATCATATTGAGTACATTGAGAGAGCATCGAATTTATGCCAAGATAACCAAATGAATTTTGTGTATTGATAAAGTGAACATATTAGGTCATCTCATCTCAAGGGGTTATGACTTAGTAGACCCATAAAAGGCTGTAGCCATGGTATATTGGGAGTGACCCAATATTATCTTTGGGATTTACAACATTTTGGGTTTAGTAGGTTATTATTAGTGCTTTATCAAGGATTTATCATGTCAGTAAGCATCGAAGATTAAGATGAAAAGGAAGGTAGAAGAGTTTTTTTTTGGATGGATGATTGTGAGAGATATTTTTAGGAGTTGAAAGGTAGGCTGACCTCAACACCTATCCTCACATTACCTGAATTAGGTAATGTATATACCGTTTACTATGAGGCATCCAGAGTTAGACTTAGAGAAATTATCATACATGAGAATTGAGTAGTTTCTTATGGATCATGATAGATGAGATCACATGAGAATAATTATTGTACTCATGATCTAGATTTAGCTATAACTGTACATCTCCGAAGGTGATTGAGACATTATCTTATGGATGAGAGGTTTTTGGTATACACAGACCATAATAGCTTTTGTTACATATCTTTTCATTAGGACCTATACCTTTTAAGGAGGGCGTGGATTTATTATTTTTTGTATTTTCACATAAATTTGGATTATATGCTATGAAAGGAAAAAATTGAGGATGATGACTTGAGAAAGAAAAAATAGAAAAAAGTAGTCTGAGATTCATGCGATGAGTGAAGGATGATGGACCTCTTTATTGGCATGTATATAGATGTTCAAGAGTCTTAGGATTGTGTAGCTCTAACTTCAAAATATGTTAAACTTGTTCATTTCAATTGAGCAATAAAAAGTAGTTAACTAATCTAAAGGGATTAGTTTTGAGAGAAACAATATATGGTGGGGAGACACCATCAAGATGGTATCTTGGTAGTGTCAAATATATTCTTATTTGTGGCCAAATGTGGGAACCTATAGTCCTACATGAGGAGATTACGAGAGAGTATCATGATTATAGATGGATGGTACATCTAGACCAGATTAAGATGTATCATGATCTCCATTGATGGTATTGGTTTTCCATAATGAAGAAATAGGTAGCAATATTTTTGGAGATATGTTTCACATATCATTAGATGAAATCTTTGCATTATAGTATACGTGGTAATTTTTATCCTTTTACTATTTCTACATGTAATTGAGATGTTATCACTATGGATTTCATGATTTGATGTCTTAGGGGAACTCATATGAAGGCTACAATATTTGTGATCATGGACCGACTGAAATGGGCATCCAATTTATTTCCTGTTAGGGAGACCTTAATAGTTGATGATATGGGATGTATCTACATGTGAGACATAGTTCAAATGCACATTTTATTGAGGAGTATCATTTTAGGCATAGATCATTATATCATATTTCAGTTTTGGAAGGGTCTTTAGAAGGCTATGATATTTCAGGTTCTTTTGAGAACAACCTATCATCTTCAGACTAAAAGTCAATCTGAGCAGACAATTTTGGTTTTGGAGGATATGTTATAAACCTGTTTTCTGTAGTTTGGTTTTTGAAGGGAGAAGAATATGGAAATAATGGATTTTGAGTATAATATTAGTTTCTAGTCATCAATCCTACGAAACCGTTTAAGTATTTTTATCGAAGGATGTGTCATTACCCTATTTATTGGATGGAGGTAGGCTAGTTAGTACTTGTTGACCCAGTATTATGAAATAAATGTCTAAGTAGGTTTTGTTTATTATGTGGTTGTTGGTAACTAATGAGAATAGGAAAAAATATTATGTTTACGATTGAATATGAACTATGGAGTTCAAGGTTTATTATCATTTTTTCCTTCATGTGTTGCATAGGTTGGGGAAACATTGTATTTGGAAAAAGGGTTAAGCAGGTATCTGGTTTTTTTCAGGCTGTTTGAGATAGTTTCTAGGGTTAGTTCAATGGTATAATGATTATTACGTAGTTACATAGTTCCATGAATGATTTGTTTCATGTTCAAAAACTTCCAAGATTTTATCCTGAACCATATCATGTGATATAAGTCAAGGATTCTAAGCTTTTTGATGATGTATACTTTATAGATCATCCAATATGAATTGAAAACCATAGTGATAAATATCATTGGGGGGGGGGACTATTCCTCTACTTCGATTATAGTGGTATCATGGACATGTTTAGGAGGAGAGTTGGGAGATATAGTCTAATATGAAATAATAGTGTACAAACATATTCTTCAAGACCCCATAGTGATGTCTAGAGTATTTTAGTGATGATCAATTATATGGTAGGGAGGTTGGAAGATGTTCTATTTTTTAAGGTATGTCCCTATTGAGTTTTTCATTAGACCTTGGTGATCATGTATTGTTTAGGGATGGGGAGCCATTATTGGTGGAAATAAACTAATTTTTATTCATGTATTTTTTTTAATTAAGGGAGTCTAGGTATGAACATGATAAATGTGATTACAAGGGTTTTCCAAGGTTTGGAAATATTTGGAGGTGGTTTGGGTCCTTTGGTTGAAACTCAGCTAAAAAACATCTTTAGGGTATTTACACACCGTTTACATGTCACATGAAATGTAATTACCACCAGAGATATAATATGAACTAGTTCATGATGTCATGTGGAAAAATGAGGTGAACCTAATACCCATCATGGAAATGATGATTGGGATAAATATTAACTAGAGGTGGGGAGTTTTTCAGTATAACTTAAAAATAATGAAACAAAAAACATGAATGAATTACATGTCATGTATTACATGTCATGTATTCCTTAGATTCAACATTTTTATGTTGGAAACACATATGATTCATTCATTCCATCATATTCATCCCTTTTCTCTTAAACCTAGGATGTTTTCTAGGTGATTTTGGAGTCTCTTCAACTGTTTTGGATGTGATGACCAAGCATATGATCCATGGTGTGTTTCTTTACATAGGATTACACCTATATTAATTTATTCTCTATTCTAACATTGGAAATATCTTGACCATGAGGTTGTTTTGGGGTTTGGATCTTATTTTCATGTGAACTATAATCCTTGTCGTGAACATCTATTTCTCTATTCAAATTGGTGAATCATATTAGGAGTGTTTCTAAATCAATTGATAATTCTAGGGAGTCTAAACATAACACCATTGTTTCTTTAACTGTGAAGTATATGAAATATTTTGATTTCATCAATGTAACATGTGATTTAATTTATTTATTCATTAATTAATGCTAATTCATTGGATAGAATTTTGGTTGGATCCCTTGGGTATTACTATTGATGCAACCTAGATTATGTATAACCTTTTGATGAATGAACCAATGATTAATATGAATTTCATAATGGAAAAACGTTTTTTTATATGACATCAAACTTAGGTGATTTCATTATATAGAATCAACTTGGTAATATCTTTTAGGATAGTTATGTAGGTGTTTATAAAGTGATATATAAATGAAAGGGGTTATTGAATGAAAAATGATGATTTTCATAATTAACAATTTAGGATTATGATTTTATATTATGACATAATTGTTCCTTGGACTTATGTTATGACTTTTCTTTTAATTGTTTATTTAGAGGGATCTACCTAGTCTCATTATGTAATGATTATTTTTAGTGGTCTTCTCCTAGTTCCACACTTTAATGCTTATATCGATGAAGCTCTGCCTCATCCCACACTCAAATTCTTATATTGACTAGGATCTACCTAATCTAAAAATTTGATGATTATATTGAGAGGGCTCAATCTAGTCCTTTGATAATGTTATTACATTGTAGGATTGTGGGCACAAACATTTGGGAAGAAAAAGAACAAACAAAAAGCATTAGAGATGCCTTGTGAAGCCTGTTCATGGAGCCCCCGTAGCCCCATGGTCGCCGCAAAGCTCCCCCTTCGCAAATCTGCTATAGAGCAAGGAGGTGGGATGCTTCTTAAACCCATTTGACATTCGCAAAACCGCCGTAGAGCAAGGAGGCATGAAGCTCTATGAACCCATTTGACGTTCACGAACCCGCCGTGGAGTAAGGAGGTGACAAGATATACGAACCCATTTTACATTCACAATCCCACCGCAGAGTAAGGTGGTAAGATGCTTTGCAAACCAATTTGACATTCACAAAGCCATGATGTAGTTATGACAAAATCCCATCTGTCTTCACGCCAAGAGAAATCTGCTTCATGATGCCCCTTGCCTATAAATATCAAGCTCCCCTTGAGCCCAAAGGACATATCCTCCAAACTTTCACCTTCTTACCTCATGATTAGTGAAGCAATTTCTACTATGCGAACTATTAGCTTTTCAAGGTACTTTTTCATCTCAAAGTGCATCCCCCTTTGCATGAATTTAGACCCTCATCAAATACGGATGCCCTTCATAGAGCCCAGGGGCCTCCGCAAAGGAAGGGGATCCCCAAGGGTATTAGAGTCATCGTGGAGAACTTATTCTTCATGAAGTACCATCCATGAACATATGATCCATATGATAAGGTTGGGTCACTGTGCTTCATAAAGCACATTTCTTCTCAATGCTATGCTTCGCAGGTTACCCTTGTGTCATGAAGCACCGCTCCGCAAATTTATTTCTACTTTATGAACCACCTTCCAAATACACCTATTCCCTATGACTAGGCTAGGCAACTTCACTTAGAAAAGCATACCCCTTGATGAATCCCCTTCACTTCATGGGTAACTAGAGCGTCTCTAGGCCTCTACCTATTAGCCCCTTTTCTCCTCAACTCCTTTTTCCATGTGACACTCCAGGTTTTCACGGAGTAATTTTAATGTACCTTGGGTGGTACTTACTTTTGCGTTGCTTAGCCTTATGATTCTTTGCATAGGCACTATAACAACTATTTCTTCTTCGCATATCCATGATAACATGGACTCTTCAATGGATCACTCCATAACACCCCCTCACTACGACATTTCTGATTCCTACCCATCATCAAGGGTGAGAAAGTATTAGTTATGTAAGTCCTAAGGGGTGCATAGCGAACCCACATCATCTGAGATAAATGACTTCAAAATACCAAATGCCATTTTCCTTATCACATGACGTTAAACTGTGACCTCGCTTCATGCATCGTACGCGGGGTTCCCCACCTTGGACATTCTGCACACCCACTGGTCTCCATGGGAGTGAAATCATTCCTTACATAGAATGAGATCAGCTTTATCAGAGCGTCGTCTATCTGCGTGGAAAGGGAAACCACCTTGGTGTAAGCCCCCAGCTTTTCTTGCGAGAGGAATCATCCCTAATCCTCCTATCTTCTTCCTGGACGAAGACTAGAGAGGGGGGGCATGGGCATCAGAGCCATCGTTTCTTTGGTTCCAAACCCCTCTCCCTTTGGGATTTGTCGCCACCAAGCCTCCCTCTATGATTA
Source organism: Viscum album (assembly GCA_963277665.1). NCBI lineage: Eukaryota > Viridiplantae > Streptophyta > Magnoliopsida > Santalales > Viscaceae > Viscum > Viscum album. Next base: position 634,610,533 of record OY728155.1, on the reverse strand, counting down.
ACTCACAGTGTCCATCTCCTTGGGTTGTTAACCACGCGTAAGACCCTATTTCCTCTTTGGGCTGCCAACCATGTGTAAGCCATACTTCACTTCCCATGGATGCACCTTTAGCGACATGATCTTCAGGTCTTTTCTTCCTCTTGTTTCTCACACCGAGCATGAATAATATGGTATTAGAGTAAGCATCGACCATGAAATCCTTTCTGGGAAGCCTAGTGTGTAAGCCCCATGCCATTCAAAACTACGCGGTCTTTGATCCTTTCCATGGAAAGGTTTGTAGTAAGCCTCCCTGAGGTTCAATCCCAACACCCATTGGTCCAGACTCCCTTGAGGTCGGCTCACCAACACCATTATGAACTACATGGTCTTTTATCCTTTCCAAGGCATGATACATAGAAAGCCTCCCTAAGGTTCAAGCCCAACATCCATTGGTCCCGACCCACTTCACATCAGCTCACCAACCCCATTCTGATCTACGTGGTCTTTGATCATTACCAAGGCAAGGTATGTAGGAAGCCTCCCTGAGGTTCAAGACCAACACCCATTGGCCCTGACTACCTTCATGTTGGCTCACTAACCTCATTCTGAACTACGTGGTATTTGATCTTTTCCAATGAAAGTTATGTAGGAATCATCCCTACGGTTCAGGCCCAACACCCATTGGTCCTCACTCCCTTCACGTCGGCTCACCAACCCCGTTCTGAACTACATGGTCTCTGATCCTTTCCAAGGTAGGGTACATAGGAAGCCTCACTTAGGTTCAAGCCCAACATCCATTGGTTCTGACCCACTTCATGTCAGACCACCTTTATCCCACAAGACGTTAAAATGCATGCCTCATTTTTATCCTGCACGACGCTAAGCTGCATCCACCATCCCGAACTACTTGGGCTTTGATCCTTGTCTTCTAGATAGGGTACGTAGGAGGCCTCCATGAGGTCCAACCCCATCCAGTGGTAAGCTGTTGTGCCCTAGAGGTAATCTGTTGTGCCCCCATCCGGTGGTAAGCCATTGTGTCCCCATCTAATAGTAAGTCGTTGTGCTCCAGCAGTAATCTGTTGTGCCCCAACGGTAAGCCGTTGTGCCCCATCCAGTGGTAATCCGTTGTTCCCCCATCTAGCGATAATCTATTTCACCCTCATCTAATAGTAAGATGTTGTGAACACAATACAATGGTATGCCGTTTTCAACCCAATCCCACAGTAACCCGCTGTCTTCCCTTCTGTTGGGACCCACACACTTGTCCCTCCCAGTGGCGTAAGACCAACCTCGGGCTGCTAACCACATGTAAGCCCCATTATATTATTGGGACACTGTCCTCTATGCACACCCTGATTCTATACCCCCACTAAACTACATGGACTTTGATTCTCTTCCATGGGGATACATATGAGATCTCTTGGAAGCTCAAGCACAACACCATCATCACCCTTGAGTTGACACCATCTCATTATCCATCCACTTCACATAACCATCCATCTTCCATCCCTATTCCCACATGGGCCGGCACATCCCATCGAGATCATGGCGATCCAACTCCTAACATCAGTGTTCTCTCCAGGGGTTTCACCCCTCTGATCCACTCTAGTCAGTGTTCCAATCAGTCTGATCCATCCCCACTAGACGTTAAACTGACAGAATACCCTGTGTTAAACATGGGAAGATAAGAAAAAATCAGATACATTTCTATGGCAAATAATTCCTTGTATTCGAAGTGGGATTCCTCGGGATTTCGTGCCCTCGAGAAGCCTTGTAATAAGTGGAAGAAACCCCAATGAACTAGTGTTCCATCATCCAGACATGACAGTGATGTCCAACATGACCACTCCCTCAACCAATGGTTGCTGCCCTGGCTGGAACCCTTGGAATATCCCGATAGAAGCAGTGTAATTAACTGTTTTCCAAGATGATATGGCACTGGGAAGAGTTTCATGAAAAACATCTTAGTCTATACGGGAGATCCAAACTAGGTAATGAATTATGAGGAGGATTCCATGGAAAGAGGAATTGACATCCCATCATCCCATTTAAATTAAGGAGAAAACTTCCATAATTAAGCGACGAATGTTTCCCGCATTTGGAAGGAAGGAATGCAGGGCAATAGTCAACAAATCCCCATTGTCCTCAAATAGATGGATGCATGTGCCTTGATGAAAGCATCAGAAACATTAATGGTGAACCCAACGTGATGTTCTTCTTCTTAATTTCATGATTTTTAGAGTTTGAGAAATCAGTGGATTAGCATTTCACCGGATCCAGTTATCCATTGTCGGGTCCCTCCAAGTAAATAGCGGGCTTGGAGTGAGACTCACCAGAAGATATAGCAGTCAAAACATTGGACATACCGATCTGTGATGTTGTCAACATGGATCCTTCTTACCAGACATTGGAGATGGAATGGCGTTGGGACACTAGATGTCAGTTTCTTTATTTCAGCACTAATGGTTTAATCTCCCTGCTTTCAGGAACCATGCTTCTGCACCAGGAACCCGATCTCCACTGGGCCACCGACGCATGGGTAGGGGAAACGCCAACGCAGCAATCCCATGTGGCTGAACCGCTTCTATGACGAATTCTACACCCACAGCTTCTGGACACCCACACCCCATATCCCATTCTGAATTCGTACAACAAAGGGTTATAAGCGAGCTCATACGCCAATACGAGGAGGTGAGGATTATACCGACTAGGGATATGACCCGGTAGTATTTAGAGACATCTATTACTTATCACCACCACCACCCCTAAGGGAAACATAGGGATCCACTACTCCCCACCCCAACGTACAATATTTAGGGAGCCTTTTCCTGAAATTTCTCGACAACTCTCTCCCCTATACCGACGAGGTAGGGGATGTCTGGGCCAACCTAACTGTGTTCCCGTACCAGGGGCCCCCACTAGGCCATGCCAATTCCACCACCCAGTCCCATGTGATGAAGAGTAGGAAAGCTATGTACCTACACCACCATCCCTAGTCCGGCTGACCCGACACTAGTGTCGGGGACATGACAAATTGGAATCACTCCATGGGGCGTCGACGTCAGAAACTACTGTGGATCGGGCCATCGCCGATGTGTATCATCAGAATCCTATGAACACAGTGTAGGGGAACTTATATAATCATCCCAGATCGAGGCCCCAACTTCCCCATGGGCAGGCTGGGTCGACTTTCTCGGTCATCGGCGTAGGGAGCACCCGCTGCGGACCGACCCACGACAGTGACACCCAGTACGAAGGTCGTCCCCGTACCTCCACCATGGAGAACATGGGTCCTCCCCACTTCCATGAAAAAAATGTATTCCCAACCCATTCTACCTTCAATCTGATAAGGGTCCCCCACGATAGTAGCACACAGTACGAAAGCCTCTCCCGTGCTCATTATATCAGGTATGGGGTCATTCCTCCTGCCACGGACCGCCGATATGAAGATGTTATGAATCCAGCCAATCTCTAGTATGGGGGGATTCCCCATTTCCTTGTAGTAGATAGCGTAGTTCCTCGTCACCTCAAAAATTAGAGGATTGATGATCATCTTCATTTCATCAACACCCAGCACGGAGGTCCTACCCATGTTTGGCATGAACAGTATGGGGACCCTCCTCGCACTGATACTGCCAAGGGAAGCAAGCATAGATGTCCTAACCATGAACCCATAATCTCTAATAGAGGTACTAACTACTCAAACATTTTTGAGGTAGGTCCCCTGTGCACATCAGCTAGTTGACACTAAGTTCCTCCCCGTGTTTCCTTTGATATCGGTCCATGTGTTCCTCGCACCCGAGCTCACTCAGGAAGAAGTACTCCCTGCCCCAGCACCAGTATGGTTGTAGTACCGCCTCATGACAAAAAACTAACTTATCTCAAGGAACCATCTTGAGGAAGGAGGTCGGGTCATCATCACCGCCATAAAAAAATGACGAGAAAATTCAGACTGAGATCAAACTAGTCTGCTTCTCAGATTCTGAGGCAGAATACAATTAAGCGATGAAACCCTCATCTAGATCCTTCATGTCAAGTTCAAGAGTGGGAAATAGGTGAGTTAGCCTTATAATTATAGAATTCAAGGTCCATTATATTACCGCCTCCCTCCACAGGTATATCGAGGAGGACAAAGATTTAGAAACACCAGAGGTTACAGTCGTGCAATTGTCACCATCATCACCAGAAGCACTCTCTACCTCAACTAGAGATCACCAAGATATATTTTGGGGATCAATGGTGGATGAGAAGCAGTGTGATCCATCTCCAGTATCTATAGTCCCTACGCTAAAAACTGTAGTCTCCATCCCGTCTTACAACAATGTGCTAGTTAGGTCACTACAATCTTCGGAGGATAGCCCTTGATGCGGCGGCTTGTCAGCTCGCTCGCCGTATTCTCCACCGGCTAGCCTTCCATCAAAATGATCTACATCAGTACCAATACCAGTTCTCCTATGACCTCTAGTAGATGAGTGGGGAAATGAAGGTCTAGACCCTAAATCTGGACCACAGAGCTAGTGGGATATTCTCATGGTTGACCATTTCCCAGAGAAGTTCTGGCCAGTTGCAGTGCCAAATTTTAGGGAAACAGAAGCACTTACCCAGGAGGAGGTTGAATGCTTTTACTAGACCCCATGGGAGACTCATTTCCACATTTGAAATTGATTAGTGTCCTACCCCAAGAGTTGGGCGCATTTTGAGGATATTTTCCAACAATGTGGTTTGGTCAATTTGGTCGCACTCCCCGTGGCCCAACGCCCTAAGTCCCCAGGCTGCCATATGACCCTAAAAAATGATGCATTCAGATATTTAAATTGATCCACATGATAATCAAGGATGATTATCCCCATGTGAATATCCATGTCTTGGGTTAGTAAATGATCCTTTATTTTTATTCCATATGGCGCCAGCCTGATTTTCCAAGCCACGTAGAGGATATGCCTCTAGGTAGGGTCGCAGTTAACATGGATGACGTATTAGAGGGAGAGAAAAAGCTGGATCTCCTTGATGGGGGCTTACCCCTTGAGGGAGTTCCACAGCTCTTGGATCTGTTGGGAAGGTTCATTCACCAATAGAGAAATCTATTGGGTCTTCTAGTGCCCACCAAGGCACTTGTCCTCAGCCGGAATCCTAATATGGTCAAGGAACACCTTAGAGATATCAAACCCTCCAATATGTCTGGCTCAGTGCAGAAGGCGGAAGATGATCCCAAAAAGGTCGCATTGCATTATCAACTCTCCGAACACAAGAAAATTTTCGACAACCTCTTTTCTGAATTCATTTCAAAGCGACGGCCGAACTATGGTGATCCTCGGCCAGGGTAGCAGGGGCAGGCAAAACTTCCCCTTGGTGAACTACCCCTAGGTGACCCTGACCATCATGCCCACACAGAAAGGGTTGAGGATGAAACATATGGAAAGAGGGTACGATATGTGTTTCCAAATCCTCCTGAATGGCATAACAATCGTCGGGACCTAGGTCTGGTTCCCCTAGGTGCTCCACAGGTCATTCCACTAGCCGCTCTATGAGCCATTGGGCATGCTTATTGTGTTGAAGAACCCACCAATGCACTGGGGTTTAGGGATCCCTGTCAAGATAGGAACACCCACCCAGATGATCCAATGGTGGCACTAATCACCCACCTCAAAGCTTTAGAGACTATAATAGTGGAAATCCTGCCTGATGGAAATCCATATCCGGCATGGGTGGATGACATGCTAGCACCACCGAGTTTTGGAAATCCCAACTTCTCTCCCTTCGATGGGATAGGGGACCCGTTGTAGCACCTGTCCCACTTTATCTCAAGGTGTGGACCCATGTTGGGAACTCCAGCGTAGTAGGAAGCCATCAACCTCTGATGTTTCGTACATACATTGGAGGGGCCGATGTTTTTTTGGTACAATGAGCTCCCCATTGGATCAGTAGCCAGCTGGGAAGATCTCCATAGGAAATTTATTTACTAGTTCAGTTCCACCACTCTGAAGATGAGTATCATAGACCACTTCAAGTGCAAGCAGTTGTCTGATGAGTGCATTGCATCCTTTGTCACCTGGTGGAAAGGGCTCACATACTCTCTTGACATGCCGTTGAGTCTGGATCAATTGATGATGATGTGCATAGGGAATGTCAAGAAAGAACTAGTCCCCTCTCTTATCACCTATAACTACCCTGGGGGATTCTAAGACTTCTCTGATAAGGTCATGTGCCTAGAAGAAGCCTTGCAACAGGCTACCCAGGCACGCCCATTGCCTCCTGTAATCCCTACGAGAAGAGACGAAAGGGTTGATCACACCATAATGGCTCAACTAGAGGACCCCCAGGTACCTAGAGTTGTTACCAATGGATCTACCTCCACATCCTCTCAAAGGCCCTCCACCTTAGGCGTAGCCTCAAGCCCAGCAACGCCCACCCCAGAATCGGTAGGTGCCCCCATAGAATGTGCAACCACCACCCAGATGAGATAACCAGGATCCACCTCCTTGACAGGCTCCTCCAGTCCCTCGTCAGGGTTAGGTTCCAAGTCCCCCCTTCTTGGATAGGAGGAACCAGATCTAATCATTAACGAGGCTCAAGTCCCTGGTTATTTCTGAAGTTCCCTAGAGCAGGGGATTTTACGTTTTCATGAATGTAGGAGACTAGAAGAGATGAACCTCACTGATCATCCTAATTACTGACCCTATCACCGGATCCTGGGGAACACTCTCAAACAATATTATGTGTTTAAAGACTGGAATCAAGAATAGGTGGATAACAATATAGTCCGGTTAGGCCCAGCTCTGGCTAAAGTGGCATGTGTATTCGTGAGGCCAGACAGTAGTAGCGGCAGTGAAGGCGAGTGGAATCAGGTTTCTAACCGCGGGTCCCAAAAGTATGATGATTGGATGGCTGTTAAAGTAGTCACATGTTCCCATGGTGCTATTTGTGCATTCCTGAATTGTCAAGAGCCTTCAGAGGCCGCATCTACTACTTCTGCATCGTCATCTCAGCAGTCCCCTTCTCAGAAGAGAAAACGTCGATGAAGCAAGGGAAAACAACATCCCCCACCAATGCCATCATCATTCCATACTCTCATAGACTTAATGCCCCCATAGATGATGATACCTCTAAGAATTGATTCAATAGTGGATGAATATTAGAGTGGTGGTCAATGGTACAACTTAGTTAATACTGTAGAGCTGGTAAACCTCCTCCTGATTCATGATGATGAGGAGCACCAGGAGGATCCTCCCAATGTCCCCAGCCGTCGTCAGCGTCGACAGAGCCGCATAAATATGGGCCATCAGAGTGCCTAAGTCAGTACTTCTATCTAGGATGTCCATGCGACTAAAACCAGGAATCAGGCCCTGGACGGAGCTCAACACACACATCCTTCTCATCTAGTGACACCAGGTATGCGTTCGACGTCGTTTGTGTTGCTTGATTAGGAGGAGCCACCTCTACCATGTCGTGATCATCCATGACCTACTATAGGCTGGTGTTAGACATCTAGACCTCATCCAGTAGTCACTCCACATGCTTTGAATAGTGGGAAGTGAGATATTCCTAGCACCAGTTAGCCGCTGGCCCAATCGGCAGGGCCAACCATACCCCCTGTCATAGAGCGACCTCTTGTAAGCAGAAGTTCATACCTGGCACGGAAGTATGATGTTCTCAAGAATCTTTAAATCATTCCAGAAATGCTATCCATCATAGAGGACCTTCACCTATCATCAGATATGCATGAGTCCCTCTCCAATGCTTTAAGATGCCCCCTCTAGTTTGAGACGGAGGTAGTAATTGCATAAGCCTTTCATGGTGAGGCGGTCGAAAATGATGAATGCCAGGACATCATCTCATTCAATGGAGAAGATGAAGGATCTCCCATATATGGGAACATTCTCCCACTATACATCACCAACCAGTTCAATGGCATGGAATTTCATCACTGTCTTGTCAACATAGGCTCTGGAATCAACCCAATCCGGCCTTGGACACTGTGAAAAATGGGATTATCTGAGGATGATCTGAGTCTCTCTGACCTAAGAATCCAAGGTTATGATAGGATGGAGTAGACACTAGTCAAGAAGATCCATTTGAAGACCCAGTTTGGTGGTCTAATTACCTGAACCGAGTTTATGTTTATCTCTCAAGACACCGCCTACAATGCGTTGATGGGTAGGCCATGGATCCACCTACATGCGGCGGTTCCCTCATCATATCACCAGTTCCTTAAGTACCCCCTTAATGGTCAAGTGGGTTTGATTCAAGTTGACACATCCACCTTTTCCTCTTTTGAAGCCCACTTTCTGGATGCTGATTATTACAAGATCAAGGACAAGAAGATTCAGGCTAATGAGGTCGAGCATGCTACGGTTGCGACCGACCCATGGGCAGTTCTAGCTAATGCATACGTCTTTCCAGTCCATCAGTTGGAGGATAAAACTATGGACATGGGAAAATACTTTGTTGTTTCTGTAACAAGTAGGGAACACATTCCCAAGTCTACGTGATTCTATAATATCACCTCATACTCATACACAAATTAGGAATAGGTGATCTCAGAGCCTCTTATCCCCATAAGGTATCGGGATGTCCACCCCACGGAAATGGAAATACATCATACTTTTTCTTTTTTCCGAGCTGGAATTAACTGGCCCAAGACGGCCCGCCACTATTACTTTGATATCATCAAGTGTGGCCCCTTGGGCCAAAGACCATTTGGGATCGGATCAACAACCTTCATCGGTATGGTTGCGACAACATAGGAGTCCCCAGATGTAGTGTCCATAGTCATTCAGGTTGGTACTAGCCTCCCATTCAGAGCTATTGACTTAGAGGAAACTCCTCCCATTGATGATATCCCATTTATAAGTGAATAAGAGGATTTAGAGGATCCTTCCACCCCCTTTGAAGAGGGCGTCTCTGCCACAGTCGATGAATTGGTACAGGTGAACCTCAGTAGTGAGTCAGACCTGAAACCCACATTGACCAGTTCCACTATGCCTCTTGAACAAAAATAGTAGCACATAGACTTACTTAAACAACACCATAATGTATTCTCCTAGATTTATGATGAGATTCCAGGACTATATCCTCAGGTATCCATCCACCACCTTAGTCTCCCAGAAAATCATCACGGGTTCAAGAAGCCTCTCAGAAAGATGCACCCTTATCACGATGACATGGTTGAGGAAGAAGTTGATAAGCTCATTAGATCCAATTTCATTATGGAGTTCTAGTACCCTAAGTGGCTAGGAAACATTGTTCCAGTAAAAAAGAAGAAATGACATATCAGAGTGTGCATCAACTTCCAGGATCTCAGTCATCACTGTCTGAAGGATGACTTTCCCCTTCCTATTATAGAATTGTTGATCGATGCTACAACTAGATTCCAATCCCTTTATTTCATGGATGGGTACTCCAGGTATTACTATATCTGAATGGCCCCTGAGAATGAAGATTATTCAGCCTTCAAGGCACCATAAGGTACTTTTTGTAACCAAGTCATGCCCTTCGGTTTAAAGAATTTGGGTGCCATATATTTGTGGGAAATGCATCATATATTTAAATTGATCCTCAGAATGTTGGTGGAATGTTACATAAATGACCTGGTGGTAAAATCTCACCATGGTCAAGACAATATCAAAGGCCTTGAGAAAGTGTTTTACTTCCTTTGTTCCTGTCACCTTAAGATGAACCCATTGAGGTGTGCCTTCAGGGTCACCTCTGGAAGGTTTCTTAGCTTCGTTGTCAGATAAAAGGTCATTGAGATCAGCCCAAAGAAGATTAAGGCCATTGTCTAGATGTTTCCTCCGACTAACATTCAGGAGCTTCGAGGTTTCCAAGGCCACAGAGCCTACATACGCAAATTCATCATGAATTTGGCAGGAAATTGTAAGCCCTTTTCTCGGCTTATAAAGAAAAAAACCATCTATGAGTGGGATGAATAATGTAAGAATACAATTGAGGAAATTAAGGAGTATCTTCTCTAGCCTCCAGTCATAATGCCACACATCTCTAGAAAGCCACTGGTCCTTTATGTGACCGCCCTAGAGCGATCTCTTGACACCCTTCTCGCCCAAAAGAACAATGAGGGAACAAGGAATAGCCTATACTACCACAGCCTCATGCTCTTCAATACAGAGACCAAATACTCCCCTATTGAGAAGTTCTTTTTTGTGCTTGTATTCGTAGTACAGAATTTACGACATTACTCGCAGAACCATGAGGTACAACTGGGGTCCTAAGTAGATCCGTTGAATTAAATCTGGAGCCGACTCAAGTTGAAATGTCGTCAAGATCGGTGGGAAGTGATTCTCCAGAAGTTCGACATTAAAATTTTCCCTTAGAAGGATATTAAGGGGAAAGCGTTGGAAGACATCCTTGCTTTCCATCCATCTCCTATGGACCAGTCCCTCAATCTTTATTTTCCTGATGAGGTAATTCTCTCGGTACAATGAGCCATCCCCTGTTGGAAAATGAACTTCGACGGTGCTACCTGGAGCCTCAACAACAGAAGGATCAATGACCCAAGGCTCAACAGAGTAGGCCTAGTAATCATCTTCATTACCCTAACACAAGCTGTTCTGCCATATTCATTCCTATTGTTTGAAGTTTTCACCAACAATGAGGCAGAGTATCAGGCTCTCATTACTGGCCTCAAGATAGCCCTCTAGATAGACGTTCCCCATTTTCATGTGAATGGGGACTCTGGACTAGTCATCAAGTAGATCAACAGTTACTATGCCATCAAAAAGCTAGAGCTCGTGCCATTGTTGGAATGCACACTTTAGTAAATGGAGAAGTTTACATCTCATTCAGAAGTTACTCACATCCCTCGATCTCAGAACAGTTAAGTTGATGCCCTGGCCAGCCTAGATGCATCACTTGCAAAGCCCGAACATGATGATCTAATATTCCACGTGGCACACTGAAGAATCATTGCTCCCATCACTTCAGATGACGATGAAATCTCACAAGTAAGCCACATTACCATCGACGCCTCCATGTCAGGACCCCCAGGTTCCCTATATGCAGTGATTAATGTGAATCCTGATTGGAGAAATTCCTTTCTTGAGTATCTCTAGAGTGGTAATATCCTAGTAGATCAGGCCTAGCACAGTCGAATCTGACGTCGTGTGTTACAGTTCACCCTCTAGGACGACCGTGGTCACGAGCAGATCATCTACAAGAATGGGTTTGATGGGGTACTCCTCTGTTGCATTCAAGGACATGAGATTTCCCAGGTCATGTAGGAGGTTCATGCCAGTTTTTACGAGGCTCATCAGACTGGTCCAAAGCTATCTCATCAGATCAAGAGACAGGGGTACTTTTGGCCCTCCATGATCCATGAATGCATCGAGTTCTCCAAAAGGTTCCATGCGTGACAATTTCATGCTAACTTCATGAATCGGCCACCAGAGCCTATCCACTCTACCATGTACTATTATCCATTTTCGGTATGGGGAATCGATGACATGGGACCATATCCACCAGTGACAACTCACCAGTGTAGATTCATCCTGACTGCTATAGATTTATTCTTCAAGTGGGAAGTGGTAGTTGCACTCAAGGTGGTGAAGGCCCATTGCATCATTGACTTTGTGAGCTCCAACATCATCTACTTATTTGGAGTCCCTCACGTAGTCCTCATCGATAATGTCACTATCATTCGAGTAGATGAGTTGAAGAAATTGTATGCTAAGTACAACATCCGTTCTAACCATACCTCCCACTATAATGTGCATGAAAATGGATAGATCAAGGCATTCAAAAAAACCATCTCTAACATTATGAATAAAATGGTTGTTCAGAATAAGAAGAGTTGGCCAGACAAGCTCCCCAACACCCTTTGGGTTTATTAGACGATGACTCGTAATTCCACATAGGTAGCCCCATATTACTTGGTGTACAGAATGGAGGTCGTCCTACCCATCCAGATTCAATTTCCGTCATTGTGCAAAACTATCTATGATCCGAAATCACCAGATAAATTAGTTAAAATTAGTTTGGTTGAGTTGGAAGCACTCGATGAGAATAGGCTATGTGCCCTGCCAATTTGGAAAGACATCAGAATAAGATAACTAGATCTTTTAACAAGAAAGTTAGCCTCCGCTCATTCCTGCAAGAAGACTTGTTATTGGAACTAAGAACACCAATGATACCAGGTAGGAAACCACCCAAGTTGGAGCCCAAATGGGAATGACCTTAAATCATTCACAAGGTTTAATCCAATGGCGCATACTCACTGGTTACCATGGATGGTGAGTGTATAACTCCTCCCACCAATGCCAAGTTCTTCAAACAATACTTTTCTTGAGTCCCTATGGTCCAGCACAAACCTAAAAAACATTAGGGTCCTACATGACCTTAAAATATCTAGTCCTACCCAACCTTATATGGTGAAATGTCCCCCATGACATTAAACTGCATGTCATCCTTCAAGATGTTAAATTGAACCTCAAGAACAACGTATGTCTTGATTCCCATCCTCATGGGATATGTAGGAATGCTCGAACGCCTCTTCCTAAGTTAAGCCATGTAATGTTCTCATTTGGATAACCCTTCAGGGTGTAGTTCCCTTTGAGGATCTCATGTGATGCAGCCTAAGATTCTTTGTCCCCACTCAAGGAAAGATTATGAAGGTTGCACCATGATCCCCTCCTTGTTCTTCTAATCTGCCCACATCCTTACCATATGACGTTAAACTACATATCCATTTCAGAACTACGTATGGATTGATTACCATCCTCACAGGATATGTAGAACTCATAGAAAATTCGTCCATAGGCCTAGCCCCAAACTCGGAGATCTCTCCATGAGTATTGTCTCACATAGGTTACATAATGTGGATGATGTGTTTCGAATATGTTCAATAGCTACCCTTTATCATTTTAACCACCCCCATATGTCCCAAACATGGAGTGTAGTGGTTCATTTTTCCCTGTCGTCTCCCCAAACCTTGGTCTTCCTTGAGCAGGAGTGTAATTTTAGCTATCAGACCCTTATGTGATAGGGAGAGCCTAGTCCTACTCCTTGTTTCCCACACCGAGCATTGCTATTGTGATATTAGGTGCTGAGGTAAGGCAATACCCGTATGAGGGATTATACAGTTAAAGTTGGCATGGAGGCCCAGCCTCAGGTCCCTTGACCCTTTCGCCCCCTTGGACCATGTTCTCATTTAGGAATGTGTAGTGTGGTATGGGCTTATTCCCTCATTCTTGTCGGGCTATTTTTCCATGCCACAAATACCCCTATTGAGACATCCCTCCATTTATCATTCCTTTCGTGAGCACATGCCCTGCCATGCTTCACGATCCCCATCATTTGCGGTTTCCACCATCTTTTATATCCAAATGGACCCCCGATCAACGTAGGTGCTCAGCCCAAGGGCCCTCCTACCATTTCAGGCCAGTATCCCTAAGGATTATGAGAGACAAATTGATACAATTCCCATGTTGAAAATACAGTCAATGGTCGACGCTCAGTAGTTTTCCCCCATACTCTAGTCACATAAGGGCGGATACTGTGTTGTGCACCAGGTCAATAGTTGTCCTCTATCATCATTGCCACTTTTTGGTCTTCCATATGGACGATGATTCACCCTCTCTGCTCAGCTTACCTATGCAAATGACATTAAACTAGGCATCTATGGTTCGAGCTCTATGACCTTAAACTAAGATAACCATTATCCTCACTAAAATAAGTTAAAATTCATGATGGATGTGACATTCTATTTGTGGTCCAGCCTTAAGTCCCTCAACCTTCTCGGGCCCCTGGCCTATGTTCTCACTTAGGATTGCATGGTGTGGTATGAGATTATGTTCTCATTCATGTCAGGTTACTCTCCGTGCTGTACATGTCCCTCGTTGGGATATCCTGTCCCTATTTTTGTCCTTACTTCATGAATATAAACTAAACATAATCCTAATAAAGACTACGCATGGCTTGATTACCATTCTTATGGGATACGTAGGACCTCCCAAACATCTTGTCTTCGGGTCCATCCCCATATCTTAGAGGCCTTCCAATCATCTTGGCCTCTTATCCCATGTTCTTCCAAGAGAGGGGTATATGGTGTGGTATGGGATTATGTCCCCATTCACATCAGGTTAATAACAACCATGTCGTGTACCTCTCTTGACTGAGAAACCTTCGTTCCCTATCCCTACACTCATCTTTTCGAGCCGGATTCTCTTAAGTTGGGTCCCTTGACCCTCTTCAGTGATTCACCGATGTGACCATGAGTACTATGGTTCAGAGCCTAGAGTGTTGGATTCTTCCTGGACATGCTTTCGCCCATTTTTTAGGCTTCGTGTTTCGCTTCATTTGGGCTTCCATTATCTTTCACATCATAAGGGACCCCAAAATGGCATGGATTCTCAGCTTAAGGGCTCTCCTACCATTATGGGCCAATGTCCTCGAGGGTTTTAGACAATAAATCGATACATGTCCCATGTTTCAAATATGGTTAGTGGTCAACACTCATTTGTTATTCCCATTTTTGGTCACACGATTTGGATGCAGTTTTTCGAACATGGTTAACCATTATCCTCCATCATCACGCCAACCCCTTCAACCTTAAATGTCGGTTATATGATTAACATAATTTTCCATCCAATCATGTCCAAGTGAAATTTCAACACTCATGGTACTATCCCTTAATGTGCATTTGCACGTTAAGAGGACAAAGCTGTGGTAAGGCATAGTTTGGAGCTCTGCTCTGACTTCCCCTTCACGTGTATTCCATGTGTTTGAAAGACCTCTTCTACCCTTGTTTTCCACACCTAGTTTGACTCAAATCGGAATAGGGACCATATCAAGGTCTAAGCTCACTTGGAAGAGTTTCTCTTCTCCATTTTTCTGAGATCTAAGACCTTAAAATAAGATCCCCTTATACCTCATCTTCTAGAACTATGTCTATCTTGATTCTCATTCTCATGGGATACATAGGAATGCCCGAACACCTCGTCTGTGGGTCAAGCTCAACTAAGAGCTCGTCTATCCTACCCTGTATTCTCTGACCTTTTCTGGCCCCTCGGCCCAAGGTTTCTTTCTTGGAATTTCACACGGTGTGATATGGACCTCGTCCTCATTCGCATTGGGTATGCTATATCATTACATGGACATTACCTTTTGATCCTTATCTCTTGTGTATATGTCTGATCCATATGACTTCAAACTATGCCGCCTAGTCCTGAATGACTTTATATTATTACATCTATATTGCATGATGTTGGAGTGCATTGTTGGTTCGATCACATGACCCTAAACCGTGACATTATCATTCTGGCCACATGACAAAAAATAACACTGCATCATGGTGTCCTCGCTCACGGGGACATCATGTTGGGTATCGGTCACCAACCATACCATTTTTTAATGCCTGCATATGGATTGATTCTTTCGAAGATGCTTGGAATTTCTATCCTAGGTCAATCAATTCACGAAAAAAACACATAAATTCAACCTAAAGGACAAACAAGATCTATCAAATACCATTTCTTTTGGTGCGAGGGCCAGACCCACACAACCTTATTATCTCTGGAACTTGTATCTTACCATGCCACACTTAGAACTATGTGTGGCTTGATTCTCATTCTCATGGGATATCTAGGAATGCCCAACCGATCTACTTCGGGCCTACCCTATATTTTATTTTTCGTCCCTCGACCTAAAACCTCCCCAAGAAACACATGGTGATCCAGACTCAAGGTCCTCATTACCATCAGTTTTTATAATTACCTCACCATGTTTCTCCCGCATTCCCAACCATCTTCGGTATGAGATCTATGACCATAAAATAAGATCACTCTGTGTCATATCCTCAAGATGTCAAACCGCATGACACCTTCCAGAACTACATATGGATTGATTCCCATCCTTATGGGATATATAGGAATGACCAGACATATTGTCTCTAGGTCCATCCCCAGAAACCAAAAATCATATCCCCTCTCTTTTAGACCCTAGGACCGAATCTTTTTCGGGACATGTGGTGTGGCAAGTACCTCATGGGTCCTCATTCACGTTGGGTTTTGTAATAGCTATGCCATGTGACTCCCTTGTTGTTTCCCAATATAGTTTGAGTTGTAAGACCCTAATCTAAGATCAGCCTATGGGAACTATGCGACATGTTTGGCTACTTCGCTGCCCTATTCATAGTCCAATAATTCATGTCCCCCTTATTGGACCATCCTATGACCCTTATGTTGGAAGCATGAAACTTCAAAAACCTTGTCCTTGGAGGGGGACTCGACTTCCTCTATCTGATATGCCCTATAGTTGTACTCAGATGCATTTTGACAAAGAGCCCGGATTATGGAATTTTCACTGGGGAATTCCCCTCATTCCATGTCCAAGATTCGTGAGCTCGTTATTTGGATCCTCATCCTCTTCCACTTTTGAAGGGACCCCCATAATGGCCTTGTCTCATTCCACATTGTCTTACCTACCATCTAGCACCAACTTCCCTGAATACCCCGGACAACATTTGTGACAGGTCCCGTGTTTCAAACATGGTCAGCGATCAACCATCATCTGTATATCCCCATATTTGGCTAACCCGATATGGATACTGTGTTTTGAACATGGTCAATAGCTATCCCCTATCATCATGCCACTATCATTGTGGTCTAGATCTCAAGAATCGTAATTCCCATATTTCCACTTCCTTATGTTTAAGTGGAATTCCAAGATACTCGACTTTACTCCTTCACACATCTAGTTTAATTATATAGGTGGGTCAGCACCATTGGGGTGCCATTCACCTAGCATTCCATCACCCCTAAGATACGACTTCGTACACTAGGAAATTCCTATCACTACTCTGTGTTTCCAAC
The DNA here is from genome assembly GCA_963277665.1 of Viscum album. Taxonomy (NCBI): domain Eukaryota; kingdom Viridiplantae; phylum Streptophyta; class Magnoliopsida; order Santalales; family Viscaceae; genus Viscum; species Viscum album. The sequence goes on along the minus strand of OY728155.1, from coordinate 634,593,734 downwards.
ATCGAGCATGACTCACATGAGCTTAGTAGTTTTGGTAGGATGTGTACTGGTGCAGCCATGCCACCCATTAATTTTATCATCCTATATGATGTTAAATTGAACACTCAAAACTACATTAAGCTTGATTCCCACCCTCATGGGATACGTAGGAATTCCCGAATACTCTACTTCAGGCCCATATTAACTTTCACATTTGGTCCCTGGACCTAAATAACTTCCTCTGGTGATACATGGTCTAGTGTAGACTCATTATGTCCTCCTTCATGTTGGTTTTACATCCACCACACCACATACTTCCTTCCTAGGATATTCCCTTTCACTCATCATCATATCGTATGACGTTAAAATGCACAAGTCCACATGTCCTCAACACATGACACTAAACTATGGTTCTACCCTAAACAAGTTCAAGATTCCCCATGTTAGTTATGGGATGCACCAGATCCCTTTCCAGAATGGATTTCCCCTATCAGTATTGGACTCCAGCCACTCAATGTTTAATAACTACATTTTTCTTGATTCTCATCCTTATAGGATCCATAGAGACACCCAGGCATTTCTCCTTGGGCCCAACCCAAGGGTCATTGACCCTTCTTCCCCCTCGGGCCCGATCTCGGTCCAGGAAATATGACCTATACTCTATTTGTATAGTCCTCACCGTATGAAATTTAAACTACAATTCCATCATCCTTAATTGTATGATGTAAAACTGCAGAGCATTCTAGATCCTTACTAGAGAGGACCTTTTTTGAAGTAGTCATGATACTGGATCAGATCGATGTGCCCACCTAATGTGTTTTCATCACTATAGCGTAATATCAAGAGTATTGGACTCCATTCAAACAACCCATCACACCAAACTCCACTCTTTGTGTTCCCTCTATTCAGACCCTCATTTTCTTTCACATCTAAAATAACCCCCCTAATAGTATGGATGCTTGGCCTATGGCTCGCCTACTATCCTGGAAAAATGTTTTGGAAGACTAATGGATGAAGATTCGAGTCATGACCTGTGTTTCAAACATGGTCAGATGTTGGCCCTCATTTTTTATCCCCATTTCGGGCTAACACAATAAAGATATTGTGTTTTGAACACAGTCAATAGTTATTCTTCATTTCCATTCCATACATATGATTTTATGAAATTTGGGTATCATGATTCACATCTTCCACTTCCACATGTTCGGATTAATTCCAATGCCACTGGCGTTACCCTTCTCATGCACTAGATCACATTGGTAATGTGATGATTTGACTATTCTGAGAGCTTCATCCTCCAGTTGGGCCTCCTTTTCATCTTAGAAATATGGATTGGTTATTCAGACCCAGGATGCCTGGAGCTTGGTTTTCACTCTTATGTTAGGGTGGAATGATAATGTGGCCATCCCTTGTTTCTCGTATCGGGCCCGACCCACATGAGCATAGGGACTGATCGTCTGATGTTCCATGAATATAATGAAAATCCAACAGATCAAAAATGAATAACAGAACACATTCCTGAATCTAGTATAAATAGTCAAAGAATGAAAGTGTGTTAAAAAGTTACGTTCATCACAATACTTAAGGATCGACCCCTACCATGGATGGGTTGTCCCCTTCAAAAGAGTGTTGTAGCTCCGCCACCCACTAACTTGTGGCGTCCAAGACTCGCTATTTCCTGTTCAGTTCCCGATCCTCTTCGACAGTGAGGGGAAAAGTTCATTAGATGTGATCCGGGCCCACTACTAATTGGTTTGGATAATGGTAATCTCCTCATAGGCTTACCTCATGAGCTCTTTGGCCTCCGCCAGCTCAGCCTTCAGCAGTGATATAATCTTTGATTGCACATTGAGGGAAACTGAATGTTCATCTTCCTAGATGTGCAACCGCTAAATCTCATTTTCAGCCTCCTAGAGCCTCTTGATGTTCACTGCTTTTCCCCGCTGTGAACCCACACCAAGGCCACAGTCATACTCCTGAATCTTCTCAGCCATGAGGTATTGAACGAGCATGTGGGGACATTTTGCATTCAACCTCCAACTCAAAGTTCACATAGTCTCAAATGAACTCTCTCCATCTGGTCTATCCATTGGGCCTGAGGGGTTTCATCGATGAAGCTCTTGATCAACTTCCATGACCAGTGATAAACTATCTTGTCATCCTATTTATTAGAGGCCGTTTCGTTCCACTCCGCGTGGTTGGCCAGCTCATACGCAGGGAACTCCCCCAAGAACTCATCAATAGGGTCTGCCTCTGGTGTCTGATCGGGTATGGTAGGACCTGTGTTATCTAATCAATCTTCATCATCAGATCCCACTTCATTAATTTCAGGCCCATCCCTGCTAACGGTCCCACCAGTGATTGGGAGAGCTACCGCTTGGTCAGTTTGGATATCCGCCTCCATGACCATCAGAATTCCCCTAGGAAATGTTCCGCTAGAAGTACCAACCAACATCTCCAATGCAGCCCATGCCATTTGAAGAACCTTTCATACCAAGAAGTTCACAAATGTCAGTTAACCTGATCGATGGGTGGAAATCATGAATTTTGTAGAGGAGACTTATAGAGATCGAACACTTGGTCTCGTTCATGGGTTGTTTCCATCTGGACCTTGAGGCGTGGCCCTCTATATATTGTTGGATGGTTTGAAAAATCTGGAGGGGCCACCTGGAGTGTCATGGACCCACTAGATGCAATAATCGCCACACCAGTGGGCACAAATCCAAAAGGTTGTGCATCTACATCTGTAGTAGGGCTAGAATGGGTTATTTTTATGAGGTTCTCCTACACACTTCAAATATTCATAAGGTATTAAAAATGACATGGAAGAAAACCCGGAGGAAGGGGCTTGGGATGTTATCTCAAGGGCCTCTTCAAATTCTTCAAGATATGAGCCTTGATCACTGACTTCACCCTCCTCCAGAGGGCTCACTCTGCTGGCCTCCTCCCCCTAGGAGGAATCATTTGATGATTCCAAAAAAGGGAAGAACTCCCTCAATTCTATAGTCGATAACTACATAGGGGTCGTTCAATCCAACAAAACCTTCACCCGATCTGTCATTGGGTGTGGGTAACCCCAGGAGTACACGAAGTCCTCCAAATCAGAAAGTTCTTGTTACACCTACGCCAGGGATACTGCAAAGCCAGCCCCGACAGGGCTGATTCCTGGAAAATCCATCCTAAGGTGGTTCAAGTGTTTCCACATCTTTGAAAAGTTGAGGAATTTCTTGTTGGCATCCCAGATGTCCCATGACTTTGAGAAGTCATCATTCTATGTCATGTTTATATGGAGCAGCTGCTTCCCCAGCGCCTGAGTGGATATACGACAGAATCCTCTTGGTGGCCTCCTTTCCAGATAACTCTGCTCTTCTAGGAATGTTGGGTCTGCTGCCACTGCTGGATCCACTGCCGCTGCCTCCCCCTCAACTGGTACGGGCCTCACCGCCATAACATCCCTGCCACCACGGGATGTACATGCCACCTTCTGACCCTGGTCTTGAGGATGGGGAGGCACACCACTACTTTATTGAATGGTTGGCTACTTCAGCATCTCCCCCGGGTTGTCCTCCTCTCATCTTTTGGCATACTCCTTCACCAACCCGAAGATGACTATGGGCGGAGGAAGCTCATTCCACATCTTTAAATCTTCCTTTGTGAACATGAGCCACATTTTTCTCATCACACAAGGTTTCTTATCGTGGAAAACAACTGAAATGGACATCCCCCACATCTTCCTTATCTTCCCCCGACACCACGTTCATTAACGCCATCTCCAGTGGTGGAACCTTTCTTGGGTCTTACCACACACTAATAATGGGGAGAAACTAATCATACATTGCCCCCAATATTGGGACCATCAAGATCTGATTCAAATCCCATAGACTAATGCGACCTCTCCATGGTGCAAATGGAAGGTATTGGTCCTCGAAGACTATCTGCTCAGTAACTCTGAGATAAACTACTTAGGCTGATAAATGTGAAATTTTGAGGCCCAAGATGCCTCATAGAAACCCACTTTCCTTAGCTATGCCCCAAATTATTCACACGTAGCACCTACCCAGTAGGTCCATGCCCAGTCATCTGTGATTTTGCCACCCTGGCTCAAATCCCACTCATCGGACCACCCCTTCCCCGAGTTCCTCAGAGCTGCCGTCAAGATAGTCTGGTACAGCTAGGGAGATGTCTCTGGCTGTAGTTACTTATCTTAAAAGTTGTTCAAATTATTGTACACACTATCATAATTGACATGTGTGAAGTCCTCCCAGGCATGGCTGTCAGCTACCCTGATCCACTGGCGTTGACACGATGTGCTCCAAAACAAGTAGGATAGTGTGTCCCTACTCGCTTCAGGAATGAATAAATCATCCCTTATGCCGAAGCCATATAGAGTCAACCTCTTGCACAAAATATATTTTTTCTGGATTTCTGAAAATAGCTCCACTAGCAAATTTTGGTTAGAATGGCTTCGAACAGACTCCCCTAGACCCAAGCTATTCTCCATCTTCACCCTCCAGGAAGTATCTGCAAGGACCCCATGGAAGCCTCTTGGTGGGCCATTTATTTTTCAAGATTTGGATATTTGTTTTGTTCTAGATCATGAAGCTCTTTAATAGAGCTCATTTGAAAAGGCAGTTCACGGAGCCCTGCCCTAGCCTTCAGATGCGAGTCACAGAGCAGACCGATGGAATGTCAAAGACTTACTGTGCACTGCAAATCAGAAGGCCCGATTCATAGAGATCAATCGCGGAATATGTGGAGTGTCACGATCCAAGAGCACTAGAGGCCAAAAACATGGAGAATAGAAAGGAAAAAAGAGAGTTCATCTCCCCTATTTATAGACGTGGACCCCTGGCACATTGTGGTGTGTCCAACCGTAGAGAGCTTCACATCATTCTCAACCCTCACGACGTCGCTCTACTTCACAGACCTCCTTTGCGAGTCATCTTCACAATTGATTAAGAGATTTTAGTGAGTGACCCTCATACATTGACCTTCACATTATCCTCAGGTCCCAGTATGAGGGGGGACATTTGTTGGCACCAAAATTTGGGAAGAACAAGAACAAACAGAAAGCCTTAGATCTTCCTCTTGAAGCCTATTAACAGAGCCCCCGTAGCCCTTCGGTCGATGAAAATCTCCCCCTTCATGATGCCACCACAGAGCAGAGAGGCGAGATGCTCCGCGAACGCATTTTACATTCGCAAATCCACCGTAGATCAAGGAGGTGGGAGGCTTCGTGAACCCATTTGATGTTTACGATACCGCTGTGGAGCAAGGATACGGGAGTCTCCATGAACCCAATTGACGTTCGCAAACCCACCGTGGAGCAAGGAAGCGAGATGCTTCGTGAATAAATTTGACGTTCTTGAATCCGCCACATGGTTATGAAAAAATGCCACATGTCTTCATTCCACACGATCTATGATTCATGGTGCCCCTTGCCTATAAATACTGGGCTCCCCTTGAGCCCAAAAGATGGATCCTCTGACCATTTGCCTTATTATCTCCCAAATTTCAAAGCAATTTCTGATGTGTGAACCATGAGATTTTCAAGGAACTTTTTCATCGTGAATTTCCTCACCCTTTGCATGAAATAAGACTCTCTTCAAAGAGAGATGCCCTTCACGGAGTCCCCGAGCCTCCACGAAGGAAGGGGAGCCCCAAGGGGACTCGGGTCTTCATGGAGTACTTATGATTCACGAAGTACCCTCCATGCACATATGATCCACATGCTAAGGCAGGGTCACTGTGGTTTGTGAAGCACATTGCTTCACAATGCTATGCTTTGTGGGGAACCCTTGCTTCACGAAGCACCGCTCCATGAATCCCTTTCTACTTCATGAAGAACCTTCCATATACACATATTCCCTATGCCTAGGCTAGGACACCTCACTTTGTGAAGCATACCCTTTCATGAAGCCCCTCCACTTCATAGAGCACCAAATCTTCACGAGGCTTCTACCTATGATCCCCTTTGCTCCGCAACTCCTTTTTCCATGTGAACCTATAGGTTAGCACGAAGTGATTTAAAATTACCTTAGGTGGGACTTCCCATTGTGTTGCTTCACTTTATGCTTCTTCAAATAGGCATGCCATCCACTATTGCTTCTTCGCATAACCACACTAACATGGACCCCTCAATGGATCACTCCATAACACCCCCTCACCATGTAATTTCTGATGCCTTCCCTTCCTCAAGGGTAGGTGGGTATCAGTTATATAAGTCCTAAGGGGTGTGGAGCGAACCCATCTCATCTGAGATACAAGACGTTAAAATTCCAGGCAGCATCGTCCTCAACACAAGACGTTAAATTGTAACCTCTCCCCATGCTTCGTACGCGAGGTTACCCACCTAGGAAATTCTGCAATTCCCCTGGTCTCCATGGGAGTGAAATAATTCTTTACATGGAATTATATCCTCTTAATTGGAGTGATGTTTGTCCATGGGGAAAGGGCAACCACCTTGGTTTAAGCCCCTAGACTTTTATGCGAGAGACAACATCCTTGCTCCTCTTATCTTTTTCCTGGATGAAGAATAGAGGCGGGGGGGGGGGATGGTAACCAAAAACCTCCTTTCTTTGGTTCCAAATCCCTCTCCCTTTAGTATTTTTCGCCATTGGGCCTCTCTCCTAGAGTAAGTACCAGTCTCCATCTCATCGGGTTGTTAACCACACATAAGCCCCCTTTTCCCTCTTTGGAATGATAACCATGTCCAAGCCCCACTTCACTTCCCACAAACACACCTTTGGCAACATGATCGTCAGGTCTTTCCTACCCCTTGTTTCTCACATAGAAAATGACTCACGTGGGCTTAAAGTAAGCATCAACCATGAAATCCTCTCTGGGAAACCTTGACTATAAGCCCCACACCATTCTGAACCACATCGTCTTTGATCCTTGCCAAGGCAAGGTATGTAGGAAGCCTCCTCGAGGTTCAATCCCAACACCCATTGGTCTTGACTCCCTTCACATCGGCTTACCAAAACCATTATCAACTATGTGGTATTTGATCCTTGCCAAGACAAGGTACATAGGAATCCTCCCTGAAGTTTAATCCCAACACCCATTGGTCCCGAATCCCTTCACATCGGCTCACCAACCCAATTCTGAACTACGTTTTCTTTGATTCTTTCCAAGGTAAGGTACATAGGAAGCCTCCCTGAGGTTCAAGCCCTACAACCATTGGTCCCGACTCGCTTCACATCGGCTCAACAACCCCATTCTAAACTATGTGGTCATTGATCCTTTCCAAGGCAATGTACGTAGGAATCCTCCCCGAGTTTCAAGCCCAACACCCCTTGGTGCCAAATACCTTCACGTCAGCTCTCCAACCCCATTCTAAACTATGTGGTCTTTGATCCTTGCCAAGGGAGGTTACGTAGGAATCCTCCCTGAGGTTAAATACCAACAACCATTGGTTTCAACCCCACTCACATCATACCACCTTCATCCTGCATGATGTTAAACTGTATTCCCCCTTTTCATCCTTCATGATGCTAAACTACATCCACCATCCCAAACTACGTGGGATTTGATCCTTGTATCCAAGACAGGGTATATATGAGGCATCCATGAGGTTCAACCCCATCCAACAGTATACCATTGTGCCCCAACAATAAGTTTTTGTGCCCCCATACAGCGGTAAACCGCTGTGTCCTCATCCATCGGTAAGCTGTTGTGCACTAGCGGTAAGCTGTTGTGCCCGAAAAATAAGTCATTGTACCCCAACTAGTGGTAAGCCATTGTTCCCCCATCCATTGGTAAGTCGTTGTGCCCTCATCTAATGGTATGATATTGTGAACCCCATTTATCGGTAATCCATTGTCAACCCTATCCTAGTGGTAAGCCGCTATCATCCCTTCTTTGCGACCTACATCACTGGTCCGTCCCAGTGGCGTAAGACCAACCTTGGGATTCTAACCACACGTAAGACATAATATATCCTTGGGTCACTATCATCTATGCACACCCTGATTCCATACCCCAAACGAACTACATGGACTTTGATTTCCTACCATAGGGATACATAGGAGGTCTCTTCGAGGATCAAGCCCAACACCACCATCGCCATTGAGTCGATTCCATCTCATTCTCCATCCACTTCACTTAACCATCCATCCAGATTCTTACCCGAGATGACACATCCCGTTGAGATTATGTCAATCCACCTCCTAACATCAGTGTTCACTCTAGGGGTTTCACCCATCTGATCCACTCTAGTTAGTGTTCCGATCAATCCGATCTATCTCCACTAGATGTTAATCTCACGGTATACCCTATGTTAAACATGGTAATGTGAGGAAAACATCATATACATGCCTATGGAATATAATTCCTCGCATTCGACATAGGATTCATTGGGCTTCTGCACCCTCGCGAAGCTCTATAATAAGGGGAAAAAACCCAGACGTGCTAGTGTTCCGACATCCAGACATGCCAGTGATGTCCAATGTGACTACTCCCCCAACCGAAGGTTTCTTCTCTGGCTGGATCCCATGGAATGTCCTAGAAAAAGTAGTGTAATTAATTAGCATCCATAATGATATAGATTTGGGAAGAGTGTCTAGAACAACGTATTAGTTTATAAGGGATACCCGAAATTGGTAACAAATTCTGAGGAGGAATCCACAGAAGGAATAACCGACATCCCATCATCCCATTTCAATAAAGGAGAAAACATCCCTAATTAAACGATGGATGCCTCCCGCCTTTGGAAAGTGGGAATGCGAGGCAACCACTATCACTTCCTCATCATCCTTAAATAGATGGATGCGAATGCCCCAATGAAAGCATCAAAAAACAAGGATTGACCCTGATTTGTGTGACTTTTCCATGGATATATAGTTGTTGGGGGGAATGGTTTTGTAAATTACTCAAGATATTCTAACATGGTATTAAATTTTTTGATTATTATATTGTATTAATTGATTAAATAATAAACAAATTTATCACTTATTTCATACACCTATTTTCATATTGGTTATGTTTATATAGGGTGGTGTTGAACTTCCAACTTTTACTAAAATTATATTCTTGAGTTTTTTGGTACCCAATCAGATTTAATGGTTGTATGTTTGACATGGGAAAGGGACCTCCTTGCCAATTTTTTACATTCTGGATAGGCTAGAGTTTGGAGATGGGTTCAACATGGGGATTGAGACTGTGTTCTTCTGGGATTATTTTCTAGAGGCTATTTTTTTATGTTCATTTATTTAAATTTTAAATTTATATACATCATATATTATTATTACATAATTCATTATTATTGAATTATTTGTTCCCCCTTTTATTTCCATGTTGTATTATATACTACTTATACTAATTTAATTACACAAATTGTATATATATATATATATTTTATTTGCAATGATGCATAACTCAATAATATGGGTTATAGTTTACCCACTATATCATCACATCCTTGATACTAGTTAGAAACCTATTTCATATTAGGGGGGGAGTTATTGAGGTCCTTTAAACAACTCCATTTGGCCACACAATAGGGTTCTGGATCGGGGGAAGTTACATGGGTCTCCATTACCTAATCTTGGTAAAACTTTCATTTCACTAGATTCTATTTTAGTAGTATCAGAACCCAAATGGACTTACATATTAATGTTTATGGCTTTTAGAAGTTGATAAAATTTTATAATGGAATTTGAGTTACACGCAATCCATTCACACATTCCTTTTTCTCAAGGCCTCTGCCCTATTATATTCAAGAAACTCGTTCATGAAAGTCCCTCGCGTTAGTCAATTTGCATATAGTCCACTTGGATACAATTTTCTAGAGGACATATGAAATCCATGATAATAAATATAGGTGCAAGCTCTGATAGTGTATCTCCATCACCGAAATAGTCCATACATAATTGTGATAACTGTGATGTCCATCCCTATACATGGATCAATCCCCCACCTAAGTGAACCACATGGGTGGGATATTGGTTGGAAGAACAACATAGGTGATGCACCACCTTGGAAAAACACTTTAGTGAGCCCCCATATGAGGGAATCACATGGGTAGGACCCCACCTAGGTGAATAACCAGGGTGAGCCCCCACCTGGGTGAACCATTAGGGAGAGTCCCCACACTGGAGAAGAACTTGGGAGACCCTTTTCCCTTGTCATGCTACTTGGGAAACTCTTCACTCCACCAAGTCCATACTGTGGGGGCTTCACCCCCGCACCCTCACTCTGGTTCACTATTGAGCTATGCTCTTGGGCCTCTACCCAAGTCCCTTCACAACTATCAATAACCCACATGAAAAAAGGAGAGTCACAACAAGAATATTTTATGTTAGGCTAAGGATGTTTTGTGTTGTGACACATACGAACCCACCTCTCATTCCAAATAATCGTGACTCAAGATACACATCATGGATCTAGAAATATGGAAATCCTCCTAAGGCTAAGCCTAGAAAAAACCTCCAAACCCCAATGAGCCAAGATCTTACTCATAGTTTTAGAAAAAAGGTCATCCTTCCTAGAGTAATCCACTAGTCATTCTTGTGGGGCATTCCCCTACCATCGCACGCCAATAAATGAAGGAGATTTTATGGTTATGAATATATCCCTCTTATTATTGTTTCTCACACTGAGCATCACTCATATAGGCTAGATGATAGTGATGATCATGACATTAGCATGATCAAATACCTCTCTCAGGAGGAGATTAAATTTCAAGATCTTCCTATCACCTTCTCGTAAGGACCCCTATTCAATGTAATACCCAAAAACTTATCCCCACCTAAAGGGACATAAATATAATGAGGAATCCCATTAGGTCCCCTAATTTACACTCCTCCAAGATAGTATTTACAACATGCCTCATGCAGAGGCACACATACAGTGAACATATAATTCCTTAAGGTTGAATAAATAATGAGAATTAATTACCTATACCAAAAGAGATTCCATTTTTAGATATTCCTCTCACCATGACCATGGGAATAAAATTTGGTATAAGACACAACCATGTTTTCACCACCTAAAATTTCATATTCCTCACAGGTCAAACCATTTAATTTCTATATTACAGATGATTCATATATGGGCCTCCCCCATAGGTGTATGTCACAACCTTCCAATCTATGTATGATTTGATTACTATGTAAATGGGATATGTAGAATGCATCCCAATGTTTCAAACCCATCACCCCAAAATCCAAAATAATATTCTATAGTCCTATAGTCCAAATGTACACAAATCCCAAACCATCCATTGAATAGAAACCTTTCACATAGATGTCCTTGCCACATGATGTCATACTACATAATGTTTCCCTCATCACATAGCCTTAAAATATATGATGGGTCTCATTAAGTGGAACTGAAATAAATTGATTCTGATTCCATTAAGAAGGATACACAAGAGTCCCATCTCATAGACCCAATCTCGATATCAAAAAAAACCTTCATCTTTTTGGTTGAAAATAAATTCTAGAGTGACCCACTACGTGGTTTAAAACCCACATCATGGTAATAAAAAAATAAGAATCTATAATACTCATAAAATATTGTATTATAAATTGAGAGTCTCATATACCAACATTTTTATTCATTGATGAATAATGATAGATACATATAGATGATTCTAAATTTAATACATGTAATTAATTGATTTTTAATTTATTGGTGAACCATTTCATATTTCTGATTTAATAAGGATTTAAGGTTATGTCCTAAATCTATAATAGAGTCTTAAAGTAAGAAATAGATATCCAAAAAAGGTGAGATGAGACAAACCTTCCATACTCTTGAACAATGTGAGTCCCTGACCATTTTTGGATCCATTTCCCAATGACCATATACAGTTGGAATGTAGGTTTTCGAAATTTCTCAAATAATTGAACTATTGGGTGTTTATAGTTCGGTGAAAAAACACACAGGAAACCACTCAGGAAGGACATGAAAATATGTGTCTAATGTGAGTTATCCTTGCACTACCACTACAAAATTCCATAGAAAACTCCACATGGTCATCGGGGGTGAAATAATCATAATAAATAATCTTATGTAGATGAAAAAAAAAATTCATTAACCATGTTATCTTCAACTATTTTAATTTATCCAAAATAATCATTATTCTCCCTAACATACTAGACATTGTTGTAATCACGTGTTAATATTTTAAGATTCAATAACATATTGATCCCTACAATTACCTAAATATTTACACTAATAAAAATTATAAGTATCTGACTTTAATAATTACATAATCTATAATATTTAGACTATAATTCATTACATTTCATTCAATAGAATGTTTCCCATTTTAGAGTTTTCGAGAAATAGGTAATATATATTACATATAAAACACATATATTATATGGTAGAATCTTTTATTCAATATCAATTTGACCCACAACATAAAACCATTAAAATGAAACATGTTTTTCATTCATGAAAATATCATAATGGCTTTCAACATGATTTTTTCTTTGTTCTAAATTATTCGTAATCCATGTGAAAACCTATTGAAATATGGTATGAGCAAAAAAATAACATTAATTGGTAAACCAAAAAAGAATTTAGAAACCTATGTGTTCAGGAAAAATTTTATTTTTAAAAAGTAAAATTTGGGCTCAAAATAATCATTATTCTTACCCATGAAATCAACATTCTTGCACAAAGTTTTCATAAGAAATTTCAGAATAAATATTTAATGAATAATCCAAATCGTAAAAGATTCTTTGAAATATTTAGAAACACATGGATACATTTTAACAATGTTATTCATTTCACCCTTAAGAATTATCATATAATTTCATTTAATGTTATGATCATTAGCTTTTTATGAAATAATGATATTTTTGTAAAAAAAATAACAAGAATAGATAAAAAAATATGTAACATGAGACATAATTTTCTATATCAATGTTTTAAATTTAATAACATATATGGTCAAATTCTTTTCCAAATACATTGGAAGGATAACATAGGCTCACACTTCCATGGTTTTATAATAGAACAACCCATCATTGGTTTATAACAGAACCACCCATCCAAGGTTTATAACATAATATCCTATCATTGGTTTATATAAAAACTAAACATAAATATAACACATCCAATGATCCATTAAATAATGATAACACATAAAAACATTCAATTTTATTTTTTTCCAAGAAAATGAATAGTCATAATTCTTGGGATTAAAATAATAAAGAGATAATTTGAGTTTGAAACAAGTAGACATACATCAGACAATATGTCAAAAATAGTGTATGTAACTGATAATTTGAATATGTGGTATTTTACCATATTTCACTATTATTCAAATGTTAAATAATTTCAGAAAAATACCAAAAATTCACCAAAAATATTTTTTGTCTGGAATAATTCAAATATTAAATCCATTTTTTTGAAAATAATTTTCTAAATATGACTAATTTAATTTTTAAATAAAATCATACTTTATTCAAATATTAAAAATTGTAAAGCTATAAATCATTTTATATCACCTTAAAAAATTAATAAATATGTAATTATAAAAAAAATAAAAAATAATAATAATACAATTTACTATTCATTATGTTAATATTACTATTAATATTACTAATAATAAAGGTATGTTACTATTCCCCAACAATCTTGTTGGTTCCATCGGACTCCAAATAACTTACTGATCATAATTCTAGATGATTTTTTTTTCAAAATTCAAAACATATAAGTTGAAAAATTATGTTTAATGTCTAGTTATAAATATCAAATTAAAACAAAATTTCATGCATTTCAATTTATTTTTAAAACCTTGTGGATTTACATTCTCCCCCTTCTGAAAATTGTATCCTCATAATTTTATTTACTTATTTATTTACTTATTAAATAAGTTAGGGTGCCTTTCCCTCATAGATTTTTCAGAAACCCATGTTACTTATTCAAATATGTTGCTTCTCCACAAAACATTTACCTATTGGATTACTTTATTTCGCAATACATGTTCCGTTTGCTTAAAAATCTAAACTGGTTTCTCTTCACAAGAAATTTTCTATTCTAGTTGAACTGATTATGGGCTCAAGACATGAGATGAAGCTGGCACATAAATTCTCAAAATAAAAACATGAAAAACATTATAAACCTACGATAAAATTGGAGTAAAAGGTACATGGTAGGAAACTAGTCCAAATTTCTCCAAGATTTCATAAGGTCTAATTACTGGAGGACTCAGCTTCCATCTCTTGACAAAACACATATCACTTTTCCTTGGTGGGATTATAAGAAAACAATGATCACCTACCTCAAAAGATAAGTTTTTCCTCTTGTTATCTACGTAACATTTCTACCTACTTTGAGTTTTCCTCAGGTGTTGTTGGATCGTTTTCAATTTCTCAGACACTTCCTCTACTAATTCTGGTTCCATTAATTTCCTTTCCCCGACCTCATGCCAAAAATATGGAGTTTGAAACCACATCCCATATAATGCTTCAGAAGGCGTCATATGTATACTTGAATGAAAACTGTTATTATAAGATAAATCAACCAATAAAATATGTTGATCCCAACTTCCCTAGTAGTCCATTGAAAAAATTCAAAGCATATCCTCCAATGTCTTAATAATTCATTTAGACTGCAGAACTGATTGAGGATGAAAAGTTGTACTAAAATTTAATTCTATGCCTAATGACTTCTGAAGGCCCTTCCAAACATTATATGTGAACCTCATACCCCATCGGATACAACATAAATATGAACTCCATATAACCTGACAATCTCTTTGAGGTACAATAGCTAAAACTATTCCAAAGGCATTTTATCTGGAATAGAAAAAAATGTGTAGATTTAGTTCTCTAATCAAAAATAACCCAAATAACATTGTTACCTCGAGAAGACTTAGGTAGTCCCACCACGAAGTCCACAGATATATTCTCCCATTTCCACTCTTGCACTGGTAGTAGCTAAAGCATCCCATTTGGTAACTTCCACACTTAATTAACCTATTGACGTGTCAAATATTTCACAATAAATTATAAAATATCTCTTTTTATTCCATCCTACTAGCAATACTCCAAATGGTCTCTGAACATCTTTGTACTTCTAGGATGAACTGAAAATAGAGAACTATGAGCTTCACATAGTATATATTTTTTCAATTGGGAATCAAAAGGCACACATAATCATTTTCTAAATCTCAAAATACAATCTTTATCAAGGATAAATTCTGGAAACATACCCTTTTTAACCACTCATTCTTTTTTTTGTAGCTCATAGTCTTCCTTATAAGATTTCTTAATTTTGTCTAATAACGATGATTGCAGTGATACATGAAACAAAACAGATATATTTCCTGTACCAAAAACTTCTAAGACAAACTTCATCAAATAATTAACAAAGGGATCATGTTCCAAACATAACATGGTTAACAATGCATGATTTTTTGAGTCAATACATCTGCCACATTTTTCTGTTTTCCAAATTGGTAATTGGTCATGAAATCATATAATTTTATCAATTCAAGCCGTATTCTTTGCCTCTTGTTTAATTACTTTTGAGTGAATATATACTTTAGACTTGTATGGTTAGTATATATTTGAAATTTGGATCTGTATAATTGATGCCTTAAAAATTTCAAACAGAAAACCACCGCTACCAATTCCAATTCATGTGTGGGATAATTTAACTCATGAGGTTTATTTCTCTTGAAGCATAAGAAAATAACTGTTCATTCTTCATGAAAACACAACCAAATATGTTTAATTAAGCATCACTATAGATGACAAAATCACCATTTCAGGAAGGCAATTACAAAACTATATCATTCAACAATCTATTCTTCAGTTCCTAAAAAAAATCACATTCTTATCTCCAAACTAATTTAACCACGTTCCCTATTAAATTAGTTAGAAATCTTGATAATCATACAATGTTTTTAATAAATCGTTGGTAATATTCTAATAATATAGGAAATCTAAAAATTTCTATGACATTTTCAGTTCTTGGCCATTCATCAACCACTTTTGTTTTTGAAAGATCAACTATTATTCCTCCATTATTTAAATTTTTAGCAAGAAAAGAAATTCGTTTCAACCAGAAATCTCAGTTGTTGAATTTTCCATACAGTTTATTTTCCTTTATGGTTTTTAAAACAACCCTTATATTTTTTTCATGCTCCTCATTACTCTTAGAAAATACCATAATGTCATCAATAAAAAAACCACAAAATTATCCAATAACTCATGAAGTACTCTATTAATAAGATACATGAATACAATAGGTCAATTAGTTAACCATAATGGAATACCAAAAAAATCATAATTCCCATATATAGTATGAAAATATATATTCATGATGTCATCGTCCTTCACCTTTAGCTGATGGTATCTGTATCTGAAGTCAATCTCATAAAAGTACTGAGGTCCTTTGAGCTGATTATACATTTCATCGATATGAGGAAAAAGATACTTGTTTGTAATAGTGATGTTATTAAAGGCTATATAATCAATATAAAATCTTATGGTACCATCTTTCATTTTAATGAATAAAACATGAGTACCCCATGGTGAAGTTCTAGGATAAATGAATCCTTTAACAGGAAATTCTTATAACTAATTTTTCAATTTAATAAGTTCCATTTGAGCCATTCGATATTGGTGTTTTGAAATTGTTTTAGCATTAGTAATTAAGTAAGTTGTGTATTCCACTTCCCGACCTAGTATGACACTGGGTAACTCATCAGAAAAAATTTCAATGTATTAATTTTCCAACAGAACATCATTAATCTAAATAGTTCCCTTGTCTTCAACAATATGGGATAGATTCATAGATTCATGATATGTTATCAATTGTATGGGTTCATTATTATATACAAAATGAAACTATTTATGAAAAAAAATCTTTTTTAGATCTATAATATATATTATCATTATAAATAGAAATCCAATCAATCCCTAAAATGATATCAAACTCTACAAAGGAAAAAAAGGTTTTTAGGGAATGTCTTTCGAAAAATAAGATAACAATCACAAGATTCTTAAAATTAATTTTTTCCTAAAACATTTACCCCCTTATGTTTTAAAAATTAGTTCTTGTATCATTTGTTGAGGTGATGTTTCCAAAGGAATGTTAAGACCATGTATCAAGAAAAACATTTGAAAAATATAAATAAAAAAATAAGGTACCTGATACAATATCATTCGATGGCCCGACATCTACTAACTTAGTCACGAAGGATATCATTACACTTTTCTGCTTATAATATTGATTCTTTTCATCCTTCAGATCTCTCTTTAGGAAATAATTTCATAATAACCCATCTCATCACATTTAAAAAACATGATAGATTTCATATCAGGATTATTTTTACGATTATTTCCATTACAATATCTAACCATATGCCCAAAATTACCACAACGAAATCACATCCAAATTTTGTTAAGGAATTTCCTAGGGTGATTTTTTCAAAACTTTTCAGAAATTATGGACTATAATTTCTTAGTATTTGATTTCATTGATTGATTATTACCCATCTATTTCCATATAGACCTCTTTTTTTAATGTGAATTTTATTATCATAAAATCACATCTATAAACTCTCAGTACATCAGACAAGTTTCTCATAATTTTGAATTCCTAGGAGGATAGTGACCTTTGATACCTTGAAATCAATATTTATTAAAAGTGATTGATTTTTTATCAAGATACATAATACGATTTGGAGCATACCTCACCAGTCAGGGGAAGTTATATTCATATATGGCCACTAAATGTTCCTTGTTCTGCTTCAGTTCAAGGAATTACTTCTCCATCCTATGTTGAAACACCTTAGGAAAATATTTTTCAAGGAAAATACATTTAAATTCATCGCACACTATGAAATAAACTTCTCTATATCCCTGATATTCTTGATCATTGACCAACACTAATCAGATTCACCATAAATATGATAAATGGAAAGACTTACCTTTCAATTATATGAAAATTCCATAGCATCGAATATCTAATCATTTATCCAAGATAACTCAGAAAGGTGTCAAGTTCCTCTTAAAAGATGAATTTGAGGAAAATTTCAAAGAACTGAAGAGAGGGTTAGTCAACACACATGTCCTTACATTACCATATAGAAGAGAGGGGTTTTTATTTTATAGTGATACATCTATGAAGAGATTCAGTTGTGTTCTTATGTAAAATAATATGTTTATCACTTATGCCTTATTGTAGTTGAATATTCCTGAGAAAAATTACCTAACTCATGATTAAAAGTTAGAAATGGTAATTTTATCATTAATTATATGGAGACATTTTCATTATGGAGAAAAGTGTTATATATATACTTATTATAATAGTATGAAATATAAAGTCACATAGAAGGAGTTGAACATACACTAGAGAGGATGGTTAGAGTTGATAAAGGATCATGACCGCTCAAAACATTACCACCTTGAGAAATTGAAAATGGTGGATGCTGATTTGAGTTGAAAAGATTATGGTAGGTTATCTATGAAGGGGATCACTAAATATCCAATATTTTTGGATTTTTAAAGGATGGATCTAGAAATACTGAAGAAAGGGGAAAATATTATTTTCTAAAATGGATGTTCAACCCTCTATCATTGTGAATATTATAGAGATGCATAAAGAAGATGTAGAGAAAAAAAATTTCTAAAAATGTTCACGAATTTAACCAGGATAATGGTAGAATGAAGGTTCAGGAACCATGTAGGTTTTAATTCCATACCAAAATTGAAGGACCAATTAGAGGAATATCATAGTTCTCAATTGAGTATTCATCATGGAAGTATGCATATGTTTGGATAATTCAAAGAATACTTATAGTGGTATGGTATAAATTGAGACATTGTAGAGTTTGTATCTCGATGCTTGGTATTAAAGAATATTAAGGCTTGCAAGAAAAAGTCTAAAGGGATACTACATCAATTAACTATACCAGAATGGAAATGGGAAAACATCACTATGGATATTTTTTATTGGATTGACAAAAATATCTAAAGGGTTTATGCCTATATGGGAGCAGTGGATCGACTAAAAAAGTCATCACACATTAACTATATCAGATAAGACATCTCTCTGTATCATCCTACAAGGATATCCATAATTTAAGAGGTCAGGATTTATGGAGTAACACATTTTATTGTGTCATATCGGAATCTAAGGTTCACCTCAATGTTCTGGTGAATTCTTTAGAAAGTACTTAATATGGAATTGAGATTCATCAATATTTATCATCCTCATAAACATGTTCTGTCTAAAATAACAATTGAAACCCTAGAAGATATGTTGGGATCTTATTATCATGATTTCAAAGGTGATTGGGATCAACACATTCCACTAGTAGTGTTTCCTTAAAAAAATAGTTATAAATCAATCATTCATATGGCATTGTATCGAGCCCTCTATGGGAAGAAATTTAGAGCTCCAACATGATGGGACAAGGTTGGAGTAAGAATGCTATTGGGAATTGATATCTCTAAATAAATGGTTGAGGAGGTTAGAACCATTCAGCAGCATATCAAGGTAGCTCAAATCCGGTAGAAAAGTTAAGATGGCAACTAACAGTATGATCTAAAATGTAAATTTGGTGATATGTTTTTTCGAAGAATTCATCCTTTCATGAAAGTTATGAAATTTTAGGATAAATGGAATATAATTCATCAGTATATTTGCCCCTTTAAAATTCTTGATCATATCAGGATGGTAGCCTATTATTTAGAACTTACTAAAAATATCTCCCAATTCTATAATGTGTTCCATGTATCTATCTTTAGGAACTAAATAAGTGAACCTTGACATATAATAAACTCATAGGTCATATCACTGGATCAGAAACATTATTTTGATGAAAATCCTATTAAAATTATAGGTTGTGCAGAGAATGTTCTACAAAACAAGACTACTAACCCTGTCAATCTTTTTTGGAGAAATAACCAGTTAGAAGAACACATGTGGAAAGATAAGGATATTATAAACAATAATTATCATTATTTTTATCCTACAGATGAATATTTATGGAAAAAATCTTTTTAATGGGTATATAATGTAACACACCATGTTTTTAGGGACCTTTTATTTAGAATGAATTAAATTTTATCGATATCATGCATTGCACTAAATAAAAAATTCCTTTAAGGTGACACAAGTGTAGAATACATTACATGAAACACTGAAATAAAGTATGTTACATGAAACACCAACTTGGAATATGTTTTATGTAGCACTAACATGGCATTTTTTACAAACAAAAATGACTTGGATTATGGTACACACAATATTGGGTTTCTATAAAACATTTCTTTTTAATGTAACAATTATATAAAAAAACAATTATACCCTATCATTTTAAAATATTAATATGAACCTTAATAAATAATTTTCAAATATATTTGATAAT
Organism: Viscum album; assembly: GCA_963277665.1. Taxonomy (NCBI): domain Eukaryota; kingdom Viridiplantae; phylum Streptophyta; class Magnoliopsida; order Santalales; family Viscaceae; genus Viscum; species Viscum album. The sequence continues at coordinate 634,573,408 of OY728155.1, read as the reverse complement.
GATTTTATACATATAAAAAAAATTGATAGTAAAATATAAAAATTTTGGTAATGTCCTCATAGTTTAAAAATAAAATTTTCTCAAATGAATTACTTTTAAAGTTATTTTATAATAAATAAAAAAAGAAATTTTCAGACACATTTATAAATTTAATTTCACAAAAATAAATTTAATTTTTTAATATATAATGTTTCATTTATCTTACAGCTAATATTTGGTATTTTTCTGAGAAACATCATTTTTGAAAGAATAGTGAAAATTACTAAATTTTAATTCAAAACTATTTTTTTCATCTAATTTATTTATAAAGATAAATTATATTTAAAATATATTTATAAGGTTAATTAGATAATATATTTATCAATTAATCTAATGTAATTAATTAGAACCAATTTCACATTGAAATCGGATATAAAAACATGTTAAACGTTTGAACATTTTTACTTAAAAAACATGCAGTGTCGTCTCTTCAGCAATATTAAATTTAAAATAATTTCGATCACATCTCTGATTTGAATTTAGAAAAGTGGATTCCATATTATTAATTATAATAATTTTTAAATTATAATATGTTCAAGTTATTTTTTCACCAATAATATTAATGTATATAATTAAAATTAATTATATTGATTAAGGTATGATTAAGATTAATAAGACACTAAACATTAATTTTAAGGGATAAAACGACCTAGAAACTTTACAAGAGCTGTTGTATGGAATTATTTTGACCCTATACACCATTTTGTATAATTTGGTCTATTATTGGATCCACCAGACTTGGGGAACAATATTAGTAGAATTCCTTTTCCCAAAATTTACAAGTGTGCTGCTCCTCTTCTATAAAAAGTCCACCTCTCCTCCCACTTATTTACCACTATAAAATCAGTTTTGATCAAAAATATTTTAAAAAATAGCTCATAAAAATCCATCCCCTAATCCTATGAGACTCCCCTTAGGCAGAAAGAAATCTATTGAATCCTTTGGTGAAAACCAAATGGAGTTACCCAAACAAGAGGTAACATTCTTCCTCAATTTATTTTATTTTATTTCAATTATCCAGCCCCAAAAATATTATTATTACATTATTTTATAACCAAAATAGTGTCCTGAATATAATAGTATGTTTTTATTCTATGTTTTAGACTTAAGTTACACACACTTCCATCTAATATATAATAAACATATTTTTTAGGTGTACGGTGAACTACTGCCTGACGAAATGATGATTATTCATTTTTTCCTTTACCACCTCTCATGGTAGAAATTATTAAGGAAAATAGGTTAATATTATATATATATATATATTATATTTATTATATTTTTATGAGTATATAATAATTTTACAACACATATTTTTATACTTTCCATTTGGTGTCAGTACAATAATTTTGTTTGAGGAATTGTGGACTACATCCCCCTCAAAGTGATTTGATTCATTCACACAGTGCATGGAATGTGTTAAGGATTATTTTCGTGAAATAATGTGATATATATGATAAAATAATACTAATTTAATAATTATACATATATATATGTAGATTCTAATATGTTATTTTATTTCTTTCTTTCAATATGACAATAAAAAACAGAATATTGGTTCATGCATACGTACGACTTACCATCTCCATGAATGGTGCATTCCATTTCATACATATATATATATTCAATGAATATTATAATAAAATATAAGGTATATAAATGATATTTATATCATACTTTACATTCTAGATCATTATCTAAGTATGTGGATTAAATATATAACAATGTAAGTCACTTGCGAAGAACTAAGCAGATATTACCTGAAGGGAAACCATAACATAGAATTGTGAACAAGTGGTTAATATAATACAATAGAAAATATCTAAATAGATATAATAATTTTATTCTTGAAAATATTTATAATAAAAATAAATTTATTATACAGTAATCTTGTACTAGTATGAAGATTGTAATGCCACATGGTAAGGGGAATTTCAGATCACTTTTTATTTCTGTGAGATACATTCCTTAGAAACCACTTTTTTATTTTTTGTGGTGTATATAATACCCATGCATTTATTATATGATTATCATTATTAAATTTATGGGTATTTATATATTCATTATATGTTCTTTATTTCATGGGTTTAATGTTTCAAAAGTTACCAAATAATTAAGACAAATTTGTCTCAATTTGCCTTCATTGGGACACATGTTTTTCTATACACCTAAATTATTTTTTTGTGTTTATATACTTCCATTTGACCTATTATATATTTAATATCCTTATTTTAATGATTATTTTAGCTTAATGTAAAATCATTTTCTCACATGAATAATATGATTCAAAGTTACCAAGTGGTAAAAGTTTATTGAAGCAATCTCATCAACTATAGAGATTGTTTATTATAATGATTTATTTGGTGAAATCAGATGATTCTTAACTCAATAACACACATTATAATACTTATCATCTATTTATTCATGGTATACACATGTATTATTACCATTTTCTACACTTTAGTACATAAAATTATTTTTTTTGAAAAATATATTTGTATTTCCCTCTATGATTAGAAATCTATTTTATTTTAGTAACCATGTTTTAAAAAATGTTTTAAAATGATCCTTGAAGTTAATTTTAAAGGAAAAAAGAAATTTTATTAGTTTTTAAAGCTTAATTTATATTTTATAAAATATATTTTCAAAGAAAAATGTTTTAACAAATGGTTTTAGGTTTTAAAAAATAAATTTCAATTCAATAAGGATATTTTCCTCAAGAAATTTTTTAAAAGTTCATTAAAAATAGTTTGAAATATAGGATAACATACATTGGTTTTAATCATGGATTTATAGGTAAATTATTCACTATTTCAATTATTATTCATTCTCTAAATAGATTATTTCTTTATGACATAATTTTTATAAATCCTGCTTCTCTTTTAAAGTTTATATGCCTGTGAAACCCGCTTAATTTTATGGGTTATACTTTTGAGTAAATGATTATGAAACTTGTATCATTATCCATAGGATATAATGTGATTAAATGTTTATTACACCCATTAAATTTTATGGTTTATGATAATATTTCTAATGATATTGTGGCACATGTATATGTGATATCACTATAATATGGGTGGGATGTATATCTCACTCCAATGCATTGGGTACAGATTTATATCTCATCAGATAAACTAATATAGTCTTGGGAATGAAAATTGACTAATAAAATTGCCATTGGAGTGAACCATGACTACCAATATGGTATGAGGATTTAACTCATCCTACTATGATGACCATGGAAGTGAAACATGACTACTAAGATGGTTTGGGGTGTAAACCCATACTACCAAGATGGTCTTAGAAACTATTCCTTGGCTACTATGGAAATCATATTATATTATTATGTGTCTTCTATAATTCCATGTTTTATTCCTTTTTATGACTTCATTGGTTATGTTCTTTACTTCCTTATTATTCATGTATTATGAACTACTAATACTTATGGAATTATTCATGTACACGATCATTGATATGCAAGGAATGATCTTCAATTTCCATGACCATTTTCTACACCCCTATGCCCATGATTATGATTAGATATCTTCCCTGATTACCCTTACTAAGAATATGATCTCACTAATTTTTATGTTTCCATCCCAAGGTTATAAATATATTTATTATTTTTTACGTTTTTAATAATATTTTAGTCAAGACAAACCTATTGGGAGATAATCTACCTCACTTTATTACTAGGGGTTATGTTTCCATGTTTCAAAAGACACTGGACTAGTATACTATTTGGGAGTCTATTTGTATAATGTTTAAAGTATTAATAAATGTTATGTAATTTTAATGTATGAAAAGATATGGTATCCATACTAAACAAATATAATCTTTCATTACATTAAAAAAATATAATTTTATTTCATTACATGCTACACATAGTTTCTACGAAACAACATTTTATTATTATATTTCTTTAAATGAAATAGATATATCATATCCATTAAAATTTATATTATAAATAGTAATAAATACTTTTTATGTATTATTTTTAATCTTTTTATATAAATAAAACTAATTTATAATAAGACATACATTTTTAGTTTAGTCTATATATATTTGAAAATACTATTTTCTTAAAAGTACTATTTTTTATTTCCTTCAATGAAAAATAATAAAATTAATTTAAACCCTTGTAGAAATTTAATTTGATAAAATAAACTTAATTTTTGAATTCATAATGTCAAAAATTGTATTGGATGAATTATTGGTATTTATATGAGAAACATCATTTTTGGATTAACAATGAATAATAATGAATTTTAATTCTAAATTTATTTTTGTCTAATTTTTTTATATAGTTAAATTATATTTTATTCTAGTTATAAAGTCTAAATATGTCAATTATATATCTATTTATCCAATTTAGGTCATTAAAATCTTTTTTATATTGAATTTATATATAAAATATTCATGAAAATTTGAACATTATCACTTTAAAAGCCCCATTTCTGGCTATTTCTATGGGGTTAACATTAAGCATAATTTTTCCACTTTGGTGATATAAATTTTAAAAAATGGAAATAATTGTTTATAATTAGTATAATAATTATTTTATAATAATATAAGAATTATTTTTGAACAAAAATATTAAGGAAGGTGATTTAAATTAATTACCACAATTAATGAAAACTTAAACTTATGAAGGGACTAAAACTAAATATTAAGGGCCAAAATGACATATAAACTTGTCCAAAGCCCATTATATGGACATATTTGGGACATAAACCATATATTTGTGAGATTTTTTTTATGAATTTATTTACGTAAAAACATGGGTGCACCAATCTTTTTTTCAGAAAGGAAAAGTTTTCCCCCTCCCTCCCCAATGAAAGGACACCACCTCACCTCCTTCTTCAAACCAATCATGAAATTTATGTTCAGATAAAATCTATCCATTTAATATCCCTAAATACCTACCTTCATCCTTAAATCCTCCTTTTTTGAGTAAATACAACCAATGAATCCCTTTGGCGCAAACCGAAAAGAGTTACCCAAAGAAGGGGTAACACGTTTATTTAAGCTACTTTATTTTATTTTCATTCTTTACTACCTCAATTATTGTTATTTAATTCATAAATAAGAGACTATGTATCCTCAAAATAATGATATATTTTTATGATAAGTTTTCTACCTACACTTATAAACACTTACATCTAATGGGTAATGAACATATTGTTCTTGTGTACGATGAACCACTGCCTTAAGAGATGAAGTTATTCATTTTTCCACTACCACCCCTCATGGTTTGGAATGTTTATGGACTAAGTATTTTTATATTATATATGTTACATTTATAATGTAATTATTCTTATTAAAATATTATATATAACACACCTTTGTTCTTTCCATTTTGGGTAATTATGATAATTTCTGATAGGGAAGTGTAGAATACCGCCTCTTCAAAGTGATGCGACTAGTTCAAACTGTACATGTAATGAATTGAGGTTAGGTTTAGAAAACATATATGATATATATAACATACTAATTATACCATAATTAGTATATATATATCAATATATTTAATTTACTATCTTTCTTTAAATTTGATAATTAAATTGAATCAACGTTCATGTGTATATACATCCTACTGCCTTCATGAAAGGTGTCTACCATTTTTTATTTATATCATTCATAGATTATTATAAATTAATATACATTAAAAATACATTAATTTTACATCATACTTTACATTCTATAATTCAATATATAATTATTGAGACCAAGAACATAACAAATTAACAAACATTCAAAAAACAAATCAAATATTACCAATTAAAATCCTTAACATGCAATTGTTAATATGTGGGTAATTTAATGTTATAATAAACCATATGTGGGATTAGATATAAGAATATTTATTTTAAAAAGATTTAAAATAAACAAATATTTATTATAAAAGAGGTTAGTACTAGTAATAAGATATTCAAAACATAAGTTAAGTGTATCTCTATTCTGACATTCATTTCTATGACATTTATGCCTTATTAATCACTAATCCATTTTGTGTGTTGATTATACTATCAATGAATATATAATAAATTTGTATCCATATTCCTATCTATATTTACACATCAATTTGATGATCTATCTTTCATGGGTTTTATGTTTCACGATTTACTAAATCGGTAAAGTAGTTTTTTTCTCAATTTTCCTTCTTTGAGACACATGCCATTAGTATAAATAATACTTTTTTTTTCAAAATAGTTTTCAAAGAATATATTTGAAGATAATTTTCATGTAAAAAAAATTCTATAAACATATTTTATAATTTTCAAGCTCCATTATTATGTTTTAATGTGTTTTGAAAGAAATGATCTTCAAAAAAATTTCAAGATCTCTTAATATGTTTTCATGTTTTTTTTAAACAAAAGTGGTATTTAAAAAATTTATGTTTTACAAAGAATTTTTTTCAAAGAAGTAAGGATATTTTTAATATGAAATTTTTTTAAGAGGCATTTCAAAATTATTTTCTATATATGATTACATACATTGATGTTTGTCATTTCTTTCTGGGTAAATGATCAAAGAACACCATTCATATTTTTTCTGGAAGGGTTTATGTCTAAATAACAAGATGTTTATGAAAAAAGTTGCTCTTCCATAGGTTATATGATTTTGAAACCCACTTATTTTCATGGGTTAAGATTTGATGAAAATATTATTATACCCATCTATTTTATATAGTTTATAATGTGACGATATATTTATGATACCCATATCTTTTAATGGGTCATGATACGATCAATGTTTTATTATCATGTGGTATATATATGAATAGTTCTATTATATATTCGGTATGACCTATATCTTCCTCTAATTCATTTGGTAAATATTTATATCTCGTGAGATAATGATGGGAATCAAGTCAATGATCTTGATCCACTATGGGAAGACGGGGACAACCAATCCCTTACAAGAGAAGGAATGTAATTGGGGATGGTGGTATATATCACCAAGTCAGTGTGCACACCATGAAGATAGAAAAAGTAAAAACTCGGTATACTATGAGAATATGGTGAAAATGAATAGACAAAGGGTTTATAGTGAAATAAATCCCATTAAATGATAGGATTGTGATTGGGGACACTGGTGTGTCCCACACAATAGGTGCATTCCCCATGAATTTCCCTGATATGTTCCATCCATGTTCCTTTACTTATATATAATGATGTTACATGTTTATGTGTATTCCAAAATTCCATATCTTATTCTTATATTATGATTTCATGGATCATTCTCTTTATTCCATTTTGATTCATGTGTTATGAAACAATATTCATTATGCCATGATTTACATTTATGATATTTGATATGTAGGGTATTATATTATAATGTTATGATCACATTCGCATACCTTTATGATCATATTTTTGGTTACTTATTTCCATTGTTTACCCTTATTTAGAATATGAGATCATCCCTTTTTTATGTTTCCTTCACCACGATTTGAAGATATATATTATGTATGATGTTTCTAAGAAGGGGTTTTTACATGAAGAACCTAGCGTGAGATAACATAGCACACATATATACTAGAGTTCAAGTTTACATGTTTTAAAAGGATCTAGAAAAGTATTTTCAGTATTCCCATCTTTGTATAATATATTATATTTTCCGCAAAAATGATGTAATGTATGTGTAAATTAATACTCGGTTATTATAGTTGGTATTTGTGGAATGATTTGTTTCCCCTTCAGAAACATGGATTATAAAACTTTATTAAGAACCCTATGTACATGAATAATGATAAGTCTATGGATGAGGAAAAGTATAGGAAAATTTCCTAGAATTTTGGTAAAGGAGAAACCGAGCGGTTTCTAGGGAATACATCCCTATCTGGACACTACAAGTGGATGTGGTTCTGGAATAGATTTACAAAGCAGTATAAACTATGATAATGTTCTGTGGTCCTACTAGAGTGTAACCTAGTAAAAGTGAACAGGCCTTAATGTGCACTTGGTTTGACACTCGAGGGGATATTTTTTGGGATTTCAAAAACTCTTCACTGGCCATCATGATGGATTTAAAAACGCATTGGTGATGAATAATATCGGATAAACCTAATTTGGCTTATATTATAGATGGTGTAATAATATAGACATCATGTAATTGGGTTTTGAAGGATTATGTAGTTCCTCACAATGAAAAATGATTTATACAGTATGTTTTTTGGTTTATGTAAATGGATATAAATTGAAGGAACTATGTTAATACGGATTGTGATAGAAAATGTAATGATTTTTCTCCTGATCAACTGATTTTTATGGGATATAGAATGAAAAACCTAATTGTTGTGCTCACACAACATTTAAAATCATTTAATCATGTTATGCTTCCAAATGATCAAGTGATGAAACAATGTTCTTTTGAGTCCTTCAGGAGGAAAATTCCATATTCTTTCTACGGGTCTTCTGATCCACCTATTTCTGAATACAGGATCAGTACCATTGAATGTATATCATCCATTATCTAATGTTCAGATCATGAGAGAGTCAATATGTATTTTTATAGGCTATAAGGTGAGGTAGACTATTGTTGGAATCTATTAAAGAATATGAGGAAGAAAGAAGAAATTGGATCCATGTAATGGGAAAATTTCAAGAACTTATTCTTCAATAAGTTATTTCCTTGTGTTCTTCATATGAATATAGAAATATATTTCCATGATTTGAATAAAATTATGATGAATCTATTGATACCTAAGAGGATTCCTTCACAATATATGTAAGGTATGCTTATTGAATTATCATCTCGCTCGAGAGTAAAGTTGATAAGTTCTTCAGTTTCTTAAATCTGGCTCTCATAAGGGAATTGTCCATATGAACTATTAGTACCTAAAAAATATTTTGAATTGTAAAATAAAATATAAAATGCATGGTGTAGTTACAAATAAATCTCATGGTTTTAACAAGAATAGGAAGATGTAGTTCAAATGAAAAAAACAAAAATTCATGAGGAGAAGAAGACGATCCTTTGTTTACAATATATGTGTGGAATGAAAATTTGAGGGAATTATCCTATGGGGTCTAATAAGTGTATAAATTATGGAAGGCAAGGATATAAGAAAATTTAATGATGTAATGATTTATAAAAGTTGGTCAATGATGAAAATTAGGGAAAAGATGCACAAAGTTCACCTCCAATGCTTATATGCATCAAGTGTATAGAGGATGTGAATTATCCTAACCAGTGATGAAACCCAAGGGTTATTAAAGAAGATCTATGTGAGAAACCTCTTAGTCCAATGGGAAAGGGTTAATATCTTGTGATCAAAATTTCAAACCAAGGGTGTGGTAATAACACGGGTAAAGGAAAACATACAATCCATTCTAGAACTGCTAATGTAATTTTGGAATTTAAATATACCCACTATTTTATTTATAATTTTTTACTAATGGTATTACGTTTCAACCCAAACAATTAGATATAAAATGAGAAGTAAAAACCCCTAATGGTACGATGATTGCATCTCAAGTCTTTTATTCCCATCTGATTGATTTTTGTGGGAATTTACATCTTATAAATCTTCTCATTATTTTCATGGATGAATTTGATGTCCTATTAGGCATTGATTGGAGTTCTCTAAATAAATGCCACATAAATTTTGAAGGAAAATAAGTTAACATTTATATTTAAAACTAACCTTTGATCGTCTATCAATGTGAGGATAATTATTAACTTACTATATAGATTAAATCTAGTGAGTGAGTCTTAATTCCCATTCAGAAGAGATATTTCTCTCAAATGGTTGGGGAAAAAATTTATATTAATTATATGATTATTTGTCAACACTTTTTGGATGTCTTCCTAGAAGAGTTTCACAGACTTTCACAAAAATGTGATGTTGAGTTCTCGATAGAGCTTATACCAGGTTCCACTCCAATTTCAAAGACTCCCTATAGAAATGACCCAACAGAGTTGTATGAATTGAACAAGTAACTTCAATAAAACTATTATATATGACTCATTTAGTGAATTTTTCTTCATTGGGGTGCGACATTTCTCTTCCTGAAAAAGAAATATAGATCGATGGGAATCATCATTGATTTTAAGGAGTTGAAAAATATCGTGATTGAGAACATGTATATGATTCCCTATATTGATGACTTATTTGATCTACTCCATAGAGCTCAATACTTTTCCAATACTGACTTTCATTATTGATATCATTAATTGAGGTCCAATAAATAAGATACACCCAAGATGGAATTATATAAAAGGCATGGACATAATGAATATATAGTGATTCATTTTTGTCTTACTAATACCGTTACTATCTTTATGGATTTGATGAAGAAATTATTTATAGATTAACTCAATCAATTTGTGGTAGTATTTATAGATTATATTATTATTTATTCAAAGAGCTAGGAATAGAATAAAGACCACTTGAAAATTATACAAAAAACCTAAGGAAGTAGTAGATGTATGGAAAATTTACAATGTGTGAGTTTTTGGTAAAACATTATTCATTTTTGGGTCAAATAATCTCAATAGATGGTATAGTAGTAGATCCTAAAATTATGGAGGGTATTGAATGTTGTCCAAGATGAAGGATGGTAACTAAGATCCATATTATTCTTATATTATCATGACAATATCGATGAATTTTGGGGATTTATCAAGACTATCTAATCATATGAAAAAGATACCTAATAAGGGTTATAATATACTATATATTAATGAATGTAAGGAAAATTTCAAGGACCTAAAGAGAAGTTAAGCTAGATAAACTATACATATAATAAACTTTTGTGGAGAAGGGTTTTTATTCTATAGTGATGCATCCAAGAAGGGAATGGGATGTGTTCTTATGTAGAATAATTTTATTTCTCTTTTTCCTAACAATAGTTGGTGATTCATGAAAAAAAATACAAAAATCATGATTTGGATTTATCAATGGTAATTTTTTTATTAAATATACAGAGGCATTATATTTAGGGAGAAAAGTGTTATATATATAGAGATCCTAAAAGTATGAAATATATATTAACACAAAAGGATTTGAACGCGTTCTAGAGAAGTTAGTTAGAGATGATAAATTATTTTAATTTTCCAATAAATTACAACACTAGGAAGGAAAACAAGGTGGCTGATTCCTGGAGTCAAACAGATCATGATAGCTTATCAATGATGAAGATTCCAAAAGATCTAATATTTATTGATTTTCAAAGGATGGATATAGAAGTATTTCTGGAAGGTGAAAAATATTATCTTTCTTAATTGAATGTTCAACCCTCTAACTATGTGGAAATTAATGAGGCATAGAAGGAATAAAAATATATAAAAATAAGGTTATATATTTTCATGAGTTTAACCATGACTTGGAAGAAATGGTGTGGTTCGACAGCTCGGTATGTATTCCTTCCATATCAGTTTTTAAGAAGTTGATTCTAGAGAAATCTCATATTTCTTCATTATTGATTCATATTAGGAGTAAAAAGATGTATAGAGATGATATTGAACACTTCTATTGGGATTTCATGAAGAGGTATATCACTGAGTTTGTATACCAGTGCTTGGTATGCCAGCAAGTTAAGGAAGAAATGAAAAATCTAAGGGGATATCACATCAATTATACCTACCATAATTGAAATGGGAGAAAATCATTATATATTTATTATTCAGACTCCCCAAAACCTCTAAAGGGTTTAATTTTATATGGATGGTAAAGTATGAGACTTTCTATGTCATCACATGTCATTACTATCAGATAGGACTTATTTCTTGATCATCTTTACAAGATATAAATTATAAAATTGGTCAGTTTTCATAATGTAACACATTTTATTATATTTGATTAGGGTGTACGTTTTACCTCAATATTATGGGAAAGCCTTCAGCAAGCACTTGATATACAATTCAGTTGAAAAACTGATTATCATCCTCATATGGATGGTAAGTCTGAAGGAACAATTCAAACCCTAGAGAAATGTTGAGATCTTGTTCATTGTATTTAATGGTAGTTTGTACGAATACATTCCATTAGTTTAGTTTTATTACAATAATAGAATTCACTAAATAATTAATATGGATCCTTTTAAATCTCTATATGGGAAGTAATTTAGAGCTCAAACTTGCTGGGATGAAGTTAGAGAAATAATTCTATTGGGACATAAGATGGCTGAGGAAATAGAAGAGAAGGTTAGAGCCATTCAGGAACATATTGAGGTAGGTGAAATTCAATATAATCATTTTTCTGATAATCCATGGTATGAACTATAATTTGAATTTGGTGAGAATTTTTGTCTATGAATTTCTCCACATAAGAAGGTTATGAGGTTTGGGAAGAAAGGGAAACTAAGCCCTTGGTATACTTCCTCTTTTTGATTCTTGATCGTATCAGAATAGTACCCTATAACTGATCACTTCCTACAAATATCTCTCCAGTCCACAATGTGTTCCATTTATCTCTCCTATGGATGTATATAGTTGACCATTCCCATGTACTGGACTCATAGGGCATACTGTAAGAGCACGATCATTCTTACGAGGAATAACCAGTTGAAATTATAGATCATATAGAGAAAGTTCTATGAAACAGGACAACTAATCTATAAAAGTATTTTTTGGAGAAATAAAATGTTATATTAAACTATGTGTGTTATTTAGTATATTATGTGGCCTAATTATCCATATTTTTTATATCAGAATGATAATTTTTAGGGTGAAATTCATTTTAAAGGAGGTAGAATGTAACACCCTTTGTTTTTATGAACCTTTTTTTTGAATGAACTAATTTTATTTTATTTCATGTGTTTCATACTACACTAATTCAAAATTTATTTATACTCTATGATAAGATAGGATTTTGTTACCTGAAAATATCAACTTATCTTGTGTTACACATATCAGCAAGTTTCTACGAAACAAAATTTTATTACTATAATTATTTAAATGATATTGTTATAACATAGTCATTAAACTTATTAATATAAATAGAAAAAAATATTTTTAAATACTATTTATAATGGTTTATATAAATTAAACTAATTGATAAAAATTCATATATTTTTAGTGAATTAATTACACATTTGAGAATACTATTTTCTAAAAAGAACATTTTTTCTCTCAACTGAAAAAATAAGAAAATTAATTTTAGAAACATTTTAGAAATTGAATTTTATAAAATAAAATTCATTTTCAAAATCATATTTTTAAAAATATATTAAAGTTTTTTTTTGGTATTTTTTTGATAATCTATAATTTTTTGATGAATTCTAAAATATACTGAATATTAATTCAAAAATATTTCATCTAATTTTTTTATAGAGTAAAATTAAACTCTATATTGGGTTTTTATGTCACAATAAATAAATTATATATCTATTAATTAAAATTATGTCATTAGATTAATTTTTTACATTGTATTTATATATAAAATCTTAATCAACATTTGAACATTCTCACATTAAAACCCCTGTTTCTTGTCATGTCTAAAGGATTATCACTAAATTTAATTTTTCCACTTCTCTAAACATAATTTTAAAAAATGGATATACATTGCTTTAATTAGTATAATATTTATATTTTAATAATATAAACATAATATTGTTATAAAATTATTAGTGAAAGTGAATATAATTAATTAAATTGATTCATATAAAATTAAGATTAACAATGGATGAAACCACAATCTTAAGCGAGAAAATGGCCTAAATAAATTTTCAAAACCCATTTTATGGCCATATTCCATCCAGAATCATTACATTATTGAGTTTTTTTGGTTTTTTCCTATTTATTATCTATATACACTGGTATACCTAATTTGTTTTTGAAAATTTCACATGTGTCCCCACCCTCTCCTATGAAGTAAAACATCCTATGTTCATTATTCATACCTTTAAATCCACTTAATATTGGAAATATATTATGAATTAACTTCCAAAAATCCCTCCTTTTCTTTTTTGAGCCTCCCTTTGGGTAGAAATATTCCCAAGAAAGCCTTTTGGTGCAACCCAAAAAGTGTTACCGAAGGAGGAGGTAACAACCTTCCTCAATATCTTTTCTTTTATTTTCTTTAAAATATTCTAAATTATTTTTATTTCATGAATATGTTATAGAATAAGTATCCTAAATATAATAACTTCTTTATGATAAGGGTTAGACATGATCTTCCACACACTCCAATCCAATTAGTAATGAACTTACCATTCTTGTGTACAACAAAATCTCGCCTCAAGAAACAATGTTGGTCATTTTTCCTTTACCACCTTTCATGGTTGACAATTATTATGGAAAAATATCAATGTGTTGCATATGTTATATTTATAATGTCATTATGATTCATTAATTTTTATTTATAACATTAAATTATGCTTTCATTTTTTTGTGACTATGCTAATTTCATTTGGGGAAATGTGGAGTACCGCCTCATCCAAGCGATGTGATTCATTCACACTATACATGGAATGTATTAATATTGGATTTAGTAAATTAATATGATATATATGGAAAAATATTACCCTTTAATTAGTATATATATAAATATATATCTCATTTATGTTATTTCATTCAATATGTTAATTAAACATAAACAACATTCATGAGTACATATGACCTACCATTTCCATAAATATTGTATTTCATTTCATATTTGCATCCTTCATATATTAGTATAAAATAAATATATACTTAATATACATGATATTTATATCATTTTTTACATTATGGAAATCATGATATAGGTATTAGGAAAAAACATAACAAATTAAGTCACTTGCGAAAAACAAAGTAGATATTATCCAAAGATAATCCTTAACATGGAATTATTAATAAGAGGGTAATATAATGTCATAATAAAAGAAAATATGGTATTAGAAATATGAATATTATTTTTTAAAATAATTAGAATAAAAAAATATTTATTATATTGGGGGTTTTCACGTGTATAAAGATATTGAAGACATATGTTTAGGGGATTTCAATTCTAACTTTTATTTTAATGGGATTTACGCATTACTCACCACTCATAAATTTTTTGCATGTGACTATACTACTGATTAATATGTTATATTTTTTCCCTCATGTTTATGGGTATATACCAATCTACTTGATGATATCTCATTCATGGGTTTTCTGTTTCAAGATTTACCACATCAGTAAAGTAGTTTTGTCCCAATATTCCTTCTTTGAAACACATGCTAGGAACTTCAAGAAATTTTTTTTGAATAATTTATTAAAATATGATATTTTAAGATAATTTTGAGGTTAATTGTATTTTTTTGGGTTTTATATTGCTTTAATGATTTTCAAAGTGTTTTCAATGAATGTTTTTTCAAACAATTTTCAAGCTTTCGTTACATGTTTCCAGAGAAATGGTTTTCAAAATATTTTTAAAATTTCATTGTAAGTGCTCAAAGTGTGTTAAATGAATTTATTTTAAAATAATTTCTAATTTTTATTTATAATTTATAATTTTTATTTTAAAATAAAATGGTTTTGATTTTTTTTAAATTATTTTTTTCAATGAAGAAATGATATTTTTCTCAGGAAAGGTTTTTAAAAACTATTTCAAAAATTATCTTCCATATAAGATAAACTCCATTGATTTTACCCATTCCTTTGAGGGAAATGATCCTTGAATAATAATAATATAATTTCATTAATGGTTTATGTCTTAATATTATTATGTTTTTAACACATGTTTCTCTTCCACAGGTTATATGCATTTGAAACCCGCTTCCTTTCATGGGATATGCATTGATGAAATGATTATGAAACCTATCCATTTAATACAACATTTGATGTGATGATATGTTTATCATTCCCATTATTTTTTATGGTTTATAACATGATGAAAGTTATATAATGTTATTTCACATGTATGAATTGTTTTATTTTCTGATAGGTGGTACATATATATCCCTCCAATTCACTGGGTAATGATTTTCATCTCATGATATATTGATGGGAATCAATTGTATAGGATTATAAACTATGTGAATAATGGGAATCCTTATCCGTTATATGTAAGGGACTGTGATTGGGGATGGAGGTGTTTCCCACCTAGTAGGTGTAGTCACCGTGACGAAGGATGATGCGAAAACCCAAACCAAAATGGGAAGATGGGGAACCCATCCCACTATGGGATCATGGGGAAACCTAATAACTTACAAATAAAGGACTACAACTGGGTATGGTGGTGTGGAAATTATAGTAGGTGTATTACCCATGACGTGTAATACCCCATGTACTTATAAAATATATTTTTTTCATTCTAGAATTAAATAATTAAATTCACTATTAATGTATAATTAAATAAGTGGTAGTTAAATAAGATAAGGAATCTATAGTAAGAAAATAGTATCCTCACTTATTAGAGTATAAAAATATTTATGTATTTTATTAGTGAAAATATGACAAATTTATACCATGTATTAATAAATAAAATTTTGGAAAATGATAAATTTTGTGTTCGTATTTTTGTGAAATGTAAATTTTTATTTACAATTGAATTATTAATGTAATGATTTAAAAGAAAAATTATTTTCATTATATTAAATAATAAATTAATATATTGTTTTCTTATTATTATAAGAAATTTTTTGAGATATTAATTAATTTTCCAAAGTGTTATAATATTAGCTATAATTTTAAAATTGGTAATTATATAATAAAAGATTATATTTATTAAATATTAAATATATTTTATTTATGAAATTACTTTCATAAAATGAATTTAATTTTTTAATACTACATGTAAAAATATGTTAATTTTAATGTTTTTGGGATTTTGTTTTAAAATGTTCAAATTTTTGGTGAAGAGTGAAATATGATAATTTACAATATAAGACAAAAAAAAATTATTGATTCATAGATTATGTATGGGTAATTTAAACACATAATATAGAACTAACCATCACTATGTTAATTTATTTAGTGATAATTCTCATAATATTCGTATTATTGATCCAATGAATATACTAATGAGTAAAATTATGAGAAAACACCCCTCTAATTCACTATAAATACCATACCTCACCACCACTTCTACTCATACATCAAAGCCATGTATCTTGTTTAATATATTCCTAATTACCTTAACAAACCTCTCCCCCATGTCCAATACTTACTGGTCTCGCCAAAATCCCATAACCATGTTTCCTAAGGTGGTTTTCAAGGAGAATAATTCAAGAGGTAAAATCCTCTTTCATTTACTTTTATTTTGTTTTCAATTTCTTATCTTTTCTTATTATCTAATAAACTATCCTAATTCGAGTGAAATGGTAACTCCAGTATATTAAATAATCTAAAATTTTATTATGTTAATGTAATACGAATAATCAAACCACTCCCCTTCTCCTCTAATTCAAAAAATGAAAACATTTTCCATGTTGTCTCAATTTTCCACCATCATGAAAAATGTGTTTTAATTTTTTTACCAACATAAAGGATGGTAAAAAAAATATTATTATCATTAAATTATATTTTATTATACACATTATAAGTTATATAATGTTATGAAACCAATATATAATCTTGATATTAAATAAAATTATATATGTTTAAGATGGTGGTAAATACCGTCAAAATAAATTAAATCGCTTTCATTGATGTTTTATCTAATGAATAATTATCATAACAAGAAAAACAAATATGGTATCATTTAAAATTATTGAAACATATTAACACAGTTTAATTCAACTTCTTGAGTGTTTCTTTCATTCAGTAAAAAAATCCATAATGAACTTACCAGGGAAACCATGAAATAAAGACACCCAAAAAAAATAAAAATAGGAAAATTTTATCCATAAATGGGTGGGGAGTTGTTATAAAAAGATCATATAAGGAATTATATATATTAATATTATTAATTAATATATAAATAAAACTATTTAAACCATCATACATGAGTTTTTATCACGTTTTATGAAAGACAAACCTGAGATAGGGGACTTTTATTAAAAACATATTTTAAATTTAGATTCATACAAAACTCAAAAGGATTAATTTTCTCATAAAATTTAACAAGTTTTATGATTATTCTCAGGTTCTGGGGGGGATTTATGATCATTTATGATACTTATATCTCCCTCTAATGAATTGGGTATGTTTATATTGGAGGTTGTTCATATGGTTACTCCAAGTGTAACTTCGATGGTTACAACATAATGTATCCATGGCTGTTCCTTCATAAGGTAGCCATAAAGGTCACATTTTAACGTATCCATGAGGTTTATAAATAATATAAAATCCAGGAGGGTTAAAATCTAAATTATTTAATGTCTTATGTTACCTTCATGGTTTTATTTGTGTCTTCTCTGTTTTATGGAAATATCTTATTTTCAAAAAATAACTATATGATGCTTTATGGGAGAGAAGTATATATTTGAAAAAATAATTATATATATATATATATTTATTCATGGAATAATATTTTATTTCCCTATTTTTATGTTCTTTAATGAGATTTTTGTGCTCATCCCATGTTTTAAAATGTTTTTCATAGGGTCTAAGGACTAGTAAGAGAAAAAAAGATTCCATGATGAATGTTTTGAAGAATTAATTTTTAAAAAAAATTCATGTCTTATTAAAAATGTTTGTATTATGGAAGAAATGAAAACTATTTCAATAGTATTAACTATGTATTATTATGGTTTTATATGTATGAAATATGAAATAATTATATAAAACTCTATCTAAAACAATCTTTGGGAACATAATAAGTGTGTGCTAGTTGAATTAAATAGATTATGTATTGATTAAGGTCGTGAATTTATAGTTCGTATCATAGAACAATTTAGAAAAATTGAGGGTTTATGGTGATGTTAACAGTATAAGATATATTATTTTTACCATATGGTTATGTTCAAATGATATAGCATTTAATGATTTCCATGTTTCTTCATATAAGATATGTTTATTCATAATGGGTTTCCATAGTTAAAATAGGGAAGATGATGTAGCAAGGAATATAGGGGATGAAATATTTTTGAATCTACAACATGGAATGGTGGGAATTTTAATTGATTTGTTTGTTATAGTAATGGATTAATTAACATATGCTAGAAATGGATGTGAAATTCTTCAAGAGAATAATTAATGATACCACAAAGGAACATGAAAATAGTGTAAGATTTTACTAGGAAAAACCCACATGATTTCAGCGGATCTTCAGATCCAGTGGTGGATGAATAGTTCATTAAATCCATTGAATCGATATATAATTTAATGGGGTGATTCAATAATAAAAATTTTAGTCTTTCTATTAATCATTTTAGGGAGAAGAAAACCATTAGTGGTTAATGAACGTGAATATCTTAGATAGTAAGGAGATTGTTTCCTTGGAATGAGCTGCATTTAATAATTTGTTCCTTGAAAAATATTTTGGTAAGGTTCTTTGAATTAGGATGGAAAATCAATTCCTATAATTCAACAAAAAGATGTAATATTTAGTGGAACTGTGGATGAAAACTTCACTTGATTGGAAATGAAGTCTCTAAATCTTATACATGATCATGATTGTAATGTCAATTCTTTTTTTCTGAGGATTGAATACAAGATATCAAAGGGAATTGGATTCTTGTGAAGACAAAAGATATGAGAATCTTGTTTAATGCAATGAGAGGGAAGAAATGGAGTTTGATAATTATATTTTTTACATTGAAAACAAGAATAATAAATGTTCTAGATGGACATCATTGTGTATGAATCAATCAAACAAATCTGAAGGTACGAAAGTCCATTTTTTGGTTTGTGGGAAGTGTGGTAAAACGAACCTTGGAGAATTCCTTAATAAAAATGGGTTATTTTTTTATGTGGTATGTTTGTATATATTGAATAATAATGCAATGAAAAATAACTTTGTGATGATATAATTAATTTAAATGAGAGAACTATAAAGTTCTTTAAATGTGGTGAGATGGGGCATTATGAAAATATCTTCCCAAATAAACAACTAAATGGTGGAATGTAGCTAGATTATATATAGAAAGGTGATGTTAAATCCTTTGAAACCACTTTAATAGATGTTGGGAAATTCAATGAAGTGGTATCTGGTACAATATTTGTTGTGTTGGATTTTTCTAATTTTTTATTTGATATGGGGTTTACACATTCCTTTAATTTTGAGAACGTTTCTAGAAAATTGAAAATTTCACCTCAAGAAATGAAATTAGAAATTATGGTAAAAACCAATGGGAAATATTTTGGAAAAAATAAATTATAAGAATTTTCCTATTTTTTTCTTTGGAAAAACATTAACTATATACCCTTTTTCCCTAATAATGTTTGATGTTATTTTGGGTATGGATTTCCTTTCTTCTTATCATGATAAGATTGATTATAGAGATAAAGAAGTTGATTTTTGGAAAGAGTTTTAGTTTGTATACCTGAATGAACCCATAAAATGGATTACAAATAAAGAGGCTGAGAAATTTTTAAAATATAAAAATTAATGTTATCTTGCACAAATTTTTATAGAGAAGGGAACTGTTTTGAGTTATGATGTGCTAGTGGTAAATAATTACCTTGATGTTTTTTCTTAGGTGTTTCCTGGTCTATTGAAAAACCGAGTAATTGAATTTATGATTGAATAAGTTATTGATTCTAGGATAATATCAAAGCCCCTTTATCAAATAGAACACATAGAACTTTTAGAATTTCAAAAGTAGTTGTAAGAGTTTCTGGAAAAAGGATTGACTTGTCTTAGAATTTCAACATGGGTTGCACTTATTTTTTTATAAAAAACATAGATTGTTCAATGATACTTTTCACTAATTTTTGAGATTTGAATTATATTACTATTCAAAATAAGTATTCATTACCTTATATTAATGACTTGTTCGATCTACTCTTGGGAGATCATTATTTTCCAATATTGACATTAGATCTGGGTACAATCAACTAAAGGTGAAGGAGGATGAAAATTTTAAAATAGAGTTTAGAACTAGATATGGGTGTTAATAATTTATAGCCATTCCCTTTGGTTTGAAAAATTCCCTTGCTGTATTCCGGGATCTTATGAATCGAATATTCTATGAATATTTAGATATGTTAATTCTTGTTTTTATTAATGATATTTTTTGCATTTTAAAAAAATATAAAGATCAAAAAATAATTTAAGGATTTTCCATCAAAATCCCAAATAAAATAAGTTATATGGGAAATATAGTAAGTGTGATTTTTTGTTTCAACAAAGTTCATTAATGAGAAAATAGAAAATAAGGATGGCATAATAGTTGATACTGCCAAAGGAATAGTATTTGGTGAATGGAAAATACCTAAAAATGCTATAGTGATTTATAGTTTTCTAGGATTATCATGTTATTGACAAAAGATTATTAAAAATATTATTTGTTATCTATAATTCTAACTATGTTAACATGAAAAGGGGTTAAATTTACATGGACATAAGATTGTGATTTTTGTTTTCCGGAATTGAAAAAAATATTGGGGAATGCTTCAGTTTTTTCCCAACATTCCATAAATGGTATTTTTCATGTAAAATGATTCTTAATTGAAGGGACATGGTTGTATTCTGATTTATAATTATTAGGTCATTTATTATACTTAAAGAAAAATGAAAACTCTTGGGTTAAACTATCCCACATATGATTTGGGATTAGTAGCCATGGTTTCTAATTTGATAACCTAGAGACATCAATTTTATGGATCCAAATGTGAAATATATACTATCCCTAAAATTTTGAAGTTTATATTCATTCAGAAAGAATTAGAAATGTGGTAGAGAAGATCGCTTGAACTGATATAGGATTATAATTTCATGATCTATTACCAATCGGGAAAAGAAAACAATGTGGCATATTCCTATAGTCAGAAATATCATGAATCATTAACCATGTTACATTTGGAACAAGACCCTTGGTTTATGATTTGATGAATTTAGTCTTGGAGGTTTTTGATGAATTAAAATAACCTATTTTTTTAGGTTTCAATGTAGTCGTTTCTATAAGACAAAATTTAGAAAGCACAAAAGGAAGATGGTGAGTTATAGAAAATGATAGTATTGGTTAAAAATGGCATGTTATGAAAATTTAATGTCAATAAAGATTGTATTTTATGATTTTGGAGGATATTATGTATGGCTTGTGATTCAAAAATGAAGAAATAGTTTCTAAGTGAAAATCATAGTTCTCTGTTTTCAATTTATCCTACTAGCAGTATGATGTATAGAGACCTTTGGGAGTATTACTGGTGGTATGGAATGAAATGAGATATTACGGATTTTACAATGAAATTTTTTGTTTTTAAATAGGTTAATGTTGAGATACATCTACCAAAGGGGATGATTTATCATTTTAAAATTCTATAGTGGGAAAATAAAAATATATCAATATATTTTATGGATGTACTACAAAATACATATCTAGGTAACAATTCCATTTGGGTTATTATTGATTGACTAACTAACTATTCTCATTTTATTCTTATTAGAGATGTTATTTCTTTAGATCATATTTCTCAAATATACCTCAGATATATTGTTAGGTTACATAGAGTTATTACCACCATTGTTACTCACCATGATCCCAAGTTCACTTATAACTATTGGAAAGGACATAAAAAGTCAGTGGAAAATAATTAAATTTATACAAAACCTTTTATCCCCAATCTGATGGACATACCGAGAGAAAAATTTAGACATTGGAAGAAATTTAAAATTACTATTTAATGGACTACCTGGGTTTCTATGATCATCATATATCTTTAGTTTATTATACTTATAATAACTACTTTCATTCTACCATATAGATATAAAATTTTGAGGAATTATATTGAATTTGGTGTCAAAATCTATCATTTAGGGATGATGTCCGTAAACGGAAGTTGATGGGACCCAAATTAGAAGAGTATGTGGATGATAAAGTGAAGATGAACCCAAAAAATATTTGGACAACTCATAGAATATACAAAAGATATATAGATAATAAAAGGAAAGACAATTATTTTGAGGCAGGGGATAAATTTTTCTTTAAAATCAATCAATGGAAAGGTTTTATGAATTTTGGTAAGAATGGAAAGCTATGTCCATAGTTTATTAGAACATATAAAATCATAGATAATTTTGAACTAATTTTATACTGAGTAGTGTTTCTTCTAATTTTATCTGAGGTAGATAATGTTTTTCATGTTTTCATGTTAATAATGTATGTTATAGAGTTATCTCATATTTTGAGACCAGAAGCAGTTCAACTAGAAGAGAACCTTTCTTATAAATAGAAACATATTCATATTATTGATGGTATAGGGAAAGTATTTCAAAATAAGGTTATTCACTAGGTTATTATTTTGCGGAGAAACCATTTGGATGAAGAAGAAACATGAGAATATGAAAATGGTATGAGGGAAATGTATCCTCGCATCTTCAATAAGTGAATGAAAAATTCAAGGATGTAATTTCAAGAAGGGGGAAAATTTAATATTCTAGGTAGCTATAAAATAATTTCTTTCAATTATGGAATTAAATAGCTAAATTCATTATAAATATGTAATGAGATAAATAGTATTTATTCAAATTATGGAATCTATACTAATATAATAGTAACCTCATCTATGAGAGTATAAATAAAATTTATGAATCCTATAAGAGAAAATGTTATATATTTATATCATTGATTAAGTAAATTTGTGTTTTCAAAATTATAAATTAAGTGTTGGTATTTTTGTGACCAAAAATTTGTATTCACAAATTTATAATTAATGTAATTTTTTTAAAATGAATTTATTTTCAAAAAATATAATGACAAATTAATAATTTTTTATTTTCATTATAATATAATTTTACGAGATGATAATTAAATTTTAAAATTGTTTAAAAATAAATTATAATTTTAAATATTTATTTTACGATTTATATATTATTTTAAATAAAAATTAATTTTCTCATATATATGAAATTATTTTCATAAAATTGAGTTTATTTCTGAATTAAATTGGTCAATAAATTCATAGGATGATGTTTATGGGATTTTTTTTTGAAAATGTTGGTTTTTTTGAAAATACTGAAATACGATAATTTACGATATGAGCTAAATAAATGAACTATTGATCCATAGATTTTTTATGGGTTATGTAATCCCATAATATAAAACTATACAGAATTATTTTAATATATTTAGTGATATGTTTAAACTATTAATAGTCTCGAGACAATATAATAAACCAACTAATTAAATAATGAGAAAACACTCATGTCCGCCAATATAAATACCAACCCTTACAACCATTTATCCTATGACATAAATGCCTTGTATATTGTTAAATATCTACCTAATTACCTTAAAAACCCACTTAAACACTTTCAAGAGAAGATGGTCTCACAAAACGACCAAAACCAAGTGCTTTAATCTGGTTTTCAAGGAGATGAATTCCAGAGGTAAAATCCACTTTTATTTTCTTTTATTTTCTTTTCAATTTTTTCTATTTTATTATTACCTCCTAATTATGCAACATAAAAGTGATATAATAACTCAATTATATTAAATATAATTTAATTTTAGTGTGTTAATTGAATATTCATCATCATTCCTCTCCTATTCTCCTCTTAATCTAGAAAAATAAAATAGTTTCCTTGTTGTGTCAATTTACAGTTATAATAGGAGATGTGTTTTTATTATATTTTACCACATTAAAGTATGGCCTTAAAAACATTATTATTGTAAAATAATATTTCATTACACACATTTTATGTTATATAATGTTCTAGAAACAATATATAATCATGATATTAAAAATTTCATATAAGTTCTTGATGATTATAAAAACCGCCAAAATACATTCAATCATTTTCATTAATGTTTTATCTAATGAATCATCTTAATACCTGAAAAAATGATATTTGGAATCATTTAATAGTTATGGAAACATATTTAAACCATTTCATTCTTCCTTTGGGTTTTTCTTCCACTTTTCTATAAAATCCATAAAGTACCGACTGTGGAAACCATGAAATAAACACACCCAGAAGAATGAAAATAAAAAAATATAATCAATAAATGGGTGGAGAGTTGTTATAATAAGGTCATATATGGTATTATACATATGATAATACTTCAATAATATATTAATAAAACTCTTTAAAACATTATATGGGAGATTTGAAAATGTTTGAAGTTAGACAAACCCGATGTAAGGGAGCATTCTTTCAAAATACTCTTTTAAATTTATATTCTTAAAAATTTCAGAAGGATTGTTTTTATGAGGAAATTATTCATGTTTTATGATTATGTTATTTTTTTTTTGAAATTATTAATGATGAAGGATCATACCAATATCTCAATCAAATTCTTTGGGTATCTTTATGTTGGAGGTTGACCATATGGTTCCTCCATATGTAACTGCCATGGTTACACCCTAAGGTAGTCGTGAGGGTCACATCATAATGTATCCATGAGGGTTACATTTTAAGGTAGTCATGAGGATGAAAAATAATAGTGTATATGTGATAGTTACTATATTATGTAAGTAATTCCACAAGTCACCTTTATGGTTTTATTAATATTTTCTCTGTTTTATGGAAATATCTTCTCTTCACAAAGTAAGTATTTGATAATTTTTGGTTCCGAGGTATGTCTTTTCCAAAAAAAATTAATATTATTATAATTATTCATGGAATAATGGTTTCTCTAATCATTTGATATGTTACTTATTGAGAATTTTGGCCCCATCCCATGTTTTTAAAATTAATTTCATGAGGTTTAAGGATTTGTAAGAGGAAAAAAGAAGCCAATATAAATTTTGTGAGGAGTTTTCATGAAATGAATTCATGTATTATTAAAAAAATTGTATTATGGAAGAAATTGGAAATAATTTAATAGTGTCCACTTTTTATTTTTATGGGCTGTTATGTTTGAATTATGACAAAATGCTCTAAAAATACTAACCAAAAAGGTCATTGAGAATGTAATATGTGTATTATAGAGAAATTAACTAGATCATGTAATGTTTATAGTCGAGTTCATATTTGAAGTGCCCTAATAAGTTCATGAAATTCATCATGAATTATTGGGAATGATATAACATATTTATCTTCATACCACAATTACATGTCTTATTCCTATGTTATTTTTTCATGGATCATGCTCTAGATTCTTGTATGATTATTATCTTATTAAATTTTAATATTTATTCCTCAATTTACCTTAATAATATTTTATATCAATGGTATGATCTAATAATGTTATGAACATGTTCTCATACCCTTATGCTCATGTTTATGCTTACTTATCTCTCTTGTTTACCCTTACTGATCATCTGAGCTTGCAAATTTTTATGTTTCCTTCCTATGGATACAAATATATATAATAATTATGACCTGTCTATGAATAATTCTAGTCATGAAGAACCTAGTGGGAGATAATTTAGCTCAATTATGTACCAGTGATTATGTTACCATGTTTCCAAAAGCACTGTAATAATATAGAATTTTTTGTATTTGTTTATGTAATGAATGAAATTTTCCAAAAAATGATGTAATTTTAAGGTAAATTAATACCAAGTTGTTATGAGAACCTTCCTCAATTCCTTAAAATAGTTTATGAAATCAACATTCATGTGTACTGTGGACTACAGCCTCACAAACCATTGTCATTAATTTTTCTATTAGAACTTATCATGGTTGAGTAAAATGACGGATATATATATATATATATAATTTATAAAATAATTATATCTCTTTATTTTTTATATAATATATACATTTTTTAAATTCCATTCTTTAGGGGACATGATAATGTCAATCATGTGTAGGCTAGACTACCACCCCTCGAAGTGTTGTTATTAATTTTTCACTAAATATTTACATAGAAGATAATAAAGGTAAATTTAATGAATATATGTGATATATTGGATATAATTATGATATTAATTATATAATTTTCAATTATTTAAAGACAATATGTAATTTTATTTATTACCTTTTCTCCCACTGAAAGATGATAATTCCTTTTGGGTACGTGTGGACTACCGCCTTCACGAAGCTATGTGACTATCTTTTCATCACCACCTCACATGTATGATACGTGTATATATATATATTTAGATAAATAATTTGATATTATGATTATTATATAATTTTAAAATATAACTTCACTTTTTTTATAATGATCAATGAAAATTGAAATGTTACACATGTGTATGTATGCCATACCATCTATATGATTGTACTGAACTTCATTTCTCAAAAACATAATTAATGCTTCATATTAAAAGTATGATTGATGAATTGATATGATAATTATTTCATTATTATTAATATTTATATGATGAAACTATATAAAATGAACAAGAACATGAATTTTTATAATAAATCATGAATTAGAGAATAAGAGCAATTTACACTCGAAACAATGGGAATTATGAATGGTTATCAATGAATGGGTGACAATTTGTTATAAAAGGGTCATATATGATATTATAAATATTAATATTGTTCTATATTAAGTTAATAACATGTTTAAAACACTATAAATAATGTTAAATCATGCTTAACTAAAAGGAAGTCAGGGTTAATGGATTCTATCTCAATTTTCTTTCATTAAATAAATTTTTTAAAGGTATGCACATAATTTATTTCATGTGTTGTATATATTTCACATTTAAATGTAATTTAATGATTCAAAAAAAATTAATGGTATTTTACGTTTTAATTTTAAATATTTAACATAAGGGTGTCTTTACAAAAAGATACAAAGTGGTAAAATCTTTCATTACTCAGTTTTTTTTCATTTGGTTATCGTACTCCTTCATAGTCTCTGATACTCAAAGACTATTCATGTTATGTTTTTTTACTATATATTTTTGTATTTACACTATTATATTATTATTTACATTTGATAAAAATAAAATATTCAATTATTAATTATAAAATCAATGTTATGATCATTTTGATGTTTTATTTCACAATCACAATCTAATTGGGATTTTTTATTCATAAATTTGCGTTAAAGGGAATTATCTTGTTATTTTATAATAAAAAATATTAATTTTATTCTCCTATGTTTATTAGGAAGCTCACATTATATCATTTTAAACTTTTATTTAAAACTACCAT
The DNA here is from genome assembly GCA_963277665.1 of Viscum album. Classification (NCBI taxonomy): domain Eukaryota; kingdom Viridiplantae; phylum Streptophyta; class Magnoliopsida; order Santalales; family Viscaceae; genus Viscum; species Viscum album. Next base: position 634,545,345 of record OY728155.1, on the reverse strand, counting down.
GAAAAAATATCTTGATGGTTGGGGTATCATGATTCCAGACATCATAACAGCTAATAATTAAGTACTTCACATAGAGTTTAGTTATTTGTATCTTTATTATCTCTAGATTCATTTCATTATTAGTTTATTCATTAATTGTAATGATTTTTCACTTATAAAACTTTCAATATTTATTATCCCTTATATTATTGGGCATGATATCTTCATAATGATATTATTTCTTGTATGCATTTGATTCTTAGTTTGTTGATCAAATATAAGGTGTTTTCAGTTATTTACCCTTATATATTTATTTTTCATTATCTTATTATCCATGATATTTTTATAATGATATTATCTCTAGATACATTTCATTCTTATCTTACTGTTTAAATGAATTTTATTTTCATTTATTTATCTTTACATATTGATTATGGATTTTCATATTATACTTGTGATGTTCACAATGATATTATCTATGGATTTATTTCACTATTATTTTATTTATTAATTGTTATGTGTTTTTTGTTATTTACTTTTCAATATTTATTATGCCATACAAAATTATCCATAATATTTTCTTAATGATATTATCTTAGGATGAATTTTTTTCTTAGTTTATTGAATAAATGGAGTATGCATTTAGTTATTTACATTTATATATTTATAACACTTTATCTTATCATGATACACACGTTATTTAAATGGAATGTGTGTTTAGTTATTTGTCATTCCATATTTATTATTCTTATTGATTCATGATAACTTTCCCTGTACTTAACCCTTATTGGGTATTTGAGCACTCCTATAATTTTTTTACTTCCCCAGGAATCTATGATGTTTATTATTATTGATGTTCAAGGATATTCTAGAGTGAGTAATGCTATTCTCAAAAAAATAATCATTTAATATCTATTTTCAAATGTAATAAGGGAATAATGTATGTATCAATTTTACAAAGACTTTTATACTATTCAGTCATTTAGGATGTGATTTCATATATCTTATTCTAATGTGATAATGTAAGACACCATCTACGGGTTACTAGGGTTAGGGTCATTATAACTATGGTTATACATATATATTTCTTAAGAATGTCTTTAATTGGGGGATCCATCGACAAGACATCATGTGATATTATATGACACAAGAATGAAACATTATAAGTCCAATATTCATACATTCTAAATTTATAATACTACTTCTCCTTCCTTAGGTTCATTCATATAACTCTAAAGTAATATTATTCTCTTACATGATCATTGAATATACAAGAATATTGTCTATAAATACTTCCAAAAATTGATCAAGGTAATCCCTAATGACTCTATTCATTAAATATTTGATGATTGTAAGAGAATTATTAAGTCTAATGGGAATTACTATAAATTAACAAAGATTATAAATTTTATAGATGTATCTCTTGGGTATATATTCCTTTTTGACCATTAAGTGATAATATCCATATTGATGTTCAATATTAGAAAAATATTGATCTTCCAGTGAATGATCAAATATATCATTGATATAGGGTAGTAGATACTCGTTCTTAAAATTTATCAAATTGTTTTCTTGATAATCAATTAAATGATGTATTTGACTATATTTTTTCTTAATAAAAATAATAGGTAAAGAACATAGTCAAATACAAAGAAAAATAAGTCACTTATCTGGATTCCCCTATACTTTCTTTTTTATCTCCCATAACTCAATATACTCCATTATCTAAAGATTCATTGAAATGGGAAAACTATTAGATATTAGTTCTATTGAAAACTAAAATTCACAATTAAGGGTAATACTAGGACTTTATTTTAGAAAGGCTTCAAAAAAATATTATACAATCAGAAAATCTTAAATGTTTACTTTCTACCCTACCATATGAGAAAGCAATACCTCATGAATAGAAAGTAAAAACTATATGATGGAATTAATTATAATTTTTGGTTTATGTTCATTCTTATACTAAATTATAATTTTTGGTTGATTCATATTTTATAATTTAACTTCTTAAATCGAACAAATTATTTTTGAGTGAATTAATCCATTTCATACCATTAAATGGATTAATAGTAAAATAAAATGGAGGATTATATCACGTTAAGCGATATGACATATTTAAATCATGTCATGGAACAATAGGTAGATCTATAAGGGAAAGGTTTTCATAAAAACTGTTATTATCTTCCCTAGTATGTCCATGATATGGTCAGTTTCAACACCAGCTATATTGGATTACTTAGTAGGGAAATCTCAATATATAGTACTGTGGTATATTTCCTTTCTCCAATTTGGATCCACTACTAAACAATGGTAATAAATGATTTCTCTCAAAATAATCATCAATATTGAGACTTAAAATAAACCCTTCTAATATTAATGTTGTAAAGACCTGAACCTAGTTTCTTAAAGTTATTGCCTTAATTTATTACATTATCATGATTACAAGATATTCATATACCAAAATAAATAATCGTTTATTAGTTTTGGAAAACTTTATACATATATAAGTTCAAAAATATAACTTATAAGGAAATACAATATAAAAATTCCTTTGACAACATTCATATGTCCTAGGTTATCCCTATATGTCATTCATAATATACCTCTTCATGTCCTAGGAAAATAAAACATAATAAAGGGGTGACATAAAATGCTTAGAAAGGGGAATAAATATAGTGGAATATATCCCAAATATAAACATTAATAATGGAGAATAACTAAAAACACATTCTTTTTAAAAATAAAATTGAACACATTATAGAAGGAATAAGAGTTTAATAAATAATTCCCTAATAAAGCATACTCATTGGTATTATACTAGTAAAATAACCTCATAAACCATCATATATTAGTTTAATAATGATGGAATGTATAATTGCATACATCATAACCATACTGTCAAGGCCTCTTGTCTAGACCACAAATATCCATTTTGTCAAGGACTCGTGCAAAGATCGTAGTTTGAATCATATGACCAACCGATGCATGAAGGAGATATAAAAGGACCCAATCATCACTTTATAAGACTGAATAATTCATCATGTGAATGCGGATAAAAATAAAAACATATACATTCAGAATGTAACTATAATATGAAATGTAAACAATTTTCCTCAAACATTAATCATAAAGATTAACCATTCATAGTAAATTGGTTTATAGTTTTTATGATTTCACATCCATGGTCAAACTAATAATAAAAAATTAAATTAAATATTGTATATTATATCATAAAATATTAATTTGAATAATTCATAATAATCAACAAGATTTTTGATATAGATGAAGATGCTCTTGTAAAACCCTCGAGTAATTCTTGAGATAAATACTCTTTTATTTTGATAAGAAGTTTTATTTTAAAAAAGACTTTGTATAAAACTGGTAGTGAAGTAAGATATTACTTTAATTATAAAATTAGTGATTTTAGATAGATAATGGTTTTTAAAAAGTTATTATATAGTGCCCTTAAAAATAGGTAAAAATTAGGGAAATTCCATTGAACTGGGCTTGTATTTCAGGATGATTTTTTGAACGAACCTTTTAAAACATATAACTATTCAAAAATTAAGGAATCATTCTAGTTTGAAGAAATATATAGAAAATTAAAACATAATTTATGAGGAGTATATTTTAATAAATAATAATTTAATTGAGGTAATTATAGAATAAGAGTAACTCGAATGAAAAAGGAGGTGAAGATAAAAAGACCTTACCACTTTATAATTAATCAAATTATATACCCTAGAACTAATAAGATTCAAATGATACATTTATTACCATTAAAAAAAATTTATTAAATGTATTATACATCAACTTATAGTAGACATACACTACACATAAGAATTAGCGTTGCATAAGTCAAATCTCAAAGGAATGAAAGTGGGTTGAGAAAACTCTTACCTTAATATCCATAGTTTATTCACATGATCATAGTGTCATGGATATCCAAATAAAATTCATTAATTAATCTATACATAATTTCCTATTTATGTAATTGATTTATTATGACCTTATTATGTTAATTCATAGCCTTCTTGATGGGTTAAATAGGTTCAATTTTATTGTTTGGGAGTGTTTTCTTCCATGGTATTCATGACCAGATTAATTATATATATGTAAGGATAAACATGTAAGATGAGAATAATTGTCCATAATATAAGTTTTACTTTATTTTTTTTCATTTATAATAATAAATGGTTATAAAATTCTTTCAGTTATTAGGAGTGATGATGGATCATTATATAAAACTTTAATGATAATTTAATGAGATAATTGGTGGTGTTTGATCACAACAAACTCGTTTATATTTATAAATTAACATCATGTGTACAAAAAGATTCCAAACCTTAAAATTTTATAAAACACTATATTATATTATAGTTCAACCATCAAAATGGTTGCATGACTAGATTTTAATACGGTAATCAAAATTGAAATCCTCTCATTGTTAAATGTGATAAATTAACACATCTCAAATGGTGTTTTTATTTCTAATAGAAAAGAAGGGAAATATATAGATTCTGATGAATTATTTCATTATAATAAATATATTATAGTATATTCCAGGTAATAGTGTTATCAAAAAATTTAGGTGAATGGATTTGAGGAAAGAAAATGTAAAGAAAGAACTCGAAATAAAATAAAAGTCGAGAAATCTCTTACAAAAATTTTTATAGCCTAATAACATCACTTAAAAATTCATAAAATGATTTGATGAGAAGAAAATGGGTCTCTCATCATTCTTACCTAATATGTACAGTAATGGGGATAACTAATGACATATCCCAGCATAATTCAATTGAAATTAAAATATAATAACATAAAAAGAGTTCTTGAAAAGGAGAAGGGTGGTACATTACGAAACCTTGTAGAGTAACTCTTAAAACATGATGTTTGGGACCATGGGGTATTGAGTAAAACATTAGAGGACTCAAAGGGAGGTTAAAAAACTAGATATTTTAATATAATTAATTTGGAATGAATGAAAATTAAAGAATGAGTGGGTATTTATAGTAAAAGACATGGAGTTTTCTTATTAATTTCAAAGGACACCTCAATAGTGGTATTTGAAAAACCATGAGAATTCCTATGGTATTTTCTCATGGTACTAGTCAAATGTGACACCTAATTTCATATTTTAATGTACACAATTATACTAGAATTTTATATTAATTTTTACATCATTATGATGTCATTAATCATATCGAAAACTCAACATTTTATTTTTACTATTCATGAAAATCTAAAGTATTTTATAAAATTCTCATAAATTTAGTGTAACCTAAAATTGATGTTTTGAATTCAAAAATGAATTCCAATTTTCTAAAATAATTTTTTAAATATGATTAAATTATTTTTTTAAACAATAATTTATTTGAAAAATAAAAATTTTAAAACTATAATTCATTTTACATCACCTTGAAAAATTAATCAAGATCTCAGTTTCGTATAACAATAATAAAATATACTAATAATATGATTTAATATTCATAAGGATCATATTAATATTCTTATTTCTATTCATAATCATATGTTATTATTCAACAAAAATTATGTATGTCTTATCTGACTCTAAATATGATACTCAACAGAATCATGTATATCTATTTTTTGGAATTCAAATCACAGTGGTGAAAAAATTATGTTTATAGGATATGTTATAAAAAAGTGTAATTTTTTAGTGGGTTATTATTTCATTCATTCAATATTAAATTTATTTATAAATCATTTGGTTTTTACATTCTCCCCCTTATAAAAATTTCATCCTCAAAATTTCCATAATTTTACCTCACAAAATGATTTAGTTATTTATCCATCATAAGCTCATGAGGATCCCATGTTTCTTAATAAATTATGTGAATTATTTAATGTACCTTAACTAGTTGTGACATCTGATTCCTCAAAAAATGTTTCTTAGTGTCTAGAATCCGGATAGGCACTTCAGAGTAAGATAAGTGTGGTTCTAGTTCTATAACTTTAGAAGTGAGGACATGCACTAGATCTGGAATGTACATTCTAAATAATGGGACATAGAACATAGTATGTACCTTAGAAATGATATTATTCATTTCCAAATGATTATACACAAATCCAAATATTCCCATAATTTCTAAAGAGACAATGATTTTAGGTCTTGTTTTTCCTTTCTTCCCAAATCACACAACACCCTTCAATGTAGATACTTTTAAAAAAACATGATCTCCCAATTAAAATTCAAAATCCATAATTCCATTATCAATATATATGTTTTTTCTTCATTGAGTTTCTTTGATATTAGTTTGAATTTTATTTATGCTTGATTTTTTTTCTCTTCAAGCATTGGGCCCACGTGATTTTTTTCAGGGACATCATCTGAACATGTTTGTGTATGAAATTTATTTCCATACAATACATTATATAGTTCCATTTAAATACATGAAAATAAACTATTATTGTAGGAAACTTCACCAAATGTAGATACTGATCCCACATAACCTGAAAATAAAATTGATCATTATCTTAACATTTCTTCTAAAGTCTGTATCATTGTTTTAATTTCCAATCAGTTTTAGTGTGATAAGATGTAAATAAACGAAGACCAGTATCCAAATCTTCCTAAATAATTTTTTGGAATTTCAATGTAAATTGAGGATCATTATTAGACACTATAGAAATAGGTGATCCATGAAGCCTTATAACTTCTTTATTATAGATTTTTACATGATGCTACAGTAGAAAATTCTCCCTTATAGCAAGGAAATGTGATGGTTTCATTAGTCGATCTAAAGATACCCATTTTGTATCATTATTTCATAGAGATTTGTGTAATCCAATGACAAAATCAATGGTGATTTCATCCCATTTCCATGTAGTAATAGGTGTATGTTTCAATTTTCCTCTAGGATATTGTTTTTCAACCTTCACTTTTTGAGTGACTAAACATCTCGATTTATAATCAGTAATTTCCCACTTCATGTTGCCCCACAAGAAATGTTCCATCAAATATCAATACATTTTAGTGTTACCAGGGTGTATAGATAAACTCAAGATATGGGAATCATCTAATAACTCCCCTTACAGCTCATATATAGAGGGAACACATAACCTCTTCCCAAATTTTATAATCCCATCTTCAAACATGAATTCAAACAACTTCTCATCTTTCAAAACATTAATTTTCTTTTTATGATTCTCATCATCATGCTTAGGGATTTTAATCCATTATAGTAAAGATGGTTTGGAAAACAATTGAAAAATTAACGATTTTCCACCCCCTTTGGTAATTCCCACAACCATATTTACTAAATCCATCGACACATGATCCCTTTTAGTCCTCATTTTGTTTAGGGAACCATGATTCATCATTCTTAATGCATATTTCACCTTATTTTACTTCCCAAGGTGGTAGTGTATTAAACAATTATAATCTTATAACAGTTCAGGCCATATCCTTTATATCATTTTGAGTTATTTACGTGAAAAAGATATATTTTAAACTCTTTCGATCCATATATATCTCACAACTTTCCCCATAGAGATAATGCCTCCATATCATCAGATAAAATATTATAGTTCTTAACTCAAGATCATAAGTTGGATAATTATATTCACGAATTTTTAACATCCATGATGCAAAAGATATAACATTATCATTCAACATAATGACACAACCAGTTCCTTTCTTTGATGCATCACTATTGATCACAAATCCACCATTCCCCAATGGTAGAGTTAGGACCAATGAATTCAAAAACGTCCTCTTCAATTCTTTGAAACATTCCTCACATACATTTTTCTATATGAACATGATCCCTTTACATGTATGGGCGGTCAATGGATTGGATAAACGAGAGAAGTTTTGAATGAATGCCTATAATAACCTACTAAACCAATAAAACTATGTACCTCAGTTACATTCATTGGAGTAGGAAATTCTTGAACAACATTTTTTTTCACAGGATCAACAAATATTCTATCCATAGAGACAATATAGATAAGAAAAGACACTTATTGAAGAAAAAATTCACACTTTCTAAACATCCAATAAATTTTTTTTTCTTATAAGAGTCTTTAGAAAAGTGTGTAAGTGAATTTGATGATATTCCTACATTTTGGAGTATAAAAAGATAACATTAATAAATAAAACCACAACGTCATAATGATATTACAAGAAAACTCTATTCATTAAATCCATGATAACAGATGATACATTAGATGGTCCAAAAGGCATTAATGTAAACTCATAATTCCCATACTTGTTTTGAAATGATGTCTTTGTAATATCATCCTTCATCACTCGCAATTGATGATATCCAGTTCGAAGGTCAATCTTCAAAAAATATTGGGCTCCGTGAACTTGATCAAATAAATCATCAATTCATAGTTGGGATATTTGTTATTTACTTTTATAGCAATGATCTTCTTATAGTTAACACACAAACTCATATATTCATCTTTCTTCTTAATGAAAAGAATAGGGGTTGTCACACCTGGTTTTTCATGTCTCTGTTTTTATCCAGTTCATTTGAAATCTTGATACTTTTATTGGGTGTTGGGTGAGATGAATGTTGAGTTTTTAATCTTTATCTATGTCTATTCACCCTAATTTGGGATCCCACATTACTTGTTTAGATGTTTTTGGAGAAAGTATGGTTACTTACTGATTTGGGCCAACTGTGAGCCCATTTAATGTTTTAAAAACCAAATTTTTTTCTTTTATAAATCATTTGTTTTTCAACATGTTTCACTCATTCCACTTCATACATTTCCTCCACTATGGGTCTCAATCATCTTTTCATTAGGATTTGTCGGATGGTAGTTGTGTTTTTATGGTGGGGAGCCCATTTTGGCCTCTACCCTAGGTAAATATATTTTTTGAGTGAACTATGTTTTGGGGTTATCTTTGGGTTCATTGGGAGATGTCCCAACAATATAGTTCTCAGCTTGGTTGCGGAGGTGGTGGCTTAATCTTTCTGTTGATTCTATGGAAGTGGTTGTGAGTTGGTGTTTTTTTTGGGCAAGAGTATTAAGTTATTTTGATGGAAATTATATTTCACTATATTGATAGGTCTTATCATGTTGATAAAGAATCCTTAGGTGTTAATCTGGCAGTAGTAATGTGTTATGGCTTTCCGGGGGATGGAAAGCTTTAATGGTGGGGATAATTTTCTCACCTGGTTTTTCATATCTTTGTATTGATCCGGTTAATTTAAAATCCTGATACTTTTATTGGGTCTTGGGTGAGATTAATGTTGAGTTTTTATGTTTTATCTATGTCTAATCTCCCTAATTTGGGATTCCCCATTGCTTGTTTAGGAGTTTTTGGAGAACGGTTGGTTACTTCCTGATTTGGGCCAACTGTGAGCCCATTTCCAATTCTAAAAATAAAATTTGTTTCTTTTATAAATCATTTTTTTTCAACAATTTTCACACATTCCACTTCATACATTTCCTACACTGACATATTTAAACCACCATTTCCTTTGGGACCCCTTAGTAATTCAAAATCATGGTGAATTTGCGTTAATTATTTAGGTATTAGGCTAGCCCATGGGCCATTTCCAGTTTTAAAAAAAATAATTTGTTTCTTTTATACCAAATTCAATTTTTAATATTTTTCAATGATTACACCTCCCCCTCAAATAAAACACGCCTATCCTCACCCCATTATCAATTTCCCCTTTTTAGAGCTCATGTGATTCACAGATTAGGGAAACGTTTTTCAATGTCTCTCAAATCGTCCATAATTGAGAAGGTAAATTAATTCATACATACATAAATCCATTCGTACTATTTTTCACACAATTATTCTTTCCCTGCTTCATCTCGACCTTAGTATACTCTACAAGATGTTTTAGGCCATTCCATTTTCTCTAAGGGTGCAGATATAATCGAATACGAAGAGTTTTCTAGTTGTAAAGGTGAGATTCCTACTCCTTTATCATCCCTCTTCTTCCTCCTTTCATTATTTCTAGGTTTTAAAATCTCCCCTAGTCATGATAGACCTAGGGTTTAGTTATCCATTGACTTTTAAGGGGGTTTTTTCGTTTGGGGCTGATCGTCATAAGTTTATGGTTTGTAAACCCTCATATGGTGATTTTGGGTGTGCGTTTCTATTACACCAAGGATTTGAGGTAGGATATCCCTTGAAAAAGACTTTATAATTTAAGATTCATCATTATCATTCTGTTATAACCTTATTTATATTATATTTTCTTCTATGAAACCATTGTGTTAATGGTTTTGTGTGAAAATTATGTTTTATGACTTATTTTGTTAAAAATATAGTGGTTTTGGTATAAATGTGCACTCCTCTTGTTTGATAAATTATTCCATGAGATATCACAAAATTTTTATGGTATTTTGAATATTTTTCAGTATCATGAATAACCTTAAGGAATAAAAATGGTATTTTATCCCTTTTTTATGTGCTTAACAAAAGTTGTTTTGTTAAAGAGTTCATGCCTTGTGATCAGTAAATTGCTCGGTTGGATTTTATGAGTCTAGTGAAATTTAAAATGATTTGTTTGGATTTATAAATACATTGGAAGAATGTAAAAAAATTATTTTGGGATCCTTTTATGGAATTCCTATTTTTATTTGGTTTTATAAACAAATGGTTTTTGGTTTACAACATGTTTTGACCCGAGTTGCCAGAAAATGGAATGTTTCAAATTCTTATGAAAATGGATGTGTTTTGAATATATAGCCTAAGAGTTTTAAGTGATTTATGAATAAAGTTTGATGATTTAAATGATTTTTATACACCTAATTAATAAAATTTCAATTTATAACTTTTTTAAATGATAGTTTCGAGAAAATGTTTAAAGGATCGTTTGGCATTTCCAAAAAAAGAAGAATGAGTGTTTTACCTATATATACCTTGTTTTTTCATTTGGGATTTCTTTATAGTCCATGAAATGATTTTATTAAATGTTTTTATGGCTTCCAAATATGGTTGGGTATGGTATCTATGTTTTGATATAATTAAAATAGTGGTTTTGAATGAGTTTTATGTGCAAAGAATCAATAAACTTCTTGAAATTGTTTTACAAATATTTTCAGTGGTTTATTAATTCATAAATTAAATGTGAATAATTATTGTGGGATTTTTGTGTGTTTATGGTTTGGGAATGTAATTTTTATTTTAAATGTGTATTTTATAATAACTGTAACTTGATTGAGCACTAAAGGGAATCTTGGTTATCTAGGTGGGAAGACGTGTACTATATGCTTGTGATCCTGTGGGGTTTGGCCCCTGTTTCATGTAGCAAGTTTTATGATGACAACACTAACTAAACTATGATGATTAATATGTTTCGGGACCACTAGGTTATGGGTATGCTCCCTAGTAGTGGCTCGTGTTCATGAGAACAAATATTTATTATGGTTACTTTCATCGAGATACGAGGTACCTGGGGATCACAACTAACTAGTGCCTAGGGGTGTTCCTGTGACTTGTGCTCATTGGATATATTGTACTCACCATCAAAATACATTGTGTTTTTTGGTAAATTATGTAGTGTGTGTGATTTTTTTAAAAGTGTAAATTCTTTAAATCATCCCTCTTGCAAACTATTTTCATTTTGAAGTTGCACCTCTTTGAAAATTGTTATTAGCATTCTTGTTTATAATACATGAAAGTTTTCAACTGGTAATTTTTTTATATAGCATGGGACCATATTTGAAAAAAACATTTATATTTTGTATTTAAATCTTGAAATTGGCGTTTCTTTTATTTTAAAGGATGTGCATTGGGAATATAATATCAGGCTAACCTACTGAGTTTTAATACTCATGCCTATAGTCTTCTTCTATTTTTAGTCCTTGTCCAGGTTTCGTCTTGAGTTCGATCGCCTTGGGAGACATGTGATCATTATGTTGTAGAGTGAACAAAAGTGTCACATATAGTTATTTGGTTATTGGGTTTGGTCAGATGAGTTGTTAGTTTAGTTGTACTTTCAGTTTCTTGTACAAATAATGTTCAGTTCCGTTTTTATATAAATGTATTTTAGGCTGTCCATTTATTTTTGTTTTTTGTATTATTGTTTATATACAGGTGAAATTGTTCCCTTGTGTACTCTATTGATGCCCTTGGTTCTGGTAGCCATCCCGGGAGGATTGAGAACGCCCCTTGGGACTTGTCGCGGGCTGGCCCTTGTGACCGGTTCAGGGTCAACTCAGGCTGGTTTGTGAAAAAAATAGTCATGGAAAAGTAGAGTTCAATAATAATTATTTAACTTAATAAAATAAAATCGAGTTATGAATAAAAATTTCCACTTTTTTAAATTATTATTCAAAACCCCATTTGAAAATGGAGTAAAATGGAAAATTTGTTATAATTAAATATAATATAATAAATATAAAAAAAATCAATTGGGTTTTAAGTGAGCCATAAAAACATAAACATTGTGTATAAAAAAATATCTCAGTGAATTTAAATATAATAAAAAAACTCATTAACAAGAATCTTTACTTAGTCAAATATGATATATACTCATATACAACATAAATTATGATCTTAATATTCTATTTTAAAAGATTATTCATATATAATATCATTTATATAGTTTATTTATTATCATTTGTATTAGTTAGTTATAGTTTATTTTGGACATTATCTATTTATAGCTTTAATCATTTTGTTCATGCTTCATGATACATATTTTAGGACCAGTTATTTAATACTAGTAAAATTATATTCAATTATAAAGATAAATTATCATTAAATTATTATTTTATTTATTTTGTGTGAAAATTGAATTAATATCAGCTTAATTTTTTAATTTTAATGATCCAATATGATATTTTAATAATAAGTGAAATACATAATATAGACATTCTAGAATAATAATCCCCTAATAATTTTCCTATTAAGTTTTTTAATATTACTATTTTAGATACCATATCCATCCCAAATATAATTTTATATAATTATTTAAGCATTTGGTTAGACGGAGCAGAACATAATCATATCATAACTAATGATTTATTATAGTAATGAAAGTATTTTATTTTTCAAATAGTATAATTATTATATAAAAATAATTCTATTATATATATATTTTATGGAGGTGAATTATATTTTAAGATCTTTTTATAATTAATAAATAATTATTTTAAAAATGAGATATGTAACATCATGGAGGTTGTACTCCATAAAATGTAGATATATAATTTTAATTTCCTAATGGATGAGAAGGAATCTATTTGAATTATAATTTGGCTCTTAATAATCATAATTAGATTATATAAGTTCTTTTTATTCTCCAATTCCATACTTATAATAAGTGAAGAGAGGCTATGGTGAAAATATAAGATTTCACTTTGTGGAGGTGGTATTCCACAAATATTTTTGATCATCGTTCTTTTGTTTTCATAAGTGTATAAGAAGGAAAAAATCTTTATTTTTTCAAAAATATAAAAATACTGCATTATACTTATGTTTCTGAGGTCATTATTAATTTTTTTAGGAAAATATTTGATGGGAAAATATAAGAAGAAATGGTAAAGGATTATATAATACTCACTTTGCTACCTTAAATAGTTTCTTGAAAGTCTCCTTATAAATAAAGGGATTTTTGTAAATTATGTTGACTAGTATCCTTAGGATGTTCATTGAGCATCATTTTTAGGGAAATGAGTCTAGAATTTATGAACATTGGAAGGGTATGTGTAAATTTCCATTACTTTTCAATGACATCATTAAACTATTAATGTTTCAATGACTCAAAGAGTTTAAAATAGTATATATTTTTTTATGATTTTGTATATAATAAATAACAAAACTATGCTTAAATTATTATTTATTTTATTTCATATTATATTTTAACTTTTTAATTTTTTACCCATTTAACTAGTTAATATTGAAGTAACATAAATTACAAAAACTAAATAACTTATAATACCATATTTGGGAATGATGAACCTAAATTTGATCTTAATTTAAACTAATTAAAATTTTAAATAAGTGATAATTGGATTTCAAAAAAACATATTATATATATAAACAATTTTTTTTGAAAATGATGTTTTAACCATTTTGTGTTCTTTATATTATTTATCATTTATTACCACTTAAATATTTGTCGTTATAATTTTGTATGTACTTAAAAATGAAATTATAGTAATTATTTTAAATAAATTAATTTAATTAATTTGATAAAATTTCACAATACTAATAAAAAAACAGTGAAAATAATAGTTCCACAATTATCACTCCAACCTATATTAATCCGAGATATCACATTTTAAGGACAAAAAGTAAAATTGATGTTTTTAAATTTTTGGAAACTAATGATTCTAAATGTGGAATATATTTAACCAAATAAAATTTATAAGGAAAATAAAAAATAAATTTACATATTAGAATGATATATGTGTAAACCCCATTTAAAATCCATTTTTATGCTGGAAATTTATCTGTTGGATAAAATTATCATGTGTTTTTATTTTTAAAATATAAATTAGTTTGTTATAAAAAGAATTTATGAATATTTTACTCAATTTAAAAAAATTATATATTTCTCTAAAATATTATTTAATTGAATGGAAATACTAAAAAAAATTATTTTATTTGAAAATATTACATATGTTCCTAAAAGTTATTAAATAAATTATTTACATTGAGAATAGTTTTTAAAATATATATTTTTACTCCATTATTATTTCATTAATTAACTAAAAGGTTTTATAAAATTCTAGGACATCATACTGAAAAAAATTATTATATTGGTAAAAATTTATTTTTTCACAATTCACCAAAAAACAATTATTTCAAAAAAATACCTAAAAGACATATTAAGTAAATATTGAAATAAAAAATTTCAGAAAAAATTTAATTCCAACAAATAAAAGTTTTAAATTAAGAAATTTGTCGTTTAAATATTATATTCAAAGATAAAAATATTTTTATAGAAAAAAATATTTCATTATCTTTAGAAGAAAAAAATTAAAAATGGGTAAACTATTTGAGATTAGGGATTTATCACATTAAAAATTAAATGATTATATCATAAAAATATCAAGTTTCCTGGACCCACAATATTTTCACATATGATCTAAGCATAAGTTTATATTTGGTGGAAATCACTAATAGTTCTTCCACTACATGGATCTTGTGGTAATTTCTACAAGATTGAATTTCCCTCAGATCTTATTTCACATAGAACATTAATTTTTATTTATCCCGGGTATTAGCCTAGGAAAACCTATTAATTTTAACTCTTTTCAATGTTTGGAATAATATTCTTTATATGGGTATACACTTCCTTGTGTAATTTATTTCCTTTTTATTATTAGATTTTATAATATGGTTACTAATTTTTAGAAGACGCTAATTTAATGACTATTTTATAATGGTAAAATATTATTTTTAAATATCTTATATTTAGATTAAGATATGTTGTTTGTGTAGAAAAAAATATTAATGAAATTTTTATTTTTTGTAAAATACTTGGTGAAATTTCAAGTTATTGCACCAAGATTGGATTTGAATCTAGAAGTAATTCTTAAAGCATAGGCAATATCAGGTCTAATAAACAATATGGAATTCATGATAAATCTTATAGTTTATTATTATGTAATTATATCCATCCTTAATAAGTCTTTAGAAGGATCCCAAATATCTATAATATTCATTTTATAAACAATTGATAAAGTCCCCTTTTTAGAGTCCATAATACCAAGATGATTTTTCAGTTTACCAAATTGACTAACCTACCTACGTATAATATTCCTCTTGGATATATATATATATATATATCAATTATGTAGGTAGTTTGACACATTCCCATCAATGAGAAGAATTTATCCAACCACATCTTAATAAATTAAGGAGTTGGGATGTCATTTTTGATAATAAATATCTCATAGACAAATAACATAAGATATTCTAAAACACTTCCAAAAATATATCTTCATTAGTAGGAGTCCCACATGTTTTTTATGAAACTAAATGATTTTATTTCAATCTCAAACATGATAATCCATCTATGAGAGGATTTACATAGTCTATAAATTGACTATCGCAACCTTCACGCATTAACAGTCTCTTTTACAACATAAAAAAACAATAGGTTTGATAATATATGGATCCGTATCTAATTTACAATTATGTATAGTGGTTTTAAAATCCATTTGATATATATTTTTATCAGAGAATGTTATTATGGTGAGTAATATCTGAGTGGATTTTATCATCAAAATATTTGAAATGGTTTCTTTATAGTCATAACCATGAATTTTATTTTAACCTATTACAACAACATTTTATTTATAGGTATACAATATACTGCCCATAACAATGTTCCTAATAAAACTCATATCCACCCTACAGATATCACCCCTAAGACGTACCCACCATGTTCCAAACATAGTTTGTGTGAATAGTGTCAATTTCAGATTCCATGGATTTAAAAATTTTCTTGGAACCATTACTATTACATCTCATCCTTCCTAGGCTATTAAACTAGTCATATAACCCCATAGGTCACTATTAAGACCTTTGATTCACTCTAATAACACCACATGTTATTACCCACCGTGAATACTTCTTATAGTAATGGCTATCTCAAATTGCCTTAGATGTTCTTTCAATAGGATTTTTCCTCTCTCATAAAAACCATTAAAAAATTAGCACAATGTCACCCATCATAAACCTACTCTAGGCTAAGATCCCTTTATTATGGATTTTTTATTATATAGTTTCCTGAAAGGAAATGTGAACCTATTTTCATGGGTAAAAACATTGAGTATTTTAATTATAACACTTCCTTGGGTTTTACACTCTCCTCGCATTAATGAAAAATTCCCTCATTGTGGACCACACTCCTCAAACCTAATTATTATCTCTACACTTTTTTCTAGGTATTGTCTCTGACACCACTTTGTAATATTCAATTCATGTTTAATCTGAAAAATTAATTAATCATGTTACCAGATGACCTCTAGAATATTGGGAGGCATCCACGTGGTCATATGGTGACTTGATCTGGTTAATATATAGAGTGATACATGAAAGGAATATATAATAACTATTAATGTATTTTTAACATCATGTAACCCAAATTAAGGTACTTATACTCTTTTTTATTATATTTTCATTTAATTGTACTTTATCTAGATCTGTCGTGAAATTTGGTTTTTTGGCTAAATATTCTATTTTTGTTGTGTGTTCCAACAAAATAAGTGAGGTATGTTCTTTCTTACATTGTATCGAGATTTTATAAATGTTTAATTATAAATTATTACATGAGATTTATGGTTCTCATATACTCCCATGGTTGTTCTTGCCATTGACTCTCTATTGGTGGTTCCTGTGTTTGGTGGTCATTGATCTTGTGATTGGGGGAAGTGTTTTTGTATGTAAATTCCAATCATTTGAGACTATTTTTTATTCTTAATTTGAAATGAATTTATGATGGATTCAAAAAATAATATTTTGTTTCATTTTTAAAATTATTTTAAAGTGGAATGAAATGTTTGATATTATGTTCCTTTAAAATGTTATTTTGAAATAATTTTTGACATCGTAAAATGATATTGAATTGAAATGAGTGATTTAAATAATGATTTTTATGATTAATATTTAGAGGAAAATCCAAGAAATATTTGAAGATTTTAAATGGGATTAATTTATTTCTATATAAAGAGTAATTTATGACAAACATTGATGTTTTTATTAGAAATAAAATTTCATTTTTGGAAACATTAACTCGGTAATGAATGAAATTAAAAACATGAAATGATCTAGGACATATTCAAATGAGTAATTTCCCAAAGTATATTTGATCCCATTAAAAAAAATGGGTCTTGGATAGGTAGTAATATAGATATGCATGCTTGGTAAACAGGTATCTTGAAGTATATTAATGATAAATGTGAAAAAACTACCTTTAGAGAATTCTGTTTTCAATTGCGATTCCTCTTATTCCCCTAGTCCTAAGATCTTATGAGTGTGTGTGAAAATGGATCTATATTTCACCAAAATTTAACTATCATAAGGTATCATAACCATGGGATTATGATTAAAAATGATTATACATGAAAATGTTTAATTTATATTCTTTTTCATGCATTCCTTGATGGAAATTATTACTCATATAATTTTTTTTACAAAAATTCATATATTTTTTAATTTTTTTTAGAAAATATGTATTTTACATTTTTTTATCAATTAAAATGATTCAAAGTTATATTTTGTTATGAATAAGGAAAATAATTATATTCGATATTTTACTAAAAATATATCATGTTTTGTTTATTTGATATGAGTTGGTTATGGAAGTCTTGTTGAGAACCTATTGGGATTTTTTTCAAACCATAATATTTCATTTAGGTTAACATATATTTCTAATTCTAGGTCCATGGAATGAAAAGGAACCACTTGGAGGTGGTTATTATTCATGACTAGTGGGCCTTTGGATTTATTGGTTACCAGTGGAACATAGAATCCAGTAATTTAAAAGATAATTTGCGATGTTTTCTTTGAGGGTTTAATGTGTAAAATGTGGCCGATGTGGCATTTTTTAGACTTGTATCTATCTACTTATGGTACTTTTCTCTTGAGGAGTGTTTGGAATACTAAATTTCTTCTTATTTTATATCCACTAAATCATCTTTATGGCTATTTATTATAGATAAATCATCCTAAATTATTTATTTTGATACCCTAACAGTAGTCTCACACCCATGGGGTTCAAGAATAATATTCAAGAAATGTTAGAAATGATTTTTGTACTGATTGTGTGGGTTATCTAGGTTGGTTCATGACCAATTGGTATCATTTGAATTTTTATGTTTTTATATAGTTTGGGATGTCTTAATAGATGGGAGGTGAGATTTTTATGACTTAAGGGGTCTGTTTTGAGGGCGTGTCTTACTATCTCTCATTATAATGGGACATAAGTTGCTACTATTTATAGGTAAAAATATATTTGAGGAGATTTTTTTCCTGATTCTAGATTTTTCCCAAATATTTATTTTTTATTTTAATATCCCTATTTAATTATTATTAATAGACTTTATGATCGCACGTATCATGACTTACCTTTTTCTATATTATCTGTTGATTTTGTGTAGTACCATACCCCCAAGAAGACGTTCGAGTAAACAATGGGAGGGAGCTACTAATGTACCACAATAAGAGAACCCTCATACTGACCAGACATTATATATATATATATTGGATATGTTGTAAATGATCTAGACCAAGTAGTTTTAGATGTTCTCATTTAGACTAAAGAGGTTGTACCTCAGAGGTATAATAACATAGATAATTCCAAATAGTCTATCATTTTGAATCCATCATCTTTTTATGTTATGAATGATCTTCATGAGGCATATAATTGGTTTAGTAATGTTGATAAACTCTTTGAGTTCTTGGAGAATCTAGAATCTATTAATATAAAATGTTATATCTTAAAAAATTATGGTTCTAATAGAAGGTGGTGGGATTGAATTTTTCTAGAAGGGAATAATATGTTCTTAGAGGGAAAAGTAATCAGTTATCTTTTTACAGAAATGTTTAATTTGGAATTAATTGTGTTTCATAATTAAATTTATGTCCTAACCATCAGAAAGGTTAATGTGAAGTGACTTGGTATAAAAACCATTTATCTATGATTTTCTATTTCACAATTGAGGTGCTATCGAATATGGAACTGAAAGACAACAAGTTTTAGATTGGGCTCCTAGTGGAAATATGATCATGGGTTTTCATGTTGAATATCACCTCCTATGATGATGTTTTAGATAGATATTTTATGGAATAACATTACTAGGTTGGTAAGTTAATTTTAGTGGTTGTTTCTTCTACTCTTATAGGTAGCTTCAGTGATCCATTTATAGAGAAGAGGGAGCGGGATGAGTCTTATATTGGAAAATGATGAGTCATTAACTTAACTTCACTTCTTTATAATAGCACAAAAATCTTCATTGATGTAATTGATCTAACTGAATTTGTTTTTATAACATTGATATTTTTTATTTTGATAATTATATTTAATAAAATACAGATAACTCAAGTTTTATAAAAAATAAAGATAAATTAGATTTTTGGAAATTAGATAATCTTAATAATTTTTTAATATCTAAGGTCTAAGGCTTTCATCATAATTAATGTATCGATGTTGAAACAACTAACAAATAGATATGTATTGAATCAAAATCTATAAGAATATGAAAAGTGATAAATTTTCAAAACCATTACAATTTACCCTGATATTTGTGGAATTTGACCATTGAACAATTTTTTATAAATAGATCTACACCACAAGGATTAGAAGAAAAATGAATCCATAAGAAATATCAAAGATCCACAATCAAATGAAGTATTAAAAATATTATGTATTAATATACTTTTGAATTTATTTTTTTCTCGGTTTCTATCTATAATAGTACACTTGTGATATATTAATTAACAAAGTATATAGCATTTCTTATCATAATTATTTCATTGTGATACTCATAAATAAGATGGAAAAATCAAGATACTAGTTCTAGCAGCAGTAAAATTAAGATTATAATTAAATAGTAGATGTAAAAACGAGATACTAATTAAGTAGAAATTAAAATTGAGCTACCAATTATAGTGGAATTGATATTTTCAATAAATATGATTGCTGGATATCAGGGTTTGAAAGACATGGTTGAGCTTTGGAATTTTTAGGAATCATAAACCTTTTGATATATTTTAAGCATAGTATATTGTTGATTAAGTCTGTAGGTATACCTTCCCCTATGGTATAAAAGAGATTATTTTAATATCTATTTTTAGTTATTCTATGATAATATACATTTTATTTTATAGTTTATTGAAATATAGTTTTGTTTTTTTTATTATTGTTATGTTATTCTGTAATCTAAAATACTGATACTATTTCTATTATATGTTTATTTTATTATGTGGGTTTATCAGTAGTTAATAATAATGATATAATTATTTGGGGCAAGATATATTTTCTTAATATTGATACTTTTTTTCACTCAACGAGGGAGAAAATATATTTTTTTTCTTAAAAAAACAATCCCCTATAGTAAAATTATTACTATAAAATTTAAAATTTTGATCATGAATTTGGTATCAGTGGATTTTTCTACATTAGAAAAAAAATATTTTTTATTCCAATATTATCATATAATATTTTCATATTGAAATTTCATTACAATTTAACAATTAGGTAAATTTTTTTTTCTATGTATGGATTCTTTTCATACTGGTTCTATCAACAACCTAAATCCTCAAAGACAACCAATCTTTGATTGTAATGATTATGAGTGATTGAAATATAGAATGGCCATATATCTTGTCAATACTAGTGTTAAAAATTATCTTATGATGATAAAATATTATCAAATTCTTGAAAAGGATGTTTCTACCTCGATAAGAAAAGAGAAAAAAAGTTTCAATAAAACTACATTATAATAAATACTCTCTAATGTTAAATAAAATGAAACATATGTCAAAAACATTTCCTCTTATAAAACTAGATATATAATATGTAAGAAATATAAAATTATACAATTTTTAACATCAAAATGTTTTCCAACAAATAGAGCTATGTTGAGAGTAGATTATGATGAATTTGATTATATGTCTATAATAATTGTTTCCAAAAATAAATAATTGATTTATGATTATTATTTATGGACACAATCCTTTGACTAAAATAAATGTTAGATAATTAAGATTTAGAAGATGTTAAATTCATCTTACCAAAGTAATGGAAGACTAAAAGGACAGATATTGATGGTATAAAAAATATTCCCATGATAAATCAAAATTAATTAATTTATACATTGATTTTGTATGAAATTTTATAAAATAATTGGATAATATTGAGAGAAAAAGAAAAATACAGCTTCTTTTAAAACTACTGATTATTAAAATATCATAATATTTAAACCAAGATCATGAAATAAATGTTTTAGGGAAATTTCCGATGATAGTGAATTTTAGATCACATA
This sequence comes from Viscum album, assembly GCA_963277665.1. Classification (NCBI taxonomy): domain Eukaryota; kingdom Viridiplantae; phylum Streptophyta; class Magnoliopsida; order Santalales; family Viscaceae; genus Viscum; species Viscum album. Next base: position 634,523,418 of record OY728155.1, on the reverse strand, counting down.
TGGTGAACTTTCTCAAATAAGAAGAAAGATAATTCCATGGATATTTTTAATAATAAATTATCCTATTGAAAGAAATGAGTGAAGTGGAAATTCATAGCCTATATATTATGAAAATATAAAACAAGGACACATTACACCTAAATGTATGGTTCTAAAAATGAATAAAAATAAATATTATAGAAAATATAATATGAAGAGAAGTAAGAAATTTTTGGAAGATATAGATACACAAAGATATAGTGAAAGTAACAATACTCTAGAAATACCTTCTAAAGAAATTGATGATATCATGAAAATAAATGTACTCTGGATTAAGTCTTCAAATTTAGAAAAAATATTAATGAAAGAGTTAACTGCTTAAGTTCTTACAAATCATTCTGTATATTAAAAATAATTTGATAATTTGAATAGATAATATAATTCTAAAAATTATAGTTCAAATGAAGAATGTTAACTAGAAAATATTAAATATATGAGAAAATATATAATAGAATAAAATAATATGTATCAAAAAGTGTATAAGAGGTATACATATCTGGAAGAAGAGTCTATGGAAAAAATCTATCCTCATAAAATTGGAAGGAAAGATAACTGAAAATAGAATGGAAAATTTTAATCACATTTTGTACTAATAAAATAAAAAAGGGAAGGTTTCAAAACATAAGGGTGACCTAAATGAAAAAGATAGTGTTATATTGTCTTAAGAAATTAATTCATATATTTTGAAATAGAGTATAGAAATGTCAAAATGTGTGCATTTCATAAGAGTAGTTTGAAATCATTAAAATGAAATATAAATTTAATTGTTGAATAATTTACTAAACAACATGAAAATATGATGAATTTAATTTTAAAAATATTTTTTCAATTAAGACATATCATAACATCATTCTAATTAGGATGAAAGACTATTGGAAATTTGGAGCATAAAAAAATTTATTTTTTCATAATTGATTACCCTTCTATTCAATGTTTCATAGATTTGTAGATAGAGGGAAACATCGTTACATAAAAAATTCAATCCTTTATACAAAACATAGTTTTTATATTATAATATCATCATTCTTAAGAACAAAAGATATCAAATCATTGATGATTCCCAAAGATTCTTTTTTATAATTATTCAAGACCAAGGTATGTATATCTAACAAAGAAGTGCTCAAATGATTATAGATGTTGTGAATCCATGGATGAATCCCTATTATTGATTCACCATGGTATTTGTTTTTTTAGTTATGTAATCTCGTAACATTAATGTTTTCCTATTTCATTTCCTTTATAAATTATATTCAGTGGGATTGTGTGATTAATTAATCTACAAAATATAAAACATTTTCCAAAAATCTTATGAACAAAAAAGAATAAACCAAATTTTTTTTAATCACATTAAAAATAATAATATCAATACATTAATCAATTAAATATAACATCCAAATTAGTATGGGAATTTTTTTTAGTTCATTTAATTTTTAGGAAATGTTATTAATATTAATGAATTTACAAAATATTATTTATCTTCTAATATTTCCTTTTTTTTGGGCATTATATTCTTGTTTGTATTTTGAAATTATATTATTTTTATATATTTCATATCTGAATTTCAAAATACAAATCATAAAACTATTTATCAAAATTTATTTTTCTTTCATCATAAGTATAAACTATTTTTTTATTTATTGATTTTTTTAAAGTTAGAAAATAAATCAAAATTTTATAAATTAAATATATCCTCAAAAACAATTATAAAGAAGTGTGACCAAATTTTTTATGATGCATTCCACATGAATTAAATTTGATCACTTATAATTTTTATAGAGAGCCTTTATCCATCATAAAAAATATTCGTAATCTTTTGATCAGAAAATGGATTCTTCAAAATAAATTATTTCAAGAGATATTCTAATGGAAAGACATGTTGATTCATATTTTACTGATAAATATGAGTTTATTCTAATGGATTTTTGTAATTTCATGGGTATAGAAATTCGTATTCAACTAAATACGAGTAAAAAATCATTATTAACTTCAGGAAGGGGAATTTAATGGATCAACAAATTTTTTAGAAGAAATTGTTTCTATGAAAGTCATATTTGATATATTTGTATGGAAAAATTTGAAAACATCAGAAAATTTTCCAGAATTATTTGTAGTATTATGTGAGGGATAATATCTCTTTATTTAACATAAGCTATAATAAGTAGGTGTTTAGTATTTAAATGAATAGGCTAATAGATATATTTTGTAGTTCGAGAAAACCAATATAAAATAAGGCATCTAAAACATAAAGTGAGTATTTTTTGAGTGTAATCTATAATTCCCTCTTTTAAGAAAAGGAGATAAGGACATGATTATGGTACTTGAAAAAAACCATTGGATTTATTAGTAAAATTATGAAATTTTAATTTATCCAAGTTTTTATCATTACTCATTGAAGCAGTCAAGATTGTAATATTTAAGATGATGGTTCATTTTTATAGGATAATGTTTAACTCAGTTTTTTTCAAGAATATAAAACAAGTGTATGTTCAAAATTAATCACATATGAAATTGAAAAATTAATATCTAATTAGATAAGTTTATATATATAATTTGACATTAGTTTTTGTTTTCAAGATTAACTTGTTTTCAGAAAAGTCATCTATAGTTCCATATTTTTTAATTCAAAAAATTTATCAAAGGATAAATAGATCAAGAAGTTCAAATAAAAAAAATATTAATGAATCTTAAATTTATATATTAGATAATTCTCCTAAATTTTTTTCTAATGTTACTAAGAAGTATTCTTTTGCAAAAGACAATGATAAACGATATGAAAACAGATTCGGTTTTTTCAAAAATTAAATCCATCTAGATTAAAAACGAATAAAATGATTGATTAATATAAGTAATATTTTAATAATAAATAAATAGAATATAAAAATAAGAATAGAAAAATAAAAACACATTGTTAAAGAAAAGGCAATATTGATCAGGGATGAAATTGAAAAAATCTAGATAAAGAACTGAATAAAAAATTACGACATAAAGATGATAAAATCAAGGAATGAAGGATCTATTGTGATATGATTAAATATCAATGAAAATTTGGTTCATGAAGTTATTTTAATGATGAATTTAATATTCAATTGAAAAGGAAAATTAGATTCCTATAATTATTTAGATAAATACAATTCCCTTTCTTCACCAACGAGGCTGACTAGAATTCCCACCTAGAAGCCTAATCATGTTAATACATTTGAAGTTTATAAAGCTCCTCCATCAATATTTTATCCCCTAGTATCTCAATGTTAATATTTTTATCTAAAAAATATCATGGAAACATTTCTCTTGAATATTATTTACCAAATACTTCTAATGTTTCAAAAAAAATTAGAAGAATTTCCAACCTAAAACAAAGAAATTTTTAGTAGAGGGTATTTCTCTTTATAAATTTTTTTACATACATACGATGTTGTCACATGCACTCCATCAAAATAATCTATTTCAATGTCCATTTTAGAAAATTTTCAAGTAAATGTTCATCTAGTTTTGTGAAAAATATATATAAAATAAATGTTTTAAATTAATATATGAAAAACATTGAGTATTATTCCCATAAAAATGATAAAGTATCATATTATCATCACGTTTTTTTATCCAGAGAAGAGGAAGAATTAATGTTATTCTGGATCAATGTGTACAATTATTTCATAGAAAATCAACTATAAATTATTTTTTTTGTTAAAAAATTATAGGAATATGGCATCAAACTGCATCTTAATATAGGAGGTAGGTGTAAGGACCTGACGTCAAATATTACATAATATTGCATTAAGTTAATAATTCACATTGAGGATATTTTCATGATTAGAGATTTAGATAATTAGGTCATAACTTATACATAACAAAATGAATATTACAAGTAGATACCTCAACTAACTATCCATTTTGTTCATAAAACAAAAACTCTTTAAATCTAAACATGACATTGTTTCATGTTTTAACAACATAAATTTTCTTTAATCCCATACTTGACTTTATTGTTTTTTATATAATGTGAAAAACATTTCAAAACTTCGGATGAGAATAAAAAAAGAGTAAGGGATACAGTAAGAAGGAATATTGTTAGTTTTTAAAAACAACACCTAAACCATGAATACATTATAATAATGTAATACTTTTCATATTAAAGATGTAGAAAAAACACTTCACTGAATATAAGCTCATTGAATAACATTTTTTAATCCAAAATATTACCATAAAGTTTGTAGAAAGAAACATATAACATATAAAGGTAACTTGGGACTTAAACATACTTAAACGGAATAACCATACGGTCGACTTCCACACATATTAGTAAATGGAATAGCCATATGACCAACATTCACACCCAATGCATTGGAGGTTATAACGTAACCACCCATCCATGGTTTATCACATAACCACTCGTCATCCAGTTTATCTCGTAACCACTGATCAAATGTCTAAGTATCATTATTTATTTATTACACATAAAATATTACAAATATAAACAATTCATTAATAACATTAAATTTTCAATCAAAAGAAATCATTTCAAGATATTAAAATATTAAATACATTTCAAAAACCATTTTCAATACCTAAAAACAAAAAATATATAGAAAAAAGGTGTTAATTTTTTCCTTTTTTAAACATTGAGGCTTACATAGGAAGCCAAATAACGATTAAGGTGGTCGAGAGGTCATTGTCACCGGATAAGTTAAAAACAGTCCTTTTGTCATTTAGTAAAATTCTTCATAGAAAAAAAAGATTCCCTTTGAATGATATTAAAATTAAAAGGGGTTTATTATACACCATTAAAAGAAGTAGGTGTACATAATAAAAACATGAATCAATGAATGGAGATTTAGATGAAGTACCTTACGAAAATTCAACAACCTTACGACGTCACATTAAAATTCAGAAAATGAGTTGATAGGAGAGAAACGATTATCTCATCACATGTTAATAAAATGTAAAAAAATAATGATATATGTGAACATATCCCAACATAAGAAAATGGAAACTAAAATACAAAACATAAATGAAGTCGTTGACTAAAATATGAGGGCGAATAGTTCCCTTACCTCGAGTCTAACATGTCTCGTATGTTCCTTATACTTCCTGAATAATAAATTTAAGCTAATTTAAACTTGATTTAGAATCTTTATCAAGTTAATTATTCCATTTATATCACATATTAACTTTATATAACAATTAGTTAATTATTTTAGTTTAGATCAGACATTTTCTCAATGTTCAGAACTTGTGTCAAAAATGAACTTGTTATAATTATAAATTGTCCATGTGGTCAAAAGTCCATTATATCCAGAATTATATTCATGATTTAGATACCATATATATCATATATATCAATTATATATTTATTTATTATAGTCCATAACATGTGGATATAATAAATTAAATGCATCGTTCATTGAGACGGTAAGCCATATGTACGCATGAATGCTACTTTCATTTCATTCTCTTATTTAAAGGAATGAAAAATAAATGATACATAGATATATTAAAATTATAGTATAATATCTATTTTCTATATGTTACATATGTTCATTAATTTCATCCTTTATACATTCCAGGTATAACATGAATGAGTCATATCACTTTGAGAGGGCGGTATTCCACACTTCCTAAAATGAAATTATCATATTTATAAAAAATGAAAACCAAAATGGTATGTTATAAATGAAAATTAAAGAATAATTTAGATAGAAAAAATATAATATATAAATAAATTTCCATCATAATGTCCTCCATAATAGGTGGTAGGAGAAGATTGAACAATCATCGTTTCGTGAGGCTGTAGTTCATCATCCATAGAAACAGTGTGTTCTATACCCATTAGATGGAGGTGTGTGTAAGTGTAGTTTGAATACCTCTAATCAAAACAACCATTAATATTGAGAATATATTTGTTCAGTGTGTTCTATACCCATTAGATGGAGGTGTGTGTAAGTGTAGTTTGAATACCTATAATCAAAACAACCATTTATATTGAGAATATATTTTTTGTTATATAAACAAAGAATATAAATATCAATGGGATTTAAGGAAAAAAAGATCTTGAGAGAAGACATTACCTTTATATTGGTTAACTCCCGTTGGATTGAATCAAAAGGATTTCTTGAATTACCTTTTGCCTATGGGAAGTCATATAGAAGGAATAAAGGAATATTGGGAGATTATTGTATCAGATTTTGGATGAGCTGAGAGGCTTCAGAGGTGTGTGTAATGAGTTATAGGAGGTGATCTTTTAAAAGATGGATGAGGGGCTCTATAGAAAAGTTTGAAGGTATTATTTTATTATAACATAATTTTTGGTTTCAAAAGGTCACCAACTCATTATATCAGGATATAAGATGAATATAATTTGAAATAAAATCATCCAATAATAATTTTTGGGTTTTGGATATTTTTTAATCCATATATTTTTTATTTCACCCTTTTTTACTCTTACGTTTTATAAAGAATTTAAAACATTGAAAATCAAAATAGTTACAAAACAAGACAATATATCCAATTAAAGAGTCATTAATAAGCGTTCAGACTTATAATAACCATTTGGATGAATCATAGACTTTTTGGAATTTTATAATATTTAATAAAAAAATTTATATTTAAAAGTATGAATTATGTCAATTTTGACACTATTCAAATCATGACTTTTTTTAAAATCCAAAACAACTTGATTACTTTGAAAAAACTTCATTAATAAAAATATAAAATATAATTTTCATCTAAAAAAATCATTTATGACATCAAAATAACCTAATTACATTTATTTTATCATTTATAATATCATTTATTTGAATCCTTTATTAATGAATCAATCATTGGAACATTATTATATCATAATTAAATTTATTTATTTAATATCTGAAAATTTTAAATAAAATACCATGATGTAGGAAATATTTTTATATTTCAAATTAATATTTATAGGCTAATATATAACTTATATAACCCCATATAAATTTATTTTACTAAAATCTATATGTTTAGGTTATATTTTCATTAACATTAAAGTGAAAGTAATTAAGTCATATTTTCACACAAAAGTGGATCCATGGGGTCCCAAAATAGACCCTATGAGGCCCATGGTCAGAAATATCTCATCTAATAGGGTTTGGACATATTTTAGGGTAATTTAATATTATTTTAATATTATTTTTTTACCCTTATATACCAGATTTACCCTTTAACCATGGTAAATAAAATATATACTAAATTTGTTATTCATAATGTCGAAAAATAGAAGTTACATATTTACACAATTTGGATCTCCTAATTTCAAATATGGAATATTTTTTTCCAAATTAAAAACCTAGAAGTTTCATAAATTAATTTAAAATTAATTTCCATTGTCAAAACCAAAAAACTTGTTTTTAAGAAAACAACTAGCAAAAGATTGACATGTGTTTATGTCCAATTTCCCAAGTGAAATTAATTACACTGACAAAAATTGTATTAAATGATAAAATTTATCCAAAAACACTATAAAACCAATTAAAATTAGAATCTAAATATATAAATAAATTATATCAAAATGAATTTTTTAATTAAAATCTAATATTTTTCAATATTCATTAAAAAATGAACTTTATTAGAAAAAATACAAAAATTTCATCCAAAGTAAATTTTGATGTCCCACTTCTAAAAAAAATTTATTTTGTCAAACAGAACATATAGAAGTGACAAAAACAATATTTAGAAAGGGTTCTCCATCGAAAGGTGGTAAATCTACTTTTTAAAGAATATTAAAGAAGTTCATGCTTAAAATCAGATTCATTATTATTTTAATACTAAAAAATTTATTGGATAAATGTTAAGAGATTAAAAAACAAGTGTAATAATAATGTAATTAGTTATGTTCATTCCTAGAAATACAACGGCTTTGAATTAACTACCATTTAAAATAATAATAATATATTATTGTTTTCAGTTTAACTAAAAGTCTATTGTAGCATAAGATTTCAGAGAAACCCATTGTTGCGTGTTGAGTACGATATTGAACAAAGTATCCCATTTAAACTTAAATTAATATTTTGATAATAAATATTAATAGATATGAAAAATTATTATTCTATAAATACCTGGGTCGTTACATTCATCCCCCCTTAAAAAAATTGCGTCCTCGCAATTTTAAAATTGGGCTTAGAAACGTCATTGAAAGTCCCACATCTGAAAAAGAGTGAATAAAAATATCACATTAAAAGAAAGAATGATAAGTACAAAGGTCACTAGAGATAACGTATACTAGGATTCCATGTACGAAAAAATAGATATGTAAGAGAGATTACATCATATTCTTATTGAGAGTGATAGAAAACATGATCAGGAGAAATTTAAACATTAGAAAACCACAGTATTGGGATGGTATAAATGGCATTTGATTTCACAGAAGGAAAATTAAATGAACAATGTTTTGTTTTAATATCCTTTTCATAATTTTGATGAATTTATTTTATGAACTTGAATAAGAACATAAAGAAACACACTTTATTTCCATATATAGTTTCAACCTTTTCAAAATTTATAACAAAAAATCATCTTTTCTCCAAATGATGAGTATTCACGATTACATAGTCACAACTGAAGTGCTAGAATCAACTATTATAAAATCACATAATCCAAAAAAAGATGAACAATATATTTCTCTTGACTTTAGACATTAAAAAATCCAAAAAATGGTTAGTATGAGATCAGATAATACCCAAAAATGAATACCCTTTAAAAAAATAAATACTACTCTTATTCTACAAAATTCAACAAAAAATACCCAAAGTTCAACAAAGGCTATTCACTAAACAATTGTCCTTAAAATTCTTCAAAATAATCCAAACTATGATTGAAACCCAAAATTCAGAAGGATTTGATCACATTGTCTTCCACGATAAATCTTAATATTTATCTCAAAATAACATCGACTACTAATAAAGTCACATGCTTGGAAGTAATTAACCTAATCACACATTATCTATGATAGGTTAATCATTTAAATAAATAACCCAAATTTCTATAATTCCACAATAATGGCATATATTATTTCAAAATAAAATTCTACCATTACTCATCAATTGAAATCCAATAGTATTCTATTTTTCTTAAGAATATAGTATTCCCAAAATAGAGAATGTATTCCAAAATAACATTCCTCACTTAATTACCAAATCATTTTACTATAATAATGATATCCATTTGATAAAACATAAGTTCTCAAAATCAACTTATTCTTGATTCATAAAATAATTTAACTATAAATAAGTATTCATACTAACCAGGGACTTCATGTAGTCCAATTAAAGGCATTAAATACTAGTCACACTTTGGTTATGGGTTCGATTCCTACAGCTTTGTCAGATATGATGAGTTTTCACATGGTCTGAATGTTTTCCTTTTTTAAAAACAATATAATTATAATAACATTAACCAAAAAGAGATAAAATCCTTAAAATTATCCATAACTTGTTTTAATGTCTATAATTATTTTGTTCCTCAATTTTCATCCCAAAAACTAATAACCCATAATTTTTTCAAAAACAAAAGATCACATGAACCCCTATGGTTATCCATTATATCCACATAGGAAAATATAATTATTTCTTAAATAAAATTCTCACATATCAGTCTTCATGGTTACACATACAACAAGAAGTATCCCAAATTAATCATATCAGTAATACATTTAAACATATCATCATCCATAGATCCAACATAACTATTCAATTCCTAGAAATATTAACCATAGAACATTATTCATGATCATTTATCCATGTTTTCCCATCTTATTCTATTATGCTTGTCTCCTGCAAACAAAATCATGCATCATGTCCTAAGATTTCAGTAATTTCAAAACATGAGCTAAGAAATATTACATACCTTTCATAGGTCATCTTTAGTTTCCTCACCATAATTTGGAATGGAATTATGTATTGGTAAACATATAATTGTATGATCTTGATGATCCCATTCCCAAAACTTGTTCATATGAAATCTATTTGTATAATGACCATGCACACCGTATTTAAAACATTTAATTGTTCCCTCAAAAAGAACTTCACTCCCTTTCTTAGAGTCAACTAAATGCTTCCTTTTCTTATTGAAGGTTATTTCCTTTTGACCTTCATTACGACATCTAAATCATCTTACCATCCCTTTAAAGCATTTTCATATGTGTTCTTTTACACATCCTTGAAAAATAGATTTTTGAATAGACTTACCTTTAGGATTATTACATGAAATTCAATTGGGATTAATTTCTAAAATATTTGATGCCATAGAAAAATCACTGATGTTCAAGTGGTCAATCATGCCTCTTGATTGTTGGATAATAATAACCACAAGTGTTCTCATTTCAACTAACATTTTATTCTATTTCACAATCAAAAAACCACAATAGTTTCCTTCAAATCCATTGTTAATTTTGTTCTAGCTAGATCCATCCATTTACTAAAACCAAAAATGTTTGTGTGAGTATATTATTAATGACATAATATATTATCTTATGAGGAGGTTAAACACTAAGATATACTTTTTCATGTTATCTTAAACTCATTAGATAAATCAAAAATTACTATGACTCTATATAATATGCTAACCATTATGGTTATGTCACTTATTCTTAAATAACATCCAAACCTCTAAAGGTATCTAAACAGACCTCTAATATAAACTGTAAGGACCTGACCATAGACATTATATAATCTTGAAATAAATTTAATAATTTACATTAAGGATATTTTAAGGTTAATATATTTATAGAATTAGGTAATGTCATATACATAAAAACATCATTATTACAATTAGACACTTCAACGCACTATTCATTTTTTTGTAAAACAAAAACTCCTTGAAACAAAACAATACATCGATTCATGGTTTAATATCATAAATTTTCTTTGGTACCATTATTGACTCTATTATTATTTATGTCCTATGAAAAACATTTCAAAACATGGTATGAGTATAAAAATATTAGTAATGGATACAATAAGAAAGAAAATAGTTATTGAATCAAAACAATATTTAAACCATGAATAATTTATCATAAAGTTATAATTTTACCCTTAAAGAAGTATCAAAAACACTTCACTGAATATAATCTCATTCCTTACCATTTTTGTAAGACAAATATTAACATAAAGCCTATATAATGAAAAATATATCATATAAAGTAAACTTAGGACATAAACATACTTAAATGGAATAACCATATAGTTAACTTCCATACATATCACTAAATGGAATAGCCATATGGCCGAATTCCATACCCAATGCATTAGAGTTTATAATATAACCACTCGTCCTTGGTTTATCATGGAACCAAACATCATTTGGTTTATCATTTAACCACCTGTCAAATGTAAAAGTACCATTATATAATCATTACACATAAAATATTTCAAATATCAACATTTCACTAATAAAATTCATTTTAAATCAAAAGAAATCATTTAAAGATATTGAAATACTCAATAATTTTTAAAAACTATTTTCTATACCAAAAAACCAAAAAATAGAATAATGGGTTTATTTTTCCTTTTAAAAATATTAAGCCTTATAGAGGAATCCAAATAACTATTACGGCGGCATAGAGGTCATTGTCAATGCATACATTAAAAACATTCCTTTTGTCGTCTAATAAAACACTTCAAAGAAAAAATATTCCCATTGAATTAATGTAAACTTAAAAGGGGTGTATTATAAACCCTATAAATGAAGAATTTACATATCATTAAAACATGCCTCAATGAAAGGAGATTGAGACGAAGTACGTTACAAAAATTCAACAGCCTATCGACGTCACATTAAAATTTAGAAAATGAGATTATGGGAGAGAAAAGAGTATCTCATCACATGAAAATAAAATGTATAGAAATAAGAATATATAAGAATATATCCCAAAATGAGAAAATTTAAATTAAAAGACATAACATAAAATAAGTGTTTTACTAATAGTGGAGGGTGAAAGGTTCCCTTACCTCATGTTTGACTTGTCATGTATGTTCTATGTTCTTCCTGAATAATAAACATTAGTTAATTTATACCTACTTGAGAACCTTTTTAAAGTTTATTTTTCATTTTATATCACATGTTTCCTTTCTATAACAATTAGTTAATTATTTGAGTTCATATCAGACATGTTGTCGATGTTCAGAACTTGAGTAAAAGAATAACTTGTTATAATTATAAATCTTCCATGGGTTAAAATGACCACTATCTCTATAATTATATTCATGATTTAAATCTCTTATATATCATATATATAAATTATATATGTGTTTATAATAGTCTACAACATTTGGATATAAGAAATGAAATGCACCGTTCATGGAGACGGTAATCCATACGTACGAATGAACACGACATTCATTTATTTTTCATATTTAAGGGAATGAAAAAAAATTCATAGGTATATTATAATTCTAGTATAATATATATGTTATATACGTTACATAAGTTCATTAATACCCTCCTTTATATGTTCCATGTATACCATGAATGGGTCATATCACTTTGAGGGGGTGGTAGTCCGCACTTCCCCAAATGAATATTCATATTTATAAAACATGAAAAGAATAAAGGTATGTTAGAAATGAGAATTATAGAAGCACAGAGATAAAATATATATCATATATATCATATTGAATTATAGTTCCATTATAATGGCCATCGTAAGAGGTGGTAGGAGAATATTGAACAATCATCATTTTGTGAGGTAGTAGTTCTTCATCCACAGAAATAGTATGTTTTATACCCATTAGATGGAGGTTTGTGTAAGTGTAGTTCAAATAATTCTCATAAAAAAACATATTATATTGATAATATTTGTTTTATTATTAAAAAATAATAATAATATCATATGGAGTGGAGAAGGAAAAACGTCTTGAGAGATGATGTTACCTTAAAATCTGGTAACCTCTATTGGTTTGAACCAAAAGGATTTCTTGAATTGTCTTTATACTAGTGGAAGTCTTCTAGTAGTAATAGAGGAATGTTTGTAGCTTATTTTAGTAAAGTTTGTATTAGAAAAGGGGATTGAGAGGTGTGAGTAATTTTTTTAAGTTGGTGGCCATTTATAAGAGGGAGGGGGGGCTCTTAAAGAATGTTTGAAAGTATTATTTTATTATAAACATTTTTTATGTTTAAAGAGGTCCAAAACTAATTAAATGATAAGATAATATGAATATAAGTCTAAATAAAATCATCTAATAATAATATGAAAAAATTTTGATATTTTTTTAATCCTTATCTTTTTTATTTAACCATTTTTTACTCTTACAGTTTTATCAATTATTTAACAATTTGATAATCAAAATTGTAACAAAAATAGAAAAGATCCAATTAAAGAGTAATTAATAAAATATGAGACTTATGGTATATATTTGGCCAAATATTATATTTTTTTAACTTTATTATATTTAATAAAATATTTTATATTTTAAAATATGAATGATGTCAATTTTGACACTACTCATATAATTACTTTTTTAAAAATACAAAACAACATGATTAATTCTAAAAAACTTCATTAATACAAATATAGAATGTAAATATCATCTAAAAAATTCTTGGATAACATCAAAATATCCAAATTAAATTTAATTTATAATTTATAATATCATTTATAATAATCCTTTATAATAATTTCAATCACTACATCATCCTTGTGTCGTAATTAAATTTATCTATATAATGTCTAAATTTTTTAAATAAAATACCATGATGTAGTAAAAAAAATTTATATTTCCAATGAATATTTATGGTTGAATATATCACTTGTATATCCCCATATAAAATTTAATTTACTAAAATCTATATGTTTTATGATATATTTTCCTTAACTTTAAATTAAAGGCAATTAAGTGTCATTTTCACACACAATTGGCTCCATGGGGTCCTAAAATAGACCTAATAATGCCCGGGGTTATAAATATCTCATCCAATAGGTTTAAGACATGTTATAGGTAAATTTAATATTATTTTAATATTATTTTTACCCTTATTTATTAGATTTAAACATTAACCATTGTAAATAAAATATTTTCTGAAATTACAATTCATAATGTCTAAAAATAAACATTAACTATTTAAATTATTTGTACCTCCTGATTCCTAATATCGAATCCAAATTTTCAAATTCAGAACATATAATTTTCATAAATTAATTTAAAATTTATTCCTATTGTCAAAACAAAAATGCGTGTTTTTAAGAAGTACTAGATACCAAAAGATTGACTTGTGTTTATGTCCAATTTCAATGTGAAATTAATTAAAATGACTAATATTGAATTAAATGATAAAAATATAATCCAAATGAAATTTTAAATGAGTTAAAAGTAAAATATAACTATATAAAACAATTGTATTAAAAGGTAGCTTTGAATTAATAGGCGATATTTTTCACTATTCATTAAAAAAATAAACATTATCAAAAAAATAAAAAAATATCATCAAAACAAAATTTTGATTTTCTACGTCTAAATAAAAATTTCATTTATTCAAATAGATCATATAAAATTAACAAAAACTATATTTAAAAATGGTTCTCCCTCAAAAGGTGGTAAATTGTCCCTTTAAAAACAATTATAGAATTTCATGCTTAAAATCAGATTCATTTTTATTTTAAGCCTTGAAAATTTATAGGATAAATGTAAAGACATTTGAAAAAAAATGTTTAATAATAATGTAATTAGTTATGTTCATTGTCAAAAATACAACAACAATGCGTTAACTACCATTTAAAATAATAATAATAATATATTATTTTTCAGTATAACTCAATGTTATGGGAAATATAATATTTCAAAGAAACTCGTTGTTGTGTGTTGAGTACACTATCGAACAAAGTGTCATATTTAAAATAAAATTATTATCTTATTAATAAATATTGATAGATATGAAAAATTATTATTCTATATATACTTGGGTCATTTCATCCTTCCTCTTTTGGAAATTGTGTCCTCACAATTTTTAAATTGGTCTTGGAAACTTCATTGAAAGTCACACATAGGAAAACGAGTCAATAAATATATCACTTTAAAAGAAATAAAGATAAGTAAAAGGTATCTCAAGATAACACATAATAGGATTAATGTAGGAATACATGGATATGGAAGAGAAAAACCCATAAGGTTCTGATGTAGAGTGATAGAAAACATGACCAGGAGAATGTTAAACACCAAAAAAACACAAACTTGTGATGGCTTAAATAGTCACTGATTTCACAGTAGGAAAAATAAATGAAAATCATTTTGTTTTAATATCCTTTTCATAAAGGTGAGGAATTTATTTATTATCTTGACTAATAACATAAGGAAACATACTTACTTGTCATATAGACTTTCATCCTTTACTAAATTTATACCACAAAATCATATTTTCTCTAAATAACGAGTATTTGTGATTACATGGTCAGACCTGAAGTGCTGGAATAAACTTTTAGATAATCACACAATCTAAAAAAGACAAACTATATATTTTTCCTTTATTTATACATTAACCAAAACAAAAAAATGGTTAGTACGAGATCAGATAATCCCCAAAAAGGAAAATCCATTATAAAAAGAAATACTGCTCTTAATCTCCAAAATTCAACAAAAATACCCAACGTTCAAAAAAGACCATTTTATAAAACATTTTCCTTAAAATTTGTCAAAATAATCCAAACCATGTTTGAAACCTAATATTTAGAATGATTTGATCACATAGTCTCCCACACTAAATTTTACCATTTATCTCAAAATAACATCCACTACTCTTAATGTCACATACTTTAAAGTAATTAACCTAATCACATATTCTCTATTATAAGATAATCATTTCCATAAATAAAACAAATTGCTATAAGTCCACAATAAAAACATAGATTCTTCCAAAATAAAATTCCACCATTACTATAAATGAATTCCCATTGTATTCTATTTTCCTTAGTCATACAATGTTCCCAAAATAGAGAACATATTCCTAAATAAAATTAATCACGTAATCACCAATTCTTTTTCCTATACTAAAGATATCAATTTGATAAAAAATAAGTTCCCCAAATAAACTTAATATTGTTCTATAAAATCATTTAACTAAAACAAATTAGTCATAATAACTGGGGACTTCATGTAGTATAGTGGTAGATGATAAATCCCAGTCACACTCTATTTGTGGGTTCGATTACTGTAGCTCCGTCCAATATGACTTGTTGTCAAGCAGTCTACATATTTTCCTTCTTTAAAAACCATATAATTATAATAAAATTAACAAACAATAAAATCTTTAAAAATATCTATAACATATTTTAACCTCAACGATATTTTCATTCGTCACATTTTCCATCCCAAAAACTAATAACCCATAATTGTCTCAAAAATAAAAGATCACATGAACCCCTAATGTTATCAATTATGTCCACACAAGAAAAGATAATTATTCCTTGAATAAAATTCTCACCTAACAGACTTCAGGGTTACCCTTACTACAAAAATTATCCCAATGTAATCCAATAATTAATACATTTAAACATATCATCATCCATATATCTAATATAAATCTTCAATTCCTAGACATCTTAATCATCGAACATTCCTAATGATCTCTTATCAATGTTTATCTATCCTAATATTTTATACTTCTATCTAACAAAAAAAATATTGTATAATGTCCTAAGATTTTAGTAATGTTAAAATATGAGATAAAAAAATACATACCTTTCATAGGTCATTTTTAGTTTCCTTATCTTCAATGGGAATGGAATTAGGTATTGGTAAACATATATTTTTATTATACTACTGATCCCATTACTGAACCTTCTTCGTAGGATATCTATTTTTATAATGACCATTCACACCACATTTAAAACATTCAATTGATCCATAGGAAAGAACTTCTTTCCCATTCTTGAAGTCAACTAAACGCTTCCTTTTCCCTGGTATGTTATTGATTTATGACCATAATTAAAATATCTAAAACATCTTATCGCCCCTTTGAATCATTTTATTAAGTTTTTCTTTCCACATCCTTGAAAAATAGGTTTTTGAATATACTTACCTTTATGGTTTTAACCTAAACTTCCATTGGGATTTTGTTCTTGTATATATGATTCCTTAAAAGAATCAATAAGGTTCAAGTGGACAATCATAAATCCCGAGTGTTGGTTAATAATATCCACACTATTTCTCATTATAGCTCCCATTTAATTCGGTTTCTCATTTAGAAAACCACCACAGTTTCCATAACATCAATTTTTTCTATGGTTCCTAGTATATCAATCTAGTTACTAAAACCAAAAAGTTCAGTGTGAGTATATCCATAAAATCATTAGATACTATTTTATGAGGAGGTTAAACACTAAGATATACTTATTCATGTTATCTTACACTCATTCGATAAATCTAAAAAAACAAAGACTCTTTCTATTATGCTAACCATTATGGGTTTTTCACTTATTCTTAAATAACAGCATAACCTCTAAAGGTATCTAAACCGACCTCTGATACCAACTCTAAGGATTCGATCTTAAACATTACGTAATCTTTAATTAAGTTATTTGTCCACATTGCAGATATTTTCAAGTTTAGAGATTTATAGAATTAGGATGTAACTTATACGTAATAAATTTAATAATAAAATTAGACACTTCATCTCACTATCCTTTCTTTTCATAAAACAAAAACATTTCAAAACAAAACATGACATCATTTCATTTTTTAATGGCATAACATTTCTTTGATCCCATCCTTGACTCTATTATTCTTTATGTCATTTGAAAAACATTTCAAAACATGGGATGAGTAGAAAAAGCTCAGTAATAGATACAATAAGAAGAAAAATTGTTAGTTTTTTAAAACAACATGTAAAATGTGAATACGTTATCATAAAGTAATACTTTTCATCTTAATGAAGTAGCAAAAACATGTCACTGAAAATACGATCATTTCTTATTTTTTTTGTAACCAAAATATTACCATAAAGCCTATAGAATGCAACATATATCATATAAAGGTAACTTGGGACATAATCTTACATAAATTGAATAAACATATTGTTGGCTTCCACACATATCAGTAAATGGAATAGAAATACGGCCGAATTTCAATACCTAATGCATTAGAGGTTATAACGTAACCACCCATCTATAGTTTATCATGGAACCCCCCATCATTTGGTTTATCACGTAACAAACCATCAAATGTCCAAGTACCCTTATATAATCATTACACTTAAAATATTGAAAATATCATCATTTCACTAATAAAATTTCACTTGTTTTCACAATAAATAATATAAAGATATTGAAATACACATTCTATTTAAAAAACCATTTTCAATACCAAAAAACCCAAAAACAGAATAAGGGGTTTCTTTTTTCCTTTTAAAAACATTAAGGCTTATAGAGGAAGCCAAAAAATGATTATAGTGGTGGAGAGGTCATTTTCTTCACATATGTTAAAAATATTCATTTTTTCTTTTATTAAAATGATTTATAGAAAAACTATTCCATTTGAATGAAAGTAAATGCCATAGGGATTTGTTATACACCATGTAAAAGAAGGATGTGTACATTATTATAACATGCCTTAATTAATGAATATTGAGATGAAGTCCCTTATGATAATTTAGCATCCTAATATCATCAAATTAAAATTTAGAAATTATGGTGACGGGAGAGAAAAGAGACTGTCATCACATGGAAAAAAATTCAAAGAAATAAGGATTTATAATAACATATCCCAACATAAGAAAATTGAAATTAAAAGACATATCATAAATAAGTATTTGACTAAAAGAGGGCGGTGAAAGGTTCCCTTACCTCGAGTCTGACTTGTCTCGTATGTTCCTTGTTCATTAATAATAAACTTATGTTAATTTATAATTTCTTAAGAACCTTTTTCACGTTTATTATTCCTTTTATATCACATATTACCTTTCTATAACAGTTAGTTAATTATTTGAGTTCACTTTGGACATTTTGTCGATGTTCAAAACACGAGTTAGAAAATAACTTGTTATAATTATAAATTGTCAATGTGCTCAAATGTACACTATCTATAGAATGATATATTCCATGTATAGACTGAAAGAGTCATGACACTTTGTGGGGGCGGTAGTTCGCACATCCTCAAATGAAATTATCATATTTATACAACCTGAAAAGAATAAAAATATGTTTAAATGAGAATTAAAGAAGAATAAAGATAAAATATATATCACATAAAATTACATTTCCATAATAATGGCCACTATAAAAGTTGGTAGGATAATATTGAACAATTATCGTTTTCTGAGGCAGTAGTTCGACGACCACATAAATAGTATGTTGTATACCCATTAGATAGAGGTGTGTGTATGTGTAGTTAAAATATTTATAATAAAAAAACCAAGTATATTGATAATACAGGTGTTGTTATGTAAACATATAATAAGAAGATCATAGTTAGTATAGAAGGAAAAAAAGAAAAGATCTTGAGAGAAGATGTTACCTTTTAAATCGGGTAACTCACATTGGTTTGAAACAAAAGGCTTTCTTGAATTGCCTTCTTCCTAGGGGAAGGCTTATATAAGGAATATAAAGATTCATGGAGATTATTTTAGCAGAGTTTGGATCATCCAATAGGCCTGAGAGGTTTGAGTAATTTGTTAGAGGTGGTGGCCTTTTATAAGAGAGAGGAGGGTCTCTTCAGGAAAGATTGAAAGTATTATTTTATTATAAAATTATTTTTGATTTCAAAAGTTCTAAAACTCATTAAAGTCTATGATAGGTATAAAATAAGTCTAACTAAAATCATCCAATATGATTTGGATCGGTTTTGGATACATTGTAATCTTTATCTTATTTATTTAACCATTTTTTACTCTTACCGCTTTATCAATCATTTAACACATTGAGAATCAAAATAGTTACCAAAACATGAAAGGAATCCAATTAAAAAGTCAATAATAAAATATTAGTCTTAGGATAAACATTCGAATGAATATTATATTTTTTTATTTTTTTATATTTAATAAAACATTTTATATTTTGAAATATGAATTATGTCAATTTTGACACAAATCATATAATGAATTCTTTAAAAATCCAAAACAACGTGATTACTTCGAAAAAGCATCATTAATAATAAGATAAAATATAACTATCATCCCAAAAATTAATGGATTACATAAAAATAACTAAATTAAATTTATTTTAACATTTATAATATCATTTAATTGAACCATTCATTATTGAATCAATCACTACATCATCAATGTGTCATATTTAAATTTATTTATTTAATTTCTAAAAATTTAAGATAAACTACCATGTTATAAGAATTTTTTTAGTTTTACAATGAATATTTATAGTCTAAGATATATTTATATAACTCCATATAAGAATAACAAAATTACATTTATTTTAACATTTATAATATCATTTATTTGAATCCTTTATTAATGAAGAAATCATTCCGTAATCATTGTGTCATATTTGAATTTATTTATTTAATGTCTAATAATTTTAAATAAAATACTAAGATGTAGGAAATATTTTTATATTTCAAATGAATATTTATATTCTAAGATATAACTTATATAACCCCACATAAAAATTTTTTTACTAAAAGATATATGTTTAGGTTAAATTTAACTTAACATTAAATTAAAAGTATTTAATGTCATTTTCAATCACAAGTGGCTCCATGGGGTCCTAAAATCAATCCAATGATGCCCATGGCCGACAATATATCATCTAATAGGGTTAGGACTTGTGTTAAGGTAATTTAACATTATTATAATATTATTTTTACCCTTATTTACTAGATTTACCCTTTAACCATGGTAAATAAAATATTTACAGAAGTTACTATTCATAATGTCTAAAAATAAATGTTACCTATTTAAACAATATGGACCCCTAATTCATAATATGGAATCCATTTTCCTGAATTTAAAACACAGAATTTGCAGAAATTAATTTAAAATTAATTCTTGTTGTCAAAACCAAAAAGCGTTTTTTTGTTCCGGAATACTTTTTATTATTATTTTCAAACACTTTTAGGAAAAGTGAGAAACCCAAAGACACATGCAATCCCAAATACAACCACTCCCCTCCAATGATGGACAGACAAACATACACCCAAACAGTCAACAAAAACTAAAAATCATAAATTTCATACCCGTCATCTCCATCAGCGCATGAACTCCCCTTCGCGGTGTCCGTTCCCCATTCTGAAGCCAGATTTAAAAACTACCAAAAGATTGACATGTGTTTATGTCCAATTTCAATGTGAAAAAAATTAAAATGATCAAAATTTGATTAAATGATAAAAATATAATCCAATTACACTTTAAAAACAATTAAAAGTACAACATAACTATATAAATAAATTAGATTAAAAGGTAGTTTTGAATTAAAATGTAATATTTTTCACTATTCATTAAAAATGTACTTTATCAGAAAAGTACCAAATTTTATTCCAAAGTAAATTTTTATTCCTCACATCTAATTATGATTTTAATTTTTTCAAATAAAAAAATAAAAGTGAAAAAAACTTTATTAAAAAAGGGTTCTATATTAAAAGGCAGTAAATCGACCTTTTATAGAGTATTAAATTATTTCATGCTTAAAGTCGGATTATTTATTATTTTAAGCCTCTAATTGTTAATGGATAAATGTAAAGACATTAAAAAAATGTTATGATAATGTAATTAGTTATTTTCATTCCCAAAAATATAATGTCTATGTGTTAACATCCCTTTAAAATATTGTTTTTATTATATTATTTTTTAGTATAACTCAAATTTGTGTGCAATATAATATTTCAATGTAACCCATTGTTGGATGTTTAGTATGCTATCGAAAAAAGTGACATATTTAACATAAAATTAATAACTTATTTATAAATATTAGTAGATATTAAAAATTATTATTCAATAAAAACATGGGTTGTTACATCCTTCCCCTTTTAAGAAATTGCATTCTCTCTATTTTAAATTTGGGCTTCTAAACTTCATTGAAAGTCCCACATCAGAAAAAGAGTCAATAAAACTATTGTTTTAAAAGAAATAAGGATAAGTTAAATGGTCAACCATGATAACACACACTAGGATAACATGTAGAAAAACATGGATCTGGGAGAGAAAAGAACCATCATGTTCTGATTGAGTGTGATAGAAAACTTGATTAGGAGAAACTTAAACACCATAAAACCACAAACATGTGATAACTTAAACGATCATTTATTTCAGAGTAGGAAAAGTAAATGAACAAAAATGTTTTGTAATATCCTTTGCATAATGTTGATAAATTGATTTATGATCTTGAATAAGAACATAATGAAACAATCTTACTTGTCACATAGACTTTCATCTTTTACTAAATTTCTACCACAAAATAATTTTTTCTCCAAATGATGAGTATTCAAGATTACAAGTTCACAACTATAGAACTATAATAAAATTGTATTGAATCACATAATCCACAAAAGATGAACTATATATTTCCCCTCTTGTTAGATATTAACCAAAACTATAAAATGGTTTGTACGAGATCAAATAATCCACAAAAATGATTATACTTTATTAATATAAATACTTATTTAAATCTTAAAAATTCAAAAAAAAATAACTGATGTTCAACATAGACCATTCAATAAACAATTGTCCTTAAAATTCATCAATATAATCCAAACTAAGTTGGAAACAGAAAATTTAGAAGGATTTGATCACATAGTCTTCTATGATAAATCTTAACATTTATCTCAAATTAACATCGACTATACTTAATGTGTAATACATAAAAGTAAATAACCTAATCACATATTCACTATGATAAGTTAATCATTTCCATAAATAACCCAAATCACAATAAGTCAATAATAAAGACAGAGATTCTTCCCAAATAAATTTTTACCATTACTCCTCAAATGAAATCACATATTATTCTATTTTACATAGAAATATAGTGTTCCCAAAAGAGAGCAAGTCTTCTAGAATAACATTTATCACTAAATCACGAAATCCTTTTCATATACTAAGGATATGCATTTGATAAAACATAAGTTCTTAAAATCAACTTATTCTTGATCCATAACATCATTTACCTAAAAATAGTTATTCATACTAACCAAGGACTTTATATAGTTCATTGGTAGGTGATAAATCCCAGCAGCACTTTGGTTGTGGGTTCGATTTCTGTATCTTTGTCTCACGTGACAGGATGCCGCATAGTCTGCATTTTGTCGACTTTAAAAAACTGTAAAATTCTAATGACATTAAAAATATATGTAATATACTTAAAAATATCCATGTTATTTTTTAAACTCAATGGTTATTTCAAACCTCACATTTTTCATCCCAAAATATAATAACACATAATTTTTTTCAAAAATCAAAAGATCACATGAACCCCTATGGTTATCTATTATGTTCAAACAACAAAATATAATTCTTCCATGAATAAAATTCTCACATATCAAAATTTAGCCTTACGCATACTAAAAAATGTATGAAAAACTAATCGTATCATTAATACATTTAAACAAATTATTATCCATAGATCCAATATAACTCTTCAATTCCCTGACATCTTAATCATCGAACATTCTTCATGTCCCTTTATCCATTTTTTCCATATTATTCTTGTATACTTGTTTCTTAGAAAAAAGATCATTCATAATGTTCTAATATTTAAATAATGTCAAAATATTAGTTAAGAGATAATCCATACCTTTCTTATGTCATTATTTATAACCTCATTTTCAATTGGAATGGAATTAGGTATTGGAAAACAAATATTTGAATGAACCTACTTATCCCATTCCTAGACCTTCTTCGTTGAAAATCTATTTGTATAATGACCATGCATACCACATTTAAAACATTCAATTGATCCCTTGAAAATAACTTCTTTCCCTTTCTTGTATTCAACTAAACACTTGATTTTTCTATCGTAGGTTATTGATTTTGAATATCATTAAAAAATAAAAAACATATTCCCACCCCATTGAAGAATTTTACTATTGGTTTCTTTCCACATCCATGGAAAATAGATTTTTTAATATAATTACCTTTAGGATTATTACATAAACATTGATCCGTATTCATTTCTCTCATATATGATGCCTTATAAAAATCATTATGGTTTAAGTGTTCAATCATGACTCCAGATAGTTGGTTAAGAATAACCACAAGAGTTCCCATTACAACTGCCATTTCATTTTTATTCTCATTCAGAAAACCACCACAGTATCCTTTATATTTCTTGTCACTTTTGTGCCTACAAGATCCATCCATTTACTAAAACAAAATTTTTTTGTTTGATTATATCATTAAAATCATCATATACTATCTTATGAGGAGGTTACACACTAAGATATACATATTAATGTTATCTTATACCCATTAGATAAATCTAAAATAACTATAACTCTTTCTATTAGGATAACCATTATGGTTATGCCACTTATGCTTAAATAACAACCTAACCTCTAAAGGTATCTAAACTGACCTCTGATACCAACTATAAGAACTCAGAATTAAAAATTACATAATATTGAATTATGTTAATAATTCACATTGATGATACTTTTCAGTTTAGAGCTTTATTGAATTAGGTCATAATTTATATATAACACCTCGAATATTACAAGTAAACACTTAAAGTCACTATCAATTTTTTCCTAAAACAAAAACTCTTTAAAACTAAACATGGCATCATTTAATTTTTAACAACATAACTTTTCCTTGATCACATCCCTGATTCTATTATTATTTATATCCTGTGAAAACCATTTGAAAACATGGGATGAGAAT
Organism: Viscum album; assembly: GCA_963277665.1. Classification (NCBI taxonomy): domain Eukaryota; kingdom Viridiplantae; phylum Streptophyta; class Magnoliopsida; order Santalales; family Viscaceae; genus Viscum; species Viscum album. The sequence continues at coordinate 634,498,614 of OY728155.1, read as the reverse complement.
AAAAAGCTAAATAAAGGATATAATAAGAAGTAAAATTTTTAGTTTTTCAATAAAACTTCTAAATCATGAATACTTTATCATAAAGTAATAATTTTCACCATATAAATGTAACAAAAACACTTCTCTAAATATAAGCTCATTTCATACCATTTTTGTAACCAAAATATTACCATAAAGCCTATATAATGCAACATATATCATATAAAGGTAACATGGGACATAAACATACATAAATGGAATAACAATACGGTCGACTTCCACACATATCACTAAACAAAATAGACATACAACCGACTTCCATACCCAATGAATTAGAGGTTATAACATAACAACCTGTCCTAGGTTTATCATGGAACCACCCATAATTTGGTTTATCACGTAACCACCCATCAAATATCCATGTACCATTATGTAATCATTTCACATAAAATATTGAAAATATTAACATTTCACTAATAAAATTTCATTTTCAATAACAAGAAATCCTTTCAAGAAATTGAAAGACTCAATCCATTTAAAAAAGAATTTTCAATACCAAAAAACCCAAGAAAATAATAAGGGTATTCTTTTTCCTTTAAAAACATTTTGGCTTATAAAGTAAGCCAACTAATGATTACAACAGTGGAGAGGTCATTGTCGCCACATACGTTAAAAACATTCCTTTTTTCATTTAGTAAAACACTTCATAGAAAAAATATTTTCATTGAATGAAAGTAAAATTAAAAGGGTTTTATTATAAAATGTGTAAAATAAGGTGGTGTGCATTATCAAAACATGCCTCAATTAAATGAGATTGAGATGAAGTCCCTAATAAAAATTCACCACCGTAACAACGTACGTCACTTTAAAAATTAGAAACCTAGTTCATGGGAGAGAAAAGTGTCTCTAATCCATTGGAAATAAAATTTAATGAAATAATGATATATAAGACCATATCCCAATATAAGAAAATTAAAATTAAAATACATAACATAAAATAAATCCTCGACTAAAAGAGGAGGGTGAAAGGTTCCCTTACCTCGAGTTTGACTTGTCTTGTGTGTTCCTAGTTCTTTCCAAATAGTAAAATAAAGTTAATTTATTATTTATATAGAATATTTTTCAAGTTTATTATTCTTTTTATATCAAATATTACCTTATTATAACAATTATTTAATTATTTTAGTTCATATTGGATTTTTTTTGTTGTTCGAAACTTGAGTAAAAATGAACCTGTTATAATTATAAATTGTCCATATGGTAAAAATTCATTTATCTACAGAATTATATTCTTGATTTAGATATCATATATATCATATATATCCATTATATATGTATTTATAATATTCAATAACATTTGGATGTAAAAAATTAAAGGAACCTTTCATAGAGAAAGTAAGTCATACGTACGCATGAATGCTACTTTCATTTCTTTTTCATATTTAATAGAATGAAAAATAAATGATATATAGGTCTATTAAAATACCGGTATAATATATATGTTATATATGTTAAATAATTTCATTAATTACATCCTTTTTACTATCCATGTATAGCATGAACGAGTCATATCACATTGAGGGGGCGGTAGTCCACACTTCCTCAACTAAAATTATCATATTTATACAACATGAAAAGCATAAAGTTATGTTATAAATGATAATTACATAAGAACATAGATAAAATATTTATCATATATATCATATATAATTACAATTCCATCATAATGGCCACAATAATTGGTGGTAGAATAATATTGAACAATCATCATTTCGTGAGGCATTAGTTTGCCATCCATAGAAGCAATATGTTCTATACCCATTAGATGGAGGTGTGAATAAGTTTAGTTGGAATAATTCTCCCAAAAAATACCTGAAATAATTAGAATAATATTTTTGTTATGTAAACAACTAATAAATAGAGAATATTGAGTGGATAAGGGAAAAAAGATCTTGATTGAAGAGGTTACCATTAAATCAGGTAACTACCATTGGTTTAAACCAAAGGGCTTTCTTGAATTTAATTATTCCTAAGGATATGATTCTAGGAAGAAGAGATATATTTTAAAAGATTATTTTATTAGAGTTTTTATGATCCAATAGGATTGAGAGGTATTAGTAATGGGTTAGAGGTGGTGTCCTTCTATACGAGGGAGTAGGGGCTCTTTAGAAAAGTTTGAAATTACTATTTTATTATACAATTATTTTCATTTTAAAAAGGTCCAAAACTCATTAACATAAACATAAAGAAAAATATAAGTCGAAATAAAATCATCCAATAATAATTGGATAGGTTTTAGATATTTTTTAATCCTTAAATGTTTTATGTAACACTTTTTTACTCTTACCATTTTATCAATCATTTAACAATTTGAGAATCAAATGAATTACTAAAACTTGAAAAATATCCAAGGGAAGAGTAATTAATAATACATTAGACATATGATAACCATTTGGACAAATCTAAGATATTTTTAATTTTATAATATTTAATAAAATATTTCAATTTTTAAAATATGAATTATGTAAATTTTGACACTATTCGTATCATGATTTTTTTTAAAAAAATAAAAAAAACAAGATTACTTCAAACAAATTAGTAAATACAAATATAAAATTTAATTATCATCCAAAAAATTCTTATATGACATAGAAATAACCAAATTACATATATTTTAACATTTATAATATCAATTATTTGAATCCTTTATTAATGAAGCAATCACGGCATCATCATTCTGTTATAATGAAATATATTTATTTAATTCCAAAAAAATATAAATAAAAAACTCTATTGTATGAAATTATTTTATCCTTCCAATTAATATTTATATTTGAAGATATAACTTATATAACCTCATAAAAAATTATTTTACTAAAAGACATATATTTAGGTTATGTTTTTCTTTATCTTTAAATTAAAAGTAATTAAGTGTCATTTTCACACAAAAGTGGCTCCATGAGGTCCTAAAATATACAAAATGTTTCCAATGGTTGGAAATATTTCCTAGAATAGGGTTTGAACATGCTTTTGGGAACTCTAATATTATTATAATATTATTTTGTTACCCTTATTTACCAAATTTACCCTTTAATCATGGTAAATAAAATATTAACTGAAGTTACTATTCATAATGTCTAAAATTAAAAGTTTCCTATTTACAAAATTTGGACCTCCTAAATGAAAATATGGAATCCATTTTTCAAAATTGCAAACACAGTAGTTTCTGAAATTAATTTAAAATTAATTCCCATTGTCAAAACCAAAAAGCGTGTTTTTAAGAAGAAAAAACATTCAAAAGAATGACATGTGATTATGTAAAATTTTTAAATTAATTTGTTTAAAATGGCCAAAATTGGATTAAATTATAAATATATTATCTAATTACACTTTTAAATCAATTAAAATTATAATGTAACTATATAAATAACTAATATTAAAAGGCAGTTTTGAATTAAAATGTAATATTTTTCACCATTCATTAAAAAATGAACATTATCAGAAAAAACCAAAATCACATCCAAAGTAAATTTTGATTTCCTACTTATAAGGAATATGTTTTTGAAAAATATAAAATATAAAATTGAAAAAAACTATATTTAATAAGGGTTCACCATCAAAAGGTGGTAAATCGACCTTTAAAAAAATATTAAAACATTTCATCCTTAAAATCAGATTCATACTTATTTCTAGACACTAAAATTTAATGGATAAATGTGAAGACATTTAAAAAATATTCTTAATAGTATTTTAATTATGTATGTTTATTCTCAATAATATAATGACTATGCATTAACTACCATTTAAAATAATAATATTGTTATATAATTTTTTGGTATAAATCAATGTTGTGTGAAAGTTAGATTTCAAAGAAACTTGTTGTTTCTTGTTGATTATGCTATAAAAAAAAGTGTCATATTAACTACCATATAAAATAATAATATTGTTATATTAGTTTTTGTTATAACTCAATGTTGTGTGCAAAAATAGATTTCAAAGAAACCTGTTGTTGCATGTTGATTACACTATCAAGAAAAGTGTAATATTAAACATAAAATTAATATCTTATTCATAAATATTAATTGATGTAAAAAATTATTATTATATAAATACATGGGTTGTTAAACTAAGTGTAATAATTATCATGTTTAAGAATAAGATATTTTATTTTTACTAAATATTAGTTAATATTCTTCTGGTATAATCAACTGAAAATTTGAAATAATAATTAAAAGAAGTAAGAATGTGATCAAATAAAAAAGAGTATAAGTTGAAATATTTTCTGAACTCCTTGAGATACCTTGTGAATAACATGAAATCTGTTAAAGATCATACAATTTTACTTCATTAGAACTATTATATCCTCTATGATAGCTCGATAGTACTTGACGATGTTATGAAATATATCAAAATAAAATTAAAATGGATTCCCTATTAATTTTAAAATTTGGAGGCTCATATTGATGTATGAAATCAATAATTTGATTATTTTTCATAGATGTTGAAGAAATATAATTAGAAAGAAGAAGAACAATATAATATTTTTCATTGCATAGAAGAGATGATCACAGAATAGGTACATAAGTTAATGAATCTAGAAAGAATCAATTTATAATTCTTTTAGTTTGAAGACGTGTTCATTGTCTTATAAGGTCACATATCAGATCATCAAATGTACATAAGTAATTCTAACAACATGTTAGAATAATAGGAAACAAATATTTATTTTTTCAAAAAATTGGATGTTTCTGACCTCAAAAAAATAAAAAAACAAATTACTAAAAATATTCTTGATACTATTATTTCAATACATTTAGGATTTATTTTTGGTTAATTTCATATGATACATGAAATTTCAATCACATTCCCTATTAACAATTTTTTAAAATAACAATTTTTTCTTAATATATCTTAAATTTATAATAAAAACATTTTCATCCTCTTAGAAAAACCACAATGGGGGAAAATATTTCTTCAAATTAAATGTTAGTCTATAAAATGGATTTATTAGTTTCAATTAGTTAAAATGTTATTAAATAGTGGGATTGTTTACAAATTTCATTATACCTAAATTTTAGGGTTTTCTTTAGAATATTATCGCATTGCTGAAGAAATCTATCAGTAGATATGGAAAAAATTCATGACAATAATAAGTTAAAAAGTAAGATATTAATTATAGCATTATAAATATCCTCAAGATCTACAAAATCTAGTAATTAGAGAATTATTATTTATATAGTTTTTCATTGTGGAATAAAAAATAATGAATTGGTGAAAAATATTTATGATCCAAAATCTCTTGAATTCATTAACTTAATGTTGTTTAATTTAATTCAGATTATATTTATTTTTGATTATTTTTCTAGAATAAAAACCTTTCTAGTATTTTTTTATAAAGTGTCTATGATTTCATTTTGGAATTATTTCCCTAATATACAGGTTATGTATATTGGAAAAATTATATATCTGTTACATTTCTAAAAATAATTTGCGACGGCTTACGTAAAATAGGAAATATTGATCTACTAGTTAAGTAATAAAGAAAATAAAGCTATGAATTATAATAACTAAGGAATTACCAATTGGAAGGATCAAATTCCTCTAGGGTTTGGAATAAAGAGTCAATATTATGAATATTTTAAAAGGGCATGCCTTTCAAAATGTTTAAATTTTAGGATACCTTACATCAGTTCAACTAATATAACTTATACATTGGTTTAAAAGTGGTTCGTATAGTATCCCCATTTTGTTATTTTATTCCCAAATAAATTTAATTCTTCGATTTAGTATAATAAATTCTTATTTTATTTTTTTTGTTCATGATAGGTTTATCAGTAATTTAAAATCACGATTCTTTAATTTTTATAATTTTATTTTATTTTATGGTTTTATTGGTATTTCAATACACTAATGTGCTTATTTTTTGGGAATGATATTTTAAAAATTCCAATACATTCATCTTTCATAGAGTAAAAAATATGCAGTAGTTCTTAAACTAATGTTATACCCTTCTTGTAGAATTCTTAGTAAATATTATAAAATTAAAATCCTATAAATATCATAGTGGAGGATATCAGTAGTGAAATTATTCAAAATATTTTGGTGTATCTAGTAAAGGACCACTTATGTGTTTTCAAGGTGAAAATGTTTTGCAATCAAAGTGTAATTGCATAGAGGATACAAATATCATTCTATATTTTGGATTATTCAGTCACTTGGATATATTTTTTCATTTTTTATCACTATATAAAATTATACAATCTCAACAATACTATTAGGTTCTATAGCATAGTCATATTCCTTAGTAATAATTGGGTTTTAGCTTTAGGCATCATGAGATCATTTTCATCATGCAGATGATCAATCTCCATGGGAAGATTTTGTGCAGTCCTACAACAGTGATATGTAAAATTATCAATGATTCATGTTTACTGAATACATTATTTGATAATGATTCCTCTCATTCATTCATATCCATACTTATTGTGGGAATTTTTAATCTTCCTCTGAGTCTCATACATTATGTAATGGAGATCCCAATGAATATTAACATAATGAAAGATTAAAAAAATATGATAACCTTATTAAGTATCCTCTTTATCATAAATAAATATTATCTGGGTATTTGTCACAACCTGTCCCATGGGGCTTGGATGAGACAACCCCAAGCTCACCTTCTACAGGCCAAGGGATTGTGACTATCACCTGAAGGATTTTCCGGAATAGGGAAGGAATTTTCGTAGAGATCTGTACACACTCAAAAAGGTTAACTACAACAAACAACCCAAAAAAGTAAGGTACAACCATGAGAGTAATGTACAACCACAAGAGTAAAGTACAATCACAAGTACGACTGTAAACTGAAAATAGTGGTTCGGAATACAAGCCCTAGAAACTGAAAAAAAGTAAAAAGCTATTGCATCAACCCTAGAGCTCTACCTGGAGGGAAGTAGTTATAATTCTGATGTCAAAGAAGAGGATCTCAACTTCTCCCATCACACCAAGCTCCACCATTTCCTGAACCTCCAATTTCTGCCTTGGAGAGTTAGTAGTCCACACCTAACACACATGTACAGGCAGAGCGTATGAATGAGGTGAGTATATAACCTCAGTAGGGGATCCCGAGACCCAAAAATGTCTCTCAGTAATCCAAAAAATTAAACATCACAAGATATACCACAATGTTAATATCACAAGCGTGATCTAAATCATGAACCAAAAAGAAAAGGAGATAGATCACTCTAATGGTATAACTTCATGGTCACTGGGACATGGATTTCTAGTAATAAAGCTAGATCATCTTATATGTAGTAACCCTACTGTTGAACTGTAGGTCACTAAATGCTGACCCATGTGGGTCGCTGGTGTTGACCCATATTGGTTGGTGGCGATGGCCTGTATTGGTCACTAGTGATGGCTCATATTGGTCACTGGTACTGACCCGTATTGGTCGCTGGTGCTGACCCCTATTGGTCACTCGTGCTGACCCGTATTGGTAGCTAGTGTTGACCCGTATTGGTCTCTCTTCTTCTTCATGTCACAATAAGCCACTTGATTCCTTCACGGAGTACGTCTAATCTTCAGAAGACCTGGCTCCCCAAACCATCAATCAATTTCAACTGGTACACTACAGAGGTAGGGATGATTAGTCATATAGCTAGATTATCCCAGACAAGGTTCATGATGCTGAACTGTATTAGTAGCTCATTAAACTCTGTCAAAAATCAAATAAACTATCTCCAATGAACCACCTTGTCACAAGGGTCCTTATTCCATAGGTGACCCATCGATCAGACGCCCCAGTATGTTAGTTATTGGAATTTTAGTGCTGAGGTCTTGGTGTGATTCACAGTTGATTCAACCTGGACATACTCTAAAATTCCCCAAAAATAACTCGGTGTATATAAAAATTATCATATCCCTCCAATGATCCTATAACCAGTAACGGTTTGTCAAACAAACATCCGCTTTGTGAGATACATCCAGTTGAGTGTTTTTAGGCCCACGAGGTGTCCGACCTAGTCGGACCGAACCGACCTAATTTGAGTTGACCCGACCTGGTCTGGGTCTGACTCAGACCGACCTGAACTGGCCTGGGATTTCCTGGTTGGGTTGGGCCGTGGTGGGCTTGGCCTGCTGGTCCATGGAAGGATCGGATTTCAGGGTCACCGACTGGCCGGTCCCGTCGGGTGATGCTGCCCGACCTGATGGTGCGCCCCGCACGATGCGCGTGGTCCTCCTACCGAAGGGCTTAAGTCGTTTGGCCTCCCATCAATCATCAGCCCCACGTGGAACTGCCACGTGGTCCACGGGACCCGCGGGACGCGGGTCCCCCTCCTTCGTCGTGGCATAATGTCGCAACCCTCTTTACTACGGTGTGTGAAGGCTCCCTGCCTCCACCTCCATGGCCGGATGAGATACCAAACGTCGTGACATGATGTTGTGGCTCCCCTTCATGGCGCGTGATGGTGCTCCGCCTACTGTCACTGCAGCCAGCCATTTCTGGCCACCTCCGTCATTTTCTGGTGCCGACAGATCTTCCACGGGACTCCAACGGAGCTCCAGAGCTCCGTTTCTACTCCCGTCTGCACCTATGGGCCACCCGGGATACTGCCGTTATAGCATGACCCACTGTTTCCTATTTCCATCAAAATGAGAAACCCATCCCTGAAGAATGTAACATTAGAAAAGAGGAGGATGAGCTGAGCCTTTTTCGTTTGGCCCACTCCCTCCACATTAATATGATAAAAAGCGAGAGCAAAGAAATCATCATAGGTAAACTCTAATAATTAAACTCCCATCGTCAATGATTTTTGGTGACCGCTAACGGCCGTACTTCCACATTCGAGGGTATACGGCGGGAGGAGCATCCTTGTTGGATAGAGTCGTTAGCATTCGTCGATCTTAGATCATTGTCGCTCTAGCATCCATATTCCGTCGGTGGAAGGTGTCATGGTACTTTTCCAGAGTTTCTTGCTTGGTGAAGCCATGCCAAAACTCACCCCTTATCCTCATATATATAATATGGGTAAAGGGTGAGTAACACACGAAATAATTTAATGAGATTCAATAAAAGATTAATTAATGAGACCAATTTAATTGACAATCCTATGGTTACGTAATTTGGGAGTCAATCCACTTAATGTCTGGACAAGTTGTCGGTCTCACCAACATCTCTCATCCATTGGCGAAAATAAATGTAAAATTACCATAAAATTTTTATTTTATTATTCTTTAAATAGTCCAAAAAATATATTCTTCTTGTAACCATCTGCAGTCGAAGTGAAGCTTCCCTTAAGTGAATCTCAGCACTTCGGATTGAACAGTCCTCTCAGATTTCAATTCCAAGCACCAGTTCAAAAGATATAAAATGTATCCCGCACGTTACTGAATGTACCCAAAAAAAGTTCAGTAATTCATTTCAAGAACACCAGTACTTGGAATCATGCACCTTAAATTTTCACAAAAAAATGTAATAATTTCAAATAATTTAAAAAAAATCATTGTATTTTATGGTTATTTACATCCTCCCCACCTTGACATTTTACATCCCCAAAATCCATGAAAGGATACACAAATAATGAGGGGTACTGGGAAAACATATGAGCCTCTCACTCCCATGTGCTCTCTTGGATAATCCCATGCTACCAAAGAATGCGCACTAGAGGTATCGACTTCCCATGAAGTATCTGATCCTGTATATCCTCTATCTCAACCAGGAACACTGCACAAGTCGCCCCATCATCAATCTCTAGCTCACCATGTTCGATGAAGTAATATTGGTCATCCACATATCTCCTCAACCGGGATTCATGGAAGACTTCGTGAACCCTCTCCAACTACGGGGCAGTACCATGCAGTATGCCACCTCACCATTCCTTTGATGTATTAGGAAAGGTTTGATAAACCTCGGTGAGAGTTTTCTGCATTGGCCGAATCATTGTAGTGCCTATTGAGGGGAAACTAACAAGAATGTGTGGTCCCCCTCATGGAACTATAGTGGTCTATGTCGCCTATCATCATAGGAATTCCATCAGCTATGTACAATATTCATCCGCTCTCGGATAACCTGAACCTATGTAGTGGTAGCCTGTACCATCTCTAGGTCCACAAGTGCTGGCTCTCAAGAATCCATCTAGCACAATGAAAATCTGCATGGTCGTCTGTACAACTCCTCAAAAGGTGCCATACCTATGGTGGAGCGATATTTGTTGTTTTACGTGAACTCCACCAAGGGTAGGTGGTCCTCCCAACTACAAAACAAATCAAGAACACATGCGCGAAGCATGTCCTCCATTTCTTGTATAGTCTGCTCAGTCTGACGATCTGTCTGTGGGTGAAAAGCTATGCTCAAGCGAAGCTGATTCGCAAAAGCCTCATTTAATCCTCTTTACAACAAGGTTGTGAAGCATGTTTCATGGTCTAAGACAATCATCAAAGGCACCCCATGAATTCGCATGATCTTTTGAATTTAGAGACATTCCAAGATATCTACTAAACCCTTCTCTCAAATAGAAAAAAAGTGGGATGACATGGTAAGTTAGTCAACAATCACCGAGATGCTATCATGACCTCTGGACGTACGTGTTAACCTCATCACAAAGTCCATCAACATCCCTTTCTGTATTCACTCTGGTATCTCGAGGGGTTGGGATAGGACTGCTGGAACATGATGCTCGACCATCACTTGCTGGCAAGTGAGATTTCTAGAAACAAACTCATCCATATATTTTTTCATCCCTTGAAACCAGTATTGATGTCGGAGGTCCTGATACATTTTAATCACACATGGATGTACTGCCAAGGGGTTCTCTTGAACTCCTGCAACACCTCCTCTAATATCACAACTAGTACAATTGTAAGTTATCTGAAAACGATATAATGCTCCCCAAAGTCAGAATATACATCAGGTGTATGGCCAGAGGATATCTGAGCACGTTTATTCTTGTAGTTTCTATCTCCAGGTTTCACCTCCCTAACTCACTGAAAGAGTGGAGGGAAAAGTACCATCGATTGGAGGTACACTGTCACATCATTATCCACATAGGATATCTGAAGTTAGGATAGTTTCTCTGAAGCCTTGTTCAGTAGTTGTGAACTCAATCTATGGATAAGTGCATCTGCCACTATATTCCCCTTCCTAGAAGTATAGACTATCTCAAAGTCATACTCATGATGGAACTATATCCAACTCTGTTATCTCATATTTAGATATTTCTGAGTAAAGATATATCTGATACTCTTTTGGTCTGAGTAAACAATGAACCACTCACCCATCAATTTGTGTCGCCACATCTTTAGTGCAAAGACTATTTCTACCTACTCTAGCTCGTGATTATCATAATTCTATTCATGAGGCCTTAGTTGTTGTGATCCAAAAGTAATCACAGTATCATCCTACATTAGGCCATAAAGGAGTCTGGTCCCTGATGAATCACATTAAACCACATAGTTAGTTCCCTCCTCTGGAAACATCCAGATGGTAGCACTAGTCATGCTCTCCCTTAGCTGTTGAAAGCTTCACTAGCATGTCTCTGACCATAGGAAGGGTTTCCCTTTCTTAATCAAAGATTTTATAGGTTCTTCCACTCTAGAAAAATCAGGTAAGAACCTATGATAGTAGCCTAATAATACAAGGAAGCTTCGAACCTTAGTAACACTCCTAGGTGGCTCCCAAGAAAATACTTCCTCGATCCTTACGGGATCCACTGCAACTCCATCCTATGAGATGACATGTCCAAATAAGTGGACCTTTTGTATCAAAAACTCACACTTCAAGAGCTTCCCACACAACTGGTGCTCTCATAGTGTGTCCAAAACTATCCTCATGTGTACAACGTTCTCTTCCTCAGATGATGATTACACCAAGATGTCATCGATGAAGAGCACTACAAAACGGTCTATGCAGGTCTAGAAGATCCTATTCTTGTGCCCCATGAACAGTAATAGAACATTGGCCCTGCTAAAATGCATCACCAAGATCTTGTAATGCCCATACCAATAAATAAATGACATCATTGTGATTTCCTCATCCCGTACAAAAAGCTAGTGATAGACTAATACGATGTCTATCTTCGAGAACCACTTTGATCCTTTAAATTGATCAAACAGATCATCAATTCTTAGCCTGAGATATTTTTTCTTCATGTTCACCTAGTATAGGCGTTGGATGTCCACGCATAGCCTCAATCTCTCATCTTCCTTAATGGAAAAAAACACTGGGGATTCCCATGGAGAAATGATGGGCCTTACAAATCCCTTCCTATGTATGTTCTCAAAACATATCTTCAGCTCCCAGAGCTTCGTAGGGGCCATCCAATATGTTGGGGTAGATATAGGTGTTCTTCTTGGGTACAAGTAAATGGGGAAGTCTACCTCTCTACTAGGATGTAGTCTAGGGGAAATCTTCTAGAAACACATCCTAATACTCATGCACCACTACTGGGGACAGTGGACTCACCTTATCCACTATTTCAAAGGTCATGGAAGCCAGATGATATATAATCAGATGCACACTCCTGAGCACAAGTCCCTCTCATGATACTCTATTTTCCTTATCACCAACAAAGGAAAATTGGCCTCCATCTTTACACGTACATCGCATTGTACCTCTCAAGATTCCAATATGTGTGTGCAATTCTGATAACTAGTCCATGGATAAAATGATATTTTAGGGCTTCAATGCCACTACTAGAAGATACCATCTAAAACTCTCTCCTCTGAGAGTAAGATCACACTGTTGGAACCAGTGTGTGACCACAGAGTCTCCTCCTGTAGGAGTATATAAATGAAAATGTCGAGCTAAAAGCTAATTCAGAATATGAGAGTCCTGAACTATGTCTATGGCAAGGAAAGGATGACTAAAACCTATGTTAATAAGCTCTATGTATAAAGTAGATAGGATAAAGATAATACCTCGTATCTTCTAAGGGTTGTCTGGATTATGAGGATCTACTGCCTGTAGTTGGGCCTATCCTCATCCACCTACACCCTGAGCTCGTGGTTAGCCACCTGAGGGTGGTGGTGGTAGTTCCTGGTGACCTCGACTACCCATTGTTGCACATCCTACTCCCCTGACATGTCTGTCGCCTGCCTCAAGCTCATGCTCCTACTACTACCACTGACTCGGTGTCCCCTCCATCATCTGCCGAGCATCCACACAGATACTCAGATAGTCATGGGCTCTGTGACCCTGTCCCCCAATGAAAATACAGAACATGCCTCGCAGGTTTCTCCCCTGTGCTCTCGAGGCTCACACCTCTGACCCTGCATCTCAGGGTCACCCTCGGAATGGTCTATCCCCCTTAGGCTTTGGCGTTGTATGTCTACTGCCAGCTGTAGATGAATCTGCTACCTATCGTCCAGTATGGTCCCTCACTTCAGAGCCCCTTATTAAAGGTTCACGCCCTAATTTAAGGGTCTTGTACCATATCAGTGGAGTATCAGGAGAGGTCAGTAATTATCACCAAGTACTATGCCACAGTTTGGATGCCCTACTACAGATACAGTAGCTCCTAAATACACACAGAGCATAGTGTCTCTGTCATGAAATCTTCCCTAAAAAGGGTCTCAAATTCCAGCCAGGTGAGGGTCATCTCCTCATGCACCTAGAGTGTCGAGCTCCACAATCGTCCTACTGAGCCCTGAAGAAGGATAGTGGCCAATATCACCACCAACTTGGAGGGTGTCTCTACTAAGTGAAATTATCACGAAACCACCTCCATCCAGTCCTCTACTTCCTAGGGGTCTATCTCACCCCGAAACCTCGGAGGCCTCTATCTCTAGAAATCATGAAACGTGCTCAGCCGGCAAGCATGGTCCACTGGTAGTATATGCTTCTCAACAGGTGGTGGTGCTGATGGTACACAACCTGAAGGTCCCATCAACGTGAGTGGTCCTTGTACTGATTCCTTGTCGCTCAGTGGTCCACTGTCACAATCTCTAACCAGAATCCGAGATGGATGTCTTCATGGAAGAATCCTATAAGAAACAAATTTACCATGGTTAATATGCTATATATGGTGAGCTAATTCAAGAATGATAATGAAAACATTTCAAAACACTAGCAACCGTTCCTTTCATGTACCGATTCGGAAAACATAAATCTTGGTTCTGTTGTATGGATACATCAGTCAGTGCGCCAACACTGGACTCCCTGAACTAAAACATAAACTCAAGACACTTGAAACAATTGGTCCATTAAAAACATACTCTTAGTTCTTCTAGAAGATCCAACCACCCTCTGATACCACCTTTTGATGACCTGTCCAATGGGACTCGGACGTGACTACCACAAGGCCACCTTCCATAGTCCAGGGGTTGGTGACTATCACATGAAGGATTTTACCATACATGGAATCCATTGCCTTAGAGATCCACACACACTCAAAAGGAAACTAATGTAAACTACCCACAAAATTAAGGTACAACCACAAGATTAATGTACAACCACAAGTACAATTGTAAAATAAAAACAGAGGTCTGGAATACAAGACCTAGAAACTGAACAAAAGTAAATAGCTGTCACATCTGCCCTAGAGCTCTACCTATTGGGTAGTAGCTTTAAGTCTGAAGTCGAATAAGAGTATCTCGACTTCTGTTATCACACCTAGCTCCACAAAGTATTGAACCTCCAAATTCATCCTCGAAGAATCAGTAGTACGCACCAGAAAAACACATGAGGGCAGAGCCCATACAAGGGGTGAGTATAACAACTCAATAGAGTACCCTAAGACCTCTGAAGTATCTCATTAATCCAAAAAGGAAAGCATCACAAGAAAAACCACTAAAGTAATATCACAAGCCTCATCTAAATCATGAATCACAAAGCAAAAGTGATTGCTCACTCTAATGGTATAACTTCATGGTTACTAGGATAGGGATGTGAAGTCATAAAGCCAAATCATCTTATATGTAGTAACCCTACTACTTACCATAGGCCAATGATTACTGACCCACATAGGTCGCTAGTGATGACCCATATTCATCGCTGGTGATGACCTGTATCGGTCAATGGTGCTGACCCGTATTGGTTGCTGGTGTTGACCCGTATTGGTTTCTGGTGCTCACCTGTATTGGTCGCTGGTACTGATCCGTATTGGTCGCTAGTGGTTCCCTATCCTGGTCACTGGTGCTGACCCATATTGGTCACTGGTGATAACCCATATTGGTCGCTGGTGCTGACCTGTATTGGTGGTTTGTGATAACCCATATTGGTCACTGGTTCTGACCCGTATTGGTCACCGATACAGAGGTAGGGATGACTAGTCGTACAACAAGATCATCCCACTCTGGATTTTCTAATGCATATCCATATTTGTTGCTCTTCTTCTTCATGTCACATCCAGCCACTAGATTCATGCACGAAGCCTTCCCGATCTCCGGAAGACTTTGATCCACATGCCATCAGTGCTATTTCAACTGGTAGGATACAGAGGTAGTGTTGATTAGTCCTATAACTAGATAATCCCACTCTGGGTGCCGGATGCTGGCCTGTATTGGTCACATATCAAACATTATCAAAACTCACTTCTAGTATCTCCAAAGGGCTACCTTGTCACAAGATTCCTTATTCCACAGGCGGTGTGGTGATCAGACGCCCAGTCTTTTAGTTATTGGTATTTTAGTGCTGAGGTCCCGGTTTGATTTGGAGTCCATTCAACCCAGCTATACTCCAAAATTCTCCAAAACTCATCTATAGTATCCCAAACGGATAGTCTCACTCCAAGGATCCTAACACCACTGATGGTGCGCCAAACGAATGTTCGGATTTCGAGATACGTTCACTTAAGTCTTTCTAGGCCCAAGAGGTGTCCAAGTCCAGTCCAACCCAGTCTGGGACCACCCGAACCAGTTCAGGTTGACCCAACCCGGTCTAGGATTGACCCGGTCCAGCCCGAACCATCCTGGGATAGCCTGGATGGGTGGGGCTGCTGCGGCCTGGTCTGTGGGGTCGTGGACCTGCCCATCCTACTAGAGTTCCCCACACAGGGCATGCCGTTTGGCATCCCTTCAATTAGAAGAACCACATGGAACTGCCACATGGTGTGTGGGACCCATGGGACATGGGTCCCCCTCCATCGTTGCGGCATAATGCCACTACCCTCTTCAATGTGGCATGCGACGACGCGTTGCCTCCACCTCTACGGTCGTCCAAGACATCAGATGCCACCTACATCCTCCGTGGATCCCCTCCACTATGCATGATGGTGCACCGCCTAATGCTACCCTGACCGGCCTTTTCCAGCCACCTCTGTCACTCACCGGCACTTATCGTCGACGCCGTCGCGCCGGTGCCGTGCCGACGAAACTTCCACGGGGCTCCGGTAGTGCTCTGAAGCTCCGTTTCTACTTTTTTCTGCACCTATGGGCCTCCCTGGATGCCCTCATCAAAGAGTGACCCATTGTTTCATGTTTCCATCAAAATGAGGATTCCATCCTCGAGGAACACAACATGAGCGAAGTGGTGGAAGGCCCGTTCATGTTTGTTTTATAACAACCCTACTCTTTATTACAGACTTAAACCTGATTTATTACATAAAATATTAACTTGATACAACATAGAAGATCGAGAGGTCTAGTATCATTGGGGCTTAAGAACAATACATAACATCTTAAAACATGAAATACAACATCTTTATTGAAAACTTCCTTTACATGACCACTACATTCCCTGGTACATAGCATTGCATGGGATAACCTGAGGACATGGATAAGAAAAGGGTGAGCTATAAAGCCCAGTAAGGGAAAAAACATGGAATAACATGAGGAATATAATACATGTTAGAAAATAGGAATATAAATATAGCACAAGAGATACATGAACATAAATTCATGATATATCATGATAATAATAACATAGAAATTTCGCAACAACACTTAACATGGAATTAGTATGATCCAAAGCTTATTGCACACGGAGCACGAGTAAACCCTCCTTGCACATGAAGCACGAGTAAAACCTCATTGAACTTGAATTATAATGATCCAACACCCATTTCACATAAATTATCATGATTAAATACTTTACTAAATTCATTGGAGCGCTATCAGGGCATACCCTCCTTAAACATTTCATTTTGTGCATAAGTATCCCACATGGATCATATAACATAGAATCAATCAACATAATAAGTTATGCCAGGATTAAGTAATGTGGAGTAAATACATGAAAGTAAAATTCAATATGTATATATGCATAAAGGTGAATACACTTGATAGTGACATGGGTATGGTATTCACTACACAATGATCTTGGCTTGAAAAAACGCGGTGCCATTTCAGCAGCATAACAGTGTGGCATAATGATTCATGAAAATGGTTGATGAGATATAAAAGGGTGTCTCATAAGACATACATGAAATGGATAGTAATGGGGTCATATATATACATGTTCCAATAAATATTATGGAATTTATATGCATAATACAAAAGAATTACTTGGATGTAAAGGAGGAGAGAGAAATCTCTCACGGAATTTTGGGATGGTAACGGGTGTACATGTGAGGCATTAATGAGAGAGAAATGGGACTCCCATCATCCAAACATAAATATGGAAATATGGAAGAGGTATGAAATCATATCCCAACATTTTTAAATGAAAACAGAAGGGCATTACAACTTAAAGAAAATTTGACAAAAATGAAAAAGGAAGAAATCCCTTACCTGGAAGAGTGATCACAAAAACATGGGAGAGGCTTGATAGAGGCTTCTTGGGAGATTAGGGAACATTGATAGGATTCTAGATAGATGAGGATAGGGGTTGTCTAAAATCCAAAGGCTTTGAGTGAAGTGGAATTTGAAGCTTTGGTGAATTTATATAGGAAATGAGAGGGAATTCTTTATTATTTTGGTTTAGGACACCTCACATTAAACTAATCAAAACCACAAAACAGCCCATTGTTTTTACCCACTGTTTTTTCCAAAGTGGAGAAGAAAAAAATATTTTATAAGGAAAATGACCGAACTTCTTAAAAAATTAGGGTTGGTTATGTGGAGGTGAGTCACACTCTCAAGGAAAACAATTTAAAGAGACAAAATGTTTTATGGTCCTTGAAGGGTCTACTAAAGCTCCGTAAAATAAATAAATAAAAACCCAAAATAAAATTATTTTAATGGTAAAACATATATTGGCCGAAATTAATGAATATAGTATTTTATTACATCAATATTGTGTCATTATGATGTCATAAAACACATTATATATTTAAATGGTATTTAATTTTTTCCTAAAAATTCGACTCTCTCATAAAATTATGAAAAATTCCCCATTGGATAATTTCAACATCCTTATTCCTAAAATAATATTAATTTTATCTAATTAATTTTCTAAATAATTGAATTTTTACATTTAAAATAAATACCTATATTTTTTGAAAAATAATGGGTTTTGACAAAAACAACTTTCAAACATTAATAAAAATTACAATTTCATTCATAAAATTATAATAAAATTTATATTTAATAAAAATTTATTTTATAATAATAATAATAATATTTCATTAAAATATTATTTAATTCAAAAATCCATTAATTCATTGAAATAGATTTTTTAGTTGAATATTAACTAAAAATACTTTTTGTTCTTTAAAAACTATTTTTAAGATTACAATAAAAAGAATGTATATTCTCTATAAAAGAATAATTTACATAGAAATAGTGCTAGGGGCTCATTACATAACCCCTTATAACATCTTCCTGAGACTGAAGGGTATGGTGTTCGATGTTGAAAGACTCTTGGGGTGGGTCTGATAACATTTCTCAGGTGGTAATCTATATTAACTACCACTTCTCTCGTAGTCGGTTATGCTCGAGCGTAACATGTTCAAGCTCAGCATGGGCTTGGTCAAGAGCCAATCCCAATGATGACACCTCCTTAAAATGCTCTGACAAATGGGCTTCATACATGGAAAGTCTGCTGGATGAGGCCATCACTTATTTTGTCTGAGTAAATTGGATTTGTTAAAGCCATATATTTATACTAATCACGTGATCACTATTCAATGACTATATTAGCAATGGTCACAATTCATAATGGTATTAAAAAATCCAAAAACATAAAACCAATGAATTTCATTTTTTATATAACCATAATAAGACATTTAATTAGATCAAGAGGAATTTTCATTAATGAATTTTTGAGTTATTTCAATATTCACCCCTTAAAAAATTCCTCCCCCAGAATATCCTTTTCCCACACTAAAACAAATGTGGGTAACTCTACCTCATCATTTCCTCTAATTCCAACATCGCTTCTTCAAAATTTTGGTTTCACCATAACACCTTGACGAGGGGCATTGTCTTATTTCATAGAACTTTTTCTCAATGATCTAAGATTTTCACTTGTTTCTCCTTGTAAGAAAGATCATACTCTAGATATACTACCTCTAAAGAGATTACATGTGAACAGTCTGGTATGTACTTAATTAAGAGGGATATATGAAAGACATATTGTACATTGGCCATGGTAGGTGGAAGTTCTAGTCGATAGGCCACAACTGTAACGACCCGTAAATTTCAAGGGAAATTTTTTCTTAATTTTCTTTAGAATTTTACAAGAGCGCGGTTTCAGACGGCACCTGATTCCGAGGCCCGGAGTGCCCGGAATTAATTTCTGAAGTTTGGCTCGGGTACGTTCAGTGAACGAACGAGCGGGAATTCCTAACTTTTGATCCGGTGCTCGGAATTGAAATCCGAGGGCACCGATGAACTCGCAGCGCCGATATTCGCTTAAAGAGACCTTTTCGGGAGTTGCGTTTGTTGCGGGTTGAAAGTTAATTTTTGAGGTTTTTAGTTGAGTTAAATAAAATTTGTGTAGAACAAATTTTATTATAACTTCTTAAAACCTTTCAAAGGAGGTTGGAAGTGGGACCCACACCCACTTAACCTCCCTTGGGAGGATTAAGTGTGGTGGGGCCCACAAGAACCCCTAATTCTTTTCAAATTCCCTAACCCCTCTAAACCCCCTCTTAATTATGTAACTCTTCCCTACTTTAACTCTTGCCAACCTATCTCTTCACTTAATTTTGTCAACTATAGATTTAATTAATGTTTTGAATTCAACTTTTGAATTTTGAAAGGTTGGCAAAGTGAAAATAAAATAAGGTGTAGCTTATTTTATTTTGGGTTATTTGTTTGTCTTCTTGAGAGGTGGAAAGCTCTCCTTCTTCTTCAAACTCAACGAAGAACGCGAAGAACGTCGTTCTTCAACGAAGAACTTCTCTGCCGAAGAACACGGTCCATCCGCGACGCCATATCCGCGACGCGACGTGCTTCTTCCACATCATCTCTTCTGTGACGGTTTTCCGCGACGAACGCCATCGACAACGACTCTTCCTCCGACGTCAAAGGAATCGACACCGATATTCCACGACTCCGTCAACGTGCGACTATCGAGGTAGGGGTTCTTGAGTTCGTTGTTTCCTTTTTATTTGACTTTCCTCAAGACTTAACGTAGAACGCTCAAGTTCCGACGAAGAACGCCGCTCCGCTCTTCTTCGTCTTCGGTGTCAACGAGAGAGAACACCGCACTCTCCTCGGACCTTCTTCGTCGGCATACGAAGATTCGCCAACGACGTATCTCTTCGGGCATATCTCTTCGTCAACGGATTTGACGAACGGCTTCCGCGACGCCCGACCTCAGCGACGTCGTCTTCCGCGGAACCTTGACAATCCTCGAATCTTATACCCGAGGTAGGGGTTGTTGATTCAATATTTATTTATTTCGTTCTTGATCGTGGATCTAGCACGTCTAACGTGAGACACTTGATTATTTTAAGTTGTGTTTTTGCTTAACGTGAGGGGGCCGGACCGCATGAACACGGCCGAACCCCCTCCATCGTTTTGTTTATTCTTGCGAGTGGAAGCAAGTGGCGTGGTGCCGTCGCACCACGCGGATGATAGTACAATTATTTACGCGGCGCCGTCGCGCCACGTCAAGGAAGAATCTTCAAGAACGCGACGTCGTCGCGCCGCGTTGAATGATTATCAAAGCACAGCAAAGGGGCGCGGTGCCGTCGCACCGCGCCGGACGACGAACGCCGCGGCCGGTTCTGGGCCGCGGCGGGACGAGGAGACCGCGGCCGGTTCCGGGCCGCGGCGGAAGAGAAGACCGGCGGCCGGGCCGCTGGCGTCGGAAGTCGAAGGCGGGACCAGAATTTCCGGTCCCGTTGGTAAAAACCGGCCGGCCAGCTGGCCGGCCGGATGACATAAAACCGGGGGAATAAATCCCCCGGCCGGTTCAACAAAACCCCCCTCTTAATGAGGGGGGCGGTTCTTTAAAGGAGGGGGGGGGGGTAGCAGCCCCCCGGTTCGTTTCCAGCCGGCCCCCACATGCGGGGGCCGTTTCCTGCAAATGGCGCGACACAAGGCCGCGCCGCCTAACCAAATAGCGGGGGCTTGATTGCCCCCCGCGTGCCCACCTCATGCGGCGCCAGCCGCCAAGCCGCTGCCGGCCGCCGCCGCCGGCCACCGCGCCGCCCAGGGGGGGGGGGGGGGGGTCGGGCCGGGTCGGCCCGGTCCCGGACCCCCCACTTCGAACCAGAATTGGTTTTTGGCCCATAACTTGAGCCTCGGACCTCCGAATGACGAACCGTCTGCGGCAACGCGATCCTTGGATCGAGACGGTCGTTTCGGTATATCGCACTCAAGGTTTCGGATTACTTTGAGTTCGGCCGGGTTGGTTCGTTCACGAAACCAACCGGGCCTTCGGAGCGGAAACGCTCATATCTTGAGCTACGAACGTCCGATTGACGCACCGTCAGTCGCGTTGTGTTCCTCTTAGTGAGACGGATCTTTTGGCATACTATGCCCGAGGTTTGGACGCAGGTGGAGTACGGTCGGGTTGGTTTTGCCTTAAAAACCAACCGGGCCCCGGAGACGAAAATGCCAATAACTCTCAGACCGGGCGTCCGATCGACGCACCGTCTGTTGCGTTGAGTTCCTGTTTACGATACGGAACTTTTGGTATCCTTCGCCCGAGTTTTGGATACAGTTAGTAGAGGCCGGGTTGGATCGCACCCGAAATCCAACCGGGCCCCTGGAACGGGAAAACTAATATCTTTCAGACAGGACGTCCGCTTGACGGACCGTCAGCGGCGTTGGTGGTTACGTTGAGTAAAGGTCCCTTTGAGTTTACCCTATGGGAGTTCGGGGTACAGTTGAGATACGGCCGAGATTGGTTTCGCCCTCGAAACCAACCGGGCCCCTGGGACGAAAAGGCTAATAACTCACAGACCGGGCGTCCGATCGACGCGCCGTCTGTTGCGTTGAGACCCCTGTGACGAGACGGTCTTTTGAGATACTTCTTCGCGGAACCTTGTGATACTTGGAGTATCGACCAGTAGCTCGTGGAGCGGACCCTCCCGGAGACGAGCGTGCAGAGTACGGAGACCGTGTAGCCTGCTGAGACCTGACGACTGCTTGACCGACTCGACTTGGAGTGAGTCGACTAGCCCAGTGGACGGAGCGGCCGGTATTTGGCGGCAGACCCACGGCGGACGGAGCGCCTGGTAGTTGGCAGCAGACCTGCGGTACTCGACAGGAGGAGTACCTCAGTAGGCTATCTGGGTAGCGCCCGGTATTTGGCAGCAGACCCTCAGTGGACGGAGCGCCTGGTAGTTGGCAGCAGACCCGCAGTACTCGACAGGAGGAGTACTTCAGCAGTCTTAGGTTAGTGAGAAGTACCTCGGAGTCATGACAGGACCACTGTACACTCTAGAGACGGAGCTCTTCAGCAGTTACGGTTTCGATAATGAAAACCCTGGTTTGAGCTGAGACTTTTGACCTTTGTGTTTCCTCATGATTGAGATGGGTTACTCGATAACTTAGGTATATGTATGGGCATATACCTGGGTAGTGGTTATCCGTTGATCTCATGATCCTTGTGTTTCCTCATGACTGAGAGGGGTTACTTGATAACTTAGGTATATGTATGGGCATATACCTAAGTAGAGTTTTTCTGTTGTGATCTTCTTGTGGTTATCCTTGTTGGTTTTAGTGAGACCTTGAGGGTCTCGAGGTCCCTACTGAGTATCGTTATACTCACCCCTGCACGGGCTATGCCCGCACCTCGTTGTGTTGGTTGCAGACGACGGCCAGTACTGGCAGAGGCCGAGTGTTCAGGGACTGGACGGTACCTGGAGGTGGACTATACGACGAGGCGGTACCCAGAGGCAGACCACTGGGCGGGACATACTCGGAGCAGACGGCGGGACCCGAGGAGCAGAGGAGCTATCTGTACCCACCCTTCAGGTGGGATTTTCAGTGGACAGCTCGGCGTAGCAGCTTTACTTTTCAGTTGCTGTTTTTCCTTTCGAGTTGTACTTTACAGTTGGGCTTGTATTTCCGGCCCCTTTTTACTTTCCGCACTTTTAGTTGTACTCTGTTTTTGCTTAGTGTTACTTTCCGCTTGCTTACTCTGTGGTATTTGTTTACTTTACAAAGGCAATGCCTTCCCTTTTTACCGGGATTTACGCCTTGGTGCTAGTCGCCAGCCCCTGGCCTATGGAAGGCGGGCTTGGGGTAGTCACGGCACGGACCCCGACGGCGGGTCGTGACAACAACTGCAACACGATCAAGAATTTCGAAGGGGTTGATGTACCAAGGACTTAACTTCCCTTTCTTTCCAAACCTCATTACCGTATTCCATTGAGATATGCGTAAAAATACCATGTCTACAACTATAAACTCAAGGTCATGTCAATGATTATCTTCATAACTCTTCTTTCGACTCTGGGATTCCTTGATATGCTACTAAATGGTTTTCACCTTCTACACCATTTCATCAACCATTTCTAGTCCGAGAAGCATACACTCACTGACTTTATCCCAACATGTCTGTATTCTGCACCTCTTTCCATATACGGCTTCATAAGGTTCCATTAAGATGCTCAAGTGGAAACTATTATTATAGGAGAATTCAACTAGAGTAATATGTTGATACCATCCTTATTTGAGTTCCATTGAGAAAGCTCTGAACATGTCCTCAAGTGTTTGGATAGTTCTCTCAGAATGGGCATCATTTTGAGGATGATAAACCATACTGAAGTTCAGCTCAGAATCCAGAGCATGTTGAAGACTCTTCAAAAACATAGATGCGAATGTTGGATCTTAATCGGATATAATCGATAGTGGTACCCCATGCATCCTTACCACATCTCTGATATACATTCGTGCCAGTTGATCCAATGAGAAATCCTACCAAATTGAAATAAAGTGTGTAGTCTTTGTAAGATGATCCACAACAATCCAGATTTCATTATTGCCTTTGGAAGTCTTCTGAAGTCTAGTGACAAAGTGCATGGTGATTTTCACCCATTTATATGTTGGTATGGGAAATTGTTTCATTATCCCCTTAGACTTGTACCTCTCCTCCTTCAGTTGATGTAACACCCCAAGATTTCATAGTGTGTTATTTCTTCAAAATAATTCAATAACTTTCACTACATGCAACACCATGTTCAAGCACACCATGACTTACCAAACAAGCCGTTCAAAAGAGGTTATGAATAGTATTAGATAAATTTTAATGTTTATATAATCCTTATAATTTTAGAATCCATATTATGAGTTTCTTAGATATAATGCAAGAACAAATTCATTTTCAGTATTGCACTTTTATCAACTTTAATAGTGAACCCTTTTTAAATACTATATTTTAAACTTTTTGACTAAATGGGGACATCAAAAATTTAAAATGAAACATCCCAAGCTTCCACGGTACGCTTTCTTTGAATAATACAATAGCGTGTGTTGTACGCAACCTTGAGTTTTAACACACACCACAACCAATCAAACTAGCCGTTATGAATAGTAATACCTAATTTTTGAAATTATATATATTTTATATTTAAAAATGGACTTCATTTTTGGATTCGGAATATCGAAATTATCCTAGGGTGAAATTTTGGTACTTTTCGGATAACTTTTATATTTTGATGAATAGTGAAAATTACTAAATTTTAATTAAAAACAACTTTTTTAATCAAAATAATTAATATTGATAAATTATGAATTTGAGTGGTTTTAAAGTATATTTAGAATATATTTTTACCATTTAATATAATGTTGGTCATTGGACATAATTTTACAATTAAACCGAACATAAACGAGTGTCAATCTTTTGATAGTTATTATCTCTTAAAAACACGCTTTTTGTTTTGACAGCGGGATTTAATTTTAAATTAATTTCTGCCACTTCTGTGTTTTGAATTTAGGAAAATGGATTCCATATTTGGAATCAGGATGTTAAAATTGTGTAAATAGGTAACTTTTATTTTTAGTCATTTTGAATAATTACTGCGGTAAATATTTTATTTACCATGGTTAAGGGTAAATCCGGTAAATAAGGGTTAAACAAATAATATTATAATAATACTAAATTACCCTAAAACGTGTCTTAACCCTATTGGTTGATACATGGTCGACCATGGGAATCTTTGGGTCTATTTTGGGACCACATGGATCCACTTGTAAGTGATAATGACACTTTATTTTAATTTAGTTAAAATGAATACAAAAATGACACAAGCATATATCTTTTAGAACAACAATTTTTACATAGGGTTATATATGTTGGATTTTAGCTTATAAATATTCATTAGAAAGCTAAAAAGAATTTCTACATAATGATAGTTTATTTATAATTTTTAGACATTAAATAATTTATTTTATATATGACACAATGATGATGCAGTAATTACTATAATAGTGAAAAATTAAAATAATTGATATTATAAATACCCAAATAAAAATAATATGAAACTTTTAATGAATTAAACTAATTTTCTAGGATAATATGATATATTAGGATTTATGTAATTGACTTTGTTCGAAGTAATCAATCTGTTATGAGTTTCACAAAAATCAACTATTGAATAGTGTCAAAATTGACATAAAAGAGTTCTTAAAACAAATATTATATTATTAATTGATATTAAATTCCTAAAAATCTAAGGTTCGGCCAAGAGACTTATATTATGATAGGTTAATCATTAATGGACCACTTGGGGGTCGCTTGGATGTATATAGTAAGTTTATTAACCATATTATATAAAAATACAAAGAGACATTGTAAAAGTGAAACTAATTAACTTAGAGTTAATACTTAAAGATAAGGTTAATATAAGTACCCAAACCTGTCTAAATTCTATTGGATGAGTTGTTTTCGACCTATCCCCACCTCATCCTTTTAATAGTCAACTTTGGAGCCTTTGGAAACCGAATATGAATTTATTATAAATTAATATTTCTAGCTTTTCCAAAGGTGCCCCTCACCCCTCTTATAAAAGGGCACTCCTCCTTCTCATTTCCTCACACCTCTCAAGCCACATGGCTCGTCCAAACTCTGCCCAACTAAGCTCCCCACATCCCTCTCCTCCTCCTTGAAGCTTCCCCTTAGGCAGAAAGCATTTCAAGAAGTCCTTTGGTTCCAACCAAAGTGAGTTACCTAAATTAAAGGTAACAATTTTCTCTTAAAGTATTTTCATTTATTTTGCTTCTCCAACCCCCAAAATATTTTTATTTCCTTTCTTTTGTAACAACACCAGTATCCTCAATATACTAGGATGTTGTTATAAGAAGGATTCAAACTACACATTCACACAACTCCATCTAATGGATGATGAACATAATGTTTCTGTGGATGGAAAACTAACGCCTCACGAAACGATGATTGTTCAAATACATCTTACCGCCTCTCATGGTGGCCATTAGGATGGAACTGTAATTAAATATGATATTAATGATATATATTTTATATATAAGCTTCTGTAATTCCATTTTATTTCATACCATTATTCGTTTCATGTTGTATATACATACGATAATTTCATTTGAGGAAGTGCGGACTACCGCCCCCTTAAAATGATATGACTCGTTCATACCACACATGGAACGTATAAAGGATGGTGTAAATGAACTTAAGTAACATATATAAAATATTATATTATACTGGAATAGTAATATACCTATGTATAATTTGGATTCGATTCTTTTAAAATAAAAATTAAATGGAAGTAGCGTTCGTGCGTACGTACGGACTACCGTCTCCACGAACGCGATGAGATTCATTCTCCATCGTATAATTTGATGATTTAAAAATGATGTTTAAGAACTTGATACCATTCTGGATATGAATAATATACATCCCATTAATAACAAATATGTCTCACATAACAAAGAATATAAAGTAAAATGAACCCGTTAACACTCGAAATGACGATAATTCTAAAATATTATTAACAAATCAATGATAAAATATCATATATGATATCATATTAAAGTAAATGATTATTTTATTATTCAATAACAATTATTTCACCATTATACAGGAGGTAAACCTACCATCGACCAAGGAAAAAGTACAATGTAAGGGTTTTCTTATCTCACTTTTAATTCCGTGAGAATTCCATTGATCACCACTTAATTATTGCATGTGGTGTATGTGTACTGCCCATGATCGTATTCATTGTGTAATATACTTTAATTTATGGGTATTTACATCATCATGGTATGATACTTCTTTCATGGGTGTATGTTTCGTAAGTTACCTAATCGATAAGGGAATTTGAGATTTCAATTTCCACTCATTTGGCTTTACACATATTTCATTGATTATATTACCCCAAGATTATGTGTGGAATCACTATTCATTTGATTATGTCATAATTTCCACTCCCCTTCCTGTGGATAGAAGTTTGGTACACATAATCACTCCATTTGTAATTCTCAAGTCATTGATATGAATTTGATAAGAGTAATTTTAACTCATTCTCCATTTGTTGAGTTAAACATCCAATTCGTTGGTATTGTTTTTACAAGATTATGTGTGAATGTCCTTTGATTGTTTTACAATGAATATCCAATCATATTTAGTGTATTTATATTTTTCACACATAATTATGTCATTGATTTATCCTTAACCTAAGGATACAACCTTTTTTGAGAAATTTCATCTCAATTTACATTCCATTGAGACTTCTTTGATGATATACACCAAATCACTTTTATGTGGTGTATATAATGTACTTTGACATAGTATATCATGAATTCCTTTATTCTCATGATATTACAATGTTTTGATTACCTCAATTATTTGTATTCAAGTGTCTCTCTTTTGGTTAGAAACTCTAACCAAAATACCATTTTAAAATGTTTTAAAGAATTATTCTTCTAAATCATGCTCATTAATGTCCATATTTTAAAAATGGTTTTAAGGATTTATTTATATGGACATTAAAGTTTTAAAATTAAAACTCCTTTTAAAAGTTTCAAAGTGGTATGGGACACTTTGATTCAAAAATATACTTTTAAACGGCTTCTTGACAAAAAGTGTGACTTTTAAATGTTTTCAAGAAAAGGGGGATATTTCTCTCAAATAGTTTTGATGATTATTTTCATCTATGTCAACATCCTTCATTATTATTGATTGAGGTTAATGTGATACAATACAATCTTCCATATTGTATCGAATGAATTATGTTTGACTGTGGATGTGCTATTTTTATACCATTCATGGTTTGTGGTGAAAGTATTGACATTTCGTATGCTAGTTTAATACGAATGTTTACGTTATGTTTAAACCTTTTCATATGGGAATGCATTGGACTTAATAAGTGACGGGTGGAGCCCGATATAGCTCCTTGATGCATCGGTAGGTCTCATGAGACAAACTAGTGTCTTGGCACAAGGCCTTGGCAAAATCTTATTTGTAGTCTTGGCACGAGGCCTTGGCTATGTGGTTATGATAGTCTGGCATTATGCATTCCATCATTATGAAAGTGGTTATTGATATTGCATGTGATCATTCGACTAGTAGAATATCCATGTGAGTAAGTAAATGGCATTATTTCATTTTACCTTTGCCATTTTATGCTGAAGTTCAAGTTTAAAAGGCTTTTGTTTTAGTTATAAATTGCCTTAAGTGTTTATGCTTATTTATGAAAGCTTCTGCTATAATGTTATCCTTACTGAGCATCCGAGCTCACCCCTTTCAATGTTTTAATTTTTTTTTCCCAGGATTATGAAGAAGTAATTTATGAATGACCTGCAGGGATAGTATGAGGGGATATGAAGACAAGATGTTTTTTTTATGATGTAATGTAAAAATTTATGGATGTATCTAGTTATTCCAAGGCTACTAAACTAATCGGTCTTTCGAGACTTGATCTTTCTCATGATCATGCCAATGTTATGTAATTAATGCACCGACTCTGGGTAGTTGGGGTCGGGGCGTTACAGTTGGTATCAGAGGAAGTTTAGTACAAACCTTGGTAGCTAGATTTAGATAAACTCTGATTAGAGCACGTAGACCTAAGATGAACTTTGAGGATTAGTATAAAAAAAACTTCCTAGAATTTTGGTATTGTAAAGATTTTGTGAGTTTTCCGAGCAATACATCCCTGTCTGGATACGAGCAGGTAGAGGCGGCTCTGGCACAGATGTACCTAGGGGTAAAACCCGAAAACACCGCTTTGAGCTAGACTCGAACGGGAACTGGTGCACGACAACGGGCCTTGCTGCACTCTTGGTTACGACACTCCCGGGGGATATGCTTAAGATAATTTACATTTTCTTTACAAACCGATTTAAGTAATATATACATAAGATGAGAGAAAATGACCTTGGTTAATCCTAATATGTTTCAAATTGAGAATATGGTGACATTTTAATCTCTAAATGATTTTACGACTACTATTACTCACACAATGCCTTCTGGTTTTAGTCAATGGCTGGATTCCAAGGAAGTCATAGTGACTTTGAGAATGATGTACAAGTTGGGAACAGTGGTGGCAATGAGCAACAAAATGGAATGTTGATAGGCGTAAAAGATATCGTCTTTATGCCAAATCAGTTTTCCAAAAATATGATCAACAACATATATATTAACCAACTCCCAGACTCAACAAGGAAGAGAAAGGTGATAAATGATAAGATCTCCAGCAATGGAGACCATGGAGAAAAGAAACCTCAATTTTCATCATGCAGGAATTGTGGAAAGAGACACCCAGGAAAGTGTCTCAATGGGACAACGAAATGTTTTACGTGCGGGAAGGAAGGACATAAAGTGAAGAATTGCCGAAGAAAAATGAAGAGTACTATGGAAGAAGATAAAAATGGTCCCAAGAGTCCATTTACAGTCATTTGTCGTAAATGTAGGGGACCTGGCCATTACCCGAGTGAATGTCCTATTTTATAGGATATTTTCTTGGTCAAAGAAGAAGCTATGTGGAAATAAATGGCTGGAGAAAAATTTAAAAAGTATTAGCACTCCTTGTTGATGGGTTTTCTTTGGAATAATTTTCTCTTGTATTTGTAACCCCGCAGTTTTCCATGTGAGAATGATATTTGAGGAAGAGTTGTCTCTTCTCTTGTGGATATAGGTATAAATAACCATTTGGTTTTATATGATCATTGGGGTTTGAGAAAATGATAAGTTATTATAATTTGGGATGAAAATGCAAAGTATGATATAACATTTGTGGTTAAATTATGTTATTTTGAGGAATTTATCTCATTTTGGTAATATTATAAAATATTGTTTTTGAAAAAGGACAACACGTAGACCGTGTGACAACCCATCGCGTCGGACAAAGCCGTGGGAATCGAACCCACAACCAAAGTGCGATTGGGAATTTATCGCCTACCACTGGACTACGTGAAGTCCCTGGTTAGTGTGACTATTTTTTTTTGTTAAATGATTTTATTGATCAATAATAATATGATTTGGGTTCTTATGTCTTATCAAATGAATACCCTTGGTATAGGAAAATGATTTGGTGATTAAGTGATAAATGTTATTTTGGAAGATGTTCGTTTTGTTAGGAACACTATATGCCCAAGGAAAATAGAATACAATGAGGTTTCATTTGTAGAGTAATGGTGGATTTTTATCTACATTTTTATTGTTGATTTATAGTGATTTGGGTTATTTATGGAAATGATTAACCTATAACAGAGAATATGTGATGATTACTTTTAAGTATGTGACTTTAAGAGTATTTGATGTAATTTGGAGATACAATGTAACATGGGAGACTACATAATCAAATTCTTCTATGTTTTGGGTTTCAATATTAGTTTGGATTATATTAAAGGATTTTAAGGACAATTGGTTATTGAATGGTATCTATTTAACTTTGGGGTATTGTTGGTTTAATTTTTGAAATTAAGATTAGTGCATATTTATCTCAATGAATATCCTTTTGGGGGATCATTAGATCATTCACTTACCATTTTGGTTTTGATTAATATATGGTTTATCCTGCATGGATCATGTGATTCTATAGAAGTTTATTCTAGCTCTTCTAGTGTGACCAAGTCTTCTTGAATACTCATCGTTTAAAAAAAAATTGAGTTAGTGGTGGAAATTTATTAAAGAATGAAAATCTACTTAAAATTTAAGTATATCTCATAATGTTCTTAGCCAATCTCATAAATAAATTCCCCAACATTAATAAAAGAAACATAGAACAAAAATGTTGTCCTATATGGTACCTTAAATCATCACAAATTTATGGCTTTGGGATTTTTGGCCTTTTCATAGCCATGTTCTCTACCACTCTCCATCAGATAATTGATGGTTAGATTTCTCCTCCATATCCATATTTTCCTTCATGGAACCCTAGTATGTGTTATTTTCGGTAATCTTCATACTTTCGACTCTTTATTTTAAATAGAGGCCTCATTAATTCATTTTTCGATGTGGGATTTCAACTAAGATATTTTGAAACGTCAAAAATGTGTTATCCTAATACCCTATGTTTTGTTGAACCAATGGTATTTCAAATCATCATAGATTGATGATTATAAGGACCTCAATTTTACACTTGTTTGTGATTGATGACCTCAATCACCACCTATAAATATTTACGTTTTTCCTCCAATTATATGTCTCTAGTTTCCACCAATGTTCTCCTAATCGAGATCATAATTTGGTGGTGACCCTTTGATTTCTCTTTTTCTCATATTAAGACTAAATTTTAGTAACCCAATTTCCGATGTGGGTTTTCCCACAAATATATTATCTATTTTCAACCTTTTATTTTCGAAGAACAATTTCAAATTGCGAGGACGCAATTTATTGAAGGAGGGGAGAATGTAACACCCCAAGATTTCATAGTGTGTTATTTCTTCAAAATAATTCAATAACTTTCACTACATGCAACACCATGTTCAAGCACACCATGACTTACCAAACAAGCCGTTCAAAAGAGGTTATGAATAGTATTAGATAAATTTTAATGTTTATATAATCCTTATAATTTTAGAATCCATATTATGAGTTTCTTAGATATAATGCAAGAACAAATTCATTTTCAGTATTGCACTTTTATCAACTTTAATAGTGAACCCTTTTTAAATACTATATTTTAAACTTTTTGACTAAATGGGGACATCAAAAATTTAAAATGAAACATCCCAAGCTTCCACGGTACGCTTTCTTTGAATAATACAGTAGCGTGTGTTGTACGCAACCTTGAGTTTTAACACACACCACAACCAATCAAACTAGCCGTTATGAATAGTAATACCTAATTTTTGAAATTATATATATTTTATATTTAAAAATGGACTTCATTTTTGGATTCGGAATATCAAAATTATCCTAGGGTGAAATTTTAGTACTTTTCGGATAACTTTTATATTTTGATGAATAGTGAAAATTACTAAATTTTAATTAAAAACAACTTTTTTAATCAAAATAATTAATATTGATAAATTATGAATTTGAGTGGTTTTAAAGTATATTTAGAATATATTTTTACCATTTAATATAATGTTGGTCATTGGACATAATTTTACAATTAAACCGAACATAAACGAGTGTCAATCTTTTGATAGTTATTATCTCTTAAAAACACGCTTTTTGTTTTGACAGCGGGATTTAATTTTAAATTAATTTCTGCCACTTCTGTGTTTTGAATTTAGGAAAATGGATTCCATATTTGGAATCATGATGTTAAAATTGTGTAAATAGGTAACTTTTATTTTTAGACATTTTGAATAATTACTGCGGTAAATATTTTATTTACCATGGTTAAGGGTAAATCCGGTAAATAAGGGTTAAACAAATAATATTATAATAATACTAAATTACCCTAAAACGTGTCTTAACCCTATTGGTTGATACATGGTCGACCATGGGAATCTTTGGGTCTATTTTGGGACCCCATGGATCCACTTGTAAGTGATAATGACACTTTATTTTAATTTAGTTAAAATGAATACAAAAATGACACAAGCATATATCTTTTAGAACAACAATTTTTACATAGGGTTATATATGTTGGATTTTAGATTATAAATATTCATTAGAAAGCTAAAAAGATTTTCTACATAATGATATTTTATTTATAATTTTTAGACATGAAATAATTTATTTTATTTATGACACAATGATGATGCAGTAATTACTATAATAGTGAAAAATTAAAATAATTGATATTATAAATACCCAAATAAATATAATATGAAACTTTTAATGAATTAAACTAATTTTCTAGGATAATATGATATATTCGGATTTATTTAATTGACTTTGTTCGAAGTAATCAATCTGTTATGAGTTTCACAAAAATCAACTATTGAATAGTGTCAAAATTGACATAAAAGAGTTCTTAAAACAAATATTATATTATTAATTGATATTAAATTCCTAAAAATATAAGGTTCGGCCAAGAGACTTATATTATGATAGTTTAATCATTAATTGACCACTTTGGGGGTCGCTTGGATGTATATAGTAAGTTTATTAACCATATTATATAAAAATACAAAGAGACATTGTAAAAGTGAAACTAATTAACTTAGAGTTAATACTTAAAGATAAGGTTAATATAAGTACCCAAACCTGTCTAAATTCTATTGGATGAGTTGTTTTCGACCTATCCCCACCTCATCCTTTTAATAGTCAACTTTGGAGCCTTTGGAAACCGAATATGAATTTATTATAAATTAATATTTCTAGCTTTTCCAAAGGTGCCCCTCACCCCTCTTATAAAAGGGCACTCCTCCTTCTCATTTCCTCACACCTCTCAAGCCACTTGGCTCGTCCAAACTCTGCCCAACTAAGCTCCCCACATCCCTCTCCTCCTCCTTGAAGCTTCCCCTTAGGCAGAAAGCATTTCAAGAAGTCCTTTGGTTCCAACCAAAGTGAGTTACCTAAATTAAAGGTAACAATTTTCTCTTAAAGTATTTTCATTTATTTTGCTTCTCCAACCCCCAAAATATTTTTATTTCCTTTCTTTTGTAACAACACCAGTATCCTCAATATACTAGGATGGTGTTATAAGAAGGATTCAAACTACACATTCACACAACTCCATCTAATGGATGATGAACATAATGTTTCTGTGGATGGCAAACTAACGCCTCACGAAACGATGATTGTTCAAATACATCTTACCGCCTCTCATGGTGGCCATTAGGATGGAACTGTAATTAAATATGATATTAATGATATATATTTTATATATAAGCTTCTGTAATTCCATTTTATTTCATACCATTATTCATTTCATGTTGTATATACATACGATAATTTCATTTGAGGAAGTGCGGACTACCGCCCCCTTAAAATGATATGACTCGTTCATACCACACATGGAACGTATAAAGGATGGTGTAAATGAACTTAAGTAACATATATAAAATATTATATTATACTGGAATAGTAATATA
Organism: Viscum album; assembly: GCA_963277665.1. Classification (NCBI taxonomy): domain Eukaryota; kingdom Viridiplantae; phylum Streptophyta; class Magnoliopsida; order Santalales; family Viscaceae; genus Viscum; species Viscum album. Next base: position 634,463,955 of record OY728155.1, on the reverse strand, counting down.
CCTATGTATAATTTGGATTCGATTCTTTTAAAATAAAAATTAAATGGAAGTAGCGTTCGTGCGTACGTACGGACTACCGTCTCCACGAACGCGATGAGATTCATTCTCCATCGTATAATTTGATGATTTAAAAATGATGTTTAAGAACTTGATACCATTCTGGATATGAATAATATACATCCCATTAATAACAAATATGTCTCACATAACAAAGAATATAAAGTAAAATGAACCCGTTAACACTCGAAATGACGATAATTCTAAAATATTATTAACAAATCAATGATAAAATATCATATATGATATCATATTAAAGTAAATGATTATTTTATTATTCAATAACAATTATTTCACCATTATACAGGAGGTAAACCTACCATCGACCAAGGAAAAAGTACAATGTAAGGGTTTTCTTATCTCACTTTTAATTCCGTGAGAATTCCATTGATCACCACTTAATTATTGCATGTGGTGTATGTGTACTGCCCATGATCGTATTCATTGTGTAATATACTTTAATTTATGGGTATTTACATCATCATGGTATGATACTTCTTTCATGGGTGTATGTTTCGTAAGTTACCTAATCGATAAGGGAATTTGAGATTTCAATTTCCACTCATTTGGCTTTACACATATTTCATTGATTATATTACCCCAAGATTATGTGTGGAATCACTATTCATTTGATTATGTCATAATTTCCACTCCCCTTCCTGTGGATAGAAGTTTGGTACACATAATCACTCCATTTGTAATTCTCAAGTCATTGATATGAATTTGATAAGAGTAATTTTAACTCATTCTCCATTTGTTGAGTTAAACATCCAATTCGTTGGTATTGTTTTTACAAGATTATGTGTGAATGTCCTTTGATTGTTTTACAATGAATATCCAATCATATTTAGTGTATTTATATTTTTCACACATAATTATGTCATTGATTTATCCTTAACCTAAGGATACAACCTTTTTGAGAAATTTCATCTCAATTTACATTCCATTGAGACTTCTTTGATGATATACACCAAATCACTTTTATGTGGTGTATATAATGTACTTTGACATAGTATATCATGAATTCCGTTATTCTCATGATATTACAATGTTTTGATTACCTCAATTATTTGTATTCAAGTGTCTCTCTTTTGGTTAGAAACTCTAACCAAAATACCATTTTAAAATGTTTTAAAGAATTATTCTTCTAAATCATGCTCATTAATGTCCATATTTTAAAAATGGTTTTAAGGATTTATTTATATGGACATTAAAGTTTTAAAATTAAAACTCCTTTTAAAAGTTTCAAAGTGGTATGGGACACTTTGATTCAAAAATATACTTTTAAACGGCTTCTTGAAAAAAAGTGTGACTTTTAAATGTTTTCAAGAAAAGGGGGATATTTCTCTCAAATAGTTTTGATGATTATTTTCATCTATGTCAACATCCTTCATTATTATTGATTGAGGTTAATGTGATACAATACAATCTTCCATATTGTATCGAATGAATTATGTTTGACTGTGGATGTGCTATTTTTATACCATTCATGGTTTGTGGTGAAAGTATTGACATTTCGTATGCTAGTTTAATACGAATGTTTACGTTATGTTTAAACCTTTTCATATGGGAATGCATTGGACTTAATAAGTGACGGGTGGAGCCCGCTATAGCTCCTCGATGCATCGGTAGGTCTCATGAGACAAACTAGTTTCTTGGCACAAGGCCTTGGCAAAATCTTATTTGTAGTCTTGGCACGAGGCCTTGGCTATGTGGTTATGATAGTATGGCATTATGCATTCCATCATTATGAAAGTGGTTATTGATATTGCATGTGATCATTCGACTAGTAGAATATCCATGTGAGTAAGTAAATGGCATTATTTCATTTTACCTTTGCCATTTTATGCTGAAGTTCAAGTTTAAAAGGCTTTTGTTTTAGTTATAAATTGCCTTAAGTGTTTATGCTTATTTATGAAAGCTTCTGCTATAATGTTATCCTTACTGAGCATCCGAGCTCACCCCTTTCAATGTTTTAATTTTTTTTTCCCAGGATTATGAAGAAGTAATTTATGAATGAACTGCAGGGATAGTATGAGGGGATATGAAGACAAGATGTTTTTTTATGATGTAATGTAAAAATTTATGGATGTATCTAGTTATTCCAAGGCTACTAAACTAATCGGTCTTTCGAGACTTGATCTTTCTCGTGATCATGCCAATGTTATGTAATTAATGCACCGAATCTGGGTAGCTGGGGTCGGGGCGTTACAGTTGATGACACACCAGACACTTTGATGTATACTCAACAATATCCTTCTTAATATTATACAACCAATAATGATCTAATAGTTTTCAATACATCTTTTTGTTTACTGGGTGAATAGAGAAATTTAAACTATTTGAATTACCCAAAAGTTCCTTCTTCAACTCTGAACATTATGAAACACATAGTCTTTTCCCAAATCTCACAATTCCTTCTTAATTAACATTGAACTATGAGGATTTCCCTTTTCTGATCGCTTCCAATTTCTTCTAAATTCTCCCATAATCTTTTTGGGCATCCATTAACCTTTCCAAAAGAGATGGTTGAGAAATCATTTGTGAAAGGATTGATGATTTTACCTTCCTTATAATTCCCATGTCCATCCTCATCAAATCTAAAAATATTGGATCCTTAAAAAATTTCATCAATGATAGAATAACTAGGTCCTGTCTACATAGAGCATTTTCCACCTTGTTCACTTTCCCAAGGTGGTAATGGATTGAGAGGTCATAGTCATTGATCATCTATAACCAACTTTGTTGGAACATGTTCAACTATTTCTATGTGAATATATACTTGAGGCTTTTGTGGTCTGTATATATTTCACATTTCACCCCAAAGATATACTGCCGTCAAATTTTTAAAGCGAAGATCACTACAACCAACTCCAAATCATGTGTTGGATAATTCTTCTCATGAACTTTCAATTTCCTTGAATCATAGGAAATGACTTTGTCATTTTGCATCAACATGCAATCTTTTACCTTCTTCAAAGAATCACTGAATACCAAAAAACGTTATCCACTTGTGGGTAAAGTGAGCACGGGTGTAATGATAAGCCTCCTTTTTAACTCCTTGAAGCATTGTTCGCATTCATAACTCCAAGAAAACTTTACTCCCTTCCGAGTTAGCTTGGTAAGAGGGTTGGAAAATAATGATAAATTTTTGACAAATCTTCGATAATATCTAGCTAACCATAAGATGTTACAGATATCTGTTAACGATGTTGGCCTTGGCCATCCCTCAATTGAATCTTTTTTGGAGGGATCCATAGATAACCCATTGCTTGGGATGATATGGCCCAAGAATGTGGCCTCCTTCAACCAGAACTCAAACTTGTTTTACTTTGCATTGATCTTAACCTTCCGCAAGGTCTCTAGTATAGTTTTCAGATGCTTCTCATGATCCTCCTTGGTTTTGGAGTATATCAGAGTATCATATATAAAGACTACCACAAAATTTTCTAGGTAATCCCTAAAGACACTATTCATCAATTCCATGAATATTTCTAGAGTATTAGTGAGTCCGAAAGGCATTACTATGAATTCATAGTGCCCGTATCTGGTACAAAAAGTAGTCTTGATGATATCTTCCTTCTTCACCCTTTCCTGATAATATCCCGACTGCAAATCCACCTTGGAGAAGTATTTTTCTCCATGAAGCTAATCTAACAAGTAATCTATTAATGGGAGAGGATACATATTCTTTATCACGATTTTGTTAAGCTCACGATAATCAATGCAAAGGTGCATTGACCCATCTTTCTGCTTGACGAAGAGGACCGGTGCACCCCAATGTGAAGCACATGGGTGTATAAACCCTTTATCCAGATTCTCCAATAGTTGTTTCTTCAGCTCCTCATTCTCCACAACAGACATTCTATACAGAGTATTGGGTGTTGTAAACACCCATGGTATAAGATCAATTGAGGATTCAACATATTTTCTTGGAGGAAGACCAGAAAATTCCTCGGGAAACACTTCCGCGAATTACCTCACAATAGGAATGCATTCAAGGATGGTTTCCTATTTCACGTCAATCATCTGATCCAGATACGCGTGCTCATAGGGTAGTAATATCCACTCTTAAGATGACAGAGATAAGGAAGATTCATCTTCCTCATTTCACTTGTATAGAATCGAGGATCAATTCTCCACATGGAAAGTGATTTACCTCTCATGGAAATTTATGTTGGATCTATATAAGGAAATCCAATCCATGCCAATAATTGCATCAAATTCCAAAAAAGGGTGTATGATGAGGTTTAATGGAAAGTTCAATCCACTGATTATTACAAGGGATGAGTTATATTTAGGGGATGAAATGATTTCCCCATTTTCCGCACTCACCGACATCATTACTTCCATGATTTGTGGTGATGTTGGGATTGTTCTACTAAACTTTAGGGATATAAAAGAATGTGTAGAACAATTGAATATAATCCTAACATTCACTTTTTGATTATGGTTCTACTCTATCCAATATTGACTTAGGGATGAGTACTTTAAAGCTATTAAACACATAAAAGGGAATCCATGGACAAAAATGGATAAATTTTTGATAAAATTTATTTCCTTAACTTGTGAATCTATAGGCATTAATCTATGTTATTCATGATCTACATTCTATCATATATTCTTTTTGAAAATTTTTTATTCCCTTAATAATGGTTCATACTATGCTTGTGAATTTACCAATGCATATCCCCCGGGTGTTTCGTAACCAAGAGTACAGAAGGGCCCATTGTCATGTACATGGATACCCTAGGTCAAGACTGAAACTCCTTGTTGGGGTTTTCACCCCTAGGTACATTTGTGCCAAATCTGCATCTAACTACTTGTATCCAGACGTGGATGTATTTTCCTGATAAACCACTTACTCAATACTCACCTAAATATGATGATGTTTTTAATTTACGTTGTCTTGACACGTAGTATTCATTAGGTTTTTCTAATCATAATCCCAAAAATAACTAAACCAATACTCTGATACCAACTATAACAACCCTGCCCTTTATTACACACTTAAACCGGATTTATTACATAAAATATTCACTTGAAACATCATGGAATATCGATAGGTCTAGTGTATTTGGGGATTATGAACATCACATAAAAACATAAATCATGAAATACAAAATCATTATTGAAAACTTCCTTTACATGACCACTGCATTCCCTCATACTTAGCATTGCATGGGATAACCTGAGGACATGCATAAGAAAATGGTGAGTTATAAATCCCAGTAAGGGAATAAACATGGAATAACATGAAGAATACAATACATATTAGACAATATGAATATCAATGGACCACAAGAGAAACCTGAACATAAATTCATGATAATTCATGATAATCAAAACATGGAGTTTTGGCAACAACACTTATCATGGAATTAGCATGAGCCAAGGCTCATTGCACATGAAGCTTGAGTAAAACCACATTGCACATTAATCATGATTAAAACCATTTAGCACTTGAATTAGCATGAGTCAACACCCATTTCACATGACATATCATGATACTATACATTACCTAATGTATTGGAGTGCTATCAGGGTGCACCCTTCTTAAACATTTCATTTCATGCATAAATGTGGAACATGGATTATATAACATGGAATCAATCAACATAATAAGTTATTCCATGATTAATTAATGTGTAATAAATACATGAAAGTACCATTCAATATGTATATGTGCATAAAGGTGAATTCCCCTTGATAGAGACATGGGTATGGTATTCACTACACAATGATCTTGGCTTGGAAAAACGCGATCCAATTTTGGCAGCATAATAGCATGACATAAAGATTAATGAAAATGGTTGATGAGAGATAACATGGTACTCATAATGTATACAAAAAATGGATAGTAATGGAGTCATATAGATATATGTACCAACAAATGTAATGGAACTTAGACGCATACCACAAAAAAATTACTTGGATGTAAAAGGGGAGAGAGAAACCCCTCACAGAATTTCGGCATGGTAACAGGTATAAATGGGAAGAATTAATGAGAGAGAAAGGGGTATAAAATCATCCAAACATAAATATGGAAGTGTGGGGGAGGTTAAAAATCATACACCAACATTTTTAATTGAAAAGAAAAGGGCATAACAACTTAAAGAAAATTGAACAAAAATGAGAAAGGAAGAAATCCCTTACTTGGAAGTGCGATCCCAAAATCTTGGGAGAGGATTCTTGGGAGATTGGGGAACCTTGGGAGGATTATAGAGAAAGGATATAAGGGTTTGGTCAAACTCCAAAGGCTTTGAGTGAAGAGGAAGGTGGATATTTGGTGGGTTTATATAGGAAAGGAGAGCGAATTCTTTATTATTTAGGTTTCGGACACCTCACATTAAACTAATCAAAACCATAAACCAGACCATGGATTTTGCCCATTGTTTTTTTCAAAGGGGATTGGAAAAAAATATTTTATATGGGCAATGTCCTAAATTCTTAAAATAAAAGGGTTTCTTATGTGAAGGTTAGTCACACATTCAAGAAAAACAATTTAAAAAGTCAAAATGTTTTATAAGCCTTGAAGGGTCCACTAAACATTTGTAAAAAAAATAAAACAAACCAAAAATCACATTATTTTAATGGGAAAACATATATTGGCTGAAAATAATGTTTATAGTATTTTATTACATCACTATTGGGTCATTATGATGTCATAAAACACATTATATATTTAAATGGTTTTTAATTTTTACCAAAAAATTCCACAATCTCAGAAAATTATGAAAAATTTACCATTGGCTAATTTCGACATTCTGATTCAAAAATTAATTTCCATTTTATATAAATAGATTTTTAAAATTTTATTTTTTACTTTTAATATAAAAACCGACATTTATCGAAAATTCATGGGTTTTGACAAAAATAGTTTTCATACCTTAGTAAAAATTAAAATTATATTCATAAAATTATACGATAATTTATATTTAATAAAACTTAATTTGATAATATTAATAATAACATTTTATTAAAATTTTATTTAATTAAAAAATCCATTAATTCATCAAAATAGGTTTCTTAGTTGAATATTAACTAAAAATATTATTTGTTCTTTAAAAACTATTTACAAGGTAACAATAAAAAGAATGTTTATTCTCAATAAAATAATATTTTACATTGACATAGTGCTAGGGTCTCATTACATAAAACCTAATAACACCCACATAAGACAGAAGGGTAAGGTTTGCGATGGAGACATACTCCTAGAGTGGCTTGGATAACATTTCTTGAGAGGTTATCTCTATTAACTTTCACTTCTCCCATAGTCGGTTCCGCTCAAGATTAACGTGTTCAAGAACGTCTTGGGTTTGGTCAAGAGTGAAGCCCAATTATGACAACTTCTTTCTGATCTCCGAAAAATGGGCTTTGTTTGAGGAAGTCTACTATATGGGGACATAGCTTCCATTTTCTATATAAATTGGATTTGTTAAAGCCCTATATTTATACTAATCATGTGATCACTGTTCAATAGCTATATTAGCAACGATCACAATTTATAACAGTATTTTAAAATAAATAAGCATAAAACAAAATAATTTCACATTATATATAACCATATTAAGACATTTAATTTGATCAAGAGGAATTTTCATTAATGAATGTTTGGGTCGTTACATGTTTGGTCCATTCCCTCCATCTTAATATGATAACAAGCGGAATAAATGAAATCATGATAGATAATCTATAATAATTAAACCCCCATACTCGAATATTGTTGGTTACCACTATGGACGGTGGTACTTCCACGTTCGAGGGTATGTGGTTGGAGGAGCGTCCTCATTAGATGGAGTCATTGACGTTCGTTGATCCCGGATCATTGTCACCCTGGCATCCATCCTCCGTCGGTGAATGGCGTCGCAGTACTATTCCAGAGTTTCCTTTCTTGGTGAAGCCATGTCAAAAATCATCCCTTATCCTCATATATATAAGAGAGGGAAAGGGTTAGTAATGTTTGAAATAATTTAATGAGGTTCATTAAATGAGTAATTAATGAACCTCATTAAATTCAGAATAGTTCGGTTATAAAATTTGTGAGTCAAGCCACTTAATTGCTTGACATGTCATCTGGACCACCAAATCCTCTCATCCATTAGAGAAAATAATGATAAAATAACAAAAAAAAATTATTTTATTATTCTTTAAAAAGTCCAAAAACTGTATTCTTCTCACGACCAACTGCAGTCAAAGTAATGCTTCCTTTAAGAGAATATCGGTGGTACTGATTACACAGTGCTCTCAGATTTCAATTCTGAGCACCGGTTCAAAAGATAAAAAACATCATCATTGGTTTTACTAAACGTTCTTGAAAAAATTTCAAAAAATCATTCCGGGCAGACCGGGCCTTGAATCACGTGCTGTAAATTTTCACTGACACATAATAATCCCAAATAATTTTTTAAAAAATTCATAACATTTTTAAGGTCTTTATAGTATTTATGGTTCTATATAGGAAAAATCAAGATGTATTCATTGATATAGATTACATGATCACTTATAAATCCCATATGAATAATTATTTTTCAGTGGGTCACCTTTAATACTCATTATTGGGGGTTTCATGTTGTTCAATAATAATGGGACACTAGGATGGGATGATCCATAGATTCTATTCTCTTATTATATTTAATTATACATGTATACATCTTTCAAATGTAGAATTATTCATTTTTCGGTGATATTACTTTAGTAGAATTTGAGCTTCACAGGGTTTTCCATCCAAGTTTTCTAGTTTTCCACTAACGAGGGAGGATTCATTTTATATCAACTTGTTTCTAGGTACCCAGGGTATTTATATTCCATCATACCATATGGAACTATCTGAACTGATTGAGTTAAAGACTCAATTGGATGCATTGATTTCCAAATGTTTCATTTGCCCCAATTTTTTTCTTGGGCATCACAAATGTTTTTAATGGAATCTAGTTAAATCCTTTTCTTATGTGTTGACTATAAAAAGATTAATCAGTTCCTAATCCAAAATGAGTATCTATTGCCCCAAATTTATAATTTAATTGAAATTTTGAAATGTGGAAAGGGTTATTAAAAATTTATCCTCACTCTGTTTATCACCATCATTGGATCAAGGAGTCTGATATCCCAATGATTTATTTCTGGAGAAGGTATTTCCACTATTATTATTATGTTATTCCATTTAGATTAAATAATAGTCATATTGTGTTTATAGAGTTGATGAAAAATATTTCCCATAAGTCCAATTATTATTTCATTATTTTATTTCTTTAAGATATACTATCTTATTCTAAATAACAAGGAAGATAATTTTTTCACTTTAAAGACGTTTATGAAATTTATAGAATTCAATGAGATTACACACAACATTCAAAATACAATTTATCAATTTGGTGGGTAATATTTCTTAGGAATGTGGTATCTAAATAGGTAATTCTCATTCATAATCATAATTTTAAGGCCATTATGATGTGGGAGAAACCATGGAAGACCTTTTAGATACATAGATTCATAGTCTTGATAGTTTACTATCATCAGTTTATGAAAGATTTATTAAATTTATCTTATCAGTTTACCTCACTCACTTTGAAAGAAGTTATGTTTTTTGGGGGTTAAATTTTCCCCTTCCTTTGATGAGTTGAATCATAATTTTATATTTTCCTTGGGGTTGAAACTTCTAAAATATGATTAGATATGTGTGGTATTCTGTAATGCATCAGGTTCAGATTTAGGAAACATTCTTATATAGTGTGTTCACATGGTGTTAAAGGCTTATTGTCTCCTTTTTCCCTATGAGAAGAACCATCCAACACATGATCTTGAACTCTCATATGTGATGCATGGTCTTAAGAGTCATTATATTTACCTTTATGGAGAATGGTTTACCATATAATTTTAACATAAAATATTGAATTATATCTTCTCACACAAATATTTAAATCGCTATCATAGGTAATGGGGGGAGAAAATCTAATCTTTTGACATTGAAATTTCTTACACCCCTGGTACATTTAATGATGTTACTAATTATAGGAGTATGAAACTTCCATCCCAGACCATGGAAGAATATTTTTTGGAATATAATTTCACAACTATCATTTCTCATACATATTTAAGAGACTGAGAGGATGAGACTGTGGTATTTTATAAAGTGTTTAGTTGGTATCCACTCTTACTATTTGATTTCTCTATGACCAATAGCTTTATGATCAGTTCTAATTCATTAGGGATTATTTATATGGTGGAGGGACCATCATAATATGATCTCTATATATTTAGATAATCCTTTACATGAATAATTCTTATTGTGTTTGGATACCTATACAAAAGGATATTATGTGGAATTTTATCATTCAGACTGGTATATTCTACAAAGGATGATAAAATGTTTTCTTATATGAGAGATCATTTCTAGTACTTATGAATTAAATGAGCCACTAATGATTCTGTTTCATGTTTTTATACTCATTATAAGTTTAATTACAAGCATCAGAAAACCTTTAGGTATACTTCATCCACTTCTAATACTGATTGAGTAGTGGGATAACATATTAATAGACTTTATTGTTGGATTTTCACATACCCCATGAGGAATGAATGTGGTATGGGATGTTATTAAACAATTAACCAAATCTCCTCACATTATCTTCATTTGTGATCCCAAAACATTCTCAGAATTGGAAAATCTATCTATGATGGAGATCAGCAGATTTCTTAGAGTTATGATTAATATATATTTAAATAAGGATCCCTAGTTCACTTTTGTTTTTTGAAGAGGCCTCACGTTGGAAATGGGTTCGATGATAATGTTTATCATAGAGTACCATCCCCAAAAAATATTGGCAAACATAATTGGTTATAAATGTTTTAGAGGACATTCTTTGAGATTGATTCCTTGATATAGGATGTACATGGAATTTCCACATGGGGAAAGTTGAGTTTGTTGAAAACAATAATTACCAATCATCAATCAAAATTGAAACCATTGAGGATTTTATATTGGGTCATTTAAATATATTCTTTGGTGGAAAAATAATAAGGAAGAATCCATGTAAAATTTTTGTTGATTCATCAGATAATGGTAACAACATTGATCCAGAATAAGTAATATGTTAATCTTTATCATAACACTTTTGTTTTCTAAATCATTGATAAGTTATTTTGGAGAGTTTGAACTCATTTTGTTCATAAATGGATTGAACAAAAATGGATGTCAGAACCAAGATATGTGGGACCATTTTAGACTATATAGAAGATTATAATAAAGGAATATAATTTTAATTTTACACCACATATTCCATTGATCCATGAAATATTTCATGTGTCCATCATAAGATGATCCTTTTAGTGACATCTTGTATTTTGAGTTTGGAAAACCTTTACATGGAACCATAAATCCCTGGGATTTAGAATATTGTTTGTACTGTTCATTATTAGATAATAATTCTACATGGAAAGCTTATACCCATAGTTCTTTAAGTTTTGTAGCATGGTTGTGATTATAATGAAATTTGTGGGAGTGAGGGATTAGTGAGAGAGTTGTGGCTTCAACAAATTCTTATATAGTCACCATGAGATATGTTTTAGATCCACAATTAATTTATAGTGTAGGGAACTATAACAGTATAAAACTAGGTTTCATGTACATGCCATTTTTTCTTTAACATATTTTTAAGACATATCATGGTTTTTTTGGGTGACTTTAAAACAATTTATAATATTAAAGGATTATACATAGTTAGATAATGCTTACAAAAAACTGTGTGTATTATCACAAGGAAATGTGAACCTTGTTTTTGACTCCTATAGGAAGGTGAAAAATTAGTTTTATGGTGATTACTACCCTTGAATCCTACGCATCAAATTATTTTTTAGTAAACTAGTTCATGAAAAACAGGCATAGGATTTATCAAACTACGAAACATATTCCAGTAGGACAAAAATAAGGTCATAGTTAGAACATGGTTTCCAAAACTGTGAACCCAAACCATGAGACATGGATTAATATATGTGTATTTTAATCTTAATTCATAATACCTAACTAGTAGGGCTCACTATTATCATGTTGGAATATGTTCTCAACCAAAGAGAATAGTCTAGAAGATTTTGGGGGTACCATGTTTCCTGAACCAGGCCAGGTAGCCATCCGAACCAGTGCCCGGACGAGTCCGTGACATGGCCCAAAGGGCGTTCCCAATCCTCACAGGCTGGCACAACTGCTCGGTTATCAAAACTAGCACATGGGAATTATTTAACTGAAGGAAGAGACATAAAAACAACTAACAAATTTAATGGAAGGAACCTGATTTTATACAACCAAATAGAACCATAACATAATTGATATTTAATGGTCTAAAATTGAAACCAACAACCCAAGAGAGATGAAAAAAAGGAAAACTAAAACTCTAAGATGACTGCAATGAAATAAAACGAAAACATCTACCCACACCTTCAAGCAACATAAGGAGCCACCTCCTCAGACCACCATCGTCAGACCGGAATGGGAAAATCATCAACAAATTGAACCACTGCCACTAATCCAGATGCCTCATCCTGTGACATATAAAGAAAAAAAGGTCCAACATACACCCAAAGGTGTATGTAGGGTGTGAGCCAAGAGCCCAGTAGGATTCCACCAGGAGACGATTCGACGCATAACCATTTAAATGATGAATACATTTTCCAATAAAGTAGATAAAAGGGAAATAAATTATTAAACAGTATTTAATGAAAACAATTTTTTTATGAAGGTTGGGGTAAATGAAACTGAATTTAAAGACAACAACCTAAATTTAAGAGAAGAATTTAATACCAGAAAACTATTTAAATAAAATAGGATTTAAAAAAACTATTTCAAATAAAACAGATTAAATTAAAACACACACACACACACACTTACTTTTTAATTTAACCAAAGTGTCACACAATTGAACATAAAGTAGCCAAGGAGCACCAAATCTGGGAGAGGCCTCATGGGTGTTAGCTAGCTCGGGTCCCTAAATCTTCATGTCTCGGTGAAGTGTGGCATAGAAACCACGACCCTTAGAAAATGTATCTGACAATGCCATGACCCTCAAAAAACATGGCTTAGAATACCACGGCCTTTAGAAAATGTGGAATAAAAGACCATGAACCTCAAAAAATGGCTTAGAAGACCATGACCATCATTCATTCATATGTTTTGTTAGTGTTTCAATCATCAATGCTACCAGTGAAACCGGGTCGAGTCACCGCCGGAACCCTAGCCCACTAGTCCTAGTTCACTATCCTAGCTACCCAGGCTTCCCGCTTTGTGCTCCACAAATTTCAAGATCATAATAGTTGAACAACAAATAAGCAATCGAAGAAAAACACCATGCATGACAAGATACCATTTACACCAAAAATTCCTTTTTTAAAATTCAATATCATATCACAAGTCACATTTATGCATAAAAGCCAAAGAGAGTACTTAAACACATCGAACCATAATTTACACACCCAAAAGTAATTTTGAAATATTACACACCCCAAAACCTTATCCAAAAAAGTTTCAAACAATTGAAAGCACACTCAAGTACCCATGTTGAAACCACACTCAAATCACTATGTTATATTAAGCACACACCCAAAACCTTTTTAGAACATAATCTGCATTTCATACACCATCAGTTAAACAACTTTAAATTTTAAAGAAAACATTTTTACACTTGGAAAACCACCAAGAAAATTTATTGAAAAATATCAAAAATGTGTCTCATGACATTAAACACCAAAACGCACTCAGATCCTCTTTTATGATAGAACACACTTTGATTCCATGCCAAAAACACGCACTGCAACTCTTTCACATTAAAGAAAACTAAATGCACAATCTTTAGGACACTGATAAATAGCTCAATGTAGGTTTTCACAAAAAAATATCACATTAAAATCACATAAGCACTCTACTAACCAAAAAAATGCACAAAAAAACAAAGTCAAGATCACTCTTACAACATGTAAACTACATAACCATTGTGCTAAATTAATTAAATTAACAAACTAATCAACCAAAAAAATTATGAAACAATTTTCATAATATTCTAAATGACTCAATATACAAAAAATTCTACCAAACAACCCTCTATGACTCAACACATATTGACACTAAACCAAAAAACAATCTGCATAGTTTTTGAAATGAAAATAAACAATTCTACATGGTTTTTCACAAAAAAACCCATGTATCATATATACTTATCAAATTCAATTAAAAAATAGATTCACATTAAACATAATAATGAATAAATATTATAATTAATTTAAGAAGAAAACTAATTCATCAAACAATGGTTAAACATGGAACCACATACCTCAGGTGAAGTAATTTCATAAAACATGTGTGAATATCCAATATCACCTAATGTGCACCACCGTCGAACTGAATTGGATCCTAAAATAACAATTTGAAGCAAAAAGAATCATAATCCAACCCTAAAATGGACCTAGAACCATCTAGACAACCAAAAATCAAGAGAAACAAAAGAGTGAGATGCAACCGAGATGAGGAGGGGACACTAGAGGGGTCACCGGAGGTGCCACCGGCGAGAAAAGGAAAGCTGTGGCTGGTGAGTGGTCCGACAGTTGGTCGGTCTGGGTATTATTTGCCGGAAGGGATTTAGAGGTGCCAGTGGTTGGGGTCGACACCGGTGGAGGGTGTTAGAGAAGTTGGTAGGACGGGAGGGTGGCGTGACACGGTGCAATGGCGTGAGGGTGGTTAAGGGGCGGTGTGTGTGGGTGAAGAGGCTGGTGCAAGGTGGTCTTTGGCGGACAGTGCGGGCGAGGAGGGCAGGGGAGTCTGTCGGTATTCCGAGCAGGAGGCGATGGCCGGGTGGAAGGATGGCTGAGGAGGTCACGCGGGTTGGCAGCTAGTCGAACCAGGGGGTACAGGTAGCTAGGGTTAAGGTAGTGCAGTGGGAGAGATAGGGGTAGGAAAATGGAGGGAAGGAAAAAAGAGGAGAGAAAAAGAAAACGAGAGAGAGAGAGAGAAACAAAAGAAAGAAGAAAAGAGAAGAGAATAAAAAAATAAAAAATAAATAAAAAATGACCAAAAAAAGTTTAGGACAATTAATATATATATATATTATAACAATAATGATAGGTTAATAATTTTATAATTATCACCATAGTTTGATAATATCAACCAAATTAACTTATTAACTGAAATAATCATAAAAACAACAATAATAATAATGATTAATAATTTATAATAATAAAATAAAATAAAAAGTTTTGATAATTTTAATAATAATAATAGCTTAATACAAAATATACCCTCAAAGATAATTATAATGATAATATTAGTAATTAAATTTTCAACAATTCTAATGGTAATAGTTAATTATGATAATATTAATTATTTATAGAAATAATATTAAGATCATTAATGACATTTATAATTTTATTAATAAAAATTATAAAAATAATGAATTAATATAACTTTAACAATATTAATAATGATAACTTGATAAAATATATATTCTTAACATTATTACTAATAATAATAATAATATTCTCTAACAATATTATTATTATTATCATTAAAATAATTCCTTAAATTTTCATTAAACATATTATTTTAATTTTAATACAATTTTATTATTCAATACATTTTATTTATCCGCGTTGATCATCGGGAAAGTCATGCGGAGACCCAGGCAAACTCGCACGACTTTAGCCGTGCTCTTCCCATGCACTAAATGTCGTCAGGGAAAAACATACATTTTTAAATAAGAACTCGAAATTTTAATGTCGTGATTCTCGATGCCCCGAAATTTAATAAAATAAATAGTGTAAAAGAGGAGGGTGTGACAATTCTACCCACCATATCGCTTTCCATCCCTGGAAATCCACAACTAAGGCTGAACCCTGAAGTAGCAACTGATATCCCCTAAGTGTTCAAAAAGGATCCTTATGAAAATCAAGTGAAAAGAGGCAAAAGCATCATGCTCAGAGAAAGTGAGTCAAGGACAACTTCAAGAAACTCATAAAAAGACTTTCTGATATGTGTTTCCCACACCAAAGAGTTATAACACCTCTAGTTTATTGATCCAAGAAATAAACATAACCAAAAGGCCATCACAGGGAAGCCCAAAGGGGCTCCCCACCATTAAGAACCTACCTACTCCCAAGGAGAGACTGGAAAACAAATACAGGGAGGCCCGACCAGACTCCCCACCATTATGAAGATTGCCAACACTGGTTCACTCTAAAGACATTTGAGCGAGACCCATCATGGTTCCCCCCACCATTAGAACTGATGAAAGATACATGAACTTCGAAAATCATCTTGAAAATATCCAAACACCCCACAACAAGGGGTGGGGAGGGTCGGGCCTAACTATTGGGGCGTCAAAACCACGACTGTGGCAAGAACAACAGCTCTGCATCCCTAGATGAGAACTATTCAACTTTGCGACCAATTTACCCAACAAACCCTTTAACGACCCCTTTAAGAAATTACATTCCCTGAGATGCCACCACTGGGATGTTAAGGTAACAAGATGACCACACCCCCTCATAGCCACGAGACACCCCACACACCTAAACGGCTTGTTTGGAACGGAACCACATGAAACAATTTAATCATCCTTCACCTTCAATACCGATAATAGAAATAAGGTTGGGGGTCCCATACACTCTCGGGGTTCCTGACCATGCGCCAGATTCACTCTGAGGCCTCTGGTTGGAGCCCTAATTTTTGAAGCATCTCATGCCTCGCAGTCAGGCATGGAAGACTCCCAAATGGAGTTTCTTCCTTTGGTGTTACACACAACCACACCCCAACCGAGACAACACCAACATACACAACACACCACGATATATAGATACTCTCTCATGACATATCCACCAGAACAGAGGATTAGATGATGCACATGCATCACCACTTCACATTCACCATGAAAAATAAGAAGAATAGATGCACGACAAACACTCCATTTTGATAAAAAAATTAAAGCTCCACGAGAGGACACACTTTTATGAAAACTGGGATTCCTGAAGGATCCTAAAATTAGACCATTACTATTAGAAGAGAGCTCATACTATAGGATGTAACAAAGCATGACCCTCATAGCCGATGAATGCACTAAAAGCCTTTCAAGTCATTGGTTATCACCAATAACTCCGAACCGCCTTCACCTTTCCTCTCCAGAATTCCTTTCACCATTTCCAGGGGAACATTCAAACACAACAGTGTCAAACTTCATACCCGACGAGTCAGACAACTCTAAAAGGCCAAAACTCCATTCAACTCCCCTCACATCTATCATTCCGCTATGAGAAGACCTTTTTGATTTAAGAAAAAAAGGGATAGACTTAGTACATTCCCTAAAAAGGAATATTCCATACTTTAATTGACTAGAGGGTTGACCAATGAAGAATTACCCATGGCCACACATCAATCACATGTTAATGCTTTTTAGGGGTGTGCACTAGTCAAGAAAGAGGACCATAGACCCAGTCAAATTAATCCAATGGCCAAGACATACTACAAGAGAACACTAAACATGCAGGGGGAACCACTGTAAGGGATTCCCAAAGCAATTTTCAATAGAATTCAATAACCACAGGCATTCACACCAACTTACTAATAAAAATTCAAACTTAGACACAATTAAAAAAAGGATTCTCGGCTCAAAATGCCTCACATCCAAAATGTCCAAAACACAAGGACACACCATGAAATCACCGGTTACTAAAAAACCAAATTTTCATTTAACAAATTTTTTTGAAATTAAGCAAATCTAGTGTGTTGCACAAACACCAATGGTGTCCCATGAGCCTCACACATGTCTATTCACGTGCCACACCAGTACCCACCTCACATCCACCTAGGAATTCATTCTCTCACAACATTGACAATTTCTCATTCCATAATTACTCATGCATGTGGTTTCCCAAGAGAACAACAAGGATCGAAACCAAACCTTTCCATTTTTCAAAACCAAAATGTTCAACCCACACCTTTCAAACCTCATTAAACATTCCTTTTTAAAGTGCCTAATTTCAAAATATTTTCCAAGACCAAATAATTTTTCATTAAAAACCAAATTCCCATGAATCCAAAACAAAGAAACGAGGAATGAGGTAAGAGGGAACTAATGTCAGCGGGTGACTAAGACATATGGTTGGTGGCCATATGTCAATCACGCCACCACCATAGAGGGTATTCTAGGAAAGAGTCCCTAGATCCACATGGATTGCGAGAACCTGCAAGCTTACTAGGACCACAAACCATAATCCATTTTAATTTCACCTAAACAAGATAAACCAGAAGGACTAACAAATCAGAAAAAATTAAACTTAATTTTGTAACTCGAGTCCCACCACGAGGTGTGCTGGCTGGACACCTTTCTTGTAGCCCAGACGTCGAGCCCCGAAAACCTTAACTCAAACCTACCATGACTCTATCCCAAAAGAACACATCCCATGAGGAAAAACCGGCCTTTGATACCGTTTTGTTACGAACCAGGTCGTGTCTCTATCAGACCCGGTGCCTGACCCGGTCTGCGACATCGCCTGAAGGGCGTTCCTGATCCCCATGTGCTGGCACAAGTGCCCGGGTATCAAAACTAACACATGGGAACTATTTACCCAAAGGAAGAGACATAAAAACAACTAACAACTTTAATGGAATGAAACTAATTTTATACAACCAAATAGACCCTTAGCACAACTGATATTTAAAGGTCTACAACTTGAACCAACAACCCAAGAGAGAAGATAAAAAAATGGAAAACGAAGACTCTAAGCGGACTATAATGAAAGAAAACTAGCACATATAACCGCACTTTCAGGCAACATTAGGGGCCCCCTCCTAAAACTGCCATCGTTAGACCTACAAGGAAAAATCGTCGACAACCTGGACCACTGTCACTAATCATGATGCCTCAACCCGTGACATACAAAGAAAAAAGGGCCTACATACATCCGAAGGTGTGTGTAGGGTGTGAGCCAAATGCCTAGTAGGATGCCACTAGGAGAAGATTCCACGCATAACCATTTAAATGATGAATACATTTTCCAATAATGCAGATAAAAGGGAAATAAATGCTTAAAAAATATTTAATGAAAACATTTTTTATGATGGGTGGTGTATATGAAAAAAATTTAAAGACAAAAACCTAAATTGAAGAGAAGAATTAAATAATTGCACACATTTTAAAGAAAACAGGATTTAAGAAAACTATTTCAAATAATGTACATTAAATTAAAACACACACACACTTACTTTTTAAAATAACCATAGTGTTGCACCAATGAACGTAAAGTAACCAAGGAGCACAAAATATGGGAGAGGCCTCATGGGTGTTTGCTAGCTCGGGTCCTTAGATCTTCGTGTCTCAGTGAAGAGTGGATTAAAAACCACGACCCTCAGAAAACGTGGCTTAAAAGTCCACGCCCCTCAGAAAACATGGCTTAGAAGACCACAACCATTAGTCATTCATATGTTTAGTTAGTGTTGCAATTGTCAGGCCTGCCAGTGAAACTGGGTCTAGTCACCTTTGGAACACTAGCCCACTAGTCTTAGTTTACCTTCCTAGCTACCCCGACTTTCCTCTTTGTGCTCAACAAATTTCTAGATCATTATAGGTGCACATCACATAATAAATCAAAGAAAAACACCACGCATGACAATATACCATTTACACCAAAAATTCCATTTTTAAAATTGAAGATCATATCACATGTCACATTTATGAATAAAGTCCAAAAAGAGTACTTACACACACCAAACCATCATTTTCACACCCAAAATCCATTTTGAAATATTACGCACCCCAAAACATTATCCAAACAAGTTTCTCACTATTGAAAATACACTCAAATAACCATGTTGAAAACACACTCAAATCCTCATGTTGGATTAAGCACACCCCAAAACCTTTTTATAACTTAATCTGCATCTCTTACACCATTAGTTAAACCACTTGTAATTTTAAAGAAAATAGTTTTACACTTGGATAACAACCAAGAAAATTTATTGAATAATTTCAAAAATGTGTCGCATGACTTTAAACACGAAAACGCACTCTGAACCACTTTTATGACAGAACACACTTTGATGCCACACCCAAAACACAAACTATAACTCTTTCACATTAAAACAAAAAAAATGCAAAATCTTGAGGAAACTGATAAATAGATCAATGTAGGTTTTAAAAAAAACATGTTAAAATCACATAAGAACTCTACTAACAAAACAAATTCACAACAATACCAATCCAAGATTACTCTCGCAGCATGTAAAATACTTAATCATTATGATAAACTAATTAAATTAACAAACTAATACACCAAAAAATTTATGAAACACTTTTTAGAATATTTTTCATGACTCAAAATACTAAAAATTCATCCAAACAACACTATATGACTCAACTCATATTGACGCTAAACCAAAATATAATCTGCATAGTTTGTGAAATGAAAACAAACAATTCATCATTGTAGTTCACAGAAAAAAAACATTTATCATGTATACTTATCAAATTCAATTAAAAACCAAATTCAAATTAAAAAAACTAATGAATAAATATTATAATTAATTTAAGAAGAAATCTAATTCATCAATAAATGGTTAACCACCGAACCACCTACCTCAGGTGAAGGAATTCCATAAAACTTGTGAAAATCTCCAATCACACCTAATGCACACCACCTGTGAACTGAATTGGATACCAAAAAATTATTCAAACCAAAACAAATCAAAATTGAATGCTAAAATGGACCAAGAACTTGCTGGACAACCAAAAATCAAGATAAAAAAAGAGGGAGATTCAACCGGGATGAGGAGGGGAAACCAGAGGTGTCGCCGGAGGTACCGTAGGCCGGTAAGGGAAAACCGCGACTGGCGAGTTGTCCGACTATTGGTCGGTCTGGGTATTGTTTACCGAAAGGGAAGCAGGGGTGTTGGTGGTTGGGGTCGAAACCAGTGGAGGGTGTGAGAGAAGTCGGTTGGACAGGAGGGTGGTGTGGCATGACACAACAGCGTGAGGGTGGTCAAGGGGAAATGCGTGCGAGCGAAGAGGCCAGCACGAGGTGGTCTCCAGCGGACAGCGTGGGCGAGGAGGGTAGGGGAGTCTGGCAGGATTCTGAGTAGGAGGCGATGACCGGGTGGAAGGCGGGCTGAGGATGTCATGCTGACTGGTGGCTGGCCGAACCAGTGGGTGTGTGGAACTATGGTTAGGGTCATGCAATGGGAGATAAAGGGGGGAGGAAGAGGGAGGGAAGGAAAAAAAAGAGGAGGAGAGAAAAAGAAAGAGAGAGAAAAAAAAGAAAGAAGAAAATAGAAGGGAATAAAAAATAAAAATAAAAATAAAAATAAAATAGGAAAAAAAAAGTTTAGTCAACTTAATATATATATATATAAATATATTATAACAATACTGATAGGTTAATAATTTTATAATTATCACCATAGTTTGATAATATCAACCAAATTAAATTGTTAACTAAAATAAACATAATAATAATAATAATGACAAATAATTGATAATAATAAAATAAAATAAAACATTGTCACAATTATAATAATAATAATAATAGATTAATATAAATTATACCCTCAAGGATAATTATAATGAAAATATTATTAATTAAAATGTTAACAATTCTAATGGTAATAATTAATGATGATAATAATAATAATTTATGGCGATACTATTAATACCATTAATGAAATTGATAATTTTTTTAATAAAAATTATAAAAATAACGAATTAATAAAATTTTAACAATAATAATACTGATAACTTGATAAAATCTTTATTCCTAACATTAATAATAATAATAACAATTATAAAAAACTCTAATAATATTATTATTATTATCCTTAAAATAATTACTTAAATATTTATTAAACTTCTTATTTTCATTTTATTACAATTTTATTATTCAATACATTTTATTTGTCCACGTTGATCATCGGGAAAGTCACGCGGTGACCCGGGTGAAGTCGCGTGGCTTCAACCGTGACCTTTTCATGAACTGAATGTCGTCCAGGAAAAGACATATCTTTTTAAATAAGAACTCGAAATTTTAAAGTCAGTCTTCCTGATGCGCCCAAAATTTAATGAAATAAATAGTGTAAAAGAGGCAGGTGTGACACCATGCCCCCTAGTAACTGATTTCAACAGATAATTGAATTTTGGATCTATATTCCCAAATGTATGAGATAATTTATTATTATTTATCTTTGATCTTCAAGATCATCCCCTCATGTCAATAACATAATCACATATTATGGTTGTTCATTCTATATATGTGGTTTTTGACTTCGTTGAATTATATTTCTTATATATCATTCATGAAATTGGGATTCATTGCCCATATATTCAATTGTCTTTTTCAGTTCCATTTGGAATCATTGAGGAATGTGTTAAAATCTATTTTTTATAAAAACATTGAATTATTTATTCTTATGTATGAATTATGTTTCTACGATTTACTTTTTGTTGTTTAAGAAATTGAACATTTATAGGTGGAACCCATGTTGGGTGGTTTTTGATCATGTAAATAGGGAAGGTGGTTCCATATAGAAATTCTTATTGTTTGAAATTTAATTTTAGTGATTCAGTTGAAATGGATTTCCAATTTATTTATAGATATTTATTTGAGCCTCTCCTAAATTATTTTGAAAGATAATTGTGTGAGTGATTTATTTAATTTGAAAATTGATTTTAAAAACAAATTGTGATTTCTAGAAAATGAATAATAATTAAAGTGTGTTATTTTAAGATCAATTTTGATGAGGACTTTTGAGATAAAATTTTATTTAATGTGTTATTATTTGAAATTAAATGAATTGATTCAATTGGAATGATTTCATTATAAAAGCCCTTGATTTTGGATTTTAAGATGACATAGCTTCGTTAGTAAATTGAACAAGACTTTGGATGAAATGACTATTGAAATCATTTTATATTGATTGAAATTAATGGAATCCCCTTATATGATTGATTACCTTGAATCACATGGGTTCCTGGATTGTTATGTGGAAGGATATGAATTACAATTAATCAAATATCTTGAAAATAATTAATTATGACAACGAAACAAAGTTATCTTAAGGGTGGGGAGTTTAATATTTTGGGATTATCTCTTATTCCCCCAAGGATTGATATCTAAGGATTGTGTGTATACTTATATCTATATTTCATTACAATTTTGTGGAACCATATAATTGGAAATAAATAACCCTCATTTTTATAATGATGGTGATATGATTAAAAAATTATTATATAAGATAATGTTTGATTATAAGGCATATTCATTACTAAATTAATGGAAATGATTATTCAATCCTATTTTTAAATATATGTACTTATTTTACTATTTTTATGGAAATTAAATTTAATGCTTCTATCGTACAACCCACTAAAATGATTCAAAATGAAGTTTTTATTATGAATTGTGAAAGTAATTTTAGGAAATGTTTTAAGTAAAATTGAATATATTATGTTTATATGATATTAGTTTTATATGGAACACTTGTTGAGATCCTTCAGGGATTTATTTCATGCACCATACATTTTTCTTCTAGAATATGTATACTTTTATATTCATAGTATATGAAATGAAAAGGCACTGATTAGAGGTGGGGGATGTTCAGGATTATTGAGCCCTTAGGATTTCTTGGTGACCCATGGAGCATGTGATTCACTTTTGAATGAATATATTGAGATTTTTTCATTGATGGTTGGACATGATGATATTGCTAAATGCAAAATTTGTTAGAAGATTAACTATCTACATGTGGTACTTTTCTCTTGAGTGATTTGAATACCAACTGTTTACATGTATTATATACACAAATTCATAATTATGAGTTATTAATGTTGTAAAATTGTTTCCACCAGTTTATTATGCTTAGCTGGTAGTCACTAGTCCACGAGGAATCTGTAATTCTCTTTAAGCCATGTCAAGATCGATTCGGGTATATATTAGCTGGGTTTCCTTGGATAGGCTATGATATGATTCTTATTATGTGGTAGTTGAATCTCTTATAAACATTACCTCATTATTAGTTACAATGATAAATCTCAATCTCTTGAGGTCTTATTGAATCCAACCATACCATTGATGTTTTTATTTATTTTGAGTTGGATATTTTTTAAAAACACTTTGTGGGACTAGAAAAATATCATCCTTTAGACCACTTATTGTTTTTTAGTCTTTATGTTCATAAAATTCAACTTTAAATCCAATGGATGTTAATATTATTTTAATTTTATCAATAGAAACACAACTTCATGGAAAACAATTTTGTTACATTAAATTATTGAAATAATCTTCCATAATTGCAATGTGATATTAAAAATATTATTTATCAATTATATAGTCAAGATAATGAGAATCCAAACATAATATGAATGTTTTGCATCCCCAATTATATATAATTGAAAAAATGGGATTTTTCCCTCTCAATTTATCAAATGGTTTATTTATGTGCTCTTTGTATAATAAATGGTCTAGTAGAACTGAATCATCCACTAAAGCATAAACCCATAAATTGAAAATATGGTCACTTTGAATCATCATTGATTGAACCATTTCCAAAAGTTATTATTTATCTTATTGTGAACACTATTCCATTGTGTAGTTCTAGGAGTAGTGTGTTGTGAAATAATTCCACAATTTATTAGATTATTAATGAATTCCAAGCTCAATTATTCCCTACCCTGATCTATCCAACCAATCTTAATACTTACAACCAATTTTTTTTATACATCAATATGAAACTCTTTAAGTTTTTATAAGGTTTCGTACATGTGTATCATTGTAAATTCATAACCATATTAAATAAAATCATCAGTGAAAGTATGAAATAATCTAAAAGAACAACTTTATTAAGTACTCATTGTTATGAATAAGACACTATATATAAGATCCAATAGTCTACTATCCCTTTAACATATTTTACTAATAGGATAATTCACCATCTCACTTAATAAAATAAACTCATAGTTTTCGAATGATTTATAATCAAATAAGTTAATATATTTGTTTATAATTTTGTTGTCTAAGGTGAAAATGGATATGATATATGAGATTATAATCAACCCTGGCAATATTATTTTGAGTGTTGTAATTATTTTTATGCAAATATTGATTGTATAAATTTTCGGTCATATTTATAATTACATAACATATATCATTCAACATTTTTTGGCACTGAAAAATACATCCAAAAGAAATGGAAAATGCTTCTATACATGATCCTAGAATATATCCTTTTTTGAAAGATTTGATTTTACAGGCCGTACATCCCAAATGGAGTTACATATTTGGAGTTATGGAAAATCGAAATTGGGATGAAAGACATGTTTATGGAGCCCACTCGTGGAGCTCCCTCCATGATCATGAAGTAGAAGACCCTGAATGGAGCCTCCGCGGACACCACGAAGGCTGTGATGGAATCCTTTGAGAGTCTAAGGAACTTGATCTGAGCCACTGTGAGCTCCGCAAAGGCTGTGATGGTAGCCTATATGACTACGAGAAACATGAGGGAACCACCTATGGTTGTGGAGCACAATTTCCTTTGTGGAGTCATTTATTCTTCATAGAAGACATTTTTTCTCAATGGGGAGCTCCGTCAACCTCCATGTCCTATACATAACTAGCTCCACCACCACATAAGGATGGCCATTCCACCCCATCCATTATCGATATCTAATTTTTCAATGCTCCTGAGAAATTACAAGGTGATGCCCTTTACGAAGGAATCCACTCTTTCCAGAAGAAGGGATACCCATTTGGGTTGATCGGGGATTAGCGAAGCATTAAGCCTTTGAAGAGCACTCTCATAATGTGCCTTATGTTAAGGTGAGGCCAGGCTCTGTGAGGACCTTTCCTTCATGAAGTTGTTTCACAAAACCCTGAGCTCCAAGAAGCCCCATGCTCCGCGAGACCCTCAGCATTGTGAAGCCCCATGCTCTGCAAGACCCTGAGCTCTACAAAGCCCCATTATCTACAAGACCCAGATCTCTGTAAAGCTACTTCTCTAAGATCATAACTTCACACCCACCGGTCCATACCATGTAAGCTAACCCTGCCATGAGCTTAGGATCATTGTGTGGCTTATGTCCCTATAATGACCTGAAAAATGTAATTCTTTTATTTATGGATATATTTCTTCCATATAAAGTTTCATTATGTTTTACAATAGAAGCACAACGCATTAATATTTATTTAATGAGAAAATTATACATCATACATAAATTTTAATTAGTACAACTATGAACAATAATGGAATTTACACATTTAAGAATAATTTTTTCAATAAAATATATGTTTAATTGAGACAAATTTGTTAAATTGTCTTTTCAAACCCAAATTTCACTTTTTAGAAATGACAAAATTATTTTTTAAAATTATGGTATTTTTATTAATGAATATTTTAATTAAATTGTACGATTAAAAAACCTATCTTAAAATTTACAAGATAGAATAATTTTACTTTTCTTAAGTATAAATGATTTCATAATGAAATTTCACTATTCATTTTCTATCCTATATTATTTTTATTAGCTATGCATTTTTTATATTTAAAAGTTAAATTTCTCAATCATAAATAATTATTATGGTAAAATAAAGATCATTTTTTAATTTCACCTGTCAAATTTTATCATGGGTAATTTTTTAGATGTTTTTTAATAAGATTAAATTTAATGAATAATGTTTTATGAATAATTTTTTTTGAATAGTTATTTATGAATAGTTATTTATTATTAGTAAAAAGTATTTTATTATTAAATATCTTTTTTAGTGAAATGATTTTTTAAAATCGGACATACCTGATTTTAATCAGGGTGAAAAATGTGGTTCAATAAGATCAAAATAATTTTTTGGTGACTAGAAACATTACCCTTAAGAGTTGTAATTTTACCCTTATGATTGGTAATTTTACCAATGGAATTTTAATATCACCAAAGAAAGTATAAATTTATTTTAGTCATCTTAAATGGTAATTTGATATAAATATATCATAGTATAAGTAAATGAATGTTTTGGAAATTATTAGTTAAGTATTATTATATTATTACTTTAATATAATTTAAAATAAAATTATTTTTTATAAAATGTATTTCACAATTAAATTTTACATGTCAAAAAATTGTTAGGTGGAATTTTTGGCATTTTTCTGAAATAGTTGAATTTTTAGTGAATTTTGATTATACTGTTTTTGGTTTTCAGTATGTTTAATGACATCATAACTATTCCATAATGATGTAATGAGTAAGATAAGATTATGGTATAATGTTATGGATTAGAATATTATATTATTTGTCTAGTGTTTTCGATACCATTGGAATGACAATAGATTTTGAAATACCACTATTGAGGTGTCCTTTGAAATTAATAAAATATTCTCTCAATATGTCTATAAATAACCACCCATTACTTCTTCTACATTCATTAAAAAATCATTCTACATGAATTTACACTATTTATAACTCCCCAGGAGTCCTCCCATGGTTTCCTCAATCCCCCAAGGTCTCGATCATAGAGTTTTAGAAGTTACTCTTCAATGTAAGGGGATTTTCTACTACTCTTTTCTGTTCATGTTCCCTTTTATGTGGTATGTCTTTAAAATCTCCATACCATGTTCTCAAATTAATTTTATTCTAAACCTATACTGTAATATGAGTCATTTAGTAATGATATACCCATGTTCCATATATTTGTAATGTTTTAAGAACCATGTTGCATGGCCATTATGCTGCAGAATTTTCATCTAAGAAAATCTATTTATGTAAAAAAATTATTATTTTATTTATGGGAATAACTAAACCTATTTCATTTATAAGGGTATTAATCAAGACATAAAAATGATATATTTTATTCTCTAATTTACTAACATAAAACTCTCATTCCCTTTCCATGGGTTATAAATGAATAAAGATCCTGTTTTTAAGAAATTGTTTTAAACGTTACTATTTTGATATGAATCTAATTTTTTTATAATCTTTGGATTATTAATTAAATCTTTAATTATGATATTTGTGGATCACATGAATATAACTAAATATTAATTGTTCACCCTTATACCACTCCAATTAATTGGGTAAATAAATTAATCTCTAGAGAAGACATGTTTTACGACACCTTGGTGAATAACCTTGGTAATTTTTATGACACCATGGGGATGGACCATGGTGATATGATTATGAATGTCTAAATTAAATGTTGTATTTACATATTAATGTTATTATTAATGTTGTATTTATTATGATATTCCTCTTTTTTCCATTGTTCATGCCTTTATGTATTTCATCATGTTCTTATTGACATCACAAGAAAATTGTTTCCCATATTTTCCCTTATTGGGCCTTCTACTCACCCTCTCCTTTGATGTATTCCCCCGGGTTATGAGATGCATAAATTAAACATAGTATGAACATATTATTAATTATTAAATGTGTATTATAAGATTTTTTCTCTTGAATTATGTTTTTATTTTCCAAGGCACTAATCTTTAAAAATCCTCTATTTGTAAAATGTAATAAAAAGTTATGTAATAAAAAGGTGGGATTCCA
Source organism: Viscum album (assembly GCA_963277665.1). Lineage (NCBI taxonomy): Eukaryota > Viridiplantae > Streptophyta > Magnoliopsida > Santalales > Viscaceae > Viscum > Viscum album. Next base: position 634,435,354 of record OY728155.1, on the reverse strand, counting down.
TAGTTGGTATGGGAGGATTGATTTTTTATTTGTGGAAATTAGTATATGAAAAAATTATGGAGAACACTATAGAAAATTTTAAATATAAGAAAACATCTTGGTATTTTAGTGAAATATTATATAAGTGGTTTCCGAACAAATAAATCCTTGTCTAGATACGAACAAGTGGATGTGCCTCTGGGACAGATATATCTAGGGGTAAACCCCAAATACATAACTTTGGAATAGACTAAATAGGAGACTGGTTCACGAAAATGAGCATTCTGGTTTGACACACTTTGAGGATATTATTGGTCAATCACAAGATTTTTATAAACAATTATGAAAGATTTATAGAAAATGTAATTGTTGAAAAATAATAATGTGTTTAAGAATGATGTTTTAAGACATAAAATTACTCTATAATTATCATATTTCTAATATTAAAAAAAAATTAATAAGAGAAAATTGCGAGTACACAATTTCATTAGGGGGGGATTTAATGACCCAAAAATGTACTTTTTCATTTATGGATTTATTTCCTCTAAATAACTTCTAATTATCAATTACAATGAAATAGCAGAGAATTAATTTTTATTTAATGATAAAATTATACATGATACATAATTATATATTAGTACACCTATGAACACTAATGGGATATACACATTTAGGAATAGTTTTTATTAATAAAATATATGTTTAATAGAGAAAATTTTGATAAATTTTCTTCTCAAACCCAAATTGAATTTTTCACATATGATATAATTATTATAGAAAATTAAGATATTTTTAATATTGTTTATTTTAATAAAATTTAATCATTAAAAACCCCTTTTAAAATGTTAATGATAAAATAAATTTATTTTTTTTAAGTGTCAGAAATTTCACTATGAAATTTTACTATTCATCTTCAATCATCAATTATTTGGAATAACTAAGTGTTTTATATATTTAAATGTTAAATTTCTCAAATATAGATAATTTTTATGGAAAAATAAACATCATTTTTTTATTTCAAATGTCAAAATTAATCTAGGGTGAATTTTTTGAGAAGATTTCTAAGAAGTTTCAATTAGATTAATACTGATTTATGAATAGTGTTTTTTATAAATAGTATTTAATGAATCATGTTTTTTGATAAATAGTAAAAAAATATATTATTATTAAATAACTTTTTCTGTGAATTTTGGTTTAAAAATCAATCAAACATGGTTGTAATCAGGGTGGAAAATGTGGTTCAATATGATCAAAATAATTTTTTTAATAGTAACTTTACCCTTTGGAATTGATATTTTACCCAAATGAATGATAATTGTGTCAATAGAATAGTAAAATCACCTAAGGAAATATAAATATGTTTTATTTATCTATGTTGTAATGTGATATAAATATATCATATTATAAGTAAATAAATGGCTTAGAAATTATTATTTTTGTATTAGTATTTTATTTATTTTATTTAATTAAAAAATAGAATATTTTTTAAAAAATGGAGTTCATGTTTTAATTCTATATGTCTAAAAATGGTTAGGGAGAATTTTTGGGATTTTTCTGAAATAGTTGAATTTTTAATGAATAGTGAAAATACAGTTATTTGGTTTTAGTATGTTTAATGACATCATAACTATGCCATAATTATTTAATGAGTAAGATAAGATGATGGTAGAATATTAAGGATTCAAATATGATATTATGTGTCCCATGTGGACAATATCAAGGGAAAATACCATGGGAAGGCCCATGGTTTTCAAAATTCCATTACTGTGGTGTCCTTTGAAATTGATAAAATATCCCCTCACTTTTGATATAAATACCCACCAATTCATTCATTTACATTCTTTCCAAGATCATTATCCACTAATTTATGCTAGTTCTACCATACATGGAGTTCTTTAAGGTTTCTTCAATACCCCAAGTTCTCGATCTTTGTGTTTTAGAAGTTACTCTTCAAGGTAAGGAAATTCTTCACTTCTGTTTTCCTTCCATGTTCTCTTCTAGGTGGTATGTCTTTAAAATTTCCATAAAATGTTCTTATTTTCATTTTATTCTATACCTATACTGTATTATGAGTCATTTATGAATTGGAGACAAATTCCCCCTCTATTTTTAATGTTTTCTACAACCATGTTTCATAGGCATTATGTTGTAGAATCTCCGTCTCAAAATCTATCATTTTTTCAAGAAATTAACTTATATTATTTATGTTAATATCAAAAACCTTTTAATTTCTATGGGTATTCATAAATACAAAAAATTATATATTTTGTTCATGAATTTACATAAATAAAACCCTCATTCCATTTCCACGGTTTATAAATGACAAAACGATCATGTTTTTAAGAACTTTTTATTACGTCACAATTTTGATATGAAAACCATTTATTTTAATATATTTGGGTTACTTATGAAATGTTTTATTATGTAATATGTGTCTCAAATTAAAATAAATACATATTAAGGGTGCGCCTTGATAGCGCTCCAATGCATAGGGTAATGAAATTAATCTCTTGAGATGACATGTTTTACGATACCTTGGTGAATAACCTTGGTTCTTCTTATGATACCTATGGGAAGGAATTTGGATATATGATTATGAATTAATTAATTAAATTTTGTAACCACATCTTCATGTTATGATTTATGTTATTTTTATTTTTATATGCCTCTTTTTGCATTGCTCATGTCTTTTTGTACATCATCAAGTTCTTATTGATATCACAAGTAAACTATTTCCCTTGTCTATCCATACTGTTCCTTCTTCTCAACTACACCTTTGATGTATATCCCTATGTTATGAGATGCATAAATTGAACATAGGATGATCCTATTATGATGCCTTAAAAATGCAATAAATGTTTTTTCCAGGTATTATGTTTATATATTCCAAGATACTAAACATGGAAGATCCTTTGTTTGTAAAATGTAATGAAATATTTTGTAATATAAAGGCAGGAACCCATAGTATCAACCCTCTAACTGGTCCCTTTTATACCTTCACTGACCCCCATTAAAAATGAAGAGTCTCACCGTGGTCTTCTTGGTGCGGGACATCAATATTTTCTATTTTTCTCTTCTGTGCACCCACCACCCACCTATGGAATACCAGGATTCGAGATACACCTATACACTCCAAGAAATACCATATGTTGACATATTCCTCTTGGTCCCTTTCACATGTCATGATTTCAGATTCTCATCATTAATTCTCTAAGCACCTTGAGTTGAATGATTCCTCAGGAAACTCCTACAATCCCAATCACTTGACTCATATGCCAGGTTTAGCCAGAAAGAGTTGCCCTGGAATCTGTCTCAACACCAGCCATTGATAAGCACCTTATGCCCAATATTCCTCAATAAATGACTATAAATTTTAGCACACCATACTATTCAATGATGTGATGCCTCTTGTTCCGAATAAGAGATACCTTATGTTATAAGCATAAGATTCCTCATTCCATGATTATTATTGTGTAATGTAAAGACTATTTGAATTCGTTTGAGAATTCAATCACTCCACATCAGGATTCATGTGTCTTTCATTCAGATAATCATTCTATTTCATGTCTTAAGTGACCCCTAATGGCCTTGTCCCATGCTGCTTCAGCTCACCTACCTTTTTGGGAGAACACATCAAAAGACTTTAGAAGACACTTTGAGTTTTTCCATGTGTTTTGAATATGGTCAATGGTTGTCCCTCATTTGTTCATTTACATCTCTGGCTAAAGCGATGTTGATGCGGTGATTCAAATATGGTCATAATTTATATCCCTTATTCATGATTCCGCCATTAGGTTTCGAATGTTGGGCATGCGATTTACACTTTTTATCACCCTTTCTCCAGAATGATTCCAACACCCTTGGAATTACCCTGATTGTGCCCTAGTGCATAGGTATGGGCCTCAATTATATACCTCAACCCACCAGATAGTTGTGATTCCCTCATGGCCATACACGAGGAAGACATTACAAGATACTTCCCTGCATAATCACATTTCTTCTCTTTAGTGACACCCATTCTAGTTCCATGTGTAATCCCCTTTCACCATTTCGCCTCCATAGTAGCACCCGGGAAACTTCCCTTTGTAGGCACCATCCACCATTTTCACTCCTCAGTTGCACCCGAGCAACTTACATATGAAAGTCCCATTAACCACCCTTCATTGAAACACCATTTTTCCATGATTGTGAGGTCTTTTGTTACCTCTTGTTTCTCACACTGAGCATGAATCATGTAAGCTTATAGTAAATAGTGACCCTCACATCCTCTTTGGGCCTCCATAGTGTGTTATCCCCATCCCCCATCCATCCAAAATATGTGGACTTTGATAATTTTCCATGGTACATAGGAAGAATTCGTGAGGTTTAGGACCATCAGCCATATGTCCCGACCACTTCACATTGATTCACCCTCATCCCACATGACGTTAAACTATATTCTCCTATCATCACACATGATGTTAAACTGTATTCTTTCGAAGTGCATGGGTTTTGATCCCTATCTCCTAGGAAGGGTATGTAGGAATCCTCCCTAATGTTCAACCCCAAACATATCTAAACATTGGGGTCCCCCCATTGTTGGGACCCTCATCTTTGGTCTATCCCTTAGTGGCATCTAACCAACTCTTGGGCAGCTAGCCATGTGTAATCCCCATCCCATGTTCATGTCACTATCCTTTGCATACACCCAATTTTTATGACCCATCTTTAACTAAATGAACATTTATTACCAACCATGGGATAGGTAGGAGGCCTCGTTGAGGTTCAACACCATCAACCATGCCCATCCTTCTCTCTCTCTTGATCCCTTGTGTTTGGGGAAGGTCTTGCCTTATCTTAGGGGGGGGGGTTCTACATCCTTCAGGTCCTATTCATGTGTCAATTATCATGGGCCGAATCCTCATTTGACCCATCACCACACCGAACTACATTGAGTTTGATTCCCCTCCATGGGGATACATTGGAATCCCCCTATGCTTCAAGCCCAACATCACTATCATCTTTATGGAAGTTCCATGTCATTCACTATCCAAATCATTCATCCTTCCATGATCCATCATAGTTAATTCCCAGTCTACCACACCCCGATAAGACCTTTACATCCACCCAAATAGCTATCCATGCATCGGCCGTACAAAATTCATAATCATCCAACCAAGAATGCACCTCTTGTGATGGGATGTTAACCATGTGTAAGCCCCAATATGTATTCGGGTTCTTATCTACTGTGTAAACCTCAATCCCATCACTAACCCCCTCGAACTAAGTAGGTTTTGATCTCTGTCGTCTATACAGGGTATGTATGAACCCTCCCTGAGGTTCAATCTCAACCAATGGAATACCATTCTGTCCCCCTTTTCAGGGTTCAATCACCCTACTCTACCCTTATTGGTGTCCATATCAGCTTTCACAATGTGATGTCTTCCCTTTATGAGACACAACATCATGTGTCTTCTATCATTGGTAATTCTGGTCCTTACATCTAGTATACCACTCACTTGGGTTCACACTTTTTGATCCTCCCATAGTGGTGTCCATATCAACCTTTATGGTGTAATATAATCATAGTTTGGGGAAAACCAGCCCAGTTACACTCTAATTGTGCGTTCTGATCCTTCCACCTTGTAGAGCCCGTAAAACGAATCCCCAAAATTATCCAAATGCTTCCATACATGATCCAAGATCGTATTCCATTTCTCAAGCTTCGATTTGGTAGGTCTTAGGGCCCGAACGGAGTTACGGATTAGGAGTTATGGACATTTGATGTTTGGCTGGAAAACTGGTTCGCAAAGCCCATTCACGAAGCCGCCTCCGCGATTGTGGAGCGCCGCCGCGAAGCTCCGGAGGAGGTAACTCTCTGTGAACGAATTTTACATTCGTGATCCTGCCACGAATCTCCAGAGGCGGTACCTCTCCACGAACGAATGTGACGTTCGCGGGCCCACCGCGAAGCACCTGAGGCGGCGCGAGAGTTCGGCTTCGCGGCGCCCGTTGCCTATAAATACACAGCTCGCCCCCTTCTCAGCACGAACATCCACGACCACTTCTCCCCTTGGGTGGCCGAGTGGAGCTCCGCATTGCGGCTCTGTGAGGCCATGCTCTATGAGAATCTTACTTTGCATTGCTGTTTCGCGAGCCGAGGCTCCGTGAGTCCATGATCCGCGAGCCAATGCTCTATGATGTTGCTCCGCGAGACCATCCTCTGCAAGTCCATGCTCCACGAGCCTATGCTCCGCGATGCTGCTCCGCGAGAGGTCTTTGCTCCGCGAGAGTCCTTTGCTCCGTGAGACCCCTTTGCTATGCGAGAGGCCTTTGCTCTGTGGGACCCCTTTGCTCCACGAGAGCCCATTGCTCCGCGAGGCCATGCTCCACGAAGCTACTTCACGAAGACCTATCCTTTGCGAGGATCCTACCTTCGCGCCCACCGGTCCATGCTCCGTAAGCCTATGATCTGCAATGCTTCTCCGCGAGAGGCCTTTCCTCTGCGAGAGTCCTTTGCTCTGCGAGACCCCTTTGCTCCACGAGAGGCCTTTGCTCCATGAGACCCCTTTGCTCCGCGAGAGACCATTGCTCCACAAGGCCATGCTCTGCGAAGCTACTTTGTGAAGACCTATCCTTTGCGAGGATCCTACCTTCGCTCCCACTGGTCCATGCTCCGCGAGCCTATGCTCCATGATGCTTCTCCATGATAGGCCTTTGCTCCACGAGAGTCCTTTGCTCTGTGAGACCCCTTTGCTCCGCGAGAGGCCTTTGCTCCACGAGACGCCTTTGCTCTGCGAGAGACCATTGCTCCGCGAGGCCATGCTCCGCGAAGCTACTTCGCGATGACCTATCCCTTGCGAGGATCCTACCTTCTCACCCACCGGTCCATACCAAGGGGGCTGTACCCCCGCACCCCCACTCGGGGTCAGTGCAGGGCTGCGGTCCCGACCCTCCGGGACGGTCCCTTCGCTACTGTCACAGACCCCCATGAAAAATGGGTAGTCGCACCACGAACTTTTCGAGCTAGGACGTCGGGATTTTCCATTGCGCATTTATGCGCTCCCACCTTCCACCTATGGAATACCATGATTAGAGAAACTCCCCCACACACCATGAAACACCTTGAGTTGTTATATTACTCTAGGTTTTATTCCATGTCGTGAGTTGAGATTCTCATAATCAATTCCCCGAGTACCTTGAGTTGAACCATTCCTCAGAAAACTCCCCCAAACCCTATCACTTGGCTCCTATGCCAGGTTGAACCAGAAAGGGCTGCCCTTGCGTAAGTCCCAACACCATCCATTGCTAGGTGCCTTATGCCTAATAGTCCTATCTACATGAATATAAACTGTAGTACACCCTATATAACAAATGATAGGATGCCTCTTGCCCTATACGAGAGATTCCTTATGCTCCAAGCATGAGATGCTAATAGTCCTATCTACATGACTATAAACTGTATTACTCCCTATCTTCCAAACATAGGATGCCTCTTGCTCCAAATAAGAGATTCCTTATTCTCCTAGCATGAGATGCTAATAGTCCTACCTACAAGAATCTAAATTGTAGTACGCCCTATGTTCCTAACGTAGGATGCCTATTGTTCCAAATAGGAGATGCCTAATGCTCCAAGCGTAAGATGCTCAATGCCCTGACTAAAGTGGCATGATTCCAACGCCCCTTGGAATTATCCCACTTGTGCACCAGTGCATAGGTGAAGGCCTCAATTCATGAGTGAGTTGGGATGCCCTCATGGACAGACATGAGGAAGACACACAGGTAGCATCCTTGCGTAAGCCCCATTCACCATTACCACTCCATAGCGGCATCCGGGCAGCTCCTTACATAAGCCCCATTCACCATTGCCTCTCCTTAGCGGCACTCGGGCAGCATCCTTGCGTAAGCCCCATTCACCATTGTCGCTCCATAGCGGCACCCAGGCAGCTCTTGCGTAAGCCCCATTCACCATTGCCGCTCCATAGCAGCATCCGGGCAGCTCCTTGCGTAAGCCCCATTCACCATTGCCGCTCCATAGCGGCACCCGGGCAACTCCTTGAATAATCCCCATTCACCGTTGCCGCTCCATAGAGGCACCCGGGCAGCTTCCTAGCGTAAGCCCCATTCACTATTGCCACTCCATAGCGGCACCCGGGAAACTTCCTAGCGTAAGCCCCATTCACTATTGCCACTCCATAGCGGCACCCGAGCAGCTCCTTGCATAAGCCCCATTCACCAGTGCCGCTCCATAGCAGCACCCGATTAGCTTCCTAGCAAAAGCCCCATTCACCAATGCCTCTCCATAGCGGCACCCGGGCAGCTTCCTTGCGTAATCCCCATTCACGAGTGCCGCTCCATAGCAGCACCCGGGCAGCTTCCTTGCGTAAGCCCCATTCCCCATTGCCGCTCCATAGCGGCACCTGGGTAGCATCTTTGCGTATGCCCCATTCCCCATTGCTGCTCCATAGCGGCATCTGGGCAGCATCTTAGCGTAAGCCCCATCCACTATTGCGATCCTATTCAGCGGTAAGCCATTGACACCCAATCCAACGGTAAGACGGCTGCGACCCTATGCAGCGGTAAGCCGTTCACATCCTTATCCAGCGGTAAGCCATTGTGACCCCATTTAGCGGTAAGCTGTTGACATCCTTTTCCAGCAGTAAGCCATTGTGACCCAATCTAGCGGTAAGCCGTTGACATCCTTTTCCAGCGGTAAGCCGTTGTGACCCAATCAAGCGGTAAGCCGTTGTGACCCCATTTAGCAGTAAGTCGTTGAAATCCTTTTCCAGCGGTAAGCTGTTGTGACCCAATCCAGCGGTAAGCCGTTGTGACCCCATTTAGCGGTAAGCCAATCACATCCTTATCCAGCGGTAAGCCATTCACACCCAATCCAGTGGTAAGCCGTTGAAACCCCAAATCAGCGGTAAGCTGTCATCAGAAGAACTACGTGGACTTTGATTCCCTGCCATGGGGATACGTAGGAAGCCTCTTCAAGGATGAAGACCCAAACCATCATCATCCTTTTCCTCGGGCCTCCATCCTTAAGTAAGTCCCAACACTAATGGGACGCCTAATGCGTAAGCCCATCTTCGATTCTCACGAATGCACCCTTCGCGGTGTGATCATCAGGTCCTTGCTGTCTCTTGTTTCTCACACCGAGCATGACTCACGTGGGCTTAGAGTTGGTATTGGCCATGAAAATACCTCATCCAGCATGACGTTAAACTACATGCCCTCATCCAACATGACGTTAAACTGCATGCCCTCGTCTAGAATGACGTTAAACTGCATGCTCTCGTCCAACATGACGTTAAACTGTATGCCCTTGTCCCGCATGACATTAAACTGCACACCCATCCCGATCTACGGGGACTTTGATCCATGTCAAGGCATGGTATGTAGGAAGCCTCTGTGAGGTTCAAGTCCACCACCCGTCATCCAATTCATGTCGAGTTCTACCTTCGTCCAACATGACATTAAACTACAATTCCAGTCCGACGGAAAGCCGTTGTGACCACCCTTTGAACTACGAGGACTTTGATCCATGTCAAGGCATGGTACCTAGGAAGCCTTCCAGAGGTTCAAGCCCATCTCCCATCGGACCAAGGTCCCTCATTTACGTCGGTTCGCCGACTCCCACCGCCATCCCGAACTACAGGGACTTTGATCCATGCCAAGGCATGGTATGCAGGAAGCCTCCACGAGGTTCAAGCCCACCGCCGGTTGTTTATTCATGTCAGGTTTCACTCTCGTCCAACATGACATTAAACTGAAATTCCAGTCCGACGGAAAGCCGTTGTGACCACCCTTTGAACTACGAGGACTTTGATCCAAGTCAAGGCATGGTACGTAGGAAGCCTCCCATAAGTTCAAGCCCATCTCCCATCGGACCAAGGTCCCTCATTTACATCGGTTCGCCGAAACCCACCGCCATCCCGAACTACATGGACTTTGATCCATGCCAAGGCATGGTACGTAGGAAGCCTCCACGAGGTTCAAGACCATCACCCGTCGTTTATTCACATCAGGTTCCACTCTCATCCAGCATGACCTTAAACTGCAATTCCAGTCCGATGGCAAGCCATTGTGACCACCCTTTGAACTACGAGGACTTTGATCCATGTTAAGGCATGGTACGTAGGAAGCCTCCCAGTGGTTCAAGTCCATATCCCATCAGAACAAGGTCCCTCATTTACATTGGTTCGCTGACACCCACCGCCATCCCGAACTACATGGACTTTGATCCATGCCAAGCATGGTACGTTGGAAGCCTCCACGAGGTTCAAGCCCACCACACGTCGTTTATTCACGTCAGGTTTCACTCTCGTCCAACATGACGTTAAACTGCAATTCTAGTCCGACGGCAAGCCGTTGTGACCACCCTTTGAACTACAAGGACTTTGATCCATGTCAAGGCATGGTACATAGGAAGATTTCTAGAGGTTCAAGCCCATCTCCCATCGGACCAAGGTACCTCATTTACGTCAGTTCGCCGACACCCACTTCCATCCCGAACTACGGGGACTTTGATCCATGCCAAGGCATGGTACGTAGGAAGCCTCCACGAGATTCAAGCCCACCGCCCGTCATTTATTCACGTCAGGTTTCACTCTCGTCCAGCACGATGTTAAACTATATTCCTGTCCGACGGAAAGCCGTTGTGACCAATCCGAACTACGAGGAATTTGATCCATGTCAAGGCATGGTACGTAGGAAGCCTTCACGAGGTTCAAGCCCACCACTAGTGGACCTCTGGGTCTACTTTCACATCGGTTCACCGATGAAACCCTTTGAACTAAGAGGTCTTTGATCCATGTCAAGGCATGGTATGTAGGAAGCCTCCCCGAGGTTCAAGTCCATCTCTTAGTGGACCAAGGTCCACTTTCACATCGGTTCGCTGACGAATCCCATCATGTGAACTACGAGGTCTTTGATCCATGTCAAGGCATGGTACGTAGGAATCCTTCCAGAGGTTCAATCCCACCACTAGCGGACCAAGGTCCACCTTCACGTCTGTTCTCCAACGAAGCCCCTCTGAACTACGTGGTCTTTGATCAATGTCATGACATGGTACATAAGAATCCTCCACGAGGTCCAAGCCCACCATCGCTAGGACCCCCCTAGTCCTCCTCATTCACGTCGGCCTTCCAACGTCCTACCTGAACTACGTGGTCTTTGATCCATGTCACTACATGGTACGTAGGAAGCCTCTCGGAGGTTCAAGACCACCACCATTGGATCAAGGTCCACCTTCACGTCGGTTCGTTGATGATGTTCATCGGATCAAGGTTCACCTTCACGTAGGTTCGCTGATGATGCGCATCAGATCAAGGTCCACCTTCACGTCAGTTTGCTGACGACATCCATCGGGCTACGGTCCAACTTCACATCGATTCACCGGCACCATCCCAAACTACATGGACTTTGATTCCCTGCCACGGGGATACGTAGGAGGCCTCTTCGAGGCTCAATCCCAACTTCACTATCGCCCCTGCGATGGTCCCATTTCATTCCCCCTCCACTTCAATCATCCATCCATCACCCATCCTGATTATCACCCGGTCCGCCACATCCCGGTGGGATCATGCCATCCTCCTCCTTGCTGCTCCTAGCGGTGCATGGGCCGCTTTCCACGTGTAAGCCCCATCATATCTTCGGGTCGTTGCCTCTGTGTACACCCGGATTCATCACCCTTTTCCCCTCTAGGGAGTGCACCACCTCGGATCTGTTCTCATTGGGTGTTCTGATCCATCCATCTTCTAGGTGTTCTCCCTTTTGGATATACCAATCTGATCCGTCTCTATGGGACGCCATGATCACCCTCATACCATCTCTGCAAGATGTTAAACTCGCGACCTACCTCGTGATAAACATGAGATGCCTAAGGAATACCTCAGAAGAGACGCCTTTGGTGTAACCATCTATGCTAGACGTTAATCTTGCAACATACACTGTGTTAAACACGGGAAGTTGAGTAAAACCTCAGATACATGCCACGGGTTCTGCACCCTTTAGATGCCCTCTTATGAGGAAGAATATAGGTCCCCCTTTGTCTACACACCCAGAGATGCCCTGACATGCCTGATGTTGTCGTATACTCCGACCGAAGGTCGCTACCATGTCAAGACCCTATGGAAAGTCTTTACGGAAGTAGTGTAATTAACCGGCGTCCATGAAGATATGGAACCAGGAATGAGATTCACGAACAACGTATTAAATCTATGAGGGAGACACGGACTAGGTGATGAGTTCTGAGGAGGAATCCACAAAAGGAAGAAGCGACATCCCATCATCCCGTTTCGATCATGGAGAAGACGTACCTGAACAAGGAACAAATGCCTCCCACCTTTGGAAAGCGGGAATGCGGGGCAACAGTTGTGCATCCTCCACAGACGGATGTGCGTACCCCGGCGAAAGCGTCGGAAACAAACCTGATAAACACTCTAGGTGATCTTTAATAGGTATATACTAATCTGATCCACCTACATGTGGCATTCTAACCACTCCCATTCTATCTCCAGAAGATGTTAAACTCATGGCCTACCCTATGTTGGACACGGGATATATGAGGAAAATTATGGAAACTACTTCTTCTGCATTACCATATCCAAAAGACGTTAAATTCATTGAATACCTTATTGTAATAATAGGAAGCTCATGAAAGCCTCAAATAAATGCCTCTTACTTATGATACCCCATGATCAACATCATATTCCTTGAGTTATGAACTATTGAGATGCCCTCTTATGAGGAAGAATACATGTATTCCAATGTCCATGCATCCATAGATGCCTTGACATGCATGATGTTACCATCTACTCCAACAGAATGTTTCTACCCTATTGAGACACCTTGGAATATCTAGATAGAAGCAATATAATTAACCAATGTCCACAAAGATATAGCATTGGTAATGATATTCATGAACAATGACTCAAATCTTTGAGGGAGACCCGAACTAAGTGATGAGTTACGATGAGGAATCCACAGAAGGAGGAATTGAAATCCCATAATCCCATTTTGATTAAGGAGAAAACATCCTTGAATATTCAAAAAACGTCACTTGCCTTTGGTAATTAGGAATGGGGGGCCACAACCAGCATGTCCCCACAGATGGTGACACGCTCCTCAGTGAATGCATCGGGAAAAAATGGTGAACCCAGTGTGAATGGATTCTCCATCGACTGTGATTAGATGAAAAATGATAGGAATGACCAAATTGAGGAATCATTCATGTGAATCACATCTCTTTCATGAGTGGGAAGATGAGTAACATTGGGTGTGTGAAGACTATGGTCCATCTAGGCCCCACTGACCATGTCGCATTCATAGGTCGCACTGGGGGCATCCCCCTTAGACTCCATCGGCTCATCACCGACTCTGAATCCATCATAGTTTTCACTGGGGGCATCCACCCCCACCCCAATACATTAGCTCCTCCCTGACTCTACCTCCTTCATAGGCCATTCTTGGGGAATTCTTCCCCAACTCCATCATCTCATCTCTGACTTCGTCACCTTCACAGGCCGTGTCGGGGGAAACCTCCCCCAACTCCATTGGCTCCTTACCAACCTCTCCCCTTTCAAAGTTCATGCTTGTGGAATCCCCCCTCCACCCCCACCGACCCTATTCACTCGTCGCCGACTCTGCTTCCTTCATAGGCTATGACGGGGGGCATCTGCCCTTTAACCTCATCGGATCCTCTCCGACTCTTCCACCATCATAGGCCCCACTTGGGGTAGCTGCCCCCAACTCCATCAGCTCCTCAATGACTCTACCTCCTTCATAGGCCTCGCAGGGGGAATCCCCCCCACCCAAACTCCATTGGATCCTTGCTAGATCTTCCAACTTCATATATCACGTCAGGTGAATTCCACACTAACTACATCGGCACCTTCCCAACTCCGCAACTATCATGGGTCGTGTCTGGGGCATCCGTACCTGAGTCCATAAGCTTGTCGCTGACTCATTCACATTTATAGGCCACACCAAGTGAATTCCCCCTATCTCCATCAGATCTATGCTAGCTTTTCCACCTTCATAGGACATGATGGGGGCATCTGCACCCCAACTCCATCTGCTCCTCACCGACTTTTCTACCTTCATAGATCGTGATGGGGGAATCTGCCACATGACTCCATTGGCTCCTCACTAACGCTTCCCATTTCATAGGCCACATCAGGGGCATCTGCCCCTAACTCCATCAGCTCATCACCAACCCCACCTCCTTCATAATCCATACTGGGGGCATTCACCCTCTACTCCATCGGCTCCTTGCCGACCCTGCCACCTTCACATGCCTCGTAGGGGGAATCTACCTCCAACTCCACCATCTCTTCTCAGACTCCACCACCCTCATTGGGATCATAGGGGAAACCCACTCCCAATCCAATGTTCTATTGGAAATAGAACTATATTCCTCTATGGAGGTCATCCCTTCCCAACAATCATCATGCACGAGAGTCCTCTCCATCACCATCATCAGCCAGTGTAGAGATCCTCCCCACACCACTATCATCATGCATGATATTCCTCCACATCGCCATCATCATCCATTATGTAGGTCCTCCTCGCACCGCTATAATAAGGAAATAGAGTCCTCCATATCCCCATCATCATCCACTATAGATGTCCCCCCTACATCTCTACCATTTGGCATTGAGGTCCTCCCTGTTAACAACATAAACTACCATGGAGGTCCTCCCCATGGATATCCAAAAGCCTCCATAGAGACCCCATCATACTAACCCTACAGGCTTCCATGCCTTGTGGGATCCATCGCCCACTTCGCACCGATGCTCCATACTTCTTCATCTTCTAGACTACATTGCCCATCCAAAATAAGGGAATGCTATCATCCCTCCCACAGTCCACATACTTTTAATAGCTCATGCAGCCGCTTCCACCACTATAACATGCTATGTCATCCCAACTTTTACATTGCATCAATAATAGAGGTCCTCTATATTACCACAACACCAACTCATGGAATTTTCACTAAGAGATAGCCCATCTCATGTATAGGTAGCATCCATTAATAAACATGGTGCATTATAGGGTAATTCTATTATCTTGATTTCCCCCTCATCCACAAGGATATTAAACCATCAAAATGGGTTAGACATGGGCACACCTCTACCAACACAAACCTTGTTGATACACATCCCAATTTTATGACATTAAACTGTGTAACAGCCACATCCCAATTTCATGAGGTAAAACTACGAAATAACCACATCCCAGTTTCATGACGTTAAACTAAGTAACATCCACGTCCTAGTGGCATGAAATTAAACTGCATAACAACAACTATCTTGGTACCGTGGTGTTAAACTATGGGACAACATCTTGGTCATATTATGTTAAACTGTACAACATTTTGGTCAAATCTACATGACCTAAAACCACCGAAACCATGGTCAATTGTATGTGACCTTAAACACTAACCATCACTCATCCTAGACACACGACGTTAATATATTCTATAGGTATGAACTCTATGATGTTCAACTAAGAAACTTTAGTCCATGTAATAAGACCATAAAATATTTTCAACACCATGGTCTATTATACTATTTCAAACCGCATCTTCCCACTAGCATGCTCAAATCAACTATAGTGTAGAACCTTGAGTGTTGGACTCCAAATGGTCATAAATTAAATGAATTTCTATGATTTACATCATCCCACTATTTGGATACCCCTCATATTCATGTCTAAAGGGACCCCCTGACAGAATGGTCTCATGACACTTTGACTCACCTACCATCCTAGGCCAACACCCCGGAAGACATCAGATGATATTTTAATATAGGACCCATGTTTTGAACATGGTCATTGGTCAACCCACATTTTTTCAATCCTCATTTCTGGTAACATGATATAGATGTTGTGTTTCGAACATGGTCAGCAGTTATCCTCCATTGTTACATCACCATCATTTTGATATAGATATCAGATGTTGTTATTCACATATTTCAACAGACTTATGTTTTGGATAAACTCCAACACCCTTGGTGTTACCCTTCTGTGCATGTTTTCATGTCATGTAATCAGGTAAGTGTTACTGGAATATTCCCAGTCTGGCATCTTCATTACCTTTTCTGTGTGCATCCTTGATTTAGGGAAACCCCATTATTTCTCCTCGTTTCCCACATTAATCATGACTCATGTGGGGTTAATAGGTTTGGTAGGGTGTGTAATGATATGGTTGAGTGACACATACATATTTTTCCCTCATGAAATTAAACTACATTATCATCCTACATGACTTTAAACTTCTCCTTATCATCCTGCATGACTTTGAACAGCTTATCTTCATCCCGCATGACGTTAAACAACATTATCATCCTAAATAACCTTAAACTTCTCATCTTCATATATTATGAAATTAAAATTTTCATTATCTTCCAAATGACATTAAACTACTAATTTTCATCCCACATGACGTTAAACTACATTATCATCCTAGATGACTTTAAATTGCTCCTCTTTTCCATTTATGACATCAAAATGCTCATTATCATCCGACATGACTTTAAACTGCTCATCTTCATCCTACATGACATTAAAATACTTTATCATCCTACGTGATGTTAAACCTCATTACCATCCCACATCACATTAAACTACATTATAATCCCACATGATTTAAAACAATTGTGTCTCTACCACATGATGTTAAAATGGAGGGTTCATCTAGGCTGAAGGACGTAAAACTTCCCAACCCCCATCCCATAAGAAATTAAACTATATTAATGTCATGAATGATGTTAAAAAACATACACTCATCCAAGTAGATAGTAATCTACCACCCTCATCTCTCATGATGATAAACTGCGAGATAGTCCGAGATCTACGACCTTAAACTAATATCTCCCATGCTGAGAATTTCCATCTGTGGACCTGCCACCGATCCGTAGACCTTTTCGGCCTCCTGGAACATGTTCTCACTTAGGATTGTGTGGTTTATTATGTACTATGCATCCTCATTCATGTTGGGATATTTTTTTTCAATCCACACACACCCCCTTAAGACAACCGACCATCATCCATTGTCCTTACCAAAAGAGGTTAAACTGCACGGGTACCACCACTCTTCACATGTCCTTCCATTTGGGTCTCCATCATCATTCAAAATCTAAAGGACCACCTAGTGGCTTGGGTTCATGCCACCTTGGCTTATCGACCATTTTGGCCCAACTTACAGATGGATCTCGAACAACCATTTGACACAAGTCCTACATTGTGAATATGGTTAGTGGTTGATGCTCAATTGTTTATTCCTATTCCAAGATACATGAGAGGGATATTTTGTTGCAAACATTTTCAATAGTTATCCTCAATTGTTATTTCTTTTTGATGGTCTCCCAAATGGCAGGTTTAGTGATTTATATTTTCTTCCCTTCTATCCTATGCACACGACATTAAACTGGGCATCTATGGTCTGAGCTGTATGATCATAAACTAAGATCTACCACATCATTTTTTCATAATTATAAACTTCACTACATCTCCAAAATTATGTAAAAATTGATTCTGATCCTCATGGGATATGTAAGAATGCCCGAACATTTCATTTTTGGTTCCATCTTGGTTTCATCTATTCCTTCTCTCGACCACTTGTCCCGAGTTCTCTCCTAGAAATATAAATGGTGTGGCATATGTGGGATTATTCTCTCATTCATACCGGGTTATTCGCCACACCATAAATAGTCCTCTTCGAGATACCTCTTCCTATCATCCTTACTGCATGACGTTAAACTTCACGACACTTCAGAACTATGTGTGGCTTGATTCCCATCCTCATGGGATACCAAGGAATGCCTAGACATTTCGGCTTTGGGTCGAGCCATGTTATGTAGAAACCTTCTCTTCCTTCAGGACACTTGGACTAAGTCATGAAAGGGTGGTATGTGGTGTGGTGTGGGCTTATGTCCTCATCCACATCAGGTTTTCAATGGCCACACTATGCACCTCTCTTATGAAAGCTCTCTCTCTTGTTCCTCTGCTCATCTCCTCAATTCATCTTCTCTCAAATTGGGACCCTCAACCATTTTTGTTCCCCAACAACATGCCTAGATGCACTGTGGTTTAGCACATAGAGTGTTGAATTCTACATGGAAATGTTTTCATCCATTTCCATGATTCAAGTTTCCCTCTATTTGGGTATACACCATATTTTCCATCTGAATTATCCCTCGAACGACATAGATGCAAGGCCTGAGTGTTATCCTACTATCATGGGCCAATACCCCTAAAGATTTTGGATGAAAACTTGAAACAAGTCTCGTGTTGCCAATATGGTTAGAGATCGATTCCCATTTGTACATTCCCTTTTCAGTTCACATAATTTTTTTTAACATAATCAATAGTTATCCTCCATCATTACACAACCCCCATTGAACCCTCAATAATTGTTGTGTGATTCATGTCCCTTCCCATTCCATTATGTTCATGTTAAATTTAGAAAACCATTGTGTTATCCCATAATGAAAATTTGCGCATTAAGAGTCGATCCCATGGTGTCATCCTTGATTCCACACCATTTCACCTTACTAAAAATTCCATATTCTACGAAGAAATTTTCCTCCCTTATTTCCCACATCAAAATTATCTCATGTGGGCTAAGGGACATGGTCAAGGTTTGAACCCACATGGAAGAATCTCATTTCTTTAGATCCAAACTCTACGACAATAAAATAAGACCCCTCCTAGACATTACTACATGACATTAAACTACATGGACTTCAAGAACTATGTCTGGATTGATTACCATCCTTAGGGGATATATAGGAACACCCAAACATTTCATATTTCGGTCCAACCTCATGTCCTATGATCTTTTTAGGCCCCTTGTCCTGAGTTCATCTCCCACTAGATTTATGTGTGGTGTCATCTAGACATATGTCCTCATTCTTGACAGGTATCCTTTATCCCACCATGCACATTCCCTTTTAGGACCTCATTATTCTATATGCATCCAAGCCCAATGACATTAAACTATGCTACTTGGTCACACATGACTTTAACCTATTGCATCTTTCTACACAACATCAAAGGTCATCTGGTCCAGTCATATGACCTTAGTCTATCACACAATCATCCTACCCACATGATTAAAAACAACACATCATTGTGGTTTCATCACCTGAGGGTTCATCATATTTGGTATTGGTCATCCGGCATGCCATTTATCAAGGCCTACATTAGGCTTTATTCCTATAGAAATTCCCAGATTCTCAATCCAGGGGTTTTTTCTTAAGAAACACACATCCATGTTAAAGAACAAACAAGATCCATCCAATGATTCTTATTATGGTGCATGGGAAAATCCTACACTATATTATTTCCCCTAGAATTTGTATCCTACCATGAAAATCTCATGAACTACGTGTGGCTTGATTCCTATAATCATGGGATATATAGGAATGCCCGGAAATTTTTCCTTCAGGGCCACCCCCAGGTACTGAAAATCCTACCCTCTTCCAGCCACCCTTGGCCTGAACACTATCAAAATCTTGTGGTGTTTTCAAGACCACTTATGTCCTCATCCGCCTAAGGTTTATGATATAAATTCTAGGTATCTTCCTTCGGGGATCTTCCTTCCATTATCTTACATCCTTATCGCATCCCGATAAACTACAAAAATATTTCCATAATTACATGTGGCTTGATTTCCATCCTCATGGGATACATAAGAACACCCAAAAAATTTATCTCGGGCCAAACCCAACTTCTAACTTTGGTCCCCTAAACTATGGTTTCCCTGGGGATCACATGGTATTTCATGGACTTATACTATCCTTATTCACGACGGTTGTTGCAACAACTGTACCATGTGTCTTCATTGTCTCTTCTAAGCCTGGTTTGAGTTCTACAACCATAAACTAATATCTTACCATGAAAACAATATATAGCTTGATTCCCATACTCATGGGATCCATAGGAACACCCATACATTTAGTCTTTATGTCCAGCTCCAGGTACTACAAATCCTTCATTCATCTGTGTTCTTAACATTAAACTGTTTACCATAGTCCAAGAATCGTGACATTAAACTATTTGTGGGTTTTCATCAGGAATGTTTCATAAGATGAAAGGCATATTTGGTCCTTATCCACGCCAGGTTTTGCTACTTCACCATCCTATTCACATTTTATTAAACCAATTCCCCTTTTGGGTCCATTCATTTCCTCCATCCTCAACATACGATGTTAAACTACCTATCTATTATCCTCATTTTAATGACATAAAACTATGGGCCACTCTAGGTTTTTGGTAGGGAGATCCTTTCAAGAAATGAGTATGATCTTTGATCAGAACGATGTGCTTGCCTAATGATTTTTCATGTTAGTGGCATAACATCAAGAGTGTTTTACTCCATTAAAACAACCCATCACTCAACACTCCATGCTTTTTGTGCCCTTTATTTGGATCATCATCCTCTTTCACATCTAAAAGAACCCCCTAATAGTATGGATGATCATTCTATAGCTTACCTCATATCCTAGGCTAATGTTATAGAAGACTATAGATGACATTTCGAGTTAGGCTCTGTGTTTTGAATATGGTCAGTAGATGGCCCTCATTTGTTTGTCCTTATTTTAGGCTAACATGATAATGATACTATGTTTCGAATACATTTAATAGTTATCTTCTATCTCCAGGATTCCTCTCACTATGTTATTAATTTTGGGTATCCTAATTCACACATATCATTCCCCCATTGTTCGAATGGATATTAACTCCCTTGGAATTATCCTTCTCATGCATGATAGTGCATTGGGAAATCAATTCAGCTATCTATAAACCCCTTTTCTCTAGATTCGACCCCTCTTATCTAGGATTCTCCCAATGATGACAGATTCCACATTCTAATCACCTCGCATATTCCATTTTTAGCACACTCGTATAGGTGAATGAACTTCCATTTTCTCTTATTTCCCATAATGAGTATGACTTACATGGGATTCGAGACTTAATTGGTTGTTTCTTCAATTTGATCGATATATAGTGGACTCCGAGGAAAGTGTTTCCCATAGTTGTTTCCTCTAAATGTGGTCCACCATATCCTCCCCGTCTCATTGAACCCCATAATTGCGGGGGGGATTAGTTAGCACTAGAAAACACATCCACAAGATATGACAAATACATCCATACATGATCCAAGAGAATATGGTGTTTCACAAGTTTCAATTTGACTGGTCATAGTGCCCGAATGGAGTTATGAGTTAGGAGTTATGGAAATTCAAAATTGGGATGGAAAACTAGTTTATAGAGCCCATTCACAGAGCTCCCTTCACGATTTCGGAGTTGAGGAACTTTAACAGAGCCTCCTCGAGTGCTGAAAATTCCATGATGGTAGCCCCCGTGACCTTGAGAAAATTGAGGGATCTTCTTCCGGTTGTGGAGTGCAGTTTCCTTTGTGACATCATTTCTTCTTTTTGTTGTTTTTTTTTCTCCATGGACACCTTCATTGACCTCCATTGCTTTTAAATAGTTGGATCCCCTTCCTCATAAAGATACTCATGCCACCTCTTCTGTAGTTAATCTCCCAATTTGCAGTTCTCCTGAGCACCGTGAAGTGATTCCCTTCGCGAAGGCCTCCACCCTTTATGATGGCAGGATCCCCATTCGGGTTACTCGAGGCACCTAAAATAATTAAGCTTTCACAGAACACTCTCCTAGAAATGAACCTTATGCTAAGGTGAGGCCATGCTCTACCAACACCATTACTTTATGAAGCTTCTTCATGAGATCTTGAGCTCTATTAATCCCCATGCTTCACAAGACCCTGAGCACTGTGAAGGCCCATACTCAACAAGACCCTAAGCTCCATGAAGCACCATACTCCGTGAGATCCAGTGCTCTATGATGCCCCATACTTTGCAAGATCCTAATCCATGTTAACCTATTTTGTGAAGACCTATCCTTCATGAAGATCCTATCATCACACCCACTAATGCAGATCATGGGGCCTATCCCCCCCACACATGATCATTGAGGGGCTTAGGTCCTGGACCTCTAGGCAAGTCCCTTCACTACTGTCATTGAACCCCATAAAAAATGGAGAGTCTCACCATGAGTTTTCCAGATTGAGATTTCAACCTTTTATATTGAGCACTTATGTGCACCCACTATCCACAAAAGCATTACCATGATTCGAGATACTCCTAAACACTCTTTGAAATTACTTCAGTTGACATATTCCTCTTAGAACCTTTCACATGTCTTGAGTTGATATTCTCATCATTAATTCCCCAAGCACCTTGACTTAAATGATTACTCAAGAAACTCCTCCAAACCCAACCACTTGGCCACCAAGCCAGGGTTAAAAAGAAATGGACGCTCTTGTGTAAGTCTCAAAACCATCCATTACATGGTGAATTTTTCCCAATAGTCCTCACCACATGCTTAGAAACTGTAGTACACCATATCATTCAATAATAGGATACCTCTTGTTTCATATAACAGAATCCGTATGTTCCTAGAATCAGATGTGTCATTCCATGACTACAAAGGAATAGTTTCAAGAGCATTGGAATCTGTTTCAGAATTACATCACTTCACATCCTGCTTTGTGTGTCATTCCTTCAAATAATTATCCTCTTTCATGTCTGTAGGGACCCCATAATGGACTAGTCCCATTCCACTTCATCTCACTTATTGTTCTGGGCCAATGCCCCCGAAGACTTTGGATGAAAATTATAGTTTGACATCATGTTTTGAATACGGATAGTGGTTGACCCTTGTTTGTTTGTTTCCATCTCAAGATAACCCATTTTGGATGATGTGATACAAATATGGCCAGCATTTATCTCCCTTCTTCATGATTCCCATATTGTGTATCCAATATTGGGAATGTGATTAACACTTTTCATCTCTCTAAGTTTGGATAGATTTAGACAACCCTGGAATTATCCTGCCTATGCACTACAGCATTGTTATAGGCCTCAATTTTATGCCTCAACCCACTAGGGAGTTGGGATTAGCTCATGGTCAGGCACGAGGAAGACAATACAGGATGCTCCCATGTAAAATCCCCTTTATCCATTGTCTCTATTTAAGAGAACCCGAGCTGCTTCCATGTGTAAACCCCATTCACTATATATGATCTTTAGTGGCACCCAGAGTGTCTCCAAGAATAAGACACTTTAACCATTGTCTCTACATTTCGGAACCCAGACTCCCTCTATGCGTAATACCCATTCACCATTTCCTCCCCATAGCCGCACCCAGGTAGCATCCATGCGTAATCCTCATCCACCATTCATACACCTTAGAAGCACTCGGGAAACATCCATGTGTAAGCCCGATTAATCCACCTCTATGAACGCACCTTGGCACCATGATCATATGATTGTTTGTTGCCTCTTATTCCTCACACTAAGCATGACTCATGTGAGCTTAGAAAAAAATGACCATAAAATCCTCTTTGGGACGCCTTTGTGTGTAAGCCCCATCCCCCATCCATCCGATCTATATGTACTTTGATCATTGCCCAAGGTATGTGGGAAACCTCTATGATGTTCAAGACCATCAACCATTGGTCCCGACCAATTATTGTCCATTCATCATCGCCCCGCATGATGTTAAAATATATGCCCCTTTCATCCCATATTACATTAAACTATAATCTTTAGAAATGCATTGGTTTTGATCCCTTTATCCTATGGAAGGTACATAGGAAGCCTCCCTGAAGTTCAACCCCAAAAACTGGTGAACATCTATGTCCCCCCTTTGTTGGGACTCACATCCATAGTTCATCACTTAGTGGTTTCAAACATCCTCCTCGACTGCTAGCCATGTATAAGACCCATCAAGTGTTCGGGTCTCTATCCTTTGCATAAACCCCAATTTTATGCCCCATCCTGATCTTTGTTGGAATTGATTACCTACCACAGGGATACATAGGAAGACTCTTTGAGGTTCAATCCCAACACCCATGTCCCATCTTGGTCTATCCCTTGAGCCCTATTGTTTAGGTAGGTCACGCCTTAACTCGGGCTGTTATACTTCTTTCGAGTCCCATCCAAGAATCCATTCTCATGGGACACCTTCTTAGGTGTTCCATCAACCCACTGAACTATGTGGACTTTGATTCCCCACCACCGGGATACGTAGGAAGCCTCCATGTGCTTCATGACCAAAAACACTATTATCTTCATGAAAGTCCCATATCATTAACCATCCACATCATTCAACCATCCATCATCCATCTTGGTTCTTACCTGGGCTGTCGACACACATCCTAGTAAGATCATTCCATCAACCCAAGTAACTAACTGTGAATAATCCTTGCACAATCCATATTAACCCAACAAAGAGTGTCCCTTTTTTGATTGGTTGTTAACCACATGTATGCCCCTTTATGTCTTCGGGTTATTGTCCACTGTGTACACCATGATCCCAACATTCACCCCTCGAACTATGTGGTTTTTGGTCATTTTCATCTATATAGGGTGCATAGAAAAACTATATGAGGTTCAATCCCATACAATGGTAAACCTTGGTGTCTCCCTTTCTGGGGTTCACTCTCCATGATCCGCCCCCAGTGGGGTCAAGATCATCATTCATGGTGTGACATCTTACCTTTATGGGACACACCATCCTAGGTATTCTATCACTTGATATTCTGATCCTTCCTTATAGTTTCTCCCTCTTTGGGCTTCACTCTTTCTGATCCACCCTCAGTGGTGTCTATATCAGCCTTTATGGTGTGATATGATCCCTATTTGAGACACACCACCTGGGGTCCGCTCTTATTGAGCATTCTGATCCATCCACCTAATAAACACTCAAGGTGCTCCCTCAAAGGGATGTACCAATCTGATCTTCCCCCATGGGTCAATTTGATCACTCTCATTCATTCTCCACAAGATGTTAAACTCATGGCCTAACCGTTGTTAAAAATGGGATGTTTGAGGAAAACTTTAGAAACTACACCTTGGGAATAACTATCTCTATAAGATGTTAAACTCATGGAATACCCCATGTTAAACATGGGAATCTTAGGAAACCCTCAGAGACATGCCTCTGGCATTTGATACCCCATGATCAATGTTGTATGCTTTAGGTTATGTGATCTTGAGATTCCCTTTTATGAGGAAAAATATATTTATTCCAATGTCCACACATCCAGAGATGCCCCTAACATGCCTATTATTACCATATACTCTGATTGAAGGATTGTTCCATTTTGACACACCTTGTAATGTCCAGACATAAGAATCATAATTGTCCAGAATCCACAAAGATATGGAACCAAGAATGATATTCACAAAAAATGACTCAAATCTATAAGGGAGACCTAGACATGGAAATGCGTAATGAGGAAGAATAAACAGAAGGAGGAACCGATATCCCATCATCCCATTTCAATTAAGGAGAAAACATCCCTGAAAAAGTTACGGACGTTTCCCATCTTTGGAAAGAAGAATTTTGGGGCCACAACAAATGCAACCCCAAAGACAGGGATGCACTCCCAATTGAAAGTGTCAGAAACAACTATATAGAAAAAAAATTTTATTAATAGTAAATGACAATACATTCTTATCTAAACAATATATATAAATTTTATTTATTTTTATGTTAAGAATGTATTAAATTATCTTCAATTCAGGGACTAGTTTCCTATGTATAATTAGATCATAAGTGTTTGCTTCTTATGTATGAACCCTTTTTCTATTTCTAATAAAATTATTAACTAGATTATTTATTAATTCTATCATGTATATGAGTTTGATTTTATTTTCACAAATGTGTGATTCACACTTATTTTATAATACCAAATATTTATATAAGATGGTATTGACCTCTATAATATTTACATTCAAATTATCTCGATTTTTCTTCTTAACAACACTTATCAGCCTATGATAACAATATCTAACTATTTTATACGTCATATCTATAAGGGATATCAATTTTAATATAATGAAGTATTCCATAACTGATAAAATAGTCGTATATATAATTTATTATAATATATTAAATCAGTTAACACAATTTTTTTATTAATAATAATTCCACTAAAATGGTTACCTTATACATCATATCAATTTTCAGATACACGATCCATATTTCATATTTAGAAACACTAGTATGATCACATGTATAATTTGTGGATATATATTATAGAAACAAACAATCCAATGATATCATATATGACTATTATATAGTTGAGTGGATAAACAGTATATCCAAATCCATCATATGGATATTTTCATCATTATTTCTATTGCATCCTACCATTAAGGTTTCATAGGTGGTGTACCCAAATAAAATGAAAGAAACAATGAACCTAAACATTAGTTTAGAATTATTACTATATTCAATAATGAAATATATTTTGTGGGAACCTAACCACTATGTTCAACCATAATGAATGATCGATGTCATGATAAGTTCATCTTTATAATGAATCTCACATTTTTTATTTCATTGTCTTCATTTAGAAGTCTCAAAAAATTAAATATATATCTAAATAATTTTAAAACCAACATATTAAATGATATTTTTATTATATCATGTATTATTACATTTTTATTAATTCATTTAATGATTTTTTTTTGAATCCTACTATATATCAAAACAAATTTCACATCATATAAATCCCCAAACCTATACTCCTAGGCCTGGAACTAAAAATCCTTCTTTTAAAAACCATATTTGATACAATTTGAGATGAAACTATCTTTATTTTGTAATAGTAGTATATTATAAGTATAAAAACTCATAAAAAGTATCACCATACATAAAATGTAGTTTTTTGTTTCTTTGAGAATTTTCTACATAAAAACAATTTTTATGATACCAGTGCAAATTGTTATAGATTTGAGTCAACACTAGACCCACATATAGATATTTCATTCTATATACTCATATTTATTATCCAATAAAATAATAAATAAGAATATGATGAGATCAAACACTCATTTTGGAAAACAAATATCAACATAACATCAAGGGATCGATTATAATCTTATAAAAAAACACGAGTAGTGGATAAATTAATTATTAATATAAAAATGAAAAAATATGAGTTTTTTATAAGTCATTATATAAGGATATGTAATCTGAATTAAAAAATTTATTCATTAGAATTTTTTTAGAATAACTAAACATTAAACATGAGTGAAGGAGCATAATCACAGTAATATAGAAATATGTATTTTCATTAAATTATAGTATAAAACATTCATGGAACAAAAATAACCATACAAAATCTAATGAATAATGCATCCCACATAATATAAATAAAGTTATTTATGAACAATGATTCAAATATTTCATTCAAACTAAAAACATGTGAAAAAATATTCTCACAACATATTCACACAACAAATATGTGAACATAGTTTCTTGCATCCCATTCACATACTTTTTTTTTGAATAATGGGTATCTAATTTCATTAACACAAAAAACACCTTTGAACAAAGACTCCCATATCTCATTCACACAAAAAAAATATGAACAAATCTTCTTGAATATAATTCACGAAGAAAAATTCCGATCAAAATGTCCTTTATCTCATTGGAAAAATAAGCCTATAAATAAATCCACTCATATGTCACTCACAGAACAAAATTTTGTACAATTATTACCTCACCTAATTCAAAAAAAAACAATTTAATAATATTCTTGTGTATCATTCAAAAATAATTTCACTGTATCCTATGATATAAATCCTTAATCAATCATTTAAAGTTATATAAAGGACCCCAACCATCAAACATCTATACATATGTGTGTAACTTGAAAAAACAGTTATCATATCCTAAAGATCCCATAGAAAATATATGTTTTTCTTAAAACATTCAAAAAAACATCACAGAACATTCATACGATATAAAAAATCTCATTTTCCAAAAGGAATCATTTTGTAATAAAAAATAAAACGTGATAAAAACATCACATCATGAATGACCAGCCTTCAAGGGTAAATAGATTTTAGAATACAAAAGCATCACCAAACCATTTAAAAAATTATACAATAAATTAATTTTAAAAATATTATTTTGAAGCTAAAGATAATACTTTTGAAAAAAGATTATAAAGAGTTATAAATATAATATCTATGAAAATACATAAATGTTATCAATGAATGTGTAGCAGAAGATAAAACATTTTATTTTGAAAGGAAGGAAAATATTTGAATATAATAAAATGACTTAATTTAAAACCCACATCATAATATTTGTAATGAAACATTAATTCTAAATTTTGGGATTGAAAATATAGATTTCACATAAGTAAAAACATATTTCAGTTCCAAAATAAGAAAATAAAATCAGTTTAGAAATAATGAACATAAAAAAGGATGAAAAACTATTATTATAATAGATAAAGTTGTTTCCTTAAAATCATTGATCTTTTATAGGAAATAAATTCATTGATAAATCATATTAATGTTAAAAAATAATTTTCAATAAATATAAGATACTAAATATGTTATGGATTATGAAATAAAATGTATTCTTCAAATGTAGATGAGTAATACTCAGGGAATAACGTTTTAACTCAAATAAAGGACAATTGAGTTAGCCAAATGCCTTATGGATGTCATAATTCTTGATTAAATGTACATTAAGAAAGGGTATATGTAGTATAAATATAAATACCATGAAAAATAATATAAAATACATATAATAAAATTAATGGAATTGAATTATCCAACTAATATGAAACATATTTAAGAATATCAATCATTACACAATGAATGATAATTATGTTTCAATAAACACATATAGTAATTGTAACATAAGAATAAGAGGGTATCAAGGAAATATAGTATAATTTATCATACAATAATAGGTATAAATTATACGTTATGTAAATAGTTAAGTGCATATAAATATAAAGGAAAATGTGGTTTTCTATATCAATAATATCTCATGTATTTGATAATGATACCATGAAACTCTTAAATATTAGGGGTATTTAACTAAAACCCTATTTAAATAGAGAGATATTTAAAAATTAATTATATTATTGTGAAGAAAATTTATTCCATTATATAATATATAAATTATTTAGTAAATACACACCATAAATGGAATTAGGTTCGTAATAGAAAACATGCATCGAAGAGATGAAATTTGATATGATAAACCCTTACATTATTATCCCACAGAATCTACCATGCTCTAACATCATGTATAAAAAATATATTTATCATAATAAAATATATAATAAACATAACATAAACATACATCCATTTTTATAAATTTTCTATAACCATATATTACAAATACATTATTGTACTAAATATTTTCTCATTATCAGGTGTTTGAACATTCAATTTCTTATTTTATGATAACTTTATAAGGATGGTATTGATTATCACTAGGTGGTTTCAGTTTCATCATTCAGGAATAATTAATCATATATTAAAGTTATTTTTCAATATTTACATGATTCTATTTTTAATTTGGTGAAATACAAAAATATGGATTCTAAAAATAGGAACTGAAAAGAACCATATTTTGACATATTTTATAATCCAATGGTGATATATTAAAAATTGTTTCAATTTTAAATAGAAAATATTAAATATCATTATAAAATGTAAAATATAAAATTATTAAATTATTTACCATAATATGACATCCGATATTCATTATTGACATAATCATTTTATCATCTTTAACAAAAGTTGTTAAATTAACCCAAATGGTAACAAGTTAAAATGTTCTAATGTCTAAGGGGATGTATTTAGATAATGAAGATGTGGAATATAAATAATATTAAACATTTCATAAAAATTATATGTCCTCATTAAATCGGTTTTAAGAACCATTAATGTGGGGTGGTGATGTAAAATGAAATTCATCTTTGATGTAAATAGTAGTTCATAGTAATAATTATTAGCTATATCCTTTATCTATGATTGAATGGAATGAAAAAATATGAAAATTAACATTTAATGATATTATTTGTGAACTAGAATTTTTTTTATCAAATCCATCTTTTATTCCTTCCTTAATAAGAAATGATGAAAATAATACAACACTGGTTCCTGGATGTAGTAGTCCATACATACATGCAATCAATATTTTTTTTGTTTTTATAGTGTAAGTAGAGGAATGAATAGTTTTTATGAAATAAATAAAATAATTTTTTTTAAATAACGATACTTATTTAATTATATTAAAAAGGAAATAGATGATTTATTAAGGAGTGGAATAAAAGAAAATAGTTGGTGAATGTAATTCTCATGTTGGATGCATAGGATTTCTCTTTCAAAACTCCTTGTAATTGAGAGACTTATGAAAATTATTGGTTAAAAAATCTTATGAATGTGGTATGGGGTTCTGGTATGATAAAATAATAATATTTTAATGATTATATTCTAATGATATGTGATATTTTATATATAGGAAGTGTTTCCTTTTCGTAGGTGAAAAGAAAAGTAGTTCTGGAAGTAACCATTAAATTTTCAATAATGTTATGTTATTATTAAATATATAATCATAGAAAAGTGGATATGTGTGTGTGTTATGATTAACATAATACATAAATTTTAGAGAAAAAATTTATATTTTTTAGTCTTTTTCTCATAACATTTCAACATCAACAATAATTTACTTTTTTCCTCGGTAATTAAAATCCATTCTCAGTAATTAATATTAATGAAAAAAATAAATTTGCATCCATTTATGTAATTTTATGCTACTGATTTCAATATTTTAAAAAAATTACTCAAAATATAATTTCAGATATGTAAATATTGATTTGAATATAAATTCACATAACATGTAAAATATTTTACTTTAGAATAGAGTGATTTTTTTAAAAAAATGTATGCACAAGAAATTATTATCATTTACACAAATTTGTCTAACATAAATTGATTTATTATTTGAAAAATATAATTTAGGTGGATTTAAAGTCAATTTAAAACCAAATTTCATCATAAAAATACATATTTTGAAGCATATTTTGATTATTGTTTTTATTAAAGTAGTATTTTGTAACGACCCCAAACATAGTAACTAGGAGCCAATGTCTTACATTATTACATTATCATAAGATAGAAATAATATCATCCTGAGGGACTGAATGGTTTAGTAGTCTTATTAATTTAGATAGATACAAGATTCCCAAATTACATATGAAAACACAAATTAAAATATTTTTTATCAAAAATCAAAATATTACTTCTAGCATATCATTTCATATCAATTGTAGTACACTTAATAGACTCCTAAGGAAGGAAACAAAATAAGGTGACATCAAATTCTTAGAAAGGTTGAAGTATAATAAAGTTTATAATGAATCAAAAATTATAATAAACATTGAATGGAAGGTAACTAAACACACATTCAATTTAAATACCCTGACTATCATGGTAAGATATGGAGAAATCAATAAAAGAAGGTAAATAATTGACTACACATTCCTTTTAAACAATAAACAAAAAATAAAATGAATCTACCAAAAATATCTTTATTAAAATTACATGGATAATAAGATAATGCATAATTAATAGGAAAATATAGATAAATGAAAACCATTCCAATTAAATCAAGTAAGTTAGAATGAAATGCATTAGGAGATAATATCATTACAAAAAAAAATCATTGATAATAATATTAGGAATAATCAATATGGAATGGTAATTAAACGAAAACACATTATATTTAATCAATAATCTTGGAATTAAATGAATTCATGGATAATATCATTAGGATAATATCATGTATAATATTATATGGAAAAATGAATATGTCCAGATAAAAAACTGAAAGCATATACTATTTAAATAGCACAGTAACAATTAAATTCATCAAAATATAGCATCATTTCAAAATTATCAAGGATAAAAACAGTCTAATTCTCAATGAAGGAAATTCATAGTTATTGGTCTTCATGATCTAATGCATCAATATACCTCTACCATCATGATCTTTCCTCAGTTCATTTAAAAACTATTAGAAGAAACTCATTTAATAGTAGTTTACTAAATTTCCACATGATACTATAGAATCATTGAGTGCATATATAATTATGATCCCCACCCATCGCTAAATTTCTAAATAATTAATTATATAATTAATTATTGATTTATTTCCTGAAAAACGTGACTTCCATCGAATATCAGTATTGATAAAGGATTACATATTTATCAATATTTCCCTAAAAAGAAATTATCTTTTAATGAAAAAAACTAAACTTATAAAATATATTTTTTATGAAATATATATATATGTGTGATAAATAATATGGATGTATAGGGTAAATTTAATGTCCAATGATCATAGAAAATTGAATATTCCAAGGTAATGTTAATTAGTAAAAAATGAAGAAAGAAGGTGAATGTCAAAAATTTCATTGGAAAAAATTATAAAAATCCATTCAAATAATGAATAAGGATTTCATCAATACAAAATATAAATATTGGAGTAAGAATAAAGTGTAGTTGGCATTCATTAATATAAATATGAAAAAATGATATTTAAAAATTTATTGATGAAAATATGCATTTCATTTTGAAATTCAATTTTTAAAGCTAAATGTTCATAGAATTATTTGAAAATATTTTAATTTAAAAATCATATTAGAAACATATAAATTAATATTTTAATCATTAAGTTTTCATGATGGAATGAAATTACATACATGTTTAGTATTTTTAAATAATGATTCCTTTCACATTTTTAGTAAAATCCAAATGGGACCAATATTAAAAATAAGAAGAATATTCATTTCAAATACTTTTTTAAAAAAATTAAAAATTGGTAAATATTTATTTAATAAATCCTTTTAAGAATTTTTGAATTATTTTGGAATTTATTTAAAAAAAATATGGGTTTGATATATTTTTTTTGAGTGAAGAGGGAAATGAAATTGAATTTTCATGAAAACATTATTTAAATTATTTTAAATGTTAAAGAGTGGAAGAAATGGTACTCTAACATAAAAATATAATTAATAACTAGGGGATAATAAAATTAAATGTTTTTATTGAAAAATTTTCAAATGACTTCTTTTAATAAAAATTAATTAATAAATAATCTATATTAGAATGATATTTAGATATATATCATTATAATGATAATAACATTGAAGTGATAATTGAACATTGAATCAATTATGTGTATTAAATGTAAATCCACAAAAAAATCCAATATACCAAAATATATATTCAAAATTCAATACAAAAAAATCTTATAATATCAAAGACAGTGTAGGAGTATTATAAATGAATGAACTAAAATTGAATTATGAAATTATTTACCAATTGGTAACCTTTATATCAAAACCACCTGGTTGAAAAAATAAAAATTGAATTATAAAATACCATTAATAATAACATGATAATTATATTTCATTTCAACATGGAATTATATACTTTATATAAGTAAAATTAGGTGCATAACATTATAATATTACACAATTAAGAGAAATTGAGATGAAGTCCCTTATCTGACACTAATTTTTTGAACATGACTTAAACACATATTTTGGTTTTTAAAATGTTATTAACAAATTACTGAACTATAATAATATTTATAATATCTTATATTACCCTTTTTTAAAATATTATCTGATTTTAATTAATAATAATTTATTTTTATCAATGGTTCATGTGTTAATAACCTTGTTTTCAAATTTTCTATTTTTTATGAATGTTTTAATTCATGATTGTATTATATAGATACATAACTAAATATTACAAATTATTGAAAAAATTATGATATATACACACCATTTATATTTTTAAGTAAAGTAATAAATGATGCTTTTGATAAATTCAGTGTGTTATGAACATGGAGAAGACATGTCATATGTACGCAAGAGTTACATTTTTTTGATGATAATATCAAAAGAAGGTAAGTAATGTTTTTAATTTTAATAATTATTATAATATTTGTTTAAATATACTTATACATATCATCCATATATTATGGGTTTGAAAATAGAGTTACATCTCATCGTAAAGGATGTAGTCTACACGTAGAGGAACCACATTATCATCTTTATGTGAGTGAAAAGGTAACAATTAAAATGATATATTATATTTTAATAATAAAATATATTTTAATAATATAATAATTATTTCATTTATGTTACATGTATTCATTAACATAATCCTTTTTATCTTTCATGTAAGGCCTTAGTTGAAAACAAATTACATATCTTTGAAAGAAGGTAGTCTATCCTAAACACGAGCAACATTTTTGTATCCCCTATGAAATGGAAATTAAAATTTTTATATAATATATAATAAAAATATAAGTATAATTATTTATAAAAAACCATATATATATATATATATATTATTTATGATCATACCAACAGTGAAATGTGGTAATATATAAATAAATGAAATCAGTTTGTGAGGTGGTAGTCTCCTCTTCAAAAGAATTGTGATTTTGTATCTTAATTGATGGATATGTGGGAAGATTTAGGTCATGAAAATAATATAAAATATTCTTATTATATGAAATATACCAGAGAATTATATTCTTATGGTTTAATAATAATTCAATTTAGATAAGGAATAAATAAATTAAATATGCTCACTGAAGATAATTACCTCTTCTTTGTTTAATCACCTTAGGTTTACACGATAATCCATATTAGGATGGATTTATACCAAAAATATTTATTCTAGTATGAGGGTAAGTAATTCAACAAGTGAATTTGGTAGTTTTTTAACCGAAATTGTTTGAAGGTGGGGAGATGAGAGGAGAGTGGGTGGCCATTTATAAGTGATGCATGTGACACACTTGTAATATTGGAAAAAAAGCTATACCCAAATGTTTCACATGGAAAGAAGGGATAAAAAATTATTATGGAGACTAATAAATTATATTGTTTAAATTTTTCAATGAAATATTTTTCAAATGTGTTTCTAGGTCCTTTTAACACTTATATTTTAAGTTTAACCTCTAGTAAACTCATTTTTACCTTAACCGCAGAGACATATTTTTATTATTTTCACAACTCATCTTGGTCAAAATTTGGATAAAATTATTAGATAATATATATTTTAATGATTTCAAATATTTAATCTATTTTTCCAAATTTCATTAATTTAAGTGTAAAATTTTAATTTACAATTAATCTCATAGACAAGATGAGAAAGTGGGTTTTCAAAGATAAAATGATCAAAAGATTACCAAGTTATTGTATAAAAAGTAATTTTGAAAATTATTTCAATTAAATAAATTTTATTAATAGATATATAGTTGAACAAATTTTTCGTAAAAAAAAAATAAAAATAAATATTTTCTTTATAAATAATTTAAACAAAAAGTCATTTTTCGACTAATATTCTGTAATTTCACCATTCTTAAAAATGAATCATTTTAGAATAATCCCCACAATTCACTAAAAGATAATTTTTATATTATTATTTAAAATAATAAGTTCATTTTTTTCAAATAAATATTATATAAGTGTAAATGTTTTATTTTAAATTATTTGTGAAAAGCCCGACTAAACCATCTTTTAAAAAACAATTCAGATAACTTTTAATATTAATTTAAAAGAACCTTATTTTATTTGAAATCAAAAGATGACAAGTGATTTTTATGTGTCTAAAATATATTATTTTCATTATTTATTTAGTAATATTATTTCCCACCAATGTAATGTCCACGTTCTACAACTATATCATATTAGGATTCATTTAGACTTGAGGTTTCATATTCCATATGTATTGAATAACTTATTTTTAATAAAATATATTTCATGGGTTTTCTAAGCTCCGTGTTTCATGTTTTATACACTATCAAAAAAAATTCTTTTATAATTTTGGCGTGTTATATTCTCGAAATATTAAATGATTTTTTCCTTGAAATTTGATCTTATGCACATAAATCCATGGTTTCATATTTAAAAATTCCTTCATTCAAAACACATATCATAAAAAAGGGTAATAAAACATCTTTTTAATATAATAAAATTTATGTAAAAAGGTCATATGAAATAACACTTAAAAATATTTCAATGTAGAGGAGTATCATTGGTAAGTGATGATATGGACATGGAAATAAGCATAAATAATTATAAAGAATGATAGAAGTTGTTGATCATAAGAAAGTGAATTACTATGGGAAAGATACGGAACTCAACACCATAAATCTATAATGATATATAAAACCATTTCTTTTATTTAATTGTTATGTAATAATAATTTTTTTCAATATCATTTTACAAATGTTTATTGATTATTTTAATGTCTATGAATATAAGAAAATATACATACATCATATAATTCCATTTCATACACATAATTTAATACTTTGGTTGTTCTTTGATCAATTTCCAATTCATCACTTACTCCATGAAATGAATGTTAAAAATTGATTTTTTATGCCTGAAACCTTAAAATTAAATTTTAACAGATCATATGATCTATGAAAGTGATATAATTATTTACATATATATATAACTATTTTCGAATACCATAATGTGTAGTATAAGTATTATAATATAAAAAATTAACCTATAAACCTCAAAAACAACAATAGTGGTTCATTATAATATTCATTCATCAAAACATTATAATAATAACAATAACATATTATCTAGGATATCATGTTGGTCAGTGGTAGTTACTAATACCTTACTATCCATTGGTTTTTGGTTTAATCCCCATGGCCATTTCCAAATTCGACAAGCTATAATTTATTAATAATTACATTAATATAATTCCTATAACATTTCAAAAATATGATGACTCATAATTAATATGTCATCAAATATAATATAAACCATAAAGGTTACCAATGACATTAATCTTATTTCCAAAAATGTAAAGGCATTTTTTCTTAAATAAAATTTTTATAAAATAAACCAATGGGTTTTATTCATATGAATTTTTTCATGAAATATCATCAATTATGTTTCATTCCTACCACACATATTTTCAAAATAGGTGTCTAAGAATTTGAAATATAATTGACACTAAATTCATAATTCAAAATGTTTTTCATAACTCATATATTAATGATTAAATATATGCTTCTAAATTTTTTCAAAACCCTTAGATTATTCAAAATTAATCTAACCAAAATAAAATTTGTAAAGAAACATCTCAAATTTGGTTTCTGAATTTAGATAAACAAATACTTAATCTGTTTTCTTTCAACATAATTCCATCCTTTTTTATTAGATTACATTCAGAATATGTAATTAACTTAGATAATTCCTAGTTTCCCAACATTTATGAAAATGGACTATAAATGGATACCTAGAATAAAATTCATTTTCTTCAGTAGTACTATTCATTTTTCCTTATAAAATCAATACATTATGTCTTTATTTTCAAAACATAAATCATTTTCAAATGAAATTTAGACACATTGGTTTTAAACTAGTTATTTCATTGTCATTTCCTATTTAAATCCTTTATAATATTTTCATTTAAAACCTGAATTGTCCTCATAATATCCAATGGTAATATCAAACTAGATTCACATTAATTCATATGGTTTTCCACCCTTTGATAATAGGGTAAAGTTAATGGACCATTTTCTGAGTTATTTCACCATGGTGTATCTGTGCTATATCCATGTCCACTGGTTATATTCAAATAAGGATTTATTTTAGGAATAAAGTATATAATATATTCCTTTACAAAGGGTTAGGACAGACTTATATAGTTATACTCAAAGTATTTTCATAGGGTTATAATCCATAATCTATGTTTTCGTAAATTTAGTTCCCAATGTTTCTATTAAACTTCATATAATCCCAAAAATAATGACCCAGACCCTAGTAACTCAGTGTTGGTGTCTTACTTTTTTACATTGTTAGATGACACATGGAATCAAATCCTAAAGGACCGAATACTATGGTAGTATTGGTAAACTATATGCATAAATGATACCCATATTACATGTAAAACACAAATTGTAACATAAGTTTTGTCAAGAAAAAAATCATTCCCTATAACATTTCATTTCATATTAATCATAGTACATTTCATGGATTCCCAGGAACAAAATAATTTTCAAAAAATAATGGATAGTAAGATAAATTATAAAAAATATGGAAAGCTAAATAATTGATAACAAATTAAATCTAATTAGTAAATTGATAATGAAGTGCATCCAAAGATAATATCATTAAAAATATTTCTTGGAAAATAAGAGATTCATAATTCATATAACTAGGTAAATAACAAGAACCAAATTCAACTTCATCACTAATCTGATAATGAATTACATCCACAAATAATATCATTATTAAAATCTCTTGTATAAAAATAATTTATTTCTCAAAGAATAAAATGATTAATTATTGGATTTGAGGATCTCTGTAATCATGATACATCTAACATCAAGATCCTTCATAATAAAAATTTAAAACTATATTTAGAAACTCAATTAGTGATTACTTACTGATTCAACTCATTTGAATACTGATGCATCGAGGGAATATAAAATTTTTTGCCCCACCCATCACCATATATCCAAATCATTCCTCATATATCGAATAATTGATTTATTTCATGAAAAATTTGACTTATCATCAAATATTCATATCTAGAAAATAATATGTATTTACTAATATATGAGTTATGATGTAAACATATCCATGATAAATAACACTAATATTTACATTAAATTTAATTTACAATGATCTCAACAAAGTGAATATTTCATGGGAAAGCTAATGACTATAAAAATAAAGAATGAATGTGAATTTCAATACTTCTAATGTTAAAATGACCATAAACCATCCATAGAAAGAAAAAATATTGTATCAATAAAATATATACCCATTTAATTAAGAATAAATTGTTTTTTTCATCAATAGAAATATGATAAAATTTTATTTAAATAATTGTTGAGTAAAATATTCTTTTAATAATGATAATTTCTTTTTAAGTCAATTTTTTTCCTGAAAATTGTAAAATAATTTTATTTTAAAATAACATTTGAATCTTATAATGTAACAAACCATTAAAAATTTGATGCACTCCTATGTTAATGATTTTTATATCATCCTCATTTAATTGTGATTTCTGGATTGTCCCCATATCCAGATAATGCTTTGATTGATTTGTTCTTTTACTTTTTAAAACTGAATTTTATATTATCTCCTGGGTGATTACACTCCATGTATTTGGTTTACAGCACATATATTTGTCACTTGAAACATATAATTAATATTTACAAGGATAGATAATTTACATGTTCTGTACATTTAATCCATGATGTGTATGCGAAAAATCAATTTTAAAAAACAAATGGATGCATGTTTTGGAATTTTTATCCTTTGTTGTTTTCATGAAATGTAATGGGATTATAAACCATTTAGTTCCCATGAGATGAGTTTTTTGGGTAGTATTATAACTTATTTTCATTTCATTCAACCATTTCTCATTCCAATCATAACATAGAACATTTCTTAGGTGAGTCTCGATATCTCTGATCCTTCTAGATAATTATTTTTGAAATTAGTTGTCATTGTTATTCTTGTTCGTATTTATGAGTAAGTGGATCTACATTCCTGTAGTTTCTTATAATATATCTTTCTATCTTCCATATACATTTATATATAATCAGGTAATGGATGCATCTAAACTCCTTTTCATTGGATATTGATTCGAGGTTTTATAACTAGATCATTTGTTCCTTATATCTTTTTTGGTGAGGTTCGTTGTGGGTATTGATTTCGATATATTTGATTTAAATTTAGGTGGTTCCATAATTATTTACCCTAGGATTGAGACTATGAATATCTTTATTAAATTTAAATGTGGTATTTATTGATTTAAAAACATATAATTGTAATGATTTAATCATTGATTGGAAATGGGTATCGAAATTGAAAAACCCCCATATTTAATGGAATTGAAATGGAGGGGGGTGGGGAGGGGGTGGGTTTATGAAATGTGATTGGTTGATTTGGAATTAATTTTGATGAAATGATATGATTTTCATATTGGAAAATGGAATAAATTGAAAATTGCATTGTAATGGAATAAAATGATGAAAACATATGATTTGGTTTTGAAAAGGAAAAAAGGCTTGTCGAAAAATGTAATTGTAAAATTTTAATTTAATTTTTTTATATTGATTGAATGTCAATTTTAATGATTGATTGTTTAGATTTCATTTTATCATTGTTAGTGAGTGGTACTGGGACAAGA
The DNA here is from genome assembly GCA_963277665.1 of Viscum album. Taxonomy (NCBI): domain Eukaryota; kingdom Viridiplantae; phylum Streptophyta; class Magnoliopsida; order Santalales; family Viscaceae; genus Viscum; species Viscum album. The sequence continues at coordinate 634,395,275 of OY728155.1, read as the reverse complement.
ATTCTAGGACCAGGCCTCTTTATCAATGTATTGATGATCATAACAATTATTAAAATAATTTCGGCATGAATGCTTGTTATGGGATCCCCAATTGGGGCGTAGGCTACTCCTGATGGTTTCCCCTATTAGGGTGTATTTTTTTATTCAAACATAACTAGATATGAGATCATTTATATGATTTTAAGGGTCCTATTACCCAATAAAATGACTTATCATGGGTCCTTTGACCAAGGAGTTGTGGATTCCTATATGTTTATTGATTTTACATGCATGTCCTTGATTATTGAACTGATTTATATATACTATATGGTTGATATAAAATATTTTATATAAATTTTTCATTTAACAATATATGAAATTTGTTTTGATATATCTTCCAACATTTTTAAGGAAATCATGTTTTGTTTTAAAATATTCAAATGTAATGTTCTGTCAACCCATGTTTTATAACTAATATAAATAATAGTAAATTTTATTGGAATTAATTTTGGAATAGTTGGTGATATCATATTGGGATTTATAGCTAACACACTATCTTTTCCATCAAGAATTTATATACTTCCTTATACTAGGTTTGAATAAAGTAAATGCGCCACTAGGAGGTGGCGAATGTTCTTGATCCTTTATGCCATAGATTAGTGATGGTGACAATTGGAGTGATTATAAAATTGTTACACTTAGATTTTTGAGACATTTTTATTTTACTTTGTAGTTTCCTTTTGAATGTTTATCTATATGCTTTTGGTTTTGTTACACATTTATGTTTCTAGTAATTTATCCTATTTAGATTGTTGATCATAATAAATTATATCTTTTATCATCATCACTACTTTTTAGAAAAATACCATCTTCTATCATGTATGATGCCAGGTGATAGTCACCAACCCATTTGGGATCGGGAACTGACTTCCTTCTTTGTTTGATCTATATTCAGTATTTGGTTACTAGGGTTGTTGGCTGGGTTCATGAAAACTTTATATCATAGGTTATGGTTATGAATCATTCCTTGATGTTAGTATATAGTTTTGGATTTCATTACGGGAATAATAAGGTATTAGTGAGCAAGTTCACAGGTAGATACCATCATAATGAGCCTCACGTACCTATGTGTTTTTTTGGGAAAGTGTCTTCCAGGAATAATTTGATCTGATTCTCATGGATTCTCTTCTTTTGGTCTGTGTATTTTGAAATCTAAATGTTTTAATTTTATTTGATTGGATTATTATTCACATTTATCTAGTTTGATTTTTTAATTTGAGTGATCTTATAATGAATTAATGGTTTTTTGATGTTGTGTATCATCATGGCTACAATAATAAGTTTTTATAGACATTAGGAGGAAACTACTGGTGAACCATACTGAGAAGATGTCCCTATGGACTACAATCATGTTGAGATTACTGTGTGTGTTTTTATGATCTAGGAAAAGAACCTGAAACCATTACCATTTATAATCCAGTTGTTGAACCTCAATAGGATAAATATCATAATCATACATAATATTTTCTTCAACAAAATCCTTTAATTTTCAAGGAATTAATGATCATTAAGAGGTTATGGATTGGTTGAAGAAGATAGATATTCTTTTTAATTTCTCATAGACAAATAATTCTATTATGGTGAAGTGTACTACCTTTAAAAAACAATGTCCCCTATGTAAATGGTGGTATTTGATGGTAATAGTGAATAGAATTGAGGGTTTGGAGAATAATTTCATTAGAGTTCATTTAACTAGTTAGTTTTATTCAAATCAATCATACTATATAAGGGTATGAAGTATTTCAACCACTATTATGATGATAGGATAGTGACATCATATGTTAACCAATTTACTGAGCTTTCACTATTTCAAATGAGATTATATCGAGTGATAAGATGGAGAATCGATAGTTTGAGATAGGTCTTCAACCTGATATTTATTTTTAGGTTCTCATAATTAATCTCACTTCATATTCTGAAATACTATTTATGGTGTTGATGTTTGATCTTGATCGGGCTGGTAATCCAAGGTTTATGGGAGTTCCTTTTTCTCATAGTTCTTGTTCTATGAGTTCCTTTAAGATAAATATGAAGTGTAATGACTCGCATGGTTGTTCTTGATATCATGATTCCTCTCCACGTCATTAATTTCATAACAGAGGCACCTTGAATTCCCTCTATTGTGAAAAGTTTAGGAATTTGAGATGTGTTTATACTGAAGCACAAAAATAATTTCATTTTTTATGGTCCTTAAAGACTCCTAAAAAATTTATAAAATTTATATTATAAACCACACATTGGAACCATCCCATCAGCACCAAAATGTATTGTGGTGAAATCAGATGCTTTTCAAACAAAGGGCTTCCATCTACAAGCATTGGGAACAATGCTTATACAAATAGATGAATAGTATCTAGAGGGAGCTGATATAAGTCCAATGACCATGAGAGGTACCTTCACTATACCTTTATTTTAGTGACATCTTTATTTAATACTGCTTCATCTTATACCTTAATATCAACTCATTGTATAGACATTCTAAATTATCCCCAATATGTTTTTATCATGTGATGGACAATAATATAGCCCTCAAAATGAAGTGAGAGATGGGTCTTTCTTGTGCTACATGTGCTTTATATTTATTATATATTGATCTTACCTAGAATGTTCTAGTTCTCAACGTGTGTTGAGCCCAATGTTTTATTTTTATCTATAACATGTCAATATACATTAGGTTTGTTTAGTTTAAGTGATGATTCTTGGTTAATTTTTATGGATTCATAACATTGTATTTCATGTAGGATAAATTCTCTAGGTTGACAAATGTAATGATTATTTAAAGTGATATTAAATGAATAAAATATGTGCTAAGGATCATAGACATTGTTTACAAAAAGTGAAGGACATGAAAAATATATTTGGTTAAGGAGGATGTTCAAAGGATATCCTAAAAAAATATGATCATATTTCGTTTTTTCATGAATATTATTCAAGAAGATATAAAGAGGTGGTTGTCTCTTCTTTACATATATATTATATAATACATTTGATACGTAGTTAATTACTAGTAAATTTTAATGAATGATTACATACAAAATAGTTTCCAACCGAAGGGATAGCCCTAACTAGCTCAACACCTACCATATGTGGGACTTGGAAGGGTCAACCATGATATAGAGATCCTACCTGAGCTAATATAGTTGGAGGAATGGGTTAGCATAAGAGTGTTCTTGGATTGTCCCATGTGTAAAGGTAGCTTGAAGAAGAAGTATTGGGCGCTACTAGAGGGGGAGGGGGATTTCTAGACTGTCCATGGTAGCTCGTTATTGTTATACCATTCCCATTTCTTATGAAATAAATTTTGTGGGACCCTAGGATGTAGAAATATTATTCATACATCATAAAAAATTGGAAATAACTAGAATTTCATGATAATTTAATATGGGTTGTCTGATCAATCTCAGGGATCATATTCGACCACCCGATTCATCGAGCATCTTCTTTCCACCACAACATAGTTCATCCACCAATCGATAGATTCTACAATTCATTGAAGATGGTTCCAATTGGATTAAACAGTGAAAATGAACTGATATCATGCATGCATTAATACTTTCAATGCATGAAATAACTCGAAGAATGAGATATGGATGAACTAAAAATGATAGTTATAAGATCCAATTCAGTTATGAGGGAGTAAGGGATTTAGAAAATATGGATAATGGGATCCTCATTTAATGCACATGATGAGATTACCCTAAACAAGGATAATTAATTTAGGATGAAATTATTTTTATAGACATGTGAAGATTCAAATAACTCGAGATCTTGGGGTAATGAAATGGTTGTGACTCAGTGGAATTTTGGGGTATTTCAATAGGTCTTGGACATGGCATGATTTATTGATATGAGGATCTATTATAATTTTGTGATAATACCCTATAAAAAGAGAATAACTCTACACTTCAAGAGCTACCGATCATCATTTTTGAGAGATCTCTTGAAAAATAGTGCAGTTGTGACAGCCATTTAAAAAGAGCATTTGGTTCTTCAAATACATGGCTTACATGAAGGATAATAGAATCATGAAAGCTATAAAATTATATATATAACACTCATACTTCATCTTGAAGAAGATTATCTTTGAAGAAAATTGTGATAATGTGAAATTATCTACATGTATATCTCTTGGTTTTTGTGAATCGCAATAAACCTTTGAGGAATCAATATTTGAAATGCATACTCATTCTGTTTCATGAGGAACATAGATCCAGGAAGCCATCATGGTTTAGAATTTTTTTTTGAGTAATCCAAACAAACTATCTCACACAAGATTTCATTTTAGGCAGTGTGCACATGAGGCATAACTTCCAATCACTAGGTTATTTATAGAGAAACTGTTTTCACTCACATAAATTGAGATTTAAAAGTGAGAATAGAATGTGTTCGAATGTGAATGAGGTAAAGAGCACATGAATTCACTCAAGCATAATCATGCTCATGTGAATAAGTTTCAAAATAACAAAAATAAATAAATGAAATCACATAATTGATAATAAACAATATTCAATATATGTGTTATGGCTTGTGAAATGAGATACTCAAAATTAGCTATTTGGATTCCATGCAATACAAGAATGGAGTAAAATTATATTAAGATTGTTCATGTAAATTTCCCTTAAATAAAATATTGAAGAATAATTTCTGTTCACATCATTCACACATAAAAGTGAGTATGGGTGATTATTCTGAAGTATACATAGCCCGATCATAGTATCAATATGGTAACTCATGAAGAATATGTGATTCAAATTTGTTGAGAAAGTCAAATAGATTGTAAAGATACTTGAATGGATACATGGTCATGTATGTTTCTATAGTATCATGATGGAATATTTATTAGAATCCTTTAATTGATTAATAGATCATCAGAGGTGAAGTCTTCCGGTTGGTTTTTAGAGAATATGATGTCTTCTAGTTGGATCTAGGAGTTGAAGGATTCTCTTAGTTGGAGTTAGAGAAAAGTTTATTCAATTAGATATATAATAAATTTTAGTCTCTTTTTTCTAAAAGGATTATTTAAATCACCTTTTTATAGTGAATAATCCATTTTGGGGAAATTATACAGAAAGGGGTAGGTGTTATTTACTAAACCTTATAAATACTGTGTTCTACTCTTAATATTATTACCACTATATATGAAGTTATATTGAGAGATTGTGTTGAGTGGATAAATGACATAAAATTTTTCAATATGGTTTAATTTCAAAAAAAATTAATTCTTAAAATGAAACTATTGATTTACCAATCCCTTCTCAGTGGTCAATCAAGCATGAAACACAACAAGTGGTGTCAAATAATTTAGTTCCCTTTAAATATCCAAGAATCTTTCTAATAGATGGATAATATTATTTTTTATAAACATTAAAGGTGTTCCAAAATTTGAGGGTATTAATTATCACATTTGTAAGTACAGGATTTGACCGTATCTTCTATCACACAGTCTAGAAGTCATACTTATTGAAACATTGTATTTTTCTCCCTTAGATGGTGATACATACATGACACGGGATGGTATATAAATATGTTTCCAGATGAAATGGATTAAAAATCCATCTTGATTCCACTATGTGATAATTTATACAAAAAGATCATGGGTCTCCAAACAACTAATGATATTTGAGATAAACTCGGAAGTAGATATATATCTAATATAAATGCCAATGAAGCTAAACTACATGTTTTGAGGTTTAGTTTTAGTAAATTTAATTTAATGATGAAAAATTTATTGATTACTATTTAATGATAAAAAATGAGATATCTAGAAACATTCTAGGAGTTAGTGAGAAGATGGATGACTCAATCATTACCATAACATTGATGATGATTTTTCGAGATCTTTTTTATTCAAAATATTTATCCATATAAGAAAGAGATGAATTATCTCTTGATGAAGTAAAAAAATTCTTATAACATAGGAGGTGAATAAACTTACATCTTTCAAGAAAACAATAAATTTTAAATGGTATTTGAATCAATGAGAAAGGGAAAAGTAATAGAAGATGTGGATGAAGAATCTAAAGATTAAAACAGTGTTGAGGATGATGATTAATTCAATCGCACTTTTTTCTTTATATAAAAAGGGTTCAGGAAGTTAAAATGAAATGGAAAAAAATCCCAAATGCGTAAACTATTGTAGACCTGGTCGTTTTTTGAAGAAGTGTACTAGTAAAAAGGTTAAATAATCAAAATCAAAATCAAAATTAGATGATAAAATATACCACAAACACTAATGGGATAAGAATAAGACAAACCAATAAAATATAAAGAAGATAAATCATATTAAAAATAATCGGAAATATTGATCAGCAACTTGTTCTTTTGATAATGAAGCCGGTTTCTATTCCCTAGAAAATTGAAGAACTCTTTCATCAAGTAGTAGTGATGAATAAGTTGAATGAGTAGAACTTCAGTTAAAGAAAAATAATAATTACAATTCAGTATGAAATAGAAAAAATATTTGAAGATGGAAATTACTAATCATATGAAAGAAAAAAATAAATTAATTAGTGAAAATAATAAGCAAGGAAAAATTCTGGTTGGTGATGAAAATAAAGAGATAATCCTATTTGTATTATCTTTTTTCAGTGAGATCATGATGAATGAATTAAAAACATCTAAAGAAGATAAACATATATATGATATTAAAGATAATTTGACTATTATAGAAGAGTTATTTGAGACACAATCAATATGTTCCACAGATCAACAATAAGGATAGAAAAGATTTTAATAAATCTATTGAGATCTTAGGAGAATCTTCTCAAGCTAGAGAGAATACTGATAAAAGTGAAATTAATTTTTTTTTGATTGATATTCTAATTCTAATACTACGTATTTGAAATCAAAATATGATAATCTTAGGGAAAATTTCAATAAGAGGCAATCAACCACATTTGGGGATGATAAAAGTTTAACATTAAGTCTATAGCCTTCCAAGAAATGAAAACAACAACAATACTCTAGTTTCATCTGGATCCAGTCTTAAAGAATAAGGTAATAGGTCGTTTTCTAGTGTTTTTGTATGAATTGTTATAAACCCAACTCTTCTTTGGTTAGAAAATATTTATCATGACTGATGGAATAATCATGGGGGATTTTCAATGAGAATAATAGAAAAAAATATAAAAAAATAAAATGTGAACAGATATGCACCACAACTATCTATACAAAACCAATTTCATATTTTCGATGAATTTTATGGCATATGCAGTTTGGAAGGTCACAAGGTTGGGGAATTCATGATAGTGTTAGAATGACAAGTTTCCTATGCTTTGATTCATGAGAGGTTCCAAAAATAAATCCAATGAAAAGACATGTAATGATTTAGAAACACTAATTTTTTTTAAAATATACTACTGGAATTTCAGCTATTTGCGACAGAATCCCTTCCTAAAAATGCTTTTACTATGGGATACCATTGCAAATATCCCATTGCAAAAAATAGCGTCGCAACTGCTATTTTTTTGGGATGGGTCCCTCGCCAAAAATACTACTTCTGATGGGAAGCGATCATGTCACAAATAGATCTTTGATTAAATACATTATATATAAAAGAACCTATTGCAAAAAGACGACGACTCATCGCAAATTGCTTTATGTTATAAACTTGGTTTGAATTGCCCGTTGCAAAAACGTTTTTGCAACGGTAAAGTAACATGTCATAAATAAGTATTAAAAATATATATATAATCTATTTGCAATGGGACCCCATCGAAAAAGGGCTCGTTGCAAATACTAAACAAAATAAAAAAGTAATATAATTGTGATTAATGAAATAATAATAATAAAATTAATAAAATAATAAAAAAATAAAAAAATATTAAAACTCTCAATATTTGAAAATATTTAATAGTCTAAAAATAAAAATAAAATTTTCATTAATGAAAAAATAATATCCATATTATTAAAATAATAAAAAAATAAAAATTATTAAAATTCTCATTATTTGCAAAAAAATATATAAAAACTATAAATTATTATTATTATTATTATTTGTTAAATAAACACACATTAAAAAATATAATACTAATACTAAATAAAAAATTATTAAAATATTAAAAATAAAAAACTACTATGCAGCATTATATACAATATAATAGACAAAAACTATAAATAGTTCATCTTACAACAAATGTTAAATTCAAATGTTTTTAACAGAACAGAAAAATAACCGGGGGATAGTCTTCTAGAGGAGCTGGAGGAGCTGGATGAGATCGTGGAGGAAACTCCATCCCAAAACTACAAGTCAGATGGCGCATGTACTCCATCAACTTGTTCTGCTTCTGCTACCATCGACGCATGCCCTCCTTTTGCTGCTAACGCATGTATTCCTACTGCTTCTACAAACTCTCTATAAGATCAGTTTGAGCTCACAACTACTCCTGATACTGTAAGCCAAAAGATGATGCCTCTTCAAGAGCTCCTCTCGAGCTGGATGCCAACGTCATAGCAGTACCATAATAAGTACCAGAAGTCAAATGAGAGCCGATACCAACTACTCAGCCCTTCTCAAAGGCATACTGGGTCACCTGAATCAATTTCACCTCATCAAAATGATGGGAACCTATCTGATCTACTGTCTCCTCCTGACACCTAGACCGTTTCTGAGAGGTCATGGCCTCATATGACTCCTTCAGTTTCAATTTGAAATTAAAATAGTGAAAATATTATATGTAGTTAATTTTCAAATTGAAAAAGAAATAATATTTACCACAATATGATGATGACGATCACCTCTAATCTCTCCAGTGGTTAGATCACTTTACATCCTCCAATAAACATCGTACTTTGTAATATCAGGATGCTCGACGACCAATATGAATGTAATATAAACTATTATTATTTAGTGTTATATAAAATATTGAAAAAAGTTCCATACTATATGCTCTCTATGCGTACTGAATGTATGGCTACCAACTCGATGTGTCACCTCCTTTCTCCCCCAGTTCTACCAGCTCAATGAAGATCTCCTCTGAAATCCACCACTCAACCAATGTGAACATAATGAATCCCAAACATGAAATGAAATTTACTCTGGTCGGTGGGATCTATATAACTCATCAAATAGTGTCACTCCTTCTTTCTTAATTTTTTTCATTCTCAAATTGTGTGAAACCTGATGGAAACACTCACACATAGACACCCCCAGGCATTGTAGATAATGCCACGCATGCTATCATGGATGGGATACCATAAACCCTACAAATAATTTATAATATAAAGTTATTAATGAAATAAATTTCTAAATAAATATTATTTACTTACGTACCAGTCAATGATTGAGCATTCCAAGTTGCACATCAATGGGAATCTGTTCCCATGTGATCCATTGTTGAGAAGAATAATTGTGCAAGATAGAGCTCCCATATCTAATAGCTACTTGCGCAAAACTTTGAAAAAAGAACAAATAATCAAACAATATGTATATTAATAAATTAATGAAATCTAACTAAAATATATAGGTTACCATACCTCCACTTGTGTGGATCGAAACCAAGACGTGGACATCGCTCAGGGATAGGGTTAGGAATCATCAATCATGTAAGACAATACCCCCTCTACGTACCCCTTAAACCGCCAGTAGGCTGAGGGTTAGATGATCCCAAATCCTCCTCATCCAAAGGTAGCTTAGCCTCCTCCAACTCACGAAATGGTTCAGGGTCCATATGAAACAAAAAATTATTGTTGTTAGTAGATAGTTGAAAATAACTATTAAATATAGATATATATTAGTTATGATTATAACCAACATTTAACTATGTCAATGTTCACCTTCATCATCTTCTTCATACCTGAAAATGCCAATGTCTTCATATTCATCACCGACATCATCAATATCCATATGAGTTTCAGTTTCATCATCTCTTGCCATTTCAAATTCATTTGTAACATCATTAACATCATCCTCAACATCGACCCTTAATTGTGGGGTGTCATCATTGATATTCACGTCTATTTATGAAAAATATGGATTTTGAGTAATCTCTTGAAAAATTTCAATTACTTATACTTCATCAGAACCACATTCAGTTTGAGTAAATAGATTTTCTCGAAATTTCATTTTTATTATGCTCCACCAATCACTCAGGTCTCTTGAAGTAGCACAGTACTTTGTGTAATATATTTTCTGTGCCTGTTGAGCCAGTAAAAACAGTTCATTTACTAATTATTACTTATTATTACTATTTATTAGTATTTATTAGTTTTTATTAGTAATTATTATGTTTTTACTAATATTTATTAGTATTTATTATTATTTATTAGTATTTATTACTATTTATTACTATTTATTAGTATTTATTATTATTTATTACTAATTATTACTAATTATTAGTATTTATTACTATTTATTACTACTTAAAGTATTTAGTACTATTTATTACTATTTATTACAATTTTTTACTAATTATTAGTATTTATTACTATTTATTACTATTTATAACAATTTATTACTATTTATTACCATTCATTAGTATTTATTACTATTTATTAGTATTTGTTAGTATTTATTACTAATTATTACTAATTATTACAAATTATTACTATTTATTGCTATTTATTTCTATTTATTTCTATTTATTACAATTTATTAAAACTTATTAATAATTATTAATAATTATTACTAATTATTAATAATTATTACTAACAATTACTATTTATTAATAATTATTACTATTTATTACTATTTTTACTATTTATTATTATTTATTACTATTTATTACTAATTATTACAAATTATTAGTATTTATTACCATTCATTACTATTTATTACTATTTATTACTATTTATTTGTATTTATTACTATTTATTAGTATTTATTACTAATTATTAGTATTTTTTACTGATTATTACTATTTATTAGTATTTATTAGCATTTATTAGTATTTATTACTATTTATTAGTATTTATTACCACTTATTAGTATTTATTACTATTTATTAGTATTTATTACTAATTATTATTATTTATTACTAATTAATACTAATTAATACTAATTATTACTAATTGTAAATATTTATTGTTATTTTATATCTAATTATTACTATTTATTTCTAGTTATTACTAATTAGTGTTAATTACTATTAATTACTGCAAAATACAGCTACTAATTACTAATTACCACTAATCATTTATATACATTACTAATTATAATTAACAAATATTTATTATTACTAATTACTAAGAATGAGTACTAATAATTTAATTTTATTATTACAAATAAATACTCATGACAAAAAAATTTAAATCTAACTTAATTACAACTAATAAAATATAATTAAAACTAATATAAAGAAATGAAATAAATACTTAATTAAATAAAACATAAATACATTTAAACATTTCTCTTATAATTGTAGGCGACTTTACAGCATCTTCATAAAAAATTCTAAATATTTTTCACTCTAAAATTTGAGTTTAGAGAAGCATAGGAAAAAGGAATTTATGAGGAGGGAAGAAAAAATGGATGGGGGTATATATAGGTTAGATTAGTTGCGAAGGTACTATTTACAATGGGATTCCCATCACAAATAGTATTTTTTGCGATGAGACTTATCACAAATACCTTCGGCCGCATTAATTATGGTCGGTCGTTGAAAGGTTATTTGCAACAGGCCCCACCACAAAAATGTAACATGCCGACACACTATTTTTGACAGTACAACATCCCATCGCAAATAGATTTTTACCACCGCTGGTTATTTGCGATAGGACCTATCAGAAATACCATCTCGGGGTCGAACTAGTTGCGAAGGGGGATCCACCGTCACAACTAGTCCTTACCATCTACCTATATTTGCGACAGGTGGTGCATACCTGTCGCAAATACCCTTTCATGCAGTTTGGCGCGCAAACCATGCCAATCTGCGCTTAAGCCTTTGGGACATGGCGCCTATTCTCATCACAAATAATTGTTTATTTGCAATGGGTTAATTATCCCATCGCAAATAACCTGTCCAAAAAACGGGTTTTCCCATAGTTATAATTCCTAGTTGTTTGGAAAAATTTATTTAAAATAGATAAAAAATGTGAGGAAGCTGAGAATCATGATAAATCTAAAAACATAAATTAATTATATAAAAAGAGTTGTAATTTGATGAGAATTTTTAAAAAAATGGAGACATGGTGATCCAAAAAACAAAGGTTGAAACGGTTATTCAACACTGAGTTGAAATTCAAGTGAAGAAAAAAGATTTCCAAACTGATGAGACACACAAAAAAAGAATAAAATATTCCAAATATATAGTCCCATGTTGAGATACATATAAAATAATGGGCCATATTGAGGGCAAGCTCTCAATTTTAATTCTACATTTAATAAACCAATAGTACACTACTTATTCCAAATTAGTTTATTTATTTTTAACTAACAATGAAGTGAGTTGAAGGAGATAATTGAGGATTTCATTTATGGACAACATGATGATATTTTTCTTCATGGAGTCCACTAACTATCCTGAAATAGAAAAGACATGTGCATCCCTTAAGGGTGAGAAACCATATGAATAAAACGAAAACATTGGGGTAAATTATATAGTGATGGTTAAGGTATTCCAAACACAGTTTCATCCATTTTTCTTAATTGTGTTATCTATATAATTAAGGGGGTTTTGGATAAAAAAGGGTGAATTTTATCATTTTCACTTGAACATTAAAAGCATGATTGTTTGTATTGAATATAGCATTGTGTGAGTAGGATATAGCATTGTGTGTGTAGGATTTATCATTTCATTAATAAATATGATTATTTTAAAATTGATGATAACATGTTTTCGATAAAAAACCAGTTTTCTTTTACATTTGATTTCCAATAATGGTGGAATAGTATGTTCACATGCATTGAATATTAGAAAGTGTGATAAAGTTTACTGACAACTAAATAAAATGTGGGAGATTATTCGACCCAGTGTTTCATTTGTTTCCATTAATATGTCAACATATGTTTGGGAAGTTTGTATGGAGTGGTGATGCTGAGATAATTGTTATAGATTCATATAATGGGATGTCATGCTTGAGAAATTTTCAATGTCTTCAAATCTAAAGATTGATTGATGTGATCATAAATGATTTATACATGTCCTAATGAGATTGAAAATTGTTTACAAAAACCAAAGGACATGGAAAAGTAAATAATTCATGTGGATGTCAAAAAAAGTCCCCCCAAAAAAGATAGTATCATATATAATTTTTTATGATGATTATTTGAGAATAGAAGAAGTGATGGATCATTCATATTTAGGGATATCTTTGTAATATATTTGATACACTGTTTCCATTAATATGTATGGGGTCTCCCTCTACCCAGTTAAAATGAGATATTTTCTTTTCTTTAATAATTAAATGAAGCTTATACCAAAACATTTTAAAAAAATTAATGGAGGCATACATAAAATATTAGTGTACAACCTAAGGGCCGACCCCAGTGAGCTCTACCCTAGCCATATATGGGACCCTAATGTTTCAACCATGGCCAAGGGAACAATATTAGGACAAACCATTTGGAGGAATGGGTGGGTGTAGCAGCACATCTATATGGGCATATGTGTAAGACCAACATAAAGAAGTGGTATGGGGAAGGAACTGAGGGGGAGGGTATTTTTATCTACTCCATGTAATACCTTAATTATTATATCATTCCCCATTAATATGAATTAATTTATATGGGATTATATGATGTTGTGGTACCATCCTAGAATCTTAAAAATTCAAACATAACCAACATTTCATGATCATTTGATCATGTCCATCCAATCGACCATGGCTATCCAATTCAATCTATAGCTTCCTCAAGCATCTCATTCATGTTGGAGGATATATTATCCACTAATTGATCTATTATAGATATATTATAAGATGGTTTTAGTGGGATTATAACCTTTATATCAATCTACTATCATGTGTGAAACTATTCTTTTCATGCATGTGATAACTTGAAGAATGTTTTATGACCAAACTAAAAATGATAGTTATAAGATTCCATTAATGTATGATAGAGTTCATGCTTCCAAAACTAGTGTGCATGATACCCTCATAGCATGAATGTGTTGATCTCACCATAGGGGAAGATCATCTGGCCAAGACACCATTCTTTTTATCCTCACATTAATATTTAAATAACCCAATATTAGTGGGAATTTAAATAACCCTAACTCTATAGTATTTTTGGATTCATGAGTATATCACAGATATGAAATGAATTTTATATCTAAGGTGGGGTAATGAGGTGGTGATCATCTTCTATAAATATAGAATAACCCTTGACTGAGGGAGTTTTCTACTGTCATTTTTGATATATCTCTTGAAAAATAACTGTGATATCAGTTCATGAATGGCAGTGAGTTTTGGGAATCCTTGTATTGCATGAGGTGGAAGAGAATTCCAGAAGAACATGACTTGTGCACATCACACTCTTATTGTTTCATAATGAATTTTTCCATGATGAAACTTAAGATAACACAATATTATAAATAAGTGTATCTAAAAATTTATGTAAATCACCAAGAACCCATGGGGTTGTAAACATGTGCAATGTACGTTCATTATTATTCATAAAAAACATAGATCTATGAAGTCATCCCAGTTTTCAAATTTTTTTAAAGAAAGTCAAACATACTATATAGTGAAGGATTTCATTGCATACAACTCATGCATGAGGGAGAACTTCCAATCAATCATTTTTATAAAAATAAATTATTTTCACTCTCATGCGTTGAGATATACAATTGAAGAAAATGCATGTTTGAATATGAAAGAGGGAAAAACACATGCATTCACTAATGTATTATCATTCACACATGAGTATTTTTTGAGATACCCAAATAAAATAAACAAAATTACATAACATATAATGAAAAAGAATCAGTAAATTTAATATGGTTTATGACATTATATACACATAAAAAAGATGTTTGAATTCAAAGAAATATAATTATAAAGTATAATTAAATTGTGAGTGTGCATGTAATTTTACCATTCATAAAATATTGAAGTAGAATATGTGTTCACAACTTGAACACATTAAAGTTATATTGGGACATCATTCATAAAAAATCCAGCTCGAGCAAAGTAGTACAGAGGAAAATGATCAAGAACAAGTTATGAAAATTTATTAAATATGATTGGTGGGTTGAAAAGGTACTTGAACCAGTATATGAGGAATTCATATCCTACAAGATCACCAAGGAAAATTATTATCACACTATATTGGATCAATAATACATCAAAGGTAAAGTAAAATAGTTTGTTTGAAGAGTATTTGATGTCATTTGGATGGATCTAATACTAGAAGGAGTCTCTCAATTGGATCTATAGAAAATGTCTACTAGTTAGAGAATTAATAAAATGGAGTCTCACTGTTAGAGATATTTGTAATTAGTTGTTTGAAAGTTAAGAATCTATATTGGGAATTCAACGTGAGAAGGAGTAGGACTTTGTACGAAACCTTATAATCACATATTTATTCTCTATCTATTACTACAACTACACATGAAGTGAGATTTAATGATAATATTGAGTGTATTAAGAACCATAACATGTTTGAGAGGTTGAATATGAATGAAAAATTATTAATAAGAAGAAACCACTGACCCCCCCCCCCCACTCTTAGTGGTTAATCTGGACTCTGGATTTAATGAATAAAGCCTCTTAATATCATTTTCAGGATAGATTGGATGATTTATAATAAGTCTATAATTGAATAATATCTTTGGAGTGACTCCTTTATTGTTATCTATGGTGTGTGTTGTCTCCTTTATGGATAGTGGGACCTGAGGTCGAGTACATCTAGACCATATTATCAAATTTTAGGGAAAGTAATATAATTTTTTTATTTTGACATGGGGTAAGAATATTTTATTGCTGATCTCCATTCAGTATTCGTCAAATTTCATGATTTATTTAACTCTGTTTTCTCATTCCATCCATCTATAAGAGATATTGAGTTCTCTGTTTATTTACTATCGGGTACTCAACCAGGGTCTACTCCCTCTTACCATAGAGTTTAAGACTCATATGGATGATATATCATATAGAGGCTTTCTATTCCCAATTGTTTCTCCTTGAGTGGTGAATGTTCACTTTTTCTAACAATGGTGATATAACACTTTTCCTATGTGTTGATTACTGGAGGCTCAATCAAGTTACTATGAATAAAAACTATTTTTCCCACAAAATAATGATTTGATTTACTAGTTAAAAGTGTATAAATGGTTCAAAAATATTGATCTTAGACCTTGTTATAACTAGTTTAGTATAAAATATTATGACATTGAAAAGACCACATTCAAAAGTAGGTATGGCCACTTTTAGTTCCATAAAATTCCATTTGTCTTGAATAATTCTCCAATAGTCAATCTGGATTTGATTCACTAGAATTTTCATGAGTACCATCAAAAATTTGTGGGGGTATTTCATGGATGATATTTTGGTTTAATCTATGTACTAATAGGATGATTTGTGTCATCTAGATGTATATCTATAATTCTTGAGGGATTATAGAGTTTTGGAGAAACTATCATAATATAATTTATGCATTTAGGATGTGATATTATTGGGAAACATGGTGTCAGAACAAGGTATCTCACTTGATTGTAGGATAATGAAATATTTTATTACATGGGATAAAGAAAATAATTATTTTTAGATATATTTTTCCATAGGTTTGGAAAGTTACTACCATTGGATTGTGAAATATTTCTCAAAGTTTTTCTCTTTAATGATATCACTCACATGGAAGGGTGTGATGTTTTCATGGGATGATAACTATTAGAGTTATTTTGGTGATAACATTGATATTTTGACTTCTGCATTAGTTTTGACACTTCCAATGTCCAGGTAGTTTGAAGTTGTTTTTATGACCCATAAGGTATGATTTTGGTATTTTTTTCTCATAAAGGTTCATCAGATGGTATCTTATGGCTCCTAGAAACAAAGTCCATACGAGAAGAATTATCCCACTAATTCCCTTGGAAATGTAGTTTTGGTGTTTACAACTACGATTTAGTGGAATTAAATTTTTAGATGATGGTTTATCATTTAATCCAACCACAAATTAATCAGTTATATATTCCCATAAAATGATTTTAACATTCAGGAAATGAATTGGGTGGGGAACCTATAGTCATTTGATTTTGACATTGCCTATACTTTGAAGATGATAAATGTCATTTTTTGTTGATTTGAGTAGGATAATAATGACTCAATCCATGAATGAATCATAATAAGTGTGGAAATTTATGGCTCCTTTTACACAATTAAATTTAGGATTTTTTGAGAAAGAGGCCAAGGTTGTCTTAGAAAGTGTTTAGATGGCCTCCTCTCTTCTTGAGATGATTCTTCAGAAGAAGGAACTTCAAAATGAGTTTCGTGGAATGATGGACTCTCTTTATAGTGGGGAGACTATCGATGAGTGGATATTCTCTTCTAAGGGAATCCAATTTTTCAAAAACTGTCCTATTTAATCATTTCTAGGGATAATAGATTTGATTGGGATTTCTATAATCCCTAGTGGGAGGAGAAACAGGGTACCAAAAATATTTTCTATAAAATTTAGTTCTATTTTTTTGGGTTAGGTAGGAGATTAGGCATTGGTGATTATGTTTCACATTATTTATACATGTCAATAGCTCAAGGATGAGAACAAGAAAACATCAAGTTTGTCTCAACCCCTTCTAGTGTTCACATGGAAGTGGGATACCATTTCTATGGACATTGTGGTGGGTTTTCCACCTTCCCCTCATAATATCAATGTGAAATTAGTTGGGATCAATTAGTTGATTAAATTGGTGCACATTATATCCACATTGGATACAACAAAATTTTATGTGTTGGAAAGTCTCTATGTGAAATATATTTTTCGATTACATAGAGTTTTGTTGGTTATAGTATATGATAGAGTTCCCTATTTTTCCTCTCATTTATTGCGGATGCCTTCAATTGGTGGCAGGATATCATGTTTGTTTGAGTACATCATACCATAAGTAGATGATGTCCATACCAAGAAAGATATAGATATTCTTAATAATATGTTACATTTTGGAGTTCTTTGCTATGGTGGTGATTGGGATAACCAATTAGGGCTTGTTGATATTGGTTAAAATAGTAGTTACTAGTCATCAATTTAGATAGATCATGTTGATGCCTTATATGGATGACCTTTCAAATATCTGTTGTCTTGGTCAGATATTGGTGAAACTTTTTAGGTTTGGCCTAGCATGGTCCAAGAGGTGACATAAAATATTCATTTGATTCATTTGGGAGACATGATGGAATAAATATGGTACAAATTTTATGATTACATTCATGGGAAACTATTGCAATTTTCTATTTACTACCATGTGATTTTTAATGTTTTTTCTATTTTGGGTCATCTATGTCTTTGGTGATAAGGGAAAATTGTATGTTTTTTGTGGGACCTATTAAGGGTATTAAGAATTTGAGGAAACTAGATTAACATTTAGCACTTCCACTATAGTTTACTTCAATACATAAATTGTTCCATGTATCATAGTTTTGGAAGTATCTTTGTGACACATCTCATCTACTAAGCCAGGATGATATTAATGTTGAGCCAAATTTATCTATTACTGATCATCCAATCATGATTATGGATTCCGAGACAAAGGTACTTCATGTGAGGATATTACCTTTGGTATGTGTGCTATGGATGCATGTTTATGATTCTCATGAGACATGGGAGTATAGTGCACTAATGAGAGAGTATTTTTTTCATATATTTGTTATGGAAACTTATTGATAGAATTTGTGGTGGTATACATTTTTTATGGTGGGTTCTTTTCAAGTACTCATCCATTCATGTTTAGTTCATTTTCATAGTTTGGGTGTTTTTGTGGGTTTCTCAAAAACATCATGGAATTCCCATGGTGATTTGTTGTTTTAATGTTTAATATTAGTGTTTTATACTATATTATGGGTGATTACTCAACATGTATTTTGTTTACACAATGTGTATTTTTCATCAGTGACATGTAAAGAATATTTATATCACATGGTAAGTTAAATGTTGTGTAATTTTAATTCAAAACATATCTGGAATAAAATTGCATTTTAATAATAAGGTTTTTAAATAATTTGGTTTTTAGTCTTCATGGATAACACGACATGTAATGGGATTACACATCCTGTAATCCTCATAAGATGTTGTTCTTAGAGTTATTTTTGTGTTATTTTCATTTCATTCGATTGGGAAAAATTCCACTCATGAACCAAAGCCTTACCAACACCATTTGTTAGATCTTTATTCCTTCTAGAACATTCATTCGTTGATTGATCTTCATCATTGTTTTGGTTCATATTTCCATATAAGATGATCTCCCCCTGTAATGTTTCTTCCTATCTTTCATTCTATCATCCTTAGTATTTGATGTATCTTCACATAATGGATGTATCTAAACTCATTTTCATTGTATTTTGATAATATATTATTTTATTAGATCTACCATGCCTTAATTCTTCTTTGGAGGGTACCTTTTTGGTGTTTATTTCTTTATAATTTATTTAGAGGTAGGGGATCCATAATACATTTTCATAATATTTAAACCTTGAATATTTGGAAAAAACTAAAATCAGTTATTAATTAATTTGATAACATGGGATTTTAAGTATTTTCCCTTTATTTGAAATTATTATGTAAATTGATAAAACCCAAATTTCAATGGAATTAAAATTATAGGGTGTGTTTTTCAAAAATAGGTTCTTGATTATGGAATAGTTTTGATGAAATTAATTGATATTGATCTTGAGAAACTGAAATAAATTGAAAATTGATTTTAAATAGAATGAAATGTTGAAAAACTATGATTTAGTTTTGAATTGGAAAAATTCAGGTTGAAAATTGAAATTGGGAAATTGTATTTTAATTTTTTAAATGGTTGGTTTCAAATTATAATGCCTGTTTATTTAAAGAATTTTTTTTCATGGGTAGTTATTTGTTACTGTGACCAGAAAACCCAGGCCTTCAATCCTTAGAAATTTATTATTGATTATAACTATTACTAAAACAAATATAGTCAGAATTTCTGTTATGTCTTCCATTATTGGGGTGCAGACTTTCCATGATAGGTTCCCCTATTGGTGTGTATTTTTCTTTTCACACCAGACTAGATTCGATTTTTTTACTTGAATGTGTAGTGATCTATTTTTTGATAAGCTGACATACTATGGGGATTTTGTAAATAGTGTTGTGCTTTTAAAAGTTTCTTTTATTTGATATACATTTTATTAATTATTGAACTATTTTATTTGTAACAATAGGTTTATATAAACTATTTTGTACAAAATGTTTATTTAATAATATTTGAAACATTTTTTATATATATTCCATCTTTTTGAAGGAAATAATGTTTTACTTTAATATATGAAAATATAATTCCACGTCTTTTTTTATTTTAACTCAAAGAAATAATGGTAAATTATTTCATCATTTATTATGGAACAATTAGTTAGACCCATTTATAGCATAATACATTCCATTAACTTTATGAATTTGAAGGATTTTCTTATGCCAGGTCTGAGTAAAGGGAGATATACTATTAGATGTGGTAGATATTCTTTATCTATTGGACCATGAAGTGGAGATAGTGACCAGTGGAGCTGTGGTCCACTTTTTACATAGGTATTTTTAGACATTCATCTATTTTAAATTGTTCTTTACCTTGGTATTTTTATCTATCAAATTTGGGTTTCATTACAAAACATTATTTATGGTAATTTATACCCTTTGTAGTGATGAGAATACCGACTTGTTTCTTTTTTTCCTTTATTTTATTGAAAATTTTTCCCTCTTCTATAGTGTATTATACCATGTGCTAGACACCAAGCTATGGGGATTGAGAATTGTTGGAGTTGGTGGTCTAGAACCAACTACTTTGTACTTTATTTGTTAATAAAAGCCTTATCACATCTCGATTGTTCTTCTGCGTGATAATGCATGTGATAATGTCCAAAGGACAGCTGTTGCATTAATGGGTCATAGAGGATCCCTCCTATGATGAGAACCTAGAAGTTCCATAACACTGTTCATGAATATATGTTCTATGGCCGGATGACATTATTTTAAGGACACAAATAATACAGGTCATTAGGGGTGAGGACTCATAAAACTTTGAGGACCTTCTCATGGTGTGTGCCCTTGGTAATATCCAGGAGGATATTATGAGAACGTGACCCACCAGTACGAAATCCACATTTCATAGTGTCATTGGATGTTCCTATCTGCGGAAGTGTGTATTTTTCCTTAGACTTTATGATTATTATTAATGGTTATTACAACTCACGCACTTAGATGTATTGACGAAAACTGTGACGAAACACTGTTCGCAGTGAGGTAGGATACATTGGTTGCGTCACGAGTAAAACTGCATTAATAGATAATGCGAGAAAGTATTTTTCCCTTCTATTCTATAACAGAAGTAGATATCTTAGGCCCTTTAATGGAATTGATATAGCCTAAATAAATCCATGTCCATGGTAAGGTATGTGCGAGTTCAATTCCAGGAAGTCAAAGAAATAACAATCGAGCACATGGGTTGATGGCACTAGCATGCAACCCGCTTGATTGGAGATATCGAGACAAAGGGATTATATTACACAGTAAGCGTTCGTAGGAGGTGACACGTCATTTCAGCGTTAACTTCTTTCTCTATGGGTGCCATGGCCTGTTTCTAGACGCTAACCTTGGAATTTAGGTAGGCTCCACCTAATGCCACTGAGAAAGAGGCCTAGAGGGTCACACAATAAGTGTGTCCATGTATCTCAGTTAAATATTAATTTTACAAGATAAATAAATATTATTCCTGATTGTGGTTTAATAATTATTTAATGTTGCCTGATCGCATTTATTTCAACACTAGTTATTCGAGAGAATATATTTTGGGTGAAATAATATATATTTATTAGCGATAAATGCAGTTAAATTTATTTAAGAAATAAATATCCATTAGTCAAGGTCTAATAAATATGGTGGAGGAAATAAATAAAATGGAAAATAAAAGTACACGCCGTGTATATTTATATACACTCCGTGTAGTTTGTTTTTTGGGAATCATGAGAAAATATTGTTTATTTAATTAAATGATATTAAATGTAATACATTGGGCGCATGTCAAGTAATAATGATGGTCAACTATCATTATTAAGACATGGGGTTTTACTAAGAATTAAATGAAATGATTAAATGCTTTCGGGAAATTAATTCATTTTATTATTCTATGTATTATAATCCCAATTACATTATTCTCATAGAACAAGAGCCATTGTTGTCCACAACGGATTTGGAAAATACTCTCAAGCCAAGAGAGAATTCTCTTTCAACCAAGAACGCTTTCACGTTAGGAGAGAGAGATCCTCCACTAGATCAAGGCAGTAGAAGGCGGACATTTCAAGCGAAGGTACTTCCGTGCTAGCACCCGGAGATCCCTTCGGAAACGTCCAGAGATATGTGGATCACGTGTGGATCACTGCTAGAGGAATCCTGTACTTGGATTCTAGGACACAATGACAAATCACAAGATCGTGACCGCAGACTCCGACGAATAATGAATTCCATCGAGGTAATTCTTATGAATTAATTAAATTAATTATAACCAACATATGATGATCATATCTCAATGGTTCTGGGACTCTTCTTTTCTTTTCCGTTTTTTGTTCTATTATGAAGATCCGGCATTTTAAATCCTGACGGATCTCAGATTGAACGTTGTTAATATTAAAATTAATGTTGGGTAACCCCCCCCCCCCCCCCTAACGCGCTTCCGCTGCGCCCGGAACCAACAAGTGGTGTCAGAGGGGTCATATAGTTGATTATAATTATTTAGTTTTTCGTTGGTGATTTACGCATTTAATAATTTAGTAATTTCAATTCATGTTTAATCGTTCTAGAAATCTGAATCTCGAGATCTGTTCCTCCTCCCTCGTTTCTCGTTCACCTCACAGAAACAAATTTTTATTTTAATTTTGATTAAAATAAAATAGAGGAACTCATCCGGAGGAGATGAACGTTTCTGGCCGTACAACACCAGAATACATGGCGTGTATTCGGAAGTACACGTCGTGTAGTCTAGGTTCAATTCATTGACTGATCCGCCAAATCAGGTTGTGTATTGGATTGTTTCTAATAATTTATGACACCATGTGTTGACCAGAAACAGGTGGTACACGGTTTCCGTATTACACGCCGTGTGGTCCAATGAACATGACGTGTAGTCCCTTCGGGTTAGGGTTGGGCCGTTTAACCCATACATCGCTTGCCCGGCTGGATACCTTGTAACGCGGAAACTACACGGCGTGTGTCACACAGAACACGCCATGTATTCTGAAAATTTCTAAAGTACATTAACACGCCCTGTCCCCGGGCATGTACTTCGGATTGACGGTGAAGAAAAATTACGCGTCATGTAGTCAGAACTACATGTCGTATACTAACCCAAATTATGCAGATTTATTAAAATTTATTATTATATTTTACAAACCTTTGAGACGTGTACCATGGTGTAGGCGTAAAGATGAGGCATAACATGTGATAGTTGTTATATATATATGTGTTTAATTTAACATCTGCATAATGAATGATAATTCACCGGGTTGCCTCCAAGGTACATGTTACGTACAAGGATAATTTAAAATGAATTTATTTGTTTAAAA
Source organism: Viscum album (assembly GCA_963277665.1). Taxonomy (NCBI): domain Eukaryota; kingdom Viridiplantae; phylum Streptophyta; class Magnoliopsida; order Santalales; family Viscaceae; genus Viscum; species Viscum album. Next base: position 634,371,578 of record OY728155.1, on the reverse strand, counting down.
TTATTATGGAAGAGAATCTCAAGGAAATTTATAAAAGGGTTTTAAGATAAAACGATTGATTAATTAAAGATAAAAAATTAATTAAAGCGTAATTTATCTTAAATAAGAACGATTAAAGAATTGAATTATAGTTTTATTTATGCATAAATATCATTGCATGTATGGATGATCATGAGACAGACTGAGACCTTTGTATTTGAATGGGTTCTTTTAATTTATTTATTTAAATTAAATTTGTTGGCCTGCGAGCCATCTCCTCATTAATATGTAGGGTCTCCATGCCCAAGGATTCTTTTTTGTAAAAACCCCTTTTTACCCCTCACCTGCGTGTGAGATAAATGCATATGTAATGGATGGAGCTCCCAAGATAGTGGAGGTAGCTCATGTCAGGATCCAAGGTGAAACCAATCCAAGGAGATACAAAGGTTGGCAGGTGGAAAGTTGTAAACACGAACCCAAAAGGTTCAAGGTATTTCCCACCTAGGTCATGGGTTAGTTTATCAACCGCTAGGTAAACTAACCAATCGAAAAGATCATGATCATACCATTTATTTTATTTCTGTCAGTCGCATGGTTTATTTATTGTGTGTGTGTTGTCACGATCACAAAATTAATGAATTAAATGAGCATGCAAGATGGAACTAAAATAAAACCGGTTTATACGTAAATATTATCTTAGACATGGTTAATCACTTAAGTATATCCCACTTAATATTAACAACCATGTAATGAAAGATAATAAAATGAAAATTTACATATAAGGATAAAATCCCTCAAAAGAAATATTATGTCAGCATAGCCTTCCATAATCTTGGTTAGAATCGAACCATAGTTCAAAGTGCTTGACCAACCCAAGTAGGGGTGATTTCTATTATCGAGGAATTATAATTCAAGGTTTTGGGTTGACTTGACTTGGTTCACATCAAGGGTTGACTACCACAACAGTACATAGTGTGACCAAGAGGCAAAGGTTAAGGAAATCCAAAATAAAAGGATTTCAGGATTGGGGAGTCCACTCAGTGGATCATGGAGCTGCGAGTTAATGTAGTTGGCATTTGGAATTACTACCTAAAACCCTTCAAGTTTCTTGACCAACCCTAGTTTGGGTAATGAGGAGGGAAATATGGATCCTTTCCACTAGAATATTTAGGCAACATAATATTCCGAAGTCAATGGTGAGGTATATTGGATTTCGATAAAATAGTGGGAGACCAATAAGTATTAATTTATTTATTTGTCTCAATTTTTGTAACAAAGTACTAAACCTTTTCTCATCTTAATTTATAGAAATAGAAGGAAAATGACTTCAAACATATCATTGAGTACCATACTCGAGAAGGAAAACCTTCTCACCGACACTAATTGCCAAGAGTGGTAGAGGCGTTTACGCGTCGTCCTTCACCACGAAATGAAATTGTATATGCTGGAAGAGCCTATTCTAGTTGCATCCAGGAAAGAGGCTAGTGATGAAGAATTATCTCCCTATATGAAACACATGGATAATGGCACATATGTCCAGTGTTTCATGCTATCGGCCATGTCTAATGATCTCTTGAAGCAACATGAAAACATGGACGCGTATAGCATGATGTCTCACCTTAAAGATCTCTACCAAGAGAAGGAGAGACAGGAGAGGTATGAGATATCCAATGCACTGTTTACCATGAAGCTTGGAGAGTCTGTGCCTGCTGGGCCTCATGTAGTCAAGCTTATTGGCTACATTGAACGCCTGGACAGCTTAGGGATTAAATTCCCGGATGAGTTGTGTATAGATCTTATCTTATCATCACTGCCCAAGACCATCTCTAGCTTCATTGTCAACTATAATATGAGCGTCAATGAGAAGAGTATATCAGAGCTTCTGACCTTGATTCTCTAGGTAGATAAGGACATGGGGAATGACAAACCCGCGCTCCTTATGGTGAACAAGAAAAGGAAGGACAAGGGAAAGGGGCCAAAGACTTATAAACATTCTAAATCCCCCAAGCACCGTCCCTCCAAGAAGGGGAAGATCTAGAGGAAGGGAAAGGAATGGGAGGCGGTGTGTTTTTCATGTGGCAAGAAGGGACACTGGAAGAGGAACTCCACCTAGATACATGGGGATGCTAATGGTGCATTCGTTATCGAGTGCAATATTTCTATATCTACACATTGGTTATTAGATACAGCTTGTGGGGATCACATCTATATTCAAATGCAGGAACAAAGTAGATTTAGAAAGATCGCCATAGGAGAGGTGGATCTTCGAGCTGCCAATGGTGCAAGGCTGGCTGTGTTGGCTATTGGAGACTACCACTTCTCATTGTCAACTGGCATGATTTTGGTTTTTCAAAACTGTTATTTTTTGCCTAGTGTTACCAAGAACATAATTTCTGTATCTTGTTTGGATATGGATGGATTTGTTTTCAAGTTTGGAAATAAGGATTGTCTCTTTTATAAGAAAAATGTCTGTTATGGTATGGCACATTTGAATAATGGTTTGTATGTATTAAATTACGAAAACCAAGTGTTGGTAATAGATAACAAAACAGACTCACATGACTCAAACATCACCCAGTTGTGGCATCACCGCCTTGGTCATGTGAACGAGAATCGCTTGACGAAGCTCTGCCAAGATGGATATTTAGACTCAACTAAGCTAAAACCACTTGATAGATGTCACATGTGTTTACAAAGTAAAATGACCAAGCCTCCTTTTGGTGGACAGGGTGAAAGGGCCACAGAGCTTCTATGATTGGTACACATGAATGTATGTGGACCATTTCTAGTAGAATCTAGAGGTGGATATTTTTAATTCATTACTTTTACTGATGATTTGAGTTGATATGGATTTGTCTACTTAATGAGGTATAAGTCAGAAGCCTTAGAGAAATTTAAGGAATTCATGAATGAAGTAGAGAATCATCTTGGTAAGAAGATAAATAATCTTCCATCAGATCGAGGTGGAGAATATTTGAACCAAGAGTTTATCGATCTTCTACGGGAGTCTGGGATTCTATCTCAGCTCACTCCTCCTTATACACCACAATGGAATGGTGTTAGTGAAAGGACGAACCGCACCTTATGGGACATGGTGAGGTAAATGATGAGTCATGCGGATCATCCATTATCCTTTTGGGGATATTCATTACAAACTACAGCATACACATTAAACCAAGTACAAACTAAGGCAGCAAATGGAATTCCATCTGAGTTATGGAATTGAAGGAAACCCACATTGTCACACACACATGTATGGGGATGCGAGGCATTTGTTAAGGCCTTATTAGGCATAAACATATCACCCCAGTGCATGAAGTGTATCTTTATAGGATATCCCAATGAAAAAAAGGATATTACCTATATAACCCTCAAAACAAGAAAGTGACTATCGCCAGAAAGGCCGTATTTTCTGAGAGGGATCAAATCCTCGAGAAGGATAGTGGGAGCAAGATTGACTTCGATGAAGTTGATGATCAAGATACAAAAGAGTTGGTACAGGAACAAGTTCCACAGTACCCCATGGAAGAGGTTCTAGAAAAACAAGTACTGCATAGGAGCTCAAGAGAGGTAAGGGAACCAGAGAGATTTGGTTTCCTAGTCACTGAGGATGGTGAATCATTATTGTTGGACAATGATGAACCTCTCTCCTACAAGGAAGCAGTAGAAAGCTCAGAAGATTCAAGATGGCTAGAAGTTATGAATTCTGAGATGGATTGCATGTATCAGAACCAAGTTTGGGTTTTGGTCTATGAGCCAGTTGAAGTAAAGACTTTTGGATGAAAATGGGTATTCAAGAGAAAACTGGACATGGAAAGTCAAGTTAGCACCTATAAAGCAAGGCTAGTGGCTAAAGCATTCAGACAGCGTCACAGAATTGACTATGATGCAACCTTCTCACCAGTTTCAATGTTTAAATCCATAAGAATCATACTTTCCATAGCAGCTTACCATGACTACGAGATTTGGAAAATGGTTTTCAAAACAACATTCCTTAATGGGAACCTTCAGGAAGATGTTTATATAACACAACCAGAAGTGTTTGTGACACTAGGTGAAGTCAAACGGGTTGAAAGTTGTAGAAATCCATTTATGGATTGATGAAAGCATCAATGTAAATAAACATTCTATTTGATGAATCCATAACGGGATTTGGTTTCATTAAGAACGAATTTAAGCCATGTGTTTATAAGCGGTTTGAATGGGAATGCGATCGTTATCCTAGTAGTATATGTTGACGAAATATTACTTATTGGAAACGATGTACCAACCTTACAGTCAGTTAAGGACTAGTTGAACAAGTGTTTCTCCATGAAGGAATTTGGAGAAGAAACCTACATTCTAGGGATCAAGATCATTCGTGATAGATCCAAGAGGGTGCATGGACTAAGTCAGGGTACATACATTGACCGGATACTAAAGAGATTTTGTATGGAAAAATCCAAGAGGGGATTGGTTCCAGTGTCACATGGCTTAAATCTTTATAAGAAAATGTGTCGCCAGACACAACAGGAGAAAGATAGGATGAGTAAGATCCCATACGCTTCGGCTATAGGATCCATCATGTATGCCATGTTATGTACCAGGATTGATGTTGCCTATACAATGAGCATGGTAGGAAGATATCAAGTAGATTCTGGAGAACAACATTGGACTACTGTTAAGACTATCTTTATGTATCTGAGAAGAACTAAGGATGTGTTCCTTGTGTATGGAGGAGATGAGGAGCCTGTCATCAGAGGGTATGATGATGATGGTTTTCAAACAGATCAGAATGATCTGAAGTCACAATCTGGATATGTTTTCTGTCCCAATAGAGGAGCTGTGATCTAGAAGAGTTCAAAGCAGCCAGTTTTTGCCGATTCTACAGTGGAGTCCGAGTATATAGCGGCTTCTGATGCAACCAAGGAAGCTGTCTGGATTCAGAATTTTGTCCAGGAGCTTGATGTGGTGTCTAGCAGTTAATATCCCATTACATTGTATTGTGATAATATTGCAGTGATGGCTCTTGAAAAAGAACCAAGGTCACATAAATGGAAAAAGCACATACTCTGGAAGTATCACATCTTGAGTGATTTCTATCAAAGGGGTGAAGTTGCAGTAAGAAGAGTGTCCACGGAAGAGAACATGGCAGACCCCATGACTAAAGGCCTATCTCAGTAGAAGCATGAATATCATGTAAGAGCTAGCGGGTTAAAGGTTGTTAGTAGTTGTCTCTAGTCCAAGTGGGAGGCTGTTGGAGTTGGTGGTCTAGAACCAACTACTTTGTACTTTATTCATTAATAAAACCCTTATCACATCTTGATTTTTTTTATGCGTGACAATGCATGTGATAATGTCCTAAGGACAGCTGTTGCTTTAATGGGTCATAGTGGATCCATGCTATGATGAGAACCCAGAAGTGCCATAAAACTGTTCTTGAATATATGTTCTATGGTCAGATGATATTATTTGAAGGAGGAAAATAATACAGGTCATTAGGGGTGAGGACTCATAAAACTTTGAGTCACTTTCTCATGGTGTGCACCCTTGATAATATCCAGGAGGATATTATGAGAACGAGACCCGCCAGTAGGAAATCCACATTTCATAGTGTCATTGGATGTTCCTATCTGTGGATATGTGTATTGGTCCTTAGACTTTAAGATTACTATTAATGGGTATTACAACTCATGCACTTAGATGTATTGACGAAAACTGTGACGACACACTGTTCGTAGCGAGGTAGGATACGTTGGGTGCGTCACGAGTAATAATGCATTAATAGATAATGCGAGAAAGGATTTGTCCCTTCTGTTCCATACCAGAAGTAGATATCTCAGGCCCTTTGATGGAAATGATATGGCCTAAATAAATCCATGGCCATGGTAATGTATGGGCGAGTTCAATTCTGGGAAGATAAATAAAGAATAATCGAGCACATGGGTTGATGGCACTAGCATGAAACCCGCTTGATTGGAGATATTTATACAAAGGGATTATATTACACAGTAAGAGTTTGTAGGAGGTGACACTTCATTTCGGCGTTAACTTATTTCTCTATGGGTGCCCTGGAGTGTTGCTAGGTGCTAACCTTGGACTTTAGGAAGGCTTTTCCTAATGCCACTGAGAAAGAGGCCTAGAGGGTCACACACTATTTGTGTCCATGTATCTCAGTTATTATTAATTTAACAAGTTAAATAAATAATATTCCCGACTGTGGTTTAATAATTATTTAAGGATGTTTGATCTCATTTATTTCAACACTAGTTATTCGAGAGAATATATTGTGGGCGAAATAATATATGTTTATTAGCGAGTAATGCATTTACATTTATTTAAGAAATAAATAGCCATTACTCAAGGTCTAATAAATATGGTATAGTAAATAAATAAAATGAAAAATCAAAGTACACGTCGTGTATATTTATATACACGTCTTGTAGTTTGATTTTCGGGATTCGTGAGAAAATATTATTTATTAAATTAAATGATATTAAATGTAATACGTTGGGCGCATGTCAAGTAATAATGATGGTCAACAGTCATTATTAAGACATGGGGTATTACTAAGAATTAAATGAAATTATTAAATGCTTTCGGGAAATTAATTTATTTTATTATTCTAAGTATTATAATCCCAATTACATTATTCTCATAGAACGAGAGCCATTTTTTTGCACAACGGATTTGGAAAATACTCTCAAGCCTTAAGAGAATTCCCTTTCTACCAAGAATGCTTTCAAGTTACGAGAGTGAGATCCTCCACCATATCAAGGTGGTAGAAGGCAGACATCACAAGCGAAGGTTCTTCCGTGCTAGCACCCAGAGATCCCTTCGGCGATGTCCAGAGATACTTGGAGAATGTTTGGATCACCACTAGAGGAATCCTGTACTTGGATTCTATGACGCAACGACGGATCATAGGATCGTGACCGGAGACTCCAACGAGGAAAGAATTCCATCGAGGTAATTCTTATGATTTAATTAAATTAATTATAACCAACATATGATGATCCTATCTCAACAGTTTTGGGTCTCTTCTTGTCTTTTTCGTTCTTCATTATATTTTGATGATCTGTTGTTTTAAATCCTGACGGATCTCAGATTGAACATTGTTAACGTTAAAATTAAAGTTGGGTAAAACCCCCCACTAACGCGCTTCCGCTGCACCCGGAACCTACAAGTGGTGTCAGAGGGGTCATATCGTTGATTATAATTATTTAGTTTTTCATTGGTGATTTACGCATTTAATAATTTAGTTATTTCAATTCATGTTTAATCATTCGGGAAATATGAATCTCAAGATCTGTTCCTCCTCCCTCGTTTCTTGCTCACCTCATAGAAACAAATTTTTCTTTTAATTTTTATTAAAATAAAATAGAGGAACTCATCCGGAGGAGCCAAACGTTTCTAGCTGTACAACACCAGAATACACGGCGTGTATTCAGAAGTACACGCCATGTAGTATAGGTTTAATGCATTGACTGATCTGCCAAATCAGGTCGTGTATTGGATTTTGTCTAAGAATTTAAGACACTGTGTGTTGACCAGAAACAGGTGGCACACGGTTTCCAGATCACATTCTGTGTGGTTCAATGAACACGGCGTGCAGTCCCTTCAGGTTAGGGTTGGGCTGTGTACCCCGTACACGGCTTGCCCAGCTGGAAACCGTGTAACGCAAAAACTACACGGCATGTGTCCCCCAGAACACGCCGTGTATTCCAAAAATTTCCAAAGTACATTAACACGCCCGGTCCCCGGGCGTGTATTTCAGATGGACGGTGAAGAAAAAGTACAAGACGTGTAGTCAGAACTTCACACCGTGTACTCACCCTAATTACACATATTTATTAAAATTTATTATTATATTATACAAACCCTTGAGACATGTACCATGGTGCAGGCGTAAAGCTGAGGCACAACACGTGATAGGTGTTTTATATATATGTATTTAATTTAACATATGCATAATGAATGGGAATTCACTGGGTTTCCTCCAAGGTACAAGTTACATACAAGGATAATTTTAAATGAATTTATTTGTATAAAATTATGATGGATGAGAACTTCAAGGAAATTCAGAAAAGGGGTTTAAGATAAAAGGATTGATTAATTAAAGATAATTAATTAATTCGAGCCTGATTTATCTTAAACAAGAATGATTAATGAATTGAATTCTATTTTTATTTATGAGTAAATATCGTTCCATGTATGGATGATCATGATCTAGACCGAGACCTTTGTATTTGAATGGTTTCTTTTAATTTATTTATTTAAATTAAATTTATTGGACTGCGAGCTATCTCCTCATTAATATGCAGGGTCCGCGAGCCCAAGGATTCTTTTTTGTAAAACCCGTTTTGACCCCTCACCTACGTGTGAGATAAATGCATATTTAATGGATGGAGATCCCAAGCTATTGGCGGCGGCTCATGTCTGGAGCCAAGGTGAAACCAATCCAAGGAGATACAAAGGTGGACAGGTGGAAAGCTGTAAACAAGAAACCGAAAGGTTTAAGGTGTTTCTCCCCTAGGTCTTGGGTTAGTTTATGAACCACTAGATAAACTAACCAATAGAAAAGTTCATGATCATACCATTTATTTTATTTCTATTAGTTGCATTGTTTATTTATTGTGGGTATGTTGTCACGATCACACAATTAATGAATTAAACGAACATGAAAGATGGAACTAAAATAAAACTGACTTATACATAAATATTATCTTAGACATGGTTAATCATTTAAGTGTATCCCAATTAATATTAACAAGCATGTAATCAAAGATAATAAAATGGAAATTTACGTATAAGGATATAATCCCTCAAAATAAATACTAAGTCGGCATAGCCTTCAATAATCTGGGTTAGAATCGAACCATAGTTCAAAGTGCATGACCAACCCTAGTTGGGGTGCTTTCAATTATCGAGGAATTATAATTCAAGGTTTTGGGTTGACATGACTTGGTTCACATCAAGGGTTTACTACCACATCAGGACTTGGTGTGACCAAGAGGCAAAGGTTGAGGAAATCCAAAATAAAAGGATTTCAGGATTGGGGAGTCCACTCAGCAGATCAAGGAGCTGTGAGTTAATGCAGTTGGCATTTGGAATGCCTGCCTAAAACCCTTCAAGTTGCATGACCAACCCTAGTTGGGGTAATACGAAGGGTAATATGGATCCTTGCCACTAGAATATTCCGACAACAGAATATTCAGAAGTCAATGGTGGGGGCTATTGGATATCGATAAAATAGTGGGAGACCAATAAGTATTAATTTATTTATTTATCTCAATTTTGTAATAAAGTACTAAACCTTTGCTCATCTTAATTTGTAGAAAATTCAAGAAAATGACTTCAAACATATCATTGTGCCCCATACTCAAGAAGGAAAAACTTCTCTCCAGAACAAATTTCCAAGAGTGGCAGAGGTGTTTACGCATCGTCCTTCACCATGAAAGGAAATTGTATGTGCTGGAAGATCCTATTCCAGTTACACCTGGGAAAGAGGCTAGTGATAAGGAATTATCTCTCTACATGAAACACATGGATGATGCCATAGATGTCCAGTGTTTCATGCTATTGGTCATGTCTAATGAGCTCTTGAAGCAACATGAAAACATAGACGCGTATACCATGATGTATCACCTTAAAGATCCCTACCAAGAGAAGGCGAGACTTGAGAGGTATGAGATCTCCAATGATTTTTTTTACCAAAAATACTTGAGAGTATGCGCCAGTTGGGCCTCATGTAGTCAATATTATTGGCTACATTGAATGCCTATACATCTTAGGGATTAAATTCCCGGATGAGTTGCATACAGATCTCATACTATCCTCATTGCCCAAGACCTTCTCTAGCTTAATTGTCAACTATAATATGAGCAGGAATGAGAAGAGTCTATCAGATCTTCTGACCTTGATTTTATAGGTAGATAAGGACATGGGGCGTGAAAAACCCACGATCCTTATGGTGAACAAGAAAAGGAAGGACAAGGAAAAGGGGCCAAAGACTTATAAATGGTCTAAAGCCCCCGAGCACCGTCCCTCCAAGAAGGGGAAGATCCAGAGGCAGGGCAAGTAACGGGAGGTGGTGTGTTTTTCATGTGGCAAGCAGGGCCACTGGAAGAGGAACTACAGCCAGAAGCGTGGGGACGCTAAAGGTGCGTTCGTTATCGAGTGAAATCTTTCTATTTCTACACATTGGGTATTAGATATATCTTGTGGGGCTCACATCTATATTCAAATGTAGGAACCAAGTAGATTTAGAAAGATCATCAGAGGAGAGGTGGATCTTCGCGCTGCCAATGGTGCAAGGCTGGCTGCGTTGGCTATTGGCGACTACCACCTCTCATTGTCAACTGGCATAATTTTGGTTTTACAAAACTGTTATTTTTTGCCTAGTGTTACCAAGAACATAATTTCTGTATCTTGTTTGGATATGGATGGATTTGTTTTCAAGTTTGGAAATAAGGGTTGTCTCTTTTATAAGAACAACATATATTTTGGTATGCCACATTTGAATAATGGTTTGTATGTATTAAATTACAAAAACCAGGTGTTAGTAATCGATAACGAAATAGACTCACATGAATCATACATCATCCAGTTGTGGCATCAATGCCTTGGTCATGTGAATGAGAATCGCTTGACGAAGCTCTGCCAAGATAGCTATTTAGACTCAACTGAGCTAAAACCACTTGATAGATGTCATGCTTGTTTAGAAGGTAAAATAGCCAAGCCACCTTTTGGTGGATAGGGTGAAAGGGCCACAGATCTTCTGGGATTGATACACACGGATGTATGTGGACCATTTCCATTAAAAGTTTGAGGTGGATATTCTTACTTCATTACTTTTACTGATGATTTGAGTAGATACATATTTGTCTTCTTAAGGAGGTATAAGTCATAAGCCTTAGAGAAATTTAAGGAATTCAAGAATGAAGTAGAGAATCATCTTGGTATGAAGATAAAGAAGCTTCGATCAGATCGAGGTGGAGAATATCTTAACCAAGAGTTCATTGATCTTCTACGGGAGTCTGGGGTTCTATCTCAGCTCACTCCTCCTTATACACCACAGTGGAATGGTGTTAATGAAAGGGAAAACCGCACCTTTTTGGACATGGTGAGGTCGATGATGAGTCATGTATATCATCCATTATCCTTTTGGGGATATGCATTACAAACCGCAACATACACATTAAACTGAGTACCAACTAAGGTGGAAAATGGAATTCCATCTGAGTTATGGAATGAAAGGAAACCCACTTTTTCACACACACGTGTCTGGGGATGTGAGGCATTTGTTAAGGCCTTATCAGGAAACAAACTAGAACCCCAGGTCACGAAGTGTATCTTTATAGGATATCCCAAGGAAATGAAAGGATATTACCTATATAACCCTCAAGATAAGAAAGTAACTATCTCCAGACAAGCCGTCTTTCTTGAGAAGGAGCATATCCTCAAGAAGGATAGTGGGAGCATGATTGACTTCGACGAAGTTGATGCTCACGATATACAAGAGTTGGTACAAGAAAAAGTTCCACAGGACCCCGTGGAAGAGGTTACAAAAACACAAGTACTACGTAAGAGCTCAAGATATTTAAGGGAACCTGAGAGATTTGGTTTCCTAGTCATTGAGGATGGTGAATCATTATTGTTGGACAATGATGAACCTCTCTCCTACAAGGAATCAGTGGAAATATCAGAAGCTGTAAGATGGCCAGAAGCTATGAATTCTGAGATGGATTCCATGTATCAGAACCAAGTTTGGGTTCTGGTCGATGAGCCAGTTGATGTAAATCCTGTTGGATGAAAATGGGTATTCAAGAAAAAACTGGACATGGAAGGTCATGTTAGCACCTATAAAGCAAGGCTAGTGGCTAAAGGATTCAAACAGCTTCAAGGAATTGACTATGATGAAACCTTCTCGCCAATTTCTATGTTTAAATTTATAAGAATAATACTTTCCATAGCTGCTTACCATGACTACAAGATTTGGAAAATGGATGTCAAAACAGCATTCCTTAACGGGAACCTTCAGGAAGATGTCTATATGACACAACCAGAAGGGTTTGTTACACCAGGTGAAGCCAAACAGGTTTGGAAGTTGTAGAAATCCATTTATGGATTGAAGCAAGCATCCAGGTCATGGAACATTCGATTTGATGAATCCATAATGGGATTTGGTTTCATTAAGAACGAATGTGAGCCATGTGTTTATAAGAAGTTTTAATGGGAATGCGATCGTTATCCTAGTAGTATATGTTGACGACATATTACATATTGGAAACGATGTAGCAGTCTTACAATCAGTTAAGGACTGGTTGAACAAGTGTTTCTCCATGAATGACTTGGGAGAAGCAACCTACATTCTAGGGATCAAGATCATTCGTGATAGATCCAAGAGGATGCTTGGAAAAAGTCAGGGTACATACATTGACCAGATACTAAAGAGATTTATTATGGAAAAATACAAAAGGGGATTGGTTCCAGTGTCACATGGCTTACATCTTTCTAAAAAAATGTGTCCCCAAAAACAAGAAGAGAAATATAAGATGAGTAAGATCCCATACGCTTCAGCTATAGTATCCATCATGTATGCCATGTTATGTACCAGGCTTGATGTTGCCTATGCACTGAGCATGGTAGGTAGATATCAAGCAGATCTAGGAGAACAACATTGGACTGGTGTTAAGACTATCCTTAAGTATCTGAGAAGAACTAAGGATATGTTTCTGGTGTATGGAGGATATGAGGAGCTTGTCGTCAGTGGGTATGCTGATTCTAGTTTTCAAACAGATCAGAATGACCTGAAGTCGCAATCTGGATATGTTTTCTGTCTCAATGGAGGAGCTGTGAGCTGGAAGAGTTAAAAGAAGCCAGTTGTCGCCGATTCTATAGCGGAGTCCCAGTATATAGAGGCTTATGATGTAGAAAAGGAAGTCATCTGGATTCAGAATTTGGTCTAGTAGCTTGATGTGGTTCCTAGAAATAAATATCCCATTACATTGTATTGTGATAATACTACACCGGTGGCTCTTGAAAAAGAACCAAGTTCAAATCAACAGACAAAGCACATACTCCAGAAGTATCACCTCTTGAGGGATTTCTGACAAAGGGGTGAAGTTGCAGTGAGCAGAGTGTCCACGGAAGAGAACATGGTGGACCCCATGACTAAAGGCCTATCTCTGCAGAATCATGAATATCATGTGAGAGCTAGCGGGTTAAAGGTTGTTAGTAGTTGGCTCTAGTCCAAGTGGGAGTCTGTTGGAGTTGGTGGTCTACAACCAACTACATTGTACTTTATTCATTAATAAAATCCATATCACATCTTGATTGTTCTTCTGCGTGACAATGAATGTGATAATGTCCTTAGGACAGCTGTTGCATTAATGGTTCATAGCAGATCCCTACTATGATGAGAACCCAGATGTTCCATAACACTGTTCTTGAATATATGTTCTATGTCCGAATGATATTATTTGAAGGACATAAATAATATAGGTCATTGGGGGTGAGGACTCCTAAAACTTTGAGGCACCTTCTCATGGTGTGCACCCTTGGTAATATCCAGGAGGATATTATGAGAACGAGACCCGCCAGTAGGAAATCCACTTTTCATAGTGTCATTGGATGTTCTTATATTCGGATGTGTGTATTGGTCCATAGACTTTATGATTATTATTAATGGGTATTACAACTTTCGCACATAGATTTATTTACAAAAACTATGACGACACACTATTCGCAGCGAGTTTGGATACGTTGGGTGCGTCACGAGTAATACCACATTAATAGATAATGCGAGAAAGGATTTTTCCATTCTGTTCCATAACAAAAGTAGATATCTCAGGCCCTTTTATGGAATTGATATTCCCTAAATAAATCCATGGCCATGGTAAGGTATGGACGAGTTCAATTCTGAGAAGTCAAAGAAATAATAATCGAGCACATGGGTTGATGGAACTATCATGCAACCCTCTTGATTGGAGATATCGAGACAAAGGGATTATATTACACGGTAAGCGTTCGTAGGAGGTGACACGTCATTGCTGCATTAACTTCTTTCTCTATGGGTGCCTTGGCGTGTTGCTAGATGCTAACTTTGGACTTTGGGTAGGCTCCGCCTAATGCCACTGAGAAAGAGGCCTAGAGGGTCACACACTATGTGTGTCCATGTATCTCAGTTAAATATTAATTTAACAAGTTAAATAAATATTATCCCTGAATTTGGTTTAATAATTATTTAAGGATTTCTGATCACATTTATTTCAACACTAGTTATTCAAGAGAATATATTGTGGGAGAAATAATATATATTTATTAGTGAGTAACGCAGTTAAATTTATTTAAGAAATAAATAGCCATTACTCAAGGTCTAATAAATATGATGGAGGAAATAAATAAAATGAAAAATAAAAGTACACGCCGTGTATATTTATATACACGCCGTGTATTCTGTTTTTAGGGATTTGTAACGCCCCGGCCCCAGTTACCTAGAGTCGGTGCATTATTACATAACATATTCATGATCACAAGAAAGATCAAATCTCGAAAGACTGATTGGTTTAGTAGCCTTGGAAACACTAGATATATTCATAAAGTTTTAAATTAAATCATAAAGTGAACAAACTACTACAACAACATATTGTCTCCATAATCCACACTATTAACCCCTCATAATATCCCTGTAGGTCATTCATAATTTACTTCTTCACTTCCTGGGAAAAATAAAACATATAAAAGGGGTGAGCTCAAATGCCTAGTAAGGATAACAATATAGCGGTAACTTTCATAAATAAGAATAAACATTTAAGGCAATGTATAACTAAAACAAAAGCCTTTTAAACATGATCTTTCAACATAGTATGACATAAATAAAATGAAATAATGCCATTTACTTATTCACATGGATATTATACTAATCGAATAATCACATGCAAAATCAATAACCACTTTCATAATGATGGAATGCATAATGCCAGACTATCATAACCACATAGGCAAGGCCTCGTGCCAAGACTACAAATAAGATTTTGTCAAGGCCTTGTGCCAAGACACTAGTTTATCTCATGAGACCTACTGATGCATCGAGGGGCTATAACGGGCTCCACCCGTGACATATTAAGTCCAATGGATTCCCATATGAAAAGGTATAAACATAACATAAACATTCGTATTAAAACTAGCATACGAAATGTCAATAATTTCACCATAATCTATGAATGGTATAAAAATAGCACATCCACAGTCAAATATATCACAAAACCTTCAATACAATATAGAAGTTTGGTATCATAATAAATCAACTTCAAATAAGCATAAAATCCATCAGAGGATGTTGACATAGATGAAATCAAAACTCTTTTTAGAGAAATATCTCTTTCTATTTTTGAAATCATTTAAGAGCCATATAAAATAAAACATTTTCTTTGAAAATATTCTTATAAGATTTTAAGGTAAGCTTCGACGATTTTATAACAGCGGAAAATAACCGCACCCGCCGTATAAGTTAAAAAAACATTCTTACCTTAATTCTGTCGAAAAGGTTAAAAAGCACCTTATTTGGAAAACGACAGAAAGATTCCTTTATAAAACTCTTATAAAAAGTCAAACAAGGGTATAAATTACTTTAACCCATATTCTTTTAAATAGTAGAAATGTTTTGAAATACATTTTTAAGAAACATGTATGTGGATGATAAAGAGTTCTCAGTAGATTATTACGTATAAACAACCTCAGATAATGAAGAGATTGTGAAATAACCCTTACCTTGTACTTTTCCTTGGTTGGGGTAGGTTAACCTCCTGTATAATAGTGAAATAATTTTTATTAAATTATACAAGAATCATATGCATTCATATGATATCATATATGATCTTTTAACATTGTTTTGTTAATAATATCTTAGTATTATCGTTGTTTCGGGTGTTAACTTGCTCATTTTCTTTTATATGTTTTGTTATGTAAGCCATGTTTGTAAAGGATAGGTTGTATATTACTCATATACAGAATGATATCAAGTCCTTAAACATCATTTTTAAATCATAAAATGATAATTATACTTGAATGGATACAATGGAGAATGAATCTCATCGCGTTCGTGGAGACGGTAGTCCGTACGTACGCACGAGCGACGATATCATTCTTTTGATATTAAAATAATATATAAATGGATGGTATATCATATATACAAAATCATTAACATGTTTTATTTATTATATACATGAGTTACACATCATTATTATACCCATCCAAATAATAATATATTGAATAACAATTACACCACAACGTGGAGACGGTAAGTCGTACGTACGCACGTATGGTGACATGTTATTCAATGGGTGGATAGAATACTGAATATGGTTGTACCATATTTATAATAACATTACAGTATATATATGATACTGGAGTTATTATTTTATAATGGTAACAACAAAGGAAGAAGAAGTGGGAGAAGAAAGGAACTTGGAAAAGGGTGGTGAAATCATTACCTCTTCTTCAGGTTCTTCCTTTTGATTTGATCAAAAGGGCTCCTTAAGTTGGCTTTCTGATCAACCTAAGGCCTCTAAGTTGTAGTGAGGAACGTTGGGAGATTATTTGGGTAGAGTTTGGCTGAATCTAAAGGCTTTAAAGGTGTGAAGAAATGAGAATGAGGCGTTCCCTTTTATAAGAGGGGTGAGGGGCACCTTTGGAAAAGCTAGAAATATTAATTTATAATAAATTCATATTCGGTTTCTAATGGCTCCAAAGTTGATTATTCAAAGGTTAATGTGGGTATGGGTCTATAACCACTCAACCAATAGAATTTATACAGGTTTGGGTACTTATATTAACCTTATCTTTAAGTATTAACTCTAAGTTAATTAGTTTCACTTTTACAATGTCTCTTTGTATTTTTATATTATATGGTTAATAAACTTACCATATACATCCAAGAGTCCCCCAAGTGGTACATTAATGATACAACTATCATGATATAAGTTTCTTGGCCAATCCTTATATTATTAGTAATTTAATATCAATTAATAATATAATATTTGTTTTAAAAACTCTTTTATGTCAATTTTGACACTATTCTATAGTTGATTTTTGTAAAACTCATAACAGATTGATTAATTCGAAAAAAGTCAATTAAATCAATACTAATATGTCATATTATCCTAGAATATTATTTTAATTCATTAAAAGTCTCAAATTATATTTATTTGGGTATTTATAATATCAATTATTTTAATTTTTCACTATTATAGTAATTACTGCATCATCATTGTGTCATAAATAAATTAAATTATTTAATGTATAAAAATTAAAAATAAAATATAATTATGTAGGAAATATTTTTATATTTATAATGAATATTTATAAGCTAAAATCCAACATATATAACCCTATGTAAAAATTGTTTTGCTAAAAGATATATGCTTGTGTCATTTTTGTATTAATTTTAACTTAATTAAAAAAAAGTGTCCCTATCACCTACAAGTGGCTCCATGAGGTCCAAAAATTGACTCAAAGATGCCCATGGTCAGACATGTATCCACCAATAAGGATATGACATGATTTAAGGTAATTTTGTTTTATTATTATAATATTATTTTTTAACCCTTATTTACCGGATTTACCCTTAACCAAGGTAAATAAAATATTTACCGCAGTAATTATTTAAAATGTCTAAAATTAAAAGTTACCTATTTACACAATTTGAAAATCCTGATTCTAAATATGGAATCCATTTTTCCATATTCAAAACATAGAAGTAGCAGAAATTAATTTAAAATTAATTCCCGTTGTTAAAACAAAAAGCGTGTTTTTAAGAGATAATAACTATCAAAAGATTGGCATTTGTTTTTGTCTGGTTTAATTGTAAAATTACGTCCAATGACCAACATTGTATTAAATGGTAAAAATATATTCTAAATATACTTTAAAACCTCTCAAATTTATAATTTATCACTATTAATTATTTTGATTTAAAAAGTTATTTTTAATTAAAATTTAGTAATTTTCACTATTCATCAAAATATGAAAGTTATCCGAAAAGTACCAAAATTTCATCTTAGGCTAAATTCGATATTTCGAATCCAAAAATGAAGTCCATTTTAAAAAATAAAATATATATAATTTCAAAAAGTAGGTATTACTATTCATAACGTCTAGTTTGATTGGTTATGGTGTGTTAGAACTCTGTGTTGCGTACAACACACGCTCTCACATTATTCAAAGAGAAGTGTACCGTAGAAGCTTGGGGTGTTACATTCTCCCCTCCTTCAAATAATTTCGTCCCTGAAATTTCTAGAATACTTATCACATGAAAAGACTCGGGTGGTTCTTCATCATAAGTTCCTCGGGTTCCCACGTTGCCTCTTCCATCTTATGGTTTCTCCACAAAACTTTTACCAGACGCATCATCCGGTTTCTCAGTACTTGTTCTCTTGTATCAAGAATCTTGATGGGCTCTTCGCAATAAGACATATCGGGTTCCAGTTCTAATTCCTCATAGGTGAGTACATGCATTGGGTCAGGCATGTATTTCCTCAACAGAGATACGTGGAACGCATCGTGAACTTTGGAGAGAGTTAGCAGCATTGCCAATCGATAAGCTACAGCCCCAATTCGTTCTAGAATTTCAAAAGGTACGATGTACCTGGGACTCAATTTTCCTTTCTTACCAAAACGTATGACTCCCTTCCATGGAGATACCTTATGGAAAACATGATCACCGACTTGAAATTCCAAATCCTTTCTTCGATTATCGGCATAGCTCTTTTGCCTACTTTGAGCTGCTTTTATGTGATTTTAGATTACCTTCACCTTTTCCATCGTTTCCTCCACCAGTTCTGGACCTACAAGTTTTCTTTCACCAACGTCATCCCAAAAAGTTGGTGTGCGACATCTCTTTCCGTATAACGCTTCATATGGTGCCATCTGAATACTCGAATGGAAGCTATTGTTATACGAAAATTCTACCAGAGATAAATACTGATCCCACATACCCTGAAAGTCAAGTGAGCAAGATCTCAACATGTATTCTATGGTTTTAATTGTCCGTTCTGATTGTCCATCTGTCTGAGGGTGGTAAGTAGTGCTCAAATGAAGTTCAGTATCCAGCGATTTCTGAAGACTTTTCCAGAATCTTGAAGTAAAATGGGGATCACGATCGGAAACAATCGATAGGGTTACTCCATGAAGTCTCACAACTTTATTAATATATAGTCTTGCTAGACGTTCCAGTGGTAGATCTTCTCTTATATCAAGAAAATGTGCTGACCTGGTAAGACGATCAACAATAACCCATATTGCATCGTTCCTTCTAGGAGTCTTTGGTAGCCCAATGACAAAGTCCATCGTAATATTGTCCCATTTCTACTCCGGTATGGGAAGAGGTTCCATGACTCCCATAGGCTGTTGCCTTCCAGCTTTCACTTGGTGAAAAACCATACATCTTGACACAAAATCAGCAATCTCCCTCTTCATGTTGTCCCACCAAAAATGTTCCTTCAAATCTCCATACATTTTGGTGCTCCCAGGGTTTATAGAGAAATTGGAACTGTGAGAATCATCCAGCAATTCCCTTTTTAGATCAGGTATATCGGGAACACAATGTCTCTTCCCGAATTTCAAAATTCCATCTTCATACACAAAGTCTCTCAGTCTACCATCATTCACAACATTAATATTCTTTTGAAATTCTTCATCATTGGTCTGAGAACTCTTAATCCTTTTTAGTAAATATGGTTTGGCAACCATTTGAAAAAGCATTGATGTTTCACCTTCCCTGGTTATTCCCATGTCCATCTTCACTAGATCCATCAAAATTGGATCCCTTTCAATTATCATCACGTTCAAAACTCCATGGTTTTTCTGCTCAAAGCATCTTCCACCTTGTTTGCCTTCCCTGGGTGGTAGTGTATCGTGAAATCATAATCCTTGAGTAATTCAAGCCATCTCCTTTGCCTCATGTTGAGTTCTTTTTGTGAGAAAATATACTTCAAACTCTTGTGATCAGTATAAATCTCACATTTTTCACCATAGAGGTAGTGCCTCCATATCTTCAAAGCAAATATCACAGCTGCTAACTCGAGATCATGAGTAGGATAGTTTTGTTCATGAATTTTCAATTGTCGTGATGCATAGGCAATAACCAAATCATTCTGTATAAGGACACAACCAAGTCCTTTCTTCGATGCATCACTATAAATAACGAACCCATCATTCCCCGATGGTAGAGGCAATATAGGAGCATTGACTAATCTTCTCTTCAATTCTTCAAAACATTCTTCACACTCTATTGTCCAAACAAATTTAACCCCTTTACGTGTGAGGTACGTTAATGGGTTAGCCAATCGGGCAAAATTCTGGACAAATCGTCGATAATAACCTTCCAAACCAATAGTTCTACGTACCTCAGTTATGCTCATAGGTGCTGGCCATTCTTGGATCGCCTTGGTCTTAGAAGGATCAACAGATATTCCATCTTTAGAGGAAATATGGCCAAGAAAAGAAATCTCATGAAGCCAGAATTCACACTTGCTAAACTTCCCATATAATTCATGTCTTCTCAGAGTCTTCAAGATAATACGCATGTGATTTTCATGATCTTCGTAGATTTTTGAGTATACCAAGATATCATCAATAAATACCCCCAAAAATTCATCGAGATCCTCCTTGAAAACTCTATTCATCAGATCCATTAATACAGAGGGTGCATTAGTCAATCCAAAAGGCATTACAGTAAACTCGTAATGCCCGTACCTGGTTCGAAATGCTGTCTTTGGAATGTATTCCTTCTTCAAACACAACTGATGGTATCCAGATCGAAGGTCAATCTTTTAAAAGTATTGAGCTACATTCATTTGGTCAAATAAATCATCAATTCGAGGTAGGGGATACTTGTTCTTTATTTTTATATCATTGATCTCTATATAGTCGATACATAACCTCATAGATCCATCTTTCTTTTTAACGGAATGAACAGGGGCTCCCCATGGAGAAACACATGGGTGAATAAATCCCTTATTACTCAATTCCTCTAGTTGTTTCTTTAGTTCAACTAATTCTACAGTGGCCATTCTATAAGGGGTCTTCGATATAGGCCTTGATCCAGGAATCAAATCAATGGAAAACTTAACTTCTCATTCTGGATGATGTCCATGTAAATCTTCGGGAAATTCATCTACAAATTCTTTCACAATAGGTACATCCTCTATTTGAACATTCCTTTCCTCACCCACAGTTATATCATTATCTTCCTCCCCAATAATTGAATTTAGTTGAGCTATTGGGGGTGGATCTAAATAAGAATTAGGTGGTGATGATTCTTCTCTAAAGATAAGGTGTTCCTTATCATTATCATCAAGAATCGTAACCTCTTTCTTCTTACAATAAATCTTCACATCATAGTTCGAAAGCCAGTCCATACCACGAATTATATCAAACTCAGTCATAGGTATGCCGATGAGATCAGAAGATAAAGAACATTTATGTGCTCTAATGGGGACTGATTCACAAAACTTTGTTGCAATGATACTCCCCTTAGGAGTTTTAACTGAGAAATCCCTTGTTAAATAAAATTGGAAATATCTAATTTTCTTAGAAAACTGGGAAGATATGAAACAATGCGATGATCCAGAATCAAATAATGCATTTGCTAAACTTGAGGAAACCATTAAATTACCTGCCACCATGTCTTTCAGAGCTTCTACCTCAGCTGTAGTGATATCATAATCTTGGCCTTGATCCCTTGGCCTTTTCTGAGGTAAGTTCTCCTGACATTTAGTAAATTCATTTGCATAGTGTCCCATCTCCCTGCAATTGTAGCACTAAACATTGGTAGCTTCCTTCTTCCCCTTGCAATCACGAGCTTGGTGGCCTTTTTCACCACACTTGTAACAGACTCCCATTCCCTTCAAGCAAGTACCAGGGTGTTTCTTCCCACATTTACCACATGATGGATATTCAACCTTTCCCTTCGTCCCCTTATTTCCATTCCCAGATTGATCAGCAGGTCTCTTCTTCTCTTTCTTTGCTTTAAAGTCATAAGACATAGATAATTCCTTTTCAGTCTTAATAGCACATGAGACAATGTCTTCGTACAACAAAAAGGATTGTGAGACTAATGCTCGACGAAAAAATGGTTTTAACCCATCAAAGGAACGATAAATCTTACTTCATGGGTTATTTATATAATCTCCAGTATACCTTGCTAACCTTGTAATGTTAGCCTCATACTTTGTGACATTCTCATCCTCCTTTTGTCTCAGACTCAGAAACTGCCTTTCCATATCTGTTCGATGGTCGTGAGGAAAGTATTTTTCTAAAAACAGATCTTTGAACTCCCTCCATTCCATATTTGATACTTCATCATCTTCTTTCATATTTTCAATCAATGACCACCATTGATCAGCATCTCCAGTGAGGCGGTAAACTGCCATGATAACTTTTTCCCTTTCACTACTCCCCAAAGCCGGAAATATTTTCTTTAGGGAAAATATCCATTGCTCAGCTACTAAGGGATTTGTACTCCCATTGAACATTGGTGGCTGTTTCCTCATGAAGCGATCTAACATTGATCCTCCACGCTGTGGATCAGGGTGCTCCATACGGGTAAAATATTATTCATAACCTGAGTGAGTTGTCCCAGTATGGTGATTAGCTGATCGGCACCATTTGCATCACCAGCTCCACTATAATTATCTTGAGCAGGAGGGAAATCACTACATGGAGTGTGTGCATTGATACGGTTTCCATTTCTTCCACTAGGAGCCATTTCTAAACAATGGCATAAACTAGATCAGTTTATGAATCAAAATACATAATCCCATACTTATAAAACACTTAACAAAAATTGAACTATTTATGGATATAATCCATAATCATAAGAATGTTTTATTTGAGGAAGTATATACTCATAAACCCTTCATAATTATTTGTAGAGAAAATTAGAGTTATCCTAAGCA
The DNA here is from genome assembly GCA_963277665.1 of Viscum album. Lineage (NCBI taxonomy): Eukaryota > Viridiplantae > Streptophyta > Magnoliopsida > Santalales > Viscaceae > Viscum > Viscum album. The sequence goes on along the minus strand of OY728155.1, from coordinate 634,348,659 downwards.
TATCCCCCGGGATTGTCGTAACCAAGAGTGCAGCAAGGCCTGTTGTCGTGCACCAGTTCCCGTTCAAGTCTAGCTCAAAGCGGTGTTTTCGGGTTTTACCCCAAGGTACATCTGTGCCAGAGCAGCCTCTACCTGCTAGTATCCAGACAGGGATGTATTGCTTGGAAAACTCACAAAATCTATACAATACCAAAATTCTAGGAAGTTATTCTATACTAATCCTCAATGTTCATCTTAGTTCTACGTGCTCTAATCAGAGTTTTTCTAAATCTAGCTTCCAAGGTTTGTACTAAACTTCCTCTGATACCAACTGTAACGCCCCGACCCCAGTTACCAAGAGGCGGTGCATTGTTACATAACATTGGAATGATCACAAGAAAGATCAAATCTAGAAAGACCGATTGGTTTAGTAGCCTTAGAAACACTAAATATATTCATAAAGTTTTACATTACATTATAAAGTGAAAAACTACTACAAAAACATATTGTCTCCATAGTCCAAACTATTAAACCCTCATAATATCCCTGTAGGTAATTCATAATTTACTTCTTCACTTCCTGGGAAAAATAAAACATAGAAAAGGGGTGACCTCAAATGCCCAGTAAGGATAACAATATAGCAGAAAATTTCATAAATAAGAATAAACATTTAAGGCAATGAATAACTAAAACAAAAGCCTTTTTAACTTGAAATTTCAACATAATATGGCATAAATAAAATGAAATAATTCCATTTACTTATTCACATGGATATTCTACTAATCGAATAATCACATGCAAAATCAATAACCACTTTCATAATGATGGAATGCATAATTCCAGAATATCCTAACCACATAGCCAAGGCCTCGTGCCAAGACTACAAATATGATTGTGTCAAGGCCATGTGCCAAGACACTAGTTTGTCTCATGAGACCTACCGATGCATCGAGGATCTATAGCGGGCTCCACCCATCAAATATTAAGTCCAATGCATTCCCATATGAAAAGTTTTAAACATAACATAAACATTCATAATAAAACTAGCATACGAAATGTCAATACTTTCACCATAAACTATGAATGGTATAAAAATAGAACATCCATAGTCAAATATATCACAAAACATTCAATACAATATATATGTTTTGTATCATAATAAATCAACTTCAAATAAGCGTAAAATCCATCAAAGGATGTTGACATAGATGAAATCAAAACTCTTTTTAGAGAAATATCTCTTTCTATTTTTGAAATCATTTAAGAGACATATAAAATAAAACATTTCCATTGAAAATATTCTTATAAGCTTTTAAGGGAAGCTTCGACGATTTTATAATGGCGGAAAATAATGGCACCCGCCGTATAAGTTAAGAAAACATTCTTACCTTAATTCTGTCAAAAAGGTTAAAAAGCACCTTGTTTGGAAAACGACGGAAAGATTCCTTTATAAAAATCTTATAAAAAGTCAAAAAAGGCTATAAATGACTTTAACCCATATTATTTCAAATATTAGAAATGTTTTGAAATACATTTTTAAGAAACATGGATGTGGATGATAAAGAGATCCCAGTAGATTATTACGTATAAACAACCTCGGATAATGAAGAGATTGTGAAATAACCCTTACCTTGTAATTTTCCTTGGTTGGGGTAGGTTAACCTCCTGTATAATAGTGAAATAATTTTTATTAAATTATACAAGATTCATATGCATTCATATGATATCATATATGATCTTTTAACATTGCTTTGTTAATAATATCTTAGTATTATCGTTGTTTCGGGTGTTAACTTACTCATTTTCATTTATATGTTTTGTTACGTAAGCCATGTTTGTAAAGGATAGGTTGTATATTATTCATATCCATAATGATATCAAGTCCTTAAACATCATTTTTAAATCATTAAATGATAATTATACTTGAATGGATACAATGGAGAATGAATCTCATCGCGTTCGTGGAGACGGTAGTTCGTACGTACGCACGAGCGACGATATCATTCTTTTGATATTAAAATAATATATAAATGGATGGTATATCATATATACAGAATCATTAACATGTTATATTTATTATTTACATGTGTAACACATCATTATTATACCCATCCATATATTAATATATTGAATAACAATTACACCACGACGTGGAGACGGTAATCCGTACGTACGCACGTATGTTGACATGTTATTCAAAGGGTGGATAGAATACTGAATATGGTTGTACAATATTTATAATAACATCATAGTATATATAAGATACTTGAGTTATTATTTTAGAATGGTAACAACAAAGGAAGAAGAAGTGGAAGAAGAAAAGAACTTGGAAAAGGGTGGTGAAATCATTACCTCTTCTTCGGGTTCTTCCTTTTGATTTGATCAATAAGGCTCCTTAGGTTGGCTTTCTGATCAAACTAAGGCCTCTACGTTGTAGTGAGGGAAGTTGGGAGAGTATTTGGGCAGAGTTTGGACAAACCAAAAGGCTTTGAAGGTTTGAAGAAATGAGAAGGAGGAGTGCCCTTTTATAAGAGGGGTGAGGGGCACCTTTGGAAAAACTAGAAATATTAATATATAATAAATTTATATTCGGTTTCTAATGGCTAAAAAGTTGATTATTCAAAGTTTGAGGTGGGTATGGGTAGAAAACCAGTCAACCAGTATAATTTAGACAGGTTTGGGTACTTATATTAACCTTATTATTAAGTATTAACTCTAAGTTAATTAGTTTCACTTTTACAATGTCTCTTTGTATTTTTATATTATATGGTTAATAAACTTACCCTATACATCCAAGCGACCCCTAAATGGTCCGTTAATGATGAACCTATCATGATATAAGTTTCTTGGCCGAACCGTATATTTTTAAGAATTTAATATCAATTAATAATATAATATTTGTTTTAAATAATCTTTTATGTCTATTTTGACACTATTCTATAGTTGATTTTTGTAAAACTCATAAAAGATTGATTACTTCGAAAAAAGTCACTTAAATCAATACTAATATGTAATATTATCCAAGGAAATTATTGTAATTCATTAAAAGACGCAAATTATATTTATTTGGGTATTTATAATATCAATTATTTTAATTTTTCACTATTATTGTAATTACTGCATCATCATTGTGTCATAAAAAATAAAATTATTTAATGTCTAAAAATTATAAATAAAATATAATTATGTATGAAATCGTTTTAGCTTTCTAATTAATATTTATAATCTAAAATCCAACCTATATAACCCTATGTAAAAAATTGTTTTTCTAAAATATATATGCTTGTGTCATTTTTGTATTTATTTTAACTTAATTAAAAAAAGTGTCCATATCACCTACAAGTGGCTCCTTGAGGTCCCACAATTGACCCAAAGATTCCCTTGGTCGGGCATGTATCCACCAATAAGGCTAAAACACGTTTTAGGTTAATTTTTTTATTATTATAATATTATTTTTTTACCCTTATTTACCGGATTTACCCTTAACCATGGTAAATAAAATATTTACCGCAGTAATTATTTAAAATTTCTAAAAATAAAATTTACCTATTTACAAAATTTGAACATCCTGATTCTAAATATGGAATCCATTTTTCCAAATTCAAAACACAGAAGTGGCAGAAATTAATTTAAAATTAATTCCTGTTGTTAAAACAAAAAGCGTGTTTTTAAGAGATAATAACTATCAAAAGATTGGCATTTGTTTATGTCCGGTTTAATTGTAAAATTACAACCAATGACCAACATTGTATTAAATGGTAAAAATATATTCTAAATATACTTTTAAACCTCTCAAATTTATAATTTATCACTATTAATTATTTTGATTAAAAAAGTTGTTTTTAATTAAAATTTAGTAATTTTCACTATTCATCAAAATATGAAAGTTATCTGAAAAGTACCAAAATTTCACCTTAGGCTAAATTCGATATTACGAATCCAAAAATGAAGTCCATTTTAAAAAATAAAATATATATAATTTCAAAAAGTAGGTATTACTATTTATAACGGCTAGTTTGATTGGTTATGGTGTGTTAGAACTCTGTGTTGCGTACAACACACGCTATCACATTATTCAAAGAGAAGCGTACCGTAGAAGCTTGGGGTGATACATGATTCGTGAGAAAATATTATTTATTTAATTAAATTATATTATATTTAATACATTGGGCGCATGTAAAGTAATAATTATGGTCATCTTCCATTATTAAGACATGGGGTATTACTAAGAATTAAATAAAATGATTAACTGCTATCGGGCAATTAATTCATTTTATTATTCAATGTATTAGAATCCCAATTACATTATTCTCATAGAACGAGAGCCATTGTTGTGCACAACAGATTTGGAAAATACTCTCAAGCCAAGAGGTAATTCCCTTTCCACCAAGAACGCTTTCAAGTTAAGAGTGCGATATCCTTCACCGGATCAAGCAGGTAGAAGGCGGACATTGCAAGCGAAGGTTCTTTCGCGCTAGCACCTAGAGATCCCTTCGATGATGTCCAGAGATACGTGGAGCACATGTAGATCACCTCTAGAGGTATCTTGTACTTGGATTCTACGACGCAACGACGGATCACAGGATCATGACCAGAGACTCCAATGAAGAAAGAAATCCATCGAGGTAATTCTTATGAATTAATTAAATTAATTATAACCAAAATTTAATGATCCCATATCAACGGTTCCAGGAATATTCTTTTATTTTCTGTTCTTTATTCTATTATGAAGATCCGGCATTTTAAATCATGACGGATCTCAGATTGAACGTTGTTAACATTAAAATTAAAGTTGGGTAAAAACCTACCACTAACGCGCTTCCACTGCGCCTAGAACCTACAAGAATACCCTCCATGACATGTTAGTTATGACACAAATTTTAGAGTACCATTTTATTATGGTCAGTTCATAAAAATTAAAGGAATATTTAAAATAATTACTCTTCGTGGTGATAAGAAATTCTATACATGCTGAGTATGTCAAAATAATGACTACTTTAACATTTTTAGTAAAAGATGAATATTCCTTGTTTTGAAAACGACATGAAAATTCTATTAAAAAAATTATTATAAAGTAAAAATGGGTAAAATTTTCTTTAATAAACCATTTTAAAGAGGGTTAAAACATTTTTGAAATCTTTTCTAGAAGACATGGTTATTGTTGAAAAAGGATTTCTGACCGATGGGAGAAAGGAAGTCTTATTTCTATAGGATCATTCCTCAATAATATTAATTTTAAAATAGTTAAAAATGGTTTTATTACTTGATAATATCATTAATAATAAGTGGATAAGAAAATTAACTGGTTTAATCATAAATTTATTAAATAATTCCCATTAAGTACAATTCAATAATAAATAATCTCTATTAGAATGTGATTCTATAATAAACCCACACAATGATAATAAAGTTGAATTGAGAATTCTTAAATGAATATATAATGTTAATCATATTTAAATACACATAAAACATGTTTAAATACAAAAAATATATAGTCAACATTAATTACCCATATATTCTTATAAAATCAATGACAAAAAAGGCATAGTATATCCTAATGAAATGAAATAGACTTATAAAATTCTTTACCAATTATTAACTTATAATTCAATACCCCATGGATGAAATAATAAAATTAAAACATAAAATACCATGAATTATTTTTAAATCATAATATTAAATGTAATGGGATAATTATATACACTGTATAAAATAAATTTGGTAGATAACATTACAATATACTTAAATGAAGTGAAATTGAGATGAAGTCTCTTACCTCACACTTCATTTTGGTTGAAAGTTATTTAAAATCATATATAGTAGTTTTAAAAATGTTATTGATTTATTATATAAACATATTAATATTAATAATATCATATATGAACCTTTTATAACAAAATTTCACCCATTAGTTAATAATATTTCATTTTTCTCATTGTTTCATGTGTTAATTTCCTAGTTTTCTCATTCGATATTTGAATGGAAATTTCAAGTTCTTATTAATATTATAAATGTACATAATATCTAGATTAATAATCATGTAATTATTATATAATTTATATATTAGTTTTTTACTTTTAATACCAATCATGAAGGATGGTTTTGTGAAATTATGTATGTTATGATCATAGAGTGGGTTGGTCATTTGTATACATGAGTAACATTCCCATTTTTCACAAATCAGTATACATAGTAGGTATGTAAAATTTTACTTTTATATAAATATCATGATATCAGATTTTTTATTTATTTAAAATTAGACTTACAATCCATTCGGTGTGGTGATCAAAGGAGAGTCACCTTACTTCGTGAATGTGGTAGACCAAATGTACATGGGTGATGTTATCATCATTCAATGAGTGAAAATGTAAGAAATTAAATTATACTTTATATATTTATAAACATAAATATGTAAATAAAATAATAATTATTTAATTTATATTTAATATATTCGTTTAATTCATTCTTATTAACTTCCATGTTATGTATTAGTGAAAAATTAATAACATCGCTCCGTGAGGTGATAGTCTATCGTACAAGAAACTAACATTATCATATCCCATATATAATTGAAATTAATATTTTAAATATGATATAATGAATATATAGATATAATTATTTTATAAATATCATATATAATTTTATTCCATTATAATACCCAACTGTGATCGGTGGTATCAGAAAAAGAGAAGACATCGGTTCGTGAGGCGGTAGTTCTCTATACACATAATTGCTGATTTTGTAACCAATTTTAATGTTGTTGGTATAGTTATATATAATTACCATAACATGAAAATATTTCATTATTTTTAAGTTACATATTCAATTATATCATCCTTTTTTAATAATAATTTAAGGAGGTGGAGGAAGAAATAAAAAGAAAGACGCTTGTCGAAGAATTCTACCTTTTATTCAGGTAACCTCATTATGATTGCACTAAAACCCACACATTGTATATTTTATACCCAAAATAAGGTGTTGTGGATATGATTAGAGAATTTGGAAAAATATTTTTGGAATGTATTGGCCGAAAAAATGGTTTTAAGGTGTGAATTGGAAAAGAGAGGGGTGTCCTTTTATAGGTGTGGTGAGTGGCACACTTGTAATTTTTTTAAAGGTGCACCTAGGTTTCTCAAATCAAAGAAAGGTAAAAATGGATTATATTATAGGGTATAAATAGTTCAATAAATTATATTTTATTAATTTGTTTTTGGTTATTTTAACTATTTTCTTTTTATTTAAACTCCTAGTAATCCCTTTTTAACCTTAACCATATTTAATAATTTCTATTTTTTTCAAAATTCATTTTGTTAAAGAATTAATGTCACATTATTATATAACATATAATTTTCTGATTTAAAATATTGAATCCATTTTTATAAATTATATTTAAAAAATTGGGAAATTTCAATTTAAAATTAATCATACTGATGTGACCAGAATACATGTATTCGAATGGAAAACAATAAAAAGTTTATAATGATTTCATATGATATTTCAATATGAAAAGGATTCAAATGAACAAATTTTTTAACATATATATATGAAAAAAATTTACTTTAAACACATTTATAAATATAATTTTACTTTATAAATAAATTAAATGAAAACACTATTTTTATTTAACATTAACTATTTCACTATTCATCAAAAAATGTATTATTTCTTAAAAATATCAATGTTTCTGCATTTTCATTTTGTTATTCTGATTAAAAACGTAAGTATTTTCTCAAAAAAATGATTGAAAAATTTGTACATATTAGTTAATAATTTTTCATGCAAAGCATGGCTCAAAAAGTTTTTAGAAAAAAAATATAGTTTTTCAGAATATATTAAATTTATATTTAATTATTCTTATTTTATTTATCAATAATAGATAACCAATGAGTTTGTTTTTAAATGTGAAAATCATATACATTTCATAATTTAGTTAATACTATTTATAAATGTAATTTTAATGTCTAGGTTGTAAATATATCTTATATTGCAATTTATTTAGACTCAAGGTTTTATGTTCCACAAGAAATTGATGAGATTAAATTTAAAGAAATATATTTCATCAGTTATCATTAATATGTTTTTAGTGTCGCATGTTTTATAGAGTAAACTTTTATTATTTTATAATTTTTGGGTGTTACACATATTATTTCTATTCAAAAAATGTTTTACATGGGATTTATAATTTCAAAGAATATTTATAAATTCATAATTTTAATCCCTAAGTATCTATTTTATTAATTATGTTTTTTTTAAATATTCTAATATTCTATTATATAATGATAAAATGAAAATAATAATAATTTTAATTAAAAACATATTTTTCAAATAAAATCCACCTTCTTAGGAATAACTCAAAAGTCTATAAAAAGATAATTTTGATTTCAGCAATTCAAAAATAAATTTTATTTCATAAAATTTAAATTATAGATTTTTAAATAAATATTTTTAATTGAAATTTCATTATATAAAAAAATATCTCTTATTGATAACAACATTTATCAATATTAACATATTACATATTTATCTTTCAATGGTTATATATCTTAATGCATTAGAATATTATTTTTTATTATATAATTATTAATAATGATATTTAAATATTATAAGGGTTTTTACGTTGGGTCTAGTGGATAACATAAGTTATCCAATATAACATTAGTTTTATAAAGTCTATAAATTTAGGTTTATACACACCATATAAATATTTAACTCTTTACAAATCTTAAAAGATTTTGTTACATAGAAAAAAATATTAGCCATGTATACTCATAAATATCTGAATTCATCTCATCCATAATGTACAGAAACCTTTTAATTTATGGGAATGGAGTTTTATGGAATTGAAAATTATCATATGAGTATTGACAAAGAAGAAAAACAACCAACCTATCACCTTTCTAGAAGATGGTTTAAACCTCTGAGTCGGGGCATAATCAAAACATATGTCCCTCTCAATAGAGAGACTTTAGTCAAGAGGGATTGTAATTAATGATATCTATAGAACATAATTTTTAGAAACTATATGTAATCATTATTATAAATATTATAATACTATAAAAAACTAAAGACAAATTAGGTGAAAACTAATTCTTTTATAATAACACTGTTATGTAATGTAAGGAATTATTTCCTAGAATCAATTTATCTAATTAATATATACAAACACATTTTTTTCATTCTATAAAAAAATTATAAACCTCAATAACATAATATTACAAAAAATTAAATAAACACATTATATGAGAAACAAATATGAACCTTTTATATTTAATTTAAGATTTAAAAAACAAATATCAACTATAAAAGTTATCATTAATTAATTAATTAAAACTAGTAGAAACATTATATATATATATATATGTATATATCTTGTTTTGTTTTGTTCTTTTAAAATCACTTAATAGTACATTGACCCTCAATATAGTTTCACAATGTATAGTGGAAATACTAGTTAGAACCGGATGAAATAGAACATAGAGGGGATACATTAAAGAACTACATTGTGGGTTTTCATGGTGAAAGTTATCATGCATTGAGAATATTTCTTGATAATTCAATGCTACCCTTAGAGCATTTTAGGTAATGAATAACTTCCAACTTCAAGCGAAATTAAATGTGAAATTGACTTATGTGGGGATAATTCAATATTTAAACATATGTACAACAATTATTGATTTAAATTATGTGGACTCATAGATTAATTTCAAACCCACTATCAATATAATATTTAAACTCAATAAAACATTAGTTAGAGAAAAATGTTGATCTAAATTTCAACTGCAAGAATTTTGGAAATGTTTACCCAGTAAATAAAAATGTGCCTGATTATCCACATTATATTAATTTGTAAACACAATATCATATACAATTTACATAATAAATTTTATACATAATGTAATGTTAAACAGGATAATATTATTATCTCTTTCTTGAAACATTTTCTTCATTAAAAAAAGAAACACATTTATTCATCAATGAATGAGGTTGTGATGCCATTAATGGGATAAAATTTTTAACATGTTAATAATAGTAGTGGAAGAAAATCCTTATACCCTAGACCTATCCTCAAAAAAATTAACATGAATGAAAAAAAAGAATAAAGGGTGCCTATATTATAGTTTTAATAGCATGCATCTCGATAGAGTGGTCAGAATTAAGATCACCAATGTATCCCAAAAACATTCTACCTACAAGGGATTACAACATCCAAAGGATCCCATAATTCATATTAATTAACCCTTTATAGACAAATAGGTGCTAGAACCTTCACTATTCTGATGAATGATACACTATTAGAAGTGATATTTATAATGCATTGTATGAAACTGATGATAACCACATCCACCAACAAGAGAACCCATTACCTTATATAGCCATCCCCAACAATCATGATTAAAGGAAGAATTAATCATCCATATTAAACATAACCCAGGAGTAAATTAATTTTTTGGAATCTAAATAACTCATTCAATATATAAATATGTCAATATTAACTCATTAATGTTTGATTATGACCAATATAATATCTATAGGGATGACATGGTCAAAATAAAAACTAGGAATACACATTTCACTAAGTGTAACATAGTATTAGGGAATATCGCAATCAAATAAAATATTTTTACATTAACTTAATGTAGGTCTCAAGTTTAATGAAACATTAACACCATTGTTTACTTAACTCTTTTGTATCACATTCATAATACATTAAGTGAATGTTCAATAATGTAGGAAAAAATAACCTATGCAAGACCCTTCTTGGTAAGAGACTAGAATGTTATATAGAAAACATGGGGGTAAAATCTTGTTGATATAGTGTCAAATTTTCTAACATCAGAGTGTTGTGTACCAAACTATGATAAAATATATTACATATCTAAAAATAATATTTTAAGTCACATATAGTAAATTACTTATATTCAAGGTATGATACTAATAAATTAAAGCCATCCCTGAAAATAACAACAGAATCCTTAGCATTCCCCCTCCCCAAAATCACATAAATTTAAATAGGCTGTATGGAAACCACTACTATAAAACTCATTTCAATTATAATCTCACTAATAAATGTTAGAACATAAATAATCTAACGACTTATGTTTAAACATACCATTTGGAAGTTAATTTCCATGATTCATTCTATAGCATAATTAAATATATATATAACAACATCTAGTTTTTATACTACCCATATAAGGAAAACCTTTCATCATTTTTATTCCATCCCTGAAGTGATCTCTTTATTCACTTATTACTAAGACAAATGTTGTAAGGAAAATATTCTATATTCCCTTACCAACATAATAATAAAAACTGAATGATTATATAGAACATTCAAAAATAATTATCTCACCATAATATTTTTAATTATTAGGTTATGAAACTATCTTAATATCATGATTTAAATTTTCTCTCATGCTTTGATTCACTAAAATATATTTCCAATAATAAAATTATAATTTATTATTTGGAAGGGTGGGTTGTAATTTAATAATAATTCAATATCCAATTTTTCCCATATGGAAATTGAAGGAATGGTTCTTGATGATTTATTACCCTATCATCCCATGAAATAGAAAATTCCTCTAAATATAAAGTGACCTAAAAAGGATTTTTTTCCATAAATGAATCATCTCAAGAATTGGATATTAAAATTGATATCACTTCCAATATTATGAATGTTAAAAATTTAAAAGACCCAAAATTCAATTGGAATGTCCTCTATTTTTTTCACATTCTTTACAAATATTACTTTTATATATAAATCATTCCTATAATGGGTGCACCAATAATGAAGTAGAAAACTAGGCATTAATAAATTATTTAGATATTTCAATACAATTCTGGGTCCCCCACATCAATAATAAATGTTATCTAGATTTACTTATTAATTAAATATTTTTAGAGTATACCATTTATAATGAGTATATGAAGCCACTAATAAACTATACATTAGAACTAATGGTGAAATTACCTCATAAAACCACTGATTACATATGTTCTACAATTTCACAATGCCCCTACTGATGCATTGGCTATATTTTTAGCTTCCCTCACAGATTTTATTGAATAAGAATTATAGGATTTTCCAATAATGGTAAATCATAAATATATGGATCTTTAATTCGATTGATATATTAAGGAATGGTTTAATGGATGAGAAGAAAAAAATCATCCTATTTTGAGGATTTAATTCAATGAAAAGTCATTATAATTAATGCATTCATGGGGTCCTACATAGGTGAAATTAATGAGGATAGATCCCTAAAGTGATTGAATATGGTCATTTGGGAACATATGGTACTCATCATATGGGAGAAAACATCACTCATTAGGTCATAATACATGAATACGTATGACCTGTAATGATGCAAGATAGACTATGATTCATAAAAAGGTATTGTGTGTGAAAAACTAATTACAACTTCATGCATCATCCCCAATGTTTTTCATATAACCAAACACTTCACTCCATTATCTATATCATATTTTCATATCAAGTACCCATACTCACTAAAAACATCATAAAAATTAAATGTAAACAAAACCAACAATGATTTATTGTCTAAGAGGGGGAAGTGGTCCTCTAAAAGTATTCCAATACAAATGAAAATATGGGATTCATAAAAATCAACATCATTATAATATTTGAAGTACCTTAGGAAATTAATATAAATAATAGTACAAAAATCTATGATTATGATTTGAAAATACATCATATGATGTATAACTTCTAGACTAATAACTCCTCCTACTGTCACATGGGTTTTAATGAATATATTGATGTGTTTAACAAAAACCTATAATGTATCCTAAAATATATGGTGGAAAATGAACAAAATACGATTAAAAAAATTATTCTCAATTCATTTTGATCTTATCAAGACACTATAAATAACCCAATATGCCGATGACCTCGTATTATAAAATGTATGTGATTTATATCCAATTTTCCTAGAATTTTTCACAGTAAAGAGATCCATCAATGAACAATTAGATAAAGTTTAATTGACATAAATATCACTAGAAAATATATAAATGATGGAAAAAATATATATAGAGATATAAAAAAACTAAAGGTCAATCAAAATAAAATTTATTGAGAATTTAATAATATTTTTCAACTCTAATAATTTGTTTAATGGGAGTTGGTGAAAAATCTAATGAAACTAGGGATTTCTAGTAGAAAACCTCCAAAATATAAAACCAAATGGAATGTTCCTTATTCCAGGCCCAAGGAATACACCAACTGATAAAATTATACAATCAGAATGGATGGGATGCCTACTATACCTATAACCAATACATGATTTCTGATGAAATATATTTCATAAAACCATGCTTTATTATACTCCTAATTATAACAATATCAACCATATAAAATATTGTTATTATTATAGGGCATTGTACGCCATGATATGAGGTCCTGTTGTAAGATGATAAATTATAGGGCATAAGGTCACAACAACAAGACCTCAAACTATATTTTATTCTTTCTATTCCACATGGACACAAAATTATTAGGTATAAGGTCTTTATCACATAACCCTTAAACTAAAAAATACAAGGTCTACCACAAGTTACATCGTAATTATTAGAGTGTTCCATATAAAATGTCCATTTATTATGATAATTAACTAATATAGGACCTTGTTCAACATCAAATTCCACGGTGTATAGTTTCATCATTCACATTGTATTTTCATTTATCGACATTGTACTAGGATATAATATCTTTTATATATCATAATTATTTTTTGATTGATTAGAATAATTATAGGATATATGTTGATACATACATAATCTATCTAGAGTCTACTAATAAATTAATTTCTTTTAAACCTCATTTCACTTTTGTTCTAGAGATTTTATTTTTCACATTCAATTATTATCATTTTACCCTCTCACTAGGATGTATTTATTTTATCCAATGCATGAAATAGTTCAATAGGGATACCTCATTTACAAAACTAACTGGGACTTGATTCCTATAATCCTAGGATTTATAATGATTATAAATATTTTATCCTCAATCCCAATATAAAATTTCACCAACCTATAAATCTCACAATGTTTGTGGTCACATAATTCATGTTGGGATTCCCTTCGTCAACCATGTACTAGGATCAAGCTAACCTGTATCCAAGAACTACTTGTATCTTGGTTTCTAATCCTATAGAATATGTAGTGATTATAATATTTCCTATAATATGCCTAACTGTAATATTTTACTCAGTTCCTCTTTAATTTCATAACATTGTGTCAACCCTTATTAATTACATTAAGTTACGGGAATTCAAAAAATCCATAAAAATGCATCATGTATTAAAAAAAATTATTAATGGAATATTTTAATTAATATAACCCTCTAATAGATTTTGATAACAACAATATTGAATCTTAAGGGACCACCTTTGGGAAAGTGATAACACATGAACCACATATATTGCACTCTAATACCCATCAAAGGTAATATATTTTCACTAATGATATTACTATTAAAAAATATCATTGATAGAATTAAAATGGAACTTGTTAATTGAATATCATATATAGGGATCCTTGATATGTATATCATATGGTACAATAAAAAACGTCAATTAAATCATAGTAAGAGGTTTCCACAGACTGTATCTCATAATCACATCATAATCAACGTAGATATTTATACATATGATTTATATCATTTTATATTACATTTTACAATTAATATAAATGGGTTTACCTCTCATGGAAGCACTGGGTTCACATTTTGATGATGCAAAATAACATGAAATTCAAATTTTCCAATGTATGGTTGTAATTAACCAAACACTTACTAATAAAAACTCCTCTAGATATGATTAAATGTCTTATTATATAAAATGGTTATATAAAACATATTCACATTCTTCTTGTTATGTTTTTGGATTTCAAAATACCATTATGAATTGTGATCATTGCTAATATAGTCATTAAACAGTGATCACATTATTAATATAACGATAGGGCTTTAATAAATCCAATTTAATCGGAAAAAGGCAGAAATGGACTCGTCCAATAGAATTTATCTATATGAATCCCATTTATCAGAGCTTAGAAAGGAGGTGGAATCATTGGGCTTCACTCTAGACTAATCCCAAGATGAGCTTCAACATGTGAATATTGAACAGAACTGGCTATGGGAGAAGTGGAAGTTGATAGAGATCACCACCTGAGCGATGTTATCTGAGCCACCCCAAGAGTCTGTCACCATCACACACCTTATCCTTATGTCAAATGTTGCTGTTATAAGGGGTTATGCAATAAGAAAATATAACTATGATTATTTTCATTAATTTTTGTATATAATAATGAATATACATTCATTTTATTACTATTACGTCATAAATAGTTTTTAAAGCACAAATATTGTTATGTAGTTGATGTTCAATTAAGAAATATATTTTGATGAATTAATGGATATTAAAATTAAATAATATTTTAATGATATATTATTACTATATTACGTTTTATTAAATATAAATGATCATATAATTTTTATGAATATTATTGTAATTTTTAAAGTTAGAAATCTATTTTTTGTCAAAACCCCTGAATTTTCGATAATGTCAGTTTTTATTTTAAATGGTAATATTCAAATATTTAGAAAATTATTTTAAATAAAATGAATATTATTTTTGGAATTAGGAAATTGAAATTATCAAATGGTGAATGTTTCAGTATTTTCTGAGACAGTCGAGTTTTTGGGTAAAAAGTAAATAACGTTTAAATATATAATATGTTTTATGACATCATAAATACCTGATAGTGAGGTAATAAATACTATAAATGCTATTTTCGGAAAATATATGTTTTACCATTAAAATAATGCGATTTTGTATTTGTTTTAATTATTTTACAAAGCCTTGGTGGACCCTCCAAGACTTATAAAATATTTTATCATTTTAAAATGATTTCTTCACGAGTGTGACATGCTTCCACATAAGAAAGCCTAATAATTTACGATGTTCGGTCATTTAACATATAAAATAATTCATTCCCCTCATCTATGAAAAAAAACACTAGAAAAAACCATTGCCTGGTTTGTGGGTTTGATTAGTTTAATGTGGGGAGTTTTAAACCTAAATAATAAAGAATTCCCTCTCTTTTTGTATATAAACCCAGCCAAGCTCCCACTTCCTCTTCACTAAAATCCTTTCAATATAGACACACCTCTTCCATCCTATCTATATAATCCTCTTTAGGATCCCTAATCTCCCAATAAGCCTCTCCCAAACCTCTCTCAAGCCTTTGGGATCACATTTCCATGTAAGGGACTCCTTCCATTCTTATTTTTTCCCATGTTTCATTATTGTGTAATAACCTTTTAAATTAAATTAAAAATGTTTTTGTATGATTTTGAACCTCTCTTATATTCCCCTTATTATGTTTTAATGACGATATACCATTTTCTCACTCATTAATTCATCCCTTGTACACCTGTTACTATGCCGAAATTCTGTAAGGGGTTTTTTCCTTTCACATTTTATCCATGTTTCTTAATGTTGTTATACCCTTTTATTTTAAATTATAAATGTTTGGGATTGATTTCAAACCTCCCCATACTTCCCACATTATGTTTTAATGTTGAGAGATCCCTTTATCTCTCATTAATTCCTCTCATGTACACTATTTACAATGCTGAAATTCCGTAATGAATTTCTCTCTTCTCATTGACATTCAAGTAATTGTTTTGGTATTTTGAATCAAAATTCCATTTCATTTTTTAAGAAATGTATCAATATGAACCCTTACTATCCCTTTCATTTACATATTATGAGACACTCCTTTCTCTCTCATCAACCAATTTTATGAATTTTTATGTCACGTCGTTATGCTGCCGAAATTGCCCCGCGATTTTTCTCAAGCCAAAGTCATTGTGTAGTTAATACCATGCCCATTTATCTATCAAGGGTATTCAAATTTATGTAAATTTACTTATTGATTATAGAGTTTCATTTATGAATTCAAAATTAATTTATCGGTGAATAAATGATGATGTTTAATGAAACATTGTTTTATGATCCACATGGCACACTTATGGATGAAACAAAATGTTTAAGAAGGGTGCACCTTGATAGAACTTTAATGCATTGGGTAAAGAATAGTATCATGATACATCAAGTAAAATGAGTGCTTAATCACACTAATTCAAGTGTAATGAGGCTTTACTCATTCTAATTCAAGTGCAATGAGGGCTTACACACGCTCCATGTGCAATGAGCTTTGGATCATGCTAATACCATGTTAAGGGTTGTTGCCACATTTCCATGTTATGATAATCATGCTAAATCATGCCCTTATGTTCATGTTTCTTTTATGATACTTTGGAATGACTATTCACTAACATGTACTGTATTATTCATGTTATTTCTTTTTTACCCCATTACTAGGATTTATAACTCACACTTTTTTTATGAATGTCCTTAGGTTATCCCATGCAGTGCTAAGTACAGGGGAATGTACTGGTCATGTAGGGGAATATTTCCATAAATATGTTATGTTTCATGATTGAAGTTATTACACAATGTTCCTAATCCCAAAATACACTACAACTCTCGATATTCCATGTTATATCAAGTGAAGAGATTATATAAGAAATCATGATTGAGTGTGTAATAAAGTCCAGGGTTGTTATAGTTGGTATCAGAGACTTGGTTTAGTTATGTTGGGATTAAGATTAGAAACCCCTAGTGAAGCCTTAGAGATAATAATAAGTATAATAAAAACATCCCTAAATTTTGGTGAGTATTGAGTAATATGTTTATCAAGAAAATAAATCCATGTTTGGATATGAGAAGGTAGAGGCGACTCTGGCCTAGATATACCTATGAGTGAAAACTCTGAAAAGGAGTTTCAGTCTTAACCAGGGGTATCCTGGTACACGACAACATGTCATGTTTAACTATTGTTTACGACACTCTTGGGGGATATTCATTGGTAAATTAACAAGCATAGGATGAACCATTGTTAAGGGAATATAAAAAATTCCATAAGAATAAATTTTAGGAAGTAGATCATAGATAAAATAGATTGAAGCCTATATATTCATATATTAAGGAAATAAAAGCTATCAGTCATCCATTTTTGTCCTTGGATTATCCAATATGTGTTACCATTAACATTCCTTTTATTCCATCCAATGGCTGGTAATAGGAGGACTCGGGCTAACAACCGATGCGAAGATCAATGTAATGAATTCTCTAATGAGATGATCAATTCAATGGGAGCAGGAATTGTGAACATTGTCATGAAACTCTCTTAGTTTACTCAATATTGGAATGAATCATGGGTTAAGAGAAATGTTCACCCCACCCCCCCCCCTCAAGAAAGAAAAATTCATAATCAAGAGCTTAATGAGACAAAGGCCTCCTACTTTTAATAGATCATTTGATCTCTCAATTGACGAACAATGGATCAACTCCATTGAAAATATATTTTCCATCCATCAATTTTAAAAACAAGAGATGGTTATTCTAGATACTTATTGTATTGAGGGTGAATTCAGTAATCACTAGACATTGATCAAAAAATACAAAGCCTGAGGAGGAGATCGGGGTGTTGGAATGGAAGGATTTCTGGAAAATGTTTTTCAACTAATATTTCCCATGCACCCTCCAACATAATATGGAAAGAGATTTCATTTCCCTCAAGTAAAATGTTGACAAATCCATTAGAGCGTATGAATAAAAATTCTCAAGGATTGCAAGATACCCCTCTGGCTTTGACATTACCCTCGAATATAGGGTTTACCACTTCTTTGGTGGGATAAAACAGATCATACTGAAAGCCCTAGTGATTTATTACATCGATAGCTATGAAGAAATTTCTATTGTGCCCTCAAGGTAGAAATGGAGATTGAAAAATCTAATGGGTATCAAGGGGATAAGATGTGTAAGGTGGAATTAAATTATGGTGGTCTGATGGATAAATCCAACTATGCTAAAAAAATACATCACCCCACTTTCCAAAGGTGCGGATATAAGTACTCCAGAAATTTCTTAAAGGGGGAGAGGAAAATATTTAGGTGTAGAATATAAGGGAACATAGACATCAAATGATGAAAAAAAACTCATGGCTGCAACAGAGGAGAGAAACACTCTGTTCGACCCACAATGCATTGTTCATTGCTTCAAATGCAAAGAACCAGGGAACCTTGCAAATCAGTTCCCTAAGACAAGGGTCTTTAGGAAAAAAACCTCTAAGGAAAAAAGGGAAAGATTCTTCCATCACTACCACTAAAGTGAACCCTGAAAACAAAGTGTTGACACATATGCTTGTTATTCATTCAAGAATAGAGAATGTACATTTTGATTATGGTTCTACGCATAATTTTATATCCCGAAAGTTTTGTAGAACAATCCCAAAACCACCACAAATCATGGATATAAAGATATCAGTGAGTACAAAAAATGGGGAAATAAATTCATACCATAAATATAACACCTCCACTGTCATAATTTGAGGATTGAAATTCCTGACGAATGTCTTCATACTCACTCGGGTGGAATTTGATGCAATTCTCGGCATGTATTTTCTTTCCTTATATAGAGCCCACATATATTGCCACGACCCATCCCCCAGGGCCCATGCCGTGACTACACCAAGCCTACCTTTCATAGGCCAGGGGCTGGCGACTGGCACTAGAAAGGCATATTCCTTAAATGGGATGGCATTTCCTTTTAACTTGTTCAGACACACTATCCATGAACACAACAAGAAGCAACCATGATGTAATCTGTTGTTGTAAACGTGCACGGAATATAAAGAGTGTTGAATGTAAAAGAGACCGAAATACCAGACCAACTAAAAAAGGTACACTTACAACTTATAATGTAAAAAATAGCTCCACAATCATCAACTAAGGATCCTACCTAAAGTGTAGGTACAACTCACAATCAGTAGTCCTTGCGTCATGTCCCGCCAGATGGTCCACCTCTGAGTACCGTCCAATCCTGGATCCCTCAGCCTCGATCAATGTTGTCTGTTGTCTGCACAAGACACCACAAGGTGTGGGCGTATCCTATGAAGTGGTGAGTATAATGATACTCAGTAGGGACAACAAGACCCCTGTAGGTCTCCCAGTGTTCCACAAAGGAAATACCACAATGAAAGACCTCAATCTCAAGGAACGGAGCAATAGAAATCAACACTACAAAGGTATATTAGCACAAAAATACCTTAGTGATCAAAATATACTCATCTCATACATGAGAGAAGAATAACACAAAGGTAAATTAACTAAGGTAGAAATAACATATAGGTAACACCACTAAGATAGAAGCACCACACATGTAACACCACGTAGACAACACCACAAAGATAGAAGTACCACATAGTTAACATCACTGAGATAAAATTACCACACAGTTAACAACACGAAGAAAACCCCACAAAGGTAGAAGTACCAAACAGGTAAAAAACTCAGCTCACAATTAGGTATAACCAAAGTATAGAAGTACATATGATTAGTCGTATTCTAGATCTAACTATTCTATTAAGAGGAACTGATTCTAACCCACACAAGATTGATATGTACTATCCCCTGTTGACATACACATGATCTGACCCACACATGATCGGTATGAACTGACCCACACAGGATCACTGAGCAGTGACACACATAGGATATGATAGGTACTAAGCCTCGCTGACACACACAAGACCTGACCCATATAGGATCGGTACTTGTTGACCCACACAGGATAACAGAGCACTGACCCACACATCATCTGATAGGTACTAACCCCCGATAACCCACACATGATTTCACCCACATAGGATCGGTTTGTGCGGACCCACACAGGATCGCAGAGCACTAATCCATACAAGATCTTATAGTACTTTACCCACACATGATCGATAGATGCTGACTGACATAGGATCGATGTTATTCCTTAACGTTATAGCCTACCTCAGGATTCCTCACACCCGGTGCGCTCGAGTTCCATAGAATCTACACCTTGAGATATTGGTCGTACCTAGACCGCCGTTAAGCTCTAGGAAAAAGTAAACCAATAGATAGTTGTGTTGTAAGGTTTCCAACATGAATGATGGTGCGTAAATTGGATGCATGGTCTGTGAGTTATAAGAATTTTATATCCGAGGTCCATATTGGATACGGGTTCGATCCAACCCATCCACACTCCAACTATCTCCAAAACTCAAGTGGATTATACCCAAAGAACCTTATCGATCCGAGGATCCCTACATCATAGAAAGTTCATCAAATGGTTATCTGGTTCTCATGATATGGATCTTTAAGTGTTTCGGGGTCCGGTTCGACCCGGTCAGACCGACCGGTCCCAACCTGGTCTAGTCCGGGCCATGCAGGGCTCGGACCACTGGAACAAGGTATGGACCGGGCCATAAGGGGGTGGCCTTGGCTGCAAGGGGGCGACAAGCAAAGGGCGAACCGACCCGGAATTGGGGAGGCCCTCAAAGGTGTCATAAGGGGGTGTGAAAAAAGGAAGCCCGACTCACAAGGGGCGTCCCGACCCACAACGGGGAAGCCCAACCCACCGATCCAGCCAACAAGGGGGGAACATCACACCAGGCGCATGGCTCACTAGATAGGCGGCCCTGCCACCAGTGGCATGACCTGCAAGGGGGCACGACCTCTTGTACTCTTGAGCTACCAGTGGGTAGGGAGGGGGTCCCCCCCCCCGGTATCCTGAACGGCCCAAAGGCCATTCGGATTTTTGAAACAACAGTGCCATGTGGGCGTGACCCCATCACTATGGGACACGCTGGGTAGGTGCGGGTTCTACCTCTGCCGCAACCCTCTTCTCATTGCTGGCGTGCTGGTTGCGCCTCCTCCTCTTCCACAACCGGATGATGTGACGACTTCCTTCTCCGACCGTCGTGGCTGACGAGTTGTGACCCCTTTCTCACCGGTGGCACACAACAGCATGCCACACGCCATCCGCTGCTGGCGAGTTTCGGACACTGCAATAGCTGTCATGGCTTTGTGCCATATCCTCCTCATGCGGTGTGCATCAGCGTACTGCCTCCTTCATAGCCGGTTTGTGCCGTTGCGTTGGCGGTCTTCCATGGAGGGTGCAAGGGTAGACAAGTAGTGAAGGGTTCGGGCTAGGTTCGTTATGCCCGCTCCCACTGCATTATTTCGTAATCATGAGGGAGGATTAATGGGTTCATGAATTTCACTTCAAATAAACAAGAATCAATCCCCTTCCTCAAGAATGACAAAGAAACATCTAAGGTTGAGGAAGTGGGTAAGTTTTCTCCATCCCCCACAGTAGCCTCCAATGACGTTGATTGATCGTAAATATGTAGTGTGGGGTTTCGGTGTCACTAGTCACCTCCACTGGAACTAGCTTCGTCCTCCAATGGTTTGGTGTCTCGACACTTTTTCATCACTTCATTTCTTGGAGAAGTAGTGCAGACACCTCTACCCAAGATCCATATAAATAAGTGTTGGAGAGGGTGTGATACATTCATAGAATAGATGGATGCCCATTAATTAGGAACCTTCCAAATTCCACAATAGTGCAGTTACATAGAATTGAAAGGTCAAGCCATTTATTGGCTTGAAACATCGCTGGTCCCATACTCTGCTTGTCCGTTGGAGAAAAAGTTAAAAGAGAAAATAAAAATTATCTAAGTTATTTTTATTATTCTTTTAAAAGACCCAAAACATCACTTTTTCTCCATACTAATACAGTCAAAGGGAAGCCTCTCCAAAGAGAATCATGGCGCTATAGATTTAACGGTGTCCTCGGATTTATAATCCCAGCACTGGTTGGAATGTTTGAAAATTCCACTCGGACATTTACTGAACGTACCAAAATAGATGTTCCGAAATTCGTTGTGGTCACACCGGGCCTCTAAATAACACACCGTTAATTTTGGCTGACTCGTATTAATTCCATATAATTACAAACATCACATAGAAAATCATTTTCATTACATTCTCCCAACCTTAGGGATTTTCTTCCATGAAATACACAACATAGACTAAGTGAACAAATGGGGGCACTGAGAAAAAATTTGAGCATCTCACTCCCATTTTCTCTTTCGGAGGTTCCCATGCTGCTAGTGAACGCACACCAGAGGTATCGACCACCAATGAAGGACCCACTCCTGTCGATCCTCAATCTCTATTGGAACCTCCATAAACATCACTCTATCATCAATGTCTAGCTTGTTGTGGTCGATGATGTGATCTGGGTCATGCACGTATCTCCTCATCTGGGATACTTGGAAGGAATCATGACCCTCTCTAACTACGGTGGATGTTCCAAGTGTTATGCCACCTCACCAATCCTACTAAGTATCAAAAATGGTCCAATAATCCTCGATGATAACTGGTTGCCTCAGCCAAATATCCATAAACCTCATCGAGTTGAGACCTGTAGGAATACATGTTCTCTCTCCTTGAACTCCAAAGGTATTTTCCTCTTATCACCATAAGACTTTTTTCTGCTCTATGTAGTCTTTATTTGCTCTTGGATGATCTTCACCTTCTTTGCGGTAGCCCGTACCATCTCTAGACACATAAATGCAGACTCCCCTGGGTCTGTCCAGCATTGAGGTGATCTACATGGTCGACTATACAAGTCCTCTAATGGTGCGATACTGATGGTGGGGTGATAGCTATTGTTGTATGAAAACTCCACCAAGGGAAATTGATCCTCCCAACTGTGCAAAAAATCTTGGATGTAAGAACGAAGCATGTCCTCTAGTGTTTGTATGGTCCGCTCAGTCTTACCATCCATCTGAGGATGAAAGGTAGTACTCAAATGAAGCTAAGTCCCAAATGCCTCCTTCAACCCCTTCTACAATCGGGAAGTAAAACGTGCATCACGGTTAAAGATGATCGTTGATTGCACCCCATGGAGTCACTCAATCTTCTGTATGTAGAGGTATCCCAAGCCCTCTACTGATCACAGCTCTTGGATAGGTAAGAAGTGGTCTGACTTGGTGAGTCTGTCAACGACCACCTAGATAGAATTGTGTTACATGGACGTACGTGAAAGCCCTATCACAATGTCTACAGATATTCCATCTCACTTCTACAATGTCACCTATAGTGGTTGTGCTAAGCCTATTGGAACCTATTGCTCGGCCTTCACTTTCTGACAAGTGATGCATCGAGAAAAAAACTCAACCACTACTTTCATCATCTGTGTCCACTCGTGTTGATGTCAAAGGTCCTCGTACATCTTCGCCACACCAGGATTCAATACTAGAGGGGACGTATAGAACTCCCTCAACACCTCCTCTTGTATCATCACGGGTACCCTGGTACATCCTATGAAGATTCTAACATGCTCCCCACCTTCAGAAAATCAATTAGGAGCCTGTCCTGAGGATATCTGAGCATGTCGAACCTCGCTGTCAATGTCCCCATTTTGTGCCTCCCAGACTCACTGATGGAGTAGGGGAGTGACTATCATAGACTGGAGGTAATATGATCCATCTTTATCCATGAAGAATATCTGCAATGCGGATAGCTTCTCTACGCCTAACTTAGAAACAATAAACTAGAACTCTTGCTGAGTGAATCTTCTTCTACATTTCCCTTCAAAGGAGTATATACTATCTCAAAGTCATAGTCCTGGAGGAACACAATCCATCACCGCTGTCTCAGGATCAGGTCCTTCTGAGAGATGATATACCCTACACTCTTGAGATCAGAGTAAACTGTAAATCAATTTCCTATTAATTAAGGTTGCCACATATTTAGGGTGAGGAACACTACAGCTAACTCCACATCATGGGTAGCATAGTTCTACTCATGTTTCCACAACTGTTGTGAGCCATAAGAGATCATTTCTTTCTCCTACGTTTGGACACACCCAATCTTGTTCCCTTATGCATTGTAGTAGACTACATACCCAATGCCCTCTTCTGGTAGCCACAATATGGGGGTACTCATCAGTCTCTACCTCAACTTCTGAAAAACATGCTGGAATCTCTACATCCATACGAAGGGTGGTCCCTTCTTCATCAAAGCCGAAAAGGGTGCCGCAACTCTGGAAATGTTAGGCATGAATCTCTGGTAGTATCCATCCAACCCTAGGAAACTCCATACCTCGACCACACTTCTAGGTAGATCCTAATCAAGTATAGCCTAAATTTTCACTAGATCCACTACAACTCCGGCCTCTGAGAAAATGTTTCCCAAAATGTGGACCGCTCGTATCCGTAACTGGCACTTCGAGAGCTTACCACAAAGCTGGTGATCTCAAAGTGTATCTAGAAAAATCTGTAGATGATATGCATGATCCTCCTCCATCACTGAGTATATAAATATTTCATCGATGAAGACCACCACAAAGTGACCAAGATATTTCTGAAATATCCTATTCATGAGTCCCATAAACACTACTGGGGAATTAGTCACACCAAATGGCATAACCAAGAACTCATAGTTGGCATACCGACATCGAAAGGCCATCTTCTGCACATCCTCATCTCTTACCCTAAGCTGATGATAGCCTGATCTAAGGTCTATCTTCAAAAACCAATGATCTCCCTTCAGTTAATCAAAAAGATCATCAACCTTTAGAAGTGGATACGTGTTCTTAAGGGTTATCTGGTTCAGTCACCGATAGTCCACACAGAGTCTCAAACTCCCACTTTCCTTCTTGGTGAACAAAATCGGGGCTGCCCATTGAGAAACACTGGGCCTTATGAACCCCTATATATATAGGTCCTCCAACTATACCCATAACTCATGAACCTTTGTGGGAGCCATCCAATATGATGGTGTAGATATTTTTTCATCCCGGGGTATAGGTCGATGTAAAATTTTACGTCTCTTCATGGAGGTAATCTCAGAACATCATCAAAAAAGACATTGGCATACTGGTCCACCTTTTCTGGACAGTAGGGAAACTCAACATCTACTTCTATGAGAGTATGTCTAGCAAACAGATGTGTAATCAGTTTCACCCTCCTCTGGGTAAGTCCATCCCGTGCTGCAAAGGTTCCCTTCCTTTCGGTAAAAGAAAACCTGGTCCCATCATGGAGGACACATAGATATTTTCCATAAATATAGTAAATATGAGCATGGACTATGGATAACCAGTCCGTAGACAAGATGACATGATAAGGTCTGGACGCATCTACTATAAGATCCGAACTGAATCTATCACCTCCTAGTGTAAGCTAACACTATCGGCACCAATGTGTAATCATCGAATCCTCTCCCATATAGGTCTTTATAAATAATGATCAATCCAACAGCTCCACCAAAATCTATGAGCTCCGAACGAGGGTCATAGAAATAAAATACTGACTATAACTAGTGTATATAAGTACTAAAACTAAGGTGGAGTAGACACAGATCATACCTCTAATAATATCTAGAGATTCATGGTCATAAGACTTAGCTTCCTGGAGCTAAGGTTCTTCTTGTCCACGTACTCTCTATGATCGGGGTGGACCACCTGAAGGTGGTGGTGGCAGATCCAAGAATCATCGCCCACAAACTGTTGCACAGAAAGATCCTCTCCCACGTCCTCCTACTGCCTGTGGACATCCTTGATCGAATATCTGCCTCTTCATTGGTAGTCCCTCAACTTTCTTCTAGTCGTTTGTATGGTGGGTTTGGAAATTGTGATCCATGTGACCCTACCCGCCACACGTGTAGCACTGCCTACTCCTCAACTGTCCTCCTCTATTCCAAGAGACACACACCACAAACATTGTATCCTGAGGTCGTCCACCAGAAGGTCTGGCTCACATGGACCCCTATGTCATCCGCCTACTGCCTACTACATATGACTCTACTACCTAACGTATGATGGTGGCTCTCGCTGTCAGCGCGTTCTCATCTATGAAACTCTCCACAAAAATCGCTCACTCTAGTATCCCAATGTATATCAGAATACTGAGTGTTATCAAAGATTCCCTAATATCCCATAATAGACTCTACTAAAAGGTCCATGCCCTAATGAAAGGGTTCTGTACCATGTCGGTGGAGTAGTGGTAGAAATTAGTGAACCTCACTGAGTACTGGGCCACAGTCATGCTGCCCTGCTATAAGTGCAGCAGCTTCTATAAACGCACAGAGTGTAGGGTCATTGGGATGACCTCTGTCCTGAAAAGACTCTAAAAGTCCACCCAGATGAGGGTCACCTCATCATGTATCTGGAGCATCAATATCCTCCATTTCCATGTTTCTGCCTAGAAATGACGGGCTGGTAGGATCCCCATAAGGTCAATTGGTGTCCCAACCAATAGATAAAGTCTGACTACAACCTCCAGCTATTCCTTAGCCGCCTACGGGTCCATCTCGCCTTGGAACCTCAGAGGCCTCTACCATTGAAACTCGTGCAAAGAACTCAGTCTGTGTGTATATTCTCCTAGTGGAGATAGTGGAAATGGCTTCCCAATTGGTAGCGGTGCCGGTACACCACCCAACGGTGTTAATGACATAAGAGGGCCCTGCACTGAGGTCTCATCACGTGGTTGGTCATCATCACATACTCACTCAGAAATCCTGCCTGGATATCTACATGGTGGAATCCTAAAAGAAAACAGGTGTTCCATTGTCATTATGTAATACGTGGTGAGCTGACTTAGAAGAACAAAAGAAAACTTTTCAAAACCCACACAATCAGTGTTTTCATGCGTTGAGTCTGAAATCAGAATTTAGGGTCCTGGTGTATGGATATGTCAACTGCCGCCCAAAACTAGATTCCCCAATCTAAAAAACACACTCATAACACTAAACACTATTTCCAAACAGAAAATATCAGAGTTCTAGTTATATGGTAGAACTGACTCCTATGATACCACTTTGTTACGATCCGTCCCCCAGGGACCGTGCTGTGACTACCCCAAGCATGCCTTCTATAGCCTGGGGAAGGAGACTAGCACTAAAATGGTGTATTCCTAAAATGGGAAGGAATTGAATTTTAACCTGTTCAGACACAGTCCAAGAACACAAAAAATAAGCAACCACAAAGTAATCTGTTATTGTAAAAGTGCACTGGAAGTAATGAGGTAAGAAAGTAAAAGGGGTTGGAATACAAGTCCAACTGAAAATAGTAAAAGTACAACTAGAAAGATATAAAACAACCCCTAGATCGTCCATTTAGGATCCTACATGAAGGGTAGGTATAACTCAAAAATAGTAGTCCC
Source organism: Viscum album (assembly GCA_963277665.1). Classification (NCBI taxonomy): domain Eukaryota; kingdom Viridiplantae; phylum Streptophyta; class Magnoliopsida; order Santalales; family Viscaceae; genus Viscum; species Viscum album. The sequence continues at coordinate 634,320,543 of OY728155.1, read as the reverse complement.
TGTGTCACGTCACGCCAGATGGTCCACCTTCGAGTATCATCCAATACTGGCTCCCTTATCCTCAGTCAATGTTATTCGTCATCTGCACAAGTCACAACAAGGTGTGAGAATAGCCCATGCAGGGTTGAGTATAAAGATACCCAGCAGGGACCCCAATACCCCTGTAGGTCTCCCAGAGTTCCACAAAGGAAATACAACAAAACAAGACCTTAATCTCAAGGCACAATGAAATAGACATCAACACTTCTTATGTATATAATCATACAAATACCCTTTTTATCTTGATATAATAATCAAATATATGAGGGAATAATACCAAAATGGTAACACCATGAAGGTAGAAATACCACATAGGTAACAACACTAAGATATAAGTACCACACAGGTAACACCACGTAGACAAGACCACAAAGGTAGATGTAACACATATGTAACACCACTGAGATAGATTTACCACACATGTAACACCACAAAGACAACACCACAAAGGTAACAATACCACACAGGTAAAAGACTCAACTCACGATCAGTTATAATTTTATAATATAATTACAGATGATTAGTCATAGGTAGATCATCTTATTCTGTTAAAAGACAATGATGCTTACCCACACAGGATCTATAGGTACTAACCCTCGCTATCCCACACAAGATTCGACCCACATAGGATTGGTATGAGTTGACCCTCATAGGATCGATAAGAGCTGAGCCAGAAAGGATCTAATAGGAACTAACCCTACTGACCCACATAGGATCTAACCCACATTGGATCAGTATGCACTAACCCACACAGGATTGCAGAGTGCTGACCCACACAGGATCTGATAAGTACTAACTGCCAATGAACCACACAACATCTGAACCACATAATATTGGTATACGTTGACCCACACAAGATCACTGAGTGGTGACACACATAAGATATAATAGTATCTGACCCACACTAGATCAATAGATGTTGACCAACATTGGATCGATTTTTTTCCTTAACGTTACAGCCTGCCTCAGGATTCCTCACACCCTGTGTGCTTGAGTTCCCTAGAATATGCCCCTAGATATATCAATCATACCTCAACCACCTCAAATATCCAGAAAAGAGTAACCCAAAGGATCGCTATGTTGTAAGGGTTCCAACACGATAGACGATATGTCAATCAGACTCTCAATCTGTGAGTTATAAGCATTTTAGTCCCAAGGGAACAGTTAGATTAGGGTTCAATCCAACCCATCCATACGTCTGGTTCATTAATCAAACGTCTGGTTCTCATGATATGGCCCTTTAAGTATTTCTGGGTCCGGTTGGGCCTAGGTCTGGTTCGACCCAGCCCGACCCAGTCAGGGCTGGGCTGAGGTCCGGCCGGGGTCACAAGGGGGTGGCCCAAAAAGGGCAGACCGACCCACGATGGGGTGGCCCACAAAGGTGGCCTATCCCAAAATGTGGAGGCCTGAAAGGGCCACCCGACCCGCAATGGGCAGCCCGACCCGCAAGGTGGCAACCAGGCCCACCAGTCCGTGCCGCAAGGGGGGAGGGCCCACCAGATGCACGACCCAATGGGCAGGTGGCCTGGTTGTATGAGACACAATCCTAATGGGGGCGCGACCTGCTGTCTGCCTCAGCTAGTAAAGGGGGTGGGGGGTGCCCCCCCCCCCCGGTATCCCGAACGGCCTTCAGGCCGTTCGGTTTTGTGAAACAGCGACGCCACGTCGGTGACACCCAGTTGCTATGGAACCCAATGAGTAGGCGTTGGTTTTTCCTCCGTCGCAGCATCAGTCACGACCCTCTACTCACCGGCGGTGCATTGGTAACACTGCCTCCCCTTCCGCCTTTGACTAATTTGCCGGCTACATTCTTTGACCGCCACACCTGACGAGCCACGACCCCATACTGACCAGCGGCGTGTGATGGCGCTCTACACCTCCTCCATGGCGAGTCAGTGTTAGCCACTCCGATGACCACCGCAACATAGTGACATGACCACCATTTGTGGCATGCGTCAGCATACCGCCTCCTTCGTAGTCGTTCGGGGTAGCCGTGCTAGCGGTGTTCCACAAAGGTCGCAATGGTAGCAATGTGGTGGAGGGTTTGGGATGGGTTCATTAGACCCACACCCTCCGTATTATCTCTTAATCAAGAGGGATGATTAATGTGTTCAATAAATTCACTTGAAATAAACAAGAATCAAACCCCTACCTCAAGAATGATGGAGAAATGACCACGATTGAGAAAGTGGGTCGGTGTTCGTCGTCCCCTGCACTAGCCCGCAACAACATCGCTCGGTTTTCAATATCTAGTTCAGGGTTTCAGTGTTTCTAGTTACCTCCCACTAGAACCGGCTCTATCCACCAAGGGTTTCGCATCTTCGCACATTTTCAGCACATCGTTTCTTGGAAAAGCAGTGCCGAAACCTCTCCCCAAGATCCATATCCATAGGAGAGGGGGAGGGTGTGCATCGTTAGTTTAATTGATGGTGTCCCATTAATTAGGAACCTTCCTAATTTCCCAATGGTGTAGTTTCTTAGAATTAAAAATTCAAGAAATTTATTGTCTTGACATGTCACTGGTACCACACTCCACTAGTCTGTTGGAGGAAATGATAAAAGAGAAAATAAAAATTAACTAATTTATTTTTATTATTCTTTTAAAAGTCCCAAAACACAACTTTCTCTCTATACCTGCTACAGTCAATGTGTATCCATCCTTAAGTGAATCTTTGCACTGCGTATTCAACAGTGTCCTCCAATTTTTAATCCAAGCATCGATTCAAAAGTTAGAAAACTTTGCCTGCGCAATTACTTAATGTACCAAAAAAAAGTTCCAAAATTTGTTTTGGGCACACCGGGCCTCGAAATCTTGAACCGTCAATTTTTGCAGACTCGTAGTAATTCCATATAATAAAAAAAATTACATGTAAAAAAATCCGGGTCTTTACATAAATTTCCATAAGAATGAATATCACAATCTATATAGACAATCGACCCTCGATTCTATAAAAGTTCAAGGAGGAAGATTAATCTTCTTTAGAACCATCATCTCAAGCGTAGATATTACTACCATATGAGCATGAATATCTGTCTCAGATTATTGAGTCTGAGGAAGAAACCATCCTTAAAGACATGCCTATTGTGATGGAATTCACTAAATGTTTTTTCTGAGGATTGGTCTGGTCTTCCTCCTAGAAGATAAGTATAATTCTAAATAGACCTTATAACCATATAATTACCAATATCCAAGACTCAGTATAGAATTGATGTTGTTGAGATTGAGACGTTGAAGAAACTGATACAAGATAATATTAATAAAGGTTTTATATACCCAAGTGCTTCACCATGGGGTGAACCAGTCCTCTTTATCAAGAAGAATGATGGGTCAATGTGCCTTTAGACTTATTATCGTGATCACAAAAAATTCATGATAAAGAACAAGTATCCTCTTCCATGAATTGACAACTTGTTCAATCAGCTACGTGGAGAAAAATCCATTTCCAAGGTGGATTTGCGGCCAGGATATTACAATGTAATAGTGAAGAAGGAGGATATCCCCAATACTTCTTTTTGTACTAGGTATGGGCTCTATGAATTCATTGTAATTCCTTTAGGACTCACTAATGCTCCATCCATTGTCATGGACTTGATGAATAGAGTCTTTAGAGATTACCTGGGCAAATTTGTGGTAGTATTTTTAGATGATATTCTAAGATACTCCAAAACCAAGTAGGAGCATGAGGAGCATCTATGAACTATACTAGAGACCTTGTGAAAGGATAAACTCTATGAAAAGTACATAAAGTGTGAGTTATGGTTGAAGGAAGTCTCATTATTGGGTCATATCATTACAAGCAATGGGATATCTATGAAACCCTCCAAGACAGCTGCAATTACGGGATTGATGAGGCCAACATTGGTAATGGATATCAGTAGCTTCTTGGGGATAACTGGATATTATTACCAATTTGTGAGAAATTTTTCACGATTTTTCAAACCTCTTACAAAGATAACTCAAAAGGAAAAAATTTTGCTTAGCGTGATGAAGGCGAAGAGATATTAAAGGAGTTGAAAAAGAGGCTTATCATTACACCAGTACTCACACTCTCAATAATTGGATAACTCTTTATGGTGTATAGTGATGCTTCAAAGAGGGTTTAAGGTTGTGTGCTAATGAAAAATGATAAAGTAATAACATATTCCTCAAGGGAGATGAAAATTCATGAGCAGAACTATCCCACACATGATATGGAGTTGGCGGCTGTGATCATTGCACTGAAAATCTGGAAGCATTATCTTTATGGGGAGAAGTGTTAGATATATACTGATCACAAGAGCCTAAAACATATATTCCCACAAAAGAGCTTAATATGTTATAAATAATATGGATAAAAATCATCAAGGATTATGAAATCTCAATCCACTACCATCCTGGTAAGACAAACAATGTGGCAGATACACTAAGTAGAAAAGATCCTGCATCTATATTAATGATGAGAATTGAAAAGGATCCAATATTTTTAGATTTAGAAGGATGGATATGAGAATCATTAAGTGATGAAAATTATTAATCCTTTCTGAAATTATTACTCTCCCATCCCTTGTGGAGAAAATAATCGATGATCAAAGAAAGGATGTCAAAATTATGAAAAGGGTGGAAGCTATCAGAAATGGGAAATCCTTAGAGTTCGTGGTTGACAAGGATGGAATTGTGAGATTTTGTTCATGATTATATATACCATCCAATACAGAGATAATAAAAGTGCTTCTGAATGACGCACACAGATCAACCTTATCTATTCATCCAAGGATCACAAAGATGTATTGAGATATCTGAGAAAACTTTTGTTGGGACAATATGAAAAGGGAGATTTCTGAATATACATCAAAGTGCCTGGTATGTCAGTAAGTGAAGGCTGAGAGCCAAAATTATATGTGGATGATGCAACCACTACCCATACCAATATGGAAGTGTGAGAACATTACCATTGAAATTGTCACTGGACATACTAGGAAATCGGGATGAAACAATTCTATATGTGTTGTTGTGGATCATATTAAGAAGACAACTCACATTATCGCGATCCGATAGGACTTATCAATGGATCAACATGCAGAAATTTACAACAAATAAGTGGTAATTATGCATAGAGTACCAATATATATTGTATCTTATCGTGATCTGAGATTCACCTTGAAGTTCTTGAAAAGTCTCCAACATGCTTTAAGCACAGAACTGAACATCAGCATGGCCTATAATCCCCAAACTAATGGCCAATATGAGTGTACTATTTATAAAATGTAAAATATGTTAATATCATGTTCTATGGACTTAAAAGGAGGATGGGACCAACATCTTCCACTGGTTGAATTCTCCTATAATAATAGTTTTGACTTGATCATCTTAATGTAACAATATGAAGCCCTTTGTGGGAAAACGTGTTGGACACTGGCATATTGGGATGAAGTTGGTGAGCATTAGCTGCTTGGACCTTAAATTGTTGAAGAAATTGTGGAGAAGGTGAAAACCATTCAGTAGTATATCTAGGGAGCCCAAATTCAACAGAAGAGTTAGGCAAATAACTGTCAATGAGACCTTCAGATAAATGTTAGATAAATAGTATTTCTATGCATTTCTCCATAGAATAAGAATATGATGTTTGGAAAGAAAGGGAAGATGGGTCCTATGTACATTGGCCCCATCGAGATTCTTGATCATGTTTGGGTTTTGGCCTATCGACTAGCACATCCACCTATAATAGCCAATGTACATGATGTCTATCATGTATCCCTATTAAATAGGCACATACCAGACCTTTCACATGTACTCTCTTCAATGGTATTACAATTAGAGGATGATATTTCTTATTAGAAGAATCCAGTGAATATCTTAGATCATAGAGATAATGTTCAACATAACTTGACTACCCACCTAGTCCAGGAACTATGGAGAAACCATAAGTACGAAGAGGAAACATGGGAATTGGAAGAGGAAATGAAGGATAAGTACCTGAACCTGTTCCAACAAAGAATGTAAAACGAAATTTCTAGGGTGAAATTTCATAAGGGGGGAAGATTATAAGGACCCATTCTTTCTCTAATAAAAATTTCTCTTGATCTGATTAAATGTATTATTATGTAAAATGGTTATATAAAACATATGAACGTCCTTGGTTTTTTGTTTTTGGATTTCAAAATACTATTATGTATTGTGACCGTTTATAATAATGTTTTTAAACACGGATCACAAGATTAGTATATATTTATATGGATTTAAAAAATCTAATTTACTTAGACAAAGGAAGCAATGACCTCATATAGTAGAATTGCTCCATATAAATCCAATTTATTGGAGCTTATAAATGAGGTGGCATCATTAGGCTTCGCTCTTGACCAAGCCCAAGGTGATATTTAATACATAAGGAAAGAATGGAACTGCCTACAGGAGAAGTCGAAGTTGATAAATATGACCACCCGAGTGATGTTATCTGAGCCACCCCAAGAGTCTGTCACAATCGCACACCTTACCCTTAGGTCATATGCGGGTGTTATAATGGGTTATGTAAAAAGAACATAGCACAATGCTTATGTGTCTTATTTTTGTAAATATTAAAGAATATAAATTAATTTTATTATTGTTATTTGGTAAATAGTTTTTAATGCATAAATAATATTTTTTTATTTAATGTACAATTAAGATGTATATTTTTATGAATTAATGGATTTTTTAATTAAATAATATTCTAATAAAATATTATTACTATATTAATTTTTATTAAATATAAATTATCATATAAGTTTTATGAATACAATTTTAATTTTTATGGTTTGAAATATATTTTTGTCAAAACCCAAGAATTTTGGATAAAGGTCAGTTTTTATTTTAAAAGTAATAATTCACATATTTAGAAAATTATTTAGAAAAAATGAATATTATTTTTGGAATCTGGAAGTAGAAATTATCCAACAGTTAATGTTTCATAATTTTCTGAGACAGTCAAATTGTTTGGTATAAATTAAATACTGTTTAAATATATAATTTGTTTTATGACATCATAATGACTCAATAGTGATGTAAATAAATTATATAAATGATTTTTTCTTCTAATATAAAATAATATGAATTTAGGTTTAATTTATTTATTTTAGAAAGACTAAGTGGACCCTCCAAGACTCATAAAACATTTTATCTTTTTATAATGATTTCCTTGATAGTGTGACTCACCTCCACAAAAGCAAGCCTAATATTTTAAGCATTTCATCCATTGGAAACAAAAAATAATGTTTTACACTACTCTTTGGAAGGAACCATGTGAAAAAACAATGGGAAGGTTTGAGGTCTTGATTAGTTTAAAAGGTGGATTCTCAAACCTAAATAATAAAGATTCCCTCTATGTTCCTATATAAACCCACCGAATCTCACACTTCCTCTTCACATAAATCCTTTGGTGCTCGACCAAAACTTTCCCTTATCTCTCTAAAATCATCCCAAGGATCCCCAAGATCCCAAGAAGACTCTCTCAAGCCACACGCAAGCCATTGGGATCACACTTCCAAGTAAGGGATTTATTCCTTTCATATTTGCATCTCATTTTCTTTATGTTGTAATACCCTTTTAATTTCAATTACAAAGGTTGGTGTATTATTTATAACCTCCCTTATATTCCACAACTTATTTTTGAATTAGGATATACCACTTCCTCTCTCATTAATTCCTCCCATGTACATGCGTTACCATGTCGAAATTCAGTATGGGATTCCTTCTTTTCTCATTTTATCCATGTTTCTTAATATTGTTATGCCCTTTTATTTTCAATTATAAAAGTGAGGGTATGATTATTAACCTCCCCTATACAGACTTAGTTATATTTTAATGATGATAGTTCCCTTTCTCTCTCTTTAATTACTCCCATGTACACCTGTTACCATGCCGAAATTCCAAAAGAAATTTCTCTCTTCTCATTCACATTCAAGAAATTCTTTTGTATTATGAATCTAAATTCCATTAAATTTATTGGGAGAAGTATCTATATGAAACATTTCTATACATTTCATGTATATATTACAATATGACCCTTTACCTTTCATCATCCATTTTTATTAATTCTTATGACACGTCGTTATGCTTCAGCAATTGTACTCAGTTTTTTCTCGAGCCGAAGTCATTTTGTAGTGAATAACATACCCATTTTTATATCAAGGATATTAACCTTTATGAACATTTAATTATTGAATATATAGATTCAATTATGAATTCTAAATTCCTTTATCATGGAATAAATGATGATTTTTAATGACCCCATGTTTTATGATCCATGTGGCACACTTATGCATGAAATGAAATGTTTAAGAAGGGTGTGCCATGATAGCGCTCCAATGCATTGGGTAGAGAATAGTATCATGACTCATCAAGTTAAATAAGGGTTTACTCATACTAAATCAAGTTAAATGTGGGTTTAATCATTATAATTCAAGTGAAATGAGGGTTTACTCATTCTCCATGTGCAATGATCCTTGTCCCACGCTAATACCATGTTAAGTGTTGTCGCCACATTTCCATGTTATGATAATGATGATATATCATGCCTTTATTTTCATGTTTCTATTATGATCCTTTGGTAGTAATATTGCCTAAAAAGTATTGTATTCTTCATGTTATTCCTTTTTTACACCCTTACTTAGCATTATAGATCACCCTTTTCTTATGAATGTCCTCAGTGTTTTTATGCCATGCTATGTAAGAGGGAAAGTAGTGGGCATGTAAAGGAAGTTTTCAATAAAGATTTTGTGTTTCATGTTTTAAGTTTTTATCTATTGTTCTTGAGACCCAAATACACTATAACTCTTTATATTCCATGTTGTATCAAGTAAATATTTTATGTGATAAATCATGTTTAAGTGTGTAATAATGATCATGGTTTTTATACTGGTCATCTAATATTTTCCTAAAACAATATCATGGTATTCATATTTAGTATATGAGACCCCAAAACCTATTTTTACTCACACTATTTCTTGAATTTATATCCACGTTGGGTTATCACTAAGGAATGGACGTTTTTTACAATTTTTTCACAACTCTTTGATCTATAACTGAGAGATTCAATTTGGTCAAAACTCTAGAGCCTAAAACAAATAATAGGAAACTAGTCAGGTTTTTTTAACTTAAATTTGAAAGAATTAATACCTATGAAAAATTTGTAGTTTAATATATCAAACATTGGTTTTTCATTTATTCCAATTCATGTAAGATTATTACAGGTAAGAAACACTTATTATGTATAAACCTATATGAAATTAAGCCTTAAATTACTTTTGGACAATGATGTATAACCTTAAACTCTCTAAACAACATTTTATAAAATTAATGGCCTTAAATTATAGAAAAAACTTGTTAAGTAAAAATCCTAAAACAATGTTACCTGTGAAAAAATTTACATATCACTCACTAAGATAAAACCATTACTTGGTTTATAAAAATTTCAAGACACATAAAATAATGATATAAAAAGTCCATAAATTTAAAATTTATCCATATTAAGATTATTTGTGTGATTGCTGGTCCCATTTGTTGAAAAAAACATTATTATAGCCATGTGATCTCACATATGAATTTATTTCACTAGACTAAAATGGATTTTAAAAATTTTACATAGGTTCTTAAAAATCACTATATAAAAAAATTACATCAAAACACAACTTATGATCTTAATTTTGTTGAGAAAAAATTATTTCATTACAAAAAATATATAATCCTTATATTAGAATGACCACACATAAGTTTAACACCTGGATTCCCTATACATATCCAATAATAAACATCATAGTGGGAAATGTCTTTATTAATTCCCAATATAGACCAGCCTTAGTTTGTGGTAATGATGTAAGTGAACATTAGAAACTAATACAAATACATGAGCACACAACTATGAGGTGATTACATTTTTTATTCCAATAAAATAATCTAGCTTTAATTATTAGAAAAAATAATGTACACATTGATAGCTAATGTGGGGAACCAAATTTTTAATTCATGATTATCACATTATATTTAATATAAAAAACATTATAGTAATATATTCCTTAATAGAGAGGTTTTGTATCTTGCGACAATTAGTTCCACACTTCATGAGTATATAATATAACATAAACTATATTTAAATACATTTTCATAGTCATTATAAAATATCACAAATTATCTATTGAAAATGTATTCACTATAGGATAAAAACAAATAAAGGGGTGATCTAAAATCCTAATAAGGGGAGGAATAAAATGGAAAGAAAAAGAGACAAGAAAAAATAACAAATGGGTGAGAATATTAATGATAATCATATCATAATAATATTATCATCATCATAATTATGATGGAATCATTTGGGAAAATTCAAGGATTCTAGAAAATTCATAGTAATGGAGCATTATAACACATTATTAAAATGACATACGTAGTTATGAACAAAGATAACATTTTATTTATGCACAAAATATATGAATAAATATTATCATCATAACTGTGAAAAAAATAGAATCATGATATTTAATAATACATATAATCCCATAAGATATATTACATTACACAATGAATTGGAGGGCCATATAATATTTTACCACCTGCCACAATATATTATCTTCAAAATAATTCTTGAGACATGGAAATGAAATATATAATATTATTATTAAGGAAATAATCTCATAGATATGAATATATTTCATAAAGATTTTTGAAATCATAATTTTATGACTAGCCATTTGGTGTTTCTAAATAAATAATGGGGTTCATATTTTGGCATACAATTTCGTTATTTCATATGAAAATAATAAATACCCTAGGAGGAGTTAATGAGTTGTCTTGGAAAATAATTCTTTTTAAAAATACATATATGTGACTTATAAATCATTTTAATATGGTTATATCATGTACATATCCATAAATTAAATGTTAAGAATATTGAAATGGATTTATAAATGTAATATAATATATTACTTACGGAAAAATTAGACTATTTATAACAACAAAACGGATTTAGGGGAAAAAATCCCTTGACCATTGATCTTATGTAATTTTTCACCTTTTTTACTCCTGTATAAAAAATAAAATTTAAAAATAGTAGTTCATTATTTTTATTATTCACAATTTTTTAGTTATAATATTTGTATTTTATTTTAAATTTTCTTTGTTAAAGGTTTATGGTTCTCATATTATGATTTCCTTAAAATTATCTCCTCTTCACCCAATTTTTTATTTTTGATTATTTCATTTTATGAATTTATAAAGTTAACTAAATAAGTTTATTAATACATATATTTATACATTTTTATAATATAAATAATTTATTATGATCATTCATGATTATGAATATATATATAGAATAGAAAAAATCTCTATGAGTGGTTAACTGACCAGTCCTGAGATATTTCTAGAAGAGGAGGTAAGAGATACATAACACGTAATTATAAATGAATTAGAATATTTACAAGATATTATCATTATAAAGATCCAATTAAAAATAAATTTATTTATTTTAACATAATAATGTTTAGAAAAAAATTTATGATATGGATTTATAAAATGAAAATTAAATAAAATGTTGAAAGGATGTTACCCATTTATTGATGTTTATCCCTTTATACAATAATTAAAATAATGTAATATTAAGGTCTTATTATTCTATAAAATAAATAAATGTTCCGAGAGGATTAATTTATGGTTATTGGGAATAGATTTTCCTTGGTAATTGTAAAGGAAGTTATTTTCCAAGGGTGGGATACGGTATATTTTTACTTGAGGAGTGTGGTGTTTTAGGAGAAAATATATAACAAAATATAATTTCCATGGAAAACATTATAATAGTGATATTTTTATAATTATAATGTTAATTTTATTAGAAATAATTTTTTTAATTCTTTAAATCAATTTGTAAACCAAATCATTTTTTTATTAATGGAAGTTGAAGAATGTTAAAAAAATTCTAATGGAAAATAATTATACTTTTGAATTTGGATAACACTATTTAGGATTAGAATTATAATTTATGGAATTAATTAACTTATTAATCATTTTTTTTATCCTAAAATTCTATAATTGATTATTTTTTTATCAAATCTTGACTTATATAATTTAAAAAATAATGTTTATGAAAAAATTGTAGTTTTTACAATTCATCCAAAAATTGATGTTTTTCTAAAAATTACCAAAAAACCCCTTACATGACTATGATTTTATTATTCTAAAAATTAAATTTATTTTACCTAAATATCTTTCCAACATGAGAAATTTTAATTATTCACATAGAAATTATTATTTTTATGGAATAAATAAAAATAATTTTTATTAAAATACTTCTTCTAGTTTCACATAATTTTTAGTCTTGATATTTATTTTATGAAAATATAATATTTAAATTTTCTTATATTATTCAGGGAAGTGTTATTCATATTACATTTTAAAATTTTGAGGTTGGTATTGTAACGCCCCGACCCTAGTTACCCAGAGTCAGTGCATTATTACATAACATTGGCATGATCACAAGAAAGATCAAATCTCGAAAGACCGATTGGTTTAGTAGCCTTGGAAATACTAGATATATTCATAAGTTTTACATTACATCATAAAATGAAAAACTACTACAACAACATACTGTCTCCATAATCCACACTCATATCCCCACATAATATCCCTGCAGGTCATTCATAATTTACTTCTTCACTTCCTGGGAATAAAAAAACATAGAAAAGGGGTGAGCTCAAATGCCCAGTAAGGATAACAATATAGCGGAAACTTCCATAAATAAGAATAAACATTTAAGGAAATGTATAACTAAAACAAAAGCCTTTCAAACATGAACTTTCAACATAGTATGTCATAAATAAAATGAAATAATTCCATTTACTTATTCACATGGATATTCTACTAATCGAATAATCACATGCAAAATCAATAACCACTTTCATAATGTTGGAATGCATAATGCCAGACTATCATAACCACATAGCCAAGGCCTCGTTCCAAGACTACAAATAAGATTTTTCCAAGGCCTTGTGCCAAGACACTAGTTTGTCTCATGAGACCAACCGATGCATCGAGGAGCATAGCGGGCTCCACCCGTCACATATTAGGTCCAATGGATTCCCATATGAAAAGGTTTAAACATAACATAAACATTCGTATTAAAACTAGCATACGAAATGTCAATAATTTCACCATAAACTATGAATGGTATAAAAAATAGCACATCCACAGTCAAACATATCACAAAACCTTCAATACAATATAGAAGTTTTGTATCATAATAAATCAACTTCAAATAAGCGTAAAATCCATCAAAGGATGTTGACGTAGATGAAATCAAAACACTTTTTAGAGAAATATCTCTTTCTATTTTTGAAATCATTTAAGAGACATATAAAAGAAAACATTTTCTTTGAAAATATTCTTATAATCTTTTAAGGAAAGCTTTGAAGATTTTATAATGGCGGAAAATAACCGCACCCGCCGTATAAGTTAAAAAAACATTCTTACCTTAATTCTGTCGAAAAGGTTAAAAAGGACCTTGTTTTGAAAACGACGGAAAGATTCCTCTTATAAAAAGTAAAACAAGGGTATAAATGACTTTAACCAATATTCTTGTAAATAATAAAAATGTTTTGAAATACATTTTTAAGAAAACATGGGTGTGGATGATAAAGACATCCCAGTAGATTATTACATATAAACAACCTCAGATAATGAAGAGATTGTGAAATAACCCTTACCTTGTACTTTTCCTTGGTTGGGGTAGGTTAACCTCCTGTATAATGGTGAAATAATTGTTATTAAATTATACAATAATCATATACATTAATATGATATCATATATGATCTTTTAATATTGATTTGATAATAATATCTTAGTATTATCGTTGTTTCGTGTGTTAACTTACATGTTTTCTTTTATATGTTTTGTTACGTAAGACATGTTTGTAAAGGATAGGTTTTATATTATTCATATCCAGAATGATATCAAGTCCTTAAACATCATTTTTTTAAATCATCAAATGATAATTATACTTGAATGGATACGATGGAGAATGAATCTCATCGCGTTCGTGGAGACGGTAGTCCGTACGTACGCACGAGCGACAATATCATTCTTTTGATATTAAAATAATATATAAATGGATGGTATATCATATATACAGAATCCTTAACATGTTATATTTATTATTTACATGAGTTACACATCATTATTATACCCATCCAAATAATATTATATTGAATAACAATTACACCACGACGTGGAGATGGTAAGCCGTACGTACACACGTATGGTGACATGTTATTCAAAGGGTGGATAGAATACTGAATATGGTTGTACCATATTTATAATAACATCACAGTATATATATGATACTGGATTTATTATTTTAGAATGGTAACAACAACGGAAGAAGAAGTGGAAGAATAAATGAACTTAGAAAAGGGTGGTGAAATCATTACCTCTTCTTCGGGTTCTTCCTTTTGATTTGATCAAAAGGGCTCCTTAGGTTGGCTTTCTGATCAAACTAATGCCCCTAGGTTGTAGTGAGAGACGTTGGGAGAGTATTTGGGCAGATTTTGGCCGAACCAAAAGGCTTTGAAGGTGTGAAGAAATGAGAAGGAGGAGTTCCCTTTTATAAGAGGGGTGAGGGGAACCTTTGGAAAAGCTAGAAATATTAATTTATAATAAATTCATATTCGGTTTCTAATGGATCCAAAGTTGATTATTCAAAGGTTAATGTGGGGATAGGTCTAAAACCACTCAACCAATTGAATTTAGACAGGTTTGGGTACTTATATTAACCTTATCATTAAGTATTAACTCTAAGTTAATTAGTTTCACTTTTACAATGTCTCTTTGTATTTTTATATAATATGGTTAATAAACTTTCTATTCACATCCAAGAGACCCCCAAGTGGTCCATTAATGATAAACCTATCATGATATAAGTCTCTTGGCCGAATCGTAGATTTTTATGAATTTAATATCAATTAATAATATAATATTTGTTTTAAAAACTCTTTTATGTCAATTTTGACACTATTCAATAGTTGATTTTTGTGAAACTCATAACAGATTGATTACTTAGAAAAAAGTCAATTAAATCAATACTAATATATCATATTATCCTATAAAATTAGTTTAATTCATTAAAAGTTTCATATTATATATATTTGGGTATTTATAATATCAATTAATTTAATTTGTCACTATTTTACTAATTACTGCATCATCATTGTGTCATAAATAAAATAAATTATTTAATGTCTAAAAATTATAAATAAAATATAATTATGTAGGAAATATTTTTATATTTCTAATGAATATTTATAATCTAAAATCCAACATATATAACCCTACGTAATAATTGTTTTTCTAAAAGATACATGCTTGTGTCATTTTTGTATTCATTTTAACTTAATTAAAATTAAGTGTCCCTATCACCTACAAGTGGATCCATGGGGTCCCAAAATCGACCCAAAGATGACCATGGTCGACCATGTATCAACCAATAAGGCTAGGACACGTTTTAAGGTAATTTAGTATTATTATAATATTATTTTTTAACCCTTATTTACCAGATTTACCCTTAACCATGGTAAATAAAATATTTACCACAATAATTATTCAAAATGTCTAAAAATAAAAGATACCTATTTACACAATTTGAAAATCCTGATTCCAAATATGGAATCCATTTTTCTAAATTCAAAACACAGAAGTGGCAGAAATTAATTTAAAATTAATTCCCGCTGTTAAAACAAAAAGCGTGTTTTTAAGAGATAATAACTATCAAAAGATTGACACTTGTTTATGTTCGGTTTAATTGTAAAATTATGTACAATGACCAAAATTATATTAAATGGTAAACATATATTCTAAATATAATTTAAAACCACTCAAATTCATAATTTATCACTATTAATTATTTTTATTTAAAAAGTTGTTTTTAATTAAAATTTAGTAATTTTCACTATTCATCAAAATATGAAAGTTATCCGAAAAGTACCAAAATTTCACCTTAGGCTAAATTTGATATTCCGAATCCAGAAATGAAGTCCATTTTAAAATATAAAATATATATAATTTAGAAAATTAGGTATTACTATTCATAACGGCTAGTTTGATTGGTTGTGGTGTGTGTTAAAACTCAAGGTTGCGTACAACACACGCTACTGTATTATTCAAAGAAAGCGTACCGTGGAATCTTGGGATGTTTCATTTTAAATTTTTGATGTCCCCATTTAGTCAAAAAGTTTAAAATATTGTATTTAAAAAGGGTTCACTATTAAAAGTTGATAAAAGTGCAATACTGAAAATGAATTTGTTCTTGCATTATATCTAAGAAACACATAATATGGATTCTAAAATTATAAGGATTATATAAAGTTTAAAATTTAGATAATACTATTCATAACCTCTTTTGAATGGATTTTTTTGTAAGTCATGGTGTGATTGAACTCGGTGTTGCGTGTAGTGCAAGTTATTGAATTATTTTGAAGAAATAACACACTATGAAATCTTGGGGTGTTACATTCTCCCCTCCTTCAATAAATTGCGTCCTCGCAATTTGAAATTGTTCTTCGAAAATAAAAGGTTGAAAATAGAAAATATATTTGTGGGAAAACCCACATCGGAAATTGGGTTACTAAAATTTAGTCTTAATATGAGGAAAAGAGAAATGAAAGGGTCACTACCAAATTATGATCTCGATTAGGAGAACATTGGTGGCAATTAGAGACATATAATTAGATGAAAAAAGTAAATATTTATAGGTAGTGATTGAGGTCATCAATCACAAACAAGTATAAAATTGAGGTCCTTAAATTCATCAATCTATGATGATTTGAAATACCATCGGTTCAACAAAACATAGGGTATTAGGATAACACATTTTTGACATTTCATAATATCTTAGATGAAATCCCACATCGAAAAATGAATTAATGAGGCCTCTATTTAAAATAAAGAGTCGAACATATGAAGATTACCGAAAATAACACATACTAGGGTTCCATGTAGGAAAATATGGATATGGAAGAAAAATCTAACCATCAATTATCTGATGGAGAGTGGTAGAGAACATGGCTATGAAAAGGCCAACAATCCCAAAGCCATAAATTAGTGATGATTTAAGGTACCATCTAGGAAAACATTTTTGTTCTAAGTTGCTTTTCTTAATATTGAGGAATTTATTTATGATATTGGCTAAGATCATAAGGAGTTATACTTACTTTATAATTAGAGTTTTATCCATTAATAAATTTCTACCACAAACTCATCTTTCACTCTAAAAGATAATAGAATGTAAAAAAATTCTATTTACACTATTCGTATAGGGTTCCAAAATAAATTAATTTATAATTCATCTACAAGATCTTTTAATAAAAACTACATTATTTAATCCAGGACATCTTGTGGGCCAGTGGTAGGTGATACACCCTTGTCGCCCTTCGGTTGCGGGTTCAAGTCTCGCAGCCTTGCCGGACGCGACGGGTTGCCACCCGACCTCCAGGTTGTCCTTTTATGGCAATCCAAAATAATCCAAACTAGAACTATCCAAAATACTTCTGTCCAAACTCACAGTCCAACATTTATAAGGAAGGTAAACATAATATAGATCCTTTTTACCCCGTAATATCATATGAATACCTTCATCATGTATTACCATATTCCTTATTGATTACATTCATGCTCCCTTATTCCATATAGAATGCTGGATATACTTCATTAATCCAAAAATGTTTTAAACCCCAACAATGATGGAATATACAAATCATTAATCAGTTCCAAGGTAGTCAAGAATATCCAATATAATTTATCCAAAACAATCACATATTATTCCAAAATCACTACCTCAGTATCAGAACTATATTATGATTTATCATTCTCTCAACCATATATTTTCCAAAAATTTATCCTGCTATTGAGTCACTTTTCTTTGTTCCACACAATCTCAAGTCCTTAATAAAATAGTACTGCAGTACAATCCTTATATACTCCATAATTATTATAACAAGTACATTGTTGATACAAAACTCAATTGACATAATCAACATAAGAACTCTAATCATTCCTCTTCATCTGTGGCAGTATTGTAACGGCCCGAGATTTTATGAAAAATATTCTTTTTAATTTTCTTAATGTCTTGTGTTGTACGCTACACCAAAAGGAGCTTGCACAACACGCATCCTTGACTTGCCTTGCATTACACACAATCGCGGCCTTCCTCGATAGCGTGTGTAATACGCAATACCGAGTTTCACTAAACAACGATATGATATTAAAATATTATTAAAACTAGCCGTTATGAATAGTAATAACCACTTTTTAAAATTCTGTAAATCTTATTTTTCAAAATGAACTTCATTTTTGGATTCGGAGTATCGAATTTAGCCTAAGGTGAAATTTTGGTACTTTTCGGATAACTTTCATATTCTGATGAATAGTGAAAATCACTAAATTATAATTAAAAACAACTTTTTTAATCGAAATAATTAAAAGTGATAAATTATTAATTTGAGTGGTTTTAAAGTATATTTAGAATATATTTTTACAATTTAATAAAATGTTGGTCATTGGATGTAATTTGACATTTAAACCAGACATAAACAAGTGTCAATCTTTTGATAGATATTGTTTCTTAAAAACACGCTCATTGTTTTAACAGCGGGATTTAATTATAAAATTAATTAATGCAACTTTTATGTTATGAATTTGGTAAAATAGACTTCATTTTTGAATTCGGAATATGAAATATAGCTTGGGATGAAATTTTGGCATTGTTCTGAAAAACATCAATTTTTGATGAATAGTGAAACTACTAAGTGGTAGGTTAAAAACTGAATTTTGCATAAAACTTAATTTTACCGCTTCTGTGAATGGAATTTCGAAAATCCGAGAGACACGGTTAATATCAAGGACTAAAATGTGGTTCAATGAGATGAAAATAATTTTTTGGTGAATAGTAACTTTTTACTTTTTTTTACCACGGTTAATAGTAAATAAGGTAACTAAGGGTAAATATGATATTAATATTACCCTAACACATGTCCTAATTCTATTGGACAAGTGTAATTCGACCAAAAACAAACTTAGGAATAAAATATGACCATTTAGGCCCACTTGGATTAGATTAGGACATTTATTATTAATTTATTTAAAGAAGGGTTAAAATAGTTAAAATCAAAGTTTAATAAGTAAATCATTTTTAATATGGGGTTATACATAAGATAAATTCGACTATAAATATTCATTAGAAAGCTAAAGGGATTTCCTACATGATGGTATTTTATTTGTAATTTTTAGACATCAAATAATATAATTTATTTATGACACAACGATAATGCAGTAATTATCTTATTAATGAAATATTGACATAATTGATCTTATAAACACCAAAATAAATGTAATTTGAGATTTTTTATGAATTCCACTAATTTTCTAGGTTACTATGATATATTAATGTTGATTTAATCAACTTGGTTCGAACATTTAATTCTGTTATGACTTTCACAAAAATCATATATCAAATAGTGTCAAAATTGACACAAAATAGTTTTTAAATCAAATATTGTATTATTAATTTTTATTTTATTCCTAAAAATATAAGGTTCGGCCAAATGACTTAGATAAGGATATATATATTAATAATAAACAATTTGGGGTTCGTTTGGCATGTTATAGTAAGTGTATTAACCATATAGTGAAAGAAAACAAAAAGACACGGTAAAAGTTAAATTATTTAACTTAGAGTTAAATCTAATTGATAAGGTTTAAAATAAGATCCAAACATGTCTAAATTTGATTGGTTGATGAGATTACAACCCTAGCTCATCTAATCTTCGAATATGAGTCATTTTTGGAGGTTTTTAAGTGGGGTTAGATTTATTATAAATTAATATTTTTAAGAATTCCTAAGGTGCCCCTCTCCTCCCTTATAAAAGGGCACCTCCTCCCCCTTCCTCCTCACACCAATTTGAGCATTCAAGCTCGGCCAACCCCTGCCATTTTCACCTCTCCACTTACCTAGCAACATCCTAGAGGTTCTGGTCTTCCTCAAAGACCAATTTTAGTGCCCTAAGAGGAGGTCTCAAAGAGGCGCTTCAAAGAAGAGGTAATTACCGTTACCAATTCTTTCATCTTTATTTCTTCTTCCACTTCTTCTTATTAGGTTGTTTCATTATGAAGTAATAACATCAGTATCACTCATATACTGATATGTTATTATAAGTATGAAACAACCCTATTTCACCATCTATCCATCCTACGGAAAAAGAATTCACCACGCGTGCGTACGTAACGAATACCGTCTCCACGCCGTGGTGTAATCTATTTTCCGCCACCACCTTAATTGGATGGGTATAATGGTGTAATGAGTAACTATATATGATTACTATAAATTTATATTGATACATAAATAGTATACAAACACTTCAACACAATTCCACGACCATGGGAATGATATCATCGCTCGTGCGTACGTACGGACTACCGTCTCCACGACGCGATGAGATTCATTCTCAATGATTATCCATTCATGAATGATCATAAAGTATATATAATAAGTACTAATGAAATATATGAAATAATAATTATACTGGATTTATGTATATTTATATGTATGTCATCTAATTCCATTCAATTCAATAAGGAAACGGAAACAGCGTTCATGCGTACGTACGGACTACCGTCTCCATGAACGGTGTATTTCATTCCATTATCAATATATTATATATATATGTATATTCTGAATATATATTATATATAAATCATGTTTTACATTCTGGATATAAGTAATCATGATCCAAGTAATCATATTAATAATTACAAGTTAAAAAGACGAACGACAAATAAGACGATTTTACCCAAAATGCTACTTTAACATGAATTTACAAAAGACCGGGTAATATAAAGCCATAAGAGAACCATATATGATATCATAACAATGAATATGATTCTGTAAAAAGTCAATAACATTATGTAAATCATTATACAGGAGGTTCGGACACGTACAAAGCAAGTCGGACCTAAGGTAAGGGAAATATCACAATCTCATTTTTATCCGAGATTGTTTATTCGTAAGTATTTACTGGGGTGTATTTTATCATCCACATCCATGTTCCCTCAATATGTAATATTATTTCCATCCATCTACAATTGTTTAAATCCAATTTTACCCTTCTATGAGTTTTTAGTAAATGATATGAAAGGAATCTTTTTTCATTTTTCGTACGAGGTACTTTTTGACTTTTCCGACAAAAGTACGAAGAATGTTTTTTTTAACTTATACGGAACGAACGGATTTATACTGTTTTATAAAGCCTTATTTTCATGAAGTTTCCTCTAAAAGATTTCATGACTATTTTCAATAAAATATCTTTCTTTTAAAATTGCATGATGTTTTGTGAAAAGAAATTGATTTTAAAGAAGAAAGGATATTTTCCTCAAGAATTCATTTCAAGTGTTTTATCAAAAGTATTTTCCATCTAAGATAATAAAGGGTTCTGTTTCTATCCATATTTTTACATTGATTTGACTATTTTGTGATGGAATTATGTTTATGAATTCCTTTATCTTATATGAATGGTTTTATGATGTCATGTTGTTTAAGAATCCCATTTTTATTACATGGGTTATGAAATGATGTATGATTTATGATTTTGTGGCACACATAAGAATGGTATCATTAAGAGATGGGTGGGACCTATATCTCCCTCCAATGCATTGGGTAAAGATTTCATATCTTATGAGATAGACATGGCTGGAATGGTAGGTTATACCGGTTCAGTGAAACAGGACTGAAACGAGGATTACTCGATTCAGAAAGGGACTTTGTCCACTAAGATAGTCTTGGCAATGAGTCTTGACTAACAAGAAATGATTCTCTATGATTATGTGTGTATGCCACAATGAGTAATGTTTTAAGTTATGGTTTCATTTTCACTACTATGATTTATCCCATGTTATGAAATTATGCTCTCTTTTGCAGGTTAAGATTTCCAAAAATGTTATGTTCTTATGAAAATTATGTGATTGATATTTCTTTTATTTACCCTTACTGAGCATTTGAGCTCACCCTTTTATGTTTTCTTTTCCCCAGGATATAAAGAAAGGTTTTAGGTAAAAAAAAGGAAGATCTTTGTGGGAGATTTTGAAGATCTTTCACCAGGATTAGAAGATTACGTTCCGAGTTTCCAAAGACTCTAAACTATTACGATCCTTGTGTGTGTATTTTTGTTATGTATTAATTATTCCGCAAAAGTAATGTAATGTCCATGTATGTCAGGATACGGGTCTTTACAGTTGGTATCAGAGAAAAGGTTTAGTCAACCTTTGGAAACTAGGACGTGAAAACGTTAGTGAGATCCCTAGAGATATTTCTAAGGTATGTCTAGGGATGTCCCTAAGGATAAGTATACGTATAGGATATATTCCTAGAACTACGGTAACGATCTTAGAATTTATCCTAAGATGTTAGATATTGAAGGTACTCCCCCTTTATTATGTTGTTTTCCCTAGCATGATTTTTTCCTCTCACACTATTCTTTTTGGGTTTTAGAAAATGGCTGGAAACAAGGTGATTCACGATAATGGAGGATATGCTGGACAATGGAATGATATTTTTCATGAGCAACCAAATGAAATGGGATTTGGAAGTCCAAAAATCATTATTATGCCGAATCAGCAATCTCATAATATGATCAATAAAGTAAAATTTGGTAAGTTTCCTGGCTCGGCTAATAAGAGAAAGACAGAGTTTCATGATGATCATAGAGGAAAGAAAGTTCAATTTCCCCTATGTAAATCATGTGGGAAGAGGCATCAAGGAGAATGTTTCAAGGGAACTGGAAGATGCTTTGGGTGTGGAAAAGAAGGACACAAAGCAAGTAAGTGCAAAGGAAAAGGTTCAGTTAACACCATGGATGAGGATAATGGTATTTCTACGACATCAACAATGGTTAAATGTTTTAAATGTGGAATGTACGGGTATTATGCAAACCAATGCCCTAAGGGAAAGTCTCATGAAGAGAATCAGTATGGTCATATGGGTAGTATTTATGTGGATGATGATGATGAGACTACAAATGATATGTGATATGAAAGAATTGTTGAAGCTCGGTCAATGGTTTAAGAATGTAGTGGAATGATTACATGTTTATCACGTGTAATGTTGTATAAGTAATCTCATGGTACTATGGAATAAAAAGACATCTAAGGATTGTTACACTGTTGTCTTTCCTTGAGTTTTGAAAGTATATGATTAATGGTACAAGTATCCATGAAAGGTTATTCAGATATTTTTGGAATGTAGATGATATGCGCATAATGAAGGGATAAGACGATAATGAGATGTTTGATTGTATTCATGAGCTCATGATTGATATAAGGACTAAGTGATATCATGGTTTGAGTATATATGAATTTTGAGGATTTTAGTATGTGGAAGGTGTTAACTTTTAACTGCATTCATGTTTTCACTAAGGTATTCAAGAGAATACATGATTAAGGACTTTGAATGTTTGGAATGTGACCAACAAAATATATCTTATGATATATGGGGATCAACGATGGTATTAAATCTCTGGTAATCGTTTTCACTATGTTATGAGAGTGGACTGCAGTATTATGGATAAGCCTAAATATTGGAATGGATTATGTTGGACATAAGTTAGTATTGTTTAAGGATAGAAGTTTTCTCGATATTATTGATGGGATGTTATAGTAATATAGTTTTGGAAAAAAGGACAACCTACAGGACGGGCGACAGCCCATCGCTTCGGACAAGGCTGTGGGAATCGAACCCACAACCGAAGTGCGACTGGCCTTTATCGCCTACCACTGGCCTACAGGAAGTCCCTGTTTAGTAGAAACTAGTTTTATTATATTAAGCAGTATGATATATGAAGTATAAGTCCATTTTAGGAACTATATATGATTAATCTCACTATAGAATGACTTATGTATATTTAATAACTTTTGCTTACCTTTTGTTTGAGACAGATGGAATGACCCGTCATTCTATCACATGATCTGCTAACACTTTACGAATAACAAATTCAACTTCATTTATTTAAGATATGAAGTGGAAATTGTTCAAGGCACGAACAACAGTGATATTGTATCAAAATAAAGTAAGTATTTATTCTAATTCAAATTTTCAACTTTAGGGAAATGATCTTGAAAACCAAAAATGTTGTCCTAGTGATCTTATACCTGATGAATCACATGGTACCTTATATCATCACAAATCTATGGATTTGTGATTGTTGGCTTTTCCATAGCCATGTTCTCTACCACTCTCCATCAGAACATGATGGTTAGATTTTTCTTCCATATCCATATTTTCACCTATGTGGAAACCCAGTGATTAGTTTATTTGGGGTAACCATTACGTTTCATAACTTTGTTTTTTTAAAGATTGGTTTAGGTATTCCTTTTTACGATGTGGGTTTCTATTAAAGAAACTTTCGAATAGTAAACCATTTATAACCCAGACGAATTTCGAGGGCGAAATTCATTTTAAGGGGGGTAGAATGTAACGGCCCGAGATTTTATGAAAAATATTCTTTTTAATTTTCTTAATGTCTTGTGTTGTACGCTACACCAAAAGGAGCTTGCACAACACGCATCCTTGACTTGCCTTGCATTACACACAATCGCGGCCTTCCTCGATAGCGTGTGTAATACGCAATACTGAGTTTCACTAAACAACGATATGATATTAAAATATTATTAAAACTAGCCGTTATGAATAGTAATAACCACTTTTTAAAATTCTGTAAATCTTATTTTTCAAAATGAACTTCATTTTTGGATTCGGAGTATCGAATTTAGCCTAAGGTGAAATTTTGGTACTTTTCGGATAACTTTCACATTCTGATGAATAGTGAAAATCACTAAATTATAATTAAAAACAACTTTTTTAATCGAAATAATTAAAAGTGATAAATTATTAATTTGAGTGGTTTTAAAGTATATTTAGAATATATTTTTACAATTTAATACAATGTTGGTCATTGGATGTAATTTGACATTTAAACCAGACATAAACAAGTGTCAATCTTTTGATAGATATTGTTTCTTAAAAACACGCTCATTGTTTTAACAGCGGGATTTAATTATAAAATTAATTAATGCAACTTTTATGTTATGAATTTGGTAAAATAGACTTCATTTTTGAATTCGGAATATGAAATATAGCTTGGGATGAAATTTTGGCATTGTTCTGAAAAACATCAATTTTTGATGAATAGTGAAACTACTAAGTGGTAGGTTAAAAACTGAATTTTGCATAAAACTTAATTTTACCGCTTCTGTGAATGGAATTTCGAAAATCCGAGAGACACGGTTAATATCAAGGACTAAAATGTGGTTCAATGAGATGAAAATAATTTTTTGGTGAATAGTAACTTTTTACTTTTTTTTTACCACGGTTAATAGTAAATAAGGTAACTAAGGGTAAATATGATATTAATATTACCCTAACACATGTCCTAATTATATTGGACAAGTGTAATTCGACCAAAAACAAACTTAGGAATAAAATATGACCATTTAGGCCCACTTGGATTAGATTAGGACATTTATTATTAATTTATTTAAAGAAGGGTTAAAATAGTTAAAATCAAAGTTTAATAAGTAAATCATTTTTAATATGGGGTTATACATAAGATAAATTCGACTATAAATATTCATTAGAAAGCTAAAAGGATTTCCTACATGATGGTATTTTATTTGTAATTTTTAGACATCAAATAATATAATTTATTTATGACACAACGATAATGCAGTAATTATCTTATTAATGAAATATTGACATAATTGATCTTATAAACACCAAAATAAATGTAATTTGAGATTTTTTATGAATTCCACTAATTTTCTAGGTTACTATGATATATTAATGTTGATTTAATCAACTTGGTTCGAACATTTAATTCTGTTATGACTTTCACAAAAATCATATATCAAATAGTGTCAAAATTGACACAAAATAGTTTTTAAATCAAATATTGTATTATTAATTTTTATTTTATTCCTAAAAATATAAGGTTCGGCCAAATGACTTAGATAAGGATATATATATTAATAATAAACAATTTGGGGTTCGTTTGGCATGTTATAGTAAGTGTATTAACCATATAGTGAAAGAAAACAAAAAGACACGGTAAAAGTTAAATTATTTAACTTAGAGTTAAATCTAATTGATAAGGTTTAAAATAAGATCCAAACATGTCTAAATTTGATTGGTTGATGAGATTACAACCCTATCTCATCTAATCTTCGAATATGAGTCATTTTTGGAGGTTTTTAAGTGGGGTTAGATTTATTATAAATTAATATTTTTAAGAATTCCTAAGGTGCCCCTCTCCTCCCTTATAAAAGGGCACCTCCTCCCCCTTCCTCCTCACACCAATTTGAGCACTCAAGCTCGGCCAACCCCTGCCATTTTCACCTCTACACTTCCCTAGCAACATCCTAGAGGTTCTTGTCTTCCTCAAAGACCAATTTTAGTGCCCTAAGAGGAGGTCTCAAAGAGGCGCTTCAAAGAAGAGGTAATTACCGTTACCAATTCTTTCATCTTTATTTCTTCTTCCACTTCTTCTTATTAGGTTGTTTCATTATGAAGTAATAACATCAGTATCACTCATATACTGATATGTTATTATAAGTATTAAACAACCCTATTTCACCATCTATCCATCCTACGGAAAAAGAATTCACCATGCGTGCGTACGTAACGAATACCGTCTCCACGCCGTGGTGTAATCTATTTTCCGCCACCACCTTAATTGGATGGGTATAATGGTGTAATGAGTAACTATATATGATTATTATAAATTTATATTGATACATAAATAGTATACAAACACTTCAACACAATTCCACGACCATGGGAATGATATCATCGCTCGTGCGTACGTACGGACTACCGTCTCCACGACGCGATGAGATTCATTCTCAATGATTATCCATTCATGAATGATCATAAAGTATATATAATAAGTACTAATGAAATATATGAAATAATAATTATACTGGATTTATGTATATTTATATGTATGTCATCTAATTCCATTCAATTCAATAAGGAAACGGAAACAGCGTTCATGCGTACGTACGGACTACCGTCTCCATGAACGGTGTATTTCATTCCATTATCAATATATTATATATATATGTATATTCTGAATATATATTATATATAAATCATGTTTTACATTCTGGATATAAGTAATCATGATCCAAGTAATCATATTAATAATTACAAGTTAAAAAGACGAACGACAAATAAGACGATTTTACCCAAAATGCTACTTTAACATGAATTTACAAAAGACCGGGTAATATAAAGCCATAAGAGAACCATATATGATATCATAACAATGAATATGATTCTGTAAAAAGTCAATAACATTATGTAAATCATTATACAGGAGGTTCGGACACGTACAAAGCAAGTCGGACCTAAGGTAAGGGAAATATCACAATCTCATTTTTATCCGAGATTGTTTATTCGTAAGTATTTACTGGGGTGTATTTTATCATCCACATCCATGTTCCCTCAATATGTAATATTATTTCCATCCATCTACAATTGTTTAAATCCAATTTTACCCTTCTATGAGTTTTTAGTAAATGATATGAAAGGAATCTTTTTTCATTTTTCGTACGAGGTACTTTTTGACTTTTCCGACAAAAGTACGAAGAATGTTTTTTTTAACTTATACGGAACGAACGGATTTATACTGTTTTATAAAGCCTTATTTTCATGAAGTTTCCTCTAAAATATTTCATGACTATTTTCAATAAAATATCTTTCTTTTAAAATTGCATGATGTTTTGTGAAAAGAAATTGATTTTAAAGAAGAAAGGATATTTTCCTCAAGAATTCATTTCAAGTGTTTTATCAAAAGTATTTTCCATCTAAGATAATAAAGGGTTCTGTTTCTATCCATATTTTTACATTGATTTGACTATTTTGTGATGGAATTATGTTTATGAATTCCTTTATCTTATATGAATGGTTTTATGATGTCATGTTGTTTAAGAATCCCATTTTTATTACATGGGTTATGAAATGATGTATGATTTATGATTTTGTGGCACACATAAGAATGGTATCATTAAGAGATGGGTGGGACCTATATCTCCCTCCAATGCATTGGGTAAAGATTTCATATCTTATGAGATAGACATGGCTGGAATGGTAGGTTATACCGGTTCAGTGAAACAGGACTGAAACGAGGATTACTCGATTCAGAAAGGGACTTTGTCCACTAAGATAGTCTTGGCAATGAGTCTTGACTAACAAGAAATGATTCTCTATGATTATGTGTGTATGCCACAATGAGTAATGTTTTAAGTTATGGTTTCATTTTCACTACTATGATTTATCCCATGTTATGAAATTATGCTCTCTTTTGCAGGTTAAGATTTCCAAAAATGTTATGTTCTTATGAAAATTATGTGATTGATATTTCTTTTATTTACCCTTACTGAGCATTTGAGCTCACCCTTTTATGTTTTCTTTTCCCCAGGATATAAAGAAAGGTTTTAGGTAAAAAAAAGGAAGATCTTTGTGGGAGATTTTGAAGATCTTTCACCAGGATTAGAAGATTACGTTCCGAGTTTCCAAAGACTCTAAACTATTACGATCCTTGTGTGTGTATTTTTGTTATGTATTAATTATTCCGCAAAAGTAATGTAATGTCCATGTATGTCAGGATACGGGTCTTTACAAGTATCATAACTTGATTATTATCCAATAACATCATTTTCCGCATAGTATGATAACTGGGACATAGGTTCGCGTAGTGTCCAAACTCCTTGAAAATGAAGCATTGTACATTTAAAACCATTTTCTTACCCTTGCAGTCACGTACTTTGTGCCCTTTTCCTCCACACTTATAACAAACTTCCATTCCTTTTAGGAAAGTTCTAGGTTGTTTCTTTCCACAGTTACCACATATGGGAAAATTATTCTTTTCCCTCTTCCCTTTATCAATCTTTCTCTCTTCCATCCTTTTCTTCTCTTGCTTCCCTTCAAAGCCATAGGACTCAGTAAACTCTTTACTTATCTTATCAACACATGATATTATTTCTTCATATGATGATAATACATGGGAGACTATTTCTCTTATAAATTCTAGCTTAAGACCATGAAAGATATGATCCTTCCTTCTCTTTGGATCATGTGCATTTCTGGAGTTCTCATTCCTTCTACTGGGTGCTATTTCTAAACAATGGCATACACTAGATCAATTTATGAATCAAAATACATAATCCCATACTTATAAAACACTTAACATAAATTGAACTATTTATGGATATAATCCATAATCATAAAAATGTCTCCTTTGAGGATGTATATACTCATAATCCCTTCATAATGGTTTGTAAAGAAAATGAGAATTATCCTAAGCATATCCCCTGGGAGTGTCGTAACCAAGAGTGCAGCAAGGCCCGTTGTCGTGCACCAGTTCCCGTTCGAGTCTAGCTCAAAGCGGTTTTTTCGGATTTTACCCCTAGGTACATCTGTGCCAGAGCCGCCTCTACCTGCTCGTATCCAGACAGGGATGTATTGCTCGGAAAACTCACAAAATATCTACAATACCAAAATTCTAGGAAGTTCTTCTACACTAATCCTCAAAGTTCATCTTAGGTCTACGTGCTCTAATCAGAGTTTATCTAAATCTAGCTTCCAAGGTATGTACTAAACTTCCTCTGATACCAACTGTAACGCCCTGACCCTAGTTACCCAGAGTCGGTGCATTATTACATAACATTGGCATGATCACAAGAAAGCTCAAATCTCGAAAGACCGATTGGTTTAGTAGCCTTGGAAACACTATATATATTCATAAGTTTTACATTACATCATAAAATGAAAAACTACTACAAAAACATAATGTCTCCATAATCCACACTCATATCCCCACATAATATCCATGCAGGTCATTCATAATTTACTTCTTCACTTCCTGGGAAAAATAAAACATAGAAAAGGGGTGAGCTCAAATGCCCAGTAAGGATAACAATATAGGGGAAACTTTCATAAATAAGAATAAAAATTTAAGGCAATGTATAACTAAAACAAAAGCCTTTCAAACATGAACTTTCAACATAGTATGTCATAAATAAAATGAAATAATTCCATTTACTTATTCACATGGATATTCTACTAATCGAATAATCACATGCAAAATCAATAACCACTTTCATAATGTTGGAATTCATAATGCCAGACTATCATAACCACATAGGTAAGGCCTCATGCCAAGACTACAAATAAGATTTTGCCAAGCCCTTTTGCCAAGACACTAGTTTGTCTCATGAGACCTACCGATGCATCGAGGAGCTATAGCGGGCTCCACCCGTCACATATTAAGTCCAATGCATTCCCATATGAAAAGGTTTAAACATAACATAAACATTCGTACTAAAACTAGCATACGGAATGTCAATAATTTCACCATAAACTATGAATGGTATAAAAAAATAGCACATCCACAGTCAAACATATCACAAAACCTTCAATACAATATAGAAGTTTTGTATCATAATAAATCAACTTCAAATAAGCGTAAAATCCATCAAAGGATGTTGACATAGATGAAATCAAAACACTTTTTAGAGAAATATCTCTTTCTATTTTTGAAATCATTTAAGATCCATATAAAAGAAAACATTTTCATTGAAAATATTATTATAATCATGTAAGGAAATCTTTGAAGATTTTATAACGGCGGAAAATAACCGCACCCGCCGTATAAGTTAAAAAAAACATTCTTACCTTAATTCTGTCGAAAAGGTTAAAAAGGACCTTGTTTTGAAAACGACAGAAATATTCCTCTTATAAAAAGTCAAACAAGGGTATAAATGACTTTAACCCATATTCTTGTAAATAATAAAAATGTTTTGAAATACATTTTTAAGAAAACATGGGTGTGGATGATAAAGAGATCCCAGTAGACTATTACATATAAACAACCTCGGATAATGAAGAGATTGTGAAATAACCCTTACCTTGTACTTTTCCTTGGTTGGGGTAGGTTAACCTCCTATATAATGGTGAAATAATTGTTATTAAATTATACTATAATCATATACATTAATATGATATCATATATGATCTTTTAATATTGATTTGATAATAATATCTTAGTATTATCGTTGTCTCGGGTGTTAACTTACTTGTTTTCTTTTATATGTTTTGTTACGTATGACATGTTTGTAAAGGATAGGTTTTATATTATTCATATCCAGAATGATATCAAGTCCTTAAAATCATTTTTTTAAATCATCAAATGATAATTATACTTGAATGGATACGATGGATAATGAATCTCATCGCGTTCGTGGTGACGGTAGTCCGTACGTACGCACGAGCGACAATATCATTCTTTTGATATTAAAATAATATATAAATGGATGGTATATCATATATAAAGAATCCTTAACATGTTATATTTATTATTTACATGAGTTACACATCATTATTATACACATCCAAATAATATTATATTGAATAACAATTACACAACGACGTGGAGACGGTAAGCCGTACGTACGCACGTATGGTGACATGTTATTCAAAGGGTGGATAGAATACTGAATATGGTTGTACCATATTTATAAAAACATCACAGTATATATATGATACTGGATTTATTATTTTAGAATGGTAAAAACAAAGGAAGAAGAAGTGGAAGAAAAATGAACTTAGAAAAGGGTGGTGAAATCATTACCACTTCTTCGGGTTCTTCCTTTTGATTTGATCAAAAGGGCTCCTTAGGTTGGCTTTCTGATCAATCTAAGGCCCCTAGGTTGTAGTGAGAGAAGTTGGGAGAGTATTTGGGCAGATTTTGGCCGAAACAAAAGGCTTTAAAGGTGTGATGAAATGAGAAGGAGGAGTGCCCTTTTATATAAGAGGGGTGAGGGGCACCTTTGGAAAAGCTAGAAATATTAATTTATAATAAATTAATATTCGGTTTCTAATGGCTCCAAAGTAAATTATTCAAAGTTTAATGTGGGGATATGTCGAAAACCACTCAACCAATAGAATTTAGACAGGTTTGGGTACTTATATTAACCTTATCTTTAAGTATTAACTCTAAGTTAATTAGTTTCACTTTTACAATGTCTCTTTTTATTTTTATATAATATGGTTAATAAACTTACTATATACATCCAAGCGACCCCCAAGTGGTCCATTAATGATGAACCTATCATGATATAAGTCTCTTGGCCGAATCTTAGATTTTTAGGAATTTAATATCAATTAATAATATAATATTCTTTTAAGAACTCTTTTATGTCAATTTTGACACTATTCAATAGTTGATTTTTTTGAAACTCATAGAAGATTTATTACTTCGAAAAAATTCAATTCAATAAATACTAATATATCATATTATCCTAGAAAATTAGTTTAATTCATTAAAAGTTTCATATTATATTTATTTTGGTATTTATAATATCAATTAATTTAATTTTTCACTATTTAATAATTACTGCATCATCATTGTGTCATAAATAAAATAAATTATTTAATGTCTAAAAATTATAAATAAAATATCATTATGTAGGAAATATTTGTATCTTTATAATTAATATTTATAATCTAAAATCCAACATATATAACCCTATGTAATAATTGTTTTTCTAAAAGATATATGCTTGTGTCATTTTTGTATTCATTTTAACTTAATTAAAATAAAGTGTCCCTATCACCTACAAGTGGATCAATGGGGTCCCAAAATCGACCCAAAGATGCCCATGGTCGACCATGTATCAACCAATAAGGCTAGGACACGTTTTAGGGTAATTTAGTATTATTATAATATTATTTTTTAACCCTTATTTACCTGATTTACCCTTAACCATGGTAAATAAAATATTTACCACAGTAATTATTCAAAATGTCTAAAAATAAAAGTTACCTATTTACACAATTTGAACATCCTGATTCCAAATATGGAATACATTTTTCTAAATTCAAAACACAGAAGTGGCAGAAATTAATTTAAAATTAATTCCCGCTGTTAAAACAAAAAGCGTGTTTTAAGAGATAATAACTATCAAAAGATTGACACTTGTTTATGTTCGGTTTAATTGTAAAATTATGTACAATGACCAAAATTATATTAAATGGTAAAAATATATTATAAATATACTTTACAACCACTCAGGTTCATAATTTATCACTATTAATTATTTTGATTAAAAAAGTTGTTTTTAATTAAAATTTAGTAATTTTCACTATTCATCAAAATATGAAAGTTATCCGAAAAGTACCAAAATTTCACCTTAGGCTAAATTTGATATTCCGAATCCAGAAATGAAGTCCATTTTAAAATATAAAATATATATAATTTCGAAAAGTAGGTATTACTATTCATAACGGCTAGTTTGATTGGTTGTGGTGTGTGTTAAAACTCAACGTTGCGTACAACACACGCTACTGTATTAGTCAAAGAAAGCGTACCGTGGAAGCTTGGGATGTTTCATTTTAAATTTTTGATGTCCCCATTTAGTCAAAAAGTTTAAAATATTGTATTTAAAAAGGGTTCACTATTAAATGTTGATAAAAGTGCAATACTGAAAATGAATTTGTTCTTGCATTATATCTAAGAAACTCATAATATGGATTCTAAAATTATAAGGATTATATAAAGGTTAAAATTTAGATAATACTATTCATAACCTCTTTTGAATGGATTTTTTTGTAAGTCATGGTGTGATTGAACTCAGTGTTGTGTGTAGTGCAAGTTATTGAATTATTTTGAAGAAATAACACACTATGAAATCTTGGGGTGTTACAGGTATACACTTCCAATTGTCATGATACTATTTCTAATGGTCAAGTTACTATTCCTAAAGATCATATTATTATTCCAACAGTCATATCAATATTAAAATGGTTAGGATACTATACCTAACTATTATGATATTATTATTAATTCTCAGGTTACTATTTCAATGGTTATATTACAAATATAATCGATATTTTATACTATATAAATACATTTTAATTTAATCATTCATCATTCACCTTATTTCCTTTCCAGTTTCTACAGTTTTTCCCTTTTAAAATATTTATTGGATTAGAAATCCAATGAATCAATATTATAAAATTCCTCATATGTGTGATAATTATAGAAGATAAATTTGATCAAAAATTTCATGTTCTACTTTTTCCCCACTATAATTGTTTTTATTTTTATAATTATATTTATTCTCTAATGGTATGGATCCCTATTAATTAAATAAAAACTTACGTGTTTTATTTTTTGAAATTATAATATATTCCTAAACATGTAATTTATAATTTATTTAGATGGAAAATTCTATAGATATAGTATGTTAGGGTATTACATTATTCCCCCTTTAGTGATTTCATCCCTGAAATTCTAATTCATATTGTATTGGAGAATAGTTAAGGGAAATTTTATTTCATTTCCTCCACTAATTACCAATAATATTATTTGTCATTTAATTTCATCAAAGGACATTAATGAGGTGTGTTATCTTATTATTTAAAACCTTATCTCTATGGTTCAAGATATTCACCAATGCTCCTCATTAGGGACATCTTTCTCCAATTGCACACCAAATACATTTAATACTTGTGATGGATTTGGTATTTATCTTCATAAAAGAGTTATATGGAATAGATAATGATCTTGGGAAATGTTTCATGGATGTGAAATATAATTGGACACAAATTTTATGTGATAAAAGATCTAAAATGGGAAAATAATCATAGGGATAATATTTCCATTCCTTTAATACTGCATAACCCTATTCTTTTGTGATTTTCCAAGTAACACGTTGTCTCCAAAAACAAACTCCGAGTCCGTTCAATGAATTCAAAAAAATCACTTCTTTCAAATATGAAAACATTTAATTTTTTAATGAATGGATTGGACATTATCTATAATTTAATTTTTATGATCTAGTACTTTAAACTTGTTTCACTAAAATCATCCCAATGGGTAGGATTTCAACATCACTACATTATGGAGATTCATATAGCACCACTTAAATGCCATAGTTGAATATATTTTTGTATGAGATCTCATCCAATGAAAGTATTGTACCTCATACACTTTTAAATTCCATTGATAAGGATCTTACTATATCACAAAGTTCTTTAATGGTCCTTTTAGATTGGCCATCAGTTTGGGGATAAATTCCCTACTAAAGTTCAATTCTTGATTGAGAGCATATTAAATACTTTTCTAAAATATATGATTTAATGTTTGATCATGGTATGATATTATTGAAAGTGGTTATTTATGAAATATAGTTAGGTATATTACATATATCATGGAATTTTGGTCAAGATATACAAATTATTGAATATTGATGATGTGATCTATCTTATTGAGTCGATCAACACAAATTCATATCACATTAATTCATTTATATATATTCAAGATATTTATGATAGTGTCTATGGTGATGTTCTCACATTTAAACATTGTTATGGGTAATGGTTTCATCAAACATTTAATCTTTATCCACTATACTTTATCTTTCAAACTTTAAAAGAACTTTTATGTGTACTTTGCAGTCTTCTTCTTTGTGTCCTCCCACTAAAAGTTCCCTAAAAATCATGATACATCCTGGTACATCAATGATTAATGTAGGAAGACTATATATGTGTATTATAGAAGATTTTTTTATTTATTTTAGTTGATTAATCCACTAAAAGTGGTAGACCAAAACAAATGACACCATGTTTTTGAATGTTTCATTCCAAAAACATACCCTCATTTGCCAATATCACAGTATTATGAAGCTCTAAATAATACCTTTATGCATACTTGATCATATCATGTATAGATAAGAGGCTAATAATTTGGGAAATGTAAGATATTTTTTCAACTATTATGATTTCTAGATCCATCCATTCCATATCCATGAAAATATGGTCTTTAATAATCTACATTAGGGATAGTGTATTATATTATTTTCTTATATGGTCATCATAAACCATTATCTACATTCATGGATGTTAGTGAATAATGAATTCATAGTAATTGAATTAGTCTAAAAAAATTCATTGATATATGTTGAGCTCTGTAAGTTTGAATATAAAATTTAGACTCTGGTAATCTGTATATATGTCACACTTCTCACTACAGATTTAGTATTGTGACCTCTTTAATGTTAAGAACATTGATTCTAACTTCATATCAGGTCTCAGATATTTATACTCATCTATCATCAATCTTAATGAGGCATTGGATATCTATTTTACCTTATCTATGAGTACATAACCCAATCAATTCATTGATACATAATTTTATATCACAACCCCTTATCCAATTGGTGGTATTGTGAGTACAAGAATGGTGATTACCCGCTTCATGAGATCATTAAAGCTTTCCTAACCTTTTTGTATTCGAAAATCCTTTACCTATTTTTTTATTATCTAATTTAGATAGATATATAATTTTGTGAGGTTTCTCACAAACTATTAGTATTACCAATGATTTTCAAGAGAAGTATAAAATTTCACAAAACATAATAATTTGGTACATTACTCTATAACCATTATCTTTAACAGGTCCATATAAATTCACTCACTCATGATCATGCTGCCCAAAATAGTGGTGTTTTAAATATGAAAGGAATAATTTATAAACATAGAGTAAATTTTTTCTATTCATAATGTTGATGAAAAAAATATGTAATAGACCAACTAAGGTCAACCAACAGTGTCATTATAATTTTCCCACCATAAGGAATAAAGAATGTTCTTAGAATACATAGGCTAGAATAAAGAACTGGGATATCATATAAAGATACATGGGAATGATTTCACCATAAATATATATATATATACAATAAAATAGAAACAAATATATTATCATAGAAAATTCCTAAAATATATCAAAAAACAAACAACCAAACCCCAAAGGTAACATCCAAAAACTAGATAAAGAAGCCTAAAATTAAAAAGTGGATACCATTAACATAGAACCCGAAGTAACCCACGGGTACACTTCCATGTCACCATATATTACCACCATTCTAATCCATTAGAATGGAAACACAATCTAGCATGTCTATCCTATATAGGATTTTGATCCCTTTACCAGTATCCTGTAATACTAATTCTATAAAAAATCAATGGATAAAAAAGTATTGTTTGAGAACTAAATCTCAGCATGACACCATAATGAATATATAAAATTTTTATCAACGTGAATCCATTATATCTTATAAAAATAATATTTCTAAAATATTTCCTCAATAAATAATTTCCCAAAATAAAACCACCCTTTCAATTTGTTTTAAAAAAATTCTGTATTTAAATACCAAAAGAAAAAAGATGAAAAATTTATCAATGAGGGATAAAATTATGAGTAAAATAGATTTCAATCAAACAAAATCCATATAAATTGTGAAAATAACCATATAAATAAATAAATATATGAATATAGTTTATTATAAAAGAATAAAGAGATAAATCCCAACATAACAATGTATACAACAATGATAAAAAACAAATAATATGCCATGTTAGAAACCCTAAATTTCCAGAACATTGGTTCCCTTGAAAGGATACCCTCATTCTCCTCCCATATTTATAGCTTACTCCATTAGGGATCACATATGTCTATTTTTTCTATATTACCCACATTCTTCTCAATGTGCTATTATATAAACATAATGTTCATGAAACCTAGTAAACATTTCTTAAGGATTTTCAAACGAAAATAATTTCATTTTCATGAAATTTTTTTATAAAAACTTTTCTATATGATCTACACAAATTTAATTTTTTGAAAACTATTTCCCTTTTATTTTATCATTTAGGCATTCCATGAAATCGATATTTAACATTAAAATCAGTTTTATGTGAAAAGTACATTCTCAAAAAATATTATATAGAAAACATTTATAAAATTCACCAATAATTAATATAAAATAACAAATTTTGAATATAAAATATTTAATTCCTAGATAGTTCATGATATATTTTTATTTAAATAATTTTATTTATTTGATAGTAAGAACGATAAACAACAACGATTTAAAACAAATCCAACTATTAAAATATTATTATATGATAGTTATAAAAAATTCATTGAATTGGTGGGTATGAATATGATTAACTATATTATGAAATATATATAGGGTTCCAGATATTTAAAATTTCATTGATTAATAAACTCTCAATTTTTGGTAGATTCATTTTACTTCATAAAATAATGTTTTCTTCAAAAGTGGTTTTTATTTTTTATAAAGATATATTGTAATTCATTTGTTGATCATATAGATATTATATTTTATAAAAATGATAAATTTTTTAAAATAACAATATCATAGTTATATTAGGGATATAATATTTTAAAAATATTTATCTTTCAATGAATAATAGAAAATACCGTTATTTTGAAATAATTTATCTTTCTTGATATCACAAAGACATAAATAGGAAGAAATAATTCATTAAACTTTTGTAATGAATAATTTATGATAATATAATCCAAATATCTTATAATAATAACCCAATGAAAATAAATTTAAATATATTTAATTATAAAAATGAAAAACATTTTTAGTGTTGACAATGTGCTTGCACATCATTAGAAAAGTAAAATTTAGCATCCTAATGAAAATAATGGGTAACTAAATGTCAAGGAATGAATAAATTTGTCAATAATTATTTTAAATAAATATTTTAATTGATATTTTACATTTTTGGAGTTATATGACTAGAATCGTATCCCAATTCTTACATAATGTTTCCATAAGTCTAGAAAAATGAAAATAATATATTAAATGAGTTTTCATGGCATATATATAGGTAAAAATAAATATTGAATGATTATATAGGATTATTTTTAACATTATTTATCTATTTTATGATGGTTTTTTAATTTTTTAGTTATGAAATAACTATATTAAAATCATATGCAACAAAGACACAATGCTTGTGCAAGTAGTAGGAATATCAATAAATGGATTTTAAACACTATAGAAGTAATTTTATTTGAGTAATTTATAGTTCATCATGAATTTTATAGATAAATATAACATATTAGTGGGGTTTAATGATTATATTCAAATGTTATCATTGTACTGATGTTTTTAATGTCAAATTAAATAAATAGATTCAAAAATGACATTAATGATATTTTATGATAATAATATGTTATTGAAATATTTTTAATTTAGGAAAATCATGAAATTAAAAATTGGGATGATATATTGTTCATTATTTCATAAATTATATATTAATGTTTCAATTTTCCTTTTATATTAAATTTCTTATTATTATAGTGTACAACTGTTTTTATCGTGTAAATTGTCAAAATGGTTAACCAGGGATAAGAAATGATACGTGTGAAAACATTGCATAAAAATGTAAAATTATTATTTTATGATATTATTTGGACCCATACATATCTTATATTCAAATTATATCAGTTTCTATCATTTTATACAAGAAAAATAATTGTTATTAATTTACTACATTAAGAAGTTTTCAGAATGTTTTCCCCTTCATTTATAAAGGTTAAAATCATCTGCACCCTTCCTCATACATTTTTATACTTCTATAT
The DNA here is from genome assembly GCA_963277665.1 of Viscum album. Classification (NCBI taxonomy): domain Eukaryota; kingdom Viridiplantae; phylum Streptophyta; class Magnoliopsida; order Santalales; family Viscaceae; genus Viscum; species Viscum album. The sequence goes on along the minus strand of OY728155.1, from coordinate 634,280,951 downwards.
CAGAAAATACATACTGTAATAACATAATAAATACCTTCCCCAGATCCTTGAATTTTTTTTATTTCCAAAGCACCACCCTTTCACGTCTAAATTTTTATACCAAAAAAGGTTTCTAAAGGAAGAGGTACAAATCATAACTGAGTATTTTTAATTTTACATCCTCTTATGCCTCCTCAAAATATAAGTTAATAATTATAAAATAATTGATATTATACAATAAAAAAATTTATTTTATGATACTTATGGGTAAAAAATTTACCATATCATTTCCATCCTATGAAAAATGAAAATATCACTCATCTGTACGTATGACATACCGTCACACCCAATGTGGAGTAATTTGTTTTTCATTTCCAATTTTCATGTATATTAATAAAGATAGATTGTATGAATATATAAAAAAAATATGATATACAAACGATCTTTTAAATATGAATTATTATTTACAATTATTTCATTCCATATTTCAAAAAGTGAAATATTATCATTCATGAATATATATGGCTTACCATCTCTATAAATTGTATAATTAATTTTTAAATCCCTATATTTTTAGTATAACTATAAATATCAATATAATGAATATGTATGATATTTATATCATGAATATAATTTTATAGAAAAATGGAGTAATGATAATGATAGAATCATGATCAAGATTCAAGGATTGAAACTACTAAATCAAAACAAACTTGAAAAATGATAGCGTCAACACCCAAAATAACAATTATAACAAAATACTGTTAAAAACATGTGAAAAAATAGTATAAATTGATCATATGTAATATTATAGAAATGTATATCATAATTTTATGTAATTATAAAAAATATAAATTTATTATATATGTGATTTAAAGAGGTTACGAGTTTTATCGAACTTGAGGTAAATGATTTCATTTCAATTTCCACTCCATTAACAAATATTTGATATTACTTACCTATTTATTTTTGTGTGGTGTATATAATTCCACTTTGATATATTTAAAATTAATATATATAAATATATTGATTATAATTAATGCCTCTTTTCATATTCAATTTCTCAAAGGATTACAATTTATAAGATCCCAAAGAGGTAATGATTTATTTTACTATCTCATTTTTATGGATTTCCCTTATTCTCATTCATGTATTCAGGTCATATATCCTTCAAAACTCCATATATTTTATTAAAATCATTAAATTTATGTATCTTCCATCTTTACCTACAACTTTTCCACTGTTTTCTTCTTGAATAATGCAAAAACTATTTTAAATAAAATTTAACCTTATTTCTATTTTTTATTGGGTATATTTTTCTTCTATATCAATATTTTTTAAGAAAAAACTAAAATATCTTTTTTATTCACTCATATAAAATTTTAAGAAAATTTTATGTTATATTTAACATTTTATAAGGTTTTAATGGAATATATATAATTTTTTCCAAATGGTTAATTTTATACTTTCTTTATATAATGTTAAAAGGAATGCTTCTTTATTAATGTTTACAATGTTAACAAATTCAACCTACATGAAAACCATTTTATGATTTTTTTATTCCTAACAAAGATTAAAATGGGTTTAAAAAGAAAACTTTTTAATTAAAGTTTTTTTAATATTTCACTATCATTTCACCAGAGGAAATTATTTTATAAAGAAACCTATATTTCTGATGTATTGATAGTAATATTTTTATCAATTTTTAATTTAGAATTCAATTAAATTCTCTTGAAATAATAATTTTATTTTGATAATTAGAAATTAAATTTATCTTAAATATTTGTATTTTTTTTACCATGGATATTATTATTTCTTAAACTGTATACCATTTATACATATAGTGTTTTATAATGATGTATATTTTATTGATAAGGAAAATATTTATATTCAATATTTTTTACTCAATAAAAATATTTTTAATAAGACATATTTTTATAAATTTAATTGATTATTTAATATATAAGAAATGTGTTGGACATGATGTCATTGGTGGTGCCTAAATTATATATCTACTTGATGCATTTATAGGTCTCATGATAAAAATAGGTTTAGAAAATTAAATGCGTTTTTAGTGTATAAATATCCATAAATTAAACTATCGTCGAACAAGGATTTGATGGTGTATATATCATGATGTCAAAGATCATAACATCTAATAATAAGAATTTCCTTCTTGGGGAATCCAATTATCCTTGACATTACAAAATTGATACTATCCAAGGATGTGTTTTTTGATCTTGTTGTTGATTAAATTTTATGTGTCTTATATTATTTACCATTCGATTATATTTATTTATTATTGATTCAAGATAGATTTTGTTGCATGTTACCCTTAATGAGCATCTAAGATCACCTTTTATTATTTTTCATTTCCATGGGATATGAATAAGGATATTATGAATAATATAAATGATGGGAAAATGTTTATTATGCTATGTATTTTATATTTTCAGTGATATTTTTGAACCATATACGTATCAAGTTCTTAATGACTATTGAACTGATCAATAATGTGTTGTGATATGAATTTTCTCTTATACCAATATAAAAAATTGAACTTCGACTCTATGTTACAGGATTTGGGGTTACTATAGTTGGTATCAAAAAATGTTTAGTAGAAACCAATGGAACTATATTTTAAATGAACATAGCTAACATAAAAATTATGTCAATCCTTTATAGTAATTGAAAACATTAACATTTGATGGATTTTTTCTGTCACAATATGCATGAAGATTACAATCTTACCCAGTGTGCTCCATTACATAATGTTACCGCCTAATGTAAGAAAGGAATCAACACCCATAGGTTATGTTGTGATTTTTTTGATATGTAAGCTGATACAATTGGTGATGGATCTAAGTTAATTATATCCATATTTGGTTATATGACACCTGTTAAAATGAATAACCATTCCTGTATAGAGAAACAGTTTATTCTAAATCATGATTTACCTTTATTAAATCACTTCATATGATAAAATTCATCATATTATAATGTAATTACTATTCCATTAATAGATAACCAATGTATTAAGTCCCTCAAAAAGTTATTCTTTTCATTACAAAGTTTCATTCCATAATCAAAATCAACAAACGATAGTATTTTGGGGTTAGGATGGACCTGAACACCCATGGGAAATTACTTCAATAACATTGATATTATTACATTTTCATGTGGTATATTTATAATAGATGGTAGGGGCGAAATTCAATATTGATGATATTCATATTATAGGATAGTATTTTTATGTCTTTCCAACATAATTTCCTAGTATTTCCTATAATTATGATGTTGATTTTTCAATAGAACTAATACAAGTCATAATCACTAAAAATAAAATGCTAATTGGCGACGGTTAAAAACATCGGTAATAATTTTTTTGATGTTTCTAAAAAATGACACTAATCGTGGTGTCTGTAATTTAGTGATGTTTACAAGTGTCTAAATTAGCGATGTTCATAAACATCACTATTTAACAACACCCCATTTACCTACATTTGTTAGAAATGTCTGTAAAAAACGTCTGCAAATTAGCGACGTTTTTAATTGTCTCTAATTTTGAGACATCAAATAGAATAATGTTTTTTAGAAATTTTAGTAAATAACATACATTTTACTAAAGTTTTTTTAAAAGCTTAAATAAATGATAAACAATTTTGAGAGGATTTTTAAAAACATGGATTAATTTAATTATTGAGTTTTATTTTTTTAAATCTTTTATTTGTAATAAAAATATTAAATCTTCTGTTATTACTGTACTCACCTCATCCCTACAGTACACCAATGCTTTCATCTCATTTACCCATTCTCTCATTCTCTATATTATACTGTGCCTTGCCTCTCCCTTATGTCGTAATCTCTTATACCACGCCTTGCCTCTCCTTCTAATAACTCACTATCTCCCCACATGTAACATGCCTCTCTCCTCCCTCCAATACCATTAACCTATCCCCCATAACTTGTACATGTCATGCCCTCAACTCATGTACCCTATAAAAAAATTAAAGTTACACCTCCCTCGAGTCGAACTATGGACCAACAACCTAGAAACAAAATACCAATCAAACCAAGCTACTTCAGATTTTGTCATCTAACGTTATTATCATACATACATATATATAAATATATTCTTTAATTAAGAAATTAATATTATATATATATTACTATATTTATATTTATATTTTATAATTTAAATTATATTTCTATATTTTATATTTTATGTTCAGATATGCATATATAATTATATATCTTTATATTTTACATATATGTTTATATTATATATATATCTATTTATGTGCATATATATAAATATACATGTGTATATATCCAAATATATATATAATTAGTAACATTTTAAAACACTAGTAAAAATATCATTAAAAAGACATGTTTTCTTTAAAAGGTTACTATATTTGAAATATTTACTTTTGTTATGTTATATTTATATATATACAAATATATTTCAGTATTTAGAAATTAATATTATATACATATATATATGTTTATATTTTATATTTTATGTTTAAATATAAATATTCATATATGTTTATATTTTACACATGTTTATATTTTATAATATATATTTGTGTGTTTATGTTTTATATTATATATATATGTATGTAGTGTGTGTGTGTTTACATTTTATATTTATGTAGATTATATATATATATATATTATATAAATATATATGTGTTTATATATATATATGTGTTTATATATATATATGTGTATATATATGTTTATATATATAAGTGTATATATATGTCTGATAACTATATATTTGAAAGTATATATATAAATATATATATATATATATATACATTCATATATATATATATATATATATATTTAATTTTTGATGTTTTAAAACACCGGTAAAAATACTACTAAAATAGACATGTTTTTCTTGAAAACATGCATAAATTTAAAATATATATGTGCGTTTATATATATATCTATATATATTTACGTATATATATATATGTGTGTGTGTGTGTGTGTATGTGCGTGTTTATATAGATATATGTGTATGTGAATATATATATATATACATATAAATGGATAATTACATCAATGCGGGGAAATTAGCTTTCAAAATATAAATATTTTTTGAGGCATTTCATGAAAACGTCACTAATATATCATTTTTTAGGGGAAATATTGCTAATTTAGCAATGTTTTTTGGGAAATGTCTATAATTGAGTAATGTTTTTTGGGAAGCATTTCTGATTTAGTATTGTTTTTTGGGAAGAATAACTTTTTTAACAACATATTTTGGGAAGCGTCTCTAATTTAGAGACGTTTTTCTGGAAGTGTCTCTAATTTCGGGATGTTTTGGGGGAAGAATCGTTATTTATTGAAGTGTTTTGGGAAGCATCTCTAATTTAGTGACATTGGGGGGGGTGTCTCTAATTTGTCAATGTTTTTAGGGAAGCATAGCTAAATTAGGGGAATTTTTTGGAAATAATCCCTAATTTAGTGGTGTTTTAGTGAAACTGCACTAATTTAGCGGCGTTTTTTTTGGAAGAATCGCTAATTTAATGTCTTTTTTTGGGAAGTGCCACTATTTTAGTGATTTTTTGGGGATTCAACACTAAATTAGCAGTGTTGTTGTGGAAATGTCGTTAACCTAGCAATGTTTCTGGAAAAGCATTACTATATTTAAAATTTTGCAACATTTTAAAAAATATTCTCCAAAAAACATCGCTAAATTATAGTTTTTTTGTATTTTATACCAATTTAAAAGGAAATGTATTGATTTCCCCCAATTTAGCTATAGTGGTTTTAGATATGACACTAGAATAATCTATATAATGGATTATTTTGACTTTGTACACCACGATGGGGTGCATCAATTTTTTATTAAGAAGTATGATGGTTCACTACATCTTCTCATTTATTTTTAAAAACACAATAAGATAAATATTATAAACACCACAACCCCATATCGATGATATTTTTTCAATTATGTGGACCTCAATGTTTTTTCAAAAATGATCTTTGATCTAGATATTATAAGCTAAGGGTCATGAAGTAGGATCTACCCAATACATCCCTATATTAGAGGCATGTGAAATACCCATAATTATTATGTATTGTTCTCCATAAAAAAATTTATTTCTTTAATATATTTCTTTTCATGGAACACTAAGATTAAACAAGGCATGATATACTATTGAAGTGTTATCATTTAATGTGTCAGTTATCCTATAGACATTGGATTGGTTGGTATTAATAATACTAACTAAATCTTGAAAAAATTATGATTAAGACTTGTATAATATAAATTATTTTGGTAACAAGTTATTTAGAATTTAAAATAAAATTCATATTAAATAAAATTGATGTTTTATAGAAAATATTATACAGGTAATGGGTGTTTATCTTAATAAATTAGATTAATTTATATTAGTAAATGATATAAATGAAAATTTACATTTTATATATAAATTAATTTTTTTTATAATTCATCTCATTCATTTTTTAGGTTTGGAATAAGAATAAATTACATTTTATACTTAAAAATGTACTTTTCTAAAAAATAGTTTTTGAATTCTTTTTCATGATTTTTTCAAAACGATTTTTTCCTAATTATAGAAATTGAATTGTGAAAAATGGATTTCATATTTGTAAACATGTTGTACAAATTTGTTAAATATGACTCTTTTATTTTGTATCATTATGAATACTAACCTTGTTAATATTTATCACATCAGTAAAGGGTAAATCAGGATAAATAGGTTAGAACTAAATGTTAAGGTCACCATTTTTCATATTAATTATTATTGGATAATTTTAATTAAAAACTTTTGACCCTTTTATTTAAATTATGTTTTTCAAGTGCAATTTTCAATAAAAATTACCTATTAGAAAATTTCAAGAAAAGAAAAATAGTACCACTCTTTTACTTTTAAATATCACTCATGTGTTCACATAGTGAAAAAATGAATTTTTTGAATTAATATTAATTTTTATTTTTATAATAATTCCTTTATTTTAATGAAAATAGTTTATCTTTAATTGTTTATGATTATATAATTACTTTCAATTCTTATGAAATAACAAAACAATATTTCTTCAATTAATACAAAAATAAAATAAATGATATGAAAAATATTAAAATTAATACAATTTTTAGTATATTATAGTGTTCCATGATTTTTTTAGATAAATTTTACTTATTAAGTATGTTTTATAGGTTTATATTTGAATATTTAAATTATCATCATCTCATTAAAAGTAAAATTAAATGTATAATGCCAAAAATGAATTCAATTATATTTTATGATAGTAATGTTTTATTGTATTATTTAAAATTAACAAAAATATCTTCACCCAATAGAATGGGTTGTTGTTAAAAATATAAACCATTTCCCATTTCTAGATAACTTTTCCTTTTATAATAAAATTCTTGACCCTTAGATAGTTGCAAAGTTGTCACTATGGTTATGGATAAAATGGGTTAACAAAGGCGTTAAACAAAAATAAATGGTTTAAAAACCATGTAAAATTATAAAAATATTATTTCATTATATTATTTTAAAATATTAAAATATTATATTTTAATATCTTTCAATAATGAAGAATTTTTCTTTATAATTATATTATTATATTTCAATAATTGATAAATTTTTAACAGTTTTCCTCCCATTACATATAAAAGGGATGCCCCTTTTCTCATATTCACCCCATTTTGAGCCTTATAAATCATCAAATACCTACCATAATTACATCACATATTCCTATAAGACATTTTATATCTTATATTAATTGAATGAAATCTCTTAATGGTTTTTGCTATAAGATGAAAGAGTATTGTCAATGATGATGTAAAACTCTTAATCGAGCATTTTCAATTTTATTTATTCTTATATATCATCTTAAATCATAATATCCATTCCAAAATAATTAATTTATTATCTTAAATATAAGTAATTGTTATTATGAAAATGTAATATCCATTATACACAATCTTCCCTCCTATTAGAAGACAATATTTTCTCTTGTGGATGCATATGGACTACTACATCTACGAAGCGATATGATTCATTTTTCATTACCTGTTTATATGGATAGTGAAAATTATAGACTAAATTAAAATATACTATATTATTAATATGATAATGATTCTAGGAAATTTAATTATTATTTATGTTTTTTTTCATTCAATCCTTTAAAAGGTGAAAACCAAGATCATGTGTATGTATGGTCTACCATCACCATGAATGGTGCAGTTAATTTCCATACCTATATATTTTATGGTTGAATAATAAAGTGGATATAATGAATATATATTATATTTATATCATTATTTAGATTCCATAGATAATTTAACTAAGATAAATTAAAAGTACTGGAACTAACAAACTGAAATATGAATAAAAACTAAAGTGGTTAAAAGCTAGAAATGATGATTTTAATATGAAATTTTTAATAAATGGGCATATAAATGTTTTAAGGGTATCAGATATGATATTATATGTATATAAATACCTATTCTATAGAATTATAATAAATTTAAATTTATTATACATGAGTTCAATTCACTGAATTTTTAAGTGTAATTTTAGGTAAGTGTTTTAGGTTACAATCTCATTTTTTGTTGGGATTATTTATGATTATGTTCCAATGATGAAATATTAAGGTATAACTCTCAATAAAATCATGAATTATCCTATTCCAATGTTTTTTTATATTTATTATTTTATTTCATTTTCCTCCAAATAATTAGTCAATAATCCAAAATATAATTTAAGGAAAACTGTTATTATATATCTCTTTAGATGAAAATAATTTTACATCCTTGTAAACATTTTATAAAAAAATATACTATATTTACTATTATACAATGATTTTAAAATTTATATTCAACCATTTTTAATTTCAATAAATTTTTTATAATGAATATTCTTCTCTCCATATACAATGTAGTTTTTTCTTTTTACTGAAAATGTGAATGGAATGTTTTTATTTAAATTATATGGAACAAATAAAATTTCCCACCCTCATGGATACCCAATACTATAAATATTTATTTATAATTCCCCAAGTATATTTTTTGATAAAATAATTTACCCAAAAGTTTGTGAATTTTATGTTTTTGAAAATTAATTTTCAATGTCGAAATGATATTTTCCTCATGAAATGTTTAGTTATCATTTAATGGTTTATATATTCTTCAATGAAAACAACCCTATCATTTACTCATTATTTAGTATTACTATTATAAAATACCACCAACCTTATTATTTATCATTATGGAATACAATTATGATGATAATGTTTTTATGAAACTAATTCCTTTTCCATGGGGTATGATATGATATATAGAAAAAAGTGTTTATAAAAAAACCATTCCATCTATATGGGTTAGTATATGATAAAATTATTATGAAACATGTTTATTTTTCCTGGGATATGATATGATGAATGTTTCATTATCTTGCAGGACACATATTTTTTATATTTATTATGTGATGAATGGGGATGAAATTATATATCAATTGAATGCATTGGGAAAATATCGATGTTTCATGAGATAAATAGAACTAGAATGGGGAATGAACCATGTTTAGTAAGGGACTATATCCACTATGATACTCTGAGGAGTGATTTTAATACTATGATAAAATGGGGAGTGAATCCATTCCTTTATGATAATATTAGTAGTGAGACTTATCTTCTAAGGGAATGATTTTCTTTATTGATGTGTATGACCCAAGTAAATGTATTAAGCCAATATTATGATTTCATGGATTATGTTCTTTGATTCCATTATGATACATATGTAATGAACAACCAAGATTTATTTCATGATTCAATATATTAATCTAATGTATGTAGGGTATGATTATCAAATTTTATGCTTGTTTTATCATACCGTTTTTACTATAGTTTTTATACGATTATGGATATCTCCCTAGTTTACCCATATAGAGAATCTAAGGACACACTTTACATAATTTTTATTTCCTCATGTTATGAAGAATTTTCTTTAGTTGGATACATATTATACGAGTGCTATTTATGTTGAACTTAGTGGGAGATGTTGTAGTTCACTTATGAACCAATTTTTTTTGTATCCATGATTCTGATGATATTATACCTAAATGATTTTGTAATGGATCATTATGAAATTTAATGAATATTAAAATAATAATATGAAATATCTAGGTAGGAAAATTATGTTTTCCTATAGTTGGTATTAGAGAAATGTTTTATTTCCATTGGATACTAGGATGATAAATATTTTTTGAGAATCTTGAGGATAACACTAAGAATAAGACAAAATCATAATGTTTGAGTAAATATTGTGGATTTACAAGGTTGAATCTAAGGATTCATTTATTGAAAATTATGTGTCCATACTTACATAAACAATAAATAATTTTTTATTATTATGTGGTTTTCCACAATGATTATTATTGCTCAAAATTTTCTTCTTGATTTTAGTCAATTGTTGGAACCCGAAGTAATTGTTCCATTGTTGAATGTGATCTAAAATTTAATTATTTTCCTCCTAAGTAACAAAATATCATTTATATGGATTGAAAAGTATAATTTACATGCTTATAAAACTTTCTCCATCCATGAATCATGTTAATCTTTACTCCATGGATTTGGAAGAGTTTGTGATCCTATTTTTCAATAATTATATTCCTCGTATTCATTGAAAACATAGAGAATGAATTCCATGAGATAAATACTATTAGGGATGAATCTATTAGTATCTATGACGAAATTTTTACGATACATGGATGAAATGGTATTATCATCCAAATTGAAAGAAATTTTGATTAACTCTTCAGTTTCTTAAAACCAACTCTCAAAAGGGTGCAAACTATAAGTAAATTAGAAGCTATGTAAAAATCAATCTATGTGCTATCAACATGTAAATGGACATTGAATTTTCCTATATATCTCATAGTTTTAAATAGAAAATAGAGATATAATTTTTATTAAATTCTAAAAAAAATTGAGAGTAGAATATGATATTTCCTTCATTCTAAAATTGATTAGAAAAACAATGTGGAAATTACATTAAGGGGACTGGTAAATGATTTAATTATGGAAAGAAAGGTAACTGGGAAATTGAATGCTGATGTGATAGGAATATGTTATCCAATGATGGAGTAAAACACCACAAAGATTAACCACCCCGACTCTAGTGTTTCAAAAAAATTTATAAGGGGAATTACACTAACCTGCGCAGAAACTCAATGTTTAATGACGTTGATCGATGTCAACAACCTATTAATCATAGAGACAAATGGAAATATCATTGGTTCATTATTATGAATTATTATTATCATAAAAAATATTTAAATTTTACCCTAACCATCCAATCTAGAACTTATACTATCTTATTTGATTTTGGTTCTACCCACTCTTTCATATAAAAATAATTTTCTAGTTGTATCACCAGATATCCACAACAATTAAAAGTTAAATTAGAAGAAAATACCCCTAATGTTATGAGGATCATATCACATGTCTATTATTATTCTCTAGTTAATGTTTGTGGGAATGTGTTTCCTGTAAAATCTTATCATTCAGTCTCTAGTTAAATAGGATGTAAGTTTATGTTGGTATTGGTAAAATTTATACAAATTCCACATCAATGGATAAGTAAGGGAATTCATGTTTGGTTTCGTGAACCATATTATGATCATATATCAATGTGATAATAAAATGAACATATGCTGGAAATGACATCAAATACATGGGTCTTTTGTCTCATTCAAAAGGGTTTTTATCATAGATGGATAGAGAGGAACTCAACATCAAAGATATTAATTTTTTGTATGATATTTCTGTTGTATTTATAGAATATTTTCCTTATCTTCCACCAAATCATGATGTTAATTTTTTAACAAAACACATACCTGGTGGTATATCGATTTCAATAAAATTATATTTAAAATCCATGATTGAGTTTTTGGAATTGAAGTAGAAACTATAAAATAATCACGATAAGGGATTCATTCAACCATGTGAATCAACATCAAGTCCACCTATTAATTTTTAAGAAGAAATATGGATCATTTTGACTCTATATTTAACATCGAGAACTTAACATGATCAATATAAATAAGATGTATCCTCTACCACATACTAATGACTTATTTGATCAATATTGCTGATTTCAATACATTATGATGTTTGAAATTAATTATAGATATCATAAATTGAATGTTAAGAATTATCATATACACGAGACATCATTCCATAAATAGTATGAAGACTCTAAATATGTAGTGATGACATTTAGTCTTCATAATTCCAATTAAATCATCACAGATTTAATTAATATAGTATATTGATATTACATTGATAAGTTTTTAGTTGTCATTATTGATGATATTATTATATATTCAAAATGTATGTAAAGAATTAATATCACTTGGTGATTATATATAATAGACTATGTAAGGGGAATCTAAAAAATCGTAAAATGATAATTTTTTATTAAAATGTTTCATTTTGGGTCATATAACATCATTATAGGGTATATCGATGGATCTGTCAAATACTGATGTGATTAAACATTGTCCTAGACAAACTATTGTGACTGTGATCTGTAGTGTTATTAGTTTAGTTGGATATTATTTACGCTTTATTTATAATTCCTAACATATATCCAATCCACTAACCATGTCAATGATGAATGAAGAAATGTTCCTTTAGACATATGAATGTGAAGAAAATTTCAAGGAACTGAATATGAGTTTTTTTAGTACTCATGTGTTTACTTTTACCTAAATTGGGGAAGGGTTTTTGATATTTATTTATTCATCAAATAAAGTCCTATGATGATTAAACATGTATAATAATATGGTAATGGATTATACCTCACTCAAATTGATGGTTGATGATAAAAATAACCCCCATTTCTGGATTTAGAGTAAACTATAGTAATTGTTTCTTTAAAGATATTGAGATATTACCTTTATAGAGAATGTTATGATATATATAATGAACATCAAATTTTAAAGTATATATTCACTCATAGAGATATGAATATATTCCCTAGAATGATTTTAGTTTTTCATAATGATTATAATAGCTCATTAAATTATGAACCTAGAAATGAAAACAAGGTTAAAGAATATTTTACTATGAAGGATCTTAAAAACCTATCTACAATAAGGATAAAAAGGGTAAATATTAAAAAACCATTAATATATATATATATACATAATTATTGAAGGAGGGTGTGATATAATATCTTACTCAAATGAGTGTTCAACCATCTATCCCAATGACGATTAATTTGGAACATTATGAAGATGTGGAACTGTAGAAGAAGGTAAAAAATGTTCTTCAGTTAAACCTTGATTGTTATCAATTGTGATGATTCTGAAATTTTGTATGTATGTCATCAATAATATATTTGAAAATGGATCTTTTATATGATTCACATATTTAATCATTCTATATTCATCCAATAATTATGATGATGTATAGGGATCTGAAAGAATATTTTTGGTGGGACATCATGAATAGTGATATGGTTGATTCTGCATCATGATTCATAGTATGTTATAAGGATATGTAAAAGAGATATAAAAATGAAGGGATGTCCCAACCATTACTCATATCAAAATGGAAGTGGGAAACCACCACTGCAAATGTTTTCATCATACACACCAAAACTTAAAAAGGCCTTAGTTCTACTTGGGTTGTAGTTGATCACATTATGATGTCAGAATACATCATTTCTATAATATTATATTTCTACCTTAATTATATTTTCATGAAAAAAATTAAATAAGTGAAAGGATTCATATATTTCCAAATTCTATTATATATGATCGGGATTTGAGGTTTACCTTGAATTTATGGTGAAGTCTTCATTAGGTTCTATATATATATTTGGGTTTCATAACTTCTTAACATCCTTAGAAAAATATACAATATTTGAAAAATAGTCAACCCCTATAATATATCCTAAGATATTATTATAGGGATTTAAAATTTTATGGGAAACAACACATTCCAATAGTCTAGTTGTATTACAAAAATTACAATCACTTCATAATTTAGATGGCTCTTTTTGAAGCCCTCAAGGGAAGGAAGTCCAAAACTCTAATGTGTTGGGTTGAAGTGGGAGAAATAAATATATCAGGATATATATTATCTAGGGAAATGGCATTGAAATTTAGAGTCATTCATCATCATATCAATGTAACACAGAGTTGATAAAGTGTTAGGGTAATAATAATTAATTAAATATTTAATTTAATGTTGGTGATAATTTTTTCCTGTTACTTTTTCCATGGTATATGGTGATGAAATTCATAAATAAGTGAATTGTCGATCCATTGGTATATTGGCCCATTAATGGTTCATGATAAATTAGGGATGGAAGCATATCAAAATTCACTTCTACTGAACCTCTATCATGTTAATGATGTGTCCCTTGTATCTCTTATGAGGATGTACATACCTAATCATTCACATGTACTAAAATACGATGTAATACCATTTGATCATGATCTTTCCTATGATGAAAAATTAGTATAAATCATGGATCATAAATTTTATGTGATATGGAACAATACTACTCACACATAAAATGCTCTATGGAGAAATTAAAAAATTGAATATACTACTTGGGAACCTGAGGATGTGATGAAATAGATATATCCTCATTTTTAAAATCCCAATGGTGTAGTTTTAAGGGTGAAATTCATTTTAAGGTTGTTATAATGTTGCACTATGTTATTTTATGATATAATTATCTATAAATAACTTTTAGTTCTTTGATAGCATTTTCTACATGGTACACAAAACATAAATGAACTAGGATCTAGTATTGAAATACTATTATTTAATGTGAGAGTCGTTTCATAGCCATTTTAAAGGAGGACATAGATAAGTACTAATAAAATATAAAAAATAATTTTTACTCATTTTTAAAATGTGATCATTTGTTACGAATTTCTTTTAAATTAAAATGAATAACATTTGAAAATAAAAAATTTATTTTTCTAATGAAAATAATTTTTTGTATATGTTTAATTTGTTTTTTGATTAAGAAGTTAAATTAAACACTAATTATCAATTATTTTAAAGATATTTATATAATATATATAATATCAAATATTTTAACATTCATATAATGCTTTTTCTAGGCATGGGATAAGAATATATCAAAATATATGCTTAAAGATGCACTTTTTTAAACAAATATTCATATTTTTCACACTAATTTTAAAATGAATTTATACTAAATAAATAAATTGAATTATGAAAAAATTATTTGATATTTTAAATTATGATATCTTAATTTGGTAAATAGTTCCCATTTATTTTTTTCAGTTTTAATAGTAAACATTGTTTTATTTTTCAACTCAGTAAATGATAAAATGGGTAAACATAAGATACAAAATAATGTTAATATCAATATTTTCTTATTAATTGTTATTAGATGAATTAAAATCACCTTTTACTAAAAATGTATTTCTTAAAGAGACATTTTTACCTGAAATACAGATATATAATATTTAACACAAACAAAAAAATGAATATTTTCCTCATACATGTGCCTGGGGTGAAAAGGGTTTGGGGTGTCGGGTACCGGTCATGAGGTCGAGTCCCCAACCAATTTTTCATGTAGTGTGTGGGTAACAATAGACCACACATTTTAAAAACAAAAAAGATTACTCTCTTACTTTTAATTATATAATATGTTTTCACATAGGGATAATATGAGGCTGTGAATTAATGTTATTTCTTATAATGATTATAATAAAAATATTTTCATCATCATTATTTTTGTCAAATTATTTGTGTTTATATAATTACCATACATTCTTGCACAATGTCGACATAGTATTTCTTCAATTAATAGAAAAATAAAATAAATTCTATTATAAATTTTAGAATTAATATAATTTGATTATGTCATAGTGTTCCATGAATTTTTTAGATTAATATGACCTATTCATGATGTTTTAAAACATTATATTCAATGTTTATCTGTGTATTGGTGTTATTAAAAGAAAAATTACATGAGGTGTTTTAAAAATGATATTAATTATATTTTATGAACATAATAGTATATTATATTATTTTCAATAATTAAAATACGTTAATAGACCAAGGTAATTGAATATGGTTCAAAATAACAAATGTGGTCTATTTATGGGTCACTTTTATTTTTTGGTAACATTATTAACACTTAAAGACAAAAAATGATGTTTTTAAAGTTATCATTAACATGGGTTGGATAATGGGTAAAACAAAAAGATATGTTTCAAAATTCCATATATACATATCCTAACATAACAGGTTAATGTAATTTCAACCAATTAATATATTAAAATCCAATATCATTCATTTTAGAGTCATTTTTTTTGTGGGTCGGAGTAAATTACTCAAGAGGGGGTGAATTGAGCATCTATACAAATTTCTGTTAAAAATTTTTCTTAAAAATGATCCCCAATTAAATTTAATACAACCCAGTTAATCAAAGTAATATGGTTATAAAATATTTACTATTAGAATAACTTCTCAGAAGATTGATTAGTTCTCAGTAATCACCATATGAGTTATTGATATTACTTTTGAAGCTATTCAAATAAATAAAAAAATTATAACTTCTATCCAAGATTAACTATAAAAGTAAATCAATTAATTTTTAAATTATATAGTAAAATAGAGAAAAAAATAAATTAAACAAAACAGTTGATAAAATGAGTGGTTCAGTCTGAAGCCGAAACCTTATCGACTCTACTTTGTGATCACCTAATACAAAGCAGTTTATATTAATAAACATGATCCACACCCTGGATCGAGGTACAAAATAGTGCACATGATTTTCTAGGTTACAAAACCTCTTCCTCAATTCTTCGTGGTTAAAAACAATCAGGTCACAAAAGGACCTCTTCCACCCTTATTTCTGAGAGTAAAGAAGTGTAAAAATATTTTAGAGGAAGGATATCTTGTATCCATTAGTTTAGTGTAGGAGACAATGTGTGTTTTAATAAAACACACAAACATTTCTAGAAATCTAAAAAAAATAAACAATATATGAAAGATGATGAGATATGGTTATAAGTTCTCTGAATGTTATTCTATGAAACTCTGGACATCTAGGATGAAGAAGGCACAAGTATCGAGTCCTCTTGTGAGAAACAGAGTATCACAAATCTGTTACTATAGTTTCCAGTTAGATCTAGCTTGTGTTCTACGTGGTGTTGCTATTATATAGATGATATGGCTATGATCTGTGGTATTGCAGCATTTTCATTAATGAATGCTTTGTGTGTTCTTCAGATGTATCTTGATGCATTATCGATCCACTTTTCAAGAATTCTCACACTTCTGCTTCACACTTCTACTCGTCATAATATTTGGGACACACATTTATTTTTATTACTAGATTTCATGTGTTGTATCTGATAGGATGCATGTATAATTCCCCTCATACCTTGAACTGTCAGGTGAAATGTCTGCAAAGAAATATTAATTATGTTAGTTCCTTTAAAAGTCCCAAATGTGACCGTTAGAAATTAAATTGAAAACAAAAAAATAGATTAATGAACGGTGTCACAGTCTATCTAAAAATGGGGTCACTTGGAAACAGTTTCACCATTAAATGGTGTCTTCTTCTTTTCCTTTGAGTGTTGAGACAACTATAATGGCATAATTGTATTAAGATTAGGAACTGGTAGCACATATGTGGTGTTAGGATCACAGTGTCTGGTCCTTTTCCAAACATCGAATGATGTCTTAACAAGGAACCAATGTCACAGAATAATTGATATCTGAAACTAGTTACAATTTCTATTCATGATTTCTATGTCACAATGTCTGGTCATGGTGTTTTGGTCACTGTGTCTACTCATGGTGTTTATTCGTGGTGTCTGGTCACGGTGTCTGGTCATGGTGTCTGAGTCCTTTGCCAGAAAAACAAAACCGATGGAAAACTCAAAGTTTTCTCAGACTTATCGAAATATCTATATACATATATAAGAGGATAATATTCACTAAATTAATTATACATAATCATTCATAAATGAAATCATTATAGCCTAAAGTGAAATATAATTTACAATAATTAGTCATGATTTATAGGAATCGCAATCTTGAGAAAATTTATTTGAATCATAAAGATACAAAACATATCTACAAATGTTATGAGATAGATTAAATAGGAGTAACAATTTGTGATCATTAAAACATGATTAATATATGAGGAGTCCAATAATCTTAGGAGTAACAATTTGTGATCATTAAAACATGATTAAAACATGAGTATTCCAACAATCTCCCATTTTTATCATCACAAATCATATGACTGAGATATCTGGTCTACCTCTTCATTAGTGTACATGTCTCTCCACCTTTTGGGATTATCAAAAACATTACAAAAGTAAATAATAGAATAGACAATAAGAGTTCATTGTGCATTAGATGGATAAGGATGGGTCATTATAGGTAGTAGGAAACTAAAATACAAAACATCCCTATCCAAAGATGTTGGAAACATTTCATCAGCACTGACTATTTTTGATTTCCCCTCAGTAGCTGCATTAGGAGGAGTCGCGTGAGCAGAGGTAAAAGTTTCATAAGGGAGTGGACCAGGTGTCATATAAAGAAGAGGGATCCCTTAAAAATAGAGGGTGAAAAGGTACGTTTGGTGGAATATTGAGGTAATTGTTTGTCAAGGATAACATCTCTAATCTACCTCAGATCTTGGGAGACATACATAGAGGTATTGGAAAAGGTAGTGGAGGAGGAAGGAGGAAAACTAGGCCACAAGGGTGAAACTGTAGGATCCACAATAATAGTGATCTACACATAAAGATGAGGCCTCAATAACAAGATGAAGACAACAATAATCTCACCACCATACTATATCACATTCTCAAAATCATTTTTGTTCTCCATAAACTTGTCCAATAAAAGAGTTAAATCTTTTATATTTTAAAGTAGAGTTTTTTAAATCATTAGTGACATGAGTAATTTTTAAATTCCCTGCACGGTACATGAAATGGTTTGTCAAATTATTCATAGAGAAGATCCTATTGAAGTGTAAATCAACATTTTTAGTAATATTTACCTGAGCATCATTTTCAGTATTTGAATGAATTCTTACCAAATCAAGAACTATGTCACTATTTTTGACAACCATAGATAGACACTCCTTGTTAAAGCCACTTAACATTGATTGAATTTCTTCTTTAATAAAATTTATGATAAGATAACTGTCAAATGAGGGATGTGATGACTGTCCAGAGGCACTAGAGGGTGTAACATCTGATTTGAGGGACTTTAGTTGATTTATAACATTCTATAGACATTTCCTATACTCATCAGTCAATTTTTTGAGACCAATAACTAGTTAACACATTTCTTGAACTATATGCTTATTTCTCTCAGCCACCTTGTTTGGTAAGGAAGTTAGGTTTGGTTGAATGAGATAGCAAATATCCTCTGGAATCTGACAACTATCATCCTCAATAGTATGAGAAACAATATCTGGTCCTAATTTCTACACTTTCGGCATATATTTAGCCATATCCTTGAGAGACTTTAGTTTATCACTCAGCAGTTTGTTCTCAATTCTGACCAGTTGAATTTGGTGAATCATTTTTCGCTGAATCTGCCATATAATCTTTTCTAGAAGTAGGTCAGCATCTATATCACTTATGTTTTTCAGAAGAGTAGGTTGGGTGTTCATGAGCATTTCTACTCTAGCCAATAAAGTAGATCTAATGGATTTTAGATCATTTTGGCTCACGAAATTAGGAGGTTCTTGTGAAGGTTTGGGAATAGGAGCTGAGATAGGTTCATGTTTTTAGTAGATATTACTTAAATAGAAGATACCAGTTTTAATTGACACATAGTAGATATGTATATAAATTTAAACATGGCTTCCTGGGTATTATTCACATCAAAGTAGCTATGGAATTTATACCATGTATCCACATTTCCTTGATCAACTGGATTAAGAATTTAAACAATTTCTAGACTAAGTTGTTGCTCCCCCTCAACATGTGAATATCTCGTAGGACTAAGAGATTTAGTTCATTGATATATTTCCAAAATTTAATCCCCAAAATCTTGACCCATTTCAATTATATCCCACTAAAATGTTTACTCCATTCTTTCCTCAATAGAGTGTATAATCTCCGGATCATCTTGTTCACTTAAGTGTTCCTCAAATGTAGTTTCTTTACCAAGAGAAAGTTCTTAGTTTAAATTCTCTCCCTAAACATCCTTTTATATTATAATAACAATAGACTTTTCTCTTCAAGAAAGGTATTCTTCCATATCAATAGTTTCTTCAGTAATAGGTACTTCCTTCTCAACAATGTCTTGAGGAACAGGTCTAATGTCTTCCCTACCTAAGACAGTTTCCCCGATAGGTGCAACCACCTCCTCTTCTTCTTCTTCAACAAGAAAGTAAACAATTTCATCTGGTTCCAAACCATTATCAGATATGTCCTTAGGTCTTTAGGAATGCTCAAATAGATTAAACTATTCATAAAACCTTTCATTATACTCCACCTAATCCTTTTTCTATGGATTCCAACTAATTTTCATTCTTTTGACTCTAAACATTAAGATATAGAAGTCACATTCCTGGATAACATCTTTATTTGGTCTGACCATTCCATTATCATACTGAATATGAGATATTATCCTTGAGTGGAGTAAGGAGTTTGACTTTGAGGTTGTCCTTATCAACTCACACATATGAAGGGTAACATACTTTCACAGGTTAATCTTGTGTCCATTATTCATAAGAAGTATCAGAAATAAATCCAGATATTTGAGGGTAGAAAATCTATATTTCTTAGACTAATTAGGTTATAAATAAACATAAACAACAATTTGGTTTCACCATCCAGATCATCAACAATAGCTCTTCTATTTGTTTTATTTCCAGTCAATCTTCGAAAGGATTCTTCTAAGATAAAGATATCACTGGGAGGATTAGGATCTCTATGGTAGTCCTAAAAAATTCCTTCGTGTGGTATCCCTAGGTAAGTATACCATAACCTTGAAGAAAATGTATAACTTTGTCTATTGATGTAGCTTCTTACCACAAAATCATCTTCTGTATTGAAAGAGAATTGAACAAACTGATAGAACTAAGAAACATGCTTTGGGTAAATTGGTATGTTCTCTTTTGTGAACCAATACATCCATCACTATACTTTTAATACTCTCAACACTAAAGACTTAGTTGAAAACAACCACTTAGGTAAGATTTCATTTTCTGGTACCACTATTCTTTTAACAATATTCAGATTCAAAGGACATTTGGGTGCTACATTTGGTGCTCTTTTAATTTTCTTCTTTGATATGTGCTTCTAATGAGTTGATGTAGAAGGGTGATTCATTTTTAGCATTCAGTGAGGGTTCAAAAGATGGAGATAGAAAACTGAAGGGTTGAAGAAGGACTTATGGTTTGAGAGAATATAGCTCGATTGAAGAAAAGAGTGGAACCTATTTCATTGTTATCATTTAAGGATACGAAGAGTCGCAAATTCAAAAGCGCATGAAAGAAAATTAAAAAATATTCAATCATAGTGATACATGTTATAATATGAAAATAAAATGAAAATGTGTTATTAAGATGAAACCATAATAGAATTTCATGGGGATCTCATAACAAGTTTTCACGAAGAGACTACAATTGTAACACCCTGAGATTTTATGAGAAATATTATTTTTAATTTCATTGATGTATTGTGTTGTACGCTACACAAATATTATCTTTCACTATACACAACATCGTATTATCTTGTAGTATACGCAACAATATTCTTGGCTTGTGTTTCACGCAAAAGCAACCTTCCTCGATAAAGTGTGTTGTACGCAATACCGGGTTTCACTAAACAATGATATTTTGTTCTAATATTATTATGAACTAGCCGTCACGTATATTATTATCTATATATTTAATTTTTTAACATTATTATTAATCTTACACAATTTCTAGAACATGTTATGTGAACAAAATAATTTTTTCGGGTAAAATAATTAATTCTCAAAAAATGAAGTTTTGCCACCTTTTGATGGCGCACCCACTTTAAATCTAGTTTTTGATAGTTTTGAAAGTTCAATTTGACAAAATAAATTTCTACTTTGGAATAAAGACATAAAATTTATTTTGGAAATTTATTTTCATATTATTCTGAAAACTTTCATATTTAAATGAATAGTAAAAACACGCTATATTTTAATAAAAAAATGTTCATCGTAAAAATTAATATGGTTAAATTATAATTTTGAATGGTTTTAAAGTATAAATAGAATATATTTGTATTATTTAATATAATTTATGTCGTTATCATTTATTTTACATTTAATTCATAGGTAAAATCATTTCAATCTTTTTCAATGTTCTATCTTTTAAAACTCGTTTTCTTAACAACTGGATTAATTTTAAATTAATTTCAATAACTTCTATGATATAAATTTGGAAAAATTGATTCCATATTTCGAATCAGTAGGTCCAAATTATGTCAATATGCTACTTTTTATTTTTGGGCACTATGATAGTAACTACGGTAAATTTTATTTACAATACTTAAAGGTAAATCGGGTAACTAACGGTAAATATAATATTATAAAATTATCCTAAAACCTGTCATAATATAATTGGATGATTATATTTTTCCCTAACGAATATTTGAGTAGAAACAGAATCCATTGGAACCCACTTGGATGTGATTAAGACCTTTAATTTATTTTATTTTAATGAATGTGAAATATGTTTCACTCAAACGTTAATAATTAAAGTATTTTAAATATAAGGTTATACAGAATATAAATTCGATTATAAATACTCATTTGAAATCTAAAATGTTTTCTTTGTTATAGTAATTTATTTTTAATTTTTAAGAGATATTAAATTAACTTAATACCTTATACATTAATATTTTTGGAGTGCTGCTTACGCCTTTGTGGTAGCTTATACATTAATGATGGAGAAATTAATTATTTAGTGAAAAATCAATAATATAGTTTTTATTAATATAATAATACCCATTAAAAGGCCCAGAAACCTTACCAAAACTTATTGTTCATATATATCTATTCCATAACCATCCAAAGGTAGAATATTTGGGCCATTTGGAACTTTATAAAAGTGATTATGGAAGTTATATTATTTTATTTTAAATTGTGTCAAAGTTGCCACCTTCATAATTTAATAAATATAATAATTTACATGTTCTGATTTTAAGATGATCAATCCGATTAAAAGTATTATTTTGAAAGATATTGGATTTATCATCATCATAGTATTTTATATTTAATTTTTATAAAAATAATAATTATATTAAATGATTATACAAAAATGATTTAGTAATTGTTTTATTAAGAGAAATATCAAATAAATGATTTTTTAAATATTAAAATAAATATTATATAAACTAATTAATATTCTCCAAATATTTTTACATTAATATGATATTTTAGTAATATATTAAACATTTTGGTTTGAATATATCCTATGTGTGGATTTTATTTAAATTTGAATAAAACAATTGTGTCAAAATTAACACTATTCTTACTTTATAAAAATAACTTATTATTAAATTGTTTAAAAATCACAAAAATATTTAATAATTATAAATTGAAATTTATATAGTCTAAAATTTAATAATGTACCCAATTATGGATAATTCACAACAAATAAGTAATTATTTATAACAAATTAATAGATAGAATATTATTACCACAAATAAAATTAAATAGATTAAATAAGGATAAATCACGTTGATAAGTTTTACAATAAATTTCAAACATGTATAAATATTATTTGATGATGATATTATATCCCGATCTCATCTATGATTATTATTTTAGTTATTTTGGAAGTATTTATGTGGGGTTTGAATTTATTATAAATTAATATTTTTAGGTTTCCAAAAGTGCCCCTCTCCTCCCTTATAAAAGGACACCTCCTCCCTCTTCTCTTCACACCATTTTGAGCCTTAAAGCTCGGATATACCCTTCCAATTACTATTTTAAACCACTATAGGTATATCATAGAGGTTTTGGGATTCTAAAAAGAGAAACTCTAGTGCCCTAAGAATAACTTTAAAAGAGGCACGTCGAGGAAGAGGTAATCCCTTCTACTGTTTCTTTCAAGTTTCTTTCTTCTTCTACTTCCCCTTCTTTATTTTTTTCATTATAAAGTAATAACATCAGTATTAATTATATACTGATATTTTATTATAAATATCAAACAACCCTATTTCACCTTCTATCCATCCTACGGTAAACGAAATCACCGCCTGTGCGTACGTATAGAATACCGTCTCCACACCGTGGTGTAATATTTTTCTCCACCACCACCATACTTGGATGTTTATAAGGGTGTAAAAAACTATATATGATTATTATAACATTATAATAATTATGAGATATTATATAATCCACTACAATTCCATTCAATAATTATGGAAACAATATCATCGCTCGTGTGTACGTACGGATTGCCATCTCCACGATGCGATGACATTCATTCTCCATGATAACCATTCAAAAATGATTATAAAGTATATATAATGAATAATAATGATATATATGACATAATAATGATACTATAATTATGTATATGTTATTTACATACATCCATTCAATTTAATAAGGAAACGAAAACAACGTTCATGGGTATGTACGGTCTACCGTCTCCATGAACGGTGTATTTTATTCCATTTATAGATCTATTATATATATTTATATTCTGAATATATATTATATATAAAACATGTTTTACATGTTGGAAGTTAGTAATCATGATCTAAGTAATATTATGAATAATTACAAGTCAAAACACTCACAACAAATGAAATGATTTTACCTAAAACGATGCATTAACATGAAATTGTCAAATGAATGGGTAATATAAAGTTGTAAGTGAATCATATATGATATCATAAATATTTTTATGGTTCTGTTAAAAGTTAATAATATTTTTAGACCCACTATACAGGAGTTTCAGACACGTACAAAAGAAATTGGACCTAAGGTACGTGATAACTATTCCAATCTCATTCTATCCGAGATTGTTTATTCGTAAGTATTTAATGGTTTCATATTTATCATCCAAATTCAAGTTTACTCATGATGTAATATTATTTCTGTCCTCCTATAATTTTTTTAACCCATTTTTACCTATTGGTTAATTTTTAGTAAAAGATATGAAAGGATACTTTTTTCGTTTTCAGTATGTGGTACTTTTTGACTATTCCGAAAAAAGTACGAGAAGAATGTTTTTTAACTTATACGACCTGAACGGATTTCAACGGTTTCATAACACCATATTTACATTAATGTTCCTCTATAAGATTTCATTATTATATTAAACAAAATCCTTTTCTTTTAAAATTTCATGGAATTTTGAGAAAAGAAAATGACTTTGAATAAGAAAGGATATTTTCCTCAGGAATTCATTTCAAATGTTTTATCAAAACTATTTTCCATCTAAGATGATATAGGGTTATGTTTCTATCCCTATTATTAATTTTAATTGATTAATTTATGATGGAATTATTTATATGAAGTAATTTCATCTTATATGGATTATGTTATGATAGCATGATGTTAAAGAATACTATTTTATTACATGGGTTATGCTATGATGTATGATTTAGGATTTTGTGGAACACATAAGAATGATTTCAATATGAGATAGGTGGGACCTATATCTCCCTCCAATTCATTGGGTAAAGGTTTATATCTCATGAGATAGACATGGCTGGAATGACAAGTGAATCTGGTTCTGTAATACAGGACAGAAATGGAAAGTAAACCCGGTTTAGTAATGGACATTTTCCACTATGATGGTCTTGGTAGCAATGCCTTGGCTACTATGGAAATCATATCATGTGATTATTGGTTTTCCACAATTAGATGTTTTATTCCTGAGCTATTTTATCATTATAAATGTTTTTTATGATCTATGACTTATGTACTGCTATAATTTAAGTCATGTTCTTGTTTTTACATACAAATGTTTATGGTCTGTTTTATGTTCAATATGTTTACCCTTACTGAGTATTTGAGCTCACACTTTCTATGTTTTCTTTTCCCCAGGATATAAAGAACGGTTTTAGGTAAGAATAAAAAAGGGGAAGATATATATGGGATATGTTGAAGATCCTTCACATTGATTAGAAGATTATGTTCCGAGTTTCCAAAGACACTAAACTAATAAAATCATTGGGCATCTGTTTTTGTTATGTATTAAGTATTTCTCTTTAGTAATGTAATTTCCATGTACGTCATGCTTTGGGGAAATAAATTTGGTGTCAGATCGAAGGTTTAGTTAACCTTTGGAAACTAGGATGAAAAATATTCAGTGAGATCCTTAGAGATAGTTCTAAGTTATGTTAAGGGATGTCCCTAAGGTTTAGTATAAATATAGGTTACATTCCAAGAATTATGTTGATGATCATGAATAGCCTACGGTGAACCTAGGGTGTCATGGATTAGATAATGTGTGATAAGTTAGACATCCCATAAGTGACTCTTTATGATTATGTGATTCATTGTTATTTTAACTGTTTCTTACACCATGGTTTTTGGTTTTAGTTAATGGAGGGAACCATAAGGAATTGGGTCAACATTGAATCCAATGGACAAATTGGTGACTATGAGCAATGAAATTGCGTAATTCTTAGGAAGAATGATTTTGTGATTATGCCAAATTAGTCATCGCGATATATGATTAACAAGGAGAACTTTAGTGGTATTACTAATTCATCAAATAAGAGAATGATGAACTTTTATTCATTTTCACATGGTGAGGAGCATAGAGAAAAGAAGATTTAGATTTATAGTGAAGGGAAGAAGAACCTTGATGAATACATCAAATGGAGGGGGAGATGTTATCCGTGTGGAGAGAAGGGTCATAGAGTGACAGACAATTATGGAGTTCAATGTCTTATCCGTGGAGAACATGAGCATTACCAAACTCAATTCCCTGACCTAAGAGGTTACTTCTAAGTCAAGGAAGGACTTATTCCATGACAATAATTTAATAGGATGTATTGAAGTGTTTATGTATTGGTATTCGAGAATAATTTCGTTGATGTACTTTTATGGTATATTGGAATATCTATGTATTGGTCCATTGTGGTTTTCTATAAGAATATGGTACTGGTAATCATGAAAAGTGATTGAAATATTTTTGGAAAGAATATGATATGTTCATAATGAAGGGATAAGAATAAAATAATATGTTTGATAGTATTCATGAGCTCATGATTGAGATATGGAAAAAGTGATATCATGGTTTGAGTATATAGAATTTTTAGGATTTTGGTATGTGGAATGAGTTAACTTTTGATAGAATTCATGTTTTCAATAAGGTTCTATGGTAATACATGTTTAAAGAGAATACCTGATTAAGGTAATCACAAGTTTGAAATTTGACCAACAAGATATATCTTGTGATATATGAGGGATAAATTATGGTATTCACGTGCTTATTATATGACCTTTTTAGAAATCGTTCTCTTTATACTATGAGTTTGGAAAGAAGTATTTTGGATAAGTCTTAAGGTTGGAATGGATTATATTGGACATAAGATAGTATTGTATAAGGCTAGAACATTTTTCTAGATTTTATTTTTGGAATGTTATAATAGTATAGTTTAAGAAAAGGGACATCCTACAAAACGGGTGACAACCTGTCCTATCGGACAAGGCTGCGGAAATCGAACACACAACCGAAGTGCGACATGCCTTTATCGCCTACCAATGGCCCACAGAAAGTCCCTGGTTATTATAAACTAGTTTTATTTTATTAATCAGTATGATAGATGAAGTATAAGTCCATTTTTGGAACCACATTCGATTAATCTCACCATAGAAGGACTTTTGTTTATAACTTTTGTTAACCTTATGTTTAAGATAGATGGAATGACCTATCGTTCTATTTCATGATCTGCTACAATTCACGAAATAGAAATTCAACATCATTTATTTAACAGATTAAGTGGAAATTATTCAAGGCACGAGAAATGGTGAGATTGTACCAAAATCAAGTATTTCTTTTAATTCAAAAAATATTCAACATTTCGGAAATCATCTTGAAAACCAAAAATGTTGTCCTAGTGCCCTCATATTTGATGAATCAGATGGTACCTTAGAAGATCACAAATTTATGGCTTTGTGATTATTGTCTTTTTTATAGCCATGTTCTCTACCACTCTCCATCAGAACATGATGGTTAGATTTCTCTTCCATATCCATATTTTCACCTATGGTCACCTATGTGGAAACCCATTGATGTGTTAATTTGGGTAACCATTACATTTCATACTTCAGTTATTAAAATTAAGTTTTAGTGTTCCTTTTTACAATGTGTGTTTCTATAAAAGAAACTTGTCAGTAGTAAACCATTTATAACACGATGAATTTCGAGGGCGAAATTCATTTTAAGGGTGGAAGAATGTAACACCTCGAGATTTTATGAGAAATATTATTTTTAATTTCATTGATGTCTTGTGTTTTACGCTACACCAATATTATCTTACACTATACGCAACACCATACAAGATTTTAGTATATGCACCACTATTATTGGCTTGTGTTTCATGCAAGAATGACCTACCTCGATAATGTGTGTTGTACGCAATACTGGGTTTCACTAAACAACAATATATTGTTCTAATATTATTATGAACTAGCCGTAATGAATAGTATTAACTAAATTTTGAATTTTATAAAATTATTAATCATCTTACACATTTTCTAGAAATGGTATGAGAAAAAAAATAAAATTTTCATGTAAAATAAATATTTTTAAAAAAATGCAGTTTTGCAGCCTTTTGATCGAAACCCCAAATTAAATCTAGTTTTTAACATGTTTATAAGTTCAATTTGATAAAATAAAATTCTTATTTGGAATAAAGATATAAAAATTTACATTGGAATAATTTTTCATATTATTCTGATAACTTTCATATTTTAATGAATAGTAAATACACGCTATACTTTAATTAAAAACAACTTTTTTCATCGTAATAATTTATATGGGTAAATTATAATGTTGAATGGTTTTAATTTGTAAATATAATATATTTTTACCATTTAATATAATTTATGTCATTATCATTGATTTTATATTGAATTCATAGGTAAAATCAATTCAATCTTTTGCAATGTTTTAACTTTTAAAAATCGTTTTCTTAACAATAGGATTAATTTTAAATTAATTTATGAAACTTATATGATTTGAATTTGGAAAAATAGATTCCATATTTGGAATCATTATGTCCAAATTATGTTAATAGGCTATGTTTTAATTTTGGGCACTATGAATAGTAACTCAGGTAAATTTTATTTACCATAGTTAAAGGTAAATCGGGTAATTAATGGTTAATATGATGTTATAAAAATACCCTAACAATTTTATTAATATAATTGGATGTTTATATTTTATTCTAAAGCATATTTGGGTCTAAATGGAATCCATTGAACCCACTTGGATGTGATTTAGACCTTTAATTTATTTTATTTTAAAGAAAGTGAAATATGTCTCACTCAAACATTAATAATTAATGTTTTTTTCATATAAGGTTATACATAATATAAATTTGATTATAAATACTAATTTGAAAGATAATTTTTTTTTCGTTGTTATGGTAATTTATTTGTAATTTTTAAGAGATATTTAATTAACTTAATAACATATACATTAATGATGCATAAATTATTTATTTACTGAAAAATCATTAATATTGTTTTTATTAAAATAATAAAACCCATTAAAATTCACAAAAACATGACCAAAACTTATTGGTCGTATATATCTAAAACCTAACCATCCAATGGTTGATTGTTTGACTATTTGGAGCTTTAAAAAAGCTATTATGTCACTATATTATTTTATTTTAAATTATGTCAAAGTTGTCACCATCATAATGTAATAAATATAAAAATTTACATGATGTGATTTTAAGAAGATAAATTTGAGTAAAAGAATTATTTTGAAAGATATTAGATTTATCATCATCATAGTATTTTTTTAATTTTTATTCAACAAATATGTATATTAAATGATTATACAAAAATGATGTGGTAATTGTTTTATTAAGATGAATATCAAATAAATTGTTTTATAAATATTAAACTAAATATTATATGAACTAATTAATATTATAAAAAAATGTTATAGATGAATATTACATTCTAGTAATATATTAAACATATTGGTTCGAATATATCCTATGTTTGGAATTTATTAAAATTAAAATAAATAAATAATGTCAAAATTAACACTATAGTTCTTTTTTAAAAATAACATATTATTAAATTGTTTAAAAATAACAAAAAATATTTAAAATTTATAAATTGAAATTTATAAGGTCTAAAATCACATAATATACCCAATTATAGATAATTCACAACACATAAGTAATTATTTATAACAATTTAAAATTTAGAATATTATTACCACATATAAAATTAAATAGATTAAATAAGGATAAATCATGTTGATAAGGTTTAAAATAAATTTAAAAGATGTCTAAATCATATTGGTTGATTATATTACAACCCTATCTCATCTAAGCTTCATATTTGAGTCATTTTGGAAGTTTTAATGTGGGGTTTGAATTTATTATAAATTAATGT
The DNA here is from genome assembly GCA_963277665.1 of Viscum album. Lineage (NCBI taxonomy): Eukaryota > Viridiplantae > Streptophyta > Magnoliopsida > Santalales > Viscaceae > Viscum > Viscum album. The sequence continues at coordinate 634,250,345 of OY728155.1, read as the reverse complement.
TTTTAGGTTTCCAAAAGTGCCTCTCTCATCCCTTATAAAAGGACACCTCCTCCCTCTTCTCTTCACACCATTTTGAGCCTTCATGATCGTCCAACCCCTATGAATTCTACTTCTAAACCTCTCTAGTTATATTATAGAGGTTATGGTCTTCTCAAAATACCAACTCTAGCGCCCTAAGAGGAAGTTTAAAAGAGGCACGTCGAGGAAGAGGTAAACCCTTCTACCGTTTCATTCAAGTTTCTTTCTTCTTCTACTTCCTCTTCTTTAGTTATTTCATTATAAAGTAATAAAATAAGTATTACTTATATACCGATATGTTATTATAAATATGAAACAACCCTATTTCACCTTCTATCCATCCTACGGTAAACGAAATCACCACGCGTGCGTACGTACGAAATACCGTCTCCACACCATGGTGTAATCTGTTTTTCCACCAACACCTTACATGGATGGGTATCAGTGTGTAAATAATAACTATATATGATTATTATAACATGATACTAATTCTGATATATTCTATCATCCACTCCAATTTCATTCAATAATTATGGGAACAATATCATCGCTCGTGCGTACGTATGGATTACCGTCTCCACGACACGATGACATTAATTCTCCATGTTAACCCTTCAAGAATGATTATAAAGTATATATAAAGAATAATAATGAGATATATAACATAATAATTATACTAGATTTATGTATATGTTATTTACTTACATCCATTCAATTTAATAAGGAAACGAAAACAACGTTCATGCGTACGTACGGTCTATCGTCTCAATGAATAGTGTATTTCGTTCCATTTATCGATCTATTATATATATTTATATTCTGAATATATATTATATATAAATCATGTTTTACATTATGGAAGTAATTAATCATGATCTATGTAATCATATCAATAATTACAAGTCAAAACATATGAGACAAATGAAATGATTTTACCCAAAACGATGCATTATCCTGGAATAGACAAATGAACGGGTAATATAAAGTCGTAAGTGAATCATATATGATATAATTAATATTATTATGGTTTTGTTACAAGTTAATAATATTTTTAAACCCACTATACAGGATTTTTGGACTCGTACTGAAGAAATTGGACCTAAGGTATGGGATAACTTTTCCAATCTCATTCTATCTGAGATTGTTTATTCGTAAGTATTTACTCGGTTCATATCTATCATCCACATTCATGTTTCCTCAATATTTAATATTATTTCTATCCTCCTAAAATTTTTTAAACCCAATTTTACCTGTTGGTGAAGTTTTAGTAAAAGATATGAAATAAATCTTTTGTTGTTTTCAGTACGTGGTACTTTTTGACTTTTCCGAAAAAAAAGTACGAGAAGAATGTTTTTTACTTATACGGCATGAATGTATTTTTACAGTTTCATAATGCCTTATTTACATGAATCTTCCTCTACAATATTTCATGATTATTTTAAACAAAATCCTATAATTTCATGGAATTTTGAGAAAAGAAAATGGTTTTGAATAAGAAAGGATATTTTCGTCAAGAATTCATTTCAAGTGTTTTATCAAAACTATATTCCATCTAAGATGATAGAGGGTTATGTTTTTATCCCTATTATTAATTTTATATGATTACTTTTGGATGGAATTATTCTTATTAAGTCATTTCATCTTATATTGATTATGTTATGATGACATGATGTTTAAGAATCCAATTTTGTTACATAGGTTATAATATGATGTATGATTTATGATTTTGTGTTACACATAAGAATGGTTTCAATATAAGATGGGTGGGACATATATCTACCTCCAATGAATTGGGTAAAGATTTATATCTCATGAGATAGGCATGCCTGGAATGACAAGTGAATCTGGTTCAGTAATATTGGGCTGGAACGACAAGTAAACCCAGTTCAATAATGGAATTTGTCCACTATGATGGTTTTGGAAGCAATGCCTTGGCTACTATGGAAATAATATCATGTTCTTAATGGTTTTCAACAATTAAATTTTTTATTCCCATGATATTTTATCATGATTAATTTTCTTTTATGATCTATGCCTTATGTACTACTAAGATTTATGGCAAGTTCATGTTTTTATCTAAAATTATTGATGGTTTGTTTTATGTTCACTATGTTTACCCTTACTGAGCATTTGATCTCAACCATTCTATGTTTTATTTTCCCCAGGATATAAGTAATGGTTTTAGGTAAGAAAACAAAAGGGGAAGATCATTATGGGAGATTTTGAAGATCTTTCACCATTATTAGAATATTATGTTCTATGTTTCCAAAGACACTAAACTATTACTGTCATTGGGCGTTTGTTTTTGTTATGTATTATGTATTCTGTAGAAGTAATGTAGTGTCCATGTACATCAAGCTTTGGGTCTCTATAGTAACAGGTTTTGATGATGTCATCTCCATTGTGTGACTTCAATACGGTGAAACCATATTGTTTGAAACAATAAGTGAAAAACGGTAACTGAGAGATAGTAATAGTGAGACCTTAAACACGATACAACAACATTAAGATAGTAACTTGTAGAACTATGAGAGTGAGATATTATTTCAAATACAGTGACTTGTGAAACTATAAATTGTAAAAGAGTAATCTATCAGATATAATGTTTTGAAATTAGTACATTTTTTACATAAGATTTGTCATTCCTAATTCATGTATTATGTAATCCATTCTTCCATAATTTAATTTTTTGGTGAATGTACCAGCAAGATGATATTCAGTTCTAATGAATTCCATAGTGATATTACCTTTTTCATAATGGTCTCTCAAAAAGTGATGTATTACTTCAATATGTTTTGTCCTAGAGTGTGAAAAAATATTTTTTGAGATGTTAATAGCCCTTGTATCGTCAAAATTCATTGGTACATGCCTGAATAGATATCCATAATCTGGTAATGTGTATTTTATCCACAAAATTTGTGCACAATAACTACCTGTAGTTATGTATTCAGATTTGAAATTAGATAATGCAAAAGAGATTTCATTCTTACTACACCATGATACCAGATACTTTCCTAAAAGGTGACATTTTCTAGAAGTGTTTTTTCTATCTAACTTACAACTACTAAAATCTAAATCAAAATAACTAACCAACTCAAACGATTTCCCTCCAGGATAGAACAGTCCTAGATTGTGTGTATGTTGGAGGTATTCAAAAATCCTTTTAACTGCATTTAAATGATATTCCTAAGGGTTTTTTTGAAAACAAGGACACATACATACACTAAACATAATATCAGGATGACTAGAAATTAAGTACAGTATGATTCTAATCATTCCCTTGTAAGTTGTTTGATGAAAATATTTTCTATCTTTATCAAGATACAACATTCAAGTAGTACTCATTAGAGTGTCACTGCATTTAGTGATATCCAAGGCAAAATATTTTATACAATCATTAGTATATTTGATTTTTTTAAAAATAATATCATCATTATTTTGAAAGATTTTAAATCAAAGAAAGAATTTTAGTTCACCCATTAGAATCATTTCAAATTCATTTTGAATCATTTTTTAAAATTTAATACATAAAGAATTTTTTGATGATCCTAAGATAATTTCATGTAAATAAATTTGAACTACTAAAACATCATTGGATATTATTTTTATAAAAACGGTTGGATCATCTATTACATTTGTAAAACCTTCAAAAATAAGAAAAGTACTTAATCTATCATAACAAGCTCTTTGAGCTTTTTTTAAACCATATAATGTTTTTGATAATTTCAAAACATGATTTGGAAGGTGAGGATTTGTAAAACCAGGGGGCTACTCAATAAATACATCTTCTACTATATACCCATTTAGAAATTAACTATTAACATCCATTTGATATATTTTTAAATTTAGATGTGCAGAATAAGAAAGTAGGGTTCTGATGGATTCAAGTCTAGCTACCAGTGAAAAGGTCTCCTCATAGTCAATTCCTTCATCTTGACTATATCCTTGTGCAACCAATATAGCCTTTTTTTCAAGCTTTATTACCATCTTCGTCCACCTTATTTATAAACACCCACTTTGTGCCTAAGGTAAATATGTCTTTGTGTCAGTCAAAAAGATTCCAAACATTCTTTATTTCAAACTAATTAAGTTCGTATTTCATATCTATCACCAAAAACTAATCATTGATACCATCATTATTGTTTTTAGGTTCATGTTGTGACAAGAAAACTTGATGTTCAACCTGATTTCTAAGAGAAGGTCTAGTTTTAGTTCCTTTATCTAAATATCCTATAACATCATCTGAATGATGGGTTTTAAGGGTTCTAAGAGCTATAGAAAAAGTGGGACTAGTGATTTTAGATTCATTAGTAGGTTTGGGTTCATTTTGACTTGAATCCGGAAAATCTCTAGCACTAGAAGTTTTCACAGATTTCATTACAGGATGTATAGAGGGTTTTTCATTGATGTACAGATTTTACATATCATCCTCCAGGTTCCCTATAGTGGTCTTAGGCTCCTGGGGATCTGTCTCATCAGACAAGACATGGACATATTCTTCCACTGATTTAGTTCATTTGTTAAACATTCTATAGGATTTACTAGATATTTAATATCCTAGATAAATTCCTCACTCAATGATGGTTGCAAAATTGTTAAGATTGTCCTTAGTATTAATAATATATACATTGCAACCAAAAACATTGAAGTAGATTACTTTGGGTTTTCTATTGTTCCACAACTCGTATGGATTTATTTTAAGGTTAAGTATAATCAATACTTTATTAATAATATAGAATGATTTTTTATAGATTCAACCCAAAAATAAATAGTGAAATCATATTCACTAGGCATGGTTCTAGAAATTTATTGCAATGTCCTATTTCTTTTTTCTACAACCCCATTTTGTTGTGGTGTTCTAGGGGTAGAGAAATTATGACTATATCCATTTTGTGAACAAAAGGATTCAAACTATTTATTTTTAAACTCAAGACCATGATCACTTCTTAAGGACTTATTTCTTAGTCCACTCAGATTTTCTACAGTTTTAGCATATTTAGTGAAATTAGAGCACGATTCACTTTTTTGAGCCAAAAGAAAGTCTAAGTATATCTAGAAAAGAAATCGACAAGAACACAAACATAGTGCTTCCCATTTAAACTATAAACACTAGATTTTCTAAAAAAATCCATGTGAGCCAATTAGAGAGGTTGAGAAGATGAAACTTCTTTCTTTAGATTCAAGGAAATTTTTTGTTTCATTCCCTTTTGGCAAGGATTACACACTTTATCATTTAGAAAACCATGTTTTTGGTAGATCATTGAGTAATCATTTTATAGTTATCTTTCAAATAGATTGAATGTTATAGTGTCCTAGTCTTCTATTTTAAATCCATAACTCTTTTTTAAATACACTTAACCATTAATCATTTTGGGAAACTTAAGAATCTATGTTAATAGAGTATACATTTTCATTTCTCAATGCAGAAAACACTAGTTCATTGTAATAATTAAAAACATTGCACACATAATTTTCAAATTTAACATAAATCCATCATCACATAGTTGTGGAATAATAAGAAAATTATATTTCAATCCATCAACAAAATTTAATTTGGAAATTAAAATTGAGTTATAGTTACCAATTTGGCCAAGGCCAATGATTTTTTCCTTTGGAATTGTCACCAAAAGTGTCATGTCCACCATCCATTTTTATTATGTTCTTGAAGCATGAATGGTCTCCTATCATGTGTCATTAATACCCATAGTCTAGGTACCATAATATTTTACATGATCTCTTAAAACAATTTTCCTAGAAAATAGTAATATAAAAACAGAATTTTGTACCCATATTTGTTTGGGTCCAGTAATATTAGTGACTAGTGCTTTAAGAACCTACATATACCTCATAGGGTTTATATAATCATTATGTAATGTACTTGAAAAATAAACTATATTTGGTCTATAAATGCATGACACAATGTATACAGTATCACAATTTGAACTAGAAGAATGTTTTTCTGAACTACAAGAAAAGTAGTATTTTCCGGATTTAGAAACAAAATTGATTTCTCAAAATTTTCTTTTACCAGGTTGATAGCCAATAAAATTTGTATATTTAAGAGCAATATGTTTACCTTACATTTGTACCAAATTATCTTTATCATTAGTAATCCTTTTAGGGTCCTTTTTAAATGCTCATTTGATAGGTTTAGTTCATTATTTTCTTTGAGAAATTGATCATTTTTCTCTCTTTCTACAGTGAGTTTAGATTTAACAGTTGACGTAAGTACTTGTTGTTTCTTTAAATACTTATACTTATCTTTTAGTTCATTGAATGTCTCCTCAAGAATATTAAAATTCTCAAACATTTCTTCTTTAGACATATTTTAAAAATCACTTTCATCTCTAGAATAATAGGAATTTTGTACAGTAGATGTCAGGGTTACATCAGATGTGTTTTTCTTGAAACACATATTGGCATTGTTAGTCTATTGATCATTTGAATACTTTGAGTCACTTAAACATTCCTCATATGCACTCCAAGTTGGTTTCATTACCTTTTTATACTTTCTATATTTATCCTCATATTTGTTTTTATAGTTGAACTTGGGATAGTCTGACTTTATATGCCCCTTTCGCTTACACTCATAGCATACTATCCCATTACACATGTCACTTCTTTTCCAATATGTCTTCCAGCTTTCCTGTTAACATATATTCCTTTGAAGTTAGGATTTATGAGTAAAACTCTTCTTCATGTATATTTTCATAAACCTTCTGGCTAATTGAGCCAACTCCTCTTGTAACACCCCATGCTTCTACAATACTCTTCTCTTTGAATAATGCAATAGCGTGTGTTGTACGCAACATCGAGTTTTAACACACCACAACCAATCAAACTATCTGTTATGAATAGAAATACCCAATTTTTTAAATTTATAAATTTTATTTTTCAAAATGGGCTTCATTTTTGGATTCGGAATATCGAAATTAGCCTAGGGTGAATTTTTGGCATTTTTCTGAAAAAATACATTTTTTGAGGAATAGTGAAACCACTAAGTGGTAGTTAAAAAACTGAATTTTTCATAAAACATAATTTTACCACTTCTGTGAGTGGAATTTCAAAAATCCGAAAGACACGGTTAATATCAAGGAGAAAAATTTGGTTCAATGAGATGAAAATAATTTTTGGTGAATAATAACCTTTTACTTTTATTTACCACGGTTAAAAGTAAATAGGACAATTAAGGGTAAAAATGATATTAATATTACCCTGACGCATGTCCGAATTCTATTGGATAAGCTTAATTCGACCAAAAACAACCTTAGGAATAAATATGAACCTATTTGGTCCACTTGTATTAGATTAGGACATTTATTATTATTTAATTTAAAGAAGAGTTAAAAGAGGTAAAATCAATGTTATACAACTAAAACATTTTTAATACAGGGATAAACATAAGATAAATTCTATTATAAATATTCTTTAAAAAGATAAAAACATTTCCTACATAATTATATTTTATTTATAATTTTTAGAAGTTAAATAATTTAATTTATTTATGAAACAATGATGATGCAGTAATTACCATAATAGTGAAAAATTAAAATAATTGAAATTATAAATACCCAAATAAATATAATTTTAGACCTTTTATGAATTAAACTAATTTTCTAGGTTAATAGGACATGTTATTATCGATTTAATTAACTTTTTTCGAAGTAATAATTCTGTTATGAGTTTCGAAAAAATCAATTTTCCAAATAGTGTCAAAATTGACAAAAAAGCATTTTTTTAAAAAATATTATATTATTAATTCATATTCAATTCCTAAAAATATAAGGTTTGGACAAGAGACTTATATCATTATAGGTGTATAATTAATGGATCACTTTGGGGTCACTTGGAGGTATATTGAAATTTTATTAACTATATAATATAAAAATACAAAGTGACATGGTAAGTGTCAAACTAATTAACTAAGAGTTAACACTAAAAGATAAGGTTAATATAATTACCCAAACTGGTCTAAATTCTATTGGTTGAGTGGTTTTCGAACCATCCCCACCATAAAATTTAAATAGTAAACTTTTGAGACATTAGAAACCAAATATTAATTTATTATAAAATAATATTTCTAGCATTTCCAAAGGTGCCCCTCACCCCTCTTATAAAATGGCACTCCCCCTTCTCACTAATACACACATTCAAAGCCTTTTGGATTGGCCAAACCCTGCCCAAATACTCTTTAAAATTGCCTTAATTCAACCGAGAGGCATTATTTTTATCAGAAAGCCATCCTAAGGAGCTCTTTTGATCAAATCAAAAGGAAGAACCCAAAGAAGAGGTAATGTTTTCACCACCCTTTTTCAAGTTCCTTTCTTCTTCACCTTCTTATTTCTTTGTTATTACCATTCTAAAATAATAAATCCAGTATTTTATATATACTGTGATGTTATTATAAATATGGTACAACCATATTCAGTATTCTATCCATCCTTTGAATGACATGTCACCAAACGTGCGTACGTACGGCTTAACGTCTCCACGTCGTGGTGTAATTGTTATTCAATAAATTATTATTTGGATGGGTATAATAATGATGTGTAATTCATGTAAATAATAAATATAACATGATAATTATTATTTATATATGATATACCATCCAATTATATATTATTTTAATATCAAAAGAATGATATTGTCGCTCGTGCGTACGTACTGACTACCGTCTCCACAAACGCGATGAGATTCATTCTCCATCGTATCCATTCAAGTATAATTCTCATTTGTTGATTAAAAATAATGTTTAAGGACTTGATGTAATTCTGGATATGAATAAGATACAACCTATCCATAACAAACACGACTTATGAAAAAAAACATATAAAAGAAAACGAGTAAGTTAACACCTGAAACAACGATAATTATATGATATTATTAACAAAAAAAAGTTAAAAGATAATATATGATATCATATTAATGTATATGATTCTTGTATAATTTAATAAAAATTATTTCACCATTATACAGGAGTTTAACCTACCCCAACCAAGGAAAAGTACTAGGTAAGGGATGATTTCACAATCTCTTCATTATCTGAGGTTGTTTATACGTAATAATCTACATGGATTTCATTATCATCCACATCCATGTTTCTTAAAAATGTATTTCAAAACATTTTTATTATTTACAAGAATATGGGATAAAGTCATTTATATCATTGTTTGACTTTTATAATAGGTTTATAAAGTAATCTTTCTGTCGTTTTCCAAACAAGGTGCTTTTTAACCTTTTCGACAGAATTAAGGTAAGAATGTTTTTTTTAACTTATATGGAAGGTGCGGCTATTTTCAGCCGTTATAAAATCGTCAAAGCTTACCTTACAAGATTATAAGAATATTTTCAAAGTAAATGTTTTATTTTATAATTATGTGACTTTTAAATGATTTTAAAAAAGGAGATATTTCTCTCAAATAGTTTTTATTTCATCTATGTCAACGTCCTTTGATGGATTTTAAGATTATTTGAAGTTGATTTAATATGATACAAAACATCCATAATGTATTGAAGGTTTTGTGATATGTTTTACTATAGATGTGTTATTTTTATACCATTCATGGTATATGGTGAAAGTATTGACATTTCGTATGCTAGTTTTAATATGAATGATTATGTTTTGTTAAAACCTCTTCATGTGGGGAATGCATTGGACTTAATAAGTGATGGGTGGAGACCGCTATAGCTCCTAAATGCATCGGTAGGTCTCATGAGACATGCTAGTGTCTTTCCATAACGCCTTGACAAAATCTTATTTCTAGTCTTGGCACGAGGCCTTGGCTATGTGGTTATGATAGTCCGCAATTATGTGTTCCATCATTATGAAAGTGATTATTGATATTTCATGTGATTATTCAATTAGTATAATATCATGTGAATAAGTAAATGGAATTATTTCATTTTATTTTTGCCATACTATGTTCAAGTTAAAGTTTAAAAGGTTTTTGTTTTAGTTATACATTGCCTTAAGTGTTTATTCTTATTTATGAAAGTTTCCACTATATTGTTATCCTTACTTGGCATTTGAGCTCACCCCTTTTCTGTGTTTTATTTTTCCCAGGATGTGAAGAAGTAATATATGAATGACCTGCAGGGATAGTATGAGGGATAAGAGTGTGGACTATGGAGACTATATTGTTGTAGTTTTCATTTTATGATGTAATGTAAACTTTATTAATGTGTCGAGTTATTCCAAGGCTACTAAACTAATCAGTCTTTTGAGACTCGATATTTCTTGTGATCATCCCAGTGTTATGTAATAATGCGCCGACTCTGGGTATCTAGGGTTATGGCGTTAAAGATGGTATCCGAGGAAGTTTAGTACAAACCTTGGAAGCTAGATTTAGATGAACTCTGATTAGAGCACATAGACCTAAGATGGATTTTGAGGATTAGTATAAAAGAACATAATAGAATTTTGGCATTGTAGAGATTTTGTGAGCTTTCTAAGCAATAAATCCATGTCTCGATACGAGCAGGTAGAGGCGGCTCTGGCACAGATGTATGTAGGGGTAAAACCCAAAAACACCGCTTTGAGCTAGACTCGAACGGGAACTGGTGCACAACAATGGGCCTTGCTGCACTCTTCGTTACGATACTCCTGGGGGATATGCTTAGGATAACTCTCATTTTCTTTACAAATCATTATGAAGGGTTTATGAGTATATACTTCCTTAAAGAAAACATTTTTATTATTATGGATTATATCCATATAGAGTTCTATTTATGTTAAGTGTTTTATAAGTATGGAATTATGTATTTTGATTCATAAACTGATCTAGTTTATGACATTGTTTTGAAATGGATCCTAGTGAAAGAAATGGAAATTGTATCAATGCACACACTCCATGTAAGGATTTCCCTCCTGATCAAGATAATTATAGTGGAGCTAGAGATGCAACTGGTGCTGATCAATTAATCACCATACTGGGAAAACTCACTCAGCTTATGAATAATAACCTTACCCATATAGAGCACCCTAATCCAAAGCATGGAGGATCAATGTCAGATCACTTCATGAGGAAACTACCACCAGAATTCAATTGGAGTAAAAATCCATTGGTAGCTGACCAATGGATAAGTTCCCTAGAGAAAATATTTCAGGCATTGGGAAGTAGTGAAAGGGAAAAAGTTATCATGTTAGTTTACTACCTCACTGGAGATGCTGATCAATGGTGGTCATTGAATCAAAACATGAAGGAAGATGATGAAGTATCAAATATGGAATAAAGGGAGTTCAAAGATCAGTTTTTAGAAAAATACTTTCCCCATGACCATTGAGAAGATATGGAAAGGCGATTTTTGAGTCTGTTACAAAAGGAGGATGAGAATATCGCAAAGTATGAGGCTAACTTTACAAGGATAGAAAGGTATGCTCAAGATTATAAATGTAACCCAAGAAGTAAGATTGATCGTTTCATTGATGGGTTAAATCCATTTTTCTGTCGAGCATTAGTCTCACAATCCTTCTCGTCGTACGAAGACATTGTCTCATGTGCTATCAATACAGAAAAGGAATTCTCTAAGTCTTATGAATTTAAAGCAAATCGAGAGAAGAAGAGATCTTTTGATCAATTTGGGAATGGAAATAAGGGGAAGAAGGGAAAAGTTGCATATCCAACCTACAGTAAATGTGGGAAGAAACACCCCGGTACTTTCTTAAAAGGAATGGGAGTCTGTTACAAGTGTGGTGAAAAAGGCCACCAAGATCGTGATTGCAATGTGAAGAAGGAAGCTACTGATATCCAATGATACAATTGCAGGGAGATGAGACATTATGAAAATGAATGTCCTAAGAGTCAGGGGAACTTACCTCAGAAAAGGACAAGGGATCAAGGCCAAGATTATGCTATCACTACTGCTGAGGTAGAAGCTCTGAAAGACGTGGTGGTAGGTAATTTAATGGTTTCTTAAAGTTTAGCAAATGCATTATTTGATTCTGGATCATCGCATTGATTCATATCTTCCCAGTTTTCTAAGAAAATTAGATATTTCCAATTTGATTTAACAAGGGAGTTTTCAGTTAAAACTCCTCAGGGAGGTATCATTGCAATAATGTTTTGTGAATCAGTCCCCATTAGAGAACATAATTGTTCTTTATCTGCTGATCCCATCATCATACCTATGATTGAGTTTGATATAATCCTAGGTATGGATTGTCTTTTAGACAATGATGTGAAGATTTATTGTAAGAAGAAGGAGGTTAAGATTTTTTTTGATGATGATAAGGAACACCTTATCTTTAGTGCAGAATCGTCAGCACCTAATTCTTATCTAGATCCACCCCAAGTAGCTCAACTAAATTCAATTATTTGGGAGGATGAGAATGAAATTATAGTGGGTGAGGAAATGAATGTTCAAATAGAGGATTTACCTATTGTGAAAGAATATATAGATGTGTTTCCAGAAGATTTACCTGGACATCCTCCCGAAGGAGAAGTTGAGTTTTCCATTGATTTAATTCCCGGATCAAGGCCTATATCGAAGACCCCTTATAGAATGGCCACTGTAGAATTAGTTAAACTAAAGAAACAACTAGAGGAATTGAGTAATAAAGGATTTATTCGTCGTAGTGTTTCTCCATGGGGAGCCCCTGTTCTTGTGTTTAAAAAGAAAGATGGATCTATGAGGTTATGTATCAACTACAGGGAGATCAATATTATAACAATAAAGAACAAGTATCACCTACCTCGCATTGATGATTTATTTGACCAACTACAATGAGCTCAATACTTTTCAAAGATTGTCCTTCGATCTGGATACCATCAGTTGTGTGTGAAAAAGGAAGACATTCCGAAGACAGTATTTCGAACCAGGTACGGGCATTACGAGTTTACAGTAATGCCTTTTGGATTGACTAATGCACCCTCTATATTCATGGATCTAATGAATAGAGTTTTCAAAAAATATCTCGATGAATTTTTGGTGGAATCTATTGATGATATCTTGGTATACTCCAAAATCTACAAAGATCATGAAAATAATTTGCGCATTATCCTGTAGACTCTGAGAATACATGAATTATATGGGAAGTTTAGCAAGTGTGAATTCTGGCTTCAGGAGATTTCTTTTCTTGGCCATATTGTCTCTAAAGATAGAATCTCTGTTGATCCTTGTAATAACAAGGCAATCCAAGAATGGCCTGCACTTATGAGTATAACTGAGGTACGTAGATTTATTGGTTTGACATGTTATTATCGATGTTTCGTCTAGAAGTTTGCCCGGTTGGCTAACCCATTAACAAAGCTCACACGTAAAGGGGTTAAATTTGTTTGGACAAAATATTGTGAAGAATGTTTTGAAGAACTGAAGAGAATATTAGTCAATGCTCCTATATTGACTCTACCAATGGGGAATGATGGGTTTGTTATTTATAGTTATGCATCGAAGAAAGGACTTGGTTGTGTCCTTATGTAGAATGATAGGTTTATTGCCTATGCATCACGACAGTTGAAAATTCATGAACAAATCTATCCTACTCATGATCTCGAGTTATTAGCTATGATCTTTGCTTTGAAGATATGGAGGCCCTACCTCTATGGTGAAAAATGTGAGATTTATACTAATCACAAGAGTTTGAAGTATATTTTCTCACAAGAAGAACTCAACATGAGGCAAAGGAGATGGCTTTAATTACTCAAGGATTATGATTGTACGATACACTACCACCTAGGGAAACAAACAAGGTGGAAGATGCTTTGAGCAGAAAAGATCATGGAGTTATGAACAATATGAGAATTAAAAGGGATCCAATTTTCATGGATCTAGTGAATATGGACATGGGAATAAAAATGGAAGGTGAAACATTAATTCTTTTTCAAATGGTTGTCAAACCATCTTTACTTGAAAGGATTAAGAGTTCTCAGACCAATGATGAAGAATTTCAAAAGAAGATTAAAGCTGTGAATGATGGTAGATTGAAAGACTTTGTGTATCAAGAAGGAATTTTTAAATTTGTGAAGAGGCTTTGTGTTCCCAATATACCTGATCTAAAAAGGGAATTGCTGGATGATTCTCATAGTTCCAATTTCTCTATACACCCTGAGAGAACCAAAATGTATAGAGATTTGAAGGAACATTTTTGGTGGGACAACATGAAGAGGGAGATTGCTGATTTTGTGTCAATATGTATGGTTTGTCAACAAGTGAAAGATGGAAGGAAAAATCCTGGTGGAGTATTGAAACCTCTTCCCATACATGAGTGGAAATGGGATAATATCACTATGGACTTTGTCATGGGACTACCAAAGACTCCAAGAAGGAACGATGCAATATGGGTTATTGTTGATCTCCTTACCAAGTCAGCACATTTTCTTTCTATAAGAGAAGATATACCACTAGAACGTCTAGAATGAATATATATTAATGAAGTTGTGAGACTTTATAGAGTACCCCTATTGATTGTTTCTGATCGTGATACTCGTTTTACTTTAATATTCTGGAAATGTCTTCAGAAATCCTTGGATACTGAACTTCATTTTAGCACTGCCTACCACCCTCAAACATATGGACAATAAGAGTGAACTATTAAAACCTTATAAGACATGTTGAGATCTTACTCACATGACTTTCAGGGTATGTGGGATCAATATTTACCTCTGGTATAATTTTCTTATAACAATAGCTTCCATTCGAGTATTTAGATGGCACCATATGAAGCGTTATACGGAAAGAGATGTCGCACACCAAATGTTGGGATGACGTTGGTGAAAGAAAACATGTAGGCCCAGAACTGGTGGAGGAAATGATGAAAAAGGTGAAGGTAATCCAAAACCATATCAAAGCAGCTCAAAGTAGGTAGAAGAGCTATGCCGATAATCGAAGGCAGGATTTGGAATTTCAAGTCGGTGATCATGTTTTCTTGAAGGTATCTCCATGGAAGGGAGTCATACGTTTTGATAAGAAAGGTAAATTGAGTCCTAGGTACATCGGCCCATTAAAAATTCTAGAACGAATTGGGGCTATAGCTTACCAATGGGCAATGCCGCCAAGTCTCTCCAAAGTTCCCGATGTGTTCCACATATCTCTGTTGAGGAAATACATGCCTGACCCAATGCATGTACTCACCTATGAGGAATTAGAACTGGAACCCGATCTATCTTATTGCGAAGAGCCCGTCAAGATTCATGATACGAGAGAACAAGTACTGAGAAACCGGACGAATCATCTGGTAAAAGTCTTGTGGAGAAACAATAAGATGGAAGAGGCAACATGGGAACCCGAGGAACTTATGATGAAAAAGCACCCGAGTCTTTTTCATGCGGTAGTATTCTAGAAAATCAGAGGATGAAATTATTTGATAGAGGGGAGAATGTAACACACCAAGCTTCTACGGTACACTTCTCTTTAAATAATGCAATAGCGTGTGTTGTACACAACATCAAGTTCTAACACACCACAACCAATCAAACTAGCCGTTATGAATAGTAATCCCTACTTTTTGAAATTTATAAATTTTATTTTTCAAAATGGAATTTATTTTTGGATTCAGAATATCAAAATTAGCCTAGGGAAAATTTTTGGTATTTTTCTGAAAAACATCATTTTTTGATGAATAGTGAAACCACTAAGTGGTAGTTAAAAAACTGAATTTTTCATAAAACTTAATTTTACCGCTACTGTGAGTGGAATTTCGAAAATCTGAGACACATGGTTAATATCAAGGAGAAAAAAGTGGTTCAATGAGATGAAAATAATTTTTGGTGAATAGTAACTTTTTACTTTCATTTACCACGGTTAAAAGTAAATAGGATAATTAAGGGTAAAATGATATTAATATTATCCTGAAACATGTCCTAATTCTATTAGATAATATTAATTCGACCAAAAAAAACCTTAGAAATAAAATATGAACCTCATTGGTCCACTTGGATTAGATTTGAACATTTATTATTATTTAATTCAAAGAAGAGTTAAAAGAGGTAAAATCAATGTTTTACAACTAAAACTTTTTTAATAAAGGGTTAAATATAAGATAAATTCAATTATAAATATTCATTAGAAATATAAAATGATTTCCTACATAATTATATTTTATTTATAATTTTTAGACATGAAATAATTTAATTTATTTATGACACAATGATGATTCAGTAATTACCATAATAGTGAAAAATTAAAATAATTGATATTATAAATACCCAAATAAAAATAATTTGAGACCATTAATGAATTAAACTAATTTTATAGGTTAATATGAAATGTTAATATTTATTTAATTATATTTTTTCGAAGTAATCATTCTGTTATGATTTTCAAAAATATCATTTTTCCAAATAGTGTCAAAATTGACATAAAAGAGTTTTTAAAACAAATATTATATTATTAATTGATATTAAATTCCTAAAAATATACGGTTCGGCTAAGAGACTTATATCATGATAGTTGTATCATTAATGGACCAATTTTGGGTCTCTTGGAGGTATATAGTATGTTTATTAACTATATAATATAAAAATACAAAGTGACATTGTAAGTTCCAAACTAATTAACTAAGAGTTAAAACTAAACGATAAGGTTAATATAATGAACCAAACCGGTCTAAATTCTATTGGATGAGTGTTTTTCAACCCATCCCCACCTTAACCTTTAAATAATCTACTTTGGAGCCATTAGAAACCGAATATGGATTTATTATAAAATAATATTTCTAGCTTTTCCAAAGGTGCCCCTCACCTCTCTTATCAAAGCGAACTCCCCCTTCTCATTAATTCACACATTCAAAGCCTTTTGTCTCCTCCAAACCCTGAAACAATACTCTCTCAACTTCCATCACTTCAACCTAGAGGCCTTAGATTGATCATAAAGTCAACCTATGGAGCCCTTTTGATCAAATCAAAAGGAAGAACCCGAAGAAGAGGTAATGTTTTCACCACCCTCTTCCAAGTTCCTTTCTTCTTCAACTTCTTATTTCTTTGTTATTCCCATTATAAAATAAAAAATACAGTATCTTATATATACTTTGATGTTATTATATATATGGTACAACCATATTCAGTATTTTATCCATCCTTTGAATGTCATGTCACCATACATGCGTACGTAGGGCTTACCGTCTCCACGTCGTGGTGTAATTGTTATTCAATAAATTATTATCTGGATGGGAATAATAATGATGTGTAATTCATGTAAATAATATATATAACATTATAATTATTCTGTATATATGTTATAACATCCAATTATATATTATTTTAATACCAAAAGAATGATATTGTCGCTCGTACGTACGCACGGACTACCGTCTCCACCAACGCGATGAGATTCATTCTCCATCTTATCCATTCATGTATAATTATCATTTGATGATTAAAATTAATTTTTAAGAACTTGATATAATTCTGGATATGAATAAGATACATCCTATCCATAAAAAACACATCTTATGTAATAAAACATACAAAAGAAAACGAGTAAGATAACACCCGAAACGACGATAGTTCTAAGATATTATTAACAAATCAATGTTAAAAGATCATATATGATATAATATTAATGTATATGATTCTTGTATAATTTAATAAAAATTATTTCACCATTATATAGGAGGTTAACCTACCCCTAACCAAGGAAAAGTACAAGGTAAGGGTTTATTTCACAATCTCTTCATTATCCGAGGTTGTTTATACGTAATAATCTACTCGGATTTCTTTATCATCTACATCCATGTTTCTTAAAAATGTATTTCCAAACATTTTTACTATTTACAAGAATATGAGTTAAAGTAATTTATACCCTTGTTTGACTTTTATAAGAGGTTTATAAAGGAATCTATCCATCGTTTTCCAAACAAGGTGCTTTTTAACCTTTTTGACAGAATTAAGGTAAGAATTTTTTTAACGTATACGGCGGGTGCGGCTATTTTCCGCCGTTATAAAATCGTCAAAGCATCCCTTACAAGCTTATAAGAATATTTTCAAAGTAAATTTTTTATTTTATAATTATTTTACTTTTAAATTATTTTAAAAAAAGATATATTTCTCTCAAATAGTTTTGATTTCATCTATGTCAACATCCTTTGATGGATTTTAAGCTTATTTGAAGTTGATTTATTATGATACAAAACTTCCATATTGTATTGAAGGTTTTGTGATATGTTTGACTGTGGATGTGTTATTTTTATACCATTCATGTTTTATGGTGAAAGTATTGAAATTTTTTAAGATAGTTTTAATATGAATGTTTATGTTATGTTTAAACCTGTTCATATGGGGAATACATTAGACATAATAAGTGACGGGTGGAGCCCGCTATAGCTCCTCGATGCATCGGTAGGTCTCATGAGACAAACTAGGGTCTTGGCACAAGGCCTTGACAAAATATTATTTGTTTTCTTGGCACGATTTCTTGGCTATATGGTTATGATAGTATGGCATGATGCATTACATCATTATAAAAGTGGTTATTGATATTGCATGTGTTTATTCGATTAGTAGAATATCTATGTGAATAAGTAAATTTCATTTTTTAATTTTATTTTTTCCATAATATGTTGACGTTCAAGTTTAAAATGATTTTTTAGTTATAGATTGCCTTAAATGTTTATTTTTATTTAAGAATGTTTTCGCTATATTGTTATCCTTACTGGGCATTTGAGCTCACACCTTTTCTATGTTTTATTTTTTCCAGGATGTGAAGAAGTAATTTATGAATGACCTGTAAGGATAGTATGAGGGGATAATAGTGTGGAATATGGAGACTATATTGTTTTAGTTTTCATTTTATGATGTAATGTAAACTTTATTAATGTATCTAGTTATTCCAAGGATACTAAACTAATCGGTCTTTCTAGACATGATCTTTCTTGTGATCATGCCAATTTTATGTAATAATGCACCAAATCTGGGTATCTTGGGTAGGGGCGTTACACCTCATCACTGTTAGGTGATGATATTTCACTACTAGAACATTCTACAGAGACTTCCAATTTCCCCTTCTCTTTGTGATTAGAGGCGGTGGTCTTAAATGCAATAGATTTTCTTTTGGGTTCATCCTCCTCTTCCTTATTGACATTCTTCAATTCCTCATATAACATTAGTTTCCCAATGAGTTTCTTTACAGGTAACAAGGTGATTTCACATGACTCTCTAATAGAGATAGAGATCCTTCTCCATCTATCTGGTAGGAATTTTAGAATCCTCATTATTTGACCTTTGGCTGCAACTTCTCTTCCAAGAGAAATCATTATGTTGACAATTTTGTTGATCCTGATATACATATCAAAAATAGGCTCTTTAGTTTTCATTTTAAAGTTATCATATTTAATCATATAAGTATTATGTATCATTTCTTTCTCACTATAAGTCCCTTCATGTGAAATAGACAAAGAATCCCAAATTTCATGGGCAATTTTACATGAAGAAATTTTGTAAAATTCCTCATATTCTAAAGAGAAATATAAAGCATTCATGGGTTTGTAATTTTTAATATAGACAGTCTTGGTTGGGTCATCCCAAGTATTTCTATTAGTAGAAAGAATCTTATACTCATCTATAATTGAATACCAAATATCAAACACTATACATTCTAAATGCCTTTTCATTTTAATAATCCATTTGGAATAATTGGTTCCATTAAAGAATTGTGGTTTGTTTGTTACAACACATTTTAGTCTATTATCCATAATAATTATATACTTTTAAATAGACAGAAATTTATAATTATCAAAAATTTAGATATCTTTAAAGTACAACTGAAATCACAGTTGAATAATTAAAACAACAGAGTCTTAATAAGCTCCTCTCATACCAAATGTTGGTCGAAGTAGATTACTCAAGAGGGGGGTGAATTGAGTTTCTATATTTTTTTTGTTAACATGTTTTCTTAAAAAGGTTTCCTAATATAATTGAATACAACCCAGCTAATCAAAGTAATACGGTTATGAAAGTTTTACTGTTCAAATAACTTCTCAAAAGATTGATTAGTTCTCAGTAATCACAATATGAGTTATTGATATTACATTTGAAGCAATTCTAATAAGGAAAAACAATTATAACTTCGATCCAAGATTAACTATCAATTTAAATCTACTGATTTGTGAATTATATAGTAAAAAAGAGAAAAAATAAATTAAATAATACATCAGATAAAACAAGTGGTTCAGTCTCAAGTTGATACCTAATCCACTATACTGGGTGATCACCTGCCACCAAGAGGTTCTTTTTAATAAAAATGATCCACACGCTGGATCGGGGTAAAAAAACAGTTCACAGGACTATCTAGGTCACATGACCTCTTCAACCGTTCTTCATGGGTAAAAACAATCAGGTCACACAAAGACCTCTTCCACCCTTATCCATGGGAGTAAACAAGTTTAAAATTATATTAGAGGAAGGATATAATGTATCCTTCAGTATAGTTTAAGAGATATAGTGTCTTTTTAATCCAACAAACACACTACTTGAAAGCTAAAAATAATACACAATAGACCAAATATGATGATAGAAAGTTAGCAGTACTCTATCTTCTATTATATGTAGCTCTGGACTTCTAGGATAAATCATATGCAAGTATCAAGTCCTCTTGTGAGAAATAGTGTATCGCAATTCTCGTGCTATGGTTTCTAGTTATGTTTAGCTTGTGTTCTTCATGGAGTTGGTACTGAGAAGGTGATTTGGCTCTAATATGTGGTAATATAGATTTTTGAGTTGATAATTCTTCGGGTGTCCTTCATGTGTATCTTGATGCATGTATCAGTCCACTTTTCAAGAATGCTCTTACTTCTGCTATGCACTGCTACTCATCAGCATCTTTGGGCCACACTTTTTTTATTCCTGGAGTTCATGTGTTAGAGCTAACATGATGCATTTATCTAGCACCTCGTACCTCATACATTCAAATGACATGTCTGTAAAGAAATATTAATTATTTTAGTGCATATAAAAGGCTCAAATATGACTGTTTGAACTTAAATTGAAAGCAACAAAAAAATTAATGAACGGTGTCATAGTCTGTCTCGAAACAGTGTCACCTGGAAATGTTGACAATATGAAACATTGACTTTTTCTTTGCCTTTGAGATGTGAGACAATAACGATGGCATAATTACATTAAGATCAAGAACTAGTAGCCCAGATGCGGTTTTAGTATCACAGTGTCTGGTCCTTTTACAAACTTCAAATGATGTCTTAGCAAGGAACCGATGTCAGAGAGTTCATGAGATCTGAAACTGGTTATGGTGTCTGGTTATAGTGTCTGAGTCCTTTCCTAGAAAACTAGAACCGGTGCCAGACTCACAGTTTCTCAGACTTAGCCAAATATCTATATATAGACATAAGTAGTAATATTCACTGAATGAATTAAACATAATGATTAATAAAATAAATCATTATAGACCAAAGTTAAATATTTTTTTACAATAATCAGTGATGATTTATAGGAATTAAGATATTGAAAAAATTTATTTGATGCATAAAGAAACAAAGAATATCTACCCATGATATGAGATAGATTAAACAAGAGTAACAACTTGTGTTAATTTAAACATGATTTAAATATAAGGAGTCCAACTATATCATGAGTAACAATTTGTGATCATTAAAACATGATTAAAAAATTAAGAGTCCAATAGTTTTAGAATTATTTTATTATATTTTAATCCTTTATAAAATTCCAAGACTTCCCCTCCCATCATGTATAAAAGGCCACCACTCCTTTCTCATATTTACACCACATTGAGACTATCACGACCCGTCCCAGTTGGGCTGATGCCGTGACTCCCCAAAACCGCCTCCAATAGGCCAGAGGCTGGTGACTAGCACCGAGTAGGCATATTACTACATGGGAGGCATTGCCTAAGAACCCGTACACACAAACACATCTCCAATCCCGCAAATACTGAAATGTAAAAAAACCACTAAGGAACAAAATGCATGCATAAAACTATACCCAACCAATAGAGTATGATGGAATGTAATGTATAGAAATTAAACTGGGCCATAATACAAGCCCACCAAAATAAGAGTTTGAAAAAATACAAAGTTAAACCTGAAGCCACAAAGAGGTACTGGGGCTGGTTCTTGTAGGGGAAGGAATGCATGGGCCTAAAGGGAACTCAAAAATCTCGATCCTATCCTGGTTCACCCTGGACTCGGTCAAAAGGCTGCTTATCTGCACAAGACATGACATGTGCAGGCAAAGCCTGTGTAGGGGTGAGTATAACAATACCCAGTAGAGGACCCTGAAAAACACAAAGCAAGTACACAATGGAAAGGCACAGTCAGCTCTATAGAGTATATGCCTACTGAACATATAAAAGGAGATCACAAACAAGATATGCTCAAAAGCCAGAACCATAGTCTAGATACAAGTCACACAACCACATACCCCCTCTAGGAATTCATTTAGAATGTTTACACGAAGCAGTCGTTCAAGGTGAACACACTCCACGAGTATGATAGCTCTGATGACGTCCATCTGAGAAGTCCTGTTTGTCGGGAAACATCACTAGAGGTAGTTACACTCATTACAGGAAACACACTCTTGATTGGGAAGATCAAGATATATAGAAGCACTCATTATGGGTGACACACTTCTGAGTGGGGAAGATCATGATAAACAGATGAGGATCACAACCAGTGTCATGGTGGATACCGCAACTCATCAGGATTCACCAACTAGGTGATTCACCATCTAGGTAGAGGATCAACGCCCTCTAGATTTTGTCACGTCGATGTCTGACTCTACCTTGGGTCAGAAATGGATATAGGATCTCGCTCTGGGCCTCTTGGAGGGACATCGAATCTATCACATAATGTCCTGTTGAAGGGATCATACTCTTGTAGAAAGAAATGATGCCCGACCTTCAGGGAAACGAGAAAAAGGGTCACTAACCCAAACGAACGATCTCCAGGATAAGGTGACCAAGAGGACCATGCCATTTTACACCAAGTACACAATGTGTAGATATTTACTCACTGTGTCGTTTGACCCTGGGTACTGCCCATGTACAACAGCCCGTGTTGTAAGTCTCGTCATGTTTAAAAGTTAGTACACGGCGTGTCGTACTCTATAAACGATGTGTCTGAGTGACTGGGGTCAAATCTATGTATGCTGGACATGTGCCCATACACGGTCCTCAACCCATATACTCTAACTCATGTAATCAGAACACGAGGTGACCCATGTTACTGGCCTCACCTGGCCTTGTGATGGAGTACACAGTCATGTACTCCATCCTGTGTCTATGTATCCCCTGGATACATGCCTAGTCCCACATACCTGCCTCTTCCATGCTGCATAGAGAGTGAACTCTATGTTGCAAAGCCGTGTAGTCCATCCCGTGTCCGTGTACTTTCCAAAATACATGACGAGCTTTAGGTAAAGTCCAACATGTCGTGTGACCTTGTTCACACGCCGTGTGATTCCTCTCTAACCCCCGGAATGCTATCCACCACCTCTAGTACTACACGGCGTGTTCTTCAGAAGTACACGCTGTGTATTCTGGAAATTCTTAGAATTGCAGACTTCCTTCACCGCGCCTTTTGTGCTACCTGTTCATCGATCCAGCCGTCTGATTACCTTGAAACTCTGGAATCCACGTCACCTCGATGTCCTGAGGTCGTCTCCATTATTTTCGAGCCTCCGATCGTCTTCGAAAACATGTTTTGATCCACCCGTACGAAGAACGGTCGAAGGGCTATCATTCCTCATCGGGTCCAATTCGTCATCCGCTATTGTCATCGCACCTCCAGTAGGCCATCGTGACATAGAATATTCAATTTGGGATCATTGTGTTTCATGATGGGTGCTCAACGTTTCGTTGTTCAACACCTCATGAAGAAAGTGATGAACACAAGTGTAAAAGAAAGGGGAATGAGATAAAAATCAGAAAATCGAGGAACAAACATCAACTGTCATTCATCATGGCATTAATCAGCTCCCGTTAGTAGGCTTAATCATATCAGAATCAAATAAAAATCTATCATGGATTAATTCCCCGAAATCACCCCAACAAATAACTTCCCACAAAAACGTACGAATCCACGGATCAACATGTTTGTGGTTGATCTATGTCCATCGTTCAAAACCAAAAATGGGGAAAGGAGAATTGAAAATAACAACCCCTACCTCAACTGGGATCTATTGCTGATGAAGGTTCGCGCTACCGTCGTCATCGAGATCCTTCAACTTCATTGGCGTAGCGATTCGCAGCTTCGATCCATCGTCATTCATCACTGAGGGTTTTCTCCAGAGGGCCACAGATTTTCCCCATAGTTTTCTCTCAATCCTCCACCAACGATCGATGTTCTATTATTCCCACAAAAATGGGAAACATGTTTGGAATTCAAAAATTTGTGGCAGTATTAATGAGTTTAGCATTCCGTTTCTGAGTCATTACGACATGGAATTTATTAAATAAACTATAGCCCCTTCACCGCGCTGCAGCGGATGTCTCCATTTAAAAATAAAATAAACATTGAGAATTTATTTTATTTTATTTTACTAAAACGTCCAAAAATAAACTTTTCCCCTCGACCTACGCCAGTTGAGGATAGACCCATCCATAGGTAAAGTCATCGTCTTGGATGAAATGGTTCCCTCAGATTTTTAATTTGGGCATCTGTTTGGAAACTTCCACAACCGCGCACAAGTGCCGACTCACATAACAAAAACCATTCCGAGATCACCAGGCCTCAAAATGATGTGTCGTCTCTGCACATGCTCTCGAAAAAAATTCCATATAATATTTAAAAATAATAAATGGAAAAATACAAAAAACTACATTCTCCCCACCATGGGGATTTGTGTCCCTGAAAATCCAAAACAATACTACTCAAAAAGATGTGGGTACTAGGAATGGATTTCAGCCTCCCACTCCCACGTGATCTCTTAAACAATCCCATGCTCCCAACGAATGTACACCAAGGGAATCTATAACCTATGAAGGATCCTCTCCTACCGATCCTTGATCCCAATTGGGTACTCATCAAAGGTCACTCCACCTTTGATGTCAAACTCACCCTAGTCGATAACGTGTGATGGGTCATGCACGTACATCCTCAGCTATGACATGTGGAAGACGTCATTTACCCGATGAAATTATATCGGTAGAGCTAGGTGGTACGCCACCTCACCAACTCTGCATAGTATTTGGAAAGGTTCCATGTAACGGCCCGAGATTTTATGAAAAATATTCTTTTTAATTTTCTTAATGTCTTGTGTTGTACGCTACACCAAAAGGAGCTTGCACAACACGCATCCTTGACTTGCCTTGCATTACACACAATCGCGGCCTTCCTCGATAGCGTGTGTAATACGCAATACCGAGTTTCACTAAACAACGATATGATATTAAAATATTATTAAAACTAGCTGTTATGAATAGTAATAACCACTTTTTAAAATTCTGTAAATCTTATTTTTCAAAATGAACTTCATTTTTGGATTCGGAGTATCGAATTTAGCCTAAGGTGAAATTTTGGTACTTTTCGGATAACTTTCATATTCTGATGAATAGTGAAAATCACTAAATTATAATTAAAAACAACTTTTTTAATCGAAATAATTAAAAGTGATAAATTATTAATTTGAGTGGTTTTAAAGTATATTTAGAATATATTTTTACAATTTAATACAATGTTGGTCATTGGATGTAATTTGACATTTAAACCAGACATAAACAAGTGTCAATCTTTTGATAGATATTGTTTCTTAAAAACACGCTCATTGTTTTAACAGCGGGATTTAATTATAAAATTAATTAATGCAACTTTTATGTTATGAATTTGGTAAAATAGACTTCATTTTTGAATTCGGAATATGAAATATAGCTTGGGATGAAATTTTGGCATTGTTCTGAAAAACATCAATTTTTGATGAATAGTGAAACTACTAAGTGGTAGGTTAAAAACTGAATTTTGCATAAAACATAATTTTACCGCTTCTGTGAATGGAATTTCGAAAATCCGAGAGACACGGTTAATATCAAGGACTAAAATGTGGTTCAATGAGATGAAAATAATTTTTTGGTGAATAGTAACTTTTTACTTTTTTTTACCACGGTTAATAGTAAATAAGGTAACTAAGGGTAAATATGATATTAATATTACCCTAACACATGTCCTAATTCTATTGGACAAGTGTAATTCGACCAAAAACAAACTTAGGAATAAAATATGACCATTTAGGCCCACTTGGATTAGATTAGGACATTTATTATTAATTTATTTAAAGAAGGGTTAAAATAGTTAAAATCAAAGTTTAATAAGTAAATCATTTTAAATATGGGGTTATACATAAGATAAATTCGACTATAAATATTCATTAGAAAGCTAAAAGGATTTCCTACATGATGGTATTTTATTTTTAATTTTTAGACATCATATAATATAATTTATTTATGACACAACGATAATGCAGTAATTATCTTATTAATGAAATATTGACATAATTGATGTTATAAACACCAAAATAAATGTAATTTGAGATTTTTTATGAATTCCACTAATTTTCTAGGTTACTATGATATATTAATGTTGATTTAATCAACTTGGTTCGAACATTTAATTCTGTTATGACTTTCACAAAAATCATATATCAAATAGTGTCAAAATTGACACAAAATAGTTTTTAAATCAAATATTGTATTATTAATTTTTATTTTATTCCTAAAAATCTAAGGTTCGGCCAAATGACTTAGATAAGGATATATATATTAATAATAAACAATTTGGGGTTCGTTTGGCATGTTATAGTAACTGTATTAACCATATAGTGAAAGAAAACAAAAAGACACGGTAAAAGTTAAATTATTTAACTTAGAGTTAAATCTAATTGATAAGGTTTAAAATAAGATCCAAACATGTCTAAATTTGATTGGTTGATGAGATTACAACCCTATCTCATCTAATCTTCGAATATGAGTCATTTTTGGAGGTTTTTAAGTGGGGTTAGATTTATTATAAATTAATATTTTTAAGAATTCCTAAGGTGCCCCTCTCCTCCCTTATAAAAGGACACCTCCTCCCCCTCCTCCTCACACCAATTTGAGCACTCAAGCTCGGCCAACCCCTGCCAAAATCTCTTCTCCACTTACCTAGCAACATCCTAGAGGTTCTGGTCTTCCTCAAAGACCAATTTTAGTGCCCTAAGAGGAGGTCTCAAAGAGGCGCTTCAAAGAAGAGGTAATTACCGTTACCAATTCTTTCATCTTTATTTCTTCTTCCACTTCTTCTTCTTAGGTTGTTTCATTATGAAGTAATAACATCAGTATCACTCATATACTGATATGTTATTATAAGTATGAAACAACCCTATTTCACCATCTATCCATCCTACGGAAAAAGAAATCACCGCGCGTGCGTACGTACGGAATACCGTCTCCACGCCGTGGTGTAATCTATTTTCCACCACCACCTTACATGGATGGGTATAATGGTGTAAAGAATAACTATACATAGTTATTACAACATCATATTTATTCTGATATATTGTATAATTCACTACAATTCAATTCAATACTTATAGAAATGATATCATCGCTCGTGCGTACGTACGGACTACCGTCTCCACGACGCGATGAGATTCATTCTCCATATTAACCATTTAAGAATGATTATAATGTATATATAAGAAATAATAATGAAATATATGACATTATAAAGCTACTGGATTTATGTATATATACATATGTATGTCATCTACTTACTTCCATTTCAAGACAATAAGGAAAGAAAAACAGCGTTCATGCGTACGTACGGACTACCGTCTCCATGAACGGTGTTTTTCATTTTATTTATCTACCTATTATTTATATATATATACTGAATATATATGATATACAAATCATATTTTATATTCTGGAAGTAAGTAAATCATGATATAAGTAATAATGATGTCAATAACAACAAGTCAAAACAACTACGATAAATGAAACGATTTTACCCAAAACGCTTCTTTAACATGGAATTTACAAAAGAACGGGTAATATAATGTAATAAGTGAACCATATATGATATCATAACAATGAATATGATTCTGTAATAAGTCAATAACATGATTTAAATCATTATACAGGAGGTTCGGACACTTACAAAGCAAGTCGGACCTAAGGTAAGGGAAATATCACAATCTCATTTTTATCCGAGATTGTTTATTCGTAAGTATTTACTGGGGTGTATTTTATCATCCACATCCATGTTCCCTCAATATGTAATATTATTTCCATCCATCTACAATTGTTTAAATCCAATTTTACCCTTCTATGAGTTTTTAGTAAATGATATGAAAGGAATCTTTTTTCATTTTTCGTACGAGGTACTTTTTGACTTTTCCGACAAAAGTACGAAGAATGTTTTTTTTTAACTTATACGGAACGAACGGATTTATACTGTTTTATAAAGCCTTATTTTCATGAAGTTTCCTCTAAAAGATTTCATGACTATTTTCAATAAAATATCTTTCTTTTAAAATTGCATGATGTTTTGTGAAAAGAAATTGATTTTAAAGAAGAAAGGATATTTTCCTCAAGAATTCATTTCAAGTGTTTTATCAAAAGTATTTTCCATCTAAGATAATAAAGGGTTCTGTTTCTATCCATATTTTTACATTGATTTGACTATTTTGTGATGGAATTATGTTTATGAATTCCTTTATCTTATATGAATGGTTTTATGATGTCATGTTGTTTAAGAATCCTATTTTTATTACATGGGTTATGAAATGATGTATGATTTATGATTTTGTGGCACACATAAGAATGGTATCATTAAGAGATGGGTGGGACCTATATCTCCCTCCAATGCATTGGGTAAAGATTTCATATCTCATGAGATAGACATGGCTGGAATGGTAGGTTATACCGGTTCAGTGAAACAGGACTGAAACGAGGATTACTCGATTCAGAAAGGGACTTTGTCCACTAAGATAGTCTTGGCAATGAGTCTTGACTAACAAGAAATGATTCTCTATGATTATGTGTGTATGCCACAATGAGTAATGTTTTAAGTTATGGTTTCATTTTCACTACTATGATTTATCCCATGTTATGAAATTATGCTCTCTTTTGCAGGTTAAGATTTCCAAAAATGTTATGTTCTTATGAAAATTATGTGATTGATATTTCTTTTATTTACCCTTACTGAGCATTTGAGCTCACCCTTTTATGTTTTCTTTTACCCAGGATATAAAGAAAGGTTTTAGGTAAAAAAAAGGAAGATCTTTGTGGGAGATTTTGAAGATCTTTCACCAGGATTAGAAGATTACGTTCCGAGTTTCCAAAGACTCTAAACTATTACGATCCTTGTGTGTGTATTTTTGTTATGTATTAATTATTCCGCAAAATTAATGTAATGTCCATGTATGTCAGGATACGGGTCTTTACAGTTGGTATCAGAGGAAAGGTTTAGTCAACCTTTGGAAACTAGGACGTGAAAACGTTAGTGAGATCCCTAGAGATATTTCTAAGGTATGTCTAGGGATGTCCCTAAGGATAAGTATACGTATAGGATATATTCCTAGAACTACGGTAACGATCTTAGAATTTATCCTAAGATGTTAGATATTGAAGGTACTCCCCCTTTATTATGTTGTTTTCCCTAGCATGATTTTTTCCTCTCACACTATTCTTTTTGGGTTTTAGAAAATGGCTGGAAACAAGGTGATTCACGATAATGGAGGATATGCTGGACAATGGAATGATATTTTTCATGAGCAACCAAATGAAATGGGATTTGGAAGTCCAAAAATCATTATTATGCCGAATCAGCAATCTCATAATATGATCAATAAAGTAAAATTTGGTAAGTTTCCTGGCTCGGCTAATAAGAGAAAGATAGAGTTTCATGATGATCATAGAGGAAAGAAAGTTCAATTTCCCCTATGTAAATCATGTGGGAAGAGGCATCAAGGAGAATGTTTCAAGGGAACTGGAAGATGCTTTGGGTGTGGAAAAGAAGGACACAAAGCAAGTAAGTGCAAAGGAAAAGGTTCAGTTAACACCATGGATGAGGATAATGGTATTGCTACGACATCAACAATGGTTAAATGTTTTAAATGTGGAATGTACGGGCATTATGCAAACCAATGCCCTAAGGTAAAGTCTCATGAAGAGAATCAGTATGGTCATATGGGTAGTATTTATGTGGATGATGATGATGAGACTACAAATGATATGTGATATGAAAGAATTGTTGAAGCTCGGTCAATGGTTTAAGAATGTAGTGGAATGATTACATGTTTATCACGTGTAATGTTGTATAAGTAATCTCATGGTACTATGGAATAAAAAGACATCTAAGGATTGTTACACTGTTGTCTTTCCTTGAGTTTTGAAAGTATATGATTAATGGTACAAGTATCCATGAAAGGTTATTCAGATATTTTTGGAATGTAGATGATATGCGCATAATGAAGGGATAAGACGATAATGAGATGTTTGATTGTATTCATGAGCTCATGATTGATATAAGGACTAAGTGATATCATGGTTTGAGTATATAGAATTTTGAGGATTTTAGTATGTGGAAGGTGTTAACTTTTAACTGCATTCATGTTTTCACTAAGGTATTCAAGAGAATACATGATTAAGGACTTTGAATGTTTGGAATGTGACCAACAAAATATATCTTATGATATATGGGGATCAACGATGGTATTAAATCTCTGGTAATCGTTTTCACTATGTTATGAGAGTGGACTGCAGTATTATGGATAAGCCTAAATATTGGAATGGATTATGTTGGACATAAGTTAGTATTGTTTGTTTTTCGATATTATTGATGGGATGTTATAGTAATATAGTTTTAGAAAAAGGACAACCTGGAGGACGGGCGACAGCCCATCGCGTCGGACAAGGCTGTGGGAATCGAACCCACAACCGAAGTGCGACTGGCCTTTATCGCCTACCACTGGCCTACAGGAAGTCCCTGTTTAGTAGAAACTAGTTTTATTATATTAAGCAGTATGATATATGAAGTATAAGTCCATTTTAGGAACCATATATGATTAATCTCACTATAGAATGACTTATGTATATTTAATAACTTTTTCTATCCTTTTTGTTTGAGACAGATGGAATGACCCGTCATTCTATCACATGATATGATAACACTTCACGAATAACAATTTCAACTTCATTTATTTAAGAGATGAAGTGTAAATTGTTAAAGGCACGAACAACAGTGAGATTGTACCAAAATAAAGTAAGTATTTATTCTAATTCAAATTCTTTAACTTTAGGGAAATGATCTTGAAAACCAAAAATGTTGTCCTAGTGCTCTTATATCTGATAAATCAGATGGTACCTTATATCGTTACAAATCTATGGCTTTGTGATTGTTGGTTATTTCATAGCCATGTTCTCTACCACTCTCCATCAGAACATGATGGTTAGATTTCTCTTCCATATCCATATTTTCACCTATGTGGAAACCCAGTGATTAGTTTATTTGGGTAATCGTTACATTTCATACTTTATTTTTTAAAGCCAAGTTTTGGTATTCCTTTTTACAATGTGGGTTTCTATCAAAGAAACTATAGAATAGTAAACCATTTATAACCCCGACGAATTTCGAGGGCGAAATTCATTTTAAGGGGGGTAGAATGTAACGGCCCGAGATTTTATGAAAAATATTCTTTTTAATTTTCTTAATGTCTTGTGTTGTACGCTACACCAAAAGGAGCTTGCACAACACGCATCCTTGACTTGCCTTGCATTACACACAATCGCGGCCTTCCTCGATAGCGTGTGTAATACGCAATACCGAGTTTCACTAAACAACGATATGATATTAAAATATTATTAAAACTAGCCGTTATGAATAGTAATAACCACTTTTTAAAATTCTGTAAATCTTATTTTTCAAAATGAACTTCATTTTTGGATTCGGAGTATCGAATTTAGCCTAAGGTGAAATTTTGGTACTTTTCGGATAACTTTCATATTCTGATGAATAGTGAAAATCGCTAAATTATAATTAAAAACAACTTTTTTAATCGAAATAATTAAAAGTGATAAATTATTAATTTGAGTGGTTTTAAAGTATATTTAGAATATATTTTTACAATTTAATACAATGTTGGTCATTGGATGTAATTTGACATTTAAACCAGACATAAACAAGTGTCAATCTTTTGATAGATATTGTTTCTTAAAAACACGCTCATTGTTTTAACAGCGGGATTTAATTATAAAATTAATTAATGCAACTTTTATGTTATGAATTTGGTAAAATAGACTTCATTTTTGAATTCGGAATATGAAATATAGCTTGGGATGAAATTTTGGCATTGTTCTGAAAAACATCAATTTTTGATGAATAGTGAAACTACTAAGTGGTAGGTTAAAAACTGAATTTTGCATAAAACTTAATTTTACCGCTTCTGTGAATGGAATTTCGAAAATCCGAGAGACACGGTTAATATCAAGGACTAAAATGTGGTTCAATGAGATGAAAATAATTTTTTGGTGAATAGTAACTTTTTACTTTTTTTTACCACGGTTAATAGTAAATAAGGTAACTAAGGGTAAATATGATATTAATATTACCCTAACACATGTCCTAATTCTATTGGACAAGTGTAATTCGACCAAAAACAAACTTAGGAATAAAATATGACCATTTAGGCCCACTTGGATTAGATTAGGACATTTATTATTAATTTATTTAAAGAAGGGTTAAAATAGTTAAAATCAAAGTTTAATAAGTAAATCATTTTTAATATGGGGTTATACATAAGATAAATTCGACTATAAATATTCATTAGAAAGATAAAAGGATTTCCTACATGATGGTATTTTATTTTTAATTTTTAGACATCAAATAATATAATTTATTTATGACACAACGATAATGCAGTAATTATCTTATTAATGAAATATTGACATAATTGATGTTATAAACACCAAAATAAATGTAATTTGAGATTTTTTATGAATTCCACTAATTTTATAGGTTACTATGATATATTAATGTTGATTTAATCAACTTGGTTCGAACATTTAATTCTGTTATGACTTTCACAAAAATCATATATCAAATAGTGTCAAAATTGACACAAAATAGTTTTTAAATCAAATATTGTATTATTAATTTTTATTTTATTCCTAAAAATCTAAGGTTCGGCCAAATGACTTAGATAAGGATATATATATTAATAATAAACAATTTGGGGTTCGTTTGGCATGTTATAGTAAGTGTATTAACCATATAGTGAAAGAAAACAAAAAGACACGGTAAAAGTTAAATTATTTAACTTAGAGTTAAATCTAATTGATAAGGTTTAAAATAAGATCCAAACATGTCTAAATTTGATTGGTTGATGAGATTACAACCCTATATCATCTAATCTTCGAATATGAGTCATTTTTGGAGGTTTTTAAGTGGGGTTAGATTTATTATAAATTAATATTTTTAAGAATTCCTAAGGTGCCCCTCTCCTCCCTTATAAAAGGACACCTCCTCCCCCTCCTCCTCACACCAATTTGAGCACTCAAGCTCGGCCAACCCCTGCCAAAATCTCTTCTCCACTTCCCTAGCAACATCCTAGAGGTTCTGGTCTTCCTCAAAGACCAATTTTAGTGCCCTAAGAGGAGGTCTCAAAGAGGCGCTTCAAAGAAGAGGTAATTATCGTTACCAATTCTTTCATCTTTATTTCTTCTTCCACTTCTTCTTCTTAGGTTGTTTCATTATGAAGTAATAACATCAGTATCACTCATATACTGATATGTTATTATAAGTATGAAACAACCCTATTTCACCATCTATCCATCCTACGGAAAAAGAAATCACCGCGCGTGCGTACGTACAGAATACCGTCTCCACGCCGTGGTGTAATCTATTTTCCACCACCACCTTACATGGATGGGTATAATGGTGTAAAGAATAACTATACATAGTTATTACAACATCATATTGATTCTGATATATTGTATAATTCACTACAATTCAATTCAATACTTATAGAAATGATATCATCGCTCGTGCGTACGTACGGACTACCGTCTCCACGACGCGATGAGATTCATTCTCCATATTAACCATTTAAGAATGATTATAATGTATATATAAGAAATAATAATGAAATATATGACATTATAAAGATACTGGATTTATGTATATATACATATGTATGTCATCTACTTACTTCCATTTCAAGACAATAAGGAAATAAAAACAGCGTTCATGCGTACGTACGGACTACCGTCTCCATGAACGGTGTTTTTCATTTTATTTATCTACCTATTATTTATATATATATACTGAATATATATGATATACAAATCATATTTTATATTCTGGAAGTAAGTAAATCATGATATAAGTAATAATGATGTCAAGAACAACAAGTCAAAACAACTACGATAAATGAAACGATTTTACCCAAAACGCTTCTTTAACATGGAATTTACAAAAGAACGGGTAATATAATGTAATAAGTGAACCATATATGATATCATAACAATGAATATGATTCTGTAATAAGTCAATAACATGATTTAAATCATTATACAGGAGGTTCGGACACTTACAAAGCAAGTCGGACCTAAGGTAAGGGAAATATCACAATCTCATTTTTATCCGAGATTGTTTATTCGTAAGTATTTACTGGGGTGTATTTTATCATCCACATCCATGTTCCCTCAATATGTAATATTATTTCCATCCATCTACAATTGTTTAAATCCAATTTTACCCTTCTATGAGTTTTTAGTAAATGATATGAAAGGAATCTTTTTTCATTTTTCGTACGAGGTACTTTTTGACTTTTCCGACAAAAGTACGAAGAATGTTTTTTTTTAACTTATACGGAACGAACGGATTTATACTGTTTTATAAAGCCTTATTTTCATGAAGTTTCCTCTAAAAGATTTCATGACTATTTTCAATAAAATATCTTTCTTTTAAAATTGCATGATGTTTTGTGAAAAGAAATTGATTTTAAAGAAGAAAGGATATTTTCCTCAAGAATTCATTTCAAGTGTTTTATCAAAAGTATTTTCCATCTAAGATAATAAAGGGTTCTGTTTCTATCCATATTTTTACATTGATTTGACTATTTTGTGATGGAATTATGTTTATGAATTCCTTTATCTTATATGAATGGTTTTATGATGTCATGTTGTTTAAGAATCCCATTTTTATTACATGGGTTATGAAATGATGTATGATTTATGATTTTGTGGCACACATAAGAATGGTATCATTAAGAGATGGGTGGGACCTATATCTCCCTCCAATGCATTGGGTAAAGATTTCATATCTCATGAGATAGACATGGCTGGAATGGTAGGTTATACCGGTTCAGTGAAACAGGACTGAAACGAGGATTACTCGATTCAGAAAGGGACTTTGTCCACTAAGATAGTCTTGGCAATGAGTCTTGACTAACAAGAAATGATTCTCTATGATTATGTGTGTATGCCACAATGAGTAATGTTTTAAGTTATGGTTTCATTTTCACTACTATGATTTATCCCATGTTATGAAATTATGCTCTCTTTTGCAGGTTAAGATTTCCAAAAATGTTATGTTCTTATGAAAATTATGTGATTGATATTTCTTTTATTTACCCTTACTGAGCATTTGAGCTCACCCTTTTATGTTTTCTTTTCCCCAGGATATAAAGAAAGGTTTTAGGTAAAAAAAAGGAAGATCTTTGTGGGAGATTTTGAAGATCTTTCACCAGGATTAGAAGATTACGTTCCGAGTTTCCAAAGACTCTAAACTATTACGATCCTTGTGTGTGTATTTTTGTTATGTATTAATTATTCCGCAAAAGTAATGTAATGTCCATGTATGTCAGGATACGGGTCTTTACATTCCATGAACCTTTGGGATAGCTTTCCACCCCGACCAAATATCTGTAGCCCTCATCGAGGTGAGACCTGAAGAAAGACGTGGTCTCCCTCTTTGAACTCCAGAGGTCTCTATCGTCTGTCAGCATAAGACTTCTGCTGGTTCTGTGTAGTCTTCATCCACTCCTGAATGATCAGCACCTTCTTGGTGGTATTTTGCACCAACTCTAGACCCATGATCACTGACTCCCTGGGGTCAGTCTAGTAAATAGGTGACTGGAAGGGTCTTCCATACAAATCCTCGAATGGTGCCATACCAATGGTGGAGTGGTAGCTATTATTATATGAAAACTACACCAGTGGTAGTTGGTCCACCCATATGCAACCAAATTCCAAGACACAGGCCCACTACATATCCTCCATAACCTGAATTATCTTCTTTGTTAGACCATCTATCTAGGAAAGAAACGCTATGGTCAATCATAGCTAAGTCTGAAAGCTATCCTGCTATCCCTTCCACAATCTGGATGTAAAGCAGGTGTCTCGGTCCAAGAATATCATCGAGGGGACGCCATGAAGCCGATCTATCTCTTGCACATAGAGGCATCACAAGATATCTATGTAACTCTGCTCCCTGATAGCTAGAAAGTGGGCCAAATTGGTGAGTTGGTCAACGATCACCCAGATAAAATCATGCCCCTTGGGCATCCGTGGTAAGTCTATCATGAAGTCCATCGATATTCCATCCCACTTCCTCTCTGGAACATTTAGGGGTGAGCTAGTCCCACTGAAACATGGTGCTCAACATTCACATGCTACCATATGAGGCATTGGAAAATGAACTCTACTACTACCTTCTTCTTGCCTAAACACCATAATTACCATTGAAGATCCTGGTAAATCTTTTCCACTCTAGGATGTACCACCAAGTTGGATATATGAAACTTCCTTAGGACCTCCTCTTGCAATGCCATCGATATAACAGTGCGCCCTGTGAAATGATGTATGTGCTCTCTGCCTTACGAATATCCACCAGGAGCATGTCCTGTGGATAACTGAGCACGTAATACCACACAGTCAACATCTCCTAGCTACGACTCCCTAACCCAATGTAAGAGTGTAGGGGAGACAACCATCGATTGTAGCTGAGTTGTATCCTCTATGTACATGAAGGATAACTGCCGCATGACTAACTGATCTGTTGCCTCACTCAACAGCTTCGAGCTCGATCTTCTGCAAAGAGAATCTGCCACCTTGTTCCCCTTCCCAGGAATATAGATGATCTCGAAATCATAATCTTGGAGGAACTCTAGACAATTCCTCTATCTTAGATTCATATACTTCTATGAGAAGATGTACTTGAGGCTCTTGTGGTCAGATTAGAGGATTAACCGCTCGCCCATAAGATAGTGTCTCCACATCTTCAATGCGAAGACTACTACAACAAACTCGAGATCATGGGTTTCATAGATCTGCTCATGTGGCCTAAGATGGTGCAAACCATAAGCAATCACTCCCTACCTCTGCATCAGGACACAGCCGAGTCCAGTCCCACATGCATCGCAGAAAACTACGTTGTCGACACCCTCAACTGGTAATCTCATGATTTGGGTGCTCGTCAAACTCTATCTGAACTACTCAAAATCATGCTGGCACTTATCCAACCGCATGAAGGGTTTCCCCTTCCTGGTCAAGGCCATCATCAGTGCTGCTATTCGGGATAAATCAGGGATGAATCTCTGGAAATATCATGCCAACCCAAGGAAGATCTGCACCTCTGTCATGCTCTGAGGTGGATCCCATGCTAACACTGCCTCCACCATGGCTGGGTCTACAGATACTCCATCTGTTGAGATGACATGTCCCAGAAAGTGGACCTCCTGAATCTAGAACTGGAACTTTGAGAGCTTCCCATAAATCTGGTGCTCTAGATGTATGTCTAGAACTATTTGCATGTGTCTCATATTCTCCTCCTCTGACACCGAGTACACAAGTATTTCCTTGATGAAGACCACCACAAACCAGTATAGGCACGACTGGAAGATCGAGTTCATCAATCCCATGAACACTGTGGGGGAGTTTTTCATGCTGAAAGGCATCACCAAGTACACATAGTGACCATAGAGGAATCTGAAAGTCGTCGTTGGTATATCCTCATCCCGTACTCGTAACTAGTGATAACCTAATATAAGGTCAATTTTCGAGAGCCACCGTGCCCCTCTTAGCTGATCGAAGAGGTCATTGATCCTTAAAAGTGGATACATGTTCATCACTGTCACCTGGTTCAGGCGTCGGTAATCCGCGTACAATCTCAAACTCTCATCTGCCTTCTTGGAAAGCAAGACTAGGGCCACCCTAATTGAAATGCTGGGTCTCATTAAACCCTCGCTCTACAAATCCTCCAACTGCACCTTCAGCTCATGAAGCTCTGCAAGATCCATCTGATATGCTGATGAGGAAATCAGTGCCGTCCCGGGGTGTAAGTCGATGCAGAAGTCGATTTTCCAGTGGGGAGGTAATCCTAGAACATCTTCCGGAATGATGTCCTCATACTCCACCACTACTGCTGGGAATTGAGAGCTCACAACATCTACTGCTCCGAGGGTAAGGCTAGCTATCCCAAGAGTGATCGGTTACACCCTCTTATGCATGACCCCATTCTGTGCTACGTAGGTCTCCTTTTCTCCGACAAAGGAAAACCTCATTCCATCACAGCGGACACACCACAATCTTTTCCTAAAATAGTAAATCTAGGCATAGACTGAGGATAACTAATCCGTATCGAGAATGACCTCATAAGCCCACGATGCTACCACCATGAAGTTCCAACCAAAACTCTTGCCTCAAAGGGAAATATCACCCTAATTGCAATGGTGCGTGATCATCAAGTCTTCTCCTACAGGTGTCTCCAAGCCTAAGGATCGGGTCAACGGTTCTACCGAAATCTCAAGGCTTCACACAAGACATGTGGCGATGAAGGAATGACTGGAACTTGTGTCTATAATTACAGATGCTAAGGTATAGAAGATACATATCATACCTTGTATCATCCCTGGAGATCGTGGGTCGCATGCCTCGACCACATGCAGTTGTCCCTGCCCTTATCCCACAACTCCCTAATCCTGGTGCAGACCTCTTGAGGGTGGTGGTGTAAGTAAATCAAAGAGTCTTCCACCACCTGTAGCTCTCCCTGCTCTTTTTCTATGTCCGCCGCCTAGAGGATATGTCTTTTCCACTCTCTACCTCTGCCTCGGTGGTCCATCCATCGCTTCCCTGTCTGCATCTCAATAGGTTGAACAATCTCAAGCGAGATGTCCCCTACCGTCTCATGCATAGAATTGCTTCTCCCTAGGCTAACTGGATCCATCCTGAGAGCCATGGACTGTAGATCCCCTATAATGGGTCCTCCTATGACATCTCTCACGTCCTGATCCTTGTGTCTGACGTCATCTCCCTAAGCTGAGGTCTCCGCACCAGTTTGCAGGCTGTTGACTATTGTCGGCTGTCTCAGCTCCGACAAGAAGCTCTTGATCACCAAATCCCACTTGAGCACTCCAGCATAAGTTGGAATGCATAAAGGCCTGACACTAGATCAGATGTCTCATCTTAGACCTCACTCAAAGGTTCGTGCTCTGAATTACTGATCTCTGACTATATCCATCGAGTACTGAGCGGGGTTGGTGAACCTCGATGAATAGTCAGCTACCGTCAAACTGCCCTGATGGAGCTGAAGAACCTTCTGGATGCGTACGGCTATTAGCATAACCGTAGAGAACTCCTCCCTCAAGAGTCTCTTGAAATCTATCCATGAAAGTGTCTCCTCGTCATGATTCTGTGTGGTCATACTGCACCATCGTCCTACCGAACGCTGAAGAAGGCTCGCCCCTAGGATCACCATATGTTCTTCTAGTGTCCTCACTCGATGGAAAACTCTGGTAACCGCCTCAAGCTAGTCCTTAGCCACATGAGGTTCGGGATCACCTGGAAACCTGAGGGGTCTCTGCCTTTGGAACTCATGGAGTGTGCTCAGCATACACTCATTGTCGGTCAGTACTACGGGTACCATGGGCTGTTCCACTGGTGGTGGTATAGCAGGTGCACCACCGGGTGGCAATGCCTGGGGAAGTAGTCCATGTATCGAAGTCACATCATTGAGGGAGTCAACCTCGTGACCGTGTTGCGGAATCCTAGTGGGTATACGTTTCGAAGGATTCCTATAAGGAAACAAGATGTACCATGATAATTGAGTATATCAGGATAGCTAACACAAAGGACATGGAAAGCACAACCTATTCCTATATGATGCATATACCTTTATTTTAATTCCCCGCAACCAGTGCTTTCATGTACCTAGTCAAATAGCAGGTTATCAGAGTCCAGGTGTATGGATACGTTGGCCACCGAACCAACACTTGAGTCTCTAGCCTGAAAGTCGAGCTCAAAACACTAAACACTATTGCCCCAAACCAATCTCATAGACTCTTGGTCATAAGGTAGGACCGAATACCTCTGATACCACTCTGTTACAAGTCGTCCCAGTGGGGTCCACACCGTGACTCCCCAAGCCTGCCTCCAATAGGCCAGGGGTTGGTGAATATCACCGAGTAGGCATATTACTACAAGGGAGGCATTTCCTAAGAACCTGTACACACACACACATCTCCAATCCCATAAATGCTGAAATGAAAAAGGAACAAAATTCATGCATACAAATAAACCCAACCAACAGAGTACGATGAAAATTAAAGCACTGAAAGTAAACTGGTCCAGAATACAAGCCCACCAAAACAAGAGTCTGAAAACTGGAAAGTTCAACTTGAAACCACAAAGAGATACTGGGACTGCTGCTCGTAGCCTAAGGATCGCCTCGGCCTATAGGGAACTCAGAAATCACAGACCTATTCTGTTCTTCCCTAGACTCTATCAAAAGTATGCTCGTCTGCACAAGACATGACACATGTGGGAAAAGCCCATGCAAGGGTGAGTATAACAATAATCAGTAGAGGATCCCGGAAAACACAAAGAAAGTACACAAAGGAAAGGCATAGTCAGCTCCACATAGTATATGTCTGCTAAACATATAATAGGAGATCACAATACAAATATTCTCAAAACCCAAAATAGTAGTCTAGAGTCAAGTCACACAACCACATACCACTCTAGGGATTATGTTCAAATATTTCCACGAAGCACTTATTTCAGGGAGAACATACTCCACGAGTTTGGTATCTCTGATGACGTCCATCCAAAAAGTACTGTTCATCGGGAAACGTCATGAGAGGTAGTTACACTCGTTACAGGAGACACACTCATGATTGGGAATATCACAATAGATAGAAGCACTCATTATGGGATACACACTCTTGAGTGGGAAAGATCAGGGTACGTGGATGAGGATCACTGTCAGGGCCATCGAGGATACCGCGACTCATCAGGATTCACCAGCTAGGTGATTCACCATATTAGTAGAGGATCAACACCCGATAGAGTTGGTCATGTCGATGATTGACTCTACCTACTGTCCGGAATGGATAAAGGATCTCGCTTTGGGCCTCTCGGAGGGATGTCGACTCATTCACAGAATGTCCTGCTGAAAGGATCATACTCTTGTAGAAGGAAACGATGCCTGACCTTCAAGGGAATGAGAAGAAGGGGCACTAACCCAAACCAAATATATCTAGGATACAGTGAACAGGAGTACCATGCCATTTTTCACAAAGTACACGGTGTGTAGAAAAGTTACATGACGTGTTGTCTGACCCTAGGTACTGCCCGTGTACATCAGCTCGTGTCGTAAGGCTGGTCATGTAGAAAAGTTATTACACAACATTTCATACGGTGTACATGTTATGTCCGACTGACTGGGGTCGGCTCTATGTATGCTAGCCATGTGCTTGTACACGGTCCCCAACCCGTGTACTCCAACCCGTGTAATCGGTACACGAGGTGACCCGTGTTACTGGCCTCACCTGAACATGTGATGGAGTACAAGGTCATGTACTATATCCTGTGTCCGTGTATCCCCAAGATACACACCGAGCCCCATGTATCCGCCTCTTCCATGATACATAGAGAGTACATGCCATGTTCTGAAGCCGTGTAGTCCATCCCGTGTCCGTGTACTTTCCAAAATACACGCCAAGCATTGGGGAAATTAAAACACACCGTGTGACCCGGGTCACACGCCGTGTGATTTTTATCTGACCCCTGAAACCCTAGCCACCGCCACCAGTACTACATGTTGTTTTTTCAGAAGTACTCGCCGTGTATTCTAGAAATTTTCATATTCACGGACTTCCACCGCTGAGCCTTCCTTACTGCCCGTTCTTTGATCCAATCATCTTATTACCTTGAAACTCTGAAATCCAGGTCCCCGCAATGTCCCAAGGTCATATATATTGTTTTTGGGCCTTCAATTGGCTCTGAAAACACATTTTGATCCACACCTATGAAGAAAAGTCGATGAGAGATATTTCTTGATCCAGTCCAATTCGTCATCCGCTATCGTCGTCACACCTCCGTTAGGCCATCGTGACGTCATATCATCAATTTGGGATCGTTTTGTTGTAGGAAGGGTGCTTAACGAT
The DNA here is from genome assembly GCA_963277665.1 of Viscum album. Lineage (NCBI taxonomy): Eukaryota > Viridiplantae > Streptophyta > Magnoliopsida > Santalales > Viscaceae > Viscum > Viscum album. Next base: position 634,208,004 of record OY728155.1, on the reverse strand, counting down.
CCATTGTTCATCGCCTCACGAAGAACCAGAAGAACACAAGAGTAAAAGAAAGGGGGAAGAAATCAAAATCAGAAAATCAAGGAACGAACCTCCACCATCATTCGTCATGGAGTTGATCTGATCCCATTAGTATGATTAAACAGAGCAAAATCAAACAACAATTTATTATGGATTAATTCTCTGAAATTTTCCCAACAAAAAACTTCCCACAAAAACATAAAAATTCACATATCAACATGTTCATGGTCGATCGACATTCGTCATTCAAAACCAAAAACGGGGAAAGGATAATTGAAAATAACAACGCCTACCTCAACTAGGATCGATCACTGATGAAGGTTCATGTAACCGTTGTTTTCAAGATCCTTCAACTTCGTTGGCATAGTGATTCACAGCTTCAATCAATCAGCCTTCATCGCCGAGGGTTTTCTCCAGAGCGCCATGGATTTTCCCTAAATTTTTCTCTCAATCCTCCGCCAAATAACAATGTTGGATTATTCCAACAAAGAGGGGAAATGTGATTGGAATTCAAAAATATGTGGCGGTATTAATGAGTCCAGCATGTCGTTTCTGAGTCATTGTAACGTGACATTTATTAAAGAAACTGATGCCACGTCACCGCGCTGCAGCGGATGTTTCCATATAAAAATAAAATAAATACTGTGAATTTATGTTATTTTATTTTACTAAAAATGTATTATAATTAACTTTTTCCCTCGACCCGCGCCGGTCGAGGTTAGACCCGTCCTTAGGTAAATTCGTCGTCCTGGACACAATGGTGCCCTCATATTTTTAATCTAGGAATCCGTTTGGAAACTACCGCAACCACGAACAAGTTCCAACTCACATTACAAAAAATTTCGAACCACCATACCAGTATCACCGGGCCTCAGAATGATGTGCCTCTCTGCACCAAGTCTAAAAAAAATCAATATAATATTTAAAAATAATACATGGAAAAATTAGAGACACTACAGAGACTTCTAGATCGGTAAATTTCAACAATAATACCTTACTATAATAATTCTATTCATACTAGTGTTTTTTTCTATCCAAAAGACTATTCCTTCATAGATTAAGGTGTAATCCAGAAGAAGATTCTCAATGAAGAGGTATAACTCTGTACTGAGAATTTTCAATTTTATTTTACCTCCTTTTAATTAATTATATCAATTCTAAAAAAATTGAATAAATTATATTTAATATATATAATTTTTATTTTGGTAATGTAACAACTATTATCCACCTTCTTCAGATCCACTTGACAATGATAATGTCGCATGTGCGTACGTGTGGACTACCAACTTCAGGATATAATGTGATTTCTTTTTTAGTTATTATTTTTTTGAAAAGAAATTAAATTAATATATATGATATTATTGATATAATATTAATCCATTAATGGTGAATTATTACTTACCATTATTTATTTTTATTCATCGAAAAGTGATAACAATGTTCTTGTGTACATACAACCTATTGTCTCCATGAATGGTCTAATTAATTTTCATATTTCTACCTTATATGGTTTTTATAAATATTTATATAGTGAATTTATATGATATTTATATCATGATTAAAATTATTTATATTATGTAATTCTGATCAATATAAAAGTAAATAATTATGAAACCAAAACACTCATAAAAATGAGGGGATCATATAAGGTATTATGTGCATGTAAATGACTCTGGTATGGACTTATAAAAAATTTAAATTTATTACATAGGATATTAAATCACTTTATACATAATATGAACTTTAGGTAGGGGTTTATGTTACAATCAAATTTTTTATCAAGAATGTTTATGATTAAGATAATTTGATGCAAAATTATGATATTAAACTCAAAAAAACAAATGAATTTTCCTATTCTCATTTTATTTCAAGATAATATAGGGTTTTCTTCTATTTTTATCTTATTATATACTCAAGATTTCAAAAATATATTTTAAGGACCAAATTTTTTTTTCTTTAGTCAAAAATAATTTCTCATTATTGTCTATGCTTTAAAAAAATGTTTTCAAAAATGTTTTTAATCTTCTAAAATTATTTTTAATGTAAATACACATTTTATTACTTTCATAAAATTGATTAAATGGAATATTCATTATGTTTTTCAGTGGAGTTACTCTTTAAATATTACCAAAATTGTGAAAGGGGTGTTTTCTCTTAACATATATGGAAATAACAGAATTTCCCACCATTATAACCGATAACAACGAAAATATTCATTTATTTGGTTCCTATAATATTTTAACATAAAATTATTTTGCAAAATATTTTCTAATATATTGTTAAAAAATTTAATTTTCAAATTCCAAATCCCATATTCCTCAAGAAAGTTGTTAGTGAACTTTTAATGGTATTTATATTCATCAAAGATAACATCCCTTGATTTTAATTGTGATTTACTATGGATAAGACCTAATGTTAGTATCTTATTTTTTCAGATGGTTTATGATTATGATAAAAATATTTTTATGAAACTTATTCATTTTCAAGAGTTTGTTTTATGATTAATAGATTAAATGTTTATGAGACCTATTACATTTCCATGAGTTTTTCAATGATGGAAGTTTTATGAAACTAACTTATTTTTCATGGTTTATGATATGATAAATGTTTTAAAATCATGTGTCACACATATGTATTATTTATATTTTGTGACATGGTCCCCTAGAATTATATATACGTCCAATGCGTTGGGTTAATATGTATAACTTATGAGAAAATTTTGATTAGAATAGGAAATGGACTCAGTTCAATAAGGGGCAATATCAACTATTTTAGTCTTTGGAGTAAACCTTGACATCTATGATGGAATTAGGATTCAACCAATTCCATCATGAAAGTCATTGAAGTTATCCTTGACTACTAAGGGAATGATTTCATATGCTTATGTGTATGAGAAAAATCTATGTCTTATGCCAATATTATAGTCTCATGGATCATGTTATTTTTATTCGAGTATGGTATATGTTTTTTTAACATCCAATATTTATTCTATTACCCCATGTTATTATCTATGATTTATAGTGTATGATGTTCAATTTTATAATCATATTCCCAACTATTTATGCTCGTGTTTTACTTATGTGATCATTGATATCATCTATGTTTACCCATACTAAAAATCTAAGCTACCCATTTTCATATGTTTCCTTTCCCCAGGTTTTGAAGAAATGTATTAAGTATAATATCTAAGTGGGGTTGTAGTTGTTAATTACGTTAATGGAGAAAACAAAATTCACATATGAAATGTTTTTTAATGTATCACAGTTTCAAAATATAATATACCTATTTGATTTTGGTAGGGATCATGATATTAGGAAACAAATTTTCTTCTTATTTGATGTTATATATATGTATAAAAATTCTGGGCCATTTTATTATTATTATTATGAATTTATATTAATTCCATTTGTACAAAACAATTATCCTTCTATATTTATGGGTTTAATGAATATTGTTTTAGGGATTACCTTGATCAATTTTTGGTTGTATTTATAGAAAATATAAATATAAATTTTAATATAAAAGAATACGATGGAGATGGTTTTAGAATTTTTTTGAGGACCCTAAGAAATGATATGTTATTTTCAAAATTTTATGACTTTCAATTATGGATTTCATAAGTTTCATTATTGGGCTATATAATCTCATGTGAGGGTATATCGATGGATCCATCAATGGAAGAAGTTATAGAGAAATCTCAAAGACCAACCATTGTAACTAATATTCATGTTTTTCTTGGTTTGGTTGGATATTATTTATGTTTTTTTATAATTTTGTCATGACTATCCAAACCACTAATCAAGATTCATTATAAGGGAGTTATGTTGTTGTGAAAAGAATAATTTATGGATAATTTTAAATAACTGAAGAGAAGGTTGGTATGTACACTTATTCTTTCACTATCCTATAGTTGGGAAGGTTTTTTGATCTAGAATGATCCATCAAAAGAGGTATTTGTAAACAAAATAATGAAAAATTATATCATTATAGATTTAGCATATCACTAGATGAAAATTAATGAAAAAATTATAAGACTCATGGTTTGGAGATGGAAGTAATAATGGTTTCATTGAAGGTATGGAAGAATTATCTATATATTGAAAGGTGTGGTATGTATACTGAACATAAAATCATACATTATATATTTACAATGATATATTTCAATATGAAATAGATAAAACTGTTGGAATTTATCATTGATTTTGATTCCTCAATAATCTACCACCCTATGAAGAGGAACAAGGTAACTGATGCCATAAGATGAAAAGGCAATGCCAGTTTTTTCATGATGAGGATTTAAGAGGATAAAATATTTATGGTTTTTTAACTATCACAACCAAACCTAATGGGGACCTTATGAATAGTGATGAGCTAAGTGTGACTTCCTCAAGCCCATCTCAAATAGTCCAGTGACTGGAACCCAACACCGAGTAGGTATATCCCACACATGGGGTGCCTTAGTCCTTGTTACATATACAAAAGCATGCACATACATCTCCATCAAATAGTGTAAAGATAATTATGCAAAAGATACAAAAAATTAATGAATACTTCTATCCCACAATTAGAGTAATTTTTTTATAGAAAGTATAAATTTAAAAATAAAATCCTATTAAAAAATTCAAAATAAATCAACCTACAAAGAAGTAGGGGATTTATGTCATATAAATTCATTATCACACACCTCATTCTATCAAGCTCACTATGCCCCAACTACAATGGGTCCTCCTAGGAATCCATAAAAATTCATTTCTTTAATATAAGACATGAAATGTGTGAAAGAGCCCATACAAGGTTGAGTGTAACAAATCCCAGTAAGCACCCCAAAACCCAAGATAAAAGGGAGAATCTAATAGGCAACAGTACGCTTGACCCATGGACAGGGGATACCAAAAACCTATGCTGTAGAGGATCATAATCTATATCTCAACAACATTTTGACTATACATGAATAGTCAGTTCATCACCACATAGAATGTCAATAATGATATGAGACATACCAAAATGTCACCCATAATGAACCAGACATACTCGACTCAGACACCAAGTCACATTATCTCAACATTCCATCCTACCGTAAGATTCTACTTGAGAATCAAAGTTATCTCTAATCTATGAGATCTAACTATATGATATCTTCCTTCCCCTATGGGACTCGTCTAATAGATCTCACTCATTAAGTATAGCTCTACCATCAAATATGACACTCGCTATAAATAAGGTTAGACTTTAACCCAGTGAATCCCGATACCTAGATAGAGGATCTCACCCATGACTCGAGGGGGGATCCAAAAACACAATTGAAATCCCATAGTTTTCAAGAAGGGGTCACATAAAGAATCACTACATGACACAAAATAAACCCAATATGAAATGTATTATTACATACAGAAAAAATAGGGGACCACAATCAAGACTGTTGGGGGATACCAAAAACCATAATAAAACTAAGATCCATATTACATAGATAGGTGATAATAACTAGGCATGCTAGAAGATTCTGAAAACCAAAATATTGATCTAAAACTCATATATGGGATCTTATTGAAAATTATTTTAGAAACCCTAATGAAACTACCTCCTAAACAGTGGATCATATATGATATGATACAACAAATCTTAATGGGATAACCATCCAGATATGAAAACATTTCCTTGTCTATAGTGGTCATAAAGATACCCCTAACCCCACTGTTTTCAAAGAGTTCGTCGGGGCGTGCACATCCATATTTGGAGGATGCGCAGCTATTCCCATGCATTCCAACTTTCTAGAGGCGGGAAACATCCACTCTTTATTCATGGATATCTGCTCCTTGATCGAAACAGGATGATGGGATGTCGGTTCTTCCTTCCGTGGATTCCTCCTCAGAACTCGTCACCTAGTCCAGGTCTCCCATATAGACTTAATAAGTTGTTTGTGAAACTCTTCCTAGTTCCATATCTTCATGGATGCCATTTAATTACACTACTTCTGTCAGGAAATTCCAAGGGGTCCGGTCAGGGCAGCAACCTTTAGTTAGGGGAGTAGTCACGTTGGGCATCACTGGTCTGTCTAGATAATGGGGGATTGGCATTTCTGTATTCTGTTCCTTATTATAGGGCTTCTCATGTTCATGAAAGCCCCAGGAATCCCATATCAAATGTGAGGAATCATATTCCATGGGCATGTATCTGAGGTTTTCCTTAGCTTCCCATGTTTAACACAGGGTATGCCACAAGTTTAACATCCAGGCAAGACAGATCAGGCTAATATGAACACTGGTGAGAGTGGATCATATGGAGGAACCCTTGGAGGGAACACTGGTGTTGAGGACAACACATGGTTGACTTCCTGGTTACTATTCAGGGGAATGGGGTGTGATGTGGCATGATCCCACCGGGATGTGGTGGTCCGGGTAAGAATCAAGATGAATGATGGGAGGTTTCATGAGGTAGGTGGTGAATGGTATGAAACCACCATTTGGATGATTATGGTTTTTATCTTGATCCTCGATGAGGCTTCCTACATATCCCCATGGTAGGGAATCAATGTCCATGTAGTTCATCTGATGATGGATTGCCGCCGATAAAAGGTCACAATGGCTTACTGCTGGATGGAGTCACAACGACTTACAACTGGATGGGGTCTATAGTTAAAAATCATTCAGGATGGGGAGCATACTGACATGAAGTGGGTCAGAACTGCTGGATGGTGGGCTTGCACCTCATTGAGGCTTCCTATGTACCTTACCTTAGAAAGTGTCAAAGTCCTTGTAGTTCCCGTATGGGATAGGAGCCGATGAGCTGATGTGAATTAAGGACCTAGGGTCCAGGTGGTTGGTGGGCTTGGACCTCAGGGAGGCTTTCTATATACATTACCTTGGCAAGGATCAATGACCACTTAGTTCATGTATGGGGCATGAAACCGAATGGTCGGAACCAATGGGCTCAGGGCTTGAACCTCATGGAGTCATCCAATGTACCCTACCTAGGGAGGGATCAAAGTCCATGTCGTTCGAGATTTGGGCTTGGTACGCCAATTTTAAGATGGTTGGGACCAATGGTTTTTGTTCTGGAACCTCAGGGAGGCTTCCTATGTACCATGCCTTAGCATCGATCAAAGTCCACATAGTTCGGGATGGATTTTGTGGGGATTACACTCTAGGCTGGCCAAGGTGTTGGTGAACCGACATAAAGATGGTCGGGACGACCGGGGTGGTGGGATTGAACCTCAATAACGATTCCTACCTTCCTTGCCTTAGAAAAGATCAAAGACCTCATAGTTCATATGATTGGAACAGACGTGATGGTGGACCTGGGGTCTGATGGTGTTTGGGATTGAACCTCGTGAAGGCTTCCTATGTATGCTACCTTGGCAAGGATCAAAGACCACATAGTTCGGTTAAGTGTTTGGGGCTTACAGTCTAGGCTGCCCCTGGGTGTTGGTGAACTGACTTGAAGATGGTCAAGACGACCGAGGTGGTGGGCTTGAACCTCAGAGAGGCTTCCTATGTACCTCACCTTGGAGAGGATCAAATACCTCGTAGTTCTTGGTTGGTGGTGGGGCTTACAATCTAGGCTGCCCAAGGTGTTGGTGAAACGACGTAGAGGGGGACAGAGAGACCAATTAGTGGTGTGATTGAGCCTCATAGATGCTTCTTACGTACCTTACCTTAGCAAGGATAAAAGACCCCATAGTTTAGGGGGGTGTTGTGGGGATTACACTCTAGGATTCCCTAGGTGTTGGTGAATGGACATGATGATGGTCGGGAAGACCATGGTGGTGGGCTTGAACCTCAGCGAGGCTCTCTATGTACCTCAAATTGAAAGGATCAAGGATCTCTTAGTCCATGGTTGGGGTGAGGTTTACACTCTAGGATGCCTAGGGTGGATGTAATGGTCAGTTATTTCTCTAAGCCCACGTGAGTCGTGCTCGGTGTGAGAAACAAGAGACAGTAGAGACCTGACGATCACGTCGCGAAAGCTGTGTCCATGGGAAGTGGAGTGGGGATTACACGTGATCACAACCCAAAGAAGAAACATGGGCCTATGTGTGGTTACCATCCCAAAGAGGATGGGAATTACTCCAGGAGGGAGGCCCGATGGCGACAAAGTGCAATAGGAGAGGGATTTGGGACTGAAGTAAGGAGAAGCACTGTTCCCCACCACGCCCTTTGCTAGCCCTGGGGACCGAAGAAGAATGGAGGAGTAGGGATGCAAGCACCTACAAGAAATATAAGGGATTAGACGAAGATGGTTTTCCTTTACCCGTGGACAAACTCCACTCCCATAAGGAGGATATCATCCCCGGTGGAGACTAGTGGGCATGGAGAATGTCCAATGTAGTGGTACCCCGCGTGCAAGGCACACGGTGATGTCACAGTTTAATGTCATGTACTGAGGACGAAGGTTCTTGGAAGTTTGACAACCTGCATCTCGGACGAGGTGGGTTTACTCTGCACCTCTAGGACTTACATAACTGGTACCCTCTACTCCTTGGTGCATAGATGGGACGAGCAAAACCGATGATAGGGGGTTTCATGGAGAAAACCATCGAGGGGACCACATTAGCGTGGCTATGAGAAGAACTAATATCCATTAGCGTTCCTATGCGAAGAATCATGAGACGAAGCAACACAATGGGTAGTATCATCCATGGGAAATTTAAATCACATCGTTCAAACCTGGAGGGCCACACGGGAAAAGAAATTGCAAAGAAGAGGGGTTCATAGTCAGGGTCCTTGTGAAGATCTGTTGCACCGTGTGGCGGAGGGCACTTGCGAAGGGGTGTGCTTCACGATGTGGGGTTCCCCAGCCAAATCATAGGGTAGAGGTGCATATGGGAGGTGCTTCATGAAGTGGAATGGAATTCGAAGAGCACTTCCTCATGGAGAAAAAGTGCCTCACGAAGCAAGGTGTCGTGAAGCAATGTGCATCACGATGTACAATGACCCTGGATTAGCATGTGGATAATGTGTGCATGAATGGTGTTTTGCGAAGCATAAACACTCCACGATGACTCGGGTCCCCTTGGGGACTGCCTTCCTTCGCGGAGGCCCTCATGCTCTGTGAAACGCATCCCTCTCAAAAGAGGGATCAAAGCGAGACAAAGGGGAGGCACTTCCCAGAGTAGAAGTAACTCGTACAACTCATGGTTCATAGAGCAGAATGGTGCTTCATGATTCTGGAGCTTGGAAGTCAAAAGGTCATGTTGTATATCCCATGAACTTGGGGAGAATCCAGTATTTATAGGGGAGAGGCACCGCGAAGCGGCACTCTCTAGAAGCCAAGAGTAAGTCATTTGTTTTGTGGCATGTGGCGAATGTTAAATGCGGTCACAGAGCATTACCACCTCCTTGCTTCGCGGTGGGTCACGAATGTCAAGGGCGGTCGAGGAGAATTATAGCCTCTTTAATGCGTGGTGGGTCATGAATGTCAAGGGATGTTGTGGAGCATTACTATCTCTTTGCTCCGTGGTGGCCCGTGAACATCAAGGGAAGTCGCGGAGTATTACCGTCTCTTTGCTCTGCGGTGGCACATGGCTACTGGGGCTCTGTGAATGGTCTTCGTATAACGACCCATACTTTACATAAATTGTTATTACTTCAAAATTGAAGTACACTTATTACAACATATAACAAAACCATTAAAGAACCGTATAGGTATAGTTCCTTTAGAAAATAAGAAACATAAAGAACTGGTTCATAAATCATCTACATTGTCTCCCATTTATTTCAACATATCTGGACTCCCTTTTTGGAATATCCTAGTTAATACCCTTATTCCTGACCTGGGGAAAATAAAACAGTTAAAAGGGTGATCTCAAATGCTCAGTATGGGTAAACAAAATAAATATCAATCATATCATATTCATAAGAACATAACATTTTGAATATCTTATCCTGAAAAAGAGATCATAATATCATAACATGGGATAAATCGTAGTGGAGAAATGTAATCCCAATAATCATAACTTAAAACATGAAACTTTGTGGAAAACACACATAATCATAGAAAATCATTTCATTTTAGTCAAGATTCATTGCCAAGACTATCATAGCAGACAAAGTCCGTTACTGAACCGAGTTCACTCCTCGTTCCAGTCCTCCATCACTGAACCAGATTAACTTGCCATTCCAACCATGTCTATCTCATGAGATATAAATCTTTACTCAATGCATTATAGGGATATATAGGTCCCACCCATCTCATAATGAAACCATTCTTATGTGTGCCACAAAATCATAAATCATACATCATAACATAACCAATGTAATAAAAATGGGATTCTTAAACATCATGTCATCATAATCCATAAAAGGACATCTTAAAAATAATTCTATCATAACATAATCAAATCAATATATAAATAGGGATATAAATAGAACCCTATATTCTCTTAGATGGAAAATAATTTTAATAAAGCACTTGAACTCCATTCTTGAGTAAAATATCATTTCTACTTCAAAAACATTTTTCCTTTCTTAACATGTCATATAATTTTAAACTAAAAGAAGTTGATTAAAAATATTACTTTAAAACTTGTAAAGGAAGCTTCATGGAAATAATGTTCTATGAAATCATAAAAATCCATTCATTTTGTATAAGTTAAAAAACATTCTTCTAATACTTTGGCCGAATAAGTCAAAAAATTACCTCGTACTAAAAAAGACAAAAGATTTCTTTCATATCCTTTACTAAAAATGTCTCAGTAGGTAAAATTGGATTTATACAATTGTATAAGGATATAAATAATATTACATATTGAGGAAACATGTATGTGGATGATAAATATTCCCTCGTAAATTCTGAAGTATAAACAATCTCGGATAAAAATTGAGATTGCAAGATTTTTCCTTACCTTAGGTCCGATATGCTTTGTACGTGTCCGAACCTCCTGTATAATGATTTAAATAATTTCATTGACTTATTCCAGAATCATAAAAATTGTTATTTTATCATATATGGTCATATTCTTAGCTTTTTACTAGTAATATTTTATTGCTACTTGTTATTCGGGTGTTTCTTGCTTTATGTTCTTATGTGTGTTTTGTTGAATAAATTATTATTATTATTATTATTTTTAGGTTATATATACCTCATTTACAGAATGGTATTAGTGTAATATATATCATATTTACTCATTCAATTCATTTATATAATCATTATTCAATGAAGATCATGTAGAACGAGTTGCATCACATCGTGGAGACGGTAGGTCGTACGTACGCACGAGCGATGATATCGTTTCCATGATCGTGGAATTGTATTGTAGTGTATGTATAATATTTCAGAATCAATATCAATTTACAATAATCATATATAGTTGTTATTTACACTATTATACCCATCCAAGTAAGGTGGTGGTGGAAAACAGATTACACCACGGCGTGGAGACGGTATTCCGTACGTACGCACGCACGGTGATTTCATTTTCCGTAGGATGGATAGAAGGTGAAATTGGGTTATTTAATATTTATAATAACATATCAGTATATTATTTTTACAGATTTTATTACTTCGTAATGAAACAACTAAAGAAGAAGAAGTAGAAGATGAAATAAATTTGAATGAATTGGTAACGGATATTACCTCTTCTTCGACATGCCTCTTTGAAATCTCATCTTAGGGCACTAAGATTGGTCATTGAAGAATACCAGGACCTCTAGGATGTTTATAGGGAAGTGGAGAAAAGAAATTGGCATGGGTTGGCCGAGCTTGAAGGATCAAAGTGGTGTGAGGAAGAGAGGAAGGAGGTTCCCTTTTATAAGGGAGGAGTGGGGCACCTTTGGAATTATAAGAAATATTAATTAATAATAAATTCCAACCCCACAAAAAAACCTCCAAAAAAGACTCAAATCCGAATATTAGATGAGATAGGGTTGTAATCGCATTAGTCAATAAAATTTAGACAAGTTGGGAATTAATTTTAAACATTATCAACATGATTTATCCTTATATAATCTATTTAATTTTATTTGTGGTAATAATATTCTAAATTCTAAATCATTATAAATAATTACTTATATGTTGTGAATTGTCCCTAATTTTATACATTATTACATTTTCGACAATAAATATTTTAATTTACAATTTTTAAATATTTTTCTTAATTTTTAAACTATTTTATAATATGTTATTTCTATAAATTAACAATATTGTCAATTTTGACACTATTCATTTATTTGAGTTTTAATAAAATATATAGAGAAGATACGTTCAAAATAAAATATTTAATAGATTAATAACATGTCATTTTTATCTATAAAATTAGTGGAGACCATTAAATAGTTCATATAATATTTATTTTAATACTTTTAAAATCATTTATTTGATATTTCAATCAATAAAATAATTTCAACATCACTATTGTGTCATAATTAATGATAGTTATTTAATCCCTAAAAACTATTAATAGATTCATAAGATGTAGATAATTTTATTTTATTATTGGAGACTATTCATGTTCAAATTTTCATGAAGTTTATCACTAAAATAAAATTATTATACTTATAAAATTTAAGAGAGTGACATGTTGTCACTTTCTTTGGTTTTAATAATAATTATTTTATTTCATGGTAAAAAGTCCATGAAATGAATCTAGTCCGACCTTTAGGTGATATGGGTCGACTTTTATTCATCCAATTAGATTTTGGAAAGTGTTAGGGTAATTTCATAATCTTATATTTATCCTTAATTACCCGATTTACCATTAACTGCATTAAATAAAAATTACCGTAGTTACTATTCGTAATCTCAAAAAAATAAAAGTAACATATTAACATAATTTGGACCCACTGAATTCAAATATGGAATAAAATTTTCAAAATTCAAAACACAGAAGTTGCAGTAATTAATTTAAAATTAATCCCATTGTTAAGAAAACGGGTTTTTAAAAGTTAAAACATCGCCAAAGATTGAAATGCTTTTACCTATGAATTCAATGTAAAATTAATGCTAGTGACATAAATTATATTAAATGGTAAAAATATATTCTAATTATACTTTAAAACCATTCAATATTATAATTTAACCATACAAATTATTGTGATGAAAAAAGTTTTTTTAATTAAAATATAGCGTGTTTTTACTATTCATTAAAATATGAAAGTTATCAGAATAATATAAAAAATTTATACAAAGTAATTTTTTATATCCTGATTCCAAAGAAAAATTTCATATTGTCAAATTGAACTTATAAAACTGTCAAAAACTAGATTTAAAGTGGGTGTGCCATCAAAAGGTGCCAAAACTGCATTTTTTTAAAATACTTATTTTACCCAAAAAATTTATTTTGTTCTCATAACATCTTCTAGAAAATACGTAAGATGAATAATAATGTTATAAAATTTAAATTTCAGTTAATACAATTCATAACAGAATGTTTTTAATATTATAATAATTTATCGTTGTTTATTGGAACTCGGTGTTGCGTACTACACATGCTATCAAGGAAGGTCATGATTGCGTGTAACGAAGCCAAGCTAGTGTTGTGTTTCGGGAAAGATTCCTTTGATATCGCAAATAACATAAGACATAAAAAAGTATACTTCTCATAAAATATCAGGATGTTACATTCTATCCCCCTTAAAATGAATTTCGCCCCCAAAATTTTCCACTTCGTAAAAAACAGTTGAGGATACCTCTCCCTCATCATATCCTCAAGCTTCCATGTAGCTTCTTATAATTGGTGGTTACTCCATAAAACTTTCACCAAGAAAGTGGTCTTGTTCCATAGAACTTTTTCACTATGATCCAGAATCTCTATTGGTTGTTCTTAATAAGAAAGATCATGCTCCAGCAGTACAACTTCTGAGCTGAGTACATGTGAAGGATCAGGTATGTACTTCCTCAAGAGAGATACATGGAACACATCGTGAACTTGAGAGTGATTTGGTGGAATTTCCAATCGGTAAGCTACCTTACCAACATGATCTAGTATTTTGAAAGGACCAATATACCTAGGGCTTAACTTTCCCTTCATTCCAAAACTCATTACTCTCTTTCAAGGAGATATTCGTAAGAACACTTTATAACCGACTTCAAACTCTAGGTCTTTTATTCGGTTGTCAGCATAACTTTTTTGTCGACTCTGAGCTGATCTTATGTGTTGTTGAATAGATCTGACCTTTTCTACCATCTAATCATCAATATTTGGTCCTAATAGCTTTCATTCCCCAACTTCACCCCAGCAAGTTGGAGTTCAGAATTTCTTTCCATAGAGAGCTTCATAAGGAGCCTTCTGAATGCTGGAGTGAAAGCTATTATTATAAGAAAATTCCACCAAAGGTAGGTGTTGATCCCAAACACCTTTAAAATACATAGAGAAAGCTCTCAACATGTCTTCTAGTGTTTGAATTTTTCTCTCAGACTGAACGTTTGTCTGAGGATGGTAAGCAGTGCTGAAACTCAACTATGTATCTAGAGTATGTTGAAGACTTCGCCAGAACTTCGAGGTAAACCTTGGATCCCGATAAGATATAATGGAAAGTGGTAATCCATGTAATCTTACCACTTCCTTTACATATATCTTGGCAAGCTGATCCAAAGAGAAATCTTCTCTAATAGAAATGAAGTGTGCCGACTTCGTAAGACGATAAACTATGACCCCAATAGCATTATTACCTTTGGATGTTTTAGGAAGTCCAGTGACAAAGTCCGTAGTGATGTTTTACCATTTACATTCGGGTATGGGTAATGGTTGTGACATACCCTTAGACTTATATCTCTCACCTTTAACTTTCTGACAAACCAAACATCGAGAGACATATTCAGCAACATCTCTTTTCATCCCATCCCACCAGAAGTACTCTGTCAGGTTCCTTTACATCTTCGTGCTTCCAAGATGAATAGATAATGAAGAACTATGAGCCTTATCCAGAAGATCCTTTTTTAATTCTATGATCGGAGGAACACAAACCTGATTCCTGAACCTTATTATCCCATCATAATTAAGGTTGAATTCAGGAACATTTCTCACCTTTTTTTGTAGCTCTATATCTTCTTTTTGTGCCTCTTTAATCTTCTCATTCATAGATGGTTGAAAATTCATTTGAGAAAGATAATATTTTCCCCTTCCATTATAATTCCATGATCCATCCTTTGTAAATCCATAAATATTGGATCTTTTTTGATCCTCGTCATGGATAATATAGCATGGTCTTGTTGACTAAATGTGTCTGCCACCTTGTTTTCTTTCCCAGGGTGATAGTGAATTGAACAGTCGTAATCCTTAATGAGCTCCAACTATCTTATTTGGCGCATATTCAGCTCATTTTATGTGGTAATATACTTTAAAATTTTATGATCAGTATAAATATCACACATTTCACCATAAAGGTAATGCCTCCAAATCTTTAATGCAAAGATTACTGTAGCTAACTCCAAATCATGAGTTGGGTAATTTTGCTCGTGGATTTTCAACTGTCGCGAGGAATAAGCTATCACCATATCGTTTTTCATGAGAACACACCCCAATCACTTCTTGGATGCATCATTGTAGATCACAAACCTTTCTCCACTACAAGGCAGTGTGAGCATAGGTTCACTGGATAACCTTCTTTTCAACTCCTTGAAATTCTCTTGACACTCCTCCGTCCACACGAACATAACTCTTTTTCGAGTCAACCTAGTGAGTGGATTATATAATCGTAAAAAATATTTCATAAAACGTCGATAATATCCATCCAAACCAAGAAAACTGCAGATCTTAGTTATTGTTGTTGGTCTCGACCACATTTCAATAACCTCTGTTTTTGCTGGATCCACAGATATCCCCTCTTTTGAGATTATGTGACCCAAAAATGAAACTTTTTGAAGCCAAAATTCACACTTGGAAAATTTGGCATAAAGCTTCTCCTTTCTCAGGGTCTTCAATACAATTCTAAAGTGATCTTCATGTTCTTCCTTGCTCTTTTAATAAGCAAGAATATTGTCTATAAATACTACCACAAACTGATCAAGATAGTCTCTAAAGACTCTATTAATTAGATCCATAAAGATAGCAGGGGAATTAGTATGACCAAATGGCATCACTATAAATTCAAAGTGTCCATACACTATACGAAAATCCGTCTTCGGTATATCCTCTTTTTTTACCCTTAATTGATGATACCATGAATGAAGATAAATCTTGGAAAAGTATTGATTTCCACGTAGTTGGTCCAATAAGTCATCAATGTGTGGGAGAGGATATTTGTTCTTGATAGTGATCTTGTTAAGTTCTCGATAATCAATGCAAAGTCTCATTGATCGATCTTTATTCTTAACAAATAGAATAGGTGCTCCCCCAGGTGACGCACTAGGGCGTATGAATCCTTTATCAAGATTCTCTTGGAGTTTCTTCTTCAACTCCTGCAACTCAATTGGCGCCATTCTATATGGTGTCTTTGAAATGGGAATAACACATGGTATGAGTTCTATTGAAAACTCAACTTCACGATTTGGTGGAAGACGTGGTAATTCATCCGGAAATACATCATCAAACTACCGTACAATGGCTGTATTCTTAATCTTCAGTTTCTCTCCAACCATTTGAGATAAATAACCTTCCTTTATTGGAATCACGACCCATAAGTTGGAAGAAATTTACACTGGAAGGTTATATTCATCCTTGCATCGATAGATGATAGTAGATTGATCGAGAATATTAAATGTGATTTCCCTTCTTTGGAAATTGATATGAGCTCCATATAAATAAATCCAATCCATGCCAAGAATCACATCAAATTCCACTATAGGAAGGATCAAAAGATTTTCAGGAAGCACTTTACCACAAACATCAATCAGAGAAGAATTATAAACTTTTGATGCGAGTGTTGTGCCATTAGGAGTTGTCACAGCTAACTCAACATCTAATTTTTGAGGTAATATGGCGATACCCTTAGAAAATTCTTTAGTAATAAAATAGTGGGTGGATCCAGAATCAAATAAAACATTTTCTACTTTAGAGTGGATGGTAAGTGTACCTTTCACCACATTGATATCGTACTCCACATCGCCTATAGTAATTTCATGTGACTTTCCTTTGTCTTTGGCCTTAAGAGTTTGTTGACGTCGATCAACATCATCAACCCTTAGATTTGGGCATTGATTGGCATAATTCCATATCCACTTGCACTTGAAACATCGAAGTGTAGGAGGTGAAGTCTATGTATACCTTTCTTTGTTCTTATCATTAGACATATTTTTCCCATTATTTCAACATTCAACTGCCCGATGACCTTCTTTTCCACACATAAAACATTTTCTTGTCCCTTTAAGACAATTCCCTCCATGTTTCTTTCCAAAATTTTAGCTTAAAGGAAAACTCATCTTCTTTTAAGTGTGGTCTTTAGATTTTTCTTTGAATTCCATTTTCCTCTTCTTATCAAACCCATATGACTAATGGGTTAATCCAATCTCCATATCAACCTTGAGATCACATCAAACAATTTCCTCGAAGCTATTGAAGTCCGTTATGGTTAACGCCCTTTGAAGACTTGGTTTTAAGGCACTAAAGAATCGATCGATTTTACTCTCAGGTTGGATAATAATTCTGGAAGCATGCATAGAAAGTCTTGTAAAATTTTCTTCGTAGGTACCAATAGATTCATCATCTTTTTGCTTTAGTTCAAGAAACTCCTTCTCTGTATTTGTTTGAAGAATGCGAGGGAAGTACTTATTGAAAAATAAGTTCTTGAACTCGTCCCATTCCATGGACTCAATTTCATCACTTTTCCACGTATTCTTGATAAGATTCCACCATTGATCAGCATCACCTTCCAAACGATACACTGCTAATATGGCTTTGTCATGTTCAGAACATTGTAGAACTAAAAATATCTTTTCAGTGGTACTAATCCATTCTTCATCCACTAATGGATCAGAAGACCCAATGAATGAAGGTAGATGCTGCCTCATGATGGATTCAACAGAATATTGATCCTTCCTTTGTTTGTTTGGAAGTCCTGCATGGTTCATAGCTTGAGAAAGTTGTGTGAGCATGGCTACAAGATTTTTCATTATATCTACCATAATGTTTGGTTGCTCAGGCAGAAAATCATTGCATTTCCCATTGCAATCAGCATTAACATGGTTCCTTCGGGTTCCAGCCATTGACAAAAAAGCAATAAGCACAGTGTGAGAAACACTAATCATAATAGGAAAACCACATAATCAAGAATAAAATTTTACACTTAAGGTCTTATCATAGGTTATTCAGGGCTATTTCTAAAACACTAATATTGTGTTCTATGCTTAGACATATCCTTAGGGTTCTTACTCGGGATTTCACATCCTAGTTTCCAAAAGTTGACTATACCTGTCCTCTGATACCAACTATG
Source organism: Viscum album (assembly GCA_963277665.1). Lineage (NCBI taxonomy): Eukaryota > Viridiplantae > Streptophyta > Magnoliopsida > Santalales > Viscaceae > Viscum > Viscum album. The sequence goes on along the minus strand of OY728155.1, from coordinate 634,189,684 downwards.
ATGACCCATAGTTTACATACATTGTTATTACTTCAAAATTGAAGCACACTTATTACAACATATAAAAAAACCATGAAAGGAATGTATAGGTATAGTGTCATTATAAACTAGGAAACATAAACCACTGGTTCATAAATTATCTACGTTGTCTCCCATTTATTTCATCATATCTAGACTCCCTTTTTGGTATATCCTACTTAACACCCTTCTTCCTAACCTGGGGAAATGAAAACATACAAAAGGGTGAGCTCAAATGCTCAGTAAGGGTAAACAAAAGAAATATCAATCATATCATATTCATAAGAACATAACTTTTTGAATATCTTAACCTGCAAAAGAAATCATAATACCATTACTTGGGATAAATCATAGTGGTGAAATTTAATCCCAATAATCATAACATAAAACATGAAATTTTGTGGCATACACACATAATCATAGAAAATCATTTCATTTTAGTCAAGACTCATTTCCAAGACTATTATAGCGGACAAAGTCTGTTACTGAACCGAGTTCACTCCTCGTTCCAATCCTGTATCACTGAACCATATTAACTTTCCATTCCAGTCATGTCTATCTCATGAGATATAAATCTTTACCCAATGCATTGGAGGGAGATATAGGTCCCACCCATCTCATAATGAAACCATTCTTATGTGTTCCACAAAATTATAAAACATACATCATAACATAACCCATGTAATAAAAATGGGATTCTTAAACATCATGTCAACATAATCTAGAAAAGGAAATCATAAAAATAATTCTCTCATAACATAATCAAATAAATATAAAAATAGGGATATAAACAGAACCCTATATTATCTTAGATGAAAAACAATTTTAATAAAACACTTGAACTCTATTCTTGATGAAAATATCCTTTCTACTTCAAATATATTTTTCCATTCTTAACATGTCATACAATTTTAAAATAAAAGAAGTTGATTAAAAATAATACTTGAAAACCTGTAAAGGAAGATTCATGGAAATAATGTTCTATGAAATCATAAAAATCCATTTATGCCGTATAATTTAAAAATACATTCTTCTCATACTTTGACCGGATAAGTCAAAAAAGTACCTCATACTAAAAACGACAAAATATTCCTTCAATATATTCTACTAAAAACTTAACAGTGGGTAAAATTGGATTTAGAAACTTATATGAGGATAGAATTAATAGTACATATTTAGTAAACATGGATGTGGATGATAAATATTCCGTAGTGAATTCTTAAGTATAAACAATCTCGTATAAAAATTGAGATTGCGAGATTTTTCCTTACCTTAGGTCTGATATGCTTTCTACGTGTCCGAACGTCCTGTATAATGATTTAAATAATGTCATTGAATTATTCCAGAATCATAATCATTATTATGGTATCATATATGGTCGTATTTTTAGCTTCTTATTAGTAATATTTTATTGCTACTTGTTATTCGGGTGTTTATTGCTTTATGTTCTTATGTGTGTTTTGTCAAATAAATTCTTATTCTTATTTTAAGTTTATCGATACCTCATTTACAAAATGGTATTAGTGTAATATATATCATATTTACTCATTAAATTCATTTATATAATCATTATTCAATGAAGATCATGTAGAACGAGTCACATCACATCGTGGAGACGGTAGGCCGTACGTACGCACGAGCGATGATATCATTCCCATGATCATGGAATTGTCTTGAAGTGTATGTATACAATTTAAGAATTAATATCACTTTAAAATAATCATATGTAGTTATTTTTTATACCATTATACCATCCAAGTAAGGTGGTGGTGGAAAACAGATTACACCACGGCGTGGAGACGGTATTCCGTACATACGCACACGCAGTTATTTAATTTTCCCTAGGATGGATAGAAGGTGAAATAGGGTTATTTCACATTTATAATAACATATCAGTATATGAGTGTTACTGATGTTATTAATTTATAATGAAACAACTAAATAAGAATAAGCATAAGAATAAATAAATTTTAAAGAATTGGTAGCAGATATTACCTCTTCTTCGACACGCCTCACTAAAATATCCTCTTAGGGTACTAAGATTGGTCTTTGAAGAATACAAGGACCTCTAGTATTTTTATAGGGAAGTGGAGAAGAGAAATTGGCAGGGGTTGGCCGAGCTTTAAGGCTTAAGTGGTGTGAGGAGGAGAGGGAGGAGGTGCCCTTTTATAAGGGAGGAGAGGGGCACCTTTGGAATTATAAGAAATATCAATTTATAGTGAATACCAACCCCACATAAAAACCTCCCAAAATGACTCGAATCCGAATATTAGATGAGATAGGGTTGTAATATAATCAGCCAATAAAATTTATACAAGTTGGAAATTTATTTTAAACATTATCAACATGATTTATCCTTATATACTCTATTTAATTATATTTGTGGTAATAATATTCTAAATTTAAAATCATTATAAATAATTAATTATATGTTTTGAATTTTCCATAATTGTATACTTAATTACAATTTAGACCATATATATTTTAATTAACAATTTTTAAATATTTTTGTGATTTTTAAACAATTTTATAATATGTAATTTCTATAAATTAACAATAGTGTCAATTTTCACACTATTCATTTATTTGAGTTTAAATAAAATATATAAAGAAGATATGTTCAAAATAAAATATTTAATATATTCATAAAATGTAATTTTTATCTAGAAAATTAGTGGATTACATTAAATAGTTCATCTAATATTTATTTTAATACTTTTAAAATAATTTATTTGATATTTCAATCAATAAAATAATTTCAACATCACTATTGTGACATAATTAATGATAATTACATAATCCCTAAAAATTATAAATAAATTCATATGATGTAGATAATTTTATTATATTTCTGGAGACTTTTCATGTTCAATGTTTCATGAAGTTTATCACTAAATTAAAATTATCATACTTATAATATTTAAGAGAGTGACATGTTGTCACTTTCATTGGTTTTAATAATAATTACATTATTTGAAGGTCAAAAGTCCATGAAATGAATCGAGTCTCACCCTTAGGTAATATGGGTCTATTTGTATTCATCCAATAGAATTTTGGAAAGTGTTAGGGTAATTTTATAATCTTATTTTTACCCTTAATTACCCGATTTACCTTTAACTGCAGTAAATAAAAATTACCGTATTTACTATTCATAATCTCAAAACAATAAAAGTAACCTATTAACATAATTTGGACCCACTTAATCCAAATATTGAATCCATTTTTCAAAATTCAAACCAAAGAAGCTGCATTAGTTAATTAAATTTAATCCCGTTGTTAAGAAAATGAGTTTTTAAAAGTTAAAACATTGCCAAAGATTGAAATGTTTTTACATATGAATTCAATGTAAAATTAATGATAATGACAAAAATTATATTAAATGGTAAAAATATATTCTATTTATACATTAAAACCATTCAATATTATAATTTAACCATATAAATTATTGTGATGAAAAAATATGTTTTTAATTAAAATATAGCATGTTTTTACTATTCATTAAAATATGAAAGTTATCAGAATAATATGAAAAATTTATCCAAAGTAACTTTTGATCCTGAGTCCAATGAAGAATTTTATTTTTGTAAAATTGAACTTATAAACATGTTAAAAACTATATTTAAAGTGGGTGCGCCATCAAAATGCAGAAAAAGTGTATTTTTGAAAAAATACATATTTTACCCAAAAAAATTATTTTGTTCTCATAAAATGTTCTAGAAAATACGTAAGATGAATAAAAATGTTATAAAATTTAATATTCAGTTAATACTATTCATAACGGCTAGTTTATAATATTATAATAATATATTGTTGTTTTGTGGAACTCGGAATTGCGTACTACACACGCTATCGAGGAAGGTCATGATTGCGTGTAACGCAAGCCAAGCTAGTGTTCTGTGCCTTGAAATATTACTTTGATGTCACATATAAAATAAGACATAAAAAAATATACTTCTCATAGAATATCAGGGTGTTACATTTTGTCCCCCATAAAATGAATTTCACCCTCGAAATTCGTCACTATGTAACAAACAGTTGAGGACACCTCTCCCTCATCATATCCTCAAGCTCCCATGTAGCTTCTTCTAATTGGTTGTTCCTCTTTAAAACATTCACCAAGCGAGTGTTCTTGTTCCATATAACTTTTCTGCTATGATCCAGAATCTCTATCGGCTGTTCTTCATAAGAAAGATCTTGCTCTAGCGGTACAACTTCTGAGCTGAGTACATGTGAAGGATCGGGTATGTACTTTCTCAGGAGAGATACATGGAACAAATCGTGAACTTGATAGAGATTTGGTGGAAGCGCCAATCGGTAAGCTACCTTCCCAACACGATCCAGTATTTCGAAAGGACCGATATACCTTGGGCTCAACATTCCCTTGTTTCCAAATCTCATTACTCTCTTCCAAGGAGATATTCGTAAGAACACGTTATCACTGACTTCAAACTCTTGGTCTTTTCTTCAGTTTTCGGCATAACTTTTTTTTCAACTCTGAGCTGCTCTTATGTGTTTTTTAATATATCTGACATTTTATACCATCTCATCAACAAGATCATGTCCTAATAGCTTTCTTTCCCCAACTCCATCCCATCAAGTTGGAGTTCGTCATTTCTTTCCATAGAGATCTTCATAAGGAGCCATCTAAATGATGGAGTGAAAGCTATTATTATAAGAAAATTGCACCAAAGGTAGCTGTTGATGCCAACCACCTTTGAAATCCATAGAGCAAGCTCTAAACATGTCTTCTAGAGTTTTAATTATTCTCTCAGACTGACTTTCTATCTGAGGATGATAAGCAGTGCTGAAACTCAACTCTGTATCTAGAGTATGCTGAAAACATCGCTAGAACTTCAAGGTAAACCTCGGATCCCGATCAGATATAATGGAAAGTGGTACCCCATGCAATCTTACCACTTCCTTTACATATATCCTGGCAAGATGGTCAGAGAGAAATCTTCTCTAATAGCAATGAAGTGTGTCGACTTTGTAAGACGATCAACTATGACCCAAATAGCATTATTGCCTTTGGATGTTTTAGGAAGTCTGGTGACAATGTCCATAGTGATGTTTTCCCATTTCTATTCTGGTATGGGTAATGGTTGTAACATCCCCTTACACTTTTGTCTCTCAGCTTTAACTTGCTAACAAACCAACCATCGAGAGACATATTCAGCAACATCTCTTTTCATGCCATCACACCATAAGTACTCTTTCAGGTCCCTATATATCATCATGCTTCCAGGATAAATTGAGAATGAATAACTATGAGCCTTATCCAACAGCTCCTTCTTTAATTCTGGGATGGGAGGAACACAAACCCAATTCCTGAACCTTATTATTCCATCACAATCAAAGTTGAATTCAGGAACATTTCTCACCTTCTTTTGTAACTCTACATCTTCTTTTTGTGCCTCTATAATCTTCACATGAATAGATGGTTGAAAATTAATTTGAGAAAGATAATATTGTTCCCCTTCCATTATAATTCCAAGATCCATCCTTTTTAAGTCCATAAATATTGCATCTTTTGTGATCCTCATCATGGATAAGCTAGCATGGTCTTGTCGACTTAATGCGTATGCCGCCTTGTTTGCTTTCCCAGGGTGATAATGAATTGAACAGTCGTAATCCTTAATCTGATCCAACCATATTCTTTGGCGCATATTCAGCTCCTTTTGTGTGAAAATATACTTTAATATTTTATGATCAGTATTAATATCACACCTTTCACCATAAAGTTAATGCCACCAAATATTTAGTGCAAAGATTAATGCAGCTAACTCCAAATCATTAGTTGGGTAATTTTGCTCATGGATTTTCAACTGTCGTGAGGAATAAGCTATCACCATATCATTTTTCATGAGAAAACACCTAAATCCCTTAATGGATGTATCACTGTAGATCACAAACCTTTATCCACTACAAGGAAGTGCGAGCATAGGTGCACTGGATAACTTTATTTTCAAATCCTTGAAATTCACTTCACACTCCTCCATCCACACGAACTTAACTCCTTTTCTAGTCAACCATGTGAGTGGATTAGATAATCGTGAAAAATCATTCACAAAAAGTCGATAATATCCATCCAAACCAAGAAAACTTCAGATCTCAGTTATTATTGTTGGTCTCGAACACCTTTCGATGACATTTGTTTTTTCTGTATCCAATGCTATCCCCTATTTTGAGATTATATGACCAAAAAATGCAACTTTTTGAAGCCATAATTCATACTTGATAAATTTGTCATAAAGCTTCTCCTTTCTCAGGGTCTTCAATGTAGAGACCCAAAGCTTAACGTACATGGACATTACATTACTTTTTTCGGAATACTTAGTACATTACAAAAACACACACACAAGGACTGTAATAGTTTAGTGTCTTTGGAAACTCGGAATATAATCTTCTAATCATGGTGAAAGATCTTCAACATATCCCATAAAGATCTTCCCTTTTTTTATTACCTAAATCTTTTCTTTATATCCAGGTGAAAAAAACATAAAAGGGTGAGTTCAAATGCTTAGTAAGGGTAAAAAAAGAAATATCAATCACATCATATTCATAAGAACATAACATTTTGGAAATGTTAACCTAAAAAAGATAAGATAATATCATAACATGGGATAAATCATAGTAGTGAAATGTAATCCCAATAATCATAACTTAAAACATTAAACTTTGTGGCATACACACATAATCATAGAGAATCATTTCTTATTAGTCAAGAATCATTGCCAAGACTATCTTAGTGGACAAAGTCCATTTCTGAACTGAGTTCACTCCTCGTTTCAGTCCTGTTTCACTGAACCAGTTTAACCTGTCGTTCCAGCCATGTCTATCTCATGAGATATAAAATCATTACCCAATGTATTGGAGGGAGATATAGGTCCCACCCATCTCATAATGATACCATTCTTATGTGTGCCACAAAATCATAAATCATACATCATTGCAAAACCCATGTAATAAAAATGGGAATCTTAATCATCGTGACATCATAAAACCATTCATATAAGATAAAGGAATTCATTAATATAATTACATAACAACATAATCAAATCAATTTAATAATAGGGATAGAAACATAACCCTTTATTATCTTAGATGGAAAATAATTTTGATAAAACACTTGAACTCCATTCTTGAGGAAAATATCCTTTCTACTTCAAAACCATTTTTCCTTTCATAACATGTCATACAATTTTAAACTAAAAGAAGTTGATTAAAAATAAACTTGAAAACTTTTAGAGGATTATTCTTGGAAATAATGTTTTAAAAATCCATTCATGCCGTATAAGTTAAAAAACATTCTTCTCCTACTTTTGTCGGAAAAGTCAAAAAGTACCTCGTATGAAAAACGACAAAAGATTCCTTTCATATCTTTTACTAAAAACTCAAAGAAGGGTAAAATTGGATCTAAACAATTGTATAAGGATATAAATATTATATATTGAGGAAAAATGGATGTGGATGATAAAATAAACCTCCGTAAATACCAAAGTATAAACAATCTCGGATAAAAATGAGATTGTGATATTTCCCTTACCTTAGGTCCGATTTTCTTCATAAGTGTCCAAACCTCCGGTATAATGATTTAAATAATGTTATTGACTTATTACAGAATCATACTCATTGTTATGATATCATATATGGTTCACTTATGTCTTTATTTTACCCGTTCTTTTGTAAATTCCATGTTAAAGAGCGTTTTGGGTAAAATCGTTTCGTTTTTCATCCGTGTTATGACTTGTAATTATTCATATGATTACTTAGATCATGATTACTTAATTCTAGACTATAAAACATGATTTTTATATAATATATATTCTGAATATACATATATACAATAGATCAGTAAACGGAAAGAATTACACTGTTCATGGAGACGGTAGGTCGTACGTACGCATGAACGCTGTTTTTGTTTCCTTATTGAGTAGAATGGAATTAAGTAGATGACATACATATATATACACATAAATACAGTATCATTATTATGTCATATATTTCATGATTACTTATTATATATACTTTATAATCATGCATGAATGGTTAACGTGGAGAATGAATCTCATCGCGTCGTGGAGACGGTAGTTCGTACATACGCACAAGTGATGATATCATCCTCATGATCGTGGAATTTTATTTGAGTGTATGTATACTATTTCAGAATCAATATCACTTTACAATAATCATATATCATTATTATGTACACCATTATACCCATCCAAATATGGTGGTGGTGGAAAATAGATTACACCACGGCGTGGAGACGGTATTTCGTACGTACGCACGCGCGATGATGTCGTTTTCCGTAGGATGAATAGATGGTGAAGTAGGGTTGTTTAATACATATAATAACATATCAGTATATTATTGATACTGATGTTATTAATTCATAATGAAACAACTAAATAAGAATAAGTGGAAGAAGAAATAAAGTTGAAAGAATCGGTAACGGACATTAACTCTTCTTTGAAGCGCCTCTTTGAGACCTCCTTTTAGGGTACTGAAATTGGTCTTTGAAGAAAACCAGGACCTCTAGGATGTTTCTAGGGAAGTGTAGAAGAGAATTTGGCAGGGTTTGGCTGAGCTTGAAGGCTCAAAGTGGTGTGAGGAAAAGAGGTAGGAGGTGCCCTTTTATAAGGGAGGAGAGGGGCACCTTTGGAATAACTAAAAATATTATTTTATTATAAAGTCAAATTCAGTTTCTAATAGTTCAAAATTGATATATTTAGAAGCTAAGGTGGGTATGGGTCGAAATCCTCTCATACAATAGAATTTAGACAAGTTTAGGTTCCTATTTTAACCTTATCATTTAGATTTAACATTAAGTTAAATAATTTTACTTTTACTGTGTCTTCTAGTGTTCTTACACTATAAGGTTAATAAACTTACTATAATCAGCCAAACGAACCCCAAGTTGTTTATTATTAATATATATAACCTTATCTAAGTTATTGGTCCAAACATTAGATTTTTAGGAATAAAATAACAATTAATAATATAATATTTGTTTTAAAAACTATTTTATGTCAATTTTGACACTATTTAGTAATTGATTTTTGTGAAAATAATAACAGAATGATTAGTTCTAAAAGAGTTTATTAAATTAATACTAACATGTCATAGTAACCTAGAAAATTATTTTAATTCATAAAAAGTCTCAAATTACATTTATTTGGTTATTTATAACATCAATTATGTCAATATTTCATTAATAAGATAATTACTTCATCATCTTTGTGTAACAAATAAATTAAATTATTTAATGTATAAAATTTAAAAATAAAATATCCTTATGTATAAAATCGTTGTATATTTCTAATGAATATTTATAGTTGAATTTATCTTATGTATAACCCTATATTAAAAATGATTTACTTATTAAACATTGATTTTAACTATTTTAACCCTTCTTTAAATAAATTAATAATAAATGTCTTAATCTATTAAAAGTGGGCCTAAATGGTCATATTTTATTCCTAAGGTTGTTTTTGGTCGAATTAAACTTATCCAATAGAATTAGGACATGTTTTAGCGTAATAATAATATCATTTTTACCATTAATTACCCTATTTACTTTTAACCGTGGTAAATAAAAGTAAAACGTTACTATTCACCAAAAAATATTTTCATCTCATTGAACAACATTTTACTTACTGACATCAACCGTGTCTCTCGGATATTTTAAATTCCACTCATAGAAGCGGTAAAATTAAGTTTTCTGAAAAATTCAGTTTTTTAACTATCACTTAGTGGTTTCACTATTAATCAAAAAATGAAAGTTTCCAGAAAAATACCAAAAATTAGGCCTAAGCTATATTTGATATTATGAACTCAAAAATGTTGTCTATTTTAACAAATTAAAAACATATCAGTTGCATTATATAATTTAAAAATTAATTACCGTCGTGAAAACAAATAGCGTGTTATTAAGAGATAATAACTATCAAAAGATTGACACTTGTTTATGTCTGGTTTAAATGTGAAATTACATACAATGACCAACATTGTATTAAATTGTAAAAATATATTCTAAATATACTTTAAAACCACTCAAATTAATAATTTATCACTATTAATTATTTCAAATAAAAAGGTTGTTTTTAATTATAATTTAGTAATTTTCACTATTCATCAGAAAATGAAAGTTATCAGAAAAGTACCAAAATTTCACTCTAAGCTAATTTAGATATTCCGAATCCAAAAATTAAGTCCATTTTGGAAAATAAAATTTACAAAATTTCAAAAAGTTGTTATTACTATTCATAACGGCTAGTTTTAATAATATTTAAATAGCATATCGTTGTTTAGTGAAACGCGCTATCGAGGAAGGTCGCGATTTCATGTAATGCAAGGAAAGTCAAGGATGCGTGTTGTGCAAGATCCTTTTGGTGTAGCATACAACATAATAAATTAATGAAATTAAAAACAATATTTTTCATAAAATCTCGGGGTGTTACATTCTACCCCCCTTAAAATGAATTTCGCCCTCGAAATTATTCAGGGTTACAAATGGTTTACTACTGGAAAGTTTCTTTAATAGAATCCCACATCGTAAAAAGGAATACCAAAACCAATCTTTAAAAACAAAAGTATGAAATGTAATGGTTACCAAAATAAACTAATCAATGGGTTTCCACATAGGTGAAAATATAGATATGGAAGAGAAATCTAACCATCATGTTCTGCTGGAGAGTGGTAGAGAACATGGATATGGAAAATCCAGCAATCACAAAGCCATAAATTTGTGACGATCTAAGGTACCATCTGATTCATCAGATATAAGAGCACTAGGACAACATTTTTGGTTTTCAAGATCATTTCCCTAAATTTAAAGAATTTGAATTAGAATAAATAATTACTTTATTTTGGTACAATCTCACTATTGTTCGTGACTTGAATAATTTTCACTTCATCTCTTAAATAAATGAAGTTGAATTTGTTATTCGTGAAGTGTTAGCAGATCATGTGATAGAATGATGGGTCATTCCATCTGTCTCAAACAAAAGGTTAGAAAAGTTATCAAAAAATACGTAAGTCCATCTATAGTGAGATCAATCATATATGGTTCTTAAAATGGACTTATAATTCATATATCATACTAATTAATATAATAAAACTAGTTTCTACTAAACAGGGACTTCCTGTAGTCCAGTGGTAGGCAATAAAGGCCAGTCGCACTTCAGTTGCGGGTTCGATTCCCATAGCCTTGTCCAACGCGATGGGCTGTCGCCAGTCCTGCAGGTTGTCCGTTTTCTAAAGCTATATTACTATAATATCCCATCAATAATATCTAAAAATGTTCTATCCTAACTTATGTCCAACATAATCTATTCCAATCTTTAGGCCTATCTAAAATAGTTTGGTCCAAGATCATAGTATAGAGAAATTGATTACTTGAAATGTCACATAACAATCATGTGAATGCCATCATTTATCCCCATATATCATAAGATATATCTTGTTGGTCAAATTAAAAATATGTGAATACCTTAATCATAAATTTTCTTGAAGAAAGAATACCCATTGAACCTTAGTGAAAACATGAATGCAGTTAAAAGTTAACACTTTCCACATACCAAAATCCTCAAAATTCTATATACTCAAACCATGATATCACTTAGTCCTTATATCAATCATGTGCTCATGAATACAATCAAACATCTCATTATATTCTTATTCCTTCATTATGCGCATATCATCTGCTTACCAAAAATATCTCAATCACTTTCCATGGTTACCGGTACCATAAAATTATTGAAAACCAAAATAGACCAATGCATAAATATTCCAATATTCCACGATACTATATACAACATTATTTTGGAATCCAATTACATAAACACTTAATCATTCCACTGCATCGTTGTCATATTCAACATCGCCAATAGTGATCGCGTGTGACTTCCCTTTGTCCTTTGACTTAATCGGTTTCTCATGTCGATCATCATTAACCCTTGGATTAGGGCATTTATTAGCATAATGTCCCATTTCATTGCACTTGAAGCATTGAAGTGTTGTTGGTGCGTTCTCTGTAGTCTTTTCTTTATTCACACCATTAGCAACCCTTTTTCCATTACATCGACACTCAGCTGCTCGATGACCTTCTTTTCCACACTTAAAACATTTTCTAGTCCCTTTAAGACAATCTCCACCATGCTTCTTTCCACACTTTGAGCATAAGGAAACATTCATCTTCTTTTCACAATTATTCTGAGATTTCTCCTTGAACTCCATCTTTCATTTCTTGTCAAAACTATGAGATGGATAAGTAACACCAACTTCCATTTCTACCTTGATAGCACAACGCAAAATTTCTTCATAGCTATTGAAGTCTCTTATAGCTAATGCCCTTCGAAGATTTGGTTTTAAGCCACTGAAGAATCGATCAACTTTATTTTCAGGTTGGATGATAAAGCCAGATGCATACCTTGCAAGCCTTGTAAAATTCACTTCGTATAAACCAACAGATTCATCATCCTTTTGCTTTAGTTCAAGAAACTCCTTCTCCATCTTTGTTCGAAGAATACGAGGGAAGTACTTATTGAAAAATAAGTTCTTGAACTCGTCCCATTCAATGGACTCAATTTCATCTCTTGGCCTCGTATTCTTGATAAGATTCCACCATTGATCAGCTTCACCTTCCAAACGATATACTGCTATGATGACTTTATCATGTTCATAACATTAAAGAACTGAAAATATCTTTTTAGTGGTACTGATCCATTGTTCAGCAACAAGTGGATCAGAAGACCCACTGAAAGATGGTGGACGTTGCCTCATGAAGGACTCAATAGAATAATGTTCCCTTCTCTGCTCATTTGGGAGTCCAGAATGATTCATAGCTTGTGTAAGTATAGCAATAAGGTTTTCCACTCCATCTCCCATAACATTTGTTTGTTCAGGAGGACAATCATTGCATTCTCCATTACATTGATCAACACGGTTCCTTCGGGTTCCAGCCATCGTCTAAAACCCAAAAAGACTAGTGTGAGAGGCAAAAATCACGCTAGGGAAAACAACATAATAAAGGGGGAGTACCTTCAATATCTAGAATCTTAGGTTACCATAATTTTAGTACTATAACCTATATATATACTTAACCTTAGGGACATCCCTATACATACATTATAAATATCTATGGGGATCTCACTAATGTTCTCGCATCCTAGTTTCCAAAGGTTGACTAAACCTTTCCTCTGATACCAACTGTAGAGACCCGATGCTTAACGTACATTGACATTACATTACTTTTGCGGAATACTTAGTACATTACAAAAACACACACACAAGGACCATAATAGTTTAGTGTCTTTGGAAACTCGGAATATAATCTTCTAATCGTGGTGAAAGATCTTCAATATCTACCATAAAGATCTTACATTTTTTTCTTACCTAAAAACTTTCTTTATATCCTGGGGAAAAGAAAACATAAAAGGGTGAGCTCAAATGCTCAGTAAGGGTAAACAAAAGAAATATCAATCACATCATATTCATAAGAACATAACATTTTGGAAGTCCTAACCTGCAAAAGAGATCATAATATCATAACATGGGATAAATCATAGTAGTGAAATGTAATCCCAATAATCATAACTTAAAACATGAAACTTTGTGGAATACACACATAATCATAAAGAATCATTTCTTATTAGTCAAGACTCATTTCCAAGACTATCTTAGTGGACAAAGTCCATTTCTGAACCGAGTTCACTCCTCGTTTTAGTCCTGTTTCACTGAACCGGTTTAACCTGCCATTCCAGCCATGTCTATCTCATTAGATATAAAATCATTACCCAATGCATTGGAGGGATATATAGTTCCCACCCATCTCATAATGATACCATTCTTATGTGTGCCAAAAAATCATAAATCATACATCATTTCATAACCCATGTAATAAAAATGGGAATCTTAAACATCGTGACATCATAAAAAATTCATATAAGATAACGGAATTCATAAATATAATTCCATCACAACATAATCAAATAAATGTAATAATATGGATAGAAACAGAACCCTTTATTATCTTAGATGGAAAATAATTTTGATAAAACACTTGAACTCCATTCTTGAGGAAAATATCCTTTCTACTTCAAAAACAATTTTCCTTTCTTAACTTGTCATACACTTTTAAACTAAAAGAAGATGATTAAAAATAAACTTGAAAACATGGAAAGGAAGATTCTTGGAAATAATGTTTTAAAAATCCATTCATGCCGTATAAGTTAAAAAAACATTCTTCTCATACTTTTGTCGGAAAAGTCAAAAAGTACCTCATATGAAAAATGACAAAAGATTCCTTTCATATCTTTTACTAAAAACTCAACGAAGGGTAAAATTGGATATAAACTATTGTAGATGGACATAAATATTACATATTTAGGAAACATGGATGTGGATGATAAAATACACCCCAGTAAATACCAAAGTATAAACAATCTCAGATAAAAATGAGATTGTGATATTTCCCTTACCTTAGGTCCGATTTACTTCGTAAGTGTCCGAACCACCTGTATAACGATTTAAATAATTTTATTGACTTATTCCAGAATGATACGCATTGTTATGATATCATATATGGTTCACTTATGTCTTTATTTTACCCGTTCTTTTGTAAATTCCATGTTAAAGAGTGTATTGGGTAAAATCGTTTCATTTGTCGTCCGTGTTATGACTTGTAATTATTCATATGATTACATAGATCATGATTTCTTAATTACAGACTATAAAACATGATTTATATATAATATATATTCAGAATATACTTATATAAAATAGATTAGTAAATGGAAAGAAATACACCGTTCATGGAGACAGTAGGTCGTACTTACGCATGAACGCTGTTTTCGTTTCCTTATTGAGTTGAATGGAATTAAGTAGATGAAATAAATATATATACACATACATCTAGTATCATTATTATGTCATATATTTCATGATTACTTATTATATATTCTTTATAATCAATCATGAATGGTTAACGTGGAGAATGAATCTCATCGCGTCGTGGAGACGGTAGTCCGTACGTACGCACGAGCGATGATATCGTTCTCATGATCGTGGAATTGTATTTGAGTGTTTGTATACTATTTCAGAATCAATATCAATTTACAATAATAATATATAGTTATTATGTACACCATTATACCCATCCAAGTAAGGTGGTGGTGGAAAATAGATTACACCACGACGTGGAGACGGTATTTCGTATGTACGCACGCGCGGTGATTTCATTTTCCGTAGGATGAATAGATGGTGAAATAAGGTTGTTTCATACTTATAATAACATATCAGTATATGAGTGATACTGATATTATTACTTCATAATGAAACAACTAAATAAGAAGAAGTGCAAGAAGAAATAAAGTTGAAAGAATCAGTAACGAACATTACCTCTTCTTTGAAGCGCCTCTTTGAGACCTCCTTTTAGGGCACTGAAATTGATCTTTGAAGAAGACCAGTACCTCTAGGATGTTTCTAGGGAAGTTGAGAAGAGAATTTGGCAGGGGTTGGCCGAGCATGAAGCCTCAAAGTGGTGTGAGGAAGAGAGGGAGGAGGTACCCTTTTATAAGGGTGGAGAGGGGCACCTTTGGAATAACTAACAATATTATTTTATTATAAAGTCAAATTCGGTTTTTAATAGATCCAAATTGATATATGTTGAAGCTAAGGTGGGGTTGGGTAGAAATACCCTCATCCAATAGAATTTAGACAAATTTAGATTCATATTTTAACCTTATCATTTATATTTAACATTAAGTTAAATAATTTCACTTTTACCGTGTCTTCTTGTGTTCTTATACTATAAGGTCAATAAACGTACTATAATCAGCCAAAAGAATCCCAAGTTGTTTATTATTAATATATATAACCTTATATAAGTCATTTGGGTGAGCCTTAGATTTTTAGGAATAAAATAACAATTAATAATATAATATTGTTTTTAAAAACTATTTTATGTCAATTTTGACACTATTTAGTAATTTATTTTTGATAAAATCATAACAGAATGATTAGATCGAAAAAAGTTAATTAAATCAATACTAACATGTCATATTAACCTATAAAATTAGTGGAATTCATAAAAAGTCTCAAATTACATTTATTTGGGTATTTATAACATCAATTATGTCAATATTTCATTAATAAGATAATTACTGCATCATCTTTGTGTCATAAATAAATTAAATTATTTAATGTCTAAAAATTACAAATAAAATATAATTATGTAGGAAATCGTTGTATCTTTCTAATTAATATTTATAGTCGAATTTATATTGTGTATAACCCTATATTAAATATTATTTACTTATTAAACATTAATTTTAACTATTTTAACCCTTCTTTAAATAAATTAATAATAAATGTCCTAATCTAATCCAAGTGGGCCTAAATGGTCATATTTTATTCCTAAGGTTGTTTTGGATTGAATTAAACATATCCAATAGAATTAGTACATGTGTTAGGGTAATAATAATATCATTTTTAGCCTTAATTACCATATTTACTTTTAACCGTGATAAATACTAGTAAAAAGTTACTATTCACCAAAAATTATTTTCATCTCATTGAACCACATTTTACTTACTGACATCAACCGTGTCTCTCGGATTTTTGAAATTCCACTCACAGAAGAAGTAAAATTATGTTTTATGAAAAAATCATTTTTTTAACTATCACTCAGTGGTTTCACTATTCATCAAAAAATGAATGTTTCCAGAAAAAATACCAAAAATTAGGCCTAAGATATATTTGATATTATGAACTCAGAAATGATGTCTATTTAAACAAATTCAAAACATATCAGTTGCATTACTTAATTTGAAAATTAATTCCCGTCGTCAAAACAAATAGCGTGTTCTTAAGAGATAATAATTATCAAAAGAATGACACTTGTTTATGTCTGGTTTAAATGTCAAATTACATCCAATGACCAACATTGTATTAAATTGTAAAAATATATTCTAAATATACTTTAAAACCACTCAAATCAATATTTTATCACTATTAATTATTTCGATTAAAAAGGTTGTTTTTTATTAAAATTTCGTAATTTTAACTATTCATCAGAAAAGGAAAGTTATCCGAAAAGTACCAAAATTTCACCCTAAGCTAATTTCGATATTCCGAATCCAAAAATGAAGTCCATTTTGAAAAATAAAATTTACAAAATTTCAAAAAGTTTTTATTACTATTCATAACGGCTAGTTTTAATAATATTTAAAAAGCATATCATTGTTTAGTGAAACGCGTTATCGAGGAAGGTCGCGATTGCGTGTAATGCAAGGAAATTCAAGGATGCGTGTTGTGCAAGCTACTTTTGGTGTAGCGTACAACACAATACATTAATGAAATTAAAAATAATATTTTTCATAAAATATCGGGGTGTTACATTCAATACAATTCTCAAGTGATCTTCATGTTCTTCCTTTCTCTTTGAATAGACAAGAATATCATCTATAAAGAATACTACAAACTGATGAAGATAGTCTCTAAAGGCTATATTCATTAGAACTATGATGATAGAAGGGGAATTAGTAAGACCAAATGGCATCACTATATATTCATAGTGTTTATACCCTGTACGGAAAGCCGTGTTTAGTATATCCTCTTTTTTAAACCTTTATTGATGATACCTTGAACGATGATCAATCTTGGAAAAGTATTGAGCTCCACGTAGTTGGTCAAATAAGTCATCAATGATTGGGGGATGATAATTTTTCTTGATAGTGATCTTGTTATGTTCGCGATAATCAATGTAGAGTCTCATTGATCCTTCTTTCTTCTTAACAAATAGAACATGTGCTCTCCAAGTTGACGCACTAGGGCATATAAATCATTTATAAAGATTCTCTTGGAGTTGATTCTTCAACTCTTGCAACTCAATTGGGTCCATTATATAAAGTGTCTTTGAAATGGGCATAGCACCCGGTATGTGTTCTATTAAAAACTCAACTTCGCGATTTGGTGGATGACCGGGCAGTTCCTCCCAAAGACATCATCAAATTCCCGTACAATTGGTGTATTCTTTACCGTGAGTTTCTTTCCAACCATTTGAGATAAAAAACCTTAATTTATTGGAATCAAGACCCAGAAGATGGAAGAAATTTCCACTGGAAGGTTATATTCATCCTTGCATCGATAGATGATTGTAGATTCATCGGGAATATTAAATGTGATTTCCCTTATTTGGAAATTGATATGAGCTATGTGTAAAGAAAGCCAATCCATGCCAAGAATCACATACAATTCCATTATAGGAAGGATCACAAGATTTACAGGAAGTACTTTCCCCCAAACTTCAATCGGAGAAGAATTATAAACTTTTGATGCACTTGTTGTTCCATTAGGAGTTGTCACAGCTAACTCAACATCTAATTGTTGAGGTAATACGGAGATACCCTTAGAAAATTCTTCAGAAATAAATGAGTCGGTGGATCCAGAATGAAATAAAACATTTTCTACTTTAGAGTGGATGGTAAGTGTACCTTTCACCACTTCGTTATCATACTCAACATCGCTGATAGTAATTTCCTGTGACTTCACTTTGTCGTTGGCCTTAAGAATTTGTTGACATCGATCATCATCAACAACCCTTGGATTTGGGTATTGATTGGAATAATGCCACATCTCCTTGAACTTGAACCATTGATGTGTAGGAGGTGCATTATGTGTATCTCTTTCTTTATTCACATCATTAGACATCTTATTCCCATTATTTTGACATTCAACTGCCCGATGACATTCTTTTCCTAACTTAAAACATTTTCTTGTCCCTTTAAGACAATTCCACCCATGTTTCTTTCCACAATTTGAGCATAAAGGAAAACTCATTTTCTTTTTAGTGTGGTCTTTATATTTTCCTTTGAATTCCATTATCCTATTCTTATCAAACCCATATGACAGATGGGTTACTCCAATCTCCATCTCAACCTTGAGAGCACATCGAACAATTTCCTCATAGCTATTGATGTCCCTTATGGCTAACACCCTATGAAGACTTGGTTTTACGCCACTAAAGAATCGATCAATTTTACTCTCAGGTTGGATAATAATTCCGGAAGCGTAAATTGCAAGTCTTGTAAAATTTTCTTCGTAGGTACCAACAGATTCATCATCTTTTTGCTTCAGTTCAAGAATATCCTTCTCCATATTTGTTCGAAGAATATGAGGGAAGTAATTATTGAAAAATATGTTCTTGAACTTGTCACATTCCATGGACTCAATTTCATCTTTTTACCTCGTATTCTTGATAAAATTCCACCATTTATCAGTATAACCTTCCAAAAGATACACTGCTAAGATGACTTTTTCATGTTCAAAATATTGTAGAACTGAAAATATCTTTTCAGTGGTACTAATCCATTTTTCAACCACTAATGGATCAGAAGACCCGTTGAATAAAGGTGGACGCTTCCTTATGAAGGATTCAACAGAATGTTTCTCCTTCTTTTGTTCGTTTGGAAGTCCAGCATGGTTCATAGCATGAGTAAGTTTTGTGAACGTGGCTACAAGATTTTTCATTCCAGCTCCCATAACGTTTGGTTGCTCAGGAGGACAGTCATTGCATTTCCCGTTGCAATCAGCATTAACACGGTTCCTTCGGGTTCCAGCCATTGACTAAAACCAATAAGTATAATGTGAGAAACACTAACCATAATAGGAAAAACACATAATCAAGAATAAAATTTTACACTTAAGGTCTTATCACAGGTTATTCATGGCCATTTATAAAACACTAATATAGTGTTCTATGCTTAGACATATCCTTAGGGTTCTTACTAGGGCTTTCACATCCTAGTTTCCAAAGGTTGAATATACCATTCCTCTGATACCAAATATAACGACCCTTACTTTACATACATTGTTATTACATAAAAATTGAAGCACACTTATTACAAAATATAACAAAACCATGCAAGGATCATATAGGTATAGTGTCTTTAGAAACTGGGAACATAAACAACTGGTTCATAAATCATCTACGTTGTCTACCATTTATTTCATCATATCTAGACTCCCTTTTTGGAATATAATACTTCATACCCTTATTCCCGACCTGGGGAAAAGAAAACATACAAAAGGGTGATATCAAATAATCAGTAATGGTAAACAAAAGAAATACCAATCATATCAGATTCATAAGAACATAACATTTTGAATATCTTAACCCGCAAAAG
Source organism: Viscum album (assembly GCA_963277665.1). Lineage (NCBI taxonomy): Eukaryota > Viridiplantae > Streptophyta > Magnoliopsida > Santalales > Viscaceae > Viscum > Viscum album. The sequence goes on along the minus strand of OY728155.1, from coordinate 634,169,477 downwards.
AGATCATAATATCATAACATGGGATAAATCATAGTGGTGAAATGTAATCCCAATTATCATAACTTAAAACATGAAACTTTGTGGCATTCACACATAATCCTAGAAAATCATTTCATTTTAGTCAAGAATCATTTCCAAGAATATCATAGCATACAAAGTTCGTTACTGAACTGAGTTCACTCCTCGTTCCAGTCATGTATCACTAAACCAGATTAACTTGCCGTTCCAGCCATGTCTATCTCATGAGATATAAATATTTACCCAATGCAATGGAGGGAGATATAGGTCCCACCCATCTCATAATAAAACCATTCTTATGTGTTCCACAAAATCATAAATCATACATCATAACATAACCCATGTAATAAAAATGGGATTCTTAAACATCATGTCCTCATAATCCATAAAAGGACATCATAAAAATAATTCTATCATAACAGAATCAAATCAATATAAAAATAGGGATATAAATAGAACGCTATATTATCTTAGATGGAAAATAATTTTAATAAAATACTTGAACTTCATTCTTGAGGAAAATATCCTTTCTACTTCAAAAACATTTTTCCATTCTTTACATGTCATACAATTTTAAACTAAAAGAAGTTGATTAAAAATAATACATGAAAACTTTTAAAGGGAGCTTCATAGAAATAATGTTCTATGAAATCATAAAAATCCATTCATTTCGTATAAGTTAAAAAAAACATTCTTCCCGTACTTTGGCAGGATAAGTCAAAAAAGTAACTCGTACTAAAAACGACAAAAGATTCCTTTAATATATTTTACTAAAAACATAAAAGTGGGTAAAATAGGATTTAGAAAATTTTATGAGGATAGAAATAATATTACATATTGAGGAAACATGGATGTGGATGATAAATATTCCCCATTAAATTCTGAAGTATAAACAATCTCGGATAAAAATTGAGATTGCGATATTTTTCCTTACCTTTGGTCTGATATGATTTGTACGTGTCCGAACCTCCTGTATAATGATTTAAATAATGTCATTGACTTATTCTAGAATCATACTCGTTGTTATGATATCATATATGGTCATATTCTTAGCTTCTTATTAGTAATATTTTATTGCTACTTGTTATTCGGGTGTTTATAGCTTTATGTTCTTATGTGTGTTTTGTCGAATAAACTCTTATTCTTATTTTTAGGATATAGATACCACATTTTCTGAATGTTATTAGTGTAATATATATCATATTTACTAATTCAATTAATTTATATAATCATTATTCAATGATGATCATGTAGAACGAGTCACATCACATCATGGAGACGGTAGGCCGTACGTACGCAGGAGCGATGAGATCGTTCCCATGATCGTGGAATTTTATTGAAGTGTATGTATAATATTTCAGAATCAATATCAAATTACAATAATCATATATAGATATTATTTACACCATTATACCCATCCAATTAAGGTTTTGGTGGAAAACAGATTACACCAGAGCGTGGAGACGGTATTCTGTACGTACGCACGCGTCGTGATTTAATTTTTCATAGGATGGATAGAAGGTGAAATAGTGTTGTTTCATATTTATAATAACATATTAGTATATGAGTGTTACTGATGTTATTACTTAATAATGAAACAAATAAATAAGAATAAGTAGAGGAAGAAATAAATTTTAATGAATTGGTAACGGATATTACATCTTCATCGACACGCCTCTTTGAAATCTCCTCTTAGGGCACTAAGATTGGTATTTGAAAAATACCAGGACCTCTAGGATATTTATAGGGATTTGGAAAAGATAAATTGGTAGAGTTTGTCCGATCTTTATGGCTCAAAGTGGTTTGAGGAGGAGAGGGAGGATGTGCCCTTTTATAAGGGAGGAGAAGGGCACCTTTGAAATTATAGGAAATATTAATTTATAATAAATTGAAAACCCACCTAAAAACCTCAAAAAATGACTCAAATCAGAATCTTAGATGAGATAGGGTTGTAATATTATCATCCAATAAAATTTATACAAGTTGGGAATTTATTTTAAACATTATCAAAATGATCTATCCTTATATAATCTATTTAATTTCATTTATGGTAATAATATTCTAAATTTTAATTCAATATAAATAATTACTTATATGTTGGGAATTGTCCATAATTGTATACTTTATTACATATTCGTCCATATATATTTTAATTTACAATTTTTAAATATTTTTTTGATTTTTAAACAATTTTATAATATGTAATTTCTATAAATTAACAATAGTGTCAATTTTCATACTATTCATTTATTTGAGTTTAAAAAATATATATATAGAAGATATTTTCGAACTAAAATATTTAATAGATTCATAAAATGTCATTTTTATCTATAAAATTAGTGGAGAACATTAAATAGTTCATATTATATTTATTATAATACTTTTAAAATCATTTATTTGATATTTCAATCAATAAAATAATTTCAACATCACCATTGTGTCATATTTAATGATAATTATTTAATCCCTAAAATTTATAAATAAATTCATATGATGTATATAATTTTATTATATTTCTGGAGACTATTAATGTTCAAAGTTTCATGAAGTTTATCACTAAATTAAAATTATTATACTTATGAGATTTAAGAGAGAGACATGTTGTCACTTTCATTGGTTTTAATAAGAATTATATTATTTCATGGTGAAAAGTCCATGAAATAAATCTAGTACAACCCTTAGGTTATATGGGTCGACTTTTATTCATCCAATATGATTTTGGAAAGTGTTAGGGTAATTTTATAATCTTATATTTTCTCTTAATTACCTGATTTACCTTTAACCGCAGTAAATAAAAATTAACGTAGTTACTATTCATAATCTCAAAAAAATAAAAGTAACCTATTAACATAATTTGGACCCACTAAATCCAAATATGGAATCCATTTTTCAAAATTCAAAACACATAAGTTGCAGTAATTATTTTAAAATTAATCCCGTTGTTAAGCAAACGGGTTTTTAAATGTTAAAACATTGCCAAAGATTGGAATGTTTTTACCTATGAATTCAATGTAAAATTAATGATAAAGACATAAATTATATTAAATGGTAAAAATATATTCTATTAATAATTTAAAACCATTCAATATTATAATTTAACCATATAAATATTTGCGATGAAAAAAGTTGTTTTTAATTAAAATATAGCGTGTTTTTACTATTCATTAAAATATGAAAGTTGTCAGAATAATCTGAAAAATTTATCCAAAGTAAATTTTTATATCCTGATTCCAAAGAAGAAATTTATTTAGTCAAATTGAACTTATAAAAATGTCAAAAACTATATTTAATGTAGGTGCTCCATCAAAAGGCGACAAAACTGCATTTTTTTGAAAAATACTTATTTTACATGAAAACTTTATTTTGTTCTCATAAAATATTCTAGAAAATATGTAAGATGAATAATAATTTTATAAAATTTAAAATTCAGTTAATATTATTCATAATAGATAGATTATAATATTATAATAATATATCGTTGTTTATTGGAACTCAGTATTGCATACTACACACGCTATCGAGGAAGGTCGCAATTGCATGTAACGCAAGACAAGCTAGTGTTGTGTTCCGTGAAAGATTCCTTTGATGTCACGTATAACATAAGACATAAAAAATATACTTCTCATAAAATATCAGGGTGTTTCACATCGCGAGGCAGCCTTTGGAGGTCTTCTGTTTCATTTTTATGCTTCCAACATTTTGGCACCAAAAAATTCCCCCCCTTAGAACTAGATCCATTGAGAAATCAAGGGTTGAGGTTTGAGGTTCAATCACCAAAATGCTCGGTCGTTCACGAAGCTACCTCACGAAGAGGGCTCGCCAAGCGGGAATGCGAAGTTCTGACCAGACACGCCGCGAAGTAGGCTTCGGCTGGGGCAAGCCGCGAATCTATGAGGGTCCCCCTCCAAAAAACAGTGAACCTTAAAACTCTTTTCTCTCTTTTCGTCTCCGCAATTTTGGACATTAGTGCTCTCGATTCGCGAATCTTCGCATACTACGCAACTGCTCTCCATGAATTGGGACTTCGCTCTGTGGAGCACAGTGAGTTTTCGACTATGCTACAGCGCTTCGCGATCTCACACTTGAAGGCGTGGGAATGACTCCATGAATGAGCATTGTGAACTCTCTCCATAAACCATCTTCGCGAACACTCTCAGAGAAGGAGCGTCATGAAAAAACCCGAAAATTTTCTAGGTTCTAAAATAGAATGTCCCACCAAGGAGATGCTGAGGGAGTTCTTGTGGATGCTGCCTGGAGGGATGAGATGGTGAACATTCTGGGACTTGGAGATTTATTCCGTAGCCACTCAGACCATAGTTCATTGGTGGAGCTGTTATCAGAGATCCAGAAGAACTACCCACTGTGAAATAGGTGTTTTTTATATGGCTTCAGGCTGAGGGATGACATCTTCATCCCAGAAGGAAGTCCAGATGAACCCTCTTACTAGTTTAAGAGCACGTCGTTGCAACACCGATTGTTCAGGGCGATTGATGGCCAGGCCCTCAAGGATTTCACACCTGTCAAAGCTGATTGCTTATAAAACCACCTTAATAATGTCGATGGGAAGGTGTTGCCGCCGGAGACGTCTCCTCTTCTGTACCACACAATACTACGTGCGACTTTGAGGAACCTGAGGAAGGGGTGGTCCAAGGAATGGGACCTGCGACAGGGCAGCAACATCATAGATGATTGGAAGAGAGCCTATTGGGTAGGCCCCTTGTGTGAGGAGTTTGGGGATGAGATGAAGATATTGGGTTTGTATGAGGTGGACGAGGCCTCCCAATTCCACGTATATCAACCACAACAGCTGATACTAGAGCTATTGATCAGATGGTCATCGAGGACCAATACCTTCCACTTACACCATGGGGAGGTTGGTATCAGCTTGTAGGATGTCCACCAGATCTCGGGGTCCCGATACTAGGGGTGATATATGACGAATTCCTCCCCATCATGATTGCATGGGAGGATTTAGAGAAACTGTCATGGATGGTGATGGAAATAATGGAACTTGTGCTTTGGGAGGATATGGAGGCAGTAAGGGAAGTCCACATCAGGAGGTGGTTAAAGCAATTCCTGAACTTCCCGGATAACTGGTAGTTTCCGGCGAGGCCTTGGACCTACCCTAATGAGGCTCAACGGGGAAAGGAATATTCATATTGGAGGTGCTTGGAGGACAGCCAGTGGAAGATGTGGGGATTCAGCCTCAGCACTGAGCAACAACCAATAGTTAGGCTAGAAGCGTTCATCGCAGCTCTGATCTGTGGTTGGATCTTGCCAGTGAGGGATACCAATAAGGGAGTACACCCAAGCACATTCATCATGGCATCCACATTGGTGACAAGAGGGTGGGTCAACCTAGGAATCCTGATTCTCTCCATGATGTATAATGTGTTGTGGCATATCAGTAAGGGAAAAATGTCACAGATGGTATGCGGGCCATTCCACCTCTTGTATGGGTGGATAACAACACATATCATGGGGGTTTACGAATACCATAACGATATCTCTCCTCTGGGATTAACCTTCCTCCCATCGATCCTGAACGCTACTCGGAGCTTTCCAACCAAGTGGATTGCACCTTTGGTTCTGGACTGGGTGTGGAGGGTGGAGGAATTCATGTTCCACCCATTCCCATTGCTGATAGGGGTATTTACTGATGATCGATGGGGGACAGAAGAGAACCAGTCCTATCTCCTGGCCTTTCGCAGTGGAGTCTTGGTGGTGAGGGTGGACCGTGAGCCCCTTTGTGAGCCATATACCCCACATTCATTTGCAAGGAAATTATAGTGTTTGCAGCGACTGACCCCACAAGTCTATCTGGAGGTGAGCTATGAAGAACACCCATGCGTGATGAGGCAGATGTGTCTCATGTTCACGCAGAAAGATGGGAAAATGTAGAACGATTTACCCTTGCCGACCGCCATCCTTAGGCTAGTAATGGAATATGCCTTGAGCTGGGAGGTGTCTTATTCAGAAGAGATGCTAAAGCAACCAACCATTCGGGTCAGTGATGGTGGGCCTTCCCTAACTTGGGGCTGGGGTCGGAAGGCAACAAGCGCATCCCGCGGTGGTGGGGCTACCGTGGCGGTGAGACCCACACCAGTTGAGGGTGAGGAAACAGTCGTAGATCCAGTAGTGGTAGCAGAACCGGCGGTTCCAGAAAAACAGAGCCATCCAGAGGGGAGCCCACCGAGAGGATTCTACAGGATACCTACCTTGGCTTCGGGGAAGCGGCTAGGCCATATCGACATTCCAGAGGATTCTATCTTCCCGGAGGCCTGGGATATCTGGGAAGTCAACAGGCAATTCCTCGGCCCCACCGTGTTGTGGCAGCACCTGAACCATCTCAGTATGGATCTACTGGGGATATTACCTATTTGGGAAGGTTTTTAGGTGCCCCAAGCGGAGGCAGAGTGGTACCTGGCAGAGCTGGAGGACTTTGTACATTCCCAGGGTTCCCCTCATCCAATGAGAGATCGAGTCAAAGTGTTGCTTGATCATAGGACTCCCCCACAGTTTTCAGCCACTGATTTGAGATAGTTCCCCCCCCCCCTATCGGAAGAGTCAGAAAAGTCCTCCTAGGGATCCAAGGCCAGGATAGGAAGCCTGTTGGAGGAGGGTGAAGTTGGAGATCAAGACTCGGATCTTGAGGAGTTCGCAGAGGCCCTTAAGGTAACAATATGAAACCCCCTTCTATAAGGCTTACATTGAGGTTATTCTGGGCTCCTCGGTAACAATCTGAAACCCCCTTCTATAAGGCTTGCATTGAGGTTATTCTGGGCTCCTCGGTAACAATATGAACCAAGCAGGAGAGTCTTATACAGAGAAATCGTTCTCTTCCATTAGTGGATGCTGATGCGGGGGGCTTCGCGATCCATGCATGCCACCACATCTATTGTTGCACCTAGCGGGGTTAGGAAAACAGAGGTCACCCCTTAAGATTTTTCATACCTTCCAACCATATATGGGGGGCCACGCTTCAGGGTCTCGACGACATCAACCCAAGAGCGATACCATGGATTCTATCTCAATAAGTCCCCTCTACCGATTTCCTGAATTTCATCCCCTAACCATGTTTACTATCATCCATGCCACCTTTTCATTTGGTGCGTACAGTTCTTCATGTAATGTCTTGGTTCTGGAAGGCACCCAGAGGTGCCCCTTACCCGGTTGGTCACATGGCCTCAAGCGTATTTCCCCAAACGCCAGAGGCTGCTGACTAGTAGTGAGGGCCTTGGATGTGATAATGGGGAAACTATGCTCTCATTGGAAGAGTACACAGTGGAAGTACAAAAATACATAAAACAATGGAAGTAGTAAATACCAAACAACAGTAACAATGGAAGACTGATAAAGGAAAAAACTAGAGAAGCTATATATATAAATGATGCATCATACATATATGTCTAGGAAAACAGCCAAACAAGTTACAATGTTGGAATACAACATTGCTAAAACAATGTGAAAAAGAAAGAAGATAAACTCCTCAACATTTCAGGGCATAACTTAGTCCCATGATCTCCTGCTCCATAATAATCAAGAACCTAAATTCGAAGGCTGCTTTCCCTTATTTATACATGCAACAATATAATCTGTTCGGGCCAAAAGAATGAACAAATAGGGTGTGAGACAAAATCCCAGAAGGCAACCACCCAAAGATCTATGCCTAACAGTCAGTAAATATATGGAAGGAAATAGTACAGAAATCAGAAAACAAGAATGTACTCAGTAGAAAACAATCCACAGTTTGTAGAATATAATTTAAAAACAATTAAGCCTCCACTCAATCAAGTAGAACAAATAGGTAACCCTTTGGGTAGTTCTCATAGCCTAACCCCTATGGTTCAACCAACATGTACACGCAACCCTCTGGGAGGCACACACAGTCTCACCCCTCTGGTTCAGCTAAAGAATAGAATCTCTAGAGAAGCACTCACTGTCAATTCCCCATATAGTATCGTACCTTACTAAACACACTCTGGGGAAGCACTCAACTTCTCATTACACATGTGGCCCGCGTTGGGGAACTAGAGACACTCGAAGGAAAAACTCAACGTCAATTCCATCTGTGGTCTCGAATTATTTCATAAAGACACACTGGACAAGCCATTACGTCCATTCTCTCAGTGGACTACTACACTAGGTTCTCACGAACCTGTGTAATTCTAACATGTATAGCATGCATATCGCCCCAATTAAACCTCATGAACTACTTGTCTCACATTCTAAGGCATATCAGCATAAAAGACCAAAAGTCACACTATCCTAAAAACTAGGCACGGAATTGGAAATAGCCTAACAGGACAAACAAGACCAGATGGTCATAAATAGGCAAAACATGCATGGGTAAATACATCCAAATCCCAAAATATTACCCTATTCACAAACATTACCCTCTAGTCATGCATATAAGAAAAGCAGGAAAACAACAGGGTCAAAACAGTAAACACGCAATACCTCGCTCAAGGGTATTGATGTAATTTTCACATAATACTCAAAGACATTATACAGAAAGGCACAAACCACTTACCTTGATGTGAGGAGATCGATATACATGAACCACATGGATTGAATCTCCTTAGAACATTGAAGATCTACAAAAACGTCTAAATTTTGCAACCTAGGAAAACTTGGAAAATAGAAGGAATTAGGAAACGATGCTCTTGGAGAAGAGATAACTCACCGCTACGATTCCAACTCACTAACCAATGTTTTAATTGGAGTACGGATGGAGGTTCAGGGGCTCGTCGAAGATCCGTAGCTGGTCGGCGCTCTCGGATGAAGACGACCTAGAAGAAGTTGATTATGGTAATTAGATGTGACCCTGGTGCGTTTAATGAAACAAAAAGAAAGTACACGACATGTAATTTTAGAGTGCATGGATTGTAATCGCCTTTTCTACACTCCTCTTTAGGAAGCCTCCTTGTCAACCCTACATGGTCATGGGTGTGGCCATGACACAACCAAAACACGGCCTTCGGCGGCATCACAGTACATAGCGTGTTCCTTGAAAATTTCAATATTTTCCTCTTTTCCTAAAAAACAACCAGAAAAGGAAGAACATACCTGAAAAGACGATCCGATTTCTTACAAACTTCCCCCCTTAAATAAATTTTTCCTCGAATTTCCCTAGCACTGCGTAGAAGAAGAAACCCTGAATAGCTCCAGACATTGTGCTCACACATAGACCTTTATCTCCCAAGTCTTGTCATGTACTCGCCCATGCTGACATAACACTCGTACCAGAGGAACAGAACAGCCCGAGAGAACCATTGTACTGCGATCAACAATCTGGATGGGATTCTCCTCAAATGATTCCTCCACATCAAGCTCAACCTCCTCAGGTTGAATCTCATGAGACGGGTCTGAAAACTAACATTTGAGCTAAGAAACCTGAAAAACGCCGTGCATGGGCTAGTACCTCTGAGGTAACTGCAACAGATTGGAAACCGGACCAACTCTCTCCAACACCAAAAACGGTCTGACGTACCTAGGTGAAAGCTTACCCTGTCTCCTAGTCCTCCTGTGCCCCAACCTTGGTGTGACACGCAAGAAAACCTGATCCCCGACCTCGAACTCCAGAGGTCGTCTCCGCTGATAAGCATATGACTACTGACGGGACTGTGCAGTATCCATCCTCTTCCGAATCAACTCTATCTTCTCTAGGGTCTCCTGAACAAGACGAGGTCCCAGTAAAGCTGCCTCTCCTGCCTCCAGCCAACATAAGAGTGATCGGCATGGCCTACCGTACAAAGCCTCATAATGTTCCATCTAAATAGTTGCTTGAAATCTATTATTGTAGTCAAACTCCACAAGAGGTATATGCTTCTCCCAAGAACTCCAAAATTCATAATGCATACTCGGAGCATGTCCTTAAGCACCTGAATTGTACGCTTGGACTGACCATCTGTTTGGGGATGGTTTTTTGTACTCAAAATTACCTATGTACCCAAATCCTTCGGAGGCCCCTGTCAGACCTGAGAAGTACAAAGTGCATCCCTGTCTGAAATAATGGAGTGTGAAACTCCATGTAGACGTACAATCTCTTGGATGTACAACCACCCCAGCTCATCAACACTGAAGGTCTCCTTGATCGGTAAGAAGTGATCAAACTTCATAAGTCTGTCTACGAAGACCCATACAACATCATTCCCATGAGGTGATCTTGGTAACCCTGTCAAAAAGTCCATCGGGACGTCATTACACATCCACTCAGGAATGGGTAACTGTTGTAAAAGACATGTTGGTCACTGATGTTCCTCCTCCACCAGTTGACAAGTAGAACAATTCATGACGAATCCAGTAACATCTCTCTTCATACCAGGCCACAAATACTGGCGGTGAAGATCGCTATACATCTTCGTGACACCAGGATGAATGGCCCAAACAGAGGAATAAAATTCTCGCATTAGCTCCTCGCGTATATCTGTTGGCACCCACACACGCCCCTGGAAACGCAAGATCTCATCATCACCTATGGTCCATACATGAATAGTGTTCTCTCCTGACACACTCTCTCATGGGACTAGGCCTTCAGAATCTGATAGCTACCTCATTCGAACTCGATCAAGAAGCGTAGAGGTAACAACTACAAAAGATAAACAAGTTTTCCCCTGTCTGTCATGCACCTCCAGATGCATCTCAGAGAACAGAGCTATAAGCTTCCACTCACTATTGGGCTCCTGAACTACCTGTAACTAAGACCTCCATCTCAACGCATTAGCCATATCCTTGCCCTTACTAGGCGTATAGGAATGTTCAAATTCAAGGGCTGTAGGTACTTAACCCACCTCCTCTATCTCAAATTCAAATCATGCTGAGTGAAAATGTTCCTGAGATTTTCGTGGTCAGAGTAAACCTCAAAATTCTCTCCTAGAAGATAATGTCTCCATTAGTGTAGTTCATGAACAGAAGCTTCCAAATCCAGATCATGTGTTGGGTAGTTCCTCTCATGTGGCCTCAACAGCCGAGACCCATATGCAACAACTTCATCTCCCTTCATAAGCAAAACTCCTAGCCCGATACCTGAGGCATCACATTAGATAGTGTATCTCTTTCCAGGCTCTGGAAAGACTAGTATTGGTGCTGAATTCAACCTCCCTTTCAGCTCTGGAAAGGCTGACTCACATGAATCTGACCATAAAAACTTCTCACCCTTATTAGTCAAACCAGTCAATGGTGATGCTAAGCATGAAAAGTCATGTATGAAGTGTCTGTATTATCCAACCAGCCCTAGAAAACTCTACACCTCAAAGAAGTTCTTCAGATTCTCCTAGGAAACTACTGCTCTCACTTTCTCTGGGTCTGTCGATACTTCATTCTCTGAGATAACCTGACCCATGAAGTGAATCTGATCCATCCAAAAGTTTCATTTTTAGATCTTAGCATATAACTGATGCTCTCTCAGTGTACTAAGAACAATATCAAGATGTGTGTCATGGTCGTGTCAAGTGTAAGAGTAAACCATGATATCTCCCATGAAGACCACCATGAAAGAGTATTAGTATGGATTGAAAACTCGGTTCATTATTTCCATGAAAACTTCAGGTGCGTTCGTGAGAACGAATGACATAACCATATACTTTTATAGACCATACCTTTTTTTGAAGGCTGTAAGAGGTATATATGATGTTCTAACATGAAAATGATGATAACTGGATCTCAATTCGATCTTTGAGAACACTCAGGCTCCTTGAAGCTGATCAAAGAGATCATCAATCCTAGGAAAGGGATATCAGTTCTTAACCATCAACTAGATCATCTTCTGATAATCCACACAAAGCATGAGGGTACTATCTGCCTTATTCGCAAATAGAACTGGTGAACCCCAATGAGAAGTACTGGGTCGTTTGAAACCCTTTTCCTGCAACTCCTGCAACTACTTCTTGATCTCTTGAAACTCAGGTGTATCCATCCTATAAGGAGGAATGGACATAGGTGACACTCATGGCATGATCTCAATCGAATAATCTACCTCACGCTCTAGAGAAAAACTTGAAAAGACCTCTGGAAATACATCTTTTAAATGATCCACCAGTAGAGGAAATTCTAATCGTGGAGTCCCCTGGTCATCTAGATAATTACTAGTAACCTGGGCTGTAACTGCTCCCAACCCATGATTCTCTGGACCCACTCATCTTGCTCGGACATCCCACTTGCCCGTATGAAGAAAAGATCCACCCTCTGGTGATATAAAACTCACCCTGCAGCAATTACAGTCGACAACATCCTGGAAGGGAACTAGCCAGTTCATTATAAGAATGAAATCATAGTCTGTCATCTCTAGGACATAGAGATCCCATAGAAAGTGATACCCGACCACCTCTAAGGACACTACTTTCACTGAAGTACACTAGCACTCCTAGTCCCCAATGGTGTATCTAGAGTTAAAGTATCGGTAGAGTAAAAGATGAAGAGCCCATGTCTCTCTACAATAGTAACATAGATAAATCTATGGGAATCCCCTGTATCAAAAAGCGTAGAAGAAAAAACATAGTCTACTAAGATCGTACATCAAACTATATAGGGTCTGGGATCTTGCTCATGCTGGGTCTGCTCCACTGCAAATGCCTAACCTGTACCACGACCCTGTGACCCTGCCTAACCACTCTGAGCTGATTCACCCTATTGTTGTTGAAATACAGGTGACTGACCACAATGATCTCAACCACCACATTAGTGCGAATGGCCGGAAGAACACCAGTTTCCAGGATGGTGAGAAACTGGTGGTGCTGCTCCTGAACGAGGATCCATGGATGAACCCATGTCACCAGATACTGGTGAGAAAACATGATAGAAGAGCCAAAGGTGACCCATCTTGCCACAATATCGGCACTCCAATGGGTCTCTCTGGCACTATGGCCTCATATTCCCTTCCCTTACACACTGGTAGCATACCACCTAGCTACCAGAAGACGTATCTCGCTGCCTCGGATCACTGCCCATAGACTCTCTACGGTGCTAACTACTATCAGCTGGTGAAGAAGTAACTCTGGAAGCAGAACCGCCCTGGCACTCAACTCCGGAATCTCTCATATTGCGCTCTGTAATCAGTGCCTGGTTGATGATGAAAGCGATGAAAGCCAGCCAAAAGATATTCACCTGGGAGTAGATGTCCTTTCTGAGGCCATCCTCGAAATTCCTTTCACAAAATAGCCTATCTCCTCCTAGGAAGGGTGTGAAAAGCAGAAGCTCGGTGAAACGAGATGAATACTCTATGATATAAAGAGTAACCTAATCTAGGCTCATGAAATCCCAGGCTTGGTCGGACCTCAGGGTCTCTGGATAGAAGTAGTTGTAAAAGACGCGTTGAAACTCCTCTCATGCCATAACCTGCTGATGACCCGCCTATGAGATCACATCCCACCACCTCTTGGAGGAGCCTCATAGAATGTAGGCAGTGATCTTGACCCACCTTTGAAGAGGTGTCTCTAGATTCTGAATGATTTTCCTCATGGCTTCTAGCCATGACTCTAGAGCCTGAGGCCCTCCTTCCCCTAGAAAGGTGGGAGGATGATGCTACTGGAAAACCCGGGTCTAGTCTACCATAGTCGAGGCATGAGGTGGTGCTCTCTGGAAGGTCTTCATCATACTCAGAAAGGATTCTCTAAACTGTGCATCGGCGCCTGTAACTAGTATCACTGCTGGTTCCAAGGCTGACACAACAGGAGAATCACCAGTAAGTCCCTGACCAGCCATATCCAGTGTCTAATCAATGCCTTGCAACTGGTGTACAACCGAAGGACGTCTCGGTGCCATGTCTATGCAAAGTCAAACACACACCTTATATGAACATTATCAAGGGTAGAAAACTAGGATCATAAGAAGGGAACATGAGAAAGAACTCATTCAAGTTTTACAAAACATGACTACACGACCTGTATAAAGGCTACACAACATGTTCCCTTAATTCATTTACATGGGCTTGCACTCTTTCCAAAACTGGTCATGTAACACCCCAAACACACAACATGTTATCCTATCACATGGCGTGTACCTGAATCCTCTTCCCCTGCCTGAGTCCATTTACACGGTTAAGCCACATGACTCTCCTCAGACAAAACTACACGGCGTGTTCAAGGTAGACACAATGTGTACTCAACAATATTCATCTGGACCATATTGTTAGTGACACAGACTGTGTACCTAGTTCACACTACACGGCATGTTCTAGAAGAACATGATGTGTACTAAGAAGTCCCAACTGACCGTGTGGTCAGCTACACGACTGACTACACGACCGACAATACACGGTGTGTTCTAGGAGGACACGACGTGTATGAGAAATGATGACACATACCCGTGTTGTTTGTGACATGGCCAGGTACCTGGGTCAGACTACACGACATGTTCAAGGTGGACACAGTGTGTAAAAGAAGAGACTCCACCGACCGTGTTGTTAAATACATGGCCGAAATCCTAGGATTACACTACATGGCATGCACAAATGGTACACGACATGCTCTCACAAGGTTTTCCCAATCTCGTGTCTCTTCCCACATGACCTGTGACACAGTTAGAGAATAAATGACTTGTATAAAAGTTACATGGTGTGTAATTAAGAAAAACTGTTTCTTCCCGAATAGAAGAACACATGGTGTGTAGTCAAAACTACATGGTGTGTATTCTAGGGTTTTCTAGATAGTAAGCCTCAGAAACTTCTCCAGAGCCCAAAATACACTAAAAGGAACACTGAAACTGCAAAATTCTGATTCGTGAGGGCCCACCCTCCCCGCGAATAAATGTTTTCATCTTTTACAAGTTACAAACAAGGTAAACCAGTCAATAATCCAGGAAATTCTGGTTCATGAGGGCCCATAACACCTCAAGAACCAAAATTTGGCATTCATTCAGGTAAAACCTTACACAATCAATGCTCTAACAAGAAGCATATATTTTTATCAAGGCATCTATCACAACAGCATGCATATTCTACAAAACATGTATCACAACTACATGCAATTGCTAATGCATCCTAGATGACATGGAAGGAATGCATGACATGTGATTTCTAGAAAGTGCATATATGATTCTTGAGATGACATACCCTCATCCCATCAGGTTTCAATAGAAGTAGAACCTCAATAACATCAACAGTAACATCACAAAACATGTGAATCACTAATAGTGAAATCAAATCAACTGTAATAATCACAAAACCAGAAAAATTGAAATTAAACAAGGTAGATTGGATTTTCCCTGTACACTGGTTAGCTACTCCCATTCAAAACTCATTAACAAGTACCTATTCTGTCTTATCCCTAGATAAAGGTTCCAAACAATAAGTCAAGAGAAAGTACTTCCTCTAATACCGCTTTGTAACTTCCTGGTTCCGGAAGCCACCTAGAGACGCCCCATACCTGGTCAGTCACATGGACTCAAGCAGATTTCCCCAAATGCCAGAGGCTGCCGACTAGCAGTGAGGGCCTTGGGTGTGGTAATGGGGAAACTATACCCTCATTGGAAGAGTACACAGTGGAAGTACACAAATACATACAATAGTGGAAGCAGTAAATACCAAACAACAATAACAACAGAAGACTGATAAAGGAAACAACTGGAGAAGATATATATATATATAAATGATGGATGATACATATATATCTATGAAAACATCCAAACAAGTCACAATGATGTAATACAACAGTTCTAAACCAAAGTGAAAAAGAAGGTAGATAAACTCCTCAGCATCACATGAAATAGTTTGGTCTCATGCTCTCCAGCTCCACAACAATCAAGAACCTGTAGTCGAAGGGCACTTTACCTTATCTATACCTGCAACAATATAATCTATTTGGGCCCAAAATCATGACCCAAACAGGGTGTGAGAAAATATCCCAGTAGGCAACCACCCGAAGACCTGTGCCTAACCGTCTGTGAATGTATGGCAGGAAAAAGTACAAAAAGCAGTAAACAAGATGGTACACAGAAGCAAACAATCCACAGTTTCTAGCATATAATGTTCAAACAAGTAAGCAACCACTCAATAAAGTAGAACAAATAGGTAACACTCTTGGTAGTTCTCATTGCCTAACCCCTATGGTTCAACAAACAAGTACTAGCATCCCTCTAGGAGGCACACACAGTCTAACCCCTCTGGTTTAGCTAATGAATAGACTCTATGGGGAAGCACTCACTTTCAATTCCCCCTATAGTCTCGTATCATACTAAAGTATCTCTAGGGAATCACTCAAAGACTCATTCGCCCTGTGGCCGAAATCGAGGAACTACAGAAACTCTTAGGAAGAACTCAAAATCAATTCCCCCTATGGTCTTGCATTGTTTTATAAAGACACATTGGGGAAGCCCTTACGTCCATTCTCCCTGTGGTCTACAAAACTAGGTTCTCATGGAACTGTGTAAGTCAAACATGTATAGCACGCGTATCACCCCAAGTAAACCTCAAGAACTACATGGATTTAATTCTAAGGCATATCTTCATAAAAGAACAACAATCACACTATCCAAAAAACTAGGCACGGAACTAGCAATAGCCTAACAGGAAAAGCTAGACCAAACCGTCATAAACAGGAAAAACATGCATGGGATAATACATCAAATGAACAAAAAATTACCCTATTCACAAACATTAACCTCTACCCAGGCATACAAGTAAATTAAGAAAATAATAGGTGAAAAACATTAAACACGCAATACCTCGCTCAAGGGTATTGGTGGAATTTGAACATAATACTCAAATACATTTTATAGAAAGGTAGAAAACACCTACCTTGATGTTAGGAGATCAATATACATGATCCACGGGGCTTGAATCAACTTAGAACGTCGAATATCAATAAAAAATTCTAAAAAGTTCAACCCTCTATAACATGGAAAAGAGAAGAAATTGGGAAACGATGCTCTAGGAGAAGAGAGAACTCACCGCTACGATTCCAATCCACTCACCTGTGTTCGAATCAGAGGACAGATGGATATTTGGTGGCTCGTCAAAAATAGACAGCTGCATGGTGCTCTCAAAGGAAGACGACCTAGAAGAAGTCTATTATGGTGATTAGATGGGACCCTCGTGCATTTAATGAAAAAAAGAAAGTAAATGACATATAGTTTTTGAGTACACGGTGTGTACTCACCTTTTCCGTACTCTGCTTTAGGTGGCCTCCATGTCACCCCTATGTGGCTGTGTGTGTGGCCCTGACACAGCCAGCACACGACATCCAGTGGCATCACGGTACACATCATGTACATTATAAGTACACACCATGTAGTTTGAAAATTTCTAGATTTTCCCCCTTTCATAAAATATGACCAGAAAAGGAAGAACATACCTGAAAAGAAGATCTTGTTTCTTACACTTCAAATGGAATGGGTCGCATTGGTGAGGTTGGTCAGAGCTTCTGGTAGTGTCCTTCCCAGGGGAATGCTGGTGGTCATGGAGGTGGATGCTCCAACCGACCAAACTGTGTTGCTCCTGATCACCAGTGGGACCATCACAGAGGATCCTCCTGAGATCATTGCGGTGGGATCTGATGATGAGGACCGGTCGGATAGCCCCAGTTCTACCATGCTTGTTCAAACACTGAATGCGGACTCGACTGAAGAGTTCCTAGGGGATTTCCCAGAGTATGACCCTTCCAATCATGCCGACTAGGACGAGAAGGCCTTATACGAAGAGGATAGAAAGATATTCAGTCACTGATTGTTGAAGCTGATCACGAGGTTCATTAATGACACCCCAAGCACTATGGTTGGATGAGATGGACATACATTTCTCATGGCTGCACAAACTGTGTACTGGGGGAGTGGATGCCCAACGTCCTCACATGATCATCCAAGATCTTATGGAAGAAAATATTCGCTATTATGACCGTGGAATTGGTATGGGATGGCAGTGGAGGAAGGTTGTAAACCACATGAGGCTTCAGGAGGCTGAATATGAGGTCCAACAACTGTAGAATCGGGCAGACAAGCACTCGACCTCCCTCAACGTGCAATCTTAGCTAATATTGAAATTGAAGGCCCAACTGGGAGAAGCTGAAGAGGGAATGAAGTGAGACTTTGAGGAGATGATCGTTATCCAGACCGTCATGGAGAGGGCCCAGATTGTGGCTAATGAATTGTGTCCCCTCACTGCCGAGGAAGAGTGGGAGCTGAACAGGTGGCAGATGCTCCTGGACACCACTAGGCAGAGGGTGGCGGAGCTGCTACACTCTATTGATGAGGTCAAGCCTTCTATGGGGGGAGTCGACCCTCGGGTACTATAATGATTACAAACCGTCAAACATACTTTCATGCTTGGATTTTTTGATTCCATAGAATGCATGTGTTCCATTTTGTATGTTGTTTTATTTCATACTCATGATGTTCACGGAGCATCCAACGATCATTCCCTAAGGTCACATGGTTTGAGCCCGATATGAGAAACAAGGG
Organism: Viscum album; assembly: GCA_963277665.1. Taxonomy (NCBI): domain Eukaryota; kingdom Viridiplantae; phylum Streptophyta; class Magnoliopsida; order Santalales; family Viscaceae; genus Viscum; species Viscum album. The sequence goes on along the minus strand of OY728155.1, from coordinate 634,151,069 downwards.
ATGACCACCTTATCACCCCATCCAAACATAGAAGTGCAGACCATGATTCGGGAATCTGGGGCTTGAACAACTGGTCTGGATTTCCAGGGGAAATGGGAGGGACCTGACTAGATAATGAAGCTCTTAGAACAGCCGAATTACCATTTTCCCAGTGTTCTCTTATGCATAAACTGGGTAATTCCAGGGGCACTAGAATCAATACAAATAGATGGAAATCAGAGGTGTGAATCATAATACCTAGGATTCGAAACACTATGAGGGTGGCATGAAAATGAAGAATAATTGTTGGACACATTCAAAACACAATATCCTTATTAGGTTAGCCTAGAATGGGGATAGAAAATGAGGGATGACCGCTAACCATTTTTGAAACATGGGGCCTGACTCAAAATGCCATCCTTTAGCCTTCTGGAACATTGACCCAGGATAATAGGCGGGCCATTGGCCCAACATCCAGACTGTTAGGGGGTTCCCTTAGACATGAAAGAGGACTAGGGTCCGCATAAGGGGTACGAAAAGCATGGAATTTGGAAAGATGGTTTGTTCTAATAGAATCCAACACTCTTGAAATTACACCACTGTGGTGGGAGCACATTAGATGGGCGCATCGGTCTGGTCATGGATCATTCCTTATTTTTTTAGACAGGACCTCTCTAAAAGGGAACTGTTGCTTCCCAATGTCATCGTGGGGCATCCCGAACTTGTTCATAGCAATGCTATGGTTACATGGTTCTCCACAAGGGGTCAGGTCGAGGGCCGGAAATGAGGAGGAATAGTGTTTATGATTCCTGGGGCTGGACCCGAGGTTAAATTCTTGGGTGCCTTTACATATCCCATGAGGATGGGAATCAAGCCATACATAGTTCTTAAAGAGATATTATTTTATTGTCTTAGAGCTCGAGCCATGGATGGTAGAAAATGAAGGAGACATGTGGTGGGGGTAATTATAAAACCTGACGTGAATGGGAACTTTGGGTTCTGACCATCATGTGTTCCTTGGGGAGGTTTTAGGTAAAGGGACAAAAAAAGAGAGTTATTTTGGGCCTGAGGTAGGGTTCACGGACATTCCAACATACACCATGAGGATGGGGATCAAGATGTACGTAGTTCTAATAGGTGGCCTGGTAAGGTACTAGTTCCAGGGATAAAAGGGGTGTGCGAGTGTGGCCCTCGCACCAAAAGAAGCGGTATTTGATTTATCATGTTTGTTTTTTAAGGTGAATGGTTTTTTTGGGAAGCGATAGGCCTAGGATAGCATGTCCCAGCATCTCCACAAGAATCAATCCATGTAAAGGCACTGACAAATGGTATGGTGTGTGATCGATACCAAACATGGTTCCCCATTGAGTGAGGACATCACGATGCAATGCCATTTTTCTTCGTACCACCAGGATGATAATGTCAAAGTTTATGGTCATGTGATGGGACCAAGCATGCATTTTAATGTCATGCGACATAAACGTAGTAGAGACTAGGCTAAAGGGGGAATGTGCATGGTGTAATAAATCATACCTGACGTGAATGAGGACAGAATCTCATACCACACCGTATGCAATTTCATGAAAGAACCCTCGGGCCAAGGGGCCAAATAGAGGTAAGAGGGTAAGGGGAAGGAAAAACTAGCTCCCAATTGAGCTGTACCTGAAAACGAGATATCTGGGTGTTCCTACATATCCCATGAGGATGGGAATCATGTCACACGTAGTTCTACAAAAGGGAAATAAGAAATGATATTAGTTTAGGATCTTATAACTTGGACCATGGGGAAGCAAGACTATCCCAACTAAAGGCAGACCATAACCCAATTCCTAAGCCTACATGAGTTGAACTCGATGTAGTAAAAAAGGGTGGACAATGTATTTTAAATATGTGGATTATATGCAAAGGGGAAATCGGTGGAGCCCCGAATGACTGCCTTATCACGGCTTTTTCCTCCTAAGGTGGGGATGCGCACTGAGGAATAGTACCAAGAGTTTTGAATTTATACTTGGACATGATGCGGTGGAGAAGGATGTAAATCATGTAACCGATATTTTGGCTAAATGGGGTTGGCTTTATGATGGAGGATAACGGTTGACCGTGTTCGAAACACAACATCCATATCACATTATCCAGAAATGGGGACAAACAAATGCGCATGGACTGCTCACCATATTCACAATGCGGGACTTGTATCGATTTTTTATCCACAACCCTTGAGGAAGTTGGCCAGTAATGGTAGGAGAGCCCTTAGTCCTAGCATCCATGCCACTTGGGTGTCCTTTCAGGTGTGAAAGGTGATGGAATCCCTAATGAAGGGGAATAAGAATCCTAAGAAATGGTTGAAAGCATGTCCGAGTAGTGTCCAACATTCTAGGTACTAAACCTGAGTACCCTTAGGCACATTGGTGGATCACCAAAGAAGGCCGAGGGGCTCATATTGAGAGAAACCGATTTGAAAATAAGAATATAGAATATAGGTATAGAGAACTCCCAGGAGGGAATGGTATATGGCGTGATCATTTCCAACCCTTCGTGAATGAGGACATAGTCCCATACCACACCATATACTCCCCTAGGCCAAGGGGCCAAGGTTAAAGTAGGATTTCTGAGAGATGGGGTTGGACCTGAAGTCTATACATTCGGGTGGTCCTACGTATCCCATGAAGATGGGAATCAAGCCAAACATAGTATTTAAAGGCACATAGGGTAATGATATCCTAAAGAGGGGGGGGTGTATGACACAATGAGTAGCCCGACGTGAACGAAGACATAACCCCACTCCACACCATAAAAACCTAAATAGGAACTAGGGCCAGGGGCCTGAGGATGGGCCTTGGTCGAAGGGGCCGGGCCAGTTTGTAGCTTAACGTCTTGCAGTGAGGATGAATGTGGGTAGGATACCCCACATACAGGAGGTGTATGGAGCCGCTAGTAACCCGATGTGAATGAGGACTTAATCCCATGCCACACCATACAATCCTAAATAGGAACTTCGGTCGGGGGCCCGAAAAGGCCAAGGGACCTGAGGCTGGGCCTCAGTCGGAAAGGGCCGACCAGTTTGTTGTTTAACGTCTTGAAGTGAGGATGAAAAGAGGACACAGTATCTCATCAGGGAATCTGTACGGCATGGCGAGTAACCCGCTGTGAATTAGGACATAATTCCATTCAAAATCATACACTCCAGGTAAGAACTTGTGGTGGGGCCCAAGAAGGATGAGGGGCCTGAGGCTCGGCCTCCGTCAGGAAGGTCATACATCCTCTTGTGAGGTTACCACCTCATTACAGCTCATAATCCCACGTGAGCAGTGCTCGGTGTGGGAAACAAGGAGTTGGTTTTGGCTCTCCCTGTTATATGGGGGTCAACATGTTGGCTATTCCTAAACGGAATTTGTCACTTTGAGGTACAACGAGGAAGAATGAACCACTACACTCGGTGTTTGGGACATCTTGGGGTGGCCCTAACAACACAAAAATCTGTTGACCATGTTCTAAACACATCATCCCTATAGTGACCTGAACCGTGAACAACAAATGAGCATCAACCACTGCCCATATTTGCAACGTGGGACTTGTATCGTCTTTTTGCTCAACATCCTCGAGGTCATTGGCCCGATATGGTAGGAGATCCCTTAGGCCTGGAATCCATGCTAATCGATATCCCTTTTGTACATGAAGGATGATGGAGTCCCAATCAAAGGAGTGGGTGAAGAATAGCTGTACCCATACATTTTAAAGTCAAGCAGGGTGGCAAAAGAGGCGGACACCTCTGTGAAGTAGGACGTATGGCCAGATCGAGATGAGCTCGATGTAAATTGGGGAAAACGTCTGCACCCCATCATATGTCTTGTCCTGAGGGGAAGATTTTGGCATTTGGGTTGGGCCAACAGATGAAATTTCTGTTCTTTCCTACGTATCCCATAAGGATGAGAATCAAGTTATACGTAGTTCTTGAAGGCCATGCAGTTTAACTTCATGTGGTGAGGACGTGGAAGGATAGAAGAATAGGGATCAGACACATGGTGTGACTGTTATTATCCTATCATGGGTGTGGCTAAGGAATCCTGCACCATATCATGTGAGGATCCTCCAAAAGAACTATACCCAGGGATAATAGTCAATGAGAAGTGTTTGGGTTGGTCTCAATATGTAGTGTCTAAGCATTCATACGTATCCCATGTGAATGAGAATCAGTCCATACATAGTTCTCAAGATGCAGTTTAACATCATGCAGGATGATGCACAATTTAATGTCATGTAGTATTGAACAGTTTATGGTTATACTGGACCGGCATGTAGTTTAGGGTCTTGCGGGACCATCCAGTTTAAGGACATTCAGGACCAAACAGTTTAGGGTCATGTTAGACCTACTAGCTTAGTAAAAGTATTTCATGAGAAATTTGTCATTGGTGGGAGGAGTGATATGCTCACCATCCATGGTCACCAGGGAGTATTATCTATTAGGGTAAACCCTATGGATTATGTAAGGTCTTTACCATTTGGGCTCCAACTTGGGTGGTTTCCTGCCAAGGATCATAGGCACCCTAAGGGCCAATAACAAGTCTCCTTGTAGGAATGAGTAATGGAGAACCTTTTTGTTAAAGGCTCTAACTATATTATTCTTAATCCTTTCCAGATTGTGCAGGGCACCAAGCCTATTCTCGTCAAGCGCTTCCAATTCAGCTAGGAAAATTTCAGCTACCTTATCTGGTTTCTGCTGGTCATAGACCGTTATTTGTAATGAAAGCGGCTGAATATCGATGGGCAGGACGACCTCAGCTCCATACACCAGGGAATATGGGGTCACCTGGGTGGAATTACGAGTCGTCGTCCGATAGGCCCATAGATCATTGGGGAGATTGTGCATCCAACTATTCTTGTTATGACCAACCATTTTCTACAAAATGTTAGAGAGGGTTTTGTTGAATGCCTCGATCTATCCATTCGCCATTGCATGGTAGCAGGAGGTATGGTTCGAACAAATGTTGTACTTGGCGTACAATTTCTTCAACTCGACTGCTTGGAATCCCCTTTCACGTGAAAATGGGGCACATCGCTCTCAAGGGCCAGCTCGAGGCCAGTAATGAGGGCCTGATACTCGTCCTCATTGTTAGTGTAACCCTCTGAAAACAGTAATGAGAATTGAAGAATGGATTGCACAAGGGCGATGAAGACGATACCTAGGCCTACTCTGTTGAGCCTTGAATCATTGAGTCTCTTTCTGGTGGGGCTCTGGGAGGCACCATCAAAGTGTTTGTGCCAACATGGGATGGTAGGATCTACCAAGAGGATTGTCTCATCAGGAAAATCTAGGTCAAGGGACTGGTCTGCGGGGGTTGGATGGGTAGCTAGAAAATCTTCCAATGCTTGTCCCTTGATAGCTTTCTGAGGCATGAACCTGATGTCGAACTGTGGGAGGATTACTACCCACCGTGCTAGAGGGTTAGCAACATAGGTCAGTTCAGAATGTACTTCAACGGGTCTAGGCGAGACAATAGTTGTACCTCGTGGTGCTGCAGGTAGTGTCGCAACTTTTTTCATGGAAAATATGAGTGCAAGGCATCTCTTTCCGATGGTGGAGTGTCTGATATCCGTATCGAGGAGCATGTAGATGAGGTAGTAGAGGGTATTTTTCATCCTCTCATTTTTCTTCTAGGCGATAAGGGAACCAAGATATCATTCCATGGTAGTCACGTATATGATCAATTGTTACACGGGGGTGGGTGGCATCAAGACCAGAGGCTGGAGTAGATACTACTGGATTTCCTCGAATGTATTCTGGCACTCTTCGTCCCACTAGTAGGATGAGTGTTTCTTCATGAGCTGAGAAAAGGGCTTACAATTTCCAGCCATAATTGCAATGAATCGGCGTATGTAGGCTAAGTGGCCTTGGAAACCTTGTTGATCCTGAATATTTCTTAGGGGAGGCATCTGGCTGATGGCCTTGATCTTCTGGAGGTCGATTTCAATTCCCTAGTACTTCACAACAAAGCCATGAAATTTCCCATAGGTGACCCCGAAGACACATTTCAACAGGTTCCTATTCTGGTGGTGGGAACAGAGGAGTCTGAACACTTTCTCAAGGCCCTTGAGATGTTTCTGGTGATGGCATGATTTGACCACCATATTGTCCACATAGAATTCCACCAATGTCTCAAGGATTGGATTGAATATGAGGTGCATGGCCCGCTTCTAGGTGGAAAATGAATTCTTCAGGCCAAAGGGAATAACCTGGTAGCAGAAAGTACCTTGGGGTGCCCTAAAAGTGGTGGACTATTCATCCTTGGGGTCCATCAGAATATGATTACATTCAGAGTAACCATCCCTGAAGGAGAGTGCTTGAATCGCAGATGTAGAATCGATCAATAATTCCATCACAGGAAGGGGAAATTCATCATTTGGACACTGGCGGTTGAGATCGTGGAAGTCGATGCAGACTCTGATCTGTCTGTTCTTCTTCCTGACCAGCACAATTTTGGTTAGACACTTGGGGTACTAGACCTCCTTGATGAAGTCGGTTTTTATGAGCTTGTCATCTTTGGCCTTGACCATGGCACCGTGGGAAGGGTGGATCTTTATGGGAGGCTACTTTAACCCATAATGGTTTGCAGGAAGACCGAGGCAGTGCATGGCTACCTAAGGATCTAGTCCTTGGGGAGTATGGTGGTGCTGATCAATGTGGGTCTCAGATCTGCCTCGCTACCAAGGTTCACCTATACCAGTTCATCGATCGTGGTGGAGACGCCATCTCCAAAGGCATAGGGAGTGTCCTCCAGATCCTCTTCTTCGCTTGTGGAGGGGAATTCCCATCCGGAGAAGCTTCCTCTGGGTTGGTGGATCCCGACGGGAGGCTGGTGCTATCCTGGGTAGCGGTGGACAGTGTATCGAGAAATTCACGTGCTATTAAAACCATATCAATGAAGGCAGTTGATCCGATCCTATCTGGTCTTTGGCCCAAGGTTCCGCGATTGACAATATCAAAGTAATAATGGTGTGTCAGCTTGAGCCAGTTTATTATAGCTTGGCGAAACAGACACTTATGATGTACGCCCATTTCCATGGGGCCGACATCCTGATTCCGTACGGTGGTTGGAGGCTCCAGGATTACCTGATACTGGCTCGTGTAGGAGTACGAGGTGATTTCCTACTGTCACCTGGACATGGGAATATGCTTCCCTCTTATACTAGAGACAAAAAAACATTGACCAATGTCGAGGGTTTTTGGCCTCTAAATGATGGATTGGTAAGACGTAGGTGTCATCCATACCTACCCACGGGTTAGTTGCAAGAGTGATGGGCTCAACCTGACTTTCCTGAATCTGCTTATCCTTACTCTTGTAATAGTCAGCATCCAGATAGTGGGATTCACAAGAGGAAAAAGGAGATGCATCACCTTGGAGTAAGATTTATTGACCATTAAGGGAGTACTTGAGGCACTGGTGATAGGATGAGTGGACCGCTGCATGCAGGTGGAGCCATGGCCTTCCCATCAATGCATTGTACGCTGTGTCCTAAGAGACAACCATAAAAGCAGTGCTGGAAACTAGTCCGCTGAACTGGGTCTTCAAAAGGATCATACCGACTGGGGTCCGCTCTATCCTATTGTATCCTGGGATCCTAAAATCAGAGGGAGTCAAGTCATCTTCGGATAACCCCAGCTTCCACAGTGTTTGCATCGGGATAAGGTTAATCCTGAAGCCGGTGTCAACAGGAGAGCGGTGAACCTCAACGCCATTAAATTGGATGGTGATGTACAGTGGGTGGATTTGCACCTATATGGGAGAGCCTTCATCCTCTACAAAGAATGAAATTATGGTCTGACATTCAGCATTCTTGACCAGTTCAACAGGAAAGGCTTCTACAGCTTTTACCTCTGTCTCAAATTGGAGGGGGATTCTTTATGTCTCATTGAGGGTCTCACACATATCTGGTGACATGATAAGGGATTCAAGGATGGAAATCCTCACTGGGATGCTGTCAAGGTGCTTGAGAACATCATACTTCTATGTCAGGTGAGAAAAGCTTCTTGTAATAAGGCCGCTCTATGACCGGATGCATGACAGGCCCTAATGGCCGGACCAGCGGCTGACTGGTGTTGGGTATATCCCACTGATCACTAGTCGAAGCCCGAATAGTAGCTTCCAGATGAGTTCTAGATGACTGAGATCATCCAATACCAGGGCGAGGCTAGTCGCAACCTGGACGAGGTAGTTCTGCCTAATCTAGTAGCACAAATGGTGGTGGAGGCAGGCCCAAAGACACCAGATGAAGAGGCTGCACGTGCTGAGTTCTGCGCAGGGTCTACTGTCTGGTCTCAGTGTCATGCACGACATGGCTAGAGGTGCCAACTGATATGCCTCGATGACCCATATAGTCGTTCCTCCACCTATGTTGGCATCGGCTGGGGACATTGGGGAGGTTTTCCTGGCACTCTTCGTTGTCAGGAGTCATATAGGGGTTTACCAACTCCTTGGTATTAACCGAAGCATACCCTTGACTATCACTAGAAGATTCATCCACGACAGGGCGGATTTTGGGAGGAATCCTCATCTCAGGGGGAATAAAGATACCGAGAGTGTGGGACAACGATGGCATTGGTGGGGCGCATTGCTTTCCCTTACGTCGCCGATACTTTCTCTTCTAGGAAGAGGTCGGCTGAGATGATGATTCAGAAGAAGTGGCCGCAGCTTCTGAAGGCTCTGGCTAATCCAGGATTTCCCAAATGATGCCATGGGAATGAGCGAATGTTTTTAGATCCATCTAGTCATCATACTTCTGGGACCCGCGGTTAGAAACCTATATCCACTCGCCTTCGATGCCGCTACTATTGTCTGACCTTACAAAGACACCCACAACATATGTCAGGGTCGGGCCCATCCTTACTATATAGTTATCAAGCTGGTTTTTAAGCCAATCTTTGAACACATAGCACCGATTGATAGTGTTCCCTAGAATCCAATGACAGGGGAAGTAGTTGGGGTGATCAGTGTGGTTCACCTCTTCTGGACTTCTACACTTAGGCAACCACATGACCCCTTGTTCAAAGGCACATCTTAAATAGCCAAGGACCTGATTATCGTTGAATGAGTAGGTTTGGTTTCTTCTATCCGGAAAGGGGTTCCTTGGAGCATGGCCTTGAAGAGGTGCTAGAGGCGCCTGTCGAGGAGGGGGACCATGACTGTCCCACCTGGGCAGTGGCGGTGCATTCGGCGGGGGAACCTATCGATTTTGAGTAGGACGCTACAGAGCCGGAGGCTATGCCTGAGGTAAAGGACCCCTGGGAGACTGTGGGTCAGGTGCCACTGGTATCAATTCTTGTTGCCTGGGAGCTTCTATTTGGGTCATCGTGGCGGGCTCAGCTCTGGTAGCCCTCATTACTAGAATTACAGGAGGCAACTGACATGCATGGATAGCCAATTGTAGGGATTCCTCCAGGCGCTGGGCCTTATCGAAGAAGTCTTGGAATCCCACAGGGTAGTTCTAGATGATCATGGAGGGAACCAGTTCCATCTTGATGTTCCCTACACACGTCGTTAGTAATTTCTCCCGATTCAGTGGCATGTTAAGGGAGTATGTGAGCCCCTTCCACCGGGCGATAAAGTCTTCGACACACTCATCAGGCCTTTGCTTGCACTTTAAGTGGTCTGTGATGCTCGTTTTCAGTGTGGTAGAGCTAAACTAGTAGTGGAATTGCCTGCAAAGGTCGACCCAGCTCATTACAGATATGGCGGGGAGCTGGCTGTATAAGACGAATACCGGCCCCTCCAATGTATGAAGAAAGTAGTGGATTTTGGAAGCCTCCTGCTGTATCGGAGTCCCTAACATAGGCCCACACTATGGGATGATGTGGTCCAGGTTCTATGGCGATTCACCCATCCAATTAAAGGGGGATAAGGTGGGATTCCTGAAACCTGGAGGCACTGGCATATCATCCACCCATGCCGGGTATGGCTTGCCATCTGGTGGGATTGCCACCTATCATGTTTCGATTGCCTCAAGGTGGGCTATGAGCACCACCATCAAATCACCTGGGTGGGGTTACCTTTCTTGACAAGGATCCCTAACCATGACCGTTTTTCCGGGTTCCTCAACATGTTAAAGAGGACCGACGACTCGTGGAGCGGCTGGTGGAGCGACTTGCGGGGCAGCTGGGGGAACCCGAGATAGATTCCGTGGATTGTTGTGCCGTTCAGGAGGGTTTGGTGATAAATACCACACCCTCTTACTGTGAGCTCTGGCTTCAGTTGTGTCTGCAGGAACAATAAGATTAGAGTTTCCTATGGGCAGATCACCGAGGGGATGTTATTCCTTCCCATGCAGTACTGGCATAGTATTGTCGTAGTCGGGACGTCAATCTTCAGTGTGTTCAGCCAAGAGTTCTTCAACCAACCTCTTCTTCTAAGACTATTTTTGGCACAATGTGGCCTTGTCGGGGTCCTCCTCCATCTTTTGCACTGAGGAGGACAGGTCGGAGTGTTTGACAGCTCCGACATTCTCTTTGCCTTTACCGGAATTCTAGTAGAGTACCAAAGCCTCGGTGGGAACATAGAGACCTAGTAGGTTCCTCTACTGATGAGTAATCCTCCCCAATGGGTCCAACATTGGTGGAACTCTGTCAAAGGGTAAGTCTCCATCGAGAAGCTCCAACTTTTCCACCTCGTCCACTATGTTGGCCATGTAAACCATGACCCTTCTTGGGAGAATAGTTTCAATATCGCCAAGTGAGTCGGGCTGCTGCTGGATAGGACTGAAGAAGAGGGTAGCATACTTCCCCCAGCCATATATTTTCCGGTGGGTGGTCGCCTCCTTGATAATTTTGTGGAGTAACTTTATAATCTGAATGCATTAATACTGGAGGGCCTCACGGCGACCTGGTGACTCGGGGCGCTGGGCCACAGGGAGCACAACCAGATCGACCAGACGACATTGCTCGTTTATGTCTTCGAAATGATCTTGGCTCATTTGATAGACCATGCACTGATTAAAAAGACTGAAATTCATCACCCACAGGGTGTCGCGGAAACAATCAAGTTCCTATAGGGTGAGGGATTCTGGTATGTGGAAATTATATGCTACCATGGGCTAGAACTTATCAAGGAACTGGTCTGCTGTGAGGATGTTATGGAAGATCCTCGGATCAGATTCAAGGTTTAGACATTGATTTACCCACTCTTCAACTAGGGGTGGCTGAGGAACTAGCATCGATATAGAGGCGGACCGCTGGGATGGTAGGCTGGCCGGTGGAGAGTATGGTGAGCGGGCTGACTGGCCGCCGAATCTCAGGCTGTCCTATAAAGAGTGTAGCAACCTGACCGACATCTTGCAATAATATGGGCTGATGGCTGTAGTTCGTGGCTCAGGGGCTAGGGCTACTGGTGATGGGTCGCGATGCTGATCGCCCACCATTGTTCCCCAGAATAGTTCTCTGTGATCTCTTGTGGAGGTAGAGAGCGCTTCTGGTGATGATGGTGGTGATTGCAAGACTGTAACCTGCGGGGTCACCAGATTTTCATCTTCCTGGATATACCTATGAAGGGAGGTGGGAATCTTATGGACCTCACATTCTAAGAGTACTAGAATGATATTCATTGTTCTTGCCCCGACCCTTGACTCAGATGAGTGAGGGGAGGGTTCCCGAGCTAAGTCGTACTCCACTTCAGAGTCTGAGAATTATACGGGTTTGATCTTCATCTGGATCTTCTTATAATTCTTCTTATGGCAGTGACGACCCGTCTTCCTTCCCCTGGGTGGTTCCTCAGGATAGGGTAGATTTCCGATGTAGGTTCCTTCGGCCACACTGGTGCTAGGGCAGAGAGGGTTTCCACCCGAGAAAGCTGGGGTGCGAGGAGCACCAGGACAAATGTCAAAGAGTACATGGGGAGGACCTCCATGGGTAGCGTTGGAGCGGGCAACACCTCCGCTAGAACTAGAAGAAGCATGGGTAGGACCTCCATGTTTGTTTCCCATGGTGGCCTCAGTATGAGGAGGGTCCTTGTACTAAGCTAGCTGGACACGGGTAAGACCTCCATGCTGGGTGTGGGTGGAGCGAGGCTGGCCCTCACACCTCTGGTTACCGAGGCGAGTAGAACCTTTACCAGCTGCAGAAATGATATGGGGAGGGTTCACATGTGGAAGAGAGACCAGATGGGCGATGTACCTGCACCAGCGGTCAAGGGTAGGAGGAATGACTTTGTACCCATTGTAGTGGGCACATGAGAGACCCCCGCGCTAAGTGGAACCATCATGGGGAAGACCATCATTTGTGATGATGGTGGCATGGGGTGGACCTCCATAATGTTCCTCGAAGCGGGGAAGGCCCAGGATTTCTTTGGTAGTGGTATGGGGAGGACCTCCGTACAGGGTGTCATCATTGTGGGTTGGTTTGTGGCAGCCACTGCTGGTGCCAGAAGCTAAGATATTTAACCCAGCCTACCCGTGGGGCGATTAGGACCTTGATCCTGATTTGGAGTATAAGTGTACCTTCTCATTGTAGGAAAGGAACTGATGATATGCCTCGACGATGGCTCGGGCCACAATAACTGTCGACGTTGATGCCCCCTGGAGGGCGTCCTCATCTTGCGCCCGACGTTGGCGTCAGGTCCGATGGACTTGGCCCAGTGGTGCAGGTGCATATCTTACCTTCTCTTCATCCAGAAAAACTAGGTGTCAGTGCTTATGTGGCTGGGTGGGAGCCATAACTGGGAGCCCTAGGAATGGGACTCTGACTGGGCTGGCTCGGACATCACCTACCTCATCAGCATAAGGCAGGGAGTCGTCAAATAGTTCTAGGGTGAGGATTCCGAAATGGTTGTACATCGGGGTGGGGAGAAATGGCTCCCTGCGCGGCCCTCAGGGGAGGCATTGGTGGTGAGGCGTAGATGCCTCCAGATCCATACATTCCATATCTTGGGTCGGGATTATGCCCTCCTCCCCATACCGGTGTACAAGGTCATTGATCACCCTTCACTGGATGACCTCATATGGGAAGAGGGGGCGTGGACGCCCCCGGGCCATAGGTGTAGAGGCTGTTGCAGAAGTGGTGGAACCGCGTGGGACTGTCGCGTTAGCGCTACCCCTACGTCGGTGCCGATGTGAAGGAGGTGATCGCGTTCTAGATGCAACAACATGATTCATGAGAGTAGGGAGATTAATTCATCAGTGCTGAAATAAAAAAGAATTGATGACCAATGCCCCATCGCCATCCCGTCCTCCATGGCCGGTAGGAGGGATCCATGATGACAGTGTCGCAGAATGGGATGTCTAATGTTCTGCTGCCCAAACGTCTGTTGAGTTTCATGCCAGGCCCACTATTTGCTTGGTAGGACCCAACACTGGATTGCTGGATCCGGTGACACGTCAATACATTGATTCCCCAAGTGCTACTAATCTCTATATTGAGGAGATGAAATTCACGTTGGGTTCACCATCTCTATTTCCGATGATTTCGCTGGGGCGCTCACATCCTTCTGTGGAAGACGCACAACTATTTCCCCGCATTCCCGCTTTCTAAAGGCGGGCAGAATCCGCTCTTTATGCAGTGATGCCTTCTCCTTGGTCGAAACCAGATGATATGATTTAGGTTCGTACTTCTATGGATTCCTCCTCGGAAATCATCACCTAGTCTTGGTCTACCTAATAGACTTAAGACGTTGTTCGTGAAACACTTCCTGGTGCAATATCTTCATGGACACTAGTTAATTACACTGCTTTTGTCAGGACATTCCAAGGGGTCTGATCAGGGCAGCAACCTTCGGTTAGGGGATTAGTCATGTTGGGCATCACTGGTGTGTCTGGACACTAGGGGATTGGCATGTCTGTCTTCTGTCCCTTATTACAGGGCTTCTCGAGGGCATGGAAGCCTGATGCATCCCACATCGAATGTGAGTAATCATATGCAATGGGAATGTATTTGAGGTTTTCATGATCTTACTATGTTTAACAAAGGGTATGCCGCATGTTTAACATCAAGCAGAGACAGCTCAGGCTGATCAGAACACTGACGAGAGTGGATCAAATGGAGGAACCCCCAGAGGGAACATTGGTGTTGAGGCCAACGTGTGGTTGAATTCCTGGTTACTATTGAGGGTAATGGGGTATGATGTGGCATGATCCCATTGTGATGTGGCGTCCCAAGTAAGAATCAAGATGGATGATGGAAGGTTTCGTGAGGGAGGTGGTGAATGGGATGGAACCACCATGAGGATGGCGATGGTTTTGGGCTTGAGACTCAAAGAGGCTTCCTACATATCCTTGTGGTAGGGAATCAAAGTCCATGTAGTTCATCAGATGACGACATTCCGCCAATTGGGGGTCACAATGGCTTACCGCTGTATGGAGTCATAGTGGCTTACCACTGGATGGGGTATATAGTTTAACTTCATGTAGGACGGGGAGCGGACCGACATGAAGTGTGTCAGAACTACTGGATGGTGGGCTTGAACCTCAGTGAGGCTTCATACGTACATTACCATAGCAAGGATCAATATCCTGGTAGTTCCTGTATGGGGCCGGAGTCAGTGAACCGATGTGAATTAAGGACTTGGTGTCCAGGTGGTTGGTGGGATTGGACCTCAGGGAGGCTTTCTACATACCTTACCTTGGCAAGGATCAAAGACCATGTAGTTCATGTATGGGGAATAGAACTGAATGGTCAGAACCAATGGGTTCTGGGCATGAGCTTCGTGGAGGCATCCTACGTACCCTACCTTGGCAGGGATCAAAGTCCACATAGTTCAGGATTGGGGCATGGTACACCAACGTGATGATGGTTCAAAACAATGGTTTTAGGGATTGAACCTCATGGATGCTTCTTACGTACCATGTCCTAGCATGGATCAAATTCCACATAGTTCGGGACAGATTTGTGGGGCTTACACTCTAGGCTGACCAAGGTGTTGGTAAAATGACTTGAAGACGGCCAGGATGACCGGGGTGGTGGGATTGAACCTCTGGTAGGCTTCTTACATACCTTTCCTTAGAAAATATCAAAGACCTCGTAGTTCATATGGTGGGAACTGACATGAAAGTGGACCTGGGGTCTGATGGTGGTTGGGCTTGAACCTCGTGGAGGCTTCCAACATACCTTGCCTTGGCTAGGATCAAAGACCATGTAGTTCTAGTGGGTGTTTGGGGCTTACTCTCTAGGAATCTCAGGGTGTTGTTGAACCGATGTGAAGATGGTCGGGACGATCGAGGTGGTGGGCTTGAACATCATGGAGGATTCTTATGTACCTCACCTTGGCAAGGATCAAAGACCTCATAGTTCATGGTTGGGGGTGGGGCTTACAATCTAGGCTTCCCAAGGTGTTGGTGAAAAAATGTGGAGGGGTTCGGAGTGACAAATGGGTGGTGGGATTGAGCCTCAGGGAGGCTTCCTACGTACCTTACCTTAGCAAGGATGAAAGACCACATAGTTCAGGTGGGTGTTGTGGGGATTACACTCTAGGCTTCCCAGGGTGTTGGTGAACCGACGATGAAGATGGTTGGAACGACCAGGGTGGTGGGATTGAACATCAGGGAGGCTTCTTATGTACCTTGCCTTAACAAGGTTCAACGACACCATTGTTCATTGTTGGGGGTGGGTCTTATACTTTAGGCTACCGAGGGTGGATTTCAGGGTCAGTGCTTTCTCTAAGCCCATGTGAGTCGTGTTCGGTGTGAGAAACAAGAGACAATAGAGACCAGATGATCATGTCATGAAAGGTGCGTCCATGGGAAGTACAATGGGGATTATAAGTGATCGCAACCCAAAAAGGAAACATGGGCTTATGCATGGTTAGCAGCCCGAAGATGTTGAGACTTGTTCTAGGAGCGAGGCCCGATGGGGACAAAGAACATCGAGTGAGGGATTTGGAACCAAAGAAAGGAGAAGCACCATTCCCCACCTTGCACTTTTCTGGCCTTGGGGACCAAATAAGAAAGGAGGAGCAGTGATGCTGCCTCCTACAAGAAATCTAGGGTCTTACACTGAGATGATTTCCCTTTCCCAGCAGACAAACATCACTCCCATAAGGAGGATATCATCCCCTGTGTAGACCAGTGGGCATGGAGAATGTCCATGGTGGGGGTACCCCACGTGCGAGGCATGGGGCGAGGTTACATTATAACGTTGAGTGATGAGGATGATGGTTCTTGGCATTTTAACATCCTACAACTCGGATGAGGTGGGTTTTTTCCGCACCCCTGGGACTTACATAACCACTACCCTCTAATCCTTGGTGTAGAGAGGGTACAGGAAAATGCGTTGATAGGGGGTTTCATGGAGCGAACCATTGGGGGGTCCACGTTAGCATGGCTATGCGAAGAAGTAATAGCTGTTAGCATGACTATGCGAAGAAGAATGAGGCAAATCAACGCAATGGGAAGTATCATCCAAGGGACTTTGAAATCACATCGGGAAAACCTGGGGGGCCACATTGAAAAAATAATTGCAAAGAAGAGAGGTTCATATGTAGGGGCCTTGTGAAGATCTATTGCTCTGCATGGCAGAGGGCACTTGCGAAGGGGTGTTCTTCGCAAAGTGGGGTGCCTCAGCCTAATAACATTTGGATCATGTGTACATGAAGGGTTTTTCATGAAGAATAAACGCTCTGGGATGACCTGGGTCCCCTTGGGGATCCCCATCCTTTACAGAGGCCCTTATTATTCGTGAAAGTCATCCCTCTCAGAAGAGGGGATCAAAATGAGACAAAGGGGAGGCACTTCGTAGAGCTTAAGTACCTCGCACAGGTCATGGTTCATAGAGCATAAGGGTGATTCACGATTCAGGATCTAGGAAGTCGAAAGGTCTGATTTTCTACCCCCTGAACTTGGGGGGAGGCTAGTATTTATAGGGGAGAGGCGACATGAAGCAGTGCTCACTTGGCACGAAGAGGAATTCATTTGTTTTCCAGTGCGTGGTGAATGTCAAATGCGGTCACAGAGCGTTACCGCCTCCTTGCTTCATGGTGGTTTGCGAACATCAATGGCAGTCGTGGAGCATTACCACCTCCTTTCTGTGCGGCGGGTCGCAAACATCAAGGGTGGTCATGTAGCGTTACCTTCTATTTGCTCCACAACGGCTCGCGAACGTCAAGGGTAGTCATGGAGCGTTATCGTTTCTTTACTCCATGACGGCGCGGGGCTATTGGGGCTCCACGAATGGTCTTCACGAGGCACCCTTTAGAGGCCTTCTGTTTATTTTTTATTCTTCCCACATATTGGCGCCAACACCCAACTAGGTAAGATGATATGATAGAGGATCCCAACCCATCCTCCAAGAGGGAAACAAAAAATCTATCTATTCTCATCTTAAAGAGGGTATCATAATCATATAATCAGTACGTAATGTCAAATTTTACCCTTATATGAAAGGACTAATGGAACCCACTCAAATGATATTGGTCCACAAGATGTTGGAAAATGTATCTAACTATTTTCACCATATTCTGTATCTATAACACTAAAACCAAATCCATCATAATTTTTTTGTTGAAAATCATTCACGAAAGGATATGTTCAGTCCTCCATATGAGTCTTGAGGATGGATATGTATGAGGGAGATGTCTTTAAGGGTAGTACCTAGTGTGTAATCGAGACACATAGTGTGTCTCCATAAATTGTTCCTAGGCTATGTGTCCTCTGGGTACTTGGGTTTTACAAGAGGAATACATACTATGAACCCCATTTAATATGATTTTTTAACTTGTCTAAACCCCTAGGTGTGTCCTCACACCCACATGGCCTAAATGGACTTGTCACCACACACAATGTGTTTATATTAGACTGGACCAAGCCTATTCCCTTTCATGTCTCAGTGTATCTCAACCCACTCCCATATAATTTGGTCGTGTACAGCCATATGGTCATTTCCCTTGATACAAAATGTGTGGCTATATCTTCAGCCACACGGCCTGGAAAACCTACTACGTTTGTACCCTAGTAAATGGCATATAGTCCCCAAAGTTCATCTTCTCTATATGGGAAGAACAAATATAATATAATACTTCCCAACACATCATTTGATCAGGATTTACAAATATGAAATCCCTATGATCTGCCCAAAACCCCTGATTTCAATCTAAAACTGACATGTATACCTTTAAGGAACCTATATCAGTCATGAAATGGATCTAAAACCTTAATACAACATATAATTGGGGATGATGATGTAATTATCATAAATAAACATTCTTCTTGATTAAAATAGGATGCTTAAGGTCTAACATTGACCAATTAGCTACAGAGCTCAATCTAGTGAAGGTCGACATCAAAAAATAGGTTTTGGTGATGCTTCGTCTACCTCGGTTCATCCATCACACAAGGGAGAAACCTACAACCTTCCTTCTACTCCTAAAACATAGGGGTATGATATATTTATTTATTTATTTTTAATTAAATTGAAAAATCATCAACATGTCTGTCAATGCTCACACTCAACCGGGGCACGTGACACTGAAAACATTATGAAATGCCTAAGTTAAAACCCATATTCTAAACTCAATCATGGTTAAAGAATTCATATCTGAAACATTGCACAAGAGGTAAAAAAATTCTAAAAATAAAATTATGTTTGGTATAGACTATTTAATATTTCTAATATAACTCCATTGAGGATATATAGACCTTGGAATCTAGTACCAACATAGCACATGACTTCATAAATATTCCATGAAATATTCCAATGTCATATAAAGAAAACCTAGAGTTGTTAAAATCTTCACACCTTTAGTATTTTCATATTAAAAATAAAAATCCTTGGAACATGGGGGGTAAAAGATATCTAAAATAGCTCTACCATGTTAGTGAGCCCCTCAAACGGTTCACATTCTATCTATTAACATGAACACTAGTAATCCACAACCCCAAGAAGGGTCCCCTATGTTCAAAACACAAACACAACTAGAAAAAAAAAAGGTAAATCCAAACCTACCAACCTACATAAATTAGTATAACAACATGAAATGATAAATGAACTTGTATCCTCATCCAAGATGAGTAGAAAAAACATCAATCCCTTTTTAAAATTATGGTAATAGTGTCCCCAGATACACCACCTATCTTAATAAAGTATACGATAACATAACCTAGTAGTCATCATCTACCCTTGGAAGAACATAACCCTTAACATCCATCAAAACTAGAAACATGAGTCCCATAAACTCTATCTCTTACTTGATCCAATAATTATAGTGGTGACCTTTAGGGACTCCCAAATGTGACCTCAAATGGTCCAACACTAATGGTGGAGTGAAAATTAAATAATGCCATTATAAAACCATGAATCATGTTTTCCAGAACTAGAATGGGGCACTCTACATGGTACAAAAAACCCTCTATAAGGTGTACAACTAAGGGAATGAAACTTCCTCATCACCTCATCTCATAGATCAATTAGTTTCATTGTCAATCCATATAAGGTCAATGTACTCCTCACCTTTGTAAAATACATCAAGAAAATTTCCAAAGGATATCTGGTAATCCAATACGTATCAATAGAATCTCTTAGTTGTGCATCCCGGCTTCACATTAAGATAGGAGGGGTAACAACTATCAACTAGATATATGCTACAACAACCTCACCTATAAGGTTAAATTAGAAAGAGGAAGTATTTTAGGTTACATAACTCCAAAAGTAGTTAAAACCACTCAATGAGAGCATCTTATACTATGACCACACCCTTGGTTGGCACCCAACCTAGCATGACCCCATCTTCTACTAGATCTACTCATATTCCAATGTCTAAATAGATATATCATAATTTGTGGACCACCCAAAACCGTAACTATATATAAGAGATCTCCCCAAGAAGCTAGTACTCTAAAATATTGTCTAGAATTCTTCTTCACGTGTCACAAAGGAAATTTTGAGAATAATACCATGAGGCTACCAATTAAAAATAATCACAGAAACCAACCAACTAGGGTTAAAAACGTAGTCCACAAGTCTCTCTTCCTTCTCTCAGAAAACCAAATTGTTTCCCATGTGTACACAATGGGTCTTACCCAACCCTCCATCTAAAAATCTCCAAACACTCCACATCTCATGAAGTTCTTTTAGCCTTATCTAATATGATATTTAAAATATTCAGATATTACCAAGGTGAAAATCTATGCAGAAATATGACTTTAAATGGGGAAGTAATATAATAATATCCTTTGGAAAATTTCCTAAATACAATAGCCAATATACGGAACCAAATTCTCAATGCATCTATTAATCCATGTGTTGTACTAGCCAGGTAATAAAAAAATTTCTATATCCACCCACACATAAGCACATCATGCACTGTCTAGTATCACTCCAAACCAACGGAGGAACTCCATACCAATGTATAGAAACACTACCACACCCATTGATGGAAACCATGTTATCATGGATGCTAGGTAACCAATCTATACTATGGTATAACATCATAGGGTATCTATTACACTACGAAAAGATTTTATGTGAGGCTCTCCCTCCACCAATGTTATGTCACACTATAGATAAGAGTATAGGATCTCTAATCCTATCTAATAGAGCCTCCAACCATATGGGTTCAACAAAAAGGTTCTACTAAAATTTTTATGCCTCAAAATAGGGCTACACATTGGGAAATGTGGATCATGAACTGATGATACTTTATCTTAGGTACTAAAGTCACATGCCTCACCCTGAACCACACATGAACCTCCAATATAAAAGCTCCATTTTCTTAAAGCTCATCATTTCCCTATCCCAAATTCCTTTCATAATATATGAATTCTCTTAAACCTATGAACTAACTCACCCAAAAACAAAAATAGATTGAAATCATCCTCCACACCTTGAAATATCCTATTTGGGAGTCACTGACTCTCCCACATGGTTTTGTATTGCGTTACAAAAACATGTCTCGATAGGGTTAGTGTCTTTCTTTCTTGTGAGTATGAATCAACATCAATCATCATAATCACTGGGCTCTAACAATTCCCCCAATCACCCTAAATAAGTCTTAGGTAATAAGTAGAAATAAAATTTTATCTCAAAATTTTATCTAACAATACTAATAAATAAAAAGAATTGATATGGATTGTACATCTAATGACCCTTGGATCCTATAAGGAATTGGAATCTATGGCCTAAAACTGTCCTCACCTCGATCATATAACTCTTTAAGCCTGTCATAGACCACTGGGGGTGTTCATGGAAATAGATCAAACCATTTTAGACCAATTTATACTCTCCTCACTCCTTCAATATATATTACATCATGTGGGACTTATTGTTGTGTCTATTAGGGTGGTCCATATATCATATTCCTCTCAGCAGACTAGTAGATCAAACAATCTTATTTTATATTTCCCCATCTATCATATGAGAAACAAAAACTCTCTCATGGTTATCTAGAACCTTCCTATGAGACTGGAGTCATAGAACCCCCATCTTGGTATTTTATTCTCAAGTATCTTTCACAACGATAACCATGATCCTACCATTAGCTACCAGGTACCAAGGTCTCAACTGTTATGTTCTCAGCAACAATATTCAGAATCCTCTCATCTAAAAACGTCTCCACTACCAAGGCCTTCTGGATCACCCCATCATAAGTGGAAACACATAGTGATATCATTGAATCCCTGATATCTCTGTATAATAACTATTCAAAGGACTATGAATGGAAAAAAAATATCTCAAACTATATATAGGGAGTAATTAGAAAGGATTGTAAACCTCACCAAATACTATTCCATAGTCATTCCACCCTTCCAAATATATATAATATCTTGGATACACAATGATATCAACATGGATGAAAAACAATCTTCCCATAAGAGTTAATTCAATGATTTCCATGTGAGTGTCATCTCAATGTGGGACTATGTCAATAGACTTCACCACCATCTGGATGATACCTAATGAATACTCCCCACTAAGACAACCATATGATGATAATTCTTCCTCATAAGGGGGAAAACACATGCGACCTCTTCAATCTAGTCATAAACAGCTTAAGGGTCTATCCCACCCTGATAAAATGGGCGTCGTGGAATCTAAATTTTAGGAACAACACTCATACTACTTGAATCCACTACTAGTACATCAAACACTAACTACTATAGAAATGGTGGTGGACTGACTTGTAAACCACATGGAGGTTCCTCCTACCATGAAGTCCCCTAAACCGAATCCACATCACTAGGAAGATCATCATCACTTTCCCATCGTGAAACCCTTTCTTTTACTCATTGCATTGGAATCCTAAAATAGAATCAAGATGCACCACGATCATGGAGTATATCTTGGGACATTACTCTAGAAGGACCCGAAAACCATAAAATAGTCTTAAATTATGTATGTTCCAATGTTTCCATGAAACCAGTACCTACATATTCTGAGTGAACAAGTATGTTATAAGAGTCTTGGTGAATGGATACATCAGCTAATGCACCAAAATTGAAGTACCTATCCAGAAAGAATAGATCAAGACATATTATAATGTTTCAAAAAAACCAAAACCTAGCTCAAAACAACAACTGTCAACACTGAATCCCCATAGTGAAACCTTCTCTCATACCACTCTATCATGGACCGACCCAATGCGTCCCACCTAGCTAGTGATGAACCAATTGAGAAACCCACAATCCCATATCCAATAAGCTAGGGGATGACATCCAATAAAAAGTATGCATGTCACAAATGTTTTAGGCCTAAACCTATGGTACTACTTTACATGAACACATATCCATATACATGTAACTATGTAGAGATAATAACACAACTGGTAACAAAAATTCAAGAGAACATATATCCCAAAATCATAGTATTGAAAATAAACTAAAATAATGAAAGTTCAAAACATAATAATAGTAAAAAAGGAAAATAATCAAACCTACATAGAAGGAGGAGACTACTATCAAATATGACCACCAATAAACACCTTGGTCTACCAACCTCACAATGTTATGCCTTCTCTAGGTCTTCTTAGATCTTCATCAAAAGCCATATCATATTCATAATATACAACTTGTGTAGTCACAACCCATATAGGATTGGGTATAATAGTAACCATTATATACCCCAAAAATATAAAATAAAAACTTCTAACTAAAAAGAAACTGTCTTCTTGACCCATAGAGAGAGGGTACATAAAACCCTCAAAAGAGAGGAAATAATATACATATTGACCCCTCTTCATCTATACATTAATTTTAATCTAATCACAACCTATTATTTCAATCATTACATGAGACATGACAAAATGTATCCCATTATGACCCAGATATAATCAATATAGACTCCAAATTAAATGGTCTAAACCAACCTGTGAGCCACTGAATTCTTCTCAATGGTACAAGGATTATATCTTCTATGAGAACTCATTCCACGAGCCTTTCCATCCTTGATGACACTCATATAAGTGATCCAAGTCATTAGTTATAGCTTTAGCATTGTTGATGTATCTCACTATGAATAAGATCCTAATGGAACATAGAGGATCCTAATTCTATGATAGGGTATCTAACCCATGACCTGTGGGGGCCTTTGAAAACCATAATATTTCCTATGGGATCTCAACACTCATATAGGGGATCATACAATAAACACTATGGAACCCATGAAACCAATATGGATATTTGGGGAGCATATCCCAAAGATAGGGGATCACACCCAGGACCACTGGGGGATGTGTCAGACCCTACCAGGACTCATATCCACGATACATAGTTAGGGGATCAATCCAAGGACCACTGGGATATACTGTAAAACCAAATCTAGATCTAAAAACCATGTAATGTTTCATATAATGGGAAATGTTGTAGGCCCTAATGAACTTCCTACTATTTTGGGGTCATATACACAATGATTTCGCAAAAAATAATGGGATAACATACTAGATAGGTGATCATCTCCTTAAGTATGATGGTAAAAATGATACCATAAACCCCACCTAGAGAAGATGATATGATAGAGGTTCCCTCCCCAGCCTCCTAGATGGATAAAAAAGCTCAATACACACTTATCCTATAGAGGGGATCATAATAATATAAAAAGAATGTAATTCCATAGTGCACCCTCATAGAAATGGAAAAAGTGATCCAACTCAACCGATAATGGTCCACACAATACTAGAAAAAGAATCCCACAAGTGTCACCTTTCACCGCATCTCTCGTAAAAAAAAGCATGGTTTCTATAATGTTCTACAGTGAATCACTCGAGAAAGGATACTCATGAGCCTCCATCCAAGATCTGAAGAAGGATATGTGGGATGGATATGTATTTTAGTGGATTAAATGTAATTTACCTATATAACAATGTATGTATCTTTAATCTAGCCTTATTTTCTCATTACACACTCTTGAAAATTTTCCCTTTTTTGGGTGTGGTTTCATTGGACATTTTTCTTTATTTGTCAGGGGTTTCTACTTTTACCATTTGTCAAAATAGGTTCTCTTATTTTCCATTCAATAAAGGGGTCTTGAACCTTAAACAGTTTAAAAAAATTCTTTACAAAATGTCATATGTCCTATATCCTTACACAAAAACATAGAGTTTTCTTCACCTACACATAGACTAGTTAGTCATGTTTCCATGAATGAAATACACCCTTATTACAAGGAGGGATCCTATATTACCATAACAAGATCATTCCCTTGGCCATTATCATGTATCATAATATTTTCCCATGACATCTAGCTATATATTGCTTGATAAAAATGTCCCTTGACATGGTGAGACTAGCTATGTCTTTGGTCACATATAATTGGATCACTTAATGACATGTACCCTCATTACACAATATGTAGTCCCAAAAGTTCATCTTCCCTGAATGAAAACAACACATGGTGTGTGCTCCTATACTATTTGTTGTTCAATCAGGTTTTTTGAATTGGAAATCCCTTTGATCCACCAAAAACCCCCGATTGAAATGTAAAATCCATAGATCTACTCATAGTGGATCCTAAGAAGTTGTAATTGTTCTCTAAAACCTTTATAAAATTCATAAATTGTTAATGGGATGTAAAACTCAAAAATCTTCATACCTCGTAGAGAAACAAAAAAATATTAGGGTCAAATGTGTTTCCCTAATGGTAATTCACCTCGATCTAGAGATGATCAATTTAAAAAAAAGGTCTAATAGTGCCTCATATACCTTAGTTTGTCCTTAGGTCTCCCTTTACACAAAGTAGAAACCTCCCCACTTATTTATACTCATGAAACCTAGGGGGTATATTGGTATATTTTTTAATGAACTAATATATCATCAATACACCCTTAAATAATCAACCTCATTTGGGAACCCAAAGTGAACAAGATTTATGTTATTCTGAGGCTAAACCCCAATTTATGAACTATACTACAATATTAGATTTACAATCCGAAACTCCAATCATTAGTTAAAACACATTTCTATAAAAACATAATGTGTGATATAAATTATTTAATTTTTTTAATATCACCATATTGAGGCACTCCATGCCCTATAATTAAACTCCCAACATATTTTCTATATTCTGAAATATTCCTAGAAATATTTCAATGTCTTGTAGGGAAAAACAGACTCATTATAGAAACATTGTGATCTAGAAATGTAATAAAAATGTGATATATCATATCTATTAGAGAATAATGTTAAACTATCCATCTATTAAAGGATTAAAGAGGTATGATTAGAAGATTTATAGTTAAAAAATAAGGCGAGGAATGTTATCGAGTCAAACTATGGCCATGCTACAATGATATGGCTTGAAAACCATGTATGTTTCCCATTAATACTGGAGTTAAATAACAAGCTTTTTAATGAGTTTCAAAATTCATTATTCTCTATTCATCCTCGAAGTATAATGATATATAGAGGTCTTATAGAGTATTTCTATTGGTATAACATGAAAAGGGATATTGCAAATATATATCTCAAAGACTGGTTTTTGAATGATTTAATATTCATATATATATGTGCTTAAGGTAATGATTAAACCATTAAATATTCTATAATAGAAATGAAAAAATGATACATTGGATTTCGTCATTGGACTCTTTAAAATATATAATATGAATAATGTTATGTGGGTGATTTTCAATCCCCATATGAAATAGGATAATTTTATAACTTGTAGATAATATTTATCTCTTGATTGGATTACTCAGTTATAAATTAATAACTCTGTGATATTTAGTGGAGTACTACTCTAAATCATATCTTATTGGGATATGAGGTCAACCATGATGTTTTGAATAAGTATTCAATTAGATCATGATATACTGTATATTTTTAGTAATATTTCTCATCCTTAGACAGAGTCACTCTAGGATGACCATTTAAACTCTAGAATACATTTCGAGAGATTCATCTATGTATTTCAAATGTCTTTGGGATCAATACCTTACTTTAGTATATTTTTCAGAGAATAATATCTGTCACTCGAGAATTCATAGGGTTCCTTATAAAGACCTTTATGCAAGTAAGTGTAAAAACCAAATGTATTGGGATAAATTTGGTGAATTAATTATATTGGGACCCAATATAGATGAGGAAATGTATTATAAGGTTATAACTATTTAATAAAACATACCGGCAGCTCAAATTTGAGAAAAATAATTATGCTGACAATCTTCAGTGAGATGTGTTGTTAGATGTTAGTGAAAAGGTATTCTAATGAATATCTCCTTGAAAAATACATTGAGATTCATAAAGAAGGGAATTTTGATAGCTTGATATATTGGTCCTTTAAAAATTATACATCATATTTGGACATTGTCTTATTGTTTCACACTTCCACTGAATATCTCTTATATATTGTGTATGTTCCATGTATCATTTCCGATGAAGTAGAAAATTAATCCTTCACTTGAACTGAAATAAGAGTTCATACAACTGGATAAATACATGTCTTTTGAAAAATTAATAGAGTAGATTAAATATCATAAAGATAATTTACTACAAAACAAGTCCATTATACTAGTTGAATATTCATGGGAAAACAATAAAATCTAGTGATTCTTGTGGGAAACTGAAGATTTGATGATGTAGAAGTATCCTAATTTTTTTGTATCAGTGTGAAGTAATATTGTTGGTGAAATTATTATAATGGGATAAGAATGTAATGACTTGATATTGAATTATATATGTTTCTATATATATATTTAATATTTTTATATCTTTCTATATGCACTACACTATGTTTAAATGAATCAATATATTAAATTATTATTATATTACCTTTATAACATAGACATTTAATTTGAGGGTATGAATATGAATAAAAATATTATGATATATATATTTGTGTGTGTTTTTGTGTGTGTTTCATACTCAATTCATATTTATTAATTAATAAACACTCAATTTTTGGTATAGTCATTTTATTTTTCGAAAATATGTTTTCTTTAAAAATGGTTTCCCTTTATTTTTTAAGAATTATTATTTTAATTAATTTATAGGAATTATAGAAATAAAATTTGAAAAAAATGATATCATTTTTAAAATCATCATGTCAAAATTATCTTGGGATTTTATTTATTGGATATGTCAAAAAACATTCTTCACATAATAGTAAAAAAATTCATTATTTATGAAATATGTTATATTTTATGATATTGCAAAGATATAAACATGATATATTTTTTTAGAAATTATATTAAGAATAAATTATGATAATATAATAAAATATCATATAATAAAAATCAAAACATATAATTTGTAATTTATTTCGTGATGAGCATGAAAATTATTTTCAGTGTCAACATAGTGCTTTTGCATTAGTGGAAATGTCAAATTTTGTATCCTAATGATAATAATTGGGAATGAAAAGTATATTAATTAATTGATTAATAAATATGATTTATAAATTATTAATTTTATTTATATTTTGATACTTCTTTGTTGTATAACAATAATCTTATCCAAATTCTTGTGCAACGCTTGCACAGGGATAGAGAAGTCAAAATAACATATTAAATTTGATTTCATCACATAAATGTTTGTAAATATGTGTATTGAATGAAAATGAAAATTTTATTTTTAAATTTATTAATTTATTTTTATAAAGATAATTTTATTTAAATTTTAAATTATTAAATAATTACCTTAAATGATTATTCGTCACTAACATAAATCTTGGGTAAGAAGAAAAAAAATCAAGAAAATTATTTTAAAAACATAAAAATTTATTTTATTTGGGTTAGTTTTAGTTTAACATGAACATTATTGATAAATATAACATATTATATATTTTTTAGTGGATTTTATTCTGATTCTATAATTTTATTTTAAAAAATCAATTAAATTAAATGTGCCAAAAATAACATTAATAGTATTTTACGAAAACAATATTTTAATACTTTTTTTAAAAAATAATTATTGAAATATAAAATTGTTATATGGTTTGGTAAAAAAATAATCCCTTATCCACTTTTGGGATAATTTTACTCTTATTGTCACTTTTTTAGCTCTTACAGTGTAAAAACATTGTTAACACAATAATTGTCAAAAGGGCTAATAGAGGGTTAAAAGAAAAAGATAAGGGTAAAAATCACCTAAATATTTCCAATTATAATTTTATGAGATTACTTATACTCAAACACATATTATATTATATTTATATATATTTTTAATAAATGTTTTACATGAAAAATAATTTATATTAATTTAATATTATAAGAAATTCTAGGAATTTCCCTCCCTTCTCTTATAAAAAGGACCTATTATTCACTATTAATCACACCAATTTAGAATTATTTATTATCCAATAGCTAAAATAATACATTTATATCTTCCTTGAACATATATAGATCTTATTTCATTTCCAAAAGTCGACCCTTTCAAGGATTAATCTTTAATCCAAAAGAGGATTCTCAACAACGATGTTCAACTCTTAATAATGTTTTTTCAAATTTATCTCTTTTAATACCTAATCTAAATCAATTATATCAATTATAAAATAATAAATCTATTTTACTTAATATAACAATACATTATTATTATTATGGGAAAATAATTTTCGATCCATTTTTCATCCTACAAAAAATGGATACAATGCCCGTGCGTATATTCGGCTTACTGTCTCCCTAAATCGGTGTAATTCGTTTTCATTTCTAATATGAATAGATTTTAATTATTATCTATTTAATTAAAATATAAGATATATATGATATAAAAATTATCATCTGAAATTTAATTTGTATTTACCTTTTTTCTTTCCATCCCTCAAAATGTGAAAACATCGTTCATGTGTATGTATGGTCTATCATCTCCAAGAATAGTGTAATACAAGTTTATATACTTATATTTTATGTATTAATAAATATATGAATATATATATAATAAATATAAATAATATAAATATCATGAATAATATTATGGATATGTTAGAACCATGATAATGGTACATTTTTTGAAATAATTGAATCAAATCATACAAGCAAACTGAAGCAGATTACCCCTAAAATAATTATAATAATAAATTATTATTAAAAAATGGGAGATAAAATTGGTTAAATGGGTTATAGATGATATTTTATAAATATATAGTACATTTTATTGTATTTATAATAAATCATAATTTATTATAAATTATATTAAAAGTGGTAATGAGGCAATTTGAACTGAGTTAATGGATTTTGTCTGAATTTTCACCCCATTATGTCATATTTGGTATTATGCACCTATTGTTTTTTTTGTGGTGTATATACAAAAAAAATTATGTATTTAACATGAATATAAATTTATTAATATTTATTAATGATTCATTTCAATTTTAATCTTTCAATGTATTGTTATTTTAATGTTACAAAAAGATCAAGGATTTATTTTCCAGTCTAACTTTTTTTGGATTTCTCTCATTTTCATTGATGGAATCTCAAAATATATCCTTCAAAAGATCTATTTAATTTTTATTCTTATGGATATTTAATGAGTTTACATATTCTCCTCTAATGTTTCAACCCTTTTTAAATTGACTAAAGTAAATACCTACTTAAAATAAATATTGATCTTATTTAACTTTTTGTTCGGTTATATTTTTCTACCATGTCATACTTTTCAAAATCGTTTTACAAAATCCCTTTTTTATTTACTAAAATAATTTATAAATGGTATTTTATATTTTCTTTAATTTGTTACATTGTTTTTAAATAATATTTATATTTTTATCTAAAAGGTTCAGTTTTAACTTTCATTATAGAAATTCAAAAGGAATGATTATTTTTAAATATATATGGTGTTAAAATATTTTCCCACTTCCATTAATGAGTTATGGTATTTATATTCCCATAAAAAACTAAATTTGTCTAAAAAATCATTAATGAACGATATTTTAATATTTCATTTCCATTTCTAAAATAGAAATAATTTTCGTTCGAATTATATATTTTTTATGATGTGATGATCATCTTTTATTACTTTTTTATTTTTTTTTCATTAACACTATCTTGAAACATCCAATTTATTATTATCATTGGATATTAAATCTCTATAAAATATCTATATTCTTTGTATCATGGACATATTTATTTGCATAAATTTTTACCATTTCTACCTACAATTTTTCACAATAAAACATATTTGATTGACTTGGGAAATATTGATATTTTCTAATTATTTACTCAATACATAAATATTTTAATAAGGAATATTGTAACGAATTGAATTTATCATTAAATTTTTAGTAATACATTGGGAATTTAGTGATGGGTGGTCTTAGGATTATATTTGTCCTTGATTCATCAGTGTGTATAATGAGATAAATTAGTTGGCCAAATTAAATGGGTTTTTAGTGCATACCTACCCATCGATTAAAATTACATGGAAAAAGGATTTAATGGTTTGTATATCATGATTTATGAGATCATGATATTAAATATTAAGAATTTATTACATTTAGAATTTACTTATTCATGATATTACTACATTGATATTATCAATATGATGTATTTAAAGATCAAATTATTTCTTACATAACTTATACTTTTAGATATTTACCTTTTCATATTTATTATACCTTAATGATTTATGATATATTCTATTATACATCTCTCTCATAATGCCTCAAATATCATCCTTTATTTTTTTCATTCCCCATGATATGAATAAAGATATTATAAATAATATTGAGAATGTGAAAATGCTTGTCATGCTTTGTATTTTATTTTTCCAATGTAATTTGGGAATCTTTTATCTATCTAGTTCTTCAAGAATATTAAAACAAACAATTTTACTTGATGATATCCCTTATATCTTGTAATAATTTAGTAAATTAAACACTGCATCTAGGTTACTGGAATTGGGGTTCATATAATTGGCATCATGGTATGTTTTTTAGAAACCACAGGTACAAGATTTAAAATAATTGCATATAATAAGAAAAATATGTCAATACATTATAGTAATCAAAAAACATTTGTAACACCCTAAGGATTTATAAGTAAATTTAATATTGAATGCAAGAAACACAATATATCCATAAAACACCACCATGTTATAACCTATCTAGTGAACATAATTTTTCCACCACTATAATTTTAATTTCAAAAAACTAACATACACTATTTTCATTAGTAAGATATTTAGAGTCTGATGAGACAAAAATAATTTTTTTGAATAGTATAAATCCCATGTGAATAGTAACATGACCCTTATGAATAGTAAATCAAATTGATATTTTTTTTCTTATGGTTATAAGATAAAGATACCATGATTAAATTCTCAAGGTGATATAAAGAATATTAGAGTTTTAAAATTGTTATTTTTCAAATAAACTATGATTTTATTTAAAAATTAAATTAACCATATTTAGAAGAATATTTTCGAAAAATGGAGTTCATTTTTAAATTCAGAACAATTATATTAGTTTACACTGAATTTATGAGAATTTTCTAAAATACATTAGTTTTGTTGTGAATAATAAAAATATAGCGTTATGTTTTTGATATGATTAATGACATTATAATGATGTAATAATTAATATAAAATTATGGTTTTATTGTGTACATTAAAATATGATATGAGTTGTTCCATGTCGCCAATACCATGGGAAAATACCTTGGAAAGTCCCATGGTTTTTCAAATACTACAAAAGAGGTTTTCTTGGAAATTAATAAAAAAATCCCTCACTATTACTATAAATACAAACTCATTTATTTGTTTTCATTAATTAAAAATTCATCATCCTCGAATCTATGGTTATTTTATGTCCCTAGAAGTCCTCCCAGGGTGTCCTCAATCCTCTAAGGTCAGAACCTTTATGTTTTATGATTTACTCTATAATGTAATGCAATCTACGACCCTTCTATTTTTCGAGAACACTTTTTATGTTATTCAATTTTAATTTCAATTGGATTATGTTTGGATATTTCACTACATATGCCCCTTACAATTCATATTATGTATGAATGATGAGAGATCCCTCTTTCTTTCAACAAAACATTTTATGAAATTTTAAGTGACGTTGTTAGACTGCCGAAATTTTTGTAAGGGATTTCTCAACATTTATTTTATTTTGAGATCATTTATTTTAATTTTATTTCATCACCTCCTTTTACCTAATTGTTATGATACCTCTAATAACATAACTTTAATATAATTTTTTTATGATAATGGAATAATTCATTACTATCTCTCCTTTACCCCTCTTTTATAATAGAAATAAAAACACCATCGGAGATGTGTTAATTTATCACATTCAGGACGATGGGATTTCAATTTTTGTTACCATCTTCAACTCTGGTCAAGATACCATTTTGATTATTGAAACGGAATATAATATATGTATTATAACTTATGTAAGGTTCTGAAATCTTTTTTTACAAATGATACTAATTTATATGTTAAATTGTGTTCATTGTGATCCAAAACCCATAATTTACAGAAAGAATTAGCATTAATGTTTTATATAATGATTAATATTCACTCATAGTAACTAAAATAATTTTATAACCCTGTTATATTTTAGATGTTTGAAAAAAATACAACTTCTATTCTGACAACCATTCTTTTCGAACATTGTTGTCCTTACAATTATATATGTAAACTCTTCCGTAATACTAAGGAAGAAAATGCTCCAAAACAAAAGAAATTGAGCCTCTTAAACCCATCAAGAATGACTTGGACGAACATAATAAGGCTATAATAATTATATTAAATAAATAAATGGTTCTATAAATATAAATTAATTAATCTAATTTGGTTATCTAGGACATTAATATCATGTTAAGAACACCATCAGACTTAAAGTAACTATTTTCTCAACTCACATTCATTCCTATGGGATATGCCTTACTCCCCACAATTTCTTGTTTGTAGTGTAAGTATCCTACATATTAATGTATGATACTAAAAATATCATTATATTAATGTTTTTATAAGTATTATTTTATGATTATTAATTTTGGGGCATGTGATTCGATTGATCACATAGTGGTAATGGTTTTCTACCCAAACCACTATTCTAATTCAGGTTACTCTTATTCTCTACATACCTCAATTAAATTTTTATTTATTGGGACTTAATACTCATAAAGTCTTCTATAATATTCTATATTTGTTTAAAAACTAGAATACTACTTTATTTTATGGGTATTTATATTATTTTAAAAAGTTCATTAAATAATTCTTCCCGAAATAATGCCTGATTCAATGGAATTTATCAAATTATTACATTTTTCGAAGGAACTCTATATTCTATTATTGGAAACCATTATATTTCAATAATAACTCATTTTATTCTTATAATACTATCTTACTTCACTTCTAGTTTTATAGAAATAAGTTTCCAAAAGAATTATTCTTTTTAAAATAAATGATTATATATCACAGGAATTACTCGATGAAATTATAATTGCATCTTCATATATTTCAAAAATAATGTCAATTCTTATGTATTGTGGGGATTAATATTTTATGATATCATATATCATATTTAATTGAATTTTTTGATGTTTATTTTGATTGTGAATGTCCAATCTTTAAACCATTCTCTAATTTACTTCAAATGGTTTGTGTTTATGCTTAATATTTAGGGAAAGTTATTTACATTTCATGTGATTGTTCCAATATGAATGTATATGTTGTTTATGTTTATCACCATTCATATGAGTAATTAATTAGAATGATTATTTTATTGGTGGGGCCTATTATAGCCCCTCGATGATTCATAATGTCTCATGCGACAAACTACGGTCTTGGCACGGGGCATTAACAAAATGGTTATTTATGGCATTTCCATGAGGCCATGAAGGTATGGTTATGATGTTTTTCATTAAGCATTACATCATTATAAAACTATTAATTTAAAGGTCATGAGGTTATTCAACCAATAGAATACCGAATAATATGTTTTATTGGGGCATTATTTATTCATCTCTTATTCAATCCGTAACGTGTTCAAGATTATTTTTAAATGGCATGTGTTTTTAGTTATTAAACATGACTATTGTTTATGTTTATGATATCTTATGCTGTATTGCATACCCTTATCGGGAAATTGAGCTCACCCCTTTCATATGTTTAATTTTCCCAGGACATGAAGAGGTATATTTTGATTGACATGCAAGGATAACCTATATGTTATGAATGTTTTCAAAGGAATTTATATATTTTATTTCCTTCCAATTTTTAATGTTGAACTTATGAATGTATCTGGTTTTCCAACACTACTGAAATATTCGTTCAGATACTATGTTCTTATAATCATGCCAATGTAATGAATTAAGGCACCTCTTCCGATCACCTGGGGTTGGGTCTTTACAGTTGGTATCATAGGAAGTTGAGTAGAAAACATGGAATTTAGATTTAGAAAACATAGATTAGGGAAAAAATCCCTTATATAGACATTAAGGATAAGAATACAATAACATCCTATAATTTTTGTAAGGAATAGATTATGTGGGTCCTTCTAGAAAATAAATCACTAACTAGAAAATATAAATGGATGTTGTTTTGGAAAAGATACACATAGGAGTAATAAATACAACAAGGTGTTTTGGGCTTGACCTTGGGTATCCTAGTACATGACCACAAGCCTTACAATGCACCGATTTTCACACTCCTGTGGGATATTCTTAGGATAATTCACATATTATTTACAAATAATGTGATGGATTTTAATATAATGTGAATTAATAACCTTAGTGAAAGCAGAGGTGTTTTAGATTGAAAATAAGGTTTCACGATATTCTTTAAATGATTTTACATTATTTTACTCAGCCTCTTCTTTTTTGTTTTAGTTAAGAGATGGATCTCAAAGAATTCTTATTAACATCGAACATGATGGGAACATAGGAAAATAAGGTGGACATGACCCAACGAATGGAATGTGGATGGGCATGAAAGATATCATGTTTATGCCTAATCAATTTTCCAGATACATGATTACCAATATATAACTTAAAAACTCTCAATCTCACCAAAAAAGAGATTGGTGGACCATTCTAAGAGATTTACTGGTGGAGATCATAGTGGAAAATTAAAATGATACTAAGAATCTATTTATAGTTATTTTTCATAAATTTATAGGACCTAGTCAATACCCATGTCAATTACATATTCTATAGTACAACCACTTGTCTAGGGAAGGACCTATATGGAAATAAGTGGATCATGAAATGATTAAAATATTAATGGTCTTTTGATGATCATATTACTTTGGTAGAAA
Organism: Viscum album; assembly: GCA_963277665.1. Taxonomy (NCBI): domain Eukaryota; kingdom Viridiplantae; phylum Streptophyta; class Magnoliopsida; order Santalales; family Viscaceae; genus Viscum; species Viscum album. The sequence goes on along the minus strand of OY728155.1, from coordinate 634,115,500 downwards.
TTATTTTAGTTAGTTTAACCATGATTTTTATTATGTGAATGTGTTTTTCAAGGAAGAAAATTAAATATATATGGGTGAGGGAAGAAACATTCCAATTTAGGATGAACATATTGTGAAAGAATATATTATTGTTGTTATGAAGGATTTAGCTGGACATCCTCCAGAATGGGATGTCGAGTTCTCTATTGATTTAATTCTTGGTTCAAGGATTATTTCAAATACGCTTTATAGAATGGGAACTATGGAATTAGTATAATTGATGAAACAACTACTAGAATTATTTGATAAAGGATTTATTTCCCCTAGTGTCTCTCAATGGGTATCCCCTGTCGTGAACCAGCCTCAGTCGACCCTGAACCGGTCATAGGGGCCAGCTAGCGATAAGTTTTGAGAGGCATTCCCGATCCTCCCGAGATGGTGACCAACACCAAGGGAATCAATAGAGTACAAAAGGGAAAGCTTTCTCCCATATATAAACAATAATACAAACAGTGGAATGAAATGGACAACCCAAAATACATTTATATAAAAACTAAATTGAACAATTTTGGTACAAGAAACTAAAATTATAACTAAACTAACAACTCATTTGACCAAACCCGATAACCAAATAACTACATTTGAACCTTCTAGTTACTCTCTAAAAATTGATCACATGTCCCCAAAGGCAATCAAACTCAAGATTAATCCTACACAAGGACTAAAGAAATAAGAAAACTATAGGCGTGAGTATTAAAACTCTGTAGGTTAGCTCGATATTATATTCCCAATGAACGTCCTTTAAAATAAAGGAAACATCAATTTCAAGTTTTAAATACAAAATATAAAGGTATTTTTCCATATAAGGTCCCATGCTATATAAAAAAAGTACCAGATAAAAAATTTTAGGTTTTAGAAAAAAGAATGCTAGTATCAATTTTCAAAGAGGTGAAACTTTTAAATGAAAACTGTTTTCAAGTGAGTTGCTTTAAAGAATTTACAATTTTAAATAGATCACACACACTACTGAATTTACCAACCAAACACACAATATTCCGATGGTGAGTACAAAATATCCAATGAGCACAAGTCACGGGAGCACCCTTAGGAACTAGTTAGTTGTGATCCCCAGGTACCTCGTATCTCGGTGAATGTAACCATAATAAATATCCATTATTGTGCACTCAAGACACTAGTAGGGAGCATAACCATAAACTATTGGTCCCCAACATCATCATCATCATAGTTTAGTTAGTTTTGTCATTTTCAAACTTGATACGTGAAACAGGGGACAAACCCCACAGGATCACTAGCATACTAGTACACGTCTGCCCACCTAGATACCCGGGAATCCCTTTAGTGCTCAATCAAGTTACATATATTATCAAATAAACATTTAAAATAAAAATTACATTCCAAAACCATAAAAAATATACATACCACCAAAATTCTTTACATTTATTTCACAAATCAATAATCTACTAAAAAAGTTCGTAGAACAATTTCAAGAAGTTTTTTGAGGCTCTGTACATAAAAGTAATTAAAAAATACGCTTTTAATTATAAAAACACATCAAACCCATACCCAGCCATATTTGGAAGCCCTAAAAACATTTAATAAACACATTTTATAGACCATAAGGCAATCCCAATTGACACAACATGATATATACAAGTAAAATAATCTTTCTTCATTTTTTGGAAAGGCCAATCAGGCCTTTAAACATTATCTCAGAACTATCATTTAAAAAGTTATGAATTTAAATTTTATTAAGTAGGTGTATACACATAATTTAAAACATCAAAACACATTCATAAATATTTTCAAACACTCAGATTATATCTTCAAAACACAACCATTTTCATAAGAATTTGAAACATTCCATTTTTCTTCAACTCGGGCCAAAACATGTTGTATACCGAAAACCATTTGTTTGTAAATCGAAATCCAAATAGGAAAGACATAAAAAAATCCAAAAATAATTTTTTTACATGCTGACAATGTATTTATAAATCTAAACAAGTAATTTTAAATTGCACTAGACACATAAAATCCAACCGAATAATTTACCAAACACACGTCATGCACTTTTTAACAAAACAACTTATGTTAAGCACATAAAAAGGGACAAAATACCATTTTCATGACATGAAGTTATTCAAGATACAGAAACATATTCAAAATACCATAATACATGTGAAAAACCTCATGGAATAATATATCAAAAAAGAGGAGTGTACATTTATACCAAGACAACTATATTTTTAACCAAATAAGTCATAAAACATAATTTGCACACAAAACCTTTAAAAAAGGTTTCACAGCAGAAAATATAAAATAAATAAGGTATAAAAGAATGATAATGATGAATCATAAATTAAAAAGTCATGCTCAAGGGATATCCTACCTCATATCCATGGTGTAATAGAAACACACACCTAAAATAACCATCTGAGGGTATACAAACACTAAACCAATGATCAACAGACCCAAACAAACAAAAAACCCATAAAAAACCATTGGATAACAGAACCCTAGGACTATCATGGATAGTGAAGATTATAAAACCAAGAAATAGTTAAAGGAGGAAGAAGAGGTTGGATAAAGGAGAAAGAATCTCACCTTTACAACTAGAAAACTCTTCATATTCCATTAGATCTGAACCCATAGAGAAAAGGAAATGGCCTGAAACTTCTTTGGAGTGTATCTTAAGGAATATAAGAACCTAGGAAAGAAGAATTGTGAGGAAAAGAGAACTAATGGATTTATTTTTGTATGAATCAATTTTCCTTCGCAATTCTAGATGATTTGAGAGACATTGAGAATGTTTTCACTAATACATGAATCATATGAGTTTTAAAGAAGTAAAATCGATAATTGGGGTTAGGATAGGAGTATTTTCTTCGAGTGGGGTGTAGAATCACTAAGAAAAATTAAATATTGAATTTTATATAAAATAAAAAAAATATTATTTAAAAACTAGAAATGGGCCCCTGGGGTGGCCCAATACCTAAATAATTAACCCAAATTCACCACGATTTTGAATTCATAAGGGGTCCAAAAGGATATGTTGGTATTAATATGTTAGTGGAGGAAATGTATGAAGTGGAAATATTGAAAACATTTGAAAAAAAATTATTTATAAAAGAAATAAATTTGGTTTTAAAAACAGGAAATGGGCTCACGGTTGGCCCAAATCATTAAGTAACCACCCTTTCTCCAAAAAATATTAAACTAGCAATGGGTGAAACCAAATTAGGGTGATTAAACATAGATAAAACTTAAAAACTGAACATTAATCTCACCATAGAACCAATAAAAGTATCAGTATTTCAAATGAACCAGGACAAAACAAAGACATGAAAAACCAGGTGTGATAGTTTTATTATACATAATGAATAAAATGTATTGTACTTAATCATAGTTTTTATGTGTTTTAATATTAATACTCAAAACCTCATTATAAAAGGATTATTACTTCAATTATTAAGTTACTTTATTGGGATTCTTGGTCATAAATAATATTTCTTAAGTCATACTTATTTCTATGCACTAATAAACTATTATCAAGTGTATATAATATCTATTTATAAAATAATATCAGGAATTATATCATATTTTATTGTATTTTATGTTCATTCTCATTATATTATATTTTATGAGGTTTTAATTAAAATTATTCTCAAGCTAAAATATATTTACCAACTCAAATTCGTCCTCCCGGAGTTATAAATTATCTAATTATCTATGATCTTTTTTGATTATTTTTTTCAATACATTTACTTTTCCAATATAAATATCTCTTTTTATTGGGGTAAGATAATTCATTTAATTATTATCATCTTCATTTAGGCAATAACTTCTCAATTTAAATTATATTTGTTTAATAAATAACTGCATTATTTCTAGCTGACTTTTCTTCTTCATGTAAATATTTTATGTCCCAAAAATGGTTTCCTCTCCTTTTACGAACTAAAAATTTGATTATTTCATGTGATCCTCTTACTTATGATCAAAAAGTTTCAAATGTATAATTTAACCCTATTTTCTAGGTTGTTTTTCATCAAAATCCTTTCAAAATATTAAGTGGGTTTTCATATCATGAATATATTTCTTATCTTCTAATACATGTTTTCTATATAAAACCATTACTTAATTTTCATGAATCCATTATTAGATATTTATAAATGGGTAATGATTTAGAATGTCTCAAATTTTTTATTCATGAATATTTTTAAAATTACTTTTCCAAATAAACTTATCAATTTAGTGATAATACATTTTATATAAAAATTACAATGAAAACATATTTTTAAAATGTTTTACTAAAATATAATTTACCATAACTAGGGATCCTCATTTCGTAGTTTTTCAAAATAAATTACATTCCTTTATTATTTTTGTTTTATTTATAGTGGATTTCATAATGAATGGTCATTTTCATCATGCTTTTAAAAATAAAATTTTCTAAAGAATTCTTCATATTCTAGATGATTCATTATCTGTGTTTTTTAGAATGTTTAACATTAATTATCTATATGTGAAATGATCTATCATTTTATTTTTATTTACTATTAATATTTTATTTATAGAAATAACAATTCATCTAATTTTCTTCCTCTACGAAAACCCTATTTGAATCATTGACTAAATGGTTCTACCCAGATTCCATACATCGATTGATTAGAATAATTATTAACATAACAATATACCTTTTACTTATATGGTATAAATACAACATTCTTTATTATAATAATTTAACACTATTTTTCATGAAATTTTATGTAATATCACACGATACCAAGTTATTTTCCAGGGTGTTTTTATGTTATTATTAATGAATGATTTTATTATGTGAATTCATTTAACAAGGATATAAAACCCATTTTCTTTACATGGGATCTCTACAATTTGATGAATGAAAATAAGTTTACTTTCCTGAGTTCTTTATGATGAGATGAATAATTTTATTATTGATTATAAATAACGTTTTATGAGATATGATATACATGGGTTGATTTTATTATGTATCTTGATTATATTTATATTCTTATCTTATGATCACTTCTGATATTTAATTTACATATCTTATTTGTACCCTTACTAAACATTTTAGACCACCACTTTGTTATGTTTTCATTTCCCCATGTTATAAATATTTGAATACTATATGAAATATATAGAAGATTATCCTATGAAGAGAATTTATGGGACACATTAATTCATTTTTATCGATAAATTAGTTTTCTTATATTGTAAAAACGTCCAATAATTTAAAAGGGATGTGTTTTTTAGTTAATGTTTTAATGTAATTATCTAAAAAACTAAACCTAAAACACCATGGGAATGTTTTATAATAAAACATATATATTAAGATACATAATAATTATATTAAACTATTTGGGGTGTTATATTCTGTATTAGAGAAGGATTCAGATAACTTTATAAATTACGTTTTTAGATTGGAATAATTTAATTGTTGAAAAAATAAGTTTGATCATAAATTCAAATGTATATATAACCATTAATTAAAGTTTAGGTAATATTGAAACGTTTTTAATTAGGATAAGTTAAATTTAGTGAAAACCCTTGGTATAATTTTAATAGATAAGGATTAGTAAGGAAAACCTCTAGGAATATTTTAAAGTAGATATCATGTGGTTCTGCTATAAGTTTCATCCCTATCTAGATAATTTAAAGTGCATGTGGTTGGGGGAATAAATTAACTTGGTGTAATTACTGTAAAAAATCCCGGTTGTGCATGAAATCATTATTCACCTTGATTAACAGTGATTGTACAAAGGATTCATATCAGGGTAGACACTCCCGAGGTATTTGACTTGGTTAATCATGTTATCATTGCAAGCCATTATAAAATATTTATTATTTTAAAGAATTTTATTAAGGACTATGAGATAATATAACCTAAAGAAACATAAATTGAACAAAGAGTGATTTATATGTAAATTAATTATAAAATAATAATTATATTGAGAAAGAAATTTTTATATTGAATTTTCAAGTAAGTTAAATAAAGTATTTGTCTAATGGTGTTATTTTTTCATCACTAATGATTAAATACTTTTAGATTTATAAATTTCTGAAGCCTAAAAGAACCAAGTTAAAATTGGATTTCAAATACAATATAATGATTTTACCACTCAAAAACCTACCTATAATGACCTATAAATTCCTTTATGTTAGTAAAAAAAGAACATTTTTTTATATCGAAAAACTCTAATGAGAAAATAGAAATAATTTTAAATTTTATAAGAATATTACACATAATTTGTTGATATAGACTAGTACAATAAGGAACAATAAAAGGGATATTCACATTGAATAATAACAATTTAATAAAGAAATACACAAGATTTAATTCCATAACTAAGATTTATACATCTCAAATTATTTTAAAAGGAATGATCGGAATTAGGAAGATAATTGAAATTAGGAAATATTATGCAAGAACCATTTTACATAATGAAAGATCAAGCTAGACTGATAGTGTATCGATATAGAAATATGATCGTTTAGTGTTATGTAATTTGGCCAACATGACCAATGTATATTGTTACTATTAATCAACAAAAAAATTGTTCAATAGTATTATTATTATCTATGTAGATGAAATAATAGGACCATTCAGATTAAGAAATAAGAAAATAAATTCATTTTGAAGACTATAAATATATTTTAATTATATTAAATGTATGTTTTGTGTTAAATTTAAAAGTTTCAATCCATGTTTATTACCTTGAAATAATATTATAAAAAAATTTAAATGATAATATAAATAAATGAAATCCGAAGTAATTTTTATGATAGTCACACAATTTAATATGTCACAAAACATATAATTTTCAATAAATAAGCTTTTTTATTTAAAATATAATCTCAAAGAAAATTTAAAACTATTTTGATGAAATAAATATCATTTTTGGACACTAAAAATCAATATAAAATTAGTATGTTTTTATTATTTTCTAAATAAGATATTTTTTTGAAAACATGAAAATTATGGTTATATAAGAACCTAGAATTTATGACATAATTATTAAGAAAGAATGATTAAAAAAACTGAAACATTTTAAAATATCAAAATTTCATTTAGTAACTATAATAATTAATTTAAAAATATTATTTTGAATTAATAAATTTATAATTTAATTTTTTAAAAAATAAAATTGGATTTTTGAGATATTTTTCCATAAATTCGGTGCGTGAAATGTGTTGGTTGGATGATGAATTTAAATTATTAAGGATGATAATGTCATAAAACTCTCACTAAATCATTAATAATCTATTTTTTATAATTTAATTCACCCACATATGGTTGGATTATATTATAATATAATCAATATTTTATCGCTTAAACCCACCCCCTCACAAGTTTAAATTCCAACCCTTTATCTAATTACTATAAAATAAAACTCAATTTAAAATAAATTTCCTATCTTTATCCTAGTCTAGACCCCTTCCAAGGTGTTTCTTGGAATCTAAGGATTATCTCTCTTACTAAAAGATACATCTTCTCATGGAAAGCGATCTCTTACACCACTTTTTTTATCAATTCAACATATTTTAATAAGGATTTTGGTTTCTAGTTTATTTTTTTAAGTGTTTATAAAAATACCAAGTACTGTAAGTATAATTTTTTTTTAATTATATAATTAATTTCCCTATAATTAAAATCGTTTTAAGATCCCTTTGGTTGAACCGATATGTTTCCAAAATCAACACTTGATTTTCGAAGGCATATTTTTATGTTGTGAATACCTGGCTGTATTATATTGGAGACAAATATTTATTAATCCTACATTACATACTAAGTAGATATAATTGTTTTTTTACTTAGGATTTTTTATTTATATGAAACATAAATTGTAAGTCATATAAAGGGTGTAACTTGATATCGCTCCATTGCATTGGGTAATGATGTAATATCTAAAGAAGACATGTTCATGATAAATTGGATTCATTCATTGGTAATTTTTTACGATTCATTGTTAAAAAAACATCGTAATAGATTTTATGACACCTTGTTGATGATATTTGGTTATATGTATATGAATGTTTCATGTTTATGTTGTGGCCACATTTCCATGTTATGCCTCATGTTATTATTCTCATTTAACTAAGTTAATAATCTTGTTATTATGTAAGGGTTCATATATTATGCTTCATTTTTAACCTATAATGTTCTATTACATTTTTTTATCCCTTAGATGGATGTAAACTCACCACATATAGTTGATAAATGTCCCCAATAAAACTTATGTTTGTAGATGATCCCAACAGAGATAGTAATGAATCCATTTAAGAGACTTGAATATCTTTAAATGATTTCATTTGTTTACCATATATTTCTTATACTAGTTTTCTATTTTTTAAGAAACAAAACCTAAAAATTTTCCTTAATGATATTTATGTAATAATTTTTCAAGGAATCATGCATAAACTAATGAAATAAATTTTTGTTTTCTAATTTAATGTATCAATATATGAAACATAACTGAAATTATTTTAATTTATAAGAGTGTCAAGTTTCAATATAATTAAATCACTATTTAGATACTATAGGTCAATGCAGCTCTATAATAGTTATACATAGGGGTAATAACCTATAAAAGGGAAATTTAGGGAAAAAATTATCAACACTAGGGTCACAATAAATAGGCCTTACTACACACCTGTTTTATCACTTTTAGGGGATATTCATTATTTATTAGGTCCATTTTATGAACAATATTTAAAGGATATATAAAATGTTTACCTTTTTATTTTTAATGAAGGAAAATAATAAATTATATGATCCTAGAAAACATATTTCAAAAAAAAATTGAATTATATTCTCATTTTGAATTTATGATCTTATTATTTCTAAATATTGTACCTTTTCTAATTTATGTTTTATTTTTTAAAATGAAATTATAAGGGCCTAAGGGAATAAAAAAATAAATAGGAAATGTATCGATGGACTTCCTAATATAATAGATGTCATAGTATAAAGTTCCATGATGATATTGTCCAAACATTTTTAATAATATGAGGAAATATTTAGATAATCTAACTTCCCCCAGGTGTGGAAAAGTGTCCATTTAATCTATTACATGCCAACACCCACCATCTTTTATTGGTCCATAATGGCCTTTTATTAAAAACAATGGATTAATACTAAAATAAAACTATTTTTATTAATATAAATGTTTTTAGGATGATATTTTATCATTGGAAGTGTTACATATATACATAGAAGCAGTTAAATGGTATGCATTAATCAATAACACAAATGTAAAGGAAGAAATTGATCTGATTAAGGGGGAAGATTTAAAAATTTTATTTTTCAATAATATTTTCTTCACACCCATCTAAAAACTAGAAAGGTATTTTTTGATCTTATGAAAAAGGAAAGTGAATTTTTCTAAATATATTTGATAAACATCCAATGACCTATGTGTTACAAATCACGGTTTGTGATTGATTTAGGAGGGAATATAATTGGATTCTTTGGTTGATAGGTACCCCATATAAGGAAATGTTTTTCAATATAAGACATTGTGATATTTAATAAAAACGTATGATGAAATATCAAGGTAGATATAGAATTTTGGGATACACATTTATCTCAGGGAAATAATGATAAAAATATAAGGATCATGAAAAATGTTGGGAAGAATCCTAACCATGAAAAGTAGTGGAAGAATCTATGATTTCCTTTATGAAACAATATTAAAAAAATGAACTCGATTAATTTTCTAAAATCATGTGGGAAGTGAAACACATATAGAAAGGATGACCCAAATAAATTAAATCATAAGGAATATGTAAAACCTCAGAATATTAATGCTAATTACATGGGGAATATGATATATGTGCATCCTATGGTGTAATTCTTCATGTGTGGAGAGCTTAGTCACTTTTTCAACTATTTCCCAAATATGAGAATGGTATAGGGAACCAATAATCAACCCCAAAAGGTATTAAGGGATCTGGACTATCAAAATATTACAAAGAAGGCTAGTTTCGAGGACCAAATGACATGGTAGTAATTACCCCTATTGTTTAGTCAAATACTTCTATTATAATATATATTAATAGTTCAACACATTCAACTATTTCTTTTATGTTTTTGAAGAACATTGAATCAAACTTGAATACATTAAAAATGGACATATTAGTTAAAATTCATATAATATCTACTCAATCCACATGTTTATATAGAAATTAACCTTTTGTATTCGATGAGAAAAATCTCATAAAAAATATAGTAGTCATTATGATGGTTGAATTAAACATAATAGTAGGGATGGAATATATCTCAATGTATAATTCGATGATTAATTATATAACAAAAAAATCTATTATACTTGGGGTACCAAGATTAATATTCAATGGATTGATATCCCTACTCGAGTATTTTAAATAACTAACACATATTTATTTCTATATAGAGTTAATTAAGAAGAAGGGGAAGAAAGAGAAATTAAAATTTTATAATGTATTCCAATTTATAAAGAATAAAATTATGTGATTCTTAATATAATTATCGTGATATCCCCCATATATAGATATATCATTCTCAGTTGAACTCATACCTGGATCAAGACCTATATTCGAGACCCAATATAGAATGTAATTTATATAGTGAAAATAATTAAAGAATAAACTACAAGATATTTTGGTGAATTGTTTTATCTAACCATGTTTGTCTCCATGGAGAACACTTATTCTCATTATAAAGAAGAAGGATGGAGAAATTTATCAATTAAATTAATATATATAACAAAATGGGATCATATTAATGAAAAAATATCTTATTCCTAGAATTGATGACTTGTTTGACAAGAATTGGGGAGATCAATTCATTTTTAATATTGATATCCGATAAGGGTATCATAAATTGGGGGTGGTGAAAAATATATCCCAATGATATATTTTCAATCTTGGAATAGACATTATGATTTCAATTTTATTCCCTTCCATCTAAAAATTTCTCAAATGATATTTATGGTTTTTTATAAAATGGATCTTTATGGAAAAAGTCAATAAATTTTTCATAGTATTTATTGTGGATATTATAATATATTTTAAAATTCATAATGAACTTAAAGAAACTCAAATGTCCATATTAAAAACAATAAGGAACATGTGTATTTTTGATACATTCAGTAAATGTGAGTTATGGTTGAAATTATTGTCATTCTTGGAAATAATTTATCATGTTAATGAATCATTATATAGACAGAAATGACTATGGATATAGAGTAGTGGTCTCATCCAATGATAGTTACATATACTCATAGTTTCCTTGGTATATCTGAGGGATATATACGGTTTACGAAAATCAATTCATAGATTTAAAATCCACTAACTAAGTTAACTATAAAGGATGTGAAGATCATTTAGATGAAATGATGTTAAGAAATGTCATAATAACTAAAAAAATGTTTAGTAAACCCATTCTATCTTTAACATCTACTGGATAAGGATTTTTACCTATTGTGGAACGTCTCTAAAAGTGATTTGATATTTCCTCATGGAAGAAAACATGGCGATCACCTATACATCATGAATGTTAAAGACTTATGAGATTAATTGGTCTTTTAATTATATAGATATAACTTTTTTTGACTTACTGTTTTAGAGGGACTATATTTATTAGGAAAATGTGATATATTTATAGGCCACCAAAGATTGAAGTATATATTCACAAAAAATGAAATAATCACAGGACAAAGGAGCCAATTTCTCCTTTTAATGAACTATGATTAATTTATTTATTATCACAATATAAGATAAAATATATTCACATATGTATTGAGTAGGAATGATCTAGGTATTCATGAAATGATGATAATTAAAGGACATATATTTCTCAGGGACCAAAATTTTTTTACTTGAAAATCATTAGTTAATAGAAATCATGAGTCCTATAATTTTTTTTACAAAATAATTAATATATTTTATCAATAAATAAAAGAGGTGATACTTTTATTTAAAAACAATATATAGCCCATGAAAATTGAAATCATTTCTGAATTAAATATTGATTTAGAAGATGTAATGTAATTTGGAAAAATGATATGTATATGGTCTATTGAAAACATAAATAATTAGATGATTAATGAAATTAAAATCTATACATTCTTTATAAAACTCCAAACAATGAAAATGTATAGGGACCTTCATTTCCATTTTTGGTGGAACAATTTGAAAAGGGGATTTCAAAATACATTTCAAGGTTCATAGTCTGTATACACAAAAAGGAAGAGTGAAACATCCCTATTATATATTTCAACTACTATCTATACCAATATAGAATTCGGAAAACATCACTATAGACTATAGAAATGGAATAAATAAAATATAGAAAGTTAATAGTTAAGTATAGATAATTATTGATAGGTTGAAAAAGTATTCACATTTCATTTCTATATGAGAGAATTTATCCCTTGATGCATACCATGTTTTTATATTCAAGATGTACTGAGACTCCATGGAGTACTGATGATGATTTTTTGTAGATATAATGCATGATTTACCTATTTCTTCTAGAGGATACATCAAAAGGATATGAAAATACATGTAAAATTAAGAAAAACCTATCATCCTGAAACATATGGGTGGTATAAGAGGAAAACTAAAACATTAGAAGACATAATAAGGGATAAAACTCGATATTTTCAGGGGAGTTATAAAAACATCATTCAATTGTTAAATTTTTATATAATAATAGCTTCTAGTCATGTATTAAAATTAATTCTTATTAAGCGATGTATGGAAATAGGTGTAAAAATCCATTATGTCAGGATGACACTGGATAAGGGAAAATTTTGGGACAAAACATTAAAAAATAGAATATAAGAAAGAAACAGGTGTTTCTAAAATACATCCTTGTGGATTAAATGTGGAATAAAAGTTATATGGATAGTCGAAGGAAGTACATGAAATCTAATGTTCAGGATAATGTATTTCTTAGGATATCACTATGGAAAGGATTTATGAGATTTGGAAGAGAGGGGAAATTGAGACCACTATATATTGGATCACTTGAGATTTTGGATTTTTTTACAGTGGTTTATTAAAGAATAACACTACCGATTTATCATTAAAATGTCCAATATGTCATCCACATGCCTTTACTGAGAAATTATAATTCTAAAATAACACAAATAATTTATATTAATTGGGTGGAATTGGAACATGAATTTTCATATCAAGAGGAAACAATTCGTATTCTTGAAATAATGGGAAACCTGTTAAGGAACAAGATAATTTAACTTGTGAAAGTACTTTAGAGAAACAAAACTATCAACAAAAAAATTGGTAACCAAAGAAGATGATGAATGATAATATAGCCTCTTATTTTGAGTATTGAGTCATGTTTCATGGATTCAAATTCTTATGGGGTGGTGAATTCAAAGTCCTATAAATTTATATATGTTATTAATAATTTTTTTATTATGAGTATTTCATTATGACCATATAGAAATACATTTACAATTTATAAGGACATTACACATTATGTGCTAATATGAACTACTACTAATAAGAACAATAATGGTTAATACAAATAGAAAATAGTAAATTTACCTAAATAAAATCTATATGCTTTAATTACACCATAAAAATCACTCTAACCATAATGACTGTAAAAAGAAAGATAATTGTTAAAAAAATAATATACAATATAAATGAATGTATAAAAACCTTTTTATATAATGAATAATGAAGAGTAAAAGATGACAGATTTGTAGGGAAATATGGTCATTCAACATTATGAGCACTGTCCAATGGGACTGATGTTCCTTTTATGTAAAGACCCGTAAAATTCAAGGAAATTTTTTTTCTTAATTTTCTTTAGAATTTTACAAGAACGCAGTTTCTAACGGCGCCTAATTCCGAGGCCCGGTGTGCCCAGAATCATTTTCCGAAGTTTGGCTCGGGTACGTTCAGTGAACGAACGGGTGGGTTTTCCTAACTTTTAAACCGGTTCTCGGAATCAAAATCTGAGGGAACCGATGAAATCAAAGCACCGATAATTGATTAGAAACACCTTTTCCGGAGTTGTGTTTGGTCGGTTGTGGTTATTAATTTTTTTGGGTTAAGTAAAGGAATAAAATAAAAGTGGTGCAACCAATTTTATTTTATTTAAAGATGTGTTAACCTAAGATAAGTGGTTGAGTGAGACCCACATCCTAACTTATCCACTAGGTAGGATATTAGTGGGGTGGGGCCCACATGAGCCCCACACTTTCAACTTCCTCAACCCCTCCTTTATTTTAGTAACCCACACGCCCCCCCCCCCCAATTAAGGAAAGTCAACTCGTGCATTTATTTAAATATTAAACGCCTCTATTAATTAGGTGGCTTAAACGTTGTAATAAAATTCAAATAATTGGTTAATTCTATTTTGAATTTCAAAGACGTTGGCTTGTGTGTTAATAAAATAAGACAAGTCTTATTTTATTATTATTGGGCTTGTTGTGTTGAGTTTTTGGGAGAAAAAGGGGACTCTTGGAGTTCTTCATTCTTCATCGAAGAACGCAAAGAACGAACCGCTGCCGACGAAGAATGCCGACATCCAATGAGGGACGACGGTGAGAGACACCTTCCTCAGAGATCGATGACCCGATGCACATCTCCTCGTTCCTTCTTTCCGCGTCAAAGGAAGGGAGACACCGTTCCTCTGTGACGCGTCGATCCTCTTCTTCCGCGACGATCAAATCCACGGAGTCCCTATCCGCGACAAACCTCGTTCGAAGACTACGCTCGAGGTAGGGGTTTAATTTGAGAATATTCATAATCTCTTGATTGTTTTCATTCTAAAACAGAAATTCAGATCAACTCATTATTAAGTTGATCTGCAAAAGTTTTTTGTTTGTGGGTTTGGAATTTCTTTTTTATTTTGGAAAACCCGTTGGGAGATTAATTCTTTTGTTCCTGATTACTTTCAACACTGGTTATCGTCCTTATTTGAGACGCCTGATATCAAAATAACGGGAGGAGGTCAGACCACACGAACACAGCCGACCCACCTCCCCCCTTGGTTGTTTGATTTTTTGCGGCACGTGTTAGGTGGCGCGGTGCCGTTACACCGCGCAAAAGCTATCTCTTTGGGCGAAGAAGTGTGGTGTTGTCGCGCCACAATGTTGAAGTCGAACAAGTCGCAGTGCCGGAGAATCACGAAAATGCCACGGCCGGAGCGGGGCCACGGCAGAGGGGCGTGACGCTGTTATGCCGCGTCAGTCGAACCAAGGCCATGGCGGAGCAGGGAGCAGCGGCCGATTACCGGCCGCCCGCATCGAAGCAGGGCGACGGGACCGCGCCGGTCCCATGGCAGCAGCAACCGGCCAGCTGGAGCAGGCCATCCGTTCAGTTAGGAGACCGGGGGTTCGTAACCCCCAGCTGGAAGGAGGAGCGACCCCCACGTGGGGGCGGTGTTTCATTATACCAGGTGGCAACGTGCCCCCCCCCATCCGCTCCGCTTGGCCGCCGTGCTGGCCAGCGGACCGAGCCAGCACGCCGGGCCGGGCGGCGCCAGCCGGGTCGGGCCGCGCCCAAGCCGGCTGGACCCGAACCCGGGTCGGGTCGACACGGTTCGGGCCGACCCAGGGGGTATTGGGCCAGGTCGGACAGGGCCCAAACCCCTTATTTTCAGGCAGTTTTCATTCAAACGCCCATAACTTGGGCTACGAACCTCCGATCGATGCACTGCAAATTGAGACATTATCCTTGAATCGAGTCAGTCTTTTAGGTATATTACAATCAAGGTTTCGGAGAACTCTGGGTATGACCGGGTTGGTTCAAACCAGAAACCAACCGGGCCCTCAGAGCGGAAACGCTTATAACTTGAGCTCCAGACGTCCGATTGATGTTCTGTCGACTTTGTTGGATTTCTATTGATGAGACGGAACTTTTGGAATAATTCCCCTGAGGTTTGGACATAGTTGAATAGTGTCCGGGTTGGATTGAACCCAAAATCCAACCGGGCCCCTGGAACGGAAAAGCTGATAACTTTCAGACCGGACGTCCGTTTGACGAACCATCAACGACTGTTGATGATCATGTTGAGAAATGGTGCCTATGAGTATACACTATGAGAGTTCGGGGTACGGTTGAGATATGGCCGGGTAGGTTCATATACGAAACCAACCGGGCCCCAGGGACTAAAAGGCTAATAACTCACAAATCAGGTGTCTGATTGACGCACTGTGTATTGCATTGAGACCCCTATGACGAGGCGGTCATTTGTGATACTTTTTCATGGGACTTTGTGATACTTGGAGTATCGACCAGTAGCTCGTGGAGCGGACCCTCTTGGTGACGAGCTAGCAGAGTGAAGAGACCTAGTAGCTGGATGAGAGTTGACGACTGCTGATCGATCGTCTCGGAGTGATTCAGATATCCCCGTGGGGTGCGCTTGGTTGTAGAAGTAGACCCACGGTGGAGGTGCGATTGGTTGTAGTGGCAGACCCACAGTACCTGACAGGAGGAGGACCTCTGTAGGCTATGAGGGGGTGTGCTTGGTTGTAGTGGCAGACCCATAGTGGGATGTTCTTGGTTGCAGCGGCAGGCCCACAGTACTCGACATGTGGAGTACTTCAGCAGTCCAGGTTAGTGGGATGCGCTTGGTTGTAGTGGCAGGCCCACTGTACTCGATAAAGGAGGAGTTCTCCAATAGCCGTGGTTTCGACATCATAAATAAAATCCTAGTTTGAGCTGAGTCTATGTCCTTTGTGTTTACCTCATGATTGAGATGGGTCACTTGATAACATAGGTATATGTATGGGCATATACTTGGATGGTGGTTATCCATTGGTTTCATAACCTTTGCGTTTCCTCATGATTGAGATGGGTTACTTGATTACTTAGGTATAAGTATTTGCTTATAACTAAGTCAAGTTTATCTATGGAGATACTTCTTTGTGGATATCCTTGTTTGATTTAGTGAGACCTTGAGGGTGTCGGGGTCCCTACTGAGTATCGTATACTCACCCCTGCACGGGCTATGCCCGCACCTCGTTGTGTTGGTTGCAGACGATGGGTAGCGCTAACAGAGGCCGAGTGTTCGAGGAATGGATTGTACCCGGAGGTGGACCACACGACGAGTCAGTATCCGAAGGTGGACTTCACGGAGAGACGACACTCAGAGGAGGTTGAGGGGCGAGAGCATTGTAGAGGATATTTGTACCTACCCTTCAGGTAGGATCCGTGGTGGACGATCCAGGAGCTGCGCTATCTGTACCTACCCTTCAGGTAGGATCTGAGGAGGACGACCCAGGAGCTGCTTCCCTTCTTCCAGCTATTTGTCTTTTTCTATTTTACTTTCGTTCAGTTGTAGATGTACTTTCAGTTGGGTTTGCATTCTAGCCCATTTACTTTTCAGCACTTTCTTTTGTACTTAGTGTTTTACTTCTTCTTGTACTCTATGTTGTTTTGTTTACTTTTATAAAGGCAATGCCTTCCCAGTTATCGGGATTTACACCTTTGGTTCTAGTCGCCAACCCCTAGCCTATGGAAGGCGGGCTTGGGGTAGTCACGGCACGGGCCCCGAGGACGGGTCGTGACATTGTAGGAATTAACAAATTAGATTACCGACAATTAATATTTCTTCCTATGAAGATACATTAAAGAGAAATTTGGGAATATAATTGAAGAAGGTGAAATTGTATTTCTAGAAAATAAAAATACATATGAATCATTTTTAATGATTATTTTATGAAAAAATTATTTGTTTTAAAGAAATGATTTTTTCAAGAAATAAATTATAGAACTATTTTTAAATGATAATATAAATTAATCGATCCATATGAAATTTTTATAACGGTCAATTGGTTTACAATATCATAAACATTATTAAATTTAAAAGAAATAATGATTTTTTCAAAAGTTCAAATTTTGATATTTATATAAATATTTAGGTAAAATAAATTCATTTTGGAATAATCACATAAAAATTAAAAATGGTTGGTATTATTATTATTTTATGAAATTTTTGACTTTTTAATGAAAAACTAAAAATTATCATTTTACAAGTACCATGATTATATGACATAATTATGATGTGTGCATGATTAAAAATGATATAATAAAATTTATTTAATCAAAATTTAATTTATTATACCAAAAAAATAATTTTAATGTATCAATTTTCATTTATAAATTTATACAGTATATTTTGGAATAAAAAATTTTAATTCATCAAATAAAAATTATTTTTAGATTAGATAGATTAAATGGGTTGTTTTAATGGTATTATTAGAGTTTGAAACGAGTTTAATGTGAAATAACTCTCACAAAATCATTATAAATCTTGAATATTAGTTATAATTTATTTCAACAACAATTAGTTGGCTTTTATAATAAAATAATATATACTTTAACCCTCGAAACCACCCCTCCACATGTAGTGAGTATAAATTTTTTTGGTTCTAAAAAAACTAGATGTATTAGTGGGAAATATTATGTATATATTTTAGTTCATTGTTAAAATAAATAAACATGGGTCTCATTTATTATATGAATATATTACCACTTTAGTTATTTTAAAACATTTGTATCCATAGGAAAAAAATGATAAAAACACAATCTTTGGTAACTATTTATAGTGATAATGGTGAATAATTTGAAAATTCAGATTTTGAAACATTCTCTAAAAATAAATGTATTTTACATAAATTTTTAGAACCTATAACTCCCAAAAAATAGTGTATGAGAAAGAAGAAATTCAGTTCATCTTTATATTAGTAAAACCATTCTATGTGAATACACAATTACTAAACATATTTGGGAACATATGGTTAGTACTTCTTGTGATATTACAACTTGAGTTTTTATTAGACCTTTTATTAATAAAACTTATTATGAGTTGTGGACATGAATAAAACAAAAATTTTCTTATTTAAATGTTTTTTGATGAAATGCATTCATCCTTAATTCTAAATATGATTTACATAAGTTTTCACTAAAATCTGAAGATGGAATATTTTTAGGTTATGCGTTAATTAATAAGTTTTATAGAGTTTTTAATAAAAATTATCATTCTCTTGAGGAAATAGTTCATGTAAATTTTTATGAAACTGATCACATTGTTTTTCAAACACCATTAACCTACTTTTGAGGTTTCTTTTTATAAAAAAAAAATTCACCTATAGTGAAACATATACTCTCAAGGAAATAACCCAATAATATGTTTCTCATGTTTTTCCTCAAGAATATTTTCAACTTACTCTCGTAGATTAGACTTTTTAAAACCAAGAGGTCATTTTTTATTATGAATCATCATAGTGATAATATCATTGGTGATGTAGATCAACCTGTTTGGACTAGAAGTTCCTTAAGAAATAAAATTTAACATCTCTCTTTCTTATCCCAATTCAAATATATGAATCCCGATGAGGATTTTAGTGATGAGGATTGGTTAAACTCTTTGAAATATGAACTCCAGGGGTTTGAATAAAATAAAATACTCAATTTATTTAAACTGCATAAATAAAATTCCATAATTGGAGTAAAATAGTCTTTTTCAGAATAAATGTGTTGAAAATTGAATAATAGTTAAAATGAATATAAAACTATTTTCAAGGGTTATATCCAATAAGAATTTATACATACTGAAGAATACAATTCTTTATTAATAAGAAACTATGTTATTCTAAAACTTCTTGATTTTTTAGAATTCCATAATTTCAAACTATTTAAAATGAGTGTAAAGTGTGATTTTCTTAATATATATGATTAGGGTGATGTTATTATATATAAAACCATAGTCTTGAAGATAAAAAACCTTGATAACATGTTTTCAAACATAGGAATTCCCTTTTTTGACTTAAACATACGATAATTTAAATGGTTTTTTATGACAATATTTTTTTTCGGATCCGTTAATCCGAAAAAAATACAAAGAAGTCAATAAATATTATGATTGTAAAAATATGTGTTGAATACATTATAGTTATATCATCTAAAAAAATATTTAATAGATTTATTTACATTTCCAATGAACTCTGAGTATGAAATTATTATGATGAGTGGATTAAAATATTTTATAGGTTTTTAAACATCACACTAACAAGAAGGTTCTTTTATATCTCAACATTATTATATAAACAATATTATCATGAAATTTGGATAAGGCAATACTAAAATTATTATTACTTTGATTTTTACCTCTAATACTTTAGATCATGACGAGGATAAGAAATTAGTAGATCAGAGAAATTTTATAAGTATGATTGGTAGTGTACTTTACTTAACATCCAGTTTCCTAGATTTAATTTTTTTAGTATGCTTTTGTGCTAGATAATAATATAATATCAATGGATCCTTCCTAAAATATGTAAAACTATTTTTTTAACTAAATGGAACTATGGATTTTGGATTCTTATAAACATTTGGAGATGTTCTTGAATTAAAATTTATTTTTGATTTTGAATTTTGTGGATGTAGAATGGATTGAAAAAGTACATCCAGAACATGTAAACTAATAGGCGACACATTAGTTTCTCAGTTATGTAAGAAAATATCAAATTAGAATATTCCACCGATTAATCCTAATATGTTGACATTGGTAGTTGTTGTTCTCATGTGTTGTGGATATAATGAAGACTCAGATATTATTGAATTTGTTTTTAAAATAATCAAATATTCAGTGATAAAAAAATCAAAATTTCTCTAACTAAAAACCTAGCACATCACTCACGTGCCAAGAACATATATATATAACACTATTATCTTCAGGATCAAACACTTAACATTGATATAATTTTATAATTTATCCTACTGTATGAACAACCTACTACTATTTTTATTAAACCTCTTTGTACAGATTGATTTGAATATAATAAATAGAAGCTATGAATGATTACTGCTAAGAGATTTTTCATATATACATTTTCATCAATATCCTTATAGTAATGAAAATTTTTTCACAGGGGGAGTATATATGAATATGTTTTTATGAACACATTTTTTCTAATATTTTTAAACATATTTGTAAAAGTTTTTATCAAAATGAAATTTTAACACTCGAAATATTATTACAAAAATTTCAATGTCTAGATTCTAAAACATCATTCTGGATAAAAAATTATAATAAAAATTTATATACTCAAATTTTTACCAACATTTCTACAAAATTATTTAATATTAAAATAACCATCATAATTTTTTGATAAACTATCATAATCAATCTTTCTTAAAAAAAATAAGAACATGTTACTAATAACAAGGACACATTTTACTCTAAATGGTAGCATTATATTATTTTTAGTTTTTGATTTGATATTATACATTAGTTTCTACATTTTGTAGATGATATTATTATTTTAGTTTCTAATAAATTTTAATGTTATTTATAAAATTTTACAGTTATTATAAATTACGATGATTATCACCATGATAAATGGTTTTAAAACATTTAGTATTGAAATAATCATTTAAAATGTTATTTGATTAAATATCAGCTATTAAATTTGTTATGATTTTACTCTAATTTGTTTATTTTTTGTTGGAATGTGAACTTCTATTTCTCCATTCCTATATAAGGGTATAAAAACCCTTTTTCCACATCTATTTCTAAAGTTTTCATCACCAACTCATTATAATCCTCTATGTTGGCTGTCTAATTGTTTTGAAAATAGTCATATCTCTTGATCATGTCTCATTAAGATGATGAACAAATAATATTACACAAATAGAAATGTTTTTAGATAATGTATCATTGAAATAAATTAGTTTTATAATTATGACTCTACTATTAAAAAGATAATTTATTTACACGGCTTGGAGGATGTCTTTTGAGAGAAACTAAAAAATGATTTTGACTTTTCGTTTCCTAAAAATATCAGCATGTTTTTTTGCCTCAAATCGATTTATTATAGATAATGGTATGTAAAAATACTCCTTCATGTTTATTATAATGTAATATAAGATTTATTATAAGATATTTAAAGATTTTGTTATATTTCCTTCAGGAGGATGGGAGAATTTACACTCACACATACATCTTGATATGTGAAATTCATGGATCAGTTGTGATCACTGAGAGGGGAGGGTTGAATCAGCGATAACCTTTTTTTAAGAATTGTTCCATTTGAATGATAAATTCAACCTCTGTGGCTGGTTAAGGCCAATATCTACTCTTTTGGTGATGCAGTGATAATGAAAGCACAAAACACATAGATTTACAAGGTTCTGTACAAATAACTACTCCTTGACATGTTGGTTACACTCCCCAAAATTTATTCTTCACTATGAAAAAAGGTGTTCACACGGTAATTGGTTATACCCCCCAATTACGAGTTGGTTAACCCCCCCCCCAACTTCACTGCATCTTTTTCTTTGTAACTTCACTTCTCTTCATCAAATGTGTTTTTCAATTCTTCAAGTAGATTCAATAGACTCCAAGAGAACTTGTTGGTCTTGATCATGAATACATTTTATTCACCATGCATGCATGTACATACATGAAATTCTTCCTTCTTCACTTATGCACACACCCTCACAACCCAAATGATTAGATGCGGCCTTCCTCGTTTGCACACACAGTCACATGGTGTGTGGCCTTAAATTCACCCGGACACACTTTAATGGAGGGTGTGCAAGTGTGAGGCCTTCTCCTATCTTCTACCGCGCATGGTGCTTGGGTGAAACAGTCGTGCAGGGTGCAGGAGTAGCGGGCACGCAGGGTGGCGGCAGCTCCTTCTTCCGTGCAAGTGGCACGACAACATCCTTTTACCGCGCAAGTTTGCGGGAAAAGAGGGTGCGCATGTGTCACATGGCTCGGCCTCTTCTTGATTTGCGAAGGGAGCACACAGGGTGGCCATGTCCTCCTTCTTTTGCGCAGGGTTTGTGCGAATGGTTCCCTCGGAGCCTCGGGTGGCTCCAGAATTTATTGTGGCGCTCGGGTGCGATAATTCTCCCCTTGCGTTGCACAGAGCTTTGCGGGACCTCTTCTCAAGTGATTAGCATCCTCTTCACGGTTTGGGTTCCATCTTTTATAGGCAAGGAGCACATTAAAAATCCGTGAATCAAACATGAATATCGGGCTTTGAATGCCTGAGATCTACGACTTCAAAATTTGGAACACGGGATAAAATATAAGCTTAAATATTGGTTGTTTCCTTTTCAATGGTTGACTTATTCATTATAGCATGATCCTCATGTGCATTCGTTTAAGAACGCATGCGTATAATTTCCATGAAGGCTTCGAACATTCTGACGTTGCCCCGCTACTCCGTTTTCTTCGACCACATTCGAATTTTTTTATCTCATTGCACGCATGCAAATTTTAACGCATGCATGTGTTCATGATGAGGAGATGAACACAATGGAAGTTCTATCTTCATCAGAGGTGGTCGGGAGCTCCATCTCCATTTCTCGGGTGGCTCTGGTTTGCAGGAGGCCTCGCGGGATGTCCTTCAGCCGGCGAGAGGATGAAGACAACCCCTATGCCGTTGGATCCGCGTTTAATGAACGCGGGAGACCCTGATTATATCGTGGTGTGACTGATGAGATGAATGGGCGCGATAACACACAGTTCGTATGGACGGTGCAGATTGTATCCGTGTTATAAAAAAGTAATCCCACATAGAAGAGAGCTACGGTTTTCTCTCTGTTTAACAAACAACTCGCACCGCCCTTACACCAGATTACTCTTCTTCCCCCTTTGGTACCACCCCGCACCGGTTCTCTTGCGGGTGCGCTTAAGCGCTTGCTCTACCTCTTTTCCTCGGGCGCGCCACTGACGCCCATGCTGTGCGGGATTCACCACCGCATGGTTCGTGTTTATACACGGCCTGACCTCATTTTGCTGTCCCCAGGAGGTTTCCCCATGGGTGTGGTGACCTCGGTCCCACATGTTCCTTGGGTTGAGGCCCTAAGGCTGGCCCAATGGATGGATTTCTTTTTAGTACATGGTTTGAACCAGTAAGAACAAGTAATATAACCAACCAATCTTCCTCTTCTCTTCATCTTCTTATGAACTCCATATATCTTCTTCAACTTCTCCTCTTCTTCTTCTATTACGATATTAAATTCCCAATAACCTTCATCAACTATTAATCACAAATCACATGATCTTCAATGTACTTCTTTGATCCAATTATAGATGAGTTTGGATCATCTATCAATTTCATTATGCATTAAGAGTAAAGCATGAACTTCATTAAATGTTCTGACATCGTATTCCCTTGATACAAGGTCTTTGAACTAAAGATCAGTTCTCCAATCGTCTGATTTAAGGATGCTTCAATCATCATTTTCAAGCTTCATCATTCTTCATCATTCTTCAAGCACTACTTCATCAGTTGGCACACATTGACAGGTTATTGAGAACAAATGAAATCACTTGGGCACAAAAATATCCCCCTTTGTATTTGGTTGCTAATACTCCTAATCACACTTTGAGAATGTCACAATGTGTGTAATAATGATTTCCCCCCCTTATTGGCCAAAAAATTCGAAGGGATGAATGGTAAGTCATACCCAAAATGCATAACCGCTTGACCATGCACAACTTCAACAACCAATTCTCCCCCTCAAGGGATGCACTCATCTCCTTCAATTCCCTGAATGTTAGTACAAAAACATATAAATTTTGGGAATAAGGAGGGATCTTTTTCTTCCTGAAGTGAGAGGATAAGGATGAACATGAAGTTTCAACCTTAGCTCAACAAATATTTCTTTAGGCATAGCTTTGGTGAAAATATCTGCCACCTTTTATTGAGTAGAAATGTAGTCTTGCTTGATGTCTCCATTGGCGACCCTTTCTTTGATGAAATGATATTTTATATCAATGTGCTTGGATCTGGAGTGTTGTATAGTATTTTTAGAAAATACAATCGCATTTTGATTATCACATAATATCCTCTATGGTTTTCCAGTTTTAGTTCACAAATCTTCTAGCTGCACCTACATCCAAATCATCTGTGTACATGCATGTGTAGCTTCCACATATTCTGCTTTGGCTGTGCTCAATGTTACAGAATTTTGTTTCTTGTTGTACCAACTAACACATCCTTCTCCCAGAAAGAAGGTTCCACCAGATGTGGATCTTCTATGAGTATAATCACCATCCCAATCAGCATATGTGAATCCCTATAATTTTATGTATTTACTATGTTTGTATAAGAGACCATAGTTGAGGGTTCCGTTCAAATATCTCAAAATTATTTTAGCTGTTGATTAGTGAGATTATTTTGGGTCACTTAGAAATCTCGCACACAAAGTCACTGCATATGTTATATCTGTCCTTGAATCTGTGAGATAAAGGAGACTTCCAATAATTCTCATGAACACTTTCTGATCAACAGTGTTTCCTTCTTCATCCTTTCATAACTTTCTTCTAACATAAATGGGTGTGGAGACCTCCTTTTTATTCTCTATTCCTATCCTTTTCACCACGTCCCTTGCATACTTTTCTTGTGAATGAAATATGGAGTTTTGTCTTTGTTCCACCTGAAATCCTAGAAAATATGTCATTTGACCAAGCATGGACATTTCAAAGGTTCTCTTCATCTACTCAGCAAATCCTTCACATAGTCATTCCTTGTCACCATCAAAAATAATATCATCCACATAGATAATGACTATGAGAGTACCAGTGTCCATTTCTCTGACATAGAGATTATTGTCAACTATTCCTTTGACAAACTTCATGTTCTTGATACAACCATCCAATCTCGAGTACCAGGCTCTATGGTCCTGATTCAATCCATACAAAGCTTTTCCCAATCTACATACCATACTACCATCTTTTTCTAGCACGAATCCCTATGGTTGTTCTATATAAACCTCTTCTTCAAGATCTCCATTTAGGAATGCAGATTTCACATCCATCTGATAGACATTGTACTGCTTATGTTTTGAAACTGCTAAAAACATTCTGATAGTTTCCAGTCTTGTAACTGGTTAAAAGGTTTCTTCAAAGTTGATTCCTTCCATTTGTGATTACCCTTTGCATTCGACTCTGGCCTTATTTTTGGAAACTTCCCCCTTTTCATTGAGTTTGTTTCTGAAAACCCACTTTGTCCCAATAACATTTTTATTTTTGGGCCTTGGTACAAGATCCCAAGTGGAGTTATTTTCTATTTTATTGAGTTCCTCATGGATAGATTGTATCCATTCCTCATGTTCAACTAATTTAGCCACTTTATGAGGTTCAACATGAGAAACTAGTGCAGTCTGATCTTCCAATCTTAATCTTATTCTGGTTCTTACTAAGGACAGTGGGTCACCAAGGATATTTTCTGTGTCATCATGTTTCTTAAATTTGTTGTATCTATTTCTTCTATTTTCGTTACCTTCCTCTTCATCACTATTGTGTTCAAAGTTGATCTCACCAGCAGCTGGTATTAGCTCAGTTAATTCATCATTATTCTATTCCAAGGTTGTGTCATTCTTTGAGTCATAATTATATATAGTGTCTGGTTTGGTGTTGTTTTCAATTATTCTGACATCACTGTAGTCAATCATTTTTTTCAACCTCTTATTCCAACATCTGTAGTATTTTCCATCAGGTAGGTAACCCATGAAGATTCATTCTTCTTCTCTTTCCTCAAACATTCCTAGATTAATTTTTTTAATCTTGATTATGCAAGGACTTCCAAAGACTCTGAAATATTTAACAGTTGGTTTCGGTTAAACCACATTTCGTAGGCTGTCGTTTGTGTTTCTGGTCTTAGGAGACATGTATTTTGTATGTGTATGGCTGTGCATACCGCTTCTCTCCAGAAAAACTTAGAGAGATTGTGTTCATCTAACATAATTCTCCCCATTTTGACTATGCTACGATTCTTTCTTTCAGCCACTCCATTCTGTTTTGGAGTATATGGTGTACTGTATTGATGCTTGATTCCATGCTTGACTAGATAGATTTCAAAAGCATCACAAGTGTATTATTTTCCATTGTCTGATCTCACTTTCTTGATGCAGAGTTCTAGTTCATTCTCAGCCTACCTTCTGAAATTTTTGAACATTGTGATTGCTTCTGACTTTTGTTTCATGAACATGAAGTTGGTCATCCTAGTGTAATCATCAATGAAGGTTATAAAATAAAGATCTCATCTTATAGACTTCGGTCTCATCGGTCCAGATATGTCTGTATGGATGAGTTCAAGAGGCCTATTAGGCATGATATCCACTCCTTTGTGTGAACTATGGGTTAGTTTTCCCTTCTAACATGTGTCACAAATTTCATCTCTTTATCTCTTTAATTTAGGCAGATCTCGTACAATATTGTAATTCAGAATTTTACTCCTATTCCTTTGACCAAGATGGCCAAGTCTTCTGTGCCAGAGGTTGTTTTCATCCTTAGAATTAAGATAACAAGAATTTATGGTCTCAGCAATTTGAAATAGATTTCCAGTGGTTATTCTTCCTTGAGTTATTATTTTTCCATCCTTTGAGCTCTTGATGATGCATGAATCCTTATTGAACAACACCTCGGGTCCATCATAACATAATTGGCTTACACTTAGTAGGTTGTGATTTAATCCTTCAAAAAAAAACACATCATTGGATTTTATATTTTTTGTTTCAATCATTGACTTTCCAACTCCATTGATTTTTAGAGAACAATCATTTCCAAATATCAAAGTTCCTCCCTCATGACTTTCTATGTTGCTAAGAGTTTTTGTATCACCAGTCATGTGTGATGAGCATCCACTATCAAGAATCCATGAATTGGTTTTATTTTTGGCTTTTAGAGAAACTTCAGTAAAGGATGTGATTTCTTCATTGGGTTCCTGAAGTCCTTTTCCTTTCATGTCTTTAACACTTTGTTTAGGAAGAACAATTATACATTTATCAGCTCTATGACCTTGTTGGTCACATATTTCACAAGATTCACCTAGGCAGTCTGATTTGTTTTGAATTAGATGGTGTGATGCTTTCTGTAATACACTTTTGGTTTCAAGATATCTTCACCTTGACTCATGCCTCATATTTGGAAGAGACATGTTATACCAGCATGCATAGGGTTTGTGTCCAAACACTCCACAACACCAGTAGTAGCCTCTAAACCTTGACCTTCTCCGCTGATAGGAGTCATGTTGCAATTTTCTGTCCAGGATTTGAGTAGTCCTTCCTGGGGATTTCTTTTCTTCCATTGAAGATTATTTTTCACAAGTTTTTGTATTCCCTGTTTGTCTCAATTTTATCTTTGAACCTGCATTGTTAGAGATAACAAATGTATTTTGAGATTTACTTAGTGGTGAGTTAACCTGCCTCTGAGCACCAGTATGAGATGATTCTGCCTTGACCTCAACAGCCTTGTTAATGTTTTCTCTCATCTTTGTTAAGATATTATGTGCTTCAATCCACTTGGACTGTGTCACTGATTGATCTTATTCTATGAGATAAAGTTTCTCTTCCTGATCTTTTTCTATCATGTCCAGCTCAGCTATCTTTAGTTCATGTCTCTTGATTTCATCAATGTACAATGTCTCTTTCTTCATACATTCTTCCAACTCCTCAGTCGTCCTTTTGGTTTCATTTTGAAAAATATTATTCTCTTTCTTGAGTTTATTATTTTTCTCAAGTAAATCCTCTAATTCATATTTCAACATGTGTTAAAGCTCTATTCATTCACTTTCATCATCTTCACTGATGCAGGTGTCAGATCCTTTTTCCACATGAGCAATAAAATTCGTTTCTTCTTATGATTGACTGGCTGATGTGGAGTCTGATTCTTCCTCTTTGCTCACATAGCTTTTTATTTCACCTAGAATGAACCTTTTATTTCTTACACCAAATCTGATTATTTATCTTGGATTTCTACTCCATTTCTTCTTTTGTGAATTTTCTTCTTCAATTTCTGGAGCACTAAATCTCTTCTTGGGACAGTTAACAGCAAAGTCTCCGATGTTAGTGCAATGAAACACCTCGGTGGTAATTTCCCTTTTCCCTTGAATTTATCATTTCCAGACCTTTTTGATAAAAGATAAATAATTTTGTTGAAATATTCATCCTTTTCTTCATTGTCAAATTCACATGATTCTAAGACTTCATCCCCTCTTATCTTGAGTTGTCTCATGGCCTCGAAATCAATCTCATATTCGATCTTCTTCTTGAATACTGGGATCTTCCTCATTTCATATGCAATGAGAATTTTGTTTAGTTCATCAAGAGAGAGATCATCACTATCCTCTAATGGTGAGACTTTGGGGTCAAACCTGTCAGGAATGTTTTTCATTAGTTTTTTAACAATAGTTGAGTCCTCCAAATTTTCTCCAAAGCCTCGAATGTTACTGTCAATTTCATTGACTCTTGTAAAATAATCATCAATATTTTTTCTTCTCCAATATTTAAACTTCATTCTCCAAATTTGTAATTTGTCTTCCTTGACTTTCATGTTGCCTTCATAACTTCTTTTGAATTTGTCCCAAATTTAATTAGAATTATTGAATCCAATGACATTTGTATATACCTTTTCTGAGAGTGACATAAGGACGGCATTTTGAGATTTACCATCAACTTCGATATTTCTTTTCATAGAAAGTGTCATAGAAGCTTCATAAGCAAGAGGAAGGAATCCAAATAAGGCTTCATCTCAAACTTCAAGGCCGAGAGATAGAAGGTAGGGTAACATCCGATTCTTCCAGCTATGGTAATTATTGGCATCGAATGTAGGAACACCCCTACTATTAATAGAATTTAGATTGTCCATCTTCTCATAAGTAGATCCTAACAGAGGGAACCTTTCTCTGATACCAATTTAAATTCCTAGACCAGTTGTGATCATTGAGAGGGAAAGGGTGAATCAGTGATAACATTTTATTTTTATAAATTGTTCCCTTTGAATGATCAATTCAACCTCTGTGGCTGGTTAAGGCATAGATCTACTCTTTTGGTGATCCGGTAATAATGAAAGCATAAAACACAGATATTTACAAGGTTTGGTACAAAGACCTACTCCATCCCGTGTTGGTTACACTCCCCAACATGGATTCTTCACTATGCTAATATATGTTCACACAATAATTGGTTATACCCCCCAATTACAAGTTGGTTAACCCCCGCCCCCAAATTCACAACATATTATTCTTTGCAACTTCACTTCTCTTCTACAAATGTGTTGTTAAATTATTCAAGTAGCTTCAACAGACTCCAGGAGAACTTGTTGGTCTTTCTCACGAATAATTTTTATTCAACATGCATGCATGTACATACATGCAATTCTTACTTCTTCACTAATACACACACCCTCACAACCCAAATGATTGGATGTGGCCTTACTCGATTTCACACATACTCACCAGGTGTGTGGTATTCACTTCACCAGGACACACTTCAAAGGAGGGTGTGCAAGTGTGCGGCCTTCTCCTATCTTCTACCACCCAAGGTGCTTGGTTGCAACAGGTGCGCAGGGTGCGGGAGCAGCGGGCGCGCAGGGTGGTGGCAGCTCCTTCTTCTGTTCAAGTGGCACGACAGCTTCCTCCTACTACGCAAGTTTGTGGGCACAGAGGGCGCACAGGTGTCGCGCGGCTCGGCCTCTTCCTTCCGTGCAAAGGGAGCACGCAGGGTGGCCATGTCCTATTTCTTTTATGTAGGGGTTGCACGAACGATTCCCTCAGAGCCTCAAGTGGCTCCGGAAATTACTGTCGCACTCGGGCGCGAGAATTATTCCTTCGCATTGCATGGAGCTTCGCGAGACCTCTTCCCAAGCGATCAACAACCTCTTCACAGTTTGCAATCCGTCTTTTATAGGTGAGGATCGCATTCAAAATTAGTGAATCAAACATGAATATCGGGCATTGAATGCCCGATATCTACAGCTTCAAAATTTGGAACTCGGGATAAAAGATATGCTTAAACCTAGGTTGTTTCCTTTTTAATGCTTACTTATTCATTATAGCACAATCCTCACATGCATTCGTTTAAGAAAACATGCGTAATATTTTCCTGAAGGCTTCGATCATTCTAACGTTTCCTCGCAACTCTGTTTGCTTCAGCCACGTTCTAATTTTTAATCTCATTGCATGTATGTGACTTTTAATGCATGCATGTGTTGGTGATGAGGAGACAAACACATTGGAGGTCATATCTTCATCAGAGGATGTCGGGAGATCCATCTCCCTTGCTCGGGTGGCTCTAGTTCGCGGGATGGACCTCAACCAGAGGGAGGTTGAAGAGAACCCCTACGCCGTTGGATCTGAGTTTAATGAACGCAGATGGCCACAATTATATCGTGGTGCGACGGATGAGATGAACGGGCGTGATAACACACAGATCGGATGGACGACACATATCAGCTCCGCGTTGTAAAAAAGTCTTCCCACATTGAAGCGAGCTGCGGTTTTCTCATTGTTTACCAAACAACTCGCAACACCCTTACACCAGATTAATCATCTACACCCTCCGGTTCAACCCCGCACCGGTTCTCCTGTGGGCGCGCTTAAGCGCCCACTCGGCCTCTTGCCCTCAGGCATTCCATTGGCGCCAATGCTACGTGGAATTCACCACCATGTGGCTCGGGCTTATATAAGGCCCAACCTCATTGGGCTGGCCCCATGAGGTTTCCCCATGGGCATGGTGACATCGGTCCCACATGTGCCTTGTGTTGAGGCTGTAAGGCTGGCCCAATGGTTGGATTTCTTTTTAGTACTTGGTTTGAACCAAGTAAGAAGAAGTAATATAACCAACCAATCATCCTCTCATATTTATATTACTAAGAACTCTATATATATTCTTCTACATATCTTCTTCTTCTTCTATTAAGAGATGGACTTCCCAAGAATCTTCATCAACTATAAATCACAAATCACTTGATCTTCATTGTACTTCTTTGATCCAATCATAGATGAGGTTGGATCATCTTTCAATTTCCTCGTGCATTAAGAGTAAATGATGTACTTCATTAAATGTTGTGACATCATATTCCGTTGATACAAGCTCTTTGAACTAAATATTAGTTCTCCAATCGTCTGATTTAATGATACTTAAATCATCATTCTTCAAGATTCATCATTCTTTATAATTCTTGAATCTCTACTTCATCAGTTGGCACACATTGACAGGTTATTGACAACAAATGCAATCACTTGGGCATAATAATAAGATAGGGTATTTCAAGAGAAGAATGGCTAAAACCTATTTGTTTTTGTTTTATGATAAATTATGGGAAGAATCACACATCTCACATTGTAATATAGTATTAAAATTATGGACACAAAGATATTTGATTCCAAGGAAGGGTGATCGAGATACTCTTAAGGTGTCAGATATTATAGTGTTGGATTTATTAATCAATATGAAATTAATAAACCATAAAAATTTGTTTCAATAATAGTAGAATTCCTTAAGAATGCCGTAATAAAGTCAAGGACATCCATCTTATCTTATTTCATCAACATGTTACTTCTGAATGTTATTAAAATTTTCAATGGTGAGAAACAAATATAACTAATGTGATAGAATATTTCTATAATTATTGATGATATTATTTCTGCAATGAAGGTGATATTTTATTCATAGTAAAACAATTTGTGGAAAATGATTATGGAGCTTCATTTAAAGCATAAACTTCAAATAATGTTTAGGGTGGTATGAAAAAGAGAAAGGATGTATCTTTTCCTCTAGTAAAGAAAATGAATGAAATAAAAATATATGACAATGATTTAGAAAAGCAAATGGATCATAATCTAAAAAAGAGAGTAGTGGATAAACTGTTTAGTATTTATCCTTAAAAGGTAATGGCTATGAGAATTAAAAAAATATTAGTTTAATAATGAATAAATGAAAAAGAAACAGAAAAAGGGGTTCAAAGAGGAAAAAGATTATGCAAGCTTATTAAAAGGTATAGAGAGAGCATAAAAAAACAAATAATTCAAGTTTCTAATAACAATAAAATAGTTACTAATGACATTACTATTTTTTAAGAAACATTAGTGATTTCATTAGCTATTCATTCTCTAGAATATAAGGGAAAAAATTAGTTGTTGAACTTTAAGAAGAATTAACACCAAATGATTTGGAAAAATCTGTAAAGGAAAAAGTATAGGTCTTTAGAAGGGTTTGAAATAATTTTATCAGAAGTACGTTTAAATTAGATATAGAACATGAGGTTACTGGAGAAGTAGAATAAAACTAAATAGTTAAATGATTTTATGATGATGTATAAGAATTTTTTGATGAATAAATTGAAGAATAAATAAATGAATAATTGATTAATAAGAGGATGAAGAAAAAATAGGCTGATAGAGGCTAAAAAGAAAAGAAATCATTGGATTCATCATCATCATTTATAGCTACTAAGTATAATATGGATTAATAAATAGAAGGCTCTCTAGAAAAAAAGTATTCATAATCATCAGATATAAAAAAATCGTCAATGAAATGAGAAGATAAATAATACTCAATGAATGTTGAAGATATATATCAATAATGAAAGACAATTGTTTTTGGAAATATTGAGTCTGATATGAGTGTGGAAAAATTTTAATATTTTAATGATATGAAGATTTATACAAAGGTGAATCATAATATCAATAAAAAAACCTGATACTGAATCATCCAGAATGAAACCATTCAAACCTTATTTAGTATGGTCAAGATTAGAGGCACCCATTGTATAGTGAGGTTTTTATTTCATTTTTCAATATTTGAAATGGTTAGAAGACACCATTTCATATTTTCCAAATATTTAGGTATAATTAAATTTTATTGAATGTTTATCAAATTAAAAATTAGGGTCTCTATATTTTTTAACTGAATCAGTTATCTGGATTTAGGCATAGTTGAATACTTTCCATAAATTGTTTTGGACTTCTAAAATATTGTATAATCAGATGGATAAGTGGTCCCATAAAGTGGATGGTGGTATTATGGATCATGATGATCAATTTGTTGATGTAAATAAACTTCTTTTAAAAATTTAAGACTCTTTTAAATTGTTATATTATGATTTATTTGATCATGGGAAATTTTTGGAAGAATTTTGAGATACAAAGGATGATAAGAAAGTGGAATTAAAATTTTAAAAAGAAATGGTTCATGATTTAGAGTTAGAGAATAACAGTCTAGGATCGTGTGAAAATGAATTTATCATTATGAGGGATAAGAATAAATAATTTTATGAGGAGGATAAAATGATAAAGAATTAAATCTGTAAGTAATATGTCATGGAAGAAAGAATCATGAATCTTGAAAAGCAGCAAGTGGAGTTAAAGACGATGATGTCTTTTTTAGATAAAATAATGGATAATGAATGAATACCTTTACTTTCGAACTCACAATGTATTTTTCTCAAACACTTGATGAGTTCATGAATTAAAATATCTCTTCATTCAATTAAATTATCATTTAATATTTATATAGATACTATTTTTTGTATGTTCATTCTATTAATATCATGAATTATTTTATTGTTCACAAATATTTGATTCATATGTTATCTATTATAATTTTTTTGAAAAACATGGATACTATCCAATTCTCTTTGAAGATCAAAAATGGAGAGAAAATTTGGGGAGGAACATTGGTAAAACTTTTAATGAGTTTTTCTAAAGGGTGTGTTTTCTAAAAATGTGATTACATATCTTAATTGGTAAAAGTATTGATGCATTCCATCATTAGTTGACATACATATAAAATCTTGGGGAGTTATGAATTATTTCGTTAATTTTTATAAAATAATAAAGGGTGGTAATACTTCATTAATGTTATCAATTTCATTTAATCCTTGCGATTTATTATTCCAAAAAGTCGGAGATTGTTATGTTATAATTTTTAAATCTTACATTTTAATTCCATTCTTATTAGAAATCAAAATCACTCTCTTAAAACTTGGTTTACTAACTTTTTATGTCTTAAATTTTTTAGTATGATTTTTTGGAAAAAAATGTTTTTTACTAAGTATATAAATAATTTTATTGTATAAAAAATAAGAACTTATCATTCTCCTATATGATATATTGAATCAAGGATGTGTTTGATTCAATAGACTAACCATTATTTTGACTAGTGGTATTATTTTTGTCTTTTCTATCTTAATGATAAATGTCATGACCATCAGATTGATACTGATAATGATAAATCAGAATAACCCATATAAGTTTTATCATTTTAAAAATTTTAAGTATGTCCATAGGACAATCCTATGTTTATAATCCAAATATTTAGATTTTTTATATTTTAAGAAATATAATGACTAATTGGAATATTCATAAAAAAATGTCATACATTCAGTTAAAAATGATTTTTCATGTTTTAGATGTATGTTCTCATTTAAAAAAATTATAAATATTATTTTTTGACCTTCAATAATAAAATGTAGGTTATTTGAAGAGTTTATGGTTGTTAAATTTTTCAAATAACATTTTCTAAATATTTATTAATGAAATCATATCATTCGTAGTCTATGTAATAATTTATATTGTTTTTGTTATAATGAATATTTGGGAGGGTTTTTTCATTAAGAAAACTTCCTTGTTTATTCCGCATCTGACCATTGTATCTATCGAGGGATTATGAGGATATAAATATGGTCAATCGAATCAGTTAGATCAAGGGATTATAAGGATATTAAGATAGAAGGCATTCATCATTTAGAGTTATTTTGTAGATAGGTTGAACGTGCTTAATCATATCAACATATCAAGGGATTTCATGGTCAGGAAAGAAAAGATTTATAGAAAGTATAAAAATATATAGATTATTAGTCAGGGTTGTTGCTACCATTACTCTAAAGTATAAAAGAGTTAATTATTAAAATATAAATTGTAAATCATTCTTACTTTTATAGTACATTTTATTTATTGTTTTTACATGTCAATTTTCTAATGTTCAAATTATGATAGAAAGGTTGTTTTATCTGTGTATATGTAATAATGATTAAAATATAAACCAATATCATCAGAAAATTTGTGACTCCAATTCCTATACTATGATCAAAAAATTGTTTTTAGTATTATAATTTTACTTTAAGATGATTTTTGTTTTTTTATTTTAAATATTTTTAAATTATAATTCATTACCTCCTATAATATATCATATTATCTTATGATCCAATAGTTCATCAAACATGATTAATAATGTAATCAGAGAACATGATCCCTGAGAGAATAACATTGATAAAATACATATATTTGTGAGTAATCCTAAGGATAAATATATAATGTAATTTCTACCCAATAAGTAATTAATATCATGTATGGCTTGGGTAAACCAACCTTGAACCTAATTTGGGATTAGTATAAAATCATATGTACTCTCTGCTAGGATTATGAAAATATCCCTGTAAATTTTCTATCGAGGAATTCGATAATCTCTCATGTACCATTTTGTGATCATATAACATTAATCACTACCAAATATATTAGAGGGCTATATAATTTTAGTTCCACCCATAACATAATCATAAATCCATTCTTATGTATTCCATAAGATCATAATACATTAATAATGGATTATCCCATGTAAATTAAATATGTTTTTTCTAAATATTTGTCATCATATCCATAAAAAATACAATAAAAGAGTTAAAATTTTAAAATTTGATCATATACCTTATAACTTTTATGTGAAATAAAATGATGTTAACATAGTTAAAAATTTTAAATAAAAATATCACAAATAATATCTATCAAGAAAAATTGATATTTGATTTTCAATAAATTCTTTATAATATAAATGTTCCAAAAAAATAATGGAAAATTTTTTTGTTAAAAAGAGATCTGGGATCATTGTAAAGGAATCAAAAAATCATTGAGTTGTCTTGTCGTAGAAATTTTTTATTGTTGTTTACATTAAAATAATGGTTCCTTTTTCATTTTCTCTAAAAATCCAAAGTACCACATTTTCAAAAAATGAAGATTCTTCGAAATCCATTTATTAAATATTTAATCAGGGGTAAAAATTAATTTATAAAATATTAGGATAATATTGAAACGGTTAATAATTTTTTTAGAAAACACGAACATGGTATAAAAAACATTCATTGAAGAGTCCAAGAAAATATGTTTTCCCTGAAATTGATATTTTAACCACTCAAGTAATTAAATAAAGGAAAATTAATGGAAAAATGCAATATAAAATAATAATAAGGAGAGAAAAAAATTAAATTGATTTCTAAAATGTAAATCATTAAATTTAATAATTATATGAATAATTATAATTATTTCTGGTAAATAATGAAATATTAATATAAAACCCTTACCACTTTGGTAATTTTTGTATCATAAGTACAATTAATGAATAAAATGTAATAAATAATTAAATATAATTAAAATATTGATATTCATGTCTTAAAATTTAAAATGGGCTATATATAAATCGTTTAAAAAAAGATAGGCCCATAATCTAATATGTCTCCCAATGAAAAATAATTTAGATGATAAACCCTTATCTCAATTTCTAAATGCTTTGTAAGCACAATAGCCTCCTGTATAATAATTTTAAATTATTATAATTATATTCAATAATAATTTTTATCCATTTAATTCCATTTTATGATCCACTTATGAGATGTCCACAACAATTAATTAATAGTTCTATATTGTAATTATCATTTATTTAATTTACCTTATTCACTTATTAATAATTATTTCAATTCGGTAGTTAGAGTATCAATACACTTCTCATGGTTCTACTTATTTCATAATTTTATTCAGGATAAAAATATATTATATCTTTATTATATATATATATTTCTAAAATCATTTATAAAAGGTAGAGATAGATAAATTAATTTCACCATTCATGGAGTTGGTAGGTTATACATACACATGAACATTGTCTTCACTTTCTAAAAGATTAAAAAACCAAATGAAAATTACAATCCAACTTTATAGAACAATTATTATATCATATATATTAAATAAATCTACCCTTATTACAATCCATTTAAAGTGTAAATTAAATAATGAATCACATCACTTCATGGAGTTGGTAGTCCACAAGCACACCAGAGTGGCATTAACATTTTCCAACAGACTAGAATGTATGAACTTAGATATAATATTATAAATAAAAAACTCATAAATATAAATTGGAAAAATTGAACTCATAATAATACCAATCCATGAAATATGGCGAAGAGAAATTTAGGGCATCATTACTTGGAGGTGGTAGTCCACAATATGAACACACAATACATTCATAATCTATTTCAGGTAAAAAGGGTGGATATCAGTGGTTTAATGATAATTATAACATTTATTTATATTACTAAACTAGAATTCATTATTTTATGATGAGTAAAACATATTTATATGATATATAGAAATAATTAAGATGAATTTTTTTTGTGTAAGATGATACCACCATCTTTTCTATTCCTCCTTTATATCCATTGTTAAGGACCCATGAAATGTATTATTTAGAAAAACATAAACCCTATTTAGTTTATTATGAAATTTATAATATAATAGATTAGTATTTGGTTGACCTATATTACTGAATGCGGTGTAAATAAGTTTCAGTAGGGTTTCCAATTTATATGTGTGGGGAGGGGTACTGAAGTAATTTCTAAAATTATTGAAATACAACAAATTAATTATCATGAAAAATGTTTCCAAATGGATAAAAATTCAAACATAAGATATTATGTGGTTTAAAAACCATAAAATAAAGATATTGTTATAGGTGTTTACTATTTTTAAACCATATCATCTGGTTTATCCCTATACTTAACCCATTCTAACCATAATCATGGAAACAATGTTT
This sequence comes from Viscum album, assembly GCA_963277665.1. NCBI lineage: Eukaryota > Viridiplantae > Streptophyta > Magnoliopsida > Santalales > Viscaceae > Viscum > Viscum album. Next base: position 634,076,851 of record OY728155.1, on the reverse strand, counting down.
TCCCTGTTAAAGAGTTATACTTTTATCTAAAGGTCCAAATTTACTCATTAATGGTCCACCGATGATATTTTATATAATTTATCATATCAATTATCCTCTTCCATGATTTGAATGATTTTAAAATGATTAATAAAAAATTATATTTTCATAAAAATTTATTATTGACATTTTGACTGCATTCACATAATTTAACGTAAAAATCAGCATGAAAAGAATATAATTATAATTAAAAACATTAAAATATATATAAAATTTTAAATTTATATATAAAATTCATTAGATAAAATAACTCACCCAAAAAATATTACTTTTATAGTGTTTAAAATTTTTTATTTTATTTTTCAAATTCTGACACTTGCACACTGTCGGGATTGAATATGTATTTTAGGTACTTTTTTGAACACTAAAAATTAAAAATACATTAAAATGACAAAAAAATTTATTTTTAATTTACATAAAAAATTATAACATAACATAAATTTTTTATCTCTGTCAAAAAATATTATGTGTGTTAAAATCAATAAAGAGATATTTTAAATTTAGATTTTACTAAAATATTATAAAGAATCAAATCAATGAAAAATGTCACTATTTTACTATATTTTAAAGAAATTTATGAAAATTGATGAGAAAAACTCATATAATGTGATAAATTCACGTGTTATCGGAATTTTAAATCCCTCCCCCAATATTTCAACTACATGTTAATTGTTTTACCCATACAATGGTAATACAAATTTTCTACAGTTAATACCAAAACTAAAAAGGAAATGATTATAAAAAATGGACCTACATATTCCAAATAATTAATACATTTTTAATGATTAAATTTCTTAATGTGGGATAAATTAATTTAACAAAAAAATTAAAAATCCATGATTTTTTTCCATAATTATTCTCTTTTATTTGTAAAAATATTTTGTACCCAATTCAACATTAAATTTGTTTCCAATAATAATTATTTTATTTTATCTTTTAAAACGTAAATATGTTTACATTTAATAAATTTTGAAACAAAAATTTCCTTTTTAAATTCATTAAATCAAAAATATAGGTTAAAAAATCCACATTATTCCGTATTAACGAGAAAATAAATATTTTTTGGAAAATCATAAAAAATTTCCCTAAGATACTTTCAAATTAATGATTTAAAAAATTGAATTTATTTTGTTAATAAAATCTATATCTTGTGGTTATTTTTCGTAATATTTCATCCCGAATAAAATAGAAACAATTTTAAATAAAAATTATTTTTACAAATAAAAGAAATTTAGAAAAAATTTAATGGTTATTTTATATGAATTTATCAATAGTTTAATTGATTACTATCACTTTAAATATTTATAATTTCATTATTTATATTACTAATTTCAAATATAATTTTTATTTTATTAAAATAATAAAATAAGTGTTTTTTTAGTTTTTACACAATATTTTCTACATATCATACGATGGTGAATATATTGATAATTTAAAATGATAGGGTGTTATATTATTCCCCATTTAGTAAATTACATCCCCACAATTTGAACATATTCTCGATAATCAAGGGCCTAATATTTAAAATTTTACTTTTTTAAAACCATCACCATAAAAAGGGTTAACAAAACACCGTCTTCATAATAAGGAATGAGATATATAAAGGATATCTGAAATAACATGTAACAAGATTACCGAATAAGATAAATTTTTTGGGAAGTGAAAATTTGGATATATATAAATAAAATAATTTCTATATAAATATAGATATGTAAAAATAGATTTTCATATGTATTTAAATGATCTCATGAATGTTTAAAAAAACCATAAATTTTTTAGGTTTGAAGAAGAACATAAATTAATCATAATTAAATGTAATAAAAGTGAATTTTTATTAAATATTTTTTTCCCATAAATTATGTTTTAATATACCATATATAGTAAAAATATAATGATATATAACTACTAGATAATTATAATTTTATCATTTAATCAACTTCCACAATAATCTATTACATTGATTCAAATGTCGACTATTCAATATCAATTTTTCATGACCAATGAACTAATATAAAATTATAACAAGTCAAACAGATGATATCAATATATCATTTATGTTATTAGACATTAACAAGAACCAAAATTGGTTAACATAAGGTAAGATAATTCATGAAATGATTAAACCATTATATGAATAATGAAAACATCACTATCCAAAGCCTAGACAATAATACAAGAACTTCAATATAATTATTCAATAAATAAATAACCTAACATCCCAAATTACCCCTACAAATTCATCATTAAATAATGATTTATCCTTGATTTCTATATCATACCTTTCTTATTAAATCCTCAAAATTTAAATTTTAATCTTTCGAATTATTAATTAATGTTAAATCACCCCATTAAATTAATGAAAATATGATCCTTAACTCAATGAAACATCTCTCAAATTATTGTAAACCATCATGATAAATAAATATTTAATATTATAATGTTGTTAGCATCACCATAAAATCATTTATCAAAATTTAAATACTAACATGAAATGTAATCCTTCGCCTGATTATAAATATATTTTAAAATACCAGATTTTTAATGAATCACATTTCAAAAATAATGGTTATCTATATCACACTATCAAATAGACCATAAATAACAAAAGATCAAGTCACATAATAGCCCATAATTCTATTAACACATAATAGTGTGTCCATCCAAAAAACCCAAAAAAATAAAATCACTTCTAAAATCCCATCATTTAAAGCCATTAATGAGCTGTATATCCCTTTGAAAATATGATCAACCTAAACAAATAATCCTATGATGGTATTCATAACCCTAAGTTAAACGTAGATGATATCTTATATGATTCAAAAAATTAACACAATCCTTATTAATAAAATAATATCATAAATTTTTTAGTACACTCTAACAATGAAATTAACTTCATCAATGATTATATAAACCACTTTTTCATCAAATAATTATGTAATCTAATTGTCACTAGAAGGATACCACTTACTTCATCAATGTCAATCGTATCATTATCCTGAATATAAATTATCATCTTTCCACTAAATTACTTATCATTGTGTCCTTTAATATATATTATCAAATTCAGATTGAAATACTATTATCGAATAATTCTTAGTTTTTTTAATTATTTTAATAAATATAATATCATTAACTGAAACAAAATTTAAAAAGTTACTAAAAATAGCCATTGTGAGGAACCATGTAATAATGTAAAATCATTCATAGGATTTCTAAATCATGAAATATAATTTCAAGTCTATTATAGCTCTTGTTTAACATAGGATTTCCTTGGTTATCATCTATTTAAATTCATTATAATATTAAATAAATAAAACTTGATTTAACACATGAATATCCTATGTTAGTATGAAACATGGTATTCCATAGTGGCGCAATCACTGTGAAATAGAATAATGGTCAAGATATACTTGAAAAACATTTTTAGGGATATTAGACCAAGAAGAATCTTTTCCAAAACCTTGTCCAATTATAGTTTCTAGAAATTGATTTATTATAAGAAAATATACATAATCTCTTCATTACAAAAACAAGAGGCTCTTATACTATACTTAGAAATATCCCTAGTATTTTTATAAAATTTTTCTAATATGAATATCTAAATATTGAATAATATCTACCCCAATACCAACGTTAGAGACTCATGAATGTCATATATAGATATTACATCATATTTGTTAAATATTCAATATATAAAATTATGATAAATGATTGAATAATTCAAGTTTAAAATCTTTGTAAAACTAGATACATAAAAAATCATAATTGATGTAAATAATATCCTGCCTAGTTATTCACAACTAAAAACCATAAAAGACATGGTATAAATAAACCTTTTACTCATTACCCAAGGAAAGGAAACATAAGAAACTGTTATCTTAGATTCACAGTAATTGTAAACAAGAGATATATCAATGATTAATTAAATATAAACTGAGAATAATGGTATGATAACATGATATTTACCATTGAAAAAAACCCTTCATATCACAGATCATAATCATGATTCTTGGAATAAAACATTAATGTATGTAACACATTAATTATAAAGGAATTGAAGAACCTAAGCCATGAGAGTGTATCCTTGTCATGAGTCATAATATTTTGTCATAATTATAATTATAGAAATATTAAGAAAAGGATAATGAATATACAATCATAAAATATTTTAATTTGGATAACCACCTATGTTACTGCTTCAATCATAGAATAACCTTATATGTAACCTCTTATGAGTATGGGATAACCTCTCATGTACCACTATTTTTTCAGTTTTAGGCTAACTTACCATGTAACCTTAAAGAAATTAAAAACATAATTTTTACACAGTGAAATTATGGTTTATTTAATTATAGTCCCACCCATAAAATTATCAAATATTCATTCCAATGTATTCTACATGATCATAATACATTTATATAAACTAAACATGTGGGAAATAAAATAGGTTCCATTAATATTTCATTTGAAAAACAATAAACCATTCAGATAAAAAATAATGAATGTATCATAGGATAATATAATCAATTAATATTATGTAACATCAAATGATATTATCATCTATGAATGATTCCAGTAAAATATCACTAGAAATATTTTTTGAGGAAAATACACTATTCATTTTAAAATCAATTCATTAAAAGGAACAAATTACAAATATTATGGAAAATATTTTCTTTTTAAAATGACCATGAAAACTATTAAATTGAGATTAAAATCATATATTATCTAGTATTGGGATAAATTTCATTCAATAAGTGAACATTAAAAAAATATTCCTTTCACATTTTCAATCAAAATTCAAAAATTACATCATCTAGAAATGTACAAGAAGATTCATATTAACATATTTTTTTAAAAAAATAAAAAATGGGTAAAAATGAATCTAATAATACATATGATAATATTAAAACATTATTGAATGATTTATTAGGAAAATTGACATAGAATAAAATAAATATTTTTTAAAGGGATAAATGATGTCCATTTTCCTCCAAAATAATCTTTTAGACTCTTGAGTACTTAATGTGGGGAAAATCAAAGGAAAATAATTAATCGTTAGATATAAATATAAGAGAAGAAAATAAATTAGATTATTGATTGTAGGAAATAAACAGTAATCATTATAATCATAATCATAACTAATTATGTTGAATAATGATACTATAATATAAAACCCATACTCTATTGATAACATTTGAATCATGCATCCCATGAAAGAATAACTTCAAATGAAACATTAAAATATCATCAAAATAAGGATATTAATTATATAATTTTACTATGGGGATATATATAAAACTCAAAAAATAATATATGTGTATAAAAAACATTTACCTTAAAGAATACATTTTGAGATGATAAAACCATACATCATGTTCCAGTTACTTTTTTAAAACTCAAAAATTACATAAAATACAGAGAAATATATTATAAGTCTATACTAGAATCATTTAAATTATAATAAAATAATATATGATGTAGTTATTATATTTCCTAGATAATTATTATTAATTCCATGTTATAATCATTGTTTTTTGGTCTTAACTGTTTCATTATTTCCTGAGAGTTGTAGTTCGATATTTTGGTTATTTGAAATTTGATCACAGTTTCTTCATCCTAAAAAATTACTAGTGGTATTAATATCATTTATAATTATAATATACAAGTTTCTTAATCATTTATAGAATTTTTATATAGAAAAATGAATCTCACTATTCACAGAGACGGTGGCCGTAAGTATTAAAAAATGATGTTTTCACTTTTCAAAAAAAAAAGAATAAAGTTAATTAATAATTAAACATTATAAAATCGTTATTATGTCATATATATGCTATATATAATTTAAATAAATACTTATTATCATCCATGTATTTGGGGAAGGGGAAACAAATCACATCACTCTATAGAGGTGGTAGTCCACACGTACGCACAAGTGAAGTTACCCTTTTTCAATGGATTGGATGGTAATAATGTAGATACTATATTATTATTTCATAATAACAATAATTTCATAAATATAATTTATAAAAACTAAACCCTACATAAAACCCATCCATGAAATATGGTTATGAATAATTAATTTTAACGCTATGTGGTGGTGGTAGTATATACATACACAAGAGCAATACTTTTACTTTTCATTTTAAGGAAAATAGGTTTTTTAATGGTGTTTTAATTTTATTAAAAGAAATTTAGTAAATTTTGGATATTGAATATATTATTTTATGATGAATACCATATATTTAGAAGAGGTAAATGAATAAATATATTGAAAGAGGTCATGTAAGATAATTACCTCTTCTTCAGTAGGCCCCCTTCATATCCTTTATTAAAGACCACTATAAAGGAATTATAATAGAAGAAACATGTAATTTGTTTAATGGGAATTTTATAAATAAATTAGAAAGTTTCTTGTCAAGTTAGATGGATAAATATGGGGTAGAGAAGAGAAAAGAGTGTTCCCTTTTTTATATAAGGGTAGGGCCCCTCTTTGATTTTTATAAACTATTAAAATATAATAATGTAATTATCTAGGAAAATTATTTAAAATTGTTAAATATTTTAATATTAGAAAGGATTTAGTTGAAATATCATCAACCATTAATTTTTTTACAGGATTGTATTGTGTTTTTAGAATTTGTTTTGGTTTCATTGTAATTTGGGGATTCTCGAGTGGTAAAGGCTCCCTGTAATCCAGTATCAAACTCATGTTAAAATCAGTGTGGAAGAAAATATCTACTTGATGTATGTGATGTAGGAAGTGATGCAGACATGATATATGCAGCTCGTGATGCATACATACCGTAGTCAAGTGGTGATACATGTATGACGTAGGTAGATGGTGACATATGCATGATCTTTCATTAGATCTTTAGGCTAGTTAGTGGGAAATTAGGCCATGTAATGGGATTCATTCTCAATAGGAATTTGGGAAATGTACTTAATAAATAATGATTGATGGGTGGGATATCCCTTGGGGGGTACCTTTCCGACCTTTATGTGTGTGTTTATTGTAATTTTACCCCCAAGAACATAATATATATATATGTGTGTGTGTGTGTGTGTGTGTGTGTTTAACACCATAGTTAACCCATTTTAAACTTAACCATGGTACAAGTGGTCACTCTTAAAAGGTTATAATTTTAATAAAAATGTACAATTTGGATAATATATGGTAAATGTATTATATTTTAGATGTTTTCTCATTCTATTTATCTGATTTAAATATTACTATGATTTTTAAATAATTTATTCAAATATTAGTTTTCATAAAATATAATTAATTTAATTTTAATGTATCCGAATAATTATTTACTTTTGATATAAAATGATAATAATGGAATTAGAATAAAAAACGTCACATAAATAAAAAATATTTTATTTCTCTTGAAATTCATCAGACACTGTAAATCATGGAAAAAAATTATTTTACAAGTTTTAAAATAATTGTTATGTTTTTTTTACTACTTGCAAAATCAATCTGTCAGTGTTTCAAAATAGTTTAATGAAATTATTTCAATAATTAAATTTTTTAAAAAAAATTACCATGATAAAAATTCATTCATATTTAAAAAAAATTATTACAGAACAGATGTTATATTTACACTTTAAAAAAATATTTTAGATATTAATAGCATGAATGTGACATTTTTGACCTTATCTTTTTCTTAGTTATTATAAAAGACAAAATTAAATAAAAATGGCCCAAAGTTGCCTGGTTTTTGTTTTTTTGAAATGGATAAAATCCACTATTACAAAATAATAGAGGAATGTTTTAAGTAAATTTTAACATTGTGCCCAATATTTTTAACCATGTTTTACTTGTTTTACTTATACAAATGGAATGATAATTTACTATGGTTAGTATAAATAATTATATAAAATAAAATGGATGTACTAAAAAAATTGGACACCCAAATTACAAATACATAATACATTTTTCCTGATTAAATATTAAGAAGTGGATGAAATTAGTTTAAGAAAAAATAGAAAAACCGAACAAAATATAGTTTTTCATACGAAAAACATTTCAAATAAATTAATTATTTATACAAAATTAAACCCTAAATTATTTCTATTGAAATAATATTTATTATTGATAATATATTTGAACTAAAATTAAATTAAAAAAGTCTAAACTAAATTGGTTATCTTTAATTACATTAAATAAATATAACTGAATCAAAAAAAATTTATATTTTTACTATTCACTTGATAATCTATATTTTTAGAAAAATATTAAACATTAACCCTAAGTTAATATTAATATGATGGTTTTTAAATTTAAATTAATTTGCTTTAAAAAAACTAAAAAATTAGTTGAAATTAATTTAAATAATTTCTATGAAAAGCATTAGAAATCATTTTTAAAGAAAATAAATTTTAATTAATAAAAAACCTTAGTAAATAATGAGTACTTATTTCTTAAGTGCTTATCAATGATTTTTTACATATTATGAGAATAATATATATTTTTTAATTATGTTATTTCATTTCATACTCTCCAATACAAATACATGTTTTAACAGACAGAAAATAATAATATTTTGTGGTTTGCTTATGATCAATGTTTTATATTGTATAAGATATAAAAAATACGGTTCATTTCAAATATGATGGTGTTAAATAAAACATATGGATAATATTGGAAAAAAGTATAATTTATTTAGTAATAAAACATTTGAGTTATAATTAAAGGGATAATATCCTCAAGTATGGATTATGTTGTCATCACTTGTCCGAATTCCCTAGTATATGGAGAGGTGCATGTAAGTTCACATAATATACCCTAAATAATTAATATTCATGGAAGAGTATGTAATTTAGGTCTCAAGAAATATTTACCATCTTAATTTAAAATACTACATAGCTCAAAAAGATGCACCAATTACCTTTCTTCTCATAATACCCACAAATAATACATAGCTCAATGAACAGTTACAGTTACACCACTATTCTTCATAGCTGTAATTTAGGTTTAAACAATTCATTATATATATTAATCTTTATAAATGTATATTAATAGTCTCCACTAAGTTCATTGTCCTAGTAGGATCTCATCACACCCTTTCATCATGTAAATTATCACCAAATTGTTTTCCTTACATCCACATCCAAAATAAATTTTCAGTAGTTTCAAATTCCCAAGAGCTCTAAATACTCTAATGGAATAAAATTATATATTCTAAATATAAAAATTAATAAATAATATCCTTATAATATTCATCATTATATTATCTATAAATCTTGATAGTAAAGTATTTAAAATTCTTATAAAACCCTATACAAGGAAATCAATGGGCTTGAAAACATAACTATCATGATCAATATTTTGTTTAAAAAAACATATTATTTTCAAAAAAAATTAAATAAAAATAAATATAAAAGTTTATTTAATATTATGATATATATAGGCTGTTTTTATTCCTTTTTTGATTCCATCACTCACATTTACTTCTAAAAAAATCGCAATACACATAATTAAGTTTTTGATTTAAGTTGAGTTTTTTATATTTTCTATATTTATGTAGAAAATTATACCGCTGAAATAAATAATGATAATATATGATTTATAGAATATTATTAGAATAAGTATTCATGAAATTTGTTGTTATGATGATTTCCAAAATAATTATGGTGTGATATTTTTTGAATAATGAAAAATTCGAATGATTAAGTCAATTTGTATTTATTAGTTTTATAGAAAAAATAATTGTTATGAATAAAATCAATACTAGATATAGAAATTTGTTGAGTTCCTTATCAAATTATTTAGCTTCTATTAATGTTTTGTTAATTGGACCCAAATTTTAGGGAATCTGACTATTAGAGGTTTTCCTATAAATAGACCAGTTCTTTTTATAATAGAAAAATTCTTTTGAAATACGTACTAGAGAAGGAAAATACATTGATAACTAGAAGTTGTGCAACCACCTATTTATGAGAGAGATTTTGATCATTGTAATTTTTCACTCTATGTTATTTGTCTAATATCACATCTATGGGTACTTAATGAAAATTCCTTATCATCCATGATGTATTAATTGAGTTTCAAATCATTTTATTCAATATATTCTATTTATAGAAAACAAATGTTTAGGTTTGTAAATGATTTAATTTCTACTAATCAAGAAGATATTGGTATTTTTATTAGAAGGAAGGTCCAAAAGAGTAATTTTTATAAGAGGTAATAATTAAAATAAAAATTTTAATATGAGGGGATCATTGGTTTTTGAGAGAAAAGTAATTTTAATAGTTTTAAAGTCAAGGAAACATTGGATAGGGTTAATGATTCCCCTAATTCATTGGGATAAAGGGATGATTCTATAATAACCTTTAATGGGTAATTGTTTTTTATATCATCACTCCAAATTTTCTTATTTCTAAAAGGAGAGTTATTTTATTTCTAATTTTTAAATTTAGATAGTTTCATCTTCTCTGTGTTTAATAATTTTCTCAATTTTCATGAAATTATAATCATTTTTATAGCCTTATTTAGTTATATGTTTCACTATAAAATTTGGGGGTTTGTCAGATAATTGTACTTATGATAGTTTTATTAATCAAGAAGGGTAAAATATATTTATTTTTATTATCTCTTGAAATTGTGTGTTATTACTATCTTATTTGTGTTTTTTAAAAGTAAAATTACCTCAGTTTCAATTAAAAAAACCGTCTAAAACTATATTTTTTTTATTTTTTGAATTGGTAAAAAAATATTTTCCCACACATTATTTTCTATTTATATTTGATTATTTTATTTTGGTAATAATATTTAAAAATTTATGCTTATAAAATTTTTTAATCTTAGAATTAACATGCTGTTAGTTTATATAAATATCTTGTTTTATATTTTTTATTAATAGTAATCTTTTTTGTTATATTTAATTAAGTTGTTTACTGTTTCAAATAAAATATAAATATTTTATTTCATGTTTATTAATTTTTATATATATTTTGGATATATATTATATATAGATAATACATGGTTTAATTTTTTTTTTGAATAAGTAGTTAAATTACAGGATTTTCAATTTCATTCATAATAAGTTAAAATAGATTATTATTTCATAGACCATGTGCTAAAAAAAACTATTAGATTAGCTGTATGATGAAACGTATCTATGATATGATGAAATGGGTCAAACATATATTGGAATAGATCAACCAAATGTTGAAATGGAATGAACTTACATTTAAATGAATCAAACTTATATTTAAATTGATTGTTCGTACATTGAAATAAATCAACCTTACATTGGAGCTAATTAAACATGAGTTAAAATGATACATCATCCATATGTTGATGTGAATCAACCATGTACCCCTTGTTCAGTCAAACATTGTGTTAAAAGTTTCTAACTCTATTGGAAACTTAAAATATTCATTTTTTGACATTTTTATATTAGTTTCTATAAATTTTTGTAGTTTATTTTATATTCTTTGTTTATGTGTAAAAAAGTGAAGAATATAAAATCTATATGAATCATTTCTTAGGAAGAAAATATCACGGAATTTTTAGGGAAATTAATTAGTTAAATTTCTTATATACTCTATTTTATAATTTTTTAGAAATTGATATATTACACATTAATTTAATCTATTTTCATTGTTATAAAAAATGTAAAATATAAAAATATTATAATCACTATTATATAAACCATTTAATGTAAAATTATCCTTAAAATTAATATTAAATTAGAAATTATCATACTATTCATTTCATACCATGCTTTTATTATTTTTGAATAATTCTTTTACTCTATTTTTTTCACAATGATTTTAATTATTTTAATTATTTGAAAAACTCTAAATTATTCTAGTGAACATATTATAATTTTATAATAATTTTTTTATAATAAAATATTCAGACTAATCTCTAATAATGAGTGTGATATTTCAAAATATAGATACTTTAAATATTTTTTATTTTTTATTCTTTAATGTGTGGCATTATATGATTTTTAAATTAGATGATCCTCCAAAATAATTAATATTTTCAAATTAATGATGAAAATATATGATTTTTCGGAATGTAATCTTAGATAAAATAATAAAATAGGCTCTATATATTTTATTCAATGGTGATATTTTCTTTAATAAAAATCTAATTCTCATATTTGATTGAGAGCTTCTACAACAACTATTCTACTGCTACGATCATAAGGGAACTCCTATATTGAACAAATTACTATTGAATTGATCAATGATAATTGAGCTACATCATCATTGTAATTTATTTTTACATATACTAGTTTTTTTGTATATGTTTTTCATTATATTATTTGTATTTATTCTATTTAAAATATTTAGTTTCGATTTATTATTATTCCAGTAAAAACAAATTCTTAATTAGTTATTCTACCAAAAAATAGGAATGTTATTGGGTAGTGAACGCTGATGGAAAATAATGATTGATAAGAAAAAAATAGGGTTTTCTAGGTCAGGACTCCTATAAAAAGTTAGTGTTTTCCTCCTTGAATTTAAATGGAAGTTGGTATAAAAGGTTATTACAACATTATAATTGAGTTCTTCTTAGTGGGTACCAATAATATCACTGGTTAGAGAATGTATGAAGAGTAAAAAAGGATCATGGTGACCAAAACCTCTATAAAAATACTATGTTCAATTATTTTATTTCCCCTATACTATATCATTATCACAACATAACCCTATTGAAAAATATAATAAATTAATCTGGTAAGTTATTTGTTCTTAAATTTTAAATTTTCTATTCACCCCCTAAATTATATTATTTCAATCATCCCCATTCTAATAATTGGTATCAAAGTGTTGGTTCCTTAAAATATAGTTAGTGTCTATGATTATTTAAATATGATACATACAATTGGTATCAATGCTTGTATATTTTAATCTCATATTCCGATATGAATATCCTAGACGAAACCATTTAAGGAATAAAATATATGTTATGTAATATGGTGGTTATTGATGGTTATAGTGGTTGGATTCCTCAAAATATCCCATTTTTTTAAAGAATATACTATGGGTTATAGAAAGATATAGATAAAGCCCACATGAAATAGTTTAGTGAGGATCATTGTAATTTCTTATAGAAATCATATGAGCAATATAATGTTGATTTTTAGACTAGTTATGGTAATTGAATTGAGATATATGTTTTAAATTATAAGGAAATGAATCTTTTTTACAACTATATTAGTTGAAGGGTATATATATCCATGTTTCATCTTATCAAATATCTCAGGAAATTTGGAGGATTCTTTAAGTCACTCACGATGGGACTATAAAGCATAAAAAAACCAAAACCGGTATTCTATGAGTAGAATAATAGATTTCATGATTGAAGAATATCAGTTAACAAACCAAATGATACACCTATTTATATGATTTATACATAGAATTAATATGCTTAGTGAAGTAAACAAAAATATTGATAAAATTGTTTGAGTACTAAGGGAAGAAAAAAAGACGGTAATCAATGAAATTTGTGATCAAATAATGTAATAATATTAAATAGTATAATTTAGATGAACTATTCATATCTTTATTGTAGTATGAGATTGAACTAAAGAATATTACAATGATGAGGAGTATAAAAATAATAATGTTATTGATTTATATCTAATGTCAATGAATCATCAAACTTTTATAAATATGAGTGCCAATAAAGTGAAAAAATAGATGTATCACATTATCAATATGTTTTTCATGTTTATGAAATATAAATATGGTACAACATGGTTCAAAATAATAATAAAAAAGTTGTAAAATTGTAATTCTAATAATAATATTAATTCATAATTTACCTATTATGGTAGTAGGAAGGAAGAACACATAATGAAAAAACATACCCAAAGATAAACATTTTATGAAATAAAAATGCTAATGGAAACAAAATGAAAATAATAATATATTTGGGGGATTAACTAGTTCATACTATTTAGACCCATGTAGTGACCATTGAATTGAATGATGGACAAGTATCAATTCATAGATGGATGTACAGTGTGAGTTACATGATTCATCTTTACTCAAATAATGACACTTGCAAAAGTACATCATAATTTAAAATTTTAATAAAAAAAGAAAATAATGTTGATTTTAGTATAATTCTTATTTTATTAATTCTATTTTCAAACAGCATCTAAAAGGAATTGTGGAATTTTGGATTTAGGGTGTTAGGAATATTGAATAATAAAATTATATAATAATATTAAATAAGAATTTTAAATAATTGTGAGACTAAAAATTTAATGTGAAAATATAAACATCATTGTTTCATAGAATGATGAATCACAAAGTAATTGTGATTTTGAGATTAATAAATTGAAATAGTTAAATAAAAAAAATTAATAATTTTCTAGAATTAAATAAAAATATTCAGGAAAGAATATTTAATTCAATATTGTATGAAAAAACTATTATTGAGAAAGAAATTTAAAACCTCAAGAAAGAAAATAAGAAACTAAGAAATAAATATGTTGGTTATAATGAGGAAGTGTATACTGATTTATATCATATTCAAAAAGATAATGTAGATTTTAACAAGGATGTTTTTAATACTAATTAATTTTTTTATAATTCATTCAAGGAAAAGAGAAATATTTTACAATGATGCCAATGATGAAACTGAAAAATATTTATAATAGTTTTTATTACAATAGTTTATCACCCATGATTCGTAAGGCCACTTCTATTATATTGTTTAAAGGATTTATTTAATTTTTACATTTTTTTGATAATGAATGTAAGGTAATTGTGCCATTGAATTTTATCTTATAATTTAATAATAATTTTTAAATGAAAATTAATTCATTTAAAGAGATTTATTTTGAAGAAAACACTAATAGATTAATTAAATCTATGATGATTCCAACATTTTTTGCAGATAATCTAGTTTGAACCAATATTGCATGACTACAAAAATATTCTATTTGAATAATTTCAACTTATATTCCTTTAAGGTATAAAAGATTCATGGTATTTAGACAATCGGTTCTCTAGAAACATGATAAGAGATATTTCATATTTTATATCTTTCAACTCTTGTGATGGAGGCCTTGTCACATTTACAGGTAGCACTAAATATGAGATTAAATGTATTGGTGAAGTTTTTTTTCAAAAACATCAGTTATTTGAAGAGTACAGTGTATGAACGATTTAGAAAAAAATTTAATAAGTATTTCACACCTCGTTGATGATAGATTAAATGTAAATCTTTAAAATGATAAATTTATAGTTTCAAAAAAATAATTTTTTACTAATAGAAGAGTCAATATTTATACTTTTTAATTTTTAGATCTCAGTAAAAAATGGAAAGTTGTTTAAATTCTATATTAGTAAATAAAATTTGATGGAATAGTAGGCTTGAACATGTAATGTTCATAATTTTTCATAATTTTTCAGATAATGAATAGGTTCTATAATTACCTAATTCACATGCATGTTAGTAATTTTTTGTGATTTCAGTTTAAAGGGTAAAAAGCACACTGAATGAGTTAAATATGTGAATGATGTTAGTACTACTATTTTTATATAATTATTACATCAAAAATTATTTGTTCATATAAATCCTACTAGTTTAGGTTGATATAAATAATTATTTATTATATTATATGATTAATATAGATTTATATGGATTTATTTCCTATGACTTAAAAATGAAACTTCAACCAAATTATTAGATTACTAAAAAGTAAGTTTTTTTAATATTAGTTTTATATATCAAAATTTATAAATGTGGTGAATATATAATTTCTAATATGATAAATTTTATGAATAAATTGGATATAATTATTACATTTTCTACCCTAAAGACACCACAAAATCATGATGTGTTTAAATGAATGAAGAGTTCAATTCAATAAATGAAAAGATCAATGTTTACTAAATTTAATGTGCCTAAATATTTTTTTTAAAGATATAAATAAATATATTTGAGATTTAAATATATTTACCATTATAAATTTTCTAAATTAAATAACCTAGGAAATGTTTAATTGTTTTAAACACTATTAGGGATATTTATGTGTGCTGGATTCAATGTTTTTACATTCAAATAAAAATATATTTTTAAATTTTCTATTATAATAATGATAAAGGAATATTTTTAAGATATTATTATACTATTAAGGAGTTAATAATTCTCAATAAGATAACATTACCTATTGAAGAGTCTGTACATAGAATATTTAATGAAAAAATATTATGAATTTGAATACTGATTCAAACAAAAATGTCGATGAATTCAAGAAATTTATTTTTAGTGGAGAAATTTAAGAACAAAACGATATTTCATCAGTTTATGGAAATAATATTTTTTTTAAAATGATCTTAAATAGTTTTAAACTCTTAATGATTATTCTATTGAAAAAATAATAGTAAATGATGAAACAATTAGATAAACTAGAAATCATGTTTTACATTATTATGATAATTATTTATTTGTTATTTAATTTTAACATATCAATGTTGATAATGCCTTAATTGATTCAAAATGTATTTTGTATACATGATTAATTAATTCATTTGGATTGGTATAAACTATGTATTTTGGTTGTAATAAAACAATATAAATCGATAATAGGAACTAAGTTAACTTATTAAAATAACTATGATGAAGCTGGTAATGTAGTTTAAAATAAATCAAGATTTGATGATGAAATTTCGTCATAGTCAGAGGGAATATAATTTCAATATTTATCTTATCAAATTACTAGTCTAAAAAAATTATAATTTTAATGTCATTTTGTTTCAAAAAATGAAATTGTTTCCAATTCATGTAATGAGTTCATTTCTAAATGGAGTTAATTATTAAGAAGATTTTGCTAAATATCCCCATATATTTGAAAATTATAAATTTCCATGTCATGTATTTAAATATAATATGTAAATTTATATTCTTAAGAATGATCATCAAGATTGGTATTAAGGAATAAATCATTTCTTATTGAAAAATTATTTTTTAATGTTAAGGTTGATTAAATATTGTATATAAAATATGTGAAAAATAAAATATATATTGTATAGGATTATGTTAATGACATAATATTTGGATCCAAAAATGATATATTATATAATCATTTTTCTAATGTAATGATCAGTGTGTTTGATATAAGATTAATAAGATAATTCAAAAGTTTCCTTGGCTTTCAATTTAATCAAATAAAAAATTCATTTTATTAAATTAATCTAAATATGGTAGATAAGATGATAATAGGTTTTAAATTTAATCTTTTATGAATATAAAAACATCAGTGCATAATAATTGGGATTTATATGAATCTATAAAGTATGTTCATATTAAACTATATTGATATATGATAAGAGGCTTGATATATTTTATCACAAAAAGAACATATATAATATGGGTAGTCGGTTTATGTGAAATATTTCAGTTGAATCCTAATTAAATTATTCTTAATTCTATTAAGATCATATTTAAGTAGTTATAAGGAATTATTTTTAATGGTTTATTTAACTCAAGTAATAATTATTTTGATTTAATATCTTATTATGATTCAAACTTTAGAGGTTCCTGCCTTGATTGGAAATGTACAATAATTGTGTGTCATTTTCTATGAATAAAAATAATTTTATGGTGTTTTAAGAAATAGATATCATTTATAATATCTAAAAATGAGATAGATTATATTTTTTCTGCTAGTTATTTCTCCCAATGTATTTAGATCAGAAAAAATTAATATCTTTTAACATTAGATTTCCTAAAATTCAAATTTTTTGTGATAATTATAGAACAAATTCAATTTTTTAAAAAAATGTACACCACACATAGAAATTACATATAGTTGTAAGATTTAAATTTTTGAGATGTCATCTGAGTAAAGAAGATTTTATAGAGTTTTTTCAAACTGAAAAAAAAATCGATGATAAAATCACTAAACAACTATAAGTTTTAAGATTTAAGAAAATGATGTTTAACTAGGTTTGTTAGAAACAAGATGTTTTTTATTATAATTAATGATGGTTAAAATAGTTTATAGTTTCAGTTATATTTCTAAATTTGTACTATTATTAATTTTTTTATTTTGGATGAAGTTATACATTGTTAATAATAGGTATTTGATATTACTTTTTTCCTATAGATATAATTTTTCTACTTATATTTTTTATTTTGAATTAATTTCAAAAGGATGGAATACGTTTTGGAATGTATACTGAAATTTAAATTATTTAATTTATAAAATGGGTGAGATTATTAGTTCTTTTTCTTATGCTTAATACTCTTTAATTATTGTTTTATTAAAATAAAAATTCCACAAATTTAAATAAACATAAACTACCTGAACATATTTAGTTTTATTTTATTTAATTGAATTTTTTGTACACACATTATATTTAGCTTTAATTTTATTTATATTTTTTAATAATAAATTTTTAAAATTAAAGATGAAAAAATTTATTAATCATAGTTTTTATATTTCATCATATTATATAAATATATTGTCTTTTTTTTCAAATGAAAATATTTTTAGTTATTTTTATTTAAAAATATTACTATCTATTCTAATTATTCAAAGTTTTATCATGGTTATTTTTATAATATATATTTCGAATGTAAAAGTTATATAGAGATAAAACATGTTTTATTTTATTTTTTCAAAAATATGGTTAAAATACCACACAATTGGTTGCATCGATTGTGGGTTGAAATGGATAACTGGTGCATTGATTTTAATCTTATGTTGTTAACAACTAGATCAACCATACATTGATATGGATCAAATGTATATTGATGTGGGTTGACTATACCTTGAAATGCACTAATAGTATGTTAAAATTGATTGATCATATATTTAAATTGACCAACCATACATTGAAATAGATCGACCATATGTTGTAGTGGGTTGAACATGAGTAAAACTCATAGATCATAAATAAGTTGATGTGGACCAGATTTTATTTGAATTATCATATATAGACATTATTTTTCTGTTGATTGATCATGAATCACAGAGTCACTCCAACACTTGTTCCAAATGTTATATCTATAATAGAAACAAAAGTTATTTTCTGTTTAGTGATATTTTTTTAAATAATTTACAATAATATTGTTTAATTTAGTTAATATATTCTATTATTGTTTAAAATAAATAATTAATGTAATTATTATATGAAGGAATTTTCATAGGGAAAATATCATGGAATTATAATGGAGATTAATGAATTACATTTCCCTATATAATCAGTTTTAGTGTTATTTTTATAAATTTATTTTCCTGAATTTTATTTAATATATTCTAAATATTATATTGTTTTGTAATATAAATTTATATTATAATTATTATGCTATAAAATATTGAATAAAAAATTCCGTATAAATTCATATCAAAATAAAAGTCATCATATTATTCATTTTATACAATGATTTTATATTTTTTGTATTATTTATTTAATGTGGGTTTTTGAGAATTATTTAACTTCTTCTATTAAATTAAATATTATCACTTATTGTGATGAATATATTATAATTTTTTTAATAAGTGTTATATAATAATTAATTATCACATAAACTCTCTAAAAATGGGTCTGAAATTTCAAAATACATTTAACATTATTATTCTATGTTTGTTATTTTCTAACATGTGGAATTTTATGATTTATAAATTAGAAACACCCCTAAAATATAAAATATTTTTTCATAAATGACAATAAATTGATCAATTTTCATATAGGTAAGGAGACCCTGATAAAATAAACTCAACACAGTTTATTAAATGATTATCTACGGCATAATATAGAACCGATTCTTGATATTCGATTGAGAGCTTCTAGGACTACTATTCCACTATTGTGATTTGGAAGGAAATTCTACATTCCACTATTTCCTACTAAATTTATTAAATAAACGATAGCTATATTTTCTCCAATATTTTCTTGATCTCTACTGGTTTTATTGTTTCTATTTTACATTGTTTAATTTTTAATTCAGATGCTCGTAATAGTTAACTTCAGTTTATGATATTCAAAATAAAATGAAATTCATAATTGATTATTATACCTATCAAAAGGAAGGACCATGTTTTGTGAAACCTTAGCAAAAGTGAAGATAAATTGGGTTACGAATTTATAACATGGTTAGGTCAATCTAGGTTTTAACTCCTATAATATGTCTGGGTAGTGCCTTCATGTAATGTAAAAGGATGTTTTTATAAAATATTTTCATTCCTTTAAAATTGTATTCTCCTCAGTGGGTACCAATGATCTTGATGATTATATATAGTTGAGAGTTTATTAGGATATTAGTGAACTAAAACAATATAAAAATACCATGTTAATTTCTTTTATTTCCACGACAATATATGTTTATCACTACACATCCCTATAGATTAATATAATATTTTTTTTGATTGTTTATTTCTTAATAAACATTGAAACGAAACCACCAATAATTTATAATTTCCAAAATCCATGATCCAGCCATTTTAAAAATATGATGCACCTCAATATTGTAGTGTTTTAAATATATATGTTGGAATAACAATTGGTATTTGAGTTTTTCTCTATATTTGATAAAAAATCATGAGCTAATCTTCTTTATTTTCATTTCTATAATTGGTTTTTGGTTTCTCACATTCATAAAACTAATGTGTCAAAAAAATAAATATATTAATTTTTTTTATATTGAATGGTTTTATGAATGTCATATGTTTGTAAAATATAAATCCCAATATATGTCCTATTTTTTGTTGAAAATATTATGAATATTAGTTAGATCATATAGATAAATAATTTATTACAGATGGTGTAAATATGTTTTTTCTCTTTGACAGTTACAAAAATCCATGGAATGATGTTTATAATTTTATTTAATATATAAATAAACATAATTTTAGTTGAATTCTCACGTCATAAGTACATTTTTATTTTTTATCCAAATGAATATTTATATTTAAGTATTTTATTTTAATATTTCTTATGATATTTGGAATACACAAGAATTCTCTCACTTTAAAATTTCTAATATTCTTGACACTAAGCAAGTTATGCTATGGGATTAGAACGAATGATTTGGTTCTCTACTAGGTAAAATAATAGCTCAGTTATAGTTGAGATATATAAAAAATATGAATATCATACAGTAAGTTATTGAGAAGAAACTATCTTATGAATAAATATGTGAGAATTTTTAGATAACTTACTTGAGTAATGAGAGTATTAAATAATACACATAGATGATATAAACTACATGACTTGTCGATGAATTAATTTACACTCACATGAAATATGAGAGAACATTAAAAATGATTCATAAAATTAATGGAATAATAATGAATTGTATATACATCGACCTTAAGAGGATTATATTATAGAGACTTTAATTATAAGGACTTTAAATATCTGTTGGAAACTGTTAAATTATAAATTAGGGAGAAATATCTGAAATTTATTAAATAATGGACCGATATATGGAAAAAATATATATTATGAAGTGATAACGAGAAGGGTTTTAATGAAATGAATCATAATATAAATACACTATATACTATTTTAAATGGGTGTAGAATGACATGTAATATTCAACAAGATTATCTTAAACTGATAAAGGAATGATAAATGTCATCTAAAATGTTTTTTATAAAGAATATAAAGAAGTAGTTTAATTTCTTGGATACATGTTGTGATTTTGAAAGAGATATTAAATTATATAGATCATCAGATGATAATGATGAAAACCGATAAAAAACTACATTTTGTGATAATTCCTCTAAATCATAAAAATGATTCATTATTAAAACGATAGTGTTAGAAATTATAATTCATATTATTGATTTAAAATATTTCTATTATGAATGTTATAGAGAAAGTTAGAGTGAATAATATATTGATAAACCTACTATTAAAGGGGTTTCATTGTGTATTTAAAGTATTGAAAATTTAGAGAAGAGATTAAAAGAATAATTTTCAAAGTTAAGATGGATTTTTCTAAGATTTATAAGAAGTATAGTGATCATAAAATTGAGTTAGTTAAATGAATGGACAAGTTCATTGTGTACTTAATTGAATTAGAGAAAGCGAAGATTGATATTACCAATCTTTTCTTCTATGTTTTATAAGTAAAGAGAGAGGATTAAAAAACTGACTAATGTGTTGAAATTTAAATGAAAAGTTAGTTCAAAAAAAGTACATATTAGGTTTGATAACATAAAATAGAATATATCTGAGAATATTTCAATGAATGTTACCATATCTCATGATGAAAACATGCTTGTCAAAATAATTTCCAAAATATAATATTTCCATAAGTTATTAACTATGTTTAACAGTGGAATAAAAAATTGAATAATTTACTAAAAATTAAGGCCTAATAAAACATTAAATCACTATTTCAAAATTTGTAATTTTTATACGTAAATTTTATATGGAATCATCTCATCATAAATAGTCTCATTATAGGAGTTATTAGTGATAAAAAATGTTTTCTATAAAAAAATTTCTTGCTTATTATTTTATGTGTTTGTAAATTTATATCATTGGAAATACCTTTGGAGAAAATGAATTACATTTTCTCAGAATAATTATTTAGAATTAAAAATATAGATATAATATTTTATAAATAAGTTATAGTCATCATGAAATGATTATTAGGGAAAAATAATTAAGTATTTCCCAAATGGATACTTTTAGTGTCATATTGTTTCTGTTGCTATTAACACATTGCATATAAAATATATTTTAAATCACATGAGAACTTTATTCTCCCCTCCACCCCAACATTTTTCTCATACACATCAATTGTGAACATTAGGAAACCTTGATTAGACAACCCAAAAAACCATCTTTCCTATTTTGGTTTGAATCCCCCATGTATGGAATCCTCTTCCTTATATAATCATTAGTTTTTTGATTTACTAATATATCTTGGACAAATTGATTTGCTCAAACATCGTGTAAAATAAAATACATGATTTTCAAGGATTGTTTGGTATTTATGTAACTATAAGTTTCTTCTTTCCTTTTTGGGTGTCCACCATCAAATAAAACACTTTCCATCCCTACATGGGATGATTCCAATTGGTTTGAGGAATATCCCAAATTTCTATCCTTTGGATTTAAAATATTCTTCTATTTGGTTTTTCATTTTTGTTTATTTTGAAATTCCTTACCACCATACAGACTCTTGATGTGCATGTGTGTGCCGATGCTTGCCTCTGACTCCTAACATCTCACACACAACATGTATATATAGAGTAATATATATATATGATTGAAAAATATTTCATTATATATTTTTAAACAAGGAAACTTTTTAAACTTATATATATATAATCCATTACTACATTCATGGTCTTATTTATAGATTTATATAATTTTTTTAATGTGTGGGTGCATATATATATAATCATGAAAAATGTGAACACTCTTGAATTTTTTAAGAGTTCGGTGAATTCAAAGCATTACTGTGATTATTTTGAAAGAATGCATGTTGTTATATAATTTATGATAATTGTGATAATTCTTGGACTGTGGATGTGATGTTAAATCATGTTTTATCGTTATTTTCGGATTGGTCTTCATTTATTTAATAAAATGTTAATATAGTTTTGTAAACATTTTGACATATATATATATATATATATATATTAACTGGTGAATATAAAAATATAACCATTTTAAAACATGTAATTTTTTTAATATATATATATATATATGTTTGTATATATAGATTTAAGTTTGATATTTGTTTAAAAAAACATTTAAAAAACTATTTGGTGTGTGTATATATATTTAAGGAATAATGTAATATATATGTATATAATTTATCAAATAAATATGGAATGAGTGTTTTATAAAAATGATAACAAAATAAATATAATTAATACATTTAAAAAAAATATTATAATAAAAACATTATTTATAATTTGTTTATAAAAATAAATTATATATATTGTTTAAATGAAACAATTACTATTAAAAATAGATAATAATTATTAAAAAAAAGATAGTTAATAATTATAATTCTTTAATACATTGTAAAATTTAATAAAATTATAGATATTATTAAAAAAATAAAATTAATTTGTAAATATTTAGTAATAATTAATATTAATACTCATAATCAATAAATAAGTTGTAATAATTGATAAATAATTAGTCTATTTTTTGATAACAAGTTAATATAAGTGTTAATTTATAAATTTAATTAATAAGTTTTAAATATGTGGAAATTATGATCATTTTTAATATATTGTCGAGAAAAATATATCAAATTCTAATACATATTAAAAATTAATAAAATTTATTAAAAATTTCAACATAACTAATAAATAATTAATATTACATAACAGATAATTCTAAAAATTAATAATAATTTAAATATATTTGTAATAATTAGTAAAAAAGGGGCAATAACTTATGAATATATATTTATAAAAAGAATAATAAAAAATTTACAATAATTAGTAAAAATATAATATTAATCAAAATATTGTTTAATAATAATTAAATATTGTTTAATAATTAATAAATATTTATTCATTATTAGTAATATTTAGTAAAATTTTGTATTAATTTCGCTATATTATTATTAATATGTAAATATTCGTAAGTTATGATAATTTGTAATAAATTTTACAAAAAATAAAAAATAAAAATAATTGTAATAAATTAGAAATATTTATTAACAATTTTGATATAATTGAAAAATAATTTATATTTTATAATATGTTGCGGAATTATTTACTAAAAATTAAAAAAAAATTAATAATTTGTAAAAATAATAAGAATTCATGATAAAGCGTCGAATTACATATAATTAAAATATAATAATAATTCATAATTTGTAATAGTGAATATTGATTATTTTTATTTATTTTTTTATAACCGTTCACTAAAGAAGTATATATGTGTTTCAATTACGTGATTGTGACTGAATAAATCATTAAAAAATCCCAATGGATCTTGTATAAATCATATCAAAATTGAGAGTGCGGGAGTATTTATATTATTTATATTTTCAAATTTATAATTTTCCCGAAGTATAAAAAATTTAATATCCATATAATAAATGTGATCTCAAGACATTTCAAATGTTTTAAAATATTGTACATAATATACTAAATCTTTTTTTGAATGATTATATATTTTGGTATCAATATAGTGAACATAATTTAATAGAATATATTTTTTTGGGGTTCCAGATCTGTCATTTTAGAATTTAGTACAACATTCCACTATCCCATAAATTTATAATACAAAAAGATGAAATCATATTATAAATCCTAAATCAAAACCATGACACTTAAATATTTTTTGGTAATCTACCAAAGAAAATGTAAAGTCAGGATGCCAAATAAGAAAACATGAAGATGTTAAAAACTTTATGGCTATTAAATAATATTTTTAAGGTTGAATAGTTTTTTGATCAAATATTACCATTGGTTAAATCATATTTTACTATGGGAAATATATTACTAGAACTTTTCTATTTACGTAAAATGTTGATCCATAATTTGGGGCTTAATTATCAAAAGATCCATGACTGGTTAAATGATTACATATTATATTACAATCATTATAAATTGATAGTTAGTTTTCCAAAATAAAATGAATCGAGCCATAAAAAGTAAAAATATGGAAATTGTATATTTCCTATAAAATAGAAAATATATTTTTCACTTACACCCTATTTAAACGAATTTTTTATGTCTCCAAACAAAGTTACATTGATTAAAAAATATAAATCAAATATCTCCATCAGTAAAAGATTAAATCATCTATGTGATGGTGATTCATGGAAACAATTTGATAAGTTGTATAATTTTTTTATTCATAAAATTGTAATGTATAATTGAGTAATTCTACTGATGGTTTTTTTTTCATTTGGTGCTTACAAAAGATAATATTTTATTATAATGTTCTCATAACTACATAGTACAAAGATTTTGGATTATTTTGAAGGATCCCCTTACATATATATACGCCTTTAGATATATATTTCTCTTTATGAATTCTTGGACACCCAATGTAGAATATCAATGTTTTTTTCATTCCAATAATGGATAAGTTAAATTCATTTTATAATGAAGGTTTAACTACATACGATATAGTTCTAGAAAAAAAAATTACCTTAAAGGTTCCATTAATGTTATTAATCAGTGACTCTCAAAAGTATGGTATTTTATTTGGATTTTAATACCCAAATGTTTTAAAAGATAACTATTCTTGATAGCGTATTTAATACACACGTTGTGTTTAAATGAACCATGACATGTTGTTATAATATTATAATATAAATGTCATTGTTTTCACCTAGATGTTAAATTAGAAGGTATAAAAATAATTAAAAAATTTATGGAATAAATATAAATTTCAAACACCCTATAAATTTATTTATAAATTTAAATTAACTAATCACTCATTTTAAGAAATGTCATCTTATTCATTGAAAATATGTTTTCTTCAAAAAATATTTGCATCTACTTTTTATGATAAAATAATACGTTTTTTAAAATTTAAAATAATTTGTTTTGTAATTTGGAATTAATTTAATAAATCATTATATATATATTACAATAGTGGTAGATTTTTTTTATTTAGAAGAAAATATAATTTTATCAATGAATTGTGAAAATGAGGATTTCTATAAAATTGTCATTCATTTTTAATAAATCATCTAATATTAAAGTCCAATTATTAATTTAATTTGATTTAAATTTAAGTTATTTAGTAAATAGTTTTATTAAATATAATTAATTATATTTAAATCATCTTTATAATAGATTTTAGTTTTATTTTTTTATTTTTCTTAAAAATTATTTTTTTTGAAATGTTTTTGAAAGTGAATAATATTTATCCATTTTAATTAATTAAAACAACCCCTAACGAGGAAAGATTTAGCTAAACTATATTATCCATATTTAAATAACCATTTATATTTATTTACTTCTTATTAATTATAATATATTTATTATAAGATCATCTTATGCATGTAAAATGACTTTCATGAAAAACTGTGTTTTGATACCTTTTTGAGATTAATATTAAACTTAATTCTTCCAACAATTTGAGCTAAATTTGGAAATATGGATTTCATATTTTGAATAATAATAATTTATATTTTCTAAAATAGTAAATATAATTTTAATCCCTAATAAATAGTTAAAAAATTTAAAATTAATTAACACGGTTAAAGTGAAAACAACTCTACTGGGGGTTAAATTAAAAATAAAATGGTTAACGATGTACTAAAACAATTATAATTTCTTTTATCTAGTAATATATATAAATTATATAATCCATGGTTAAATAATTAACAATTTAGGATCATTTTTTAATTATTAAAATATGGTTATAATTCATTTTTTCAAAAAGATCAAGGGTTTCCTCTACCCACTTATAAAAGCCCACCTCTCTTACATCCTCATTACACATCATAAACCCATTGGTCTAGAAAATAAATTCAAAAATAAATTAATTAAACACATAAACTAATATTGGATAGTATTTTTGATAAAAAAACCCATCCTATTAATTTTTTCTATGAAAATGTAAAGAAGTTGTCTAAAAAAGAGGCAACATCCTTAATAGAGTGTTTTATTTTCTTTCTTCTTAAACATCCTTAAAAAGTAATTAAACTATATTGACATATAAATATCTATATATAATGTATAATAATATAATTTCATGTTAATTTAATATCATATTACCATATTTCCATCCCTTAAAAGGTAAAAAATCATTGATCGTGTGTGTATGGTGGACTATCTCCTCATGAAGCAAAAAAATTAATTTTCTATATTGTATTCTGACCATTTTATATAATTATGTATTTAATGATTATATTATATTATATATATATATATTAAATAATTATTCTTATATAATTATAATAACACATATGCCTTCATACTTTCCATTCCATAGGGAATAAGATAATGTCACTCGTGTGTATAGTGGACCACCACTTCATGAAGTGATGTGATTCATTATTAAATTATGAATTACATAAAACGTTATATTGAATAATTTCATTTCTAGATATGGTATTAGTTAAATATTAATAATAATTAAAAACTCATTTACCATAATCCTTATTTCTAAACCATCCATTGAAAATGATAACTGCGTTGTTGTGTGTGGAAGACTTACTCCTCGTGAATAAATTTGATTCATTTTTAAAATTTTATTATTACTTCACCATAAGGATTGTATTATTATGTGAATTTAATGAAATAATAATATATTTATGATATAATTATCATCATTAAATTATAAAATAAAACATACCTCCTTTCCATCAAGGTCATAGAAATATGGAAATGTTAGACATGCATATTTATGTCTTATCGTCTCTATGATTATATCAAAGTTAATTTTTAATAACCATATTTAAGTATTGGTTTTAAAAGTATAATTGGAGTATAGATATTATATTTACACCATTATTAACATTCTATATTTTATTAAATAATAATATCCTTGACCTTTTGAAACTTTCCACTATGATTTTGGATATATGATACATTTATTGATAATATATATGATGTGAAATTAATCGGAAAGGTAGTTGAATATGAAATAATACTAAATACAATAAAAATAAGGATAATCCTTAAAAAGGTTCTAAATAAATTAAATATTTATCATAATTTTATTATTCAATATGATATGTAATGTACATGACAAATTATACTCTAGGTAAGGGTTTTATTAAAAAACATCAATCCTTGAGATAGATGTTCTTTTATCCACCAAATTGCTTTTATGTGGTGTATATAAAAAGAATTACATATAATTTCAATAAACCTACATATTTCATGGTATTTCAAGTTACCATTAATTTACTTCATTCCCAGGGTTATTGATCCGAATGATTCTAGGGAAGTATGAGTTTATACTTCAATCTTGTTTTATTCAGGATTTTAAGACTTTATTTACATTAAAGGAAATAATTTTATTATTTTATATTAAAATAATTTTATTTTTTTATCCACTTATTATTCATTATATTTTCAAGAAATATAACAATTTTAATCTATTTAGAACATAAAAATATTTATGAAATGATATTCAAGAATGTCCATTTTATTTATCACTTCAATTGAAACCCCTTTCCCTTTATTTCCTATGTCATATTTAAAGTATTTTAAAACATTATTTAATATAATTATATGGTTATTTAAATTTATATTTATCCATTTAATGGTTTAAAAATTGGGTTCAAATGTACTGTTCCTATCATTTTATAGATAATGAACTTTTTACCGTTTTTCCAGAAATGTAAAAGGGAGACATGTTTTAATGTGTTTTATAGTAACAATATTGTTTACTTTTATCACTGTTATTTTCCCTAAGTATTACATTATAATATTCTAGGGTTATTTTAAAAGAATGGTATTTCCATAACATTTTGTGAATTTTAGTTTTTTTCAAAATGTAATTTTCAAAGTGGAAAGGTTATTTTACTCAAAAATATATTTTTAATCTTTTAATAAGTATTTATATTCATCAACAAGAATAAATTTAATTATTATAGAATTTTTATGAATATATATATACACATACATCTCTTAAAAATAAATATTTCATAATATCCTATTGTTTAATAGGTTAATACATTCCATATAACAATTTCTCAAATCACTTCCTTAATAAATCTCTTTGATGATGTTATGAGATGAAATTATAAAACCCATTCCATTTCAATGTTATTTATTATGTTTATTCATTATGATTTATATCCTTATGTGGAATTTATATACATGTTCATGAAATTAATGTGATGGGTTGGCCCATAGTTGTATATCCCCCTAATGTATTGGGTAATATTTTAGTCTTATGAGATGTCATATATGATATTATAGAGGGAACCAGATCTTTGGTGGTCCTCTATCAACTATGTAATGTCATCTTAGCAGTTTTACTTAACTTATAATTCTGTCATGATTTAAGTATTTTCAAATTTACTATGTTTTCATAATCTTATTATATAATTATCTTTATGTAAAGATCCCATTTGATTACACATGGTCTTTATATTCCATTATATCATGTTGTACCTCTAACTCACATAATAGGTTTTCCTTCCCCTAGTTCTATTTTTAGACCACCCATTTCATTCATGTATTCCCTAGGATAGACCATGAATTTAGATGAGATTAAATGGATTTAGGTTATCAATATGGATAATAAAATAATTTTTAGATATTTTGTATCATTTTGATATATTATAGTCTTTATATTCCAATGACATGAGGCCTCATGATTATTATGGTGTATTATTAGATATTTAATTTTAAAACCATTTATTGATATGTGTAAAAGTCTTGGGACTATGTAGTAATTATTAGATGAAAAGATTAGTTAACATTTAGATTAAGGATTTGAAATAAATATTATGAACCATATGTATAAATCTAAGGAAAATATTAATTTTTAAAAAATATCTTGCAATATTATTAAACTACAGTGTGAGTTGTTTCCAAAAAATTACATCCCTATTGTGACACAACACATGTAGATGGTTCTAGAACATATGTACCTAGGTATATAAATTGGAAAAATGCGTGTTGGAATTGACTCAAGAATTCCGTGGTATTGAAAAATTTTACATGTTGTGCACATGGGATCACACTACATGGGGATACATTTTAGAAATTCAAAACCACTTTACGAACCATTATATAGGACTTCAAAAAGTTGTTATGTAATGAAACCTAAGAGGAAGCATGAACATGGATAAAATGGATTTAAACCTAGAGACTCATAATTCAGAATATACATAACATTTATAAGTTCCCCCTCCCAATTTTTTATTCTCCCCTTATTTATATTTATTAGTTACTGAATTCACATCTCTTTATCTTATTTTAGTTGATTGAAGAAAATATGATAATTCATGCCAACAAAAAATATAATCAGAAGTGTAATTAACTTAAAATGATATTCTTAACATAACGAGATTATAATTTAGACATCTTGTTATCATTCCAAATTATATATATTGAATATTGGTTAAAAAATAGAATATAGTTTAAATTACAAACACATTATCGAATAAAACGATGGAATTTAATGATGGTTAAACTGTCAATAATAGAAAAGAAATGAAGATTCAATTTCCTGCATGTTATTAATATTGGAATAAGAATAATGAAGATTATCTCAAATGGTGGGGAAGATGTTTTATATGTGGAAATAAAGGGAATTTAGAAATAAATTTACAATTAATCCAGTATATTACATATGGGGAACATTTTTTTATCTGATTAAATTATCTAATCCATGTATTAATTCCTAAGTCTCTATGTTGTTATAATCATTTATGTGAAATTATTTATTTGTATATGTGTAATAACTCAAAAATAAATTTTTGAAGAATTTATTCAATTGTATTGTAGTTATATGAATCATAAAACATATATGGATTGTTCTACAGTAGTGTTTATTTAAGGATAAAAAAGAATATATCTAATATTTTTAATGACCCTGAAAAAAGATTTAATTTTACGGTCATATTTTATGGAATAATAAATTATTAAGGAAAATATAATCATTGACATGTTCTTGATTTTGAGGTAATAATATTAAATTATATATTTTTTTTCTGAAAAAAAAATAATTTGTATTATAGAATTTAGTGGTTAAAGACTAATTTAAGAATTATATTTTCTTGAGAATTCTCATTAAATTGTTTGTAATATTATATGAATTATATAAATATTATTTTATAAAAATGAAAAAGCTATATGTTGGGGGACAATCCATTTTATCCAACAAGGATGTGGGGCTTTAACCCACTACAAAAGAAAGATAAAGGGGAAATGCCTACTATTGTCTTACTTAATGTATTTTTTATAATGTTATCTTCTTCCATTAATGTTTTATATGATAAAACTAGTGTTTATTTTTTGTATATTTTAAAAAATTAAATCCTTTTCATTTTTCAGTTTTTTATGTGATTGGTGATATTTGAAGAAATATTATATTTGTTATATATATTTATGTCCTCTATATTTAACGTAAAGGATTATTTGGGAAGAATTATATCTTGTTTTTTGAGATGTAAGTTGAAAGGGTATGAGATGAAATTTGTGGTTAGACACATATTTCATTGTCAAGGATATTGAGATTATTTTGGATATTGGGTTATTTATCTAATAAAGGGCATATGTTAAATCATTGGTATAAGGACCCAGCCTTAAAACATTACATAATATTGAATTAAATTTATAACTAACATTGAGGATAGTTTCAGGTTTAGAGTTTTGAGAACTAGTCAATAATTTTAACATTACATATAAAAAAACTACTTGAATTTGATTTATTTGTGACAAGCTAATTGCAACGGAATCCCATCGCAAATTGACTTTAGCGATGGGGTCCCGTCGCAAATAGCCAGTTGTAGAAAACGACATCGCAAATACTATTTTTTGTGATGGGCCCGTAGAAAATAAGTCTCTGATTAAATACATTATATATAAATAAACATTTTCCAGTGAGCCTATCACAAAAAATAGTATTTGCGATGGAGAAGTTCCTCATAGACAATAATCCTTGAATTATATACATTATATATATATAAACCTTTTGCGATGAGACCAAGGGACCATCGCAAATACTACTACAAAAATATATATTTAATCTATTTTCACGGGATCCCGTCACAAGAGGACTCATTGAAAATAATAAATAAAGTAAAAAAAATATTTAATAAAATTATGATTAATGAAAAAATATATATTAATATTATAAATATAATACAAAATATTAAAATTCTCAATATTCTCAAAAAAAATATAAAAAAATCATCAAATATTATTATTATTTTTATAATTAGTAAAATAAACCAACATTATAAAAAATAATACTAAAAATATATATTTTATAAAATTACGATTAATCAAAAAATATTATTAATATTATTAAAATAATAAAAAAGTATTAAAATTCATAATATTCACAAAAAAAATATAAAACAAATCCTAAATTATTATTATTAGTAGTAGTAAAATAAAAAAACATTAAAAAATATAATAATAATAATAATTAATAATTAATTTATAATATAAAAAAATTATGCAATATTTGCACCAATATAAAAGACAGAAACTATAAATAGTTTATATTACAACAAATCTTGTATTCAAATGTTTTTTTAAAAACAATCAATGGGGTTTGTCTTCTGGAAGATGTGGAGGATCTTTAGGAGATGGTCGAGGAAACTCCATCGCTAAACAACGATTCAAACTGTGCATGTACTCATCCAGCTCGTGATACTGTTGTTGATATTACTACTCCTGCTGCAATCGATGTTTATCCTCCCCGTACTGCTGCTACTGCTGCTACTGCTGCTGACGCTTATCTTCATGTTGCTTCTGCAAACTCTCTATAATCTCAGTATGAGTTCGCAACTGCTCCAGATACTGTGAGGCAGAAGATCATGCCTCTCCATGAACTCCTCTGGAGTTGGACGCCAACATCATAGCAGTACCATAATAAATACCATGATTCAAATGAGAGCTAATACCAATAACTCAGAACTTCTCAAAGCAATACTATGTCGCCTACATCTATTCCGCCTCATCAAAATGGTTGGCACTAGTCAGATCAGTCGTCTCATACTAACTCTTAGCCTTTGTTTGGGAGGTCAAAACTTTATATGAAACCTTAAATTCCAATTTTAAATTAAAATTTTGAAATTATTATCTACAGCTAACTATCGAACTGAAAAAATTAATACCAACAAAAATCTGATATTGGTGATCACCTCTAATCTCTCCAGTGGATGGATAACTTTACATCATCCGATAAACGTCGTACTCCATAGTATTTGGATTCTTGACTACCTATAGAAATATAAAAAAAAATTTATATTTAAAGTTATATAAAACATTTAAAAATTACACTTACCAAATGCTCTCTATGAATACAATATGTACGACTACCAGTTCGATGCATCACCTCCTGTCTTCCCCTGTTCTATTGACCCACTGAAGATCTTCTCTGAAATCCACCACCCAACAAGTGTAAACATAAAACATCCCAAACGTGTGATGAAATTTACTATAGTTGGTAGGATCTACATGTCTCATAAAATTCTATCACTCCTGCTCTTTTAATGGTCGTCCTTATCAAATTGTGTAAAACGGATGGAAGGGGTAATGCATAGACACGTGTCATGCCGCGTGGATAGCGTCACACATGCTATCAATGATGGGATACTATAAACCATAAAAATAATTTATAATATCAATTTTTTAATAAAATAAATTTTCAAATAAATATTATTTATTTACGTGCCAACAAATTATTGAACTTTCTGAGCAGCACATCAATGAGAATTTGTTCCCATGTGATCCATGGATATGAAAAATAATTGCGCATGATAGTGCTCCTCTATCCAATAGCTACATGAAATCAATTGTGCCAAAATAATAAATAACCAAAAAAATAATACATATATATAAAGATAAATTAATGAAATCTAACTAAAACATACAGGTTACCATACCTCCTTATGTGTGGATCAAAGCCAATATGAGGAAGTCGCTCAGGGATAGTGTCAGGAATCATTAGTCTCGCAAGACTGTTCCCCCTCTCTGTACCCCCTGAATAGCCAGTAGGCTGAGTGTCAGATGATACAAAATCCCCATCATCCTAAGGTAGCTCAGCCTCCTCCAACTCACGAAATAGATTAGGTTCCATCTGAAACACAAAATTATTATTATTAAAAGATAGTTGAAAATAACTATTATATTTAGGTATATATTAGTTTTGATTATAACAATAATTTAACTGGGTGAATGTTTACCTTCATCATCATCTTTATTTCTGAAGAAGTAAATGTAATAATATTTCTCCTCAGCATCATCAATATCTATATTGGTTTCAGTTTCATCATCATTATTCATTTCAAATAAATTCGTAACAACATTAACATATTCTTCACCATCAACCCTTAATTGTGGTGTGTCATCATTGATATTCACATATCTTTGTGAAAAAGATGGATTTTGAGTATTCTCTTGAAAAATTTCAATTCCTTCCAATTCAGAGGAACCACATTCAGTTTCTGTAAACTAATTTTCATGAGATTTTATTTTTATTATGCTCCACCAATCACTCAAGTATCATGAAGTAGCACAATACATTTCATAAAAAATATGAACTACCTATTGAGCCGGTAAAAATAGTTCATTTACTACAAGAAGAATTTTATATTTAATATTGACAATTAAATAAGATAGATAAACACAAAAGCCTCTCTCAGTATCCAACCAATGAAATTTAAGCAACATTATGTATTTCTATCCTAGATAACACAGCTCAAAAATTTCATCTAGAATGCTGTAAAAGTCAACTTCAGTTTCACTATGATGTGATCTTCTCAAGAAAACTCCACTTTTCATTGTTTTTTTGATTCCCCATTTGTACGTGTATGAAATGAAAATCTATTCACCACATCTCCATTTTAAGATTTAACCATTTTGGATGGTGGGTAATTCAATATACCCAGTCGCATATCAATTTTATCTGCATGTTGAGACAGCTAAATATTTGGAAAAAATTTATCAATATAATAAATAATTAACTGAATTGATATTAAACCATCAATAATTTATGTTACCAGTTTTTTAAACCATTGATTTTTTTCTGCGTTCTTCAAGAGTAGCAGTTGTAATTTGTGGAAGCTTTTTCAGGATATGATTATCATATAACGTACAAATAAAATAAATTTACATATTGTAACATAAATTATAGAATAAGTGATAAAATCACTCACAGTACAAATGATTTCATTTCTTCACAGTTGAGAAAAACATATGTATGAGCTCTGTGATGTTCATTACCTGAAATCCATCATTCATGAAATCCACCAAATCCAAGATTAGGCTTATTAAGAACTAATAATTTATTTTCCATTTCATCATTAACATTCCCCTCATTCCATCCCTGTGGTTGTATTTTGAGGGATATTCAGATTCAAAATAATAAGAGCAGAAAAAGAAATTTCCTCTTACGAATAAGCTTTAGCAATTGAGCCTTCAAATGATTGTTTTTTACGTACTTTGTTCTTCAATTTCATCATACATCTATTGAATGGTTACATATATCGAAATTGTTCTGGAACACTACATTTAGGTTCATGTGGAAAATATAATATTATATTTTAAATTGAATCAAAGAAAGTGGGATGGACCATTTTTTCTAGTTTACATATAATTACTGCAACATCTTCTCTGAGTTTTCTTCATGCATCGCAGTCTATTGTCACTTCACAAATTTCAAAAAAAAATATGATATGCCTGTTATCAAATCCAGAATCATAGAATTCAACAAACCTCTGATTCTAATTCGTATAATTCTTTCCTTTATAACATGAGCATCATGAATTTTTATCTGTTAATATGACCATTATTAACACATCTACCCAAATTAGAAGCATAGCCATCTGGAAGTCTCAAATCTACAATCCACTAACAAAATAATATGTGACTCTCTTTGGAAAGTGTATAAGCTACTTTTGGCTTCATTAACCCTTGTGATCTAACATTTTCAAATAGTTCATGTTCTAGTCATCTATAAATTTGGGAAAGATCTAATCTTCCCTTTGCAGTTTCTTTGGTCTTACCTGGTGTATCCAAAACTGTATAAAATAAATTATCAAAATAGTTCTTGTCAATATGCCTGACATCCAACATGTGGCGGACCAAAAAATCAGACCAATATGGAAGATCCCAAAAAAGCTCAATTTTATCCAATTATGGTCTTTCCCAAATCCATGAATTTTCTATTGGTTTACTATTGGCCCAAATGTGATTGGAGGTAATAAAAATACACCTGATTTTAACTATGTACCTAAGATCATTTTGGAGGTTCATCTATTTCAATTATGTGTTTTCTGAAATGAGATTTGTTCATCCAAAAAAGAGTATCAGTTGGAAGAAATGTGTGATGACAGTCAAAATAGCATGGTTTTTTTCCATTGATGAGCATAAAGGATTATTTGTCTTTCATACATTGAGGAAATGATTTCGGACCATGTGTACTCCACCAAGATAACATGCCATATTCTAGAAATTCAATAATTTTCCACATCAATGTAGCTTTTAATATGAATTTTTTTTTCACAGCAACATCATATGTACTAACACCATTACTCCACAATGCATTTAACACATCAATCAATGGTTTTAAATAAAAATAAATATTTTTTTTCAGATTTCCTGAGATTAATAAGGTCAAAATGATATAGGTCTCTTTCATTAACATCCATGAAGGTAAATTGTATAGAGTTATAAAGATAGAACAACATGAATACTGACTACCATAAGATCCAAACAGACAGAAACCATTAGTAGAATGACCCAATCACACATTTTGGGCTTCTAAAGCAAAAGGCATATGTAGATGGTCAAAATGTTTCGATGAATCACCATCAAATGGATGATTCATGATTTTATCGATTGAAATTTTTATTTTTTTTTCATGACTTCATTGACACTATGTTCTTAGGCATAAATAAATGCTGCAACCTGGGTGTAAGGGGGAAATATCTCAACTATTTTACAGGAATTGATCCAGACTTCCCTAGTTGAGCTTCTTTATACCTCAATTGTTGACATGTGGGAAAACAATCCAACTACTCAATTTCACCAGAATATAAGATGCAATCATTTGTAATTTCTTGAATATTCCCATAACTAAGGCCCAGATTACGAACTAGCCTCTTGCTCTCATAGAAATTTGTAGGCAACACATTTCCTTTCGGTAACGATGTTTAAACCAAAGAAAATATCTGATCAAAACAGTTGGTTGAAAATAGATTATATGATTTATTAGAAATAGATTTTTATACCACTTATAATTTTTTTATCCTCAAACCATGATATAATGCAATCTTAGCAGACCTCAACAACTCATAAAATTTAGATGGTGCCAACTCAAGAGTTCAATCAATATAATCTTGAGTTTCAGTTTGTTAAAATGATGGACCTGCAATATCGTGTACTAAATTTTTAAACATTGATGGATCCAGAATCAATTTATTAGTATCTTATGTAGAACTATGTTCACCATGTTGATACCCAAAAAATATATTCTGGTTGAAAACCAAACTGCAAGAGATGTTACCCAACCTTATCAAATGTGTCAAATGTTCTCAAAGAAAATTTTTTACAGGGAAATTTTATTATTCCTTATACATCATATTCTAATATTGATGATACAAATAATAAGAAAGCTTCAATGACCTCAATATATATTGGATTTAAATCAGAGCTATTTGGATTTATGTGTTAATTTATCAAAGCGTGATCATCTAATAATGACAGTTGACGACTACCTTATTCAATATTTTTTTACAAAATATAAAATCATTACTGTTATTTAATAATTTGAAATTATAAAAATACTATCTGAAAAAATTAGATAAATAATTACAACTACTTCTTAATAATTACAATTATTTACAGGCGACACAATTTCTAATTGACTGACAGCTACTCTTTTATCCGACGTATCATTTACTAGTAACATTCTCACACTGAAATCACATTGAAGAATTTTCTCAGAGCTATGCATATTCATTCTCATGCATACGAGAATGTATAAGCGTACCTCAGAGCAGATACTTCACTGTGATTTCAGTGTGAGAAAGTTACAAGTAAATGAGCCGTGTGATAAAAGAGCCCCATTTCCGTTGATGAATCATCTTCTTGCAACTTTCATCGCCTGAAAACATTATGAACAAAGTGGTCATATGAATTCATATTCAAACTCATGCATACGAGATTGGGTAAGCATACGTAGAAGTATACTTTTCATAATGTTTTGAGTAAATGAATGTTGAAAGGAGAAGGGTCATCGAGCAAAAGAAGTGTCGCCAATCCACTGGAAATTGTGCCAAGTTATTACAACTTATTACAATTGATTTTATTCCTAATTTTTATTAATTCTTTTTACTATTTCATACTATTTATTACTATTTATTACTATTTCTTACTATTTGTTACTATTTTTTACTGTTTATTATAATTTATTACTCTTTATTACTATTTATTACTATTTATTACTATTTATCACTATGTATCACTATTTATTTATATTTATGACAATTTATGACTATTTATTACTATTTATTACATTTTGTGACTATTTATTACTAATTATTACTAATTAGTGCTAATTATTGCTAATTATTCATTATTATTACTAATTATTAATAATCATTACTAATCATTACTAATAATTACAAATCATTACTAATCAGTACTAATTATTACTAATTATTACTAATTTTTACTATTTATTACTATTTATTACTATTTATTACTTGTTATTACTAATTAATACTATTTGTTACTAATTAATACTAATTATTACGAATTATTAATAATTATTACTAATTATTACTAATTATTACTAATTATTACTAATCAGTACTTATTATTACTAATTATTACTAATTAGTTCTAATCTTTACTATTTATTAATAATTATTACTAATTAATACTTATTATCATTATTTATTATTAATTATTACTATTTATTACTAATTACAACTATTTTTTACTATTTTTTACTATTTATTACAAATTATTACAAATTATTACTATTTATTACTATTTACTACAATTTTTACTATTTATTGCAAATTATTACTATTTATTACAAATTATTACTATTTATTAGTATTTATTCGTATTTATTACTATTTATTACAAATTATTACTATTTATGACAAATTATTACTATTTGTTACTATTTTTACTATTTAATACAAATAATTTCAATTTATTACTATTTATTACAAATAGTTACAAAATATTACAAAATATTTTAAATTATTACAAATTATTATGAATTATTACAAATTATTATAAATTATTACTATTTATAACAAATTATTACTATTTATTATAAATTATTACTAATTATTACTAATTATTTCTATTTATTACTATTTATTACTAATTATTACAAATTATTTCTATTTATTGCTATTCATTTCTATTTATTACTGTTTATTACTGTTTATTACAAATTATTATAATTTTTACTAATTATTACCATTTATTAATATTTATTCCTATTTATTCATATTTATTTTAATTTATTCCTATTTATTTCTAATTATTGCTCATTATTGGTATTTATTACATATTATTACTCATTATTACTAATTATTACTAATTATTACTTATTATTACCAATTAAAACAAATTATTATGAATTGTTACCCATTATTACCAATTATTAAAAATTATTATGAATTATTACCTATTATTACCAATTAATACTATTTATCACTATTTATTACTATTTATTACCAATTGTTACTATTTATTACTAATTATAAGTTTTTATATATAATTATTAATATTTACGACTAATTATTACTAATCAGCCCAAATTATTACTAATTACCCCTATTTATTACTAATGAGTAGTAATTGCTATTAATAACTACAAATTACAGCTACTAATTACTAATTACATCTAATAATTTATATACAATACTAATTATAGTTAATAATTATTAATTAATACTAATTATTAATAATTAGTACTAATAATTTCAATTTATTATTACAAATAAATACTGATAACAGAATAATTTAAATCTAATTTAATTACAACTAATCATCAATAATTAAAATTAACATAAAATAAATTAAATAAATATTTGTTGGAATCCTCATGTATTAATCATGTTTTAATGATCACAAATCTTATTTAGTCTAAAACTATGTTAAGAATATGTAATCTATCTCAAATCAAATGTACAGTAGCTTAGTAAAAGCTATCCACAGCTCTTAAGTTGTATACACTCAGTTTGGATACTATATACTATCTTTTGATTCATTTTATAATGATTTCTTTGACAAATGATTAATTTTAATTCATTTAATGAATATTACTCCTTAAGTCTGAATACATATATTTGCCTAAGTTTGAGACACCGTGAAGCAGACACCGTGAGCAAGACTCCGTGACCATAAGACACCGTGAAGCAGACACCCTGAACAAGACATCGTGAAGTAGACACTGTGAACAAGACATCGTGAAGCAGACGCCATGAAGCAGTCACTGTGAACAAGATACTGTGACATCCAGACATCGTGACATCCAGACACCATGACATCCAGATATTGTGACATCTAGACACCGTGACCACAAGACACCATGGCCAATCTAGACACCATGTAAAGGAGACACTGTTTCCATAACATATTGTGACATTGTTTCCTAAATTGTTTTGTCATATTTTGATTTGATCTCTAACAGTAATATTTTAAGATTTTAATGCACTAACATAATTAATGTTTCTTTTGTAGACATGTACATTACAGTATGATGTACGAGGTAAAAAATACATGCAACCTATCAGCTCAAACACATGCACTCCAAGATAAAAGTGTAATGCACATGAGCCTCATCCCAGTTGGTGAGGACTCCTTAAGTGCATCCAAGAGACCCGGGATCAAATCCAGGAGGAGGCTAATTTTTGGTACTGTAGCAGTACTGTAGCGGTTACTATAGCAGTACTGTAGTAGGAACTGTGCAGAACTGTAGCAGGCACTCTAGCAGGCACTATTTGGCAATGTAGAAGCTGGGAATATTCCTCTGTTTGGGCCTTCGGGCCACCGATTCGGTCCCTGAGTCCTTTAAGGCCTTCGGGCCACCCAAGCCTTAGGGTCAGTAAGGCCTTCGGGCCACCTCAAGGCCTTCGGGCCACTTTAGGTGCAGATGAAAACCAGTCAACCTACAGGGAATAAGCTTCAAAAGGAGGAAGAGAAAGAAGCTTTAACCATAGTAAAAGCTAAATGGATTGCAAGAATGAGAGGGTATGACACCTGCCATCGGGACAAGCCTATATATGCACGGGAAAGTCTAACCGAACAGCCATGCAAAGGTGTAGAGCTGATTTCACGATGAAGGTACTGGGGAGGAGCAGTTCCAAGTGGTTAGTATGGGTTGTATGTAATGTTTGAATACTACAGGAAATGAATTTCTCTAAGGCCTATGGGCCATGTAATATTTATGCCTACGGGCCATGTAAGGGTTCCACCTCATCCCTTGAAAGGTGGATTATCAAAAATCAATAAAAAATGAAGGCCTTCGGGCCATTGGAGGATGAAAAAAGGGTCATTCATATTACGACCCATACTTTACATACATTGTTATTACTTCAAAATTGAAGCGCACTTATTACAACATATAACAAAACCATGAAAGGACCATATAGGTATAGTGTCTTTAGAAACTGTAAAGAATAAACAACTGGTTCATAAAGCATCTACTTTGCCTCCCATCTATTTCATCATATCTAGAGTCCCTTTTTTCCATATTCTACTTAATAAACTTCTTCCTGACCTGGGGAAATAAAACATACAAAAGGGTGAGCTCAAATTCTCAGTAAGGGTAATAAAAATAAATATCAATCACATCATATACATAAGCACATAACTTTTGGATATCTTAACCTAAAAAAGAGATCATAATTTCATAACATGGGATAAATCATAGTAGTGAAAAGTAATCCCAATAATCATAACTTAAAACATGAAACTTTGTGGCATACACTCATAATCATTGAGAATCATTTCTTGATAGTCAAGACTCACTTCCAACAATATCTTAGTGGACAACGTCCATTTCTGAACCGAGTTCACTCCTCGTTTCAGTCCTGTTTCACTGAACCGGTTTAACCAGCTGTTCTAGCCATGTCTATCTCATGAGATATAAAATCTTTACCCAATGAATTGGATGGAGATATAGGTCCCACCCATCTCATAATGATACCATTCTTATGTGTACCACAAAATCATTAACCATACATCATAGCATAACCCGTGTAATAAAAATGGGAATCTTAAACATCGGGACATCATAAAACAATTCATATAAGATAAAGGAATTCATAAAAAAAATTCCATCACAACATAATCAAATCAATGTAATAATAGGGATTGAAATAGAACCCTTTATTATCTTATATGGAAAATAATTTTGATAAAACACTTGAACTCCAATGTTGTGGAAAATATCATTTCTACTTCAAAAACACTATTCCTTTCTTAACATGTTATACAATTCTAAACTAAAATAAGTTGATTAAAAATAAACTTGAAAACTTGTAAAGGAATATTCTTGGAAATAATTTTTAAAAAATCCATTCATGCCGTATAAGTTAAAAAAACATTCTTCTCTTACTTCTGTCGGAAAAGTCAAAAAGTACCTCGTACGAAAAACGTCAAAAATATTTCTTTCATATCTTTTACTAAAAACTCACCGAAGGGAAAAATTGGATTTAAAAAATTGTATGTGGATGGAAATAATATTACATATTGAGGAAACATGGATGTGGATGATAAAATACACCCCAGTAAATACCAAAGTATAAACAATCTCGGATAAAAATGAGATTGTGATATTTTCCCTTACCTTAGGTCCAATATGCTTTGTACGTATCCGAACCTCCTGTATAAGGATTTAAATAATGTTATTGAATTATTCCATAATCATACTCATTGTTATGATATCACATATGGTCATATTCTTAGCTTTTTATTAGTAATATTTCATTACAACTTGTTATTCGGGTGTTTATTACTTTTTGTTCTTATGCCTTTTTTGTCGAATAAATTCTTATTCTTCTCTTTAGGTTATAGATACCTCATTTCCATAATGTTATTATTATAATATATATCATATTCATTCATTAAATTCATTTATATAATCATTATTAAATGAAGATCATGTAGAACGAGTCTCAACACATCGTGGAGACGGTATTCCGTACGTACGCACGAGCGATGATATCGTTCCCATGATCATGGAATTGTATTGGAGTGTATGTATACTATTTCAGAATCAATATAACTTTACAATAATCATATATAGTCATTATTTACACCATTATACCCATCCAAATAAGGTGGTGGTGGAAAATAGATTACACCACGGCGTGGAGACGGTATTCCGTACGTACACACGCGCGGTGATTTCATTTTCCGTAGGATGGATATATGGTGAAATAGCGTTGTTTCATACTTATAATAAAATATCATTATATTATTGATACTGATTTTATTACTTCATAATGAAAAAACTAAATAAGAAGAAGTGGAAGAAGAAATAGAGATGAAAGAATCGGTAACAGACATTACCTCTTCTTTAAAGTGCTTCTTTGAGACCTCCTTTTAGGGCACTAAAATTGGACTTTGAAAAAGACCAGGACCTCTAGGATGTCTCTAGGGAAGTGTAGAGGAGAAAGTGGTAGGGGTTGGCCGAGCTCGAAGGCTCAAAGTGGTGTGAGGAAGAGAGTGAGGAGGTGCCCTTTATAAGGGAGGAGAGGGGCACCTTTGGAATAACTAAAAATATTATTTTATTATAAAGACAAATTCGGTTTTAAATAGCTCCAAATTGATTTATTTATAATCTAAGGTGGGTATGGGTCGAACCCCTCTCCTACAATAGAATTTAGACAAGTTTAGGTTCCTATTTTGACCTTATCATTTAGATTTAACATTAAGTAAAATAATATTTCTTTTACCGTGTCTTCTTGTGTTCTTACACTATAAGGTTAATAAACTTACTATAACAATCCAAACGAACCCCAAGTTGTTTTTTATTAATATATATAACCTTATCTAAGTAATTTGGCCGAACCTTAGATTTGTAGGAATAAAATAACAATTAATAATATAATATTTTCTTTAAGAACTATTTTATGTCAATTTTGACACTATTTAGTAATTGATTTTTGTGAAAATTATAACAGAATTATTAGTTCGAAAAACATTAATTAAATCAATAATAACATGTCATATTAATCTAATAAATTAGTGTAATTCATAAAAAGTCTCAAA
The DNA here is from genome assembly GCA_963277665.1 of Viscum album. Classification (NCBI taxonomy): domain Eukaryota; kingdom Viridiplantae; phylum Streptophyta; class Magnoliopsida; order Santalales; family Viscaceae; genus Viscum; species Viscum album. The sequence continues at coordinate 634,031,984 of OY728155.1, read as the reverse complement.
TTACATTTATTTGGGTATTTATAACATCAATTATGTCAATATTGTATTAATAAGATAATTACTGCATCATCTTTGTGTCATAAACAAATTAAATTATTTAATGTCTAAAAATTAAAAATAAAATACCATTATGTAGGAAATCTTTTTATATTTCTAATGAATATTTATAGTCGAATTTATCTTATATATAACCTTATATTAAAAATTATTTACTTATTAAACTTTGATTTTAACTATTTTAACCCTTCTTTAAATAAATTAATAATAAATGTCCTAATCTAATCCAAGTGGGCCTAAATGGTCATATGTTATTCCTAAGATTGTTTTTGGTCGAATTACACTTATACAATAGAATTAGGACATGTGTTAGGGTAATAATAATATCATTTTTACCCTTAATTATCCTATTTACTTTCAACCGTGGTAAATAAAATTAGGAAGATACTATTCACCCAAAATTATTTTTATCTCATTGAACCAAATTTTACTTACTGACATCAACAGTGTCTCTCGGATTTTTGAAATTCCACTCACAGAAGCGGTAAAATTCAGTTTTATGAAAAATTCAGTTTTTTTAACTACCACTTAGTGGTTTCACTATTCATCAAAAATTGATATTTTTCAGAAAAATACCAAAATTTCACCCTAGGATAATTTCAATATTCCGAATCAAAAAATGAAGTCCATTTTGAAAAAGAAAATTTATAAAATTTCAAAAATTGGTTATTACTATTCATAACGGCTAGTTTTATTAATATTTTATAAGCATATCATTGTTTAGTGAAACTCGGTATTGCGTATGATGCAAGCTATCGAGGATGGTCGCGATTTCGTGTAAAGAAAGCCAAGCAAGTGTTGAGTGTAGAAAAAGATTCCTTTAATGGTTTATATAACATAAAAGTCTCAGGTGTTACATTCTACCCCCCTTAAAATGAATTTCGCCCTTGTAATTCGTCACTTTGTAACAAACAGGTGAGGATACCTCTCCCTCATCATATCCTCAAGCTCCCATGTAGCTTCTTCTAATTGGTGGTTCCTCCATAAAACTTTCACCAATTGAGTGGTCTTGTTTCGTAAGACTTTTTCACTATGATCCAAAATCTCTATCAGTTGTTCTTCATAAGAAAGATCCTGCTCCAGCGGTACAACTTCTGAGCTGAGTTCATGTGAAGGATCAGGTACGTACATTCTCAGGAGAGATACATGGAATACATCGTGAACTTGAGAGAGATTCGGTGGAAGTTCCAATCGGTAAGCTACCTTCCCAACACGATCCAGTATTTCGAAACGACCGATATATCTAGGGCTCAACTTCCCCTTCTTTCCAAATCTCATGACCCTCTTCCAGGGAGATATTCGTAAGAACACTTTATCACCCACTTCAAACTCTTGGTCTTTTCTTCGGTTGTCGGCATAACTTTTCTGTCGACTCTGAGCTGCTCTTATGTGTTGTTGAATAGATCTAACCTTTTCTTCCATTTCATCAATGAGATCAGGTCCTAATAGCTTTCTTTCCCCAACATCATCCTAGCAAGTTGGAGTCCTGTATTTCTTTCCATAGAGATCTTCATAAGGAGCCATATGAATACTGGAGTGAATGATATTATTATAAGAAAATTCCACCAAAGGTAGGTGTTGATCCCAACCACCTTTGAAATCCATAGATCAAGCTCTCAACATATCTTCTAGAGTATGAATTGTTCTCTCAAACTGACCATCTGTCTGAGGATGATAAGCAGTGCTGAAACTCAACTATGTATCCAGAGTATGCTAAAGACTTCACCAGAACTTCGAGGTAAATTGTGGATCCCGGTCAGATATAATAGAAAGTGGTACTCCATGCAATCTTACCACTTCCTTTACACATATCATGGAAAGCTGATCCAGAGAGAAATCCTCTCTAATAGTAATTAAGTTTGCAGACTTTGTAAGATGATCAATTATGACCCAGATAGCATTATTTCCTTTGGATGTTTTAGGAAGTCATGTGACAAAGTCCATAGTGATGTTTTCCCATTTCCATTCGGGTATGGGTAATGGTTATAACATCCCCTTAGGCTTCTGTCTCTCAGCTTTAACTTGTTCACAAACCAAGCATCGAGAGACATGTTCAGCAATATTTCTTTTCATGCCATCCCACCAGAAATACTCTTTCAGGTCCCTATACATCTTCGTGCTTCCAGGATGAATAGAGAATGAAGAACTATGAGCCTCATCCAGCTCCTTCTTTAATTCGGGGATGGGAGGAACACAAACCCGATTCTTGAACATTATTATCCCATCACAATCAAGGTTGAATTCAGGAACATTTCTCACCTTCTTTTGTAACTCGACCTCTTCTTTCTGTGCCTCTTTAATCTTCACATGTATAGATGGTTGAACATTCATTTGAGAAAGATAATATTTTTCCCCTTTCATTATAATTCCAAGATTGATCCTTTGTAAATCCATAAAAATTGGATCTTTTGTTATCCTCATCATGGATAAACTAGCAAGGTCTTGTTGACTTAATGCATCTCCCACCTTGTTTGATTTCCCTGGGTGTTAATAAATTGAGCAGTCGTAATCCTTAATTAGCTCCAACCATCTTCTTTGGCGCATATTCATCTCCTTTTGTGTGAAAATATACTTTAAACTTTTATGATCAGTATAAATATCACACCATTCACCATAAAGGTAAGGCCTCCATATCTTTAATGCAATGATTACCGCAGCCAACTCCAAATCATGAGTTGGGTAATTTTTCTCATGTATTTTCAACTTTCGTGAGGCATAAGCTATCACCTTATCATTTTGCATAAGAACACATCCCAATCCCTTCATGGATGCATCACTATAGATCACAAGCATTTCTCCACTACAAGGCAGTGTGAGCACAGGTGCACTAGATAAACTTCTTTTCAACTCCTTGAAATTCTCTTCACATTCCTCCGTCCAAACAAACATAACTCCTTTCTGAGTCAACTTGGTGAGTTGATTAGATAATCGTGAAAAACATTCACAAAACGTCGATAATATCCATCCAAACAAAGAAAACTTCGGATCTCGGTTACTGTTGTTGGTCTCGACCATATTTCGATAACCTCTATTTTTGCTGGATCCACAGATATCCCCTCTTTTGAGATTATGTGACCCAAAAATGAATCTTTTTGAAGCCAAAATTCACACTTGGTAAATTTGGAATAAAGCTTCCCCTTTCTCAGGGTCTTCAATATAATTCTCAAGTGATCTTCATGTTCTTCCTTTCTCTTTGAATATACAAGAATATCATCTATAAAGGCTACCACAAACTGATCAAGATAGTATCTAAAGACTCTATTCATTAGATCCATGAAGATAGCAGGGGAATTAGTAAGACCAAATGGCATCAATATAAATTCATAGTGTCCATACCTTGTACAGAAAGCCGTCTTTGGTATATCCTCCCTTTTGACCCTTAATTGATGATACCCTAAACGAAGATCAATCTTGGATAAGTATTGAGCTCCGCGTAGTTGGTCAAATAGGTCATCAATGCACGGGAGAGGATATTTGTCCTTGATAGTGATCTTGTTATGTTCTGGATAATCAATGCAGTGTCTCATTGATCCATATTTCTTCTTAACAAATAGAACATGTGCTCTCCAAGGTGACGCACTAGGGCGTATGAATCCCCTTATCAAGATTCTCTTGGAGTTGCTTCTTCAATTCTTGTAACTCAATTGGGGCCATTCTATAAGGTGTCTTTGAAATAGGTAAAGCATCAGGTACGAGTTCTATTGAAAACTCAACTTCATGATTCGGTGGAAGACCCGGTAATTCCTCCGGAAAGACATCATCAAAATCCCGTACAATGGGAATATTCTTAATCGTGAGTTTCTCCCCAACCATTTGAGATAAATAACCATCATTTAGTGGAATCAATACCCATAAAATGGAATAAATTTCCACTAGAAGGTTATGTTCGTCCTTGTATCGATAGACGATCATAGATTGATCTGGAATATGAAATGTAACTTCCCTTCTTTGGAAATTGATATGAGATCCATGTAGAGAATGCCAATCCATGCCAAGATTCACATCAAATTCCACTATAGGAAGGATCACAATATTTGCAGGAAGCACTTTCCCACAAAATTAAATTGGAGAAGAATTATAAACTTTTGATGTGACTGTTGTTCCATTTGGGGTTGTCACAGCTAACTCAACATCTAACTGTTGAGGTAATATGGTGATATCCTTAGAAACTTCTTCAGAAATAAAGGAGTGGGTGGATCTAGAATCAAATAAAATATTTTCTACTTTAGAGTGGATGGTAAGTGTACCTTTCAACACATCGTTATCATACTCCACATCGCTGATAGAAATTGCATGTGACTTTCCTTTGTCTTTAGCCTTAAGAGTTTGTTGACGTCGACCATAATCATCAACCCTTGGATTTGGGCATTGATTGGCATAATGCCCCATATCCTTGCACTTGAAACATTGAAGCGTAGTAGGGTCATTCTGTGTATCCCTTCTTTTGTTTTCATCATTAGACTTCTTCTTCCCATCATTGTGGCATTCAAATTCCCAATGACCTTCTTTTCCACATTTGAAACATTTACTTGTCCCTTTAAGACAACTCCCTCCATGTTTCTTTCCACACTTTGAGCATAAGGGAAAGCTCATCTTCTTTTCAGTGTGCTCTTTATATGTTCATTTGAATTCCATTTTCCTCTTCTTATCAAACCCATATGACTGATGGGTTACTCCAATCTCCATCTCTACTTTGAGAGCACATCGAACGATTTCCTCGTAGCTATTGAAGTCCCTTATGGCTAACGCCTTTCGAAGACTTGGTTTTATGCCACTAAATAATCGATCGATCTTACTCTCTGGTTGGATAATAATACCAGAAGCGTACCTTGGAAGTCTTGTAAAATTTTCTTCATAAGTACCAACAGATTCATCATCCTTTTGCTTCAGTTCAAGAAACTCTTTCTCCATCATTGTTCGGAGAATACGAGGGAAGTACTTATTGAAAAATAAGTTCTTAAACTCATCCCATTCCATGGACTCAATTTCATCCCTTTTCCTAGTATTCTTAATAAGATTCCACCATTGATCAGCATCTCCTTCCAAACGATGCACTTCTAGGATGACTTTATCATGTTCAAAACATTGAAGAACTGAATATATCTTTTCAGTAGTACTAATCTATTGTTCAGAAAATAATGGATCAGTCGACCCGCTGAAAGAAGGTGGACGCTGCCTCATGAAGGATTCAAGAGAATGTTGCTCCTTCCTTTGCTCGTTTGGAAGTCCTGCATGATTCATAGCTTGAGAAAGTTGTGTGAGCATGGCTACAAGATTTTTCATTCCAGCACCCATAATGTTTGGTTGCTCCGGGGGACAATCATTGCATTGCCCGTCGCATTCACCATTAACACGCTTCCTTCGGGTTCCAGCCATTGACTAAAACCAAGAAGAATAGTGTGAGAAACACTAATTATGATAGGAAAACCACATAATCAAGATTAAAATTTCACACTTAAGGTCTTATCATAGGTTATTCATGGTCATTTCTAAAACACTAAGATTGTGTTCTATGTTTATAATTATCCTTAGGGTTCTTACTAAGGCTTTCACATCCTAGTTTCCAAAGGTTGACTATACCATTCCTCTGATACCAACTATAACGAACCATACTTTACATACATTGTTATTACTTCAAAATTGAAGCACACTTATTTCAACATATAACAAAACCAAGAAAGGACTGTATAGTTATAGTGCCTTTAGAAACTAGAAAGCATAAACAACTTGTTCATAAAGCATCCACATTGCCTCCCATTTATTTCATCTTATCTAGAGTCTCTTTTTGGCATATTCTACTTAATAACCTTCTTCCTGGCCTGGGGAAATAAAACATACAAAAGGGTGAGCTCAAATTCTCAGTAAGGGTAAACAAAAGAAATATCAATCACATCATATACATAAGCACATAACTTTTTGAAATCATAACCTGCAAAAGAGATCATAATTTCATAACATGGGATAAATCATAGTAGTGAAAAGTAATCCCAATAATCATAACTTAAAACATAAAACTTTGTGGCATACACACATAATAATTGAGAATCATTTCTTTTTATTCAAAACTCATTTCCAAGACTATCTTAGTGGACAAATTCCATTTCTGAACCGAGTTCACTCCTCGTTTCAGTCCTGTTTCACTGAACTGGTTTAACCTGCTGTTCTAGCCATGTCTATCTCATGAGATATAAAATCTTTACCCAATTCATTAGAGGGAGATATAGGTCCCACCCATCTCATAATGATACCATTATTATGTGTGCCACAAAATCATAAACCATATATCATAGCATAACCCATGTAATAAAAATGGGAATCATAAACATCGGAACATCATAAAACAATTCATATAAGATAAAGGAATTCATAAAAATAATTCCATCACAACATAATCAAATCAATGTAATAATAGGGATAGAAACATAACCCTTTATTATCTTAGATGGAAAATAATTTTGATAAAACACTTGAACTCCATTCTTGAGGAAAATATCCTTTCTACTTCAAAAACACTTTTCCTTTCTTAACATGTTATACAATTATAAACTAAAAGAAGTTGATTAAAAATAAACTTAAAAACTTGTAAAGGAAGCTTCTTGGAAATAATTTTTTAAAAATCCATTCATGCCGTATAAGTTAAAAAAACATTCTTCTCGTACTTTTGTCGGAAAAGTCAAAAAGTACCTCATATGAAAAACGAAAAAAGATTCCTTTCATATCTTTTACTAAAAACTCACCGAAGGGTAAAATTGGATTTAAAAAATTGTAGGTGGATGGAAATAATATTACATATTGAGGAAACATGGATGTGGATGATAAAATACACCCCAATAAATAGCAAAATATAAACAATCTCAGATAAAAATGAGATTGTGATATTTTACCTTACCTTAGGTCCGATATGATTTGTACGTATCCGAACCTCCTGTATAATGATTTAAATAATGTTATTGACTTATTCCATAATCATACCCATTGTCATGATATCACATATGGTCATATTCTTAGCTTCTTATTAGTAATATTTCATTACAATTGTTATTCGGGTGTTTATTACTTTTTGTTCTTATGCGTGTTTTGTCGAATAAATTCTTATTCTTCTCTTTAGGTTATAGATACCTCATTTCTAGAATGTTATTAGTGTAATATATATCATATTAATTCATTCAATTCATTTATATAATCATTATGCAATTAAGATCATGTAGAACGAGTCGCATCACATCGTGGAGACGGTATTCCGTACGTACGCACGAGCGACGATATCGTTCCCATGATCATGGAATTGTATTGGAGTGTATTTATACTATTTCAGAATCAATATCACTTTACAATAATCATATATAGTCATTATTTACACCATTATACCCATCCAAGTAAGGTGGTGGTGGAAAATAGATTACACCACAGCGTGGAGACGGTATTCCGTACGTACGCACGCGCGGTGATTTCATTTTCCGTAGGATGGATAGATGGTGAAATAGGGTTGTTTCATACTTATAATAACATATCAGTATATGAGTGATACTGATTTTATTACTTCATAATGAAACAACTAAAGAGGAATAAGTGGAAGAAGAAATAAAGATGAAAGAATCGGCAACGGACATTACCTCTTCTTTGAAGTGCTTCTTTGAGACCTCCTTTTAGGGAACTAAAATTGGTCTTTGAAGAAGACCAGGACCTCTAGGATGTCTCTAGGAAACTTTAGAGGAGAAAGTGTCAGGGTTTGGCCGATATGGAAGGCTCAAAGTGGTCTGAGGAAGAGAGGGAGGAGGTTCCCTTTATAAGGGAGGAGAGGGGCACCTTTGGAATAACTAAAAATATTATTTTATTATAAAGCCATATTCGGTTTTAAATAGATCAAAATTGACTTATTTAGAAGATAAGGTGGGGATGGGTCTAAATCCTCCCATCCAATAGAATTTAGACAATTTTAGATTCCTATTTCGACCTTATCATTTACATTTAACATTAAGTTAACTAATTTTACTTTTACCGTGTCTTCTTGTGTTCTTACACTATAAGGTTAATAAACTTACTATAACAATCCAAACGAACCCCAAGTTGTTTATTATTAATATATATAACCTTATCTAAGTCATTTGGCCGAACCATAGATTTTTAGGAATAAAATAACAATTAATAATATAATATTTGTTTTAAAACTATTTTATGTCAATTTTGACACTATTTAGTAATTGATTTTTGTGAAAATCATAACAGAATGATTAGTTCGAAAAAAGATAATTAAATCAATAATAACATGTCCTATTAACCTATAAAATTAGTGTAATTCATAAAAAGTCTCAAATTACATTTATTTGGGTATTTATAACATCAATTATTTCAATATTTCATTAATAAGATAATTACTACATCATCTTTGTGTCATAAATAAATTAAATTATTTAAAGTCTAAAAATTACAAATAAAATACCATTATGTAGGAAATCGATTTATAATTCTAATGAATATTTATAGTCTAATTTATCTTATATATAACCTTATATTAAAAATGATTTACTTATTAAACTTTGATTTTAACTATTTTATCCCTTCTTTAAATAAATTAATAATAAATGTCCTAATCTAATCCAAGTGGGCCTAAATGGTCATATTTTATTCCTAAGTTTGTTTTTGGTCGAATTACACTTATCCAGTAGAATTAGGACATGTGTTAGGGTAATAATAATATCATTTTTACCCTTAATTACCCTATTTACTTTTAACCGTGGTAAATAAAAGTAAAACGTTTCTATTCACCAAAAATTATTTTCATCTCATTGAACCACATTTTACTTACTGACATAAACCGTGTCTCTCAGATTTTTTAAATTCCACTCACAGAAGCGGTAAAATTAAGTTTTATGAAAAATTCAGCTTTTTTAACTACCACTTAGTGGTTTCACTATTCATCAAAAATTGAATGTTTTCAGAAAAATACAAAAATTTCTCCCTAGGACAATATCGATATTCCGAATTAAAAAATGAAGTCCAATTTAAAAAATAAAATTTATAAAATTACAAAAATTGGTTATTACTATTCATAATGGCTAGTTTTAATAATATTTTATTAGCATATCATTGTTTAGTGAAACTGGGTATTGCGTACAACGCAAGCTATCGAGGAAGGTCGCGATTTCTTGTAAAGCAATCCAAGAAAGTGTTGTGTGTAGAAAAAGATTCCTTTGATGATTTATATAACATAAAAGTCTCGGGTGTTACAATGCATCCCAAAAACAAAAATAGGATATATGTGAGAGCAGTTGCACGATACTGAAAAAGAAAACAAGATGGTGGGCATGAGCGTGACAAGAAAATACACTAAGAGAATTGTCTCATGCAACTCGACTCTGCTGATGAACACAAGAAGCATATTGGAATCCTAGAACCCTGAGAACATCTTCACATTGTAAAACACCATGAAGAATACAAGCTGGATCTTTCTGACTTGTGAAACACTATTTTCCATACGAGGACTTGAGTTTTGCATGTACCTCATCTCGAATGTCCATAGATGCAATGACTAACACTGAGATCACTTTTAAACCAATCTCAATAATTCTACATTGTTGTGTATCATTTTATTAACATTCGAGCAGATTGTGTATCTGTATTACAACACACTCTGTCTCCTACATTAAACTGAAGGATACAAGAAATAATTACTCAAACATTATTTTTCTCTTGTGTATACCCACAATATGTGTGGGAGAGGTCACTGAGTGGCCTGGTAGTTTGTACCCATGCAGAACTGTGGAGGAGGTCCCTGTGTGGCCTGGACAGTCTTATGTACTTTTGTTAACACCGATCTAGGGTGTGGATCAAGTTTATTTATATAAACTACTTGGTGGAAGGCGATCACCTAGTGGAGTGGATTAGGTCTCATCTTGAGACTGAACCACTTGTTTTATATCCATTATACTGATTAATTTAGTCTTCTCTATTTTACTACTTTACTGTATAATTCAGATATCACTAAATTCTCATTGATTGTTAATCTTGGAACGAAGTTATAATTGTCTTGTCTTAATATAATATCTTCAAAATCAATCTTAATAACCAATATTAATATTACTGAGAACTAATAAATATTCAAATAATTTATTTAAATAGTCAAACCTTTATAATAGTATAACTCAGATTAACTGGGATATATTTAACCTTTTGGGAAAACCATTTAGAAATACTTTTTAATATGAAATTTTTATAGATACTAATTTCACCCCCTTCTTTAGTAATATAATCTGACCAACATTTGGTATCAGAGGTTGTTTATTAAGACTTTTTTTAACCTTATACAACTGTGATTGTAGTTGTACTTTGAAGATCTATAAATTTCTGTTAATTCTAAATTTCTATTTATTTTAAATTATTTCTGAAGTATGGATAATAGACTGGAAGGTGTTCAACCAAAAAACCACCATTACATAATGGAACCAACTATGCTCAACGGAAAATTAAAATGAAATTTCACTTAGAGAGACTATGGTTTGAAATTTGGTCTTGCATTATAGATATATATAAGATTCTTAAAATTGATAGAATCATATGGAATGAACCTATCAAAACTTCCTACAATAACAATTTCAAAGCTATGAATGCTTTATACCTCTCATTAGGAGATGAATAATTCAATTGAATTTTTTCTTGTAAAACTGCCCATGAAATTTGGGATACTCTGAATGTCTCACATGAAGGAACATCTAGTGTAAATGAATTGAGACTTAATACTTATACTATTAAATATGATAACTTTAAAATGAAACCTGATGAGCCTATCTCATACATAAATCTCAGGCTCAATGAGATTTTCAACACAATGATTTCTTTTGGAAGAGAAGTCACTACCAATGAAAATATTATAAGAATTTTCAGATGTGTGCCTGACAGATGTAGAGGAACACATATCAATATTAGATAATCATGCGACATTAGCAAGCTACCTGAAAAAGAATGCAATGGGAAACCAATGATGTATGTAGAGGAACTGAATGTCAACAAGGAAGAGGAGGATGAACCAAAGAATAAATTTATTGCATTCAAGACCACAACCTCTAAACACAAAGAAAAATGGAATTTTGAAGCTTCTGTAGAAAGTTTCAGTAGTGAACAATCATCACATGACAATGATGAGGAAATGGCTCAATTTATTTAATGATTCATGAAATTTTACAAGAATAATAACTTTTTTTGAAAGCCTAACTTCAAGGGAAAATATGACCAAAAAAATTGAAAGAAGGACTAGAAAAGAAGTGACAAGACTGATGATATTGTATGCTACAAATGTAAGCGCAAAAAACATATCAAGGCTGACATTCCAAAGCTCATGTAAAAAAGAGATATTAGGAAAAGGACAAGAATCATAAAAATGCCATGAGAGCAACCTCGAGTGCTGTTGAGGATAGTTCAAGTGACTTAGAAACATCACATAATGAACAGAAAAACAAATCCAATATGTGTTTTATGAAAAACACATATGAGGTAACATTTCACTCTATTGTAAATAATTTATACTATTCTGAAAAAGAGTGTGACTCTAGAAATATGATTAATGAAGAAATGTTGGAATATAGTAACATGCTTGAAGAAACAAGCAATGAACTAAAAGACAAATATAAATCATTGAAGAAACAATATTCTCTTACTATGACTGTTAAATCTGTACTCACAATTGAAAAATAGAAAAATGATCAACTTCTCAAGGAGAAAAATTAATTAAAAATGTCTAATGAGAAATTTAAGAATGACCTAGAAAAGTTTACTAATGGGAAGAATACCCATACTCAAATGCTAGTAAAACAAATTTTCCCGAAATAAAACACTGGCATTGGTTATCAACCTAGAAAAATAAATCTTGGTAGAAAAAATCTTGTTTCAAAATCTAGGACATATTGTTTTACTCCCAGGACTGGACACAAATCAACTAATTATATTTATGATTATTTATCTACTGTTTCATGTTTTTCTGGACGAAATAGATTTTACTTCTCAAATAATTTACTTAATGCTTATAGAACACCTTTGAGGCAGATATGCGCTTTTAATGCACTTATTAATAATATTACTTGACCCAAACAAGTGTGTGTACCAAAATTTATTTTCTCCAAATCATTTTGGGGGAAAGATTCGTAAAGAGTTGCTGGAAAAGTGTATGGTACTTGGAAAGTGGATGTTCTAGACACATGAAAGGGTAATACAAATGCTTCAATAATCTAATAAAATAGATTAAGGATATGTCACATTTGGTGACAATGCCAAAGTAATAATCACTGGCCTTAGCAAAATCGGTATCTCTAAATTACTTTTAAATTCTAAAGTATTGTTTGATGATGGATTAAAATATAACATAATTATTATCTCACAATAATGTGATGATGGATTTCATGTTAGATTTTAAGATGATGCTTGCAACGTCATTAATTCTAATAATGAATTAGTGTTTTTTGTAGTAAGAAATGAAATTGTTTACTCTGTTAACTTAGATTCTTTAGCTTCTCAAAATGATTTATGTTTAACTGTATATAATAATGAGTCTTGGATCTGGAATAGGAGACTAGGACATTGTAATATTCACTCACATAGAAAGATAACTAGAAAAATCATAGTTAAGGACTTACCCAAACTTGATTTTCCCAATGACAAAGTGTGTAATCATTTTCAAAAGAGAGAACAATCCAAAATTTCCTTCAAAATAAAGAAACAAGTATCAAATTCTCAACCTATCAAACTGGTTCACATGGATTTATTTGGACCATCTAGAGTTTCTAGTTTAAATAGGAAGCCCTATGTTTATGTTCATGTAGATGACTTTACTAGATATACTTGGTCCTTTTTTCTGGATGAAGAAAGTGAAGATTTCTCTTATTTTACTAAATATGCCATGTTTGTGGAAAATCGCAGTGGACTTATAATTAAATCCTTAAGAAGTGATTACGGCTGTGAGTTTGAAAATCAAGAGTTTGAAACCTTCTGATCACACAATGGTTATAGTCATAATTTCTCTTCCCCTAGAACACCTCAACAAAATGGAGTTATAGATAGAAGAAATAGAACTCTAAAAGAGATTTCTAGAGCAATTCTTAGTGAATATGACTTACCTATTTATTTTTCGGTTGATTCTGTCAATACGGCATGCTACATATTCAATAGAGTGTTAATTAGACATATTCTTAAGAGGAATACTTATGAGCTATGGAACAATAGAAAACCAAAGGTTAACTACTTCAATGTTTTTGGCTACAATGTTTATATTCTTAATACTAATGACAATCTTGTCAAATTTTCATCTAAGAGTGATGATGGTATCTTTTTAGAATATTCCATATCCGGTAAAGCCTATAGAGTGTTAAATAAAAGAACTAAATGTGTAGAAGAATCTGTCCATGTAAAACTTGATGAAACAAATCCACTTGAGCCTAAAACCATTCTAGAGAACATGGAGGATGATGTATCAAATCTGAACATTAATCCAACATTCTCAAACAATTCTATGAATGAATATGTGAAAATATCTAGTTCTAGAAATTCCTTAGACTCAATCCATAATGAACCTAAACCTGTTTATGAACTTGAAATCACAAGTCCCTCCTTTTCTAGAGCAATTATAACTATTAAAAACAATCCATTAGATGATTTTGTAGGAGACCAAGACAAAGCAACTCAAAATAGAGCTCCTCTTAGAAATTAGGTTGAACATCAAGTCTTCTTGTCATAACATGAACCCAAAAACATTAATGATTCTATCAATGATGAATTTTGGGTGATGGTTACGCAAGAAGAACATAATCAATTTTAAAGTCACAATGTTTGGAATTTTTTTGAAATAACTAAGGAAACATTCACCATATGCACTAAATGGGTGTCTAGAAACAAGGTAGATGAGTCTAGTAACATAGTTAGAAGCATGTCTAGATTAGTGGCACAAGGCTATAGTCATGATGTAAGAATTGACAACAAGGAGACCATTTCACCAGAATCTAGACTTGAATCCATAAGAATTATACTTTCTTACGCTGCGCATATGAATTTCAAACAATATCAAATGGATGTTAAGATTGCGTTCTTAAATGGTTATATAGATGTGAATGTCTTTGTGGAACAACCCCATAGTTTTACAAACCCCCATTTTCCAAATCATATTTTTAAATTGTCAAAATGTTTATATAGTTTGAAACAAGATCAATGAGATTGGCATGATTGGTAGAGTACGTTTCTTCATTCCAAAGGATTTACAAAAAGAATGGTTGATCCTAATATTTTTATAAGAAAAATTTACAATAATTTTTTATTAGTTAAAATCTATGTAGATGACATCATCTTTGGATCTTCAAGAATTTATTTATGTATTGATTTTTATAAAATGATGCAAAATGAATTTGAAATGAGTTTAAATGGTTAACTAAATTTCTTTCTCGGATTTCAAATATTTCAAAATAAGGATTGTATTATTTTAACTCAATGTAAATATACTAGTAATCTTATAAAACGTTTTGGATTGGATGATACTAAAATTAGTGACACTCCTATGAGTACCACTTGTAAGTTGGATATTGATGAAGATGGAAAATATGTTGATCAAAACACTTATAGAGTAATTATTAGAAGTTTTCTCTCCTTAATTTCTAGTCAACCTGCCATAATGTTTAGTGTGTGTATGTGTGCTCGTTCTTTGGAAAATCTAACGGAATCTCATTTAAATGATATAAGGAAAATTTTCAAATACCTTAAGTATACACCCAATCTAGGACTGTTATATCCTAGAGGACAGTCATTTGAATTAGTTAGTTATTCTGATGCTGACTTCAGTGGATATAAGTTAGATAGAAAAAGAACCTCTGGAACATGTCGCTTTTTCGGAAAGTCGCTAGTATCATGGTGTAGTAAGAAAAAAAATTCTGTTTTATTATCTACTGCAGAAGCTGAATATATAGCTGCTGGCATCTGTTGTGCCAAAATATTATGGATGAAACACACATTACTAGATTATGGATTTCAATTAAGGCATTTACCTATAAATTATGACAACACAAGTGCTATTACCATTTTGAAAAATCATGTTTCACATTCTAGGACACATCATATTGATTTAAGACATTAATTTTTGAGGGATCATTATCAAAAGGGTAATATCACTTTGGAATTTATTGGTAATGAGTTTTATCTTGCTTATGTATTCACCAAACAACTAAATTCATAAAGAATATACTACATCATACATGAATTAGGAATGATAAATCTTAATTAAATGTCTTACCTGTTTATATTTTACTATTTTTTATTTTACTGTCTCACTGTAAATTTCATGTTTACTGTCTCACCATAAATTTCATGATTACTGTCTCACCGTAAAGTTCATGTTTACTATCTCATATTAATGTTCATGTTTACTGTCTCACCGTAAATTCCATTTTTACTGTCTCACCGTAAAGTTCTTGTTTTACTATATCACTGTAATGTTCATGTTTATTGTCTCACCATGAAGTTCGTTCACTGTCTCACCATTACATTCGTTTGTTGTCTCACTGTAAAGACATGATATAGTCTCACTGTAATGATTCAATATGATTTTTTATGAATTAAAAACTTCATTGCAGTAATTATTCATTTCACCTCTTTATTTTCCTGTGTTTTTTACTTTTGCGACGTTTGTTATTCCTAAATGATAAAATAAACGAAGTATCACTTGTCCTTCACTCGAGCTCTCTTCTAACCACTGAATTTCTAACCATTCTTCATCCCTTCAACCCTTCCCTCTCGAACCATCAGTGATTCCCTAGGATGTAACTCCCTTCATCATCGACTCATAAGAAACGTATCTCAAAGAATAAGAAAATCACACCCATGTTGGCACCCAAAGGACCTATAAACCCAAATATGGTAAAACGAGTTGTAGTACCTAAGAAAAAGGTTTGACCCAAATAGATTCTTTCATGTAGGTCTCTGGTTATGAATGTTTTAAAAGAGCAAGGGTGGTTAGAGTGGTTTTTGGAGGAAGATAGACCTATCTATCCTAAGTTAGGGGCTATGTTTTGTCAATATGTATAGTTCTCCTTTTTTTCGGAAGATGGGTATGTTGTGAAAAGCTAAATAAATGGCCATAAATTCACATTTTCTTCGAGGTTATGGGTTGCATGACTTAGGATTCCTTGTGAAGGAATATGTGGGGACTATTAGAGATGACCTCCACATTCTAGTGAGTTCTTTATGTTAGAAGATGCTCTAAAAATATTAACTAGAAATGGAACCAAGAGAAGACACTTTTCTGTCGAAATAGATGGAGATGCAAGAGTATTTTTATGTTTAAACAGAACCTGATTAGCCCTAGAGAAGGTGATTTTAGTTTTCTAAAATATCAGGATGTGTTTCTGATTTATCTTATGAAAAATGGGAATAATATCAACATTTGTAAGTATATCATACATCATATGTGTGAACTGATCAAATCCAAATCCAAGTCAACCTCCCTATTTTACACTCGGCTTATCTCAGAAATGCTTCATGCCAATGGTATGGTTGGGCCTAATGAGTATGTTATCAATGAGTGTGTGTTATTACTTTCTAAAATTACTATCAAGATGATGAAAATCAATCAGAATCATTTGAAAAAGTCAAGGGTGGATGTCAAAGATAGAATTTATGAAAAATTCAATCCAGTATAACATCCCTCAAGACCAAGAGATATTTCTGATCCTGGTTTGGAACTAGATGAGGTTGTTGAGTATTCTGATGATGATGAAGAACAGGCACCTATGCCTCCCAGGGAAACTATTTTTGATAAAGAAGAGATTACTTCTGTCCTTCATGTAGTAAGTGAAGAATAAGTCCTTACTTCTAAAGATGTTATTAATCTATAAGATCAACCCAACGTAGAAACAGAATCCGTTGTCAATGAAACTGAAAAGACTGCTATGGAAGAACCTATATAAGAAGAATTACCTGTTATGCAGGATGCTGACCTTAAAGAACTCCCAATGGAAAAATCTATTCCTGAAGTCATTATTTTTTCTGAGGAAAGGCTGGAGTTGGATTTTCTGATATCTAGGAATGGAATGGGTGAGGAACTAATAGATGAGTTTGGGGATTTATATCCAGACACTATGCTTCTTAGTCCTGAGAAAGATGCAACTGTTGCGGGGGAGAAAGTCCCAAATCCAGAATCTACTAAAGTAATAACCTGTTAGGTTCAATCCCTGTATACACTCAGTATAAATTCTGAAGTTTTTATGATGTGGATACATCTCATCAAGTTTCAGTAAAAGGCATTCACCTTTCTACTATGTTCCAACTGAAATCCTTCTCTAATATTTTCCTTGAGAGGGAACCTGAGCCTGCATCATTCCCTAGTTCTGAACCTTAATCAGAACAACCATCCTTGGTGAGTAAAGATGATATGAATGAATTTGGAGCTACCCTTTTGTTTACTATTGAAAAATTCATGATTTCCCAATCTTCTATTGTAACTCATCTAAGTGATAAATATGCCTCACTGTTGTTGGAAATATATATTTGGCAGATTCAACCCAAAATGCTTCATGAAATTCAGGATATAAGAGTTGAAAACAGACTGATTAGTGATGAAGTGAAGACTCTAAGAGGTATGATTGAAGAAATGAAGAAAGAGATGCATTCGAGATCAGATCTTTCTTCTCATCCAGTAGAACCTGTTATTCCTCAAACCCCACATAATTTTGTGTCCCAGATTATACCTCATTTAGATTCCTTAGCTGAAACGGTCGCTAAAAGGAAAAAAATGATTGTGATGGAGATGAGAGAGCTTATTGTTAATCTTAAAGAGATCACTGATGAATATATGAGGTGTCTTAAAAAATTGCTAAACCAAGTGAAATCTCAGACCTCAGTTGTGAATGCTTCTAAGGCATCTGGGCAATCATCTCAACCTTCCCTAGAAAGTGACCTGCTCAGAACAGTGGTCAAAATAAGAACTTCAAACTATGCGTAGTGGTTTCAATACAGATTCTCTATATGAAGTCGTCAAGAACAGTGATAGAGTTCTTGATATGGTCCAAATCCATTCAAAATTGCTAATAAGGATCAGCAAGAAATTTCAAAGAAAGTGAATTTATACTTCAACTGAATCTTCTCAAAGTATGACATGACCAATAAATTTAAATATCTTGTAGAAAATATGAGGATTTCTTCTATTAATCATGATTTTACGACCCAGGTTCAAAAGATCACTAATTTCACTCATTTTTTAGATACGTTTATAGAAAACAAGGATGACATTGGGAAGCATATGCAGTATGGTGGAGAGATCATTGCAGATTTTATGAAACTTATAAGGCCCAATCTTCATTTCCAAAGTACAACCATTGTTTCTCCTACGGCTACAACTCTGAGACCAATTCTACCTACTTTCACCTCTACCCTAGCCTCCAATTCAATGTCTATCAGTCACGCATTGAGTCAGATTAGGCCTATGATCCTTGATCAACAACTACCTTGGTCTTCTACTACACCTACTCTGGCTCCCTCTATCTTCGAAGGCCTTCCTTTATCTTCTCTATCAACCAGCTCACTCCCCACTTCAACTTCAACGTTTTCTCCTATGGCTTCCTCTTATTCTGCTTCTGCTAAAGGTAAAGAGAAGACCAGTCAGTGAAAAAGGACATTGTTTACTCTATTTTGAGGGGAATATTGAATGATTTGTTCTAATTTTTTTTAATGTCACTCTTTTTATCTAATCAATTATGCACATTCCCTGTCTCTTTTGTATTTCCTTTCCCTCCTACTTTTTTATAATCTTAAAAGGGGGAGAAATATATGATAAATATCTAAAAAAATATAGGATAATTATATGAATCAAATGTAGAAGAAATATAAGAAAAAATATAGGATATGAGAACTCACTCTATATATGTTACATGCATTCGATCTATGTTTTTAGGAAAAATATAAACTCTAAATCTACATGGTTTGTGATCATCAAAAGGGGGATATTTTTAGACTCTATTTATTAATCATGTTGTAATGATCAAAAATCCTCTTTATTCTATAAACCATGTTAATTCTATGTAATATATTTCACATCAAATGTAAAGTAGCTTAGTAAAAGCTATCCAAAGCTCTTAAGTTCTATACAATCAATTTGGATACTATATACTAACTTTTGATTCACATTATAATGATTTCTCTGACAAATGATTATGTTTAATTCATATCATTAATATCACTACTTATGTCAAAATACATATATTTTCCTATGTCTGAGACATTATGAATAAGACACCATGAAAAAGACAATGTGACCATAAGACACTATGAAGTAGACACCGTGAAACAGACACTATGAACAAGACTATATGAAGAATCCACCATGATCTAGACACCGTGACATCCAGAGATCGTCACATCCAGACACCGTGGCATCCAGACATCGTGACATCCAGACAACCTGACATCCAAACACTATGACCATAAGACACTCTGCCCATTCTAGAAACCATGTGAATGAGACACTCTTTCCATGACATACTGTGACACCGTTTCCTAATATGTTTTTTCGTCTATTGATTTGATCTCTAATGGTCATATTTGATGATTTTAATGCACTGACATAATTAATGTTTCTTTTGTAGACAAGTCCTTGACAATACGAGGTACGAGGTGTAGAATAAATGCAACCTATCAGCTCAAACACATGCACTCAAAGATAAAAGAGTAATGGAGACTAGAAACAAAAATAGGATATATGTGAGAGCAGTTGCAAGATACTGAAAAAGAAAACAAGCTGGTTGGCATGAGTGCGAAAAAATACACTTATAAAATTGTCTCATGAAACACAACTGTGCTGAAGAACACACGAAGCATACTGGAATCCTAGAACCACGAGAACATATTTGCACTGTAAAACACCACGAAGAAGACAATATGGATCTGTCTGACTTGCAGCACTCGGTTTTCCATATGAGGTCTTGAGTTCTGCAACTACCTCATCTCAGAAGTCCAGAGCTGCAATGGTAAACACTCAGAGCACTTCTAACAAAATCTCAATAATTCTACTCTGTTGTGTTTCATTTTATTAACTTTCAACTAGAGTGTGTATTTGTATTAAAAACCACTATGTCTCCTATATTAAAATAAAGGATATAGGATATTATTACTCAAACATTATTTTACTCTTGTGTGTACCCACGATAAGTGTAGAAGAGGTCCCTGTGTGTCCTGGTTGTTTGTACCCATGAAGAATTGTGGAAGAGGTCACTGTGTGGCCTGGATTGTCCTATATACTGTTTTTAACCCCGATCCAGATGTGGATCAAGTTTATTTATATAAACTATTTGGTTGCAGGTGATCATCATTTGAAGTGGATTATGTCTCAGCTTGAGACTGAACAACTTGTTTCATTTCTGTTGTGCTGATTAATTTAGTCTTCTCTGTTTTACTGCATTACTATATAATTTAGATATAACTATATTTTCTTTGATATTTAATACTGGAAAAGGCTATAATTATATTTTATTAATATAATAGCTTTAAAAGATATATTAAAAACTAACATTATGATAACTGAGAACTAATCAATCATCTAAGAAGTTATTTAAACAGTCAAACCACTATAATAGTATAACCTTGATTAACTGGGTTGTAGTTAACATTTCCGAGGAACCTTTTAGAAATAATTTTAATCCAAAATTTCTATAGGTACTCAATTCACACCCTCTTTAATAATCTACTCTGACCAACAATACTAAATTAATAAAATATAGATACCTTTAAAATTGATCTCCTATTGTTGTAGACGATTTCACAGCTTCTTCATAAAAAAACTAACACAGATAAATTTTCACTATAAAAATAGATTTTAGAGAGAGAGGAAGTGATAATTGTTGGGAAGAATAGGAAAAGTAGTTGGGGGTATATATAAGTTAGATTACTTGTGACGGTACTATTTGCGATGGGGGTCTCATTACAAATAGTACTATTTGCGAAGGGACCCATGACAAATACCTTTGCCCACATTAATTACTATCAGCGGTTTATAGGGTATTTGAAATAGGTCCTATTGCTAATAGTTGTCTATCGACATACATTTTTTAATGGGACAACATCCTGTCACAAAAACCAATTAACCGCCGCCGGTATTTGCGATGTGACTCATCGCAAATACCCTTCGGCCGACACACTGTTTGAGATGGGACCCCAAATCTCGTCACAAATAACCTTTGGGATGGACTATTTGCGACGGGAATTAACCCCATCACAAATAGACCATCGAAAAAAGCTATTTTTCCCGTAGTGAAATTACAATGTAGAAACATCATCTCACTTTCCACTTTTTTCATGAAATAAAACCTCTAGAAAAGAAGAGTCCTGTCTAGTTCCATGTTTTAGACAACATGGATTTTTCATGATCCCATTAATTACCCTATTCATCTTTATGTCCTATGAAAAAAATTTCAAAACTTGGGTGTTGACGCTCCTTTCGTCACAGAATCTAAAAATCGGAAAAGGGGAATATCTGAGCTCAAAGTGATTCAACCTTTGAAGAAAATATCAAACATCGACAAAGGCATGAACAAAGGATCAACAGCAACTGCACCGCGCAAGTTATATCACTGTCGCGCAAGCCCACTTGCGCGACGCCCTTGGTCGCGCAAGTGACTTGTGCGACCTAAGTGATAACCGCCCGGTAACTGCTCGGGGTCTTCTCCTGCCTATAAATAGACCCTGTGGGCCCCCCATTCGAGAGGATATTTTTTACGAAACTCGAATTGAAGCTCCCGACGCCCAAGACTCTTCTCAAAGCTTCCGGAACACTTCTAAGGTAATTTCTTACCTAGAACGGAAGATATAAAGAGAAGGAGGAAGGCCTAAGTGTTGAAACTCATCAACACTTGCGCGCCTGAGTGGTCAGCCCTTAAGGGAAGTGACCACACTTTCGCGCCTCCTTATTCCTTCAATAGAACTTGTGCGTCCCTTTTCTGGAAGAACATCAAGAGGATTCTAAAGGGTTTAATAAAGAGTCACTCAAGTATTTTAATGCTGGTTGAAAATCGCCCAAGTACCTCACATGTCGCGCAGGTATACCTGCGCGACCAATACTTGCACGATGCCACAGTACTTGCGCGCCTTTCAAGACTTGCGTGCCCCTACCTTTTTTGGGTGCCCATCTTGCCCATTTTACCCCTCTTAAGCCATTTCACTTTTTCTATTCAAGATTCAGTCTTCAAGATACTCTTCAAAGCCATTTATGGCATGATTTCTTGATTTGACTTCCTTATTTGAAAGGAATTCTGTGGAATATCTCTCAAAACATAGTGATTTATACATCTTTATGTCACCAAAGATTGAGAGTTCATTTATTCAACCTCATCCTTTAAGATAAGAGAATCCTTAACATGGGTCTCCTTTTCAGGAATAATCCCTAGTTATAAGTCCTTTAATCTGGGCATCTACCTCAGGAGTAAGCCCTAAATTCTTAAAGTTCCCAAACATGGGCATCCTCCTCAGGAGTAATCCCCAAACCATAATTCCTTAACTTGGGCATCCTCTTCAGGAGTAAGCCCCAATCATAATCCTTTAATATGGTCATCCTTCTTAGGAGTAAGCCCCAAGTCCTCTAATTTTGGGCATCCTTCTTAGGAGTAAGCCCCAATCTCAAATATGGGCATCATTCTTAGGAGTAAGCCCTAAATCCCTTAATATGGGCATCCTTCTTAGGAGTAAGCCCCAATCTTAAATATGGGCATCCTTTTCATAAGTAAGCCCCAAAACTTAATCCTTAACCTGGGTCTGCTTTTTAGCAATAAGTCCCAGTCATAATCTTGGGTTTCCTTTTTAGGAGTAAGTCCTAAGTCCCCTAACCTGGGCTTCCTTGTTAGGAATAATCCCCAGTCATAAATTTGGGAATCCTCTTTAGGAGTAAGCCCCAAGTCCCTTAATTTTCTCTTTAACCAGTCCTAATTTACCCTTGATTTGGTTTTCCTTTTTAGGAGTAAAACCCAATCATAAGTCCCCTCCTAACTTGGGCATCCTCCTTAGGAGAAAGCCCCAAGATTAGAGTATTCAAATCTCCATGAAGCACATATACCTTTATGGACCCTGTTCATGGATTTTCTCCCTAAAGTAAATCCTAACCTTCATTTATCTGAGCAGTCATACATACATAAGCCCCAAACCATTTCCTATGATTGCATCTTTCATGGCATAATTGTCTAATTTTTACCAATACCTCTTGTTTCTCACACCGAGCATGACTTACGTGAGCTTAGAGTGTAAAAGTTACTATGACATCCTTCTTTGAGCCATCAATCATAAACGTCATACTCCCTTACTCGAACTACGTGGGTTCTGATTCCTTTCCCAAAACAAAGGATACGTAGGTAGCCCATTTGCGGGTTCGATCCCAACTCTGAAATAATTCATGTCCTTCTGAATGACAATAAACATCAAGTGCCCCACTGAGTGGCTTTAAAACCAGCCTGGTCATCATAATGACCAGGAGACTTTTATAATTTTTTTGAAGGATACCATTGACCAAGAATCTCTAAATAGATACAAATGATTCTCTATTGATGAAGAACCTTGAATACATATAAAAGATTCTCAAATTTTCTTACATATTTAATCATTGATTGTTAAAACTAAAGGAAACATCACTTTATACTTGGTAATGTAATAAGGATTCACGAACATAACTTAAATCTATAAAGAGAGTCCCGGAGTAGACAATAATTCCCCTTAAAAAGGTGTGATGAGTCTAACCTCCCATCCTCTCGACCAATGCAAATTCCTAATCCCCATCAGTCCACAAGCTAATGAGCGCCTACCTTTGGAATGTAGGTCCAAACGGATGTGGAATCATTGGATGTTTTCGGTTCTACGAACAACCCGTTATAAACCGATCGGAACGTTTGAATCTCCCATCCAGGAGGTCATCCCCGAATTCCGTGCAAAACAAAAATGGTGAAACTGACGTGAATCCTTAACCAAGTTAAAATTATGTTTTACCTATTTGTTAAGCCCCTATTTAAAACTCAATAAGAGGGCTAACAAAAAACAATCATTGACATGTGTGCTCATCCAAAGGATGAAGTGGCTGAATTTTTTCTTGATTACGTCTGTTATATCAAACAGGCACTCTTTTCTAAGATCTTATATATTTCCATAATGGCTGCTCTCAAATTCACATCTATGAATACTGTTGCTGCAAATACCACTACTGCTATTCCTACTGAATCGTCATCCGCTCTGAGGATGACATCACCTACTCAGCATCTTCAACGCTGGGTATCAAACGCGCTGGTTAAGGAGTACCGTCAACAAGGTACCATCCCAACTCTTGAGGCTGCCCGACAGGCCCTCCAAGTAAACAACTCACATAGGTCATCCGGACAACGACGACCAGTGATCAAGAGGCAGGCGGTGCTGACTACCGTCTCCAACCGTTTCGGGTCGTTATCCCCAGAACTCAATTTCCATTCACTCCCTTACTCTGAGGAAGTGAATGAGTAGGTCCCTGAGGGCCTTATTTCAAAAAGACAGGAGTCCTTCCTGAGGGCTCCCATCAACAATCGTCGCCAGACTCCTGCGGTAGTGCGCCCTCAACATGATTAGGGTACCGACTCCAGGCGTTCGGCTCAGGTTCCTCGAACCCGAGAAGGCAAGACGAACCGCCAGAGGTGGAATCCGGTTAACAATGGGAAGGTTATTATCCCTTCCATCTCCGGAGAAGTCCACCAACCTAACTTGGTGGAGAACAACGAGCAGGCACACACACCTGTCCGTTTTAATTCCGTTGTCCAGCAGACTCGTCCGGCAGCATCAAGACAATCCCGCCAGGCAATTATGGCAGAGTACTATAGGCAGGAACATACACCTGCTTATACATCATCAGTTAGTCAGCAGGCTCGTCTGACTACATATGATGGATCTCGTCAACCCCGTTTAGAGAAGTGTAATCAGTAGGCATATACACCTGCTAATACTAATCAATCCTACCAACAATCTCGCTTGGTAGCGCGCGGAGAAGTCAGTCGGAAAGCCCCGACGACAAACAAGAGGCAGACTCAACTCTCTGCCCCCACACTTGAGTACTGTCAGGATTCACTAACAGGAAAAAGAGGATGGGAGCAGGCACATACACCTACTCCAAACCCGGAATGGACGTATATTCCCGTTCCGGCGGCTGAAGTCACCAAGCATATTTTGTCAATGGTGAAAGATCAGAAGCAAATTCCTGCTCATATTCTGGATTCTTGCTAGGATATCATAACAGCTTCAGCATCATCTTAGGGACAGACACATAAATCTATCCCTAGCAGTAGAGTGACACATCAATGATTCCCTCCGGAACAGACACACACATTTGTTCCAGTCCAAGAGGGTTATGGGGCATACTCCCCCATATCATACGGACAACCAAGTCAGGCACATACACCTGATTTGAGTGGAGATCGTCAGCCTAACCTGACCATCTTTCTTGATCAGGCACATACACCTACTCAGAGTAACCACTTTCGTCAACAAGTGGTTTCCAAAGCGAGTAAGAAGGCATCTAAGAAAAAGATCTGCCCAGCACAGTCAGGAGATCAATGGCCAATCTGTAACAAGGCTTTGCTCGATGCTGGAGTTCTTGAAGCCCTCAGACATTTATCTGTTGGAATTCAAGATTCTACTCCCTCAGTTCCCAATAACGGGAACATTAATTCCAAAAGTCTTCAACAGACACTTCCTCAGGAAGGCTTGCTTCATGAAAATTCGGTCAATATTGAAGTTTCTTCTTCGGATGAGAGCCACAGGAACCCTATGTGTGGTCAGAAGACCAAGGAGCAAGAGATCTCATCTTTTGTTGTAACCCATTATGGTGGTCCTCCCCATGATGATGAAATTCTCTCGAAAGTCCTCTCCGCAGTAGTGATTCACATTGCATGGAAAATACTCCAGTGGACAATGTAGTGTTGAGAAAGCCCTCTTATATTGAGTCACTTGCAAATGCGAAACCAGTCATGTCTGATGCTTTATCGCTAGCAAGTGAAATACTTTCTCAATCAGAAGATAGCCCAGGGTGTAGGTCATTCTCCGAACCACCCCTAAGTCATGAATCTTCTAGTTTGATCAATGATATCTCTACCAATCTTGTTGAATCCGATGAAGCAACAAGGAAACACCAACTCTGGTCAAAACAGGTAGAGGAATCTTCATTTAATGATAAAGAGGAAATGCTGAACATGAGGAAGAAACTGGCAAAAGGTGAGGTACCAGTCATGTTTTGGCCTTTGGCTGACTCCCAGTATGACATTCCAAAGATGTTGACAGAAGATGGATTCCATGATATTCATCTCAACATATGGAAAACTCTTTGTCAATTGAAGAAGAAGGTATTATCTTATGATGAATATGAAAATCATCTTAAGATAATAGAAGAGCTGCAACGTCAGATTGATTTGGAATCTCTATCAGTCTCTCGGTATTCGAAGGCTGAAAAGTAGTAGGGAACCTTTCAACGTTCATGCCTTGGCGCACTAAGAAAATTGCGTCAGTTAATTGCCAATGCTCCATTTGGTGTTCATATCAGAGGATGGGTTGTTCACGAAGCACTACATTTCACAGTGCTTTCCAGTCAGCAATGCCCGCCGAAAATGGTCTCATGCAATGTTATTGCCCATAGTCGGCCACAGTCAATGGGCTTTGTTCATAATCAAAAGCTTTCTCAAGAACAGGCTTCAACTAGTTCCTCTCAAAATCAAGCATATAGAGAACAAGTTGTTGAATTGCTCCTACATCAAGCAGGCGAGAATATTGCACAAGCCTCTCGTATGGAGCAAACACATCATCAAATGATAGAAGTTTCGGAAATCATCCAACGGTCTGTTGAACCAGGTGATAAAAGTGGATACAGGCTAATGCATCCAGCTAATTTCCGAACTAAGATTCGCAAGATCAGGAGATCTTTTAAGAATATCTTAGACGTAGCATGTCAAGAGCCACCCCATCTTGTCAGAATGGGGACTTCTTTAACCCAACCCTCAGAGTCAACAAATGGGATTCGAGGAGTTGAGCGGAAACAACAGGAACATCCCCAGTTCACCAGACTGGGGAATCTTTCAAATCATCAATCCCCTCCTCAGAGAATGTCAGTCTTTTCTCGAATAGGGAAGAAGCCCCAAGAGGAACGAAGAGCCAAATTATCAGGATATTCCCTCCAAATTATAGCTCGTCAAGAATTTTCTAAAGGATTGAATCAACAAAAGGCAATGTCTCATCAAAGATATGAAAGAAGACAATATCACAGAAATGTTGATAGAAGGGATGTGATGCATTATGCATCAATCAATGTCATCAATGCCGTTGTTGCTAATCCACCAGAGGAGACTCAATCAAGGAACTCAGATGAAGAGCGTCCTACTAAAGAAAATGTACGCACCGATACAAATGAAGACGGTGTGCGTACATGAAGCCAAAGGATTACTCAGAACCTAGCTAATCCACTTCCCTCTCTCCAAAAAGTATCCAACAAAGGGAAGGGAAAGAATCAGGTTACATATCCTTCCTCTGGAGAAGGTCAATCACTCTCGTTAGAGCAAAGGTTTGCACAACAAGAGGATGAAATGAAAGAATTAAGAAGGTTGAATGAAGAACTACTTCAGAGTAGTCTTTTTCTTAAGAAAGCTGAAGTCCAACAGACGAAGGAATTTGTTGTAACTACTGAGATGGATCAGGAATATCCTCCTTTATCAGTACACCCTCAGAGGTCTAATCTTACGGGTCAAACGCAACAACGGTTGGCAGTGTTACCATCAGTTGCAGCACCAACCACCACGTCTGTCCAAGCTCCATTCATTGCACCTACCCAAAACCAAGTTCAAATTGATGTTTCTCAAAAGTTGATAACTACTATTGAGTCATTAACAGCTCGTTTAGAAACTATGGAAGGGAAACGGGCGCAAGTTCATCCTGAAAAGAAAGTTTACCCTGAATGGGTAGATTCAATTTCTCCTCCATCTAGTTTTGGAAATCCTGTTTTCCCTACTTTCAATGGATCAGGCAACCCTGAATAACATTTGACGCATTACGTGTCTTGTTGTGATCCTATGATGGGAACTCCAGAACAGCAAGAAGCAGTGAAACTCAGATGCTTCGTGTGAACCTTGCAAGGACCAGCTTTTGTCTGGTATACAAGCTTGCAATCCCGGTCAATCATCGGATGGGAGGATCTTCGTCAAAAATTCCTTCTTCAGTTCAGTTCAACATTTCCAAAAATGACGGTTTTTGATCTTACAAACTGCAAGCAAAGGGAGAATGAAAGAGTCTCTGATTTCATTTCTCGCTGGAAGGGATTAACGTATTCCCTGAGTTTAGCACTCCCTCAGGAAGAGCTGTTTCCAATCTGTGTGGCAAATTTGCGTGACGAATTACGCACGCCATTGATCCCTGTGAAATACACAGGAGGGTTTCGAGACCTTACTTCAATCACTCAGCAGATTGAAGATTCCCTTATACAGGCTAAGGTTAAATCTTGTGTAATTCCCTCAGTTCCAGGAAAGAGAATGGGTAAAGTAGAATCTGCTACAGTTATGCTTAAACAAGCACCTATACCTATTTCTAATTCAAAAGCTTCATCTTCTCGAAAGGCTCCACCTCCTGAACACAAAAAAAGGCCGTTTCATCCAAATGATCAAATAGATCAATGACGAAAACAATTTGAGGATTTGAAGAGTAAAACATACTCTTTCTGAAGTGAGAAAGTTCTTGGTTACTTCATTTCAGCTCTGGAAAATAATTTGGTTCAATTACCAGTGCCCAAGAGGCCAAACAAGGAAGGAGATGAAGACCGTCCCAATTATTGTCCCTTTCATCAAATGTTGGGGCATCCCATCCAGGAGTGTTTTGTCTTTAAAGACCTCCTGTAAAAGATGGTCGACTTGGGACAAGTCAAATTGAAGGGTTCTTCAGCTCATGTAGCGTGTGTTACTGCTACAGATCCAGAGGAAGGAGGCGAGTGGAAGGAAGTCAAAAGAAAAACTGCGCAATAATATGATGATTGGATGGTTATAAAGACAATCAATCAGAACCATGCCATTTTTCGAACACAATTGAAGAAGCCAATTGTGTCTCCTACAAAATCTGCAGTGAAGCCTCCATCAAAAGGCAAATCCTCAAAAGGGCAGCGCAATTCAAATAAGAAAGAGGAATCAGAAGAAGATGAGTATGTATCGAGGCCTAAGTTGTCTTTGACTCTGGAAGATTTCATGCCATCTACTTAAAAACCATGGGCACCGCCCCACCAAACGGCACGGCCTAAACATGCTAATCAGGCAGAGTCTTTATCAGACGAAGAATTAATCTTCGGTTCTGTTAATATGATCAGTTAACAGATCCATATTCCAGTCTTGATGAGCCTGAATTCCCTGTATCAAATAAGGGAATCTGAGGAAGTTCTAGAGGTTCATCATACAGGGGAAGACGTCGATCTTTCCGAAGCCACTACTCCAATTCTGCCCCTGCTAGCACTGTATATGTAGCAGAAACTCGTGGTAGAGCCCTTCAGCGAGATCAAAAAGAACAAGCAGATTCTTCTGCTAATAGCCAACTCAGTTTTGGCACAGTTATTTTGGAAGACCGATTAAAGGTTCCATCTTCTTTATCTCAGCAAGTAAATGGATCTAATCAGTCTAATATTCCAAAACCAAGGATGTTGCCAACTTCAATACAAGATGCATCAGCTTCCAAAGCATCTGCTTCCAAGGTACCTACTAAACCGCATATTCCTATTGGGAAACGTAGAACTCTAGATCAAAATTATGATATATTGAAACACTTGGCCCAAGTACCAGCCAAGTTATCAATTTTGAATGCTTTGAATATGTCAAAATATCTTCGGGAAGCTCTCATCAAAGCTTTGTCAAGTCCTCATGAGTTTGAAGCTGAAATTGCTGCAGGTGAAGTCTATCACATAGAGAATTATCCTGCAAAATTCCATGCAGTGATATCTTTTACTGATAAAGATGAATATGATGTTGTGCATGGGCACATAAAACCTTTGTACTTATCTGGAAAAGTCAATGGTGTAGATATCTGAAGAGCTTTCATTGACAATGGTTCAGGAGTCAACCTCATGCCCATTCGTACACTTCGTCGATTGGGCCTCACGGAATATGATTTATCTCCTTCTACCATGATGTTACAAGGATATGAGAAAAATGAACAAGAACCACTGGGCGAAGTTACACTCAGAACTCAGTTTGGAGATCCTGTATCCAATTCGGATTTCAAGATTGTTGATCAAGACTCAGCTTTCAACGTCTTTCTTGGAAGACCCTGGCTACATCAGCATGCAGCTATTCCTTCATCATACCATCAATGTCTCAAATACTGTTTCAATGGTCATGTTGGAACATTGTATGGTGATAAGGCCCCATTCAAGACATGTGAGTCTCAATACATTGAGGCAGAATTTTATCACATGAAAGGAAGGGAAAAATCTACAATGAAGGAAATTACCAAAGTTAATGCTCCATATGGTTTGGAGAAAATTCAAATAAATCCATTTACACATGTGAGTACAGATTATGTGTTACCTATCAGTCAAATTTAAAAAATAGTCCCAAATCAAAATACTCTTATGGAATGATACATAATGTCAATTACGGAAATTGAGCCAGACAACATGGGAGAAATTGGTAACCTACCAAACAGTGATGAAAGCCTAAGTGGTGACGTTTTCATTTCATCTGCTGAAGTCCAACAAGTCTATACTTTACCAATCAGGCCAGAAGATGTTATAGCAACACCAGAGGTGAATAATGATGTCGATTCTCAATCCATCATCTCCTCTTTATTTCCCAAAGAAGGCCCTTTATCATCAATAGGGTCGGAAATGGAAGCTTCTTCTTCAAAATGTGAAAATTTTGATATCTCTTATGATCATGAGAATTTAGTTTTGTCATCTACATTGCACGTAGAAACGGAAGAAATAGAATGTGATGAAGAGGAAGAGGAAGATCTTAGAGATGCTCCTCCAGCATTTGAGGAAGGTATCTCTACCACTGTGGATGAACTCAGAGAAATAAATCTGGGTACAAAGAAAGATCCACGCCCCACTTTAATTAGTGCGGCCATGAACTTTGAAGAGAAAGAGATGTATATTTCTTCTCTAAAGCAAAATAAAGATATTTTCACTTGGAACTATACAGAAATTCCTGGGCTTGATCCTGATATTGCTACTCATCATTTGGGTTTACCAAAAGAACATCGAGGATTTAAGCAAGCCGCGAGAAGAACACACCCAATTTTGCTTCCAAAATTGAAGATGAAGTGGATAAGATGATCAAAGCTAAATTCGTCAGAGAAGTTCAGTATCCCAAGTGGTTGGCTAATATTGTCCCTGTAAAGAAGAATAACAGACAAATTAGGGTTTGCATCGATTTCAGAGATTTTAATCGGTATTGTCCTAAAGATGATTTCCCAGTTCCTATTACAGAACTCTTAATTGATGCGACAGCTGGCTATGAAGTACTTTCTTTCATGGATGGATATTCCGAATATAATCAGATCCGAATGGCCCCAGAAGATGAGGAATCTACAGCCTTCATAGCTCCTCAAGGTGTGTTTTGTTACCGGGTGATTCCCTTTGGTTTAAAGAATGCAGGTGCAACATATAAACTCACCATGCATCGTATCTTCAAACCTTTCTTAGGGAAGTTTGTTGAATGCTATGTAGACGATTTGGTGGTTAAATCCAAACAACGTCCTAATCACTTGGTTGATTTGGAATTCATATTCCACAAGCTTCGACAACATAATTTGAAGATGAACCCCTTAAAATGTGCTTTTGGGGTAACCTCAGGAAAATTCCTCGGCTTTGTTGTACTCCATAGTGGTATTGAAGTCGATCCTGAGAAGACCAAATCAATCCTTGGTATGTCACCTCCTCAGAATTTGAAAGAATTAAGAGGACTTCAAGGACACTTAGCCGATATTCGGCGTTTCATCGCCAATTTGGAAGGCAAAAGTTTACCCTTTACCAAATTATTGAAGAAAGGAGTCACTTACCAGTGGACTGAAGAATGTCAGAAGCATTTGATGTTCTCAAGAAATACCTCTTGATTCCACCGGTACTCATGCCACCTATTGAAGGTAGACTACTTATCCTCTATGTGACAGCTCTAGAGCGATCATTGATTGCCTTTCTCGCTCAAAAGAATGATGTTGGGAATGAAAATAGCCTCTACTATCTCAGTAGAACTATGCTTGAAGCAGAAACCCGATATTCAAGTATTGAGAAGTGCTGCCTGGAATTAATCTTTGCAGTTCAGAAACTGAGACACTACCTGCAACATCACAAGGTCCAATTGTTATCTCACAATAATCCGCTCAAATTCATCCTTAGTCGTCCAATGCTTACAGGACGTCTAGCAAGGTGGGCAGTTATTTTGCAGCAGCTCAACATTCAGTATGTATCTCAAAAGGCAATTAAGGGCCAAGATCTGGCTGATTTTCTGGCTGAACATCCTTCAGTGGAAGACACATCTTCAGATATTGAACTCCCTGATGAGGAAGTTTTCTCTATTCAAGAGAGTCCTCAAACATGGGAAATGTATTTTGATGGTGCTTCCAGAAGTCCAAGAGGGAAGAAAATGGAAAATCCTAAATTCAACAAAGTTGGCTTAGGAATTGTGCTCATTTCTCCAGATAAGGCAGTGCTACCTTATTCCTTTTTATTGTGGGATGGTGGTACCAATAATGAAGCTGAATACCAAGCTCTTATCACAGGCTTGGAGTTAGCGCTCCAAGCACAAGTGAATCACTTAAAGGTGAAAGGTGATTCAGACCTGGTAATCAAACAATTCAATGGGGATTATTCCATCAGAAAAGAAGAATTAATCCCTTTGTATGATTACGTCAGAGAGTTAATGGAGGAATTCCCTTCAGAACTGACATTTTCTTATGTCCCAAGATCACAAAATGCTCAAGCTGATGCACTGGCTAATATAGCCACAACTCTAGCAGATCCAAATCGGGAAGATACAACCATCAGTATTTCCCACCGTCGTGCAATTTCACCTTCTCTTCAAGCTAGAACAGAGGAAATTAATGAAATTAGTCCCATTTAAGAACCGTATGGTCATACTACAGGATGGATGTCACCTATCAGGGAATATCCTCAAAATAGAACACTTCCACCTGATAGAGCCGAGAAAGAACAAATCTGGTGACATGTTGTCAATTTTACTCTTTATGATAGCCCAAACCACTTAGAGAAAATTCTCTACAAACATGGTTTTGATGGAGTTCTCTTCAGATTCATTGATGGTGAAGAGACAATGGATGTCATAAAAGAAGTACATGTAGGAGTCTGTGGTGCCCACCAGTCTGGACATAGATTGTCTGATCAAATTCGAAGGCTTGGATACTTTTAGCCTTAAATGATACAATATTGTGTTAATTTCACAAAGAAGTGTCATTCATGCCAAGTATATTCCAACTTCATTCATCAACCTCCAGAGTTGCTTCATACAGCTAAATACTCATGGCCATTTTCCACATGGGGAATGGATGTGGTGGGACCTTACCCTTCAGCTACGACCAAGCAGGTTAAGTACATTCTTACTGCTACTGATTTCTTTTCCAAATGGGCAGAGGCAGTACCTCTCAAAGAAGTCAGTTTTAAATGCATTGTTAGCTTCATCAAGTCTAACATCATTACTAGATTTGGTGTCCCTCATACTATATTGACGGATAACGGCACCAACTTCTGTTCTTCTGAGGTGAATAAATTGTATCAAGAATACAACATTAAATCCAACCATTCATCTCGGTATCATGCGGCAACCAATGGCCAAATAGAAGCCTTTAACAAGACTCTTTCAAATATAATGCAAAAGATGGTGGATAAAGATTAGAGGTCATGGCCTGATAAACTCTTCCATGCTTTATGGGCTTATCGGACTACCACCCGCAATGCAACGTGGTCAACTCCATATTCGTTGGTATATGGAACAGAAGCAGTCTTGCCAATTGAAGTTCAATTGCCCTCACTCAGAGTAGCCATTTGTGATCAGTTATCTACAGATGAGCAATCCCAAAAGCGATTGAATGAATTGGAACAGTTAGATGAGAAAAGATTGTGCACTTTGCACCACTTGGAAATCTATCAGAATCGAATAGCATGGGCTTTTAACAAAAAAGTTTGTCTTCATTCATTCATTCAGGGAGAATTGGTATTGGTTCTCAGAACACCAATGATACCAGGAAAGAAGCCTCCCAAGCTTGAACCAAAATGGGAAGGACCTTATTCAATACCTAAGGTCTACTCCAATGGAGCTTATTCATTAATCTCAATGGATGGAGAACTCATCACGACTCCAACCAATGCCAGATTTCTGAAGAAATATTTTGTATAAACACAAAATATGGTCCCCATAACCAAGATTCTTACAATTGGTTCATACCATCCATGGTCTAGTATGACCTTAAACTGCAACTACGTCTAACATGACATTAAACTGTAGGAAATTCCCTTACATCCGAAAAGACATTAAACTACATAAGCGCTTAAAAGTCCAGTATGACTTTAAACTGCATCATCCACGGTCAATGCATATGACCTTAAAGTATTTTCACTTTCGTCTAACATGACGTTAAACTGTAGAAAAGAACTTGTCCCCGCAACATGACACTAAATTGTGCAGCACCATTTCATCCTTGCTATATGATGTTAAACTACATATAAATGGTCCAGTATGACCTTAAACTGCAACTTCGTCCCACACAACGTTAAACTGTGAAAAAGTTCCCTAAACCGTCCAGCATGACCTTAAACTGCATCATCCCTAGTCCATGCATATGACCATAAACTATTTGCAAGTCCCTTATGTCCAGCAAGACGTTAAACTGTGACGTCCTAACTACATGACGTTAAAATGTATAAAAGTCCCTTATGTCCGGAAAGACGTTAAACTATATAATCATCAAAGGTCCAGCATGACATTAAACATCACCATCCACGGTCCATGCATATGACCTTAAACTATTCGCACCTTCGTCCAACATGACATTAAACTGTGAAAAAAAATCCCCAATGCGTCCAACATGACGTTAAAATGGTGCACTCTTTTGTCCTCACTGCATGACATTAAACTACACAGTTCCCCCCTTTCGTCCAACATGACGTTAAACTCTATTGTTCCCATCGTCCTAACTACATGATGCTAAACTGTACTGAAAATTCATAATACGTCCTACATGACATTAAACTGTATTTTCTCCCTGCTACATGACACTAAACTGTGTAGCACCAATAGTCCTAACTGCAAGACTTTAAACTGCATAGTCCCTTTTTATGTCCTACATGACATTAAACTATGCATCGTTAAGGTTGTTGCTACCTCTTGTTTCTCACACCGAGTATGACTCACGTGAGCTTAGAGAAAACCTTAACCGTAACACTCTCTATGGGCCGCTAACCATGTATAAGTCCCAACAACTCATTTTTTATTTATTTATTTAGATCGTTGTCCCTAAGAACAACTTGATCATTAATTCATTCTTTAATTGAACTACACGGACTTTGATCCTTTCCCTCCAGGTTGGGTATGTAGGCAACCTCCCAGGGTTCAGTCCCAAAAACAATCTCTTCACATCGGTTCACCACCATATCATATGATGTTGATTCGTGAAACTGCCCCTAGAATGAATATCTTTACATTGATTCACTTTCGTCCTTGTTATATGACGTTAAACTATGCAACACTTTTGTCCGGTATGACAATAAACTACAATACTCTTTGATTTCCACATTTGAGAGAGAACTATTATTGACATTGACTTTTCAATCATGTTTTCATTTCAAAAAACTACATGCATACATGGTAATACCTAAACTTTTTGTCTCAGGTTTAACCATCATCGCACTAAAGTCCCCTTTCACCCGTACGAACCAAATTTGTACAAAGGGTATTTCTAGAACTACGTGGACTTGATTCCCATCCTCATGGGATACGTAGGAACATTCGAGTGTCCCTCGAATCCAGTCCCAAGTCTTTTGGGCCTAACCCCAAATTTCACTTTCAGTCCCTTGGCTGAAAAGTCCTTATGAAAACACACACTGTGTATTCATTATTATGGTCCGAATTCTATGACCCTAAACTAAGATCTCTCATACTTTCTTCCTGCACGACATTAAACTGCATTTCAAGAACTATGTATGGATTGATTCTCAATCTTATGAGATACGTAGTGAAGTCCAAAATTTCAATTCAGGACCCATCCACAACATGATTATGGTTATCATTGACCTATTAATCTCTATATACATTGGAAAATACCCATCCTTATGTGTTATAATCCTAACCTTAAATATTTTCAGATCTTCATAACCCTTTTCATGACTTCTAGTCACAAAAATGTCAAACTTCTGAGAATTCTTTTTCTTGACTATGCAGCACGTGCCCATAGGTGGCCTTGCATAAACAGTCCACATAACAGACTTTTCAGCCGAAAGATGCTATTTATTTGACCATGCAGCCAATGCCCTTAGGTGGCCCTGTATATTTCAACCCCCTAACAGATTTGTTAAATAATGGTAACTTCATTCTTGAGATGAATGCCTCTTTTGTACTTATTTTTCTTAAACGACAGTATGTAGGGATCCGAAAAAAAATAGCCATCCTTAACATATTTGTCCCATATCCTTTTTCATGATCTGAAAGTATTCAAGTCTATGGTTTATTATTCTTCCCTACGTTTGGGTCAGACCTTCGTAGGAGTGATATTCATCCAGTTCTTTGATAATATTGTCTGGAAATATCTTCTCTATATTCAAGTACCTCTTTCCATACAACAAACTCTATACTTTAGAAAATTTGAATCTCCATAAACATTCACTGGCTTTTAGCACTAGGAAAGTAAATTTCTGAGAGTTCTTTTTCCTGACTATGCAGCACGTGCCCATAGGTGGCCTTGCAAAAACAGTCCACATAACAGAATTGTCATCCAAAAGATGCTATTTATTTGACCATGCAGCCAATGCCCTTAGGTGGCCCTGCATAATTCAACCCCCTAACGGGTTTTGTTATATAATAGTAACTTCATTCTTGGAAACTACTTCTTCTAATGACTTTTATCTCTTTTTCATATCATTCCTCAGATTCAAATATTCTTAAGCCATAGTTTACATATTTTCTCTCATACTTGAGTATGGTAATATGCTTTCAGATAAATTGTCAAGGAATTGAATCAATTTTAAACCATTTAGGTCAAAGCTATTTCGACCTTAAACATTATCCCCTTTATGTCCGGCATGTATGACTTTA
Organism: Viscum album; assembly: GCA_963277665.1. Taxonomy (NCBI): domain Eukaryota; kingdom Viridiplantae; phylum Streptophyta; class Magnoliopsida; order Santalales; family Viscaceae; genus Viscum; species Viscum album. The sequence goes on along the minus strand of OY728155.1, from coordinate 633,994,644 downwards.
AACTGCCCACAAAAGACAAGTTCCAGCTCACTAAATATACATTTAGGTATGATTTAGGTAATATTGAGCAATTAAAAGATTCAAAGTTTGTAGGGTTATTTTTTTTAATAATCCTAGTAAAAATCAAACGATGCTTACTAAGCCCATTGGCTTGAGTAAATTTGAAGCAGGTAGTGAAAGAATGCAGGTACAAATGATTTAAAGTGAAATTGTTTTTCATTGATGCACAAAAGTTAGAAGGACATCCACAGACTGGAGTCTCTTCTCTTTTTAAAGAATTACAAGAGGCTTTCAAAATAACACTTCATTTGATTTACGGTATCCCGAGCTTCATCAGCAACCACCTGGAATTAATTCATTCAACTAGATACAATAAGAGATGCAGTGAAACCAGCTCTTTTTGGAAAAATTGTAAAAGGATGTTCTTGAGTGCGGTTTGAGAAAATTTTCTGCTGATCAAACAGTGACTCTGTTTCTGTCCTAGAGACTTGGAAAATGGATACATGGATTTGAGAATAGAGCATTGAAAGTAAAGAGCCATTTGGAGAGAGTACTCTTTTCAGATATTTCTCTAATACCATGTTTTTCTTCTCTCCACCAACCAGTAGTGGAAAACATTTCAGCCCATGGGTTTTCAATTTTCATATCTACAAGGAAATAACATGGAGAAAGAATTTGAAAGTTCACACCATTGTTGTTTCTCTTAATGCACAGCATAACCGAAATGAAGGAGTAACAGCGCAGCTGCATTTCAGGTGTATAGTTCTTTGCATCTGGAACATTGACTCCTTGTAGGTGACCATGACCACATAGAGACAGGTAGATGCTCTGTGGGAAATTAAGATGATATTTCTTCAAGTACTTAGCCAAATCTGGGAGAGTGCTGTCGCAGATATCATAGTAATCGTGGCCAATGATATTCATCATATCATCTATCCACTTACTAGCTAGTTCATCAATTAATCCGGGTCTAAGAGACATTTAATCTGCACAAAATTTGAATAAATTAAACTTTTAAATGGGTTTATTTTTTCATAAAATTTGTGAAAGAATTCAGAAAAAATGGCTAAGGCATTCAGGCGCTCAAGTCTAAAAAATGGCGCGCAAGTTTTCATGTGTCGCGCAAGTTTTTGACGCGCAAGTATAAACCGCGCAAGTACAAATGCCTTTATAGTAGCGCGACATCAAGGAAAACACTAGAAAAAAGAGCAACCTGCGTGGCGAGAGCTCAAAGGTATGAAGTCTGGAAATCCGGATGATTGTACGGAAGTGAGGCCCTCTATTTATAGACGCGGCCGGGGACCCTGCGCGCTGGACCCTGCATGACCGAGGGTCGTATCCCTGCGCGACGCAAACTTGCGCGCCACCCTCTGTGCCTTGAAGACTTGCGCGCCCCCTTTTCCTTTGGATGTATTCAATTTCCTCAGAGTCAAATCCTCATTTCTCTCCGGATCCAACTCTGAGGGGGGACTTTTGTTGACGCTCCTTTCGTCACAGAATCTAAAAATCGGAAAAGGGGAATATCTGAGCTCAAAGTGATTCAACCTTTGAATAAAATATCAAAAATCGACAAAGGCATGAACAAAGGATCAACAGCAACTGCACCGCGCAAGTTATATCACTGTCGTGCAAGCCCACTTGCGCGACGCCATTTGGTCGCGCAAGTGACTTGCGCGACCTAAGTGATAACCGCCCGGTAACCGCTCGGGGTCTTCTCCTGCCTATAAATAGACCCTGTGGGCCCCCCATTCGAGAGGATCTTTTTCCAGAAACTCGGATTGAAGCTCCCGACGCCCAAGTCTCTTCTCAAAGCTTCTGGAACACTTCTAAGGTAATTTCTTACATAGAACGGAAGATCTAAAGAGAAGGAGGAAGGCATAAGTGTTGAAACTCATCAACACTTGTGCGCCTTAGTGGTCAGCCCTTAAGGGAAGTGACCACACTTGCGCGCCTCCTTATTCCTTCAATAGTACTTGCGCGTCCCTTTTCTGGAAGAACCTCAAGAGGATTCTAAAGGGTTTAATAAAGAGTCGCTCAAGTATTTTAATGCTGGTTGAAAATCGCGCAAGTACCCCACATGTCGCGTAGGTATACCTGCGCGACCAATACTTGCACGCTGTCGCAGTACTTGCGCGCCTTTCAAGACTTGTGCGCCCCTACCTTTTTTGGGTTCCCATCTTGCCCATTTTACCCCTCTTAAGCCATTTCACTTTTCCTATTCAAGATTCAGTCTTCAAGATACTCTTCAAATCCATTTATGGCATGATTTCTTGATTTGACTTCCTTATTTAAAAGGAATTCTGTGGAATATCTCTCAAAACACAGTGATTTATACATCTTTATGTCACCAAATATTGAGAGTTCATTCATTAAACCTCATCCTTTAAGATGAGAGAATCCTTAACATGGGTCTCCTTTTCAGGAATAATCCCCAATTATAAGTCCTTTAATCTGGGCATCTTCCTCAGGAGTAAGCCCCAAATTCTTAATGTTCCCAAACTTAGGAATCCTCCTCAGGAGTAAGCCCCAAACCATAATTCCTTAACTTGGGCATCCTCCTCAGGAGTAAGCCCCAATCATAATCCTTTAATATGGGCATCCTTCTTAGGAGTAATCCCCAAGTCCCCTAATTTTGGGCATCCTTCTTAGGAGTAAGCCCCAATCTCAAATATGGGAATCCTTCTTAGGAGTAAGCCCCGAATCCCTTAATATGGGCATCCTTCTTAGGAGTAAGCCCCAATCTCAAATATGGGCATCCTTTTCCGGAGTAAGCCCCAAACCTGGGTCTCCTTTTCAGGAATAAGTCCCAGTCATAATCTTGGGTTTCCTTTTTAGGAGTAAGTCCCAATTCCCCTAACCTGGGCTTCCATGTTAGGAATAAGCCCCAGTCATAAATTTGGGCATCCTCTTTAGGAGTAAGCCCCAAGTCCCTTAATTTTCTCTTTAACCAGTCCTAATTTACCCTTGATTTGGGTTTCCTTTTTAGGAGTAAAACCCAATCATAAGTCCCCTCCTAACTTGGGCATCCTCCTTAGGAGTAAGCCCCAAGATTAGAGTATTCAAATCTCCATGAAGCACATATACCTTTATGGACCCTGTTCATGTATTTTCTCCCTAAAGTAAATCCTAAACTTCATTTATCTGGGCATTCATACATACATAAGCCCCAAACCATTTCCTATGATTGCATCATTCATGGCACAATTGTCTAATTTTTACCAATACCTATTGTTTCTCACACCGAGCATGACTTACGTGATCTTAGAGTGTAAAAGAAATTATGACATCCTTCTTTGAGCCATCAATCATAAACGTCATACTCCCTTACTCAAACTACGTGGGTTCTGATTCCTTTCCCAAAACAAAGGATACGTAGGTAGCCCATTTTCGGGTTCGATCCCAACTATGAAATAATTCATGTCCTTCTGAATGACAATAATCTTCAAGTGCCCCACTGAGTGGATTTAAAACCAGCCTGGTCATCATAATGACCAAGAGACTTTTATAAATGTTTTGAACGATACCATTGACCAAGAATCTATAAATAGATACAGATGATTCTCTATTGATGAAGAACCTTCAATACATATAAAATATTCTCTAAATTTCTTACATATTTAATCATTGATTGTTAAAACTAAAGGAAATCTCACTTTATACTTGGTAATGTAATAAGGATTCACGAACATAACTTAAATCTATAAAGAGAGTCCCAGAGTAGACAATAATTCCCCTCAAAAAGGTGTGATGAGTCCGACCTCCCATCCTCTCGACCAATGCAAATTCCTAAGCCTCATCAGTCCACAAGCTAATGAGCGCCTACCTTTGGAAAGTAGGTCCAAACAGATGTGGAATCATTGGATGTTTCTGGTTCTACGAACAAACCTGTTAGAAACCGATCGGAGCGTTTGAATCTCCCATCCAGGAGGTCATCCCTGAATTCCGTGCGAAACATTGGGATAAGCATAAAAATCTCAGTAAGGGTTATAAAATAAGGAAAGGAAACATTAACACGTCAATAAATACAAATCAATGAAACCATAATTTTCAATCATAACATACTTCATGAAATCATATAATTTATGAATAACACACAGAAATCATAAATCATAAAGGTAACTTATAGAATTAATAACATACATACATTGTATAATTCACAGCTACATAGGGAATCACCTTTGGAAAACCCATCATAGTATATTCCCTAAATATCTTAGGATAAACATTAATGTCTACCTCCATCACGTTACCCAACACATTGGAGAGCTATCTCTGTCTTATCCACCCTAGGATTATCACAGAACCACCAGTATGCGTAGAAAAATCCCAATAACCATAACATATTCATAAAACATAAAACAATCATAAAGAAAAGATAACATTTTCCCATTTAAATCACAATATATCATTTCAATATATTTACATAATCAATGCTTTATCAAACCATTTTCAAAAACATTTAATACATTTAATAAAGAGATTATTGAATCAAAGTTACCCATACCACTTTGAAGCTTTTGAAATAAATTTTATCTTCAAAACAATCACATTCGTATAAATAAATCCTTACAACTATCTTTAAAACATGGACATTGATAAGAAATATTTATAAAAATAAATCTTTAAAACATTAAAATGATATTTTAGTTAAAGATTTTTTAACCATATGAGAGACGATTGAATACATATATTTGAGGAATAACATAAATCAAAGCTTATAATGTAATGATAATAAAGAGATTCATGATATAATATGTCAAAGGGAAGTATATACACCATATAAAAGTGAATTGCTTTATAAAAATAGATAAGTCTAAATAGAATGTAAAATGATATAATGTCCATTGCAAATATCATATCCTTAGATTAAGGACAAATCAATGACATAATAATGTGGGTCAAATAAGAAGACAACCAATATAAGTGTAAATTAAGTTTAAAACAATCAGTGGACATTCACACATATTCATAGAATGACATAACCAAGAAGTATAATTTTAACCCAATTAATTGAAATTGGGCTAAGAAGTCCTATTACAGAAATTTGACAGCCTAATAGAGTTGCATTAAAATTCGGAAAATGAGTTGATGAGAGGGAAAGTGGTATCTCATTACATTGAAATAAAATTTACAGCAATAAGGATATATAATAACATATCTTCACATAAGAAAAATGAAATTAAAAGACATGACATAAAAGAATTCATTAACTAAAAGAGTACGGTGAAAGGTTCCCTTACCGATTTGGTAACTTACAAAACACACACACCATGAAAGAATGATCCTACAATGAAGATGAAAATAACCATAAATTGAATTATATTACACAAATAATACAATCATGGGTAGTACATATATAATGAAAAAGGAAATAGTGTAAAATATAGCATGAAAATCATGGGAATAAAAAGTGAGAAGAAAACCCATTACAACGTTGTAATCAATCAACCCGTAAGACCAAAAGTTAATAACCACCAAATAAATCACAAAACTCCATGAATATAAATAGAATAATGAAAATACATATCAAATGGAATTATGTAATACACCAAATGCAATAAATAATTGATGAATAATGGAATTATCACAGAATTAAAAGTTAGATAAGAAACCTCGTACCCCAAGTGCGACTTGACTTGTTTGTTCCTTTTTCTTCAATAATAATAATCATAAGTTAATTAATACTTTTTTAAAACCTTATAAATTTTTATTATTCCTTTTATATCACTTATTTATTTTAAATAATTATTATTTAATTATTTGAGTTCATATCTGACATTTTGTTGATGTTTGAAATTTGAGTTAAAAACAAACTTGTTATAATTAAAATTTGTCCATGTGGTAAAAAGTAAATTATCCCTATAATTATATTCATTATTTAGATATCATATATATAATATAAATATAGAATATATGTATATATAATAGTCCATAACATTTAAACATAAGAAATAAAATGCATTGTTTATGGAGATGGAAAGTCGTACGTACGCATAAACACTACCTTCATTTTTTTCATTTTTAAAGAAATAAAAACACAATGATACATAGGTATATTAATATTCCAATATAATATCATATTTTATATATATTAAAAAATTTCATTCACATCATCATTTATACATTCCATGTATTGAATGAACAAGTCATATCACTTTGAGGGGGCGGTAGTCTGCACTTCCTCAAATGAAATTATCGTATTTATACAATGTGAAAAGAATAAAAGTATTTTCAAAATGAGAATTATAGAATCATATTGATAAAATAAAATAAAATAAATATCATATATAATAACATTTCCATCATAATGGCCACCATGAGAGGTGGTTGTGAAGGTTCCGGGGGCAGCGGAAGCGCATGGGTGGATGTGCCCACTTGGATTTTTGTCATTAATAATGATAAATCCATGATCAATACAACGATAAATGCCAGTCTCCACAGATCTAATTACATCAATAGACAAAGAAAAGGAAAGTCCCGGAACCACAAAGTAGGATCGTTATAGGTTGATTATAATTAATTTAATCAATTGAAAAGAAATACCTTTTGGGTGTTCTTTCTTCGTTGATGTTATTGATCACGTTCCTATGTGATTTGTCACTGCTTAGTGGAATCCAAGTGTAGAATTCCACTAGTGGTGATCCACATGTGTACTTTGTATCTCAGGATGTCGCCAAATGAGTCTCCGGGTGCTAGCATGGAGAAACCTTTGCTTTCATTGTCTTCCTTAGATCATCTTGATCTGATAGAAGAGGATCTCTCCCGGTCTTGAGAACGTTCATGGAGGAAGTGGTTCTTTCGGTCTTGAAAGAATTCTCTAGAGTTGTTGTGTACAATGATTCTCTTGTGTGTCGGAAAAGAGTTGGTGTTGTGGGGATATTTATAAACAGGTTTGAGGTTGTAGAGTTTTGACAATAAATAAACGGATTACATGTTTTATTTATTTCGTTGACACTTATTGAAAACCCCATGTCGAATAATTAATTCCTTGACATGCGCCCACGCTGATTATAATAAATATCATTTAAAACAATATTATATCCTCAAAATCCCAACTGGAAAAACTACACGTCGTGTATTAATAATTATACAGCGTGTACTTGTTTTTCATTGAAAACTACATGGTGTGTACATTCAATGTACATGAGGTTTATATCTTGTTTTCATTTACTCATTTCCTTTCCATAAAGAAAACTACACGGCATGTAATAATTAATACACGGCGTGTACTTGTTTTTTTATGAAAAACTACATGATGTTTAATCTTTAATACACGACTTGTATATCTTGTTTTTCATTTCCTTCTTCCTCCAATCATTAAAACGATCTAGTATTCCTTGAATAATTATTAAACCACTTATGGGAATAATCTCTATTCTACTTGAGATACTTGAATACACATAGTGTGTGACCCTCTAGGCCTATTTCTCGTTGGCATTAGGTGATATTGCCTAAAGTGCAAGATTACTGTCTAGCAATGGGTCAAGGCACCCAAGAAAAAGAATTTAATGCTGCATTGACATATCACCTCATATGAACGCTTTCTGTGTAATTTAATCCCTTTGTCTCGATATCTCATCAAGAAGGTTTCATGGCAGTGTCATAAACCTATAAGCTTGATCTTTCATTCTTTGACTACCTGAAATAAACTCATCATTCACACCATAGACATGGAATTTAATGTGACAGTTCTATTTCAATCAAAGGGACGAGATATCAACTTCCATAAATGGAAGGGACAAATCCTTCTTAGACTTATCCATTAACAAAATGTCACTCATGACGCACCCAACGTACCCTACTTCCTGCCAACTTTTTGCGTGAAAGTTTTCATTAGTAAATCTAAGTGAGTGAGTCATGACATGAGTTAATGATAATCATCCATTCTAAGGACCATTACACATGCTCATAGATAGCAATGTCAAATGACACCAAGACATGCAGAATTGCTACTGGATAGTTTGTTCTCATAATCTCCCATATTGTTGATTACCAAGTGCGAACTCCATGAGAGAGAGTCTCATCTTTTTACGAGTACTCGCACATGACGGTCTGTATACTATGTGCCCTATCATAGTATGTCCTTCAACTGTAGAACATTATTTAAGAATATTGTTATAGAATTTCAAGGTTCTCATCCTAGCAGGGATCTGCCATGACCTTATTAATGAAACAAATATTCTAGGACATTATTATATTATAGTCATGCGGAACAATGAACAATATATAATAGGTGAACATTCATGTAATAAAAGTACAAAAAAGTTGGTTCTCAGGACACCAACCCTTAAAAACTCCCTCTTGGACTAGAGCTAACTGCCTACGACTTTTAGTCTACTAGACCATACATGATGATCATGTTTAAGCTGATTCAAGGCTTTATCCAAGGGGTCCACCATGTTATCTTCTATGGAAATACTACTCACTGCAACTTCTCCTCTCTGAGAAAAATCTCTCAACAAATGATACTTCCGAAGTATGTGCTTTGTCCACTGATGTGACCTTAGCTCTTTTCCAAGTTTCACCACTACAGTATTATCACAATAGAGTGTGAAAGGATCTTTACTACTCGGTACTACATCCAGATCTTGGATAAAGCTTCACATCCATATTGCTTCTTTAGCTACCTCAGAAGCTGCGATATACTCAGACTCCGCTGTAGATCCTTCCACCACACTTTTCTTTGAGCTCTTTTAGCTCACTGCACCTCCATTCAAACTGAAGATGTATCCAGTATATGACTTCATGTCATCTTGATCAGTCTGAAAATTAGCATATAAATATCCTCTGATGACTAGTTCCTCATCTCCTACATAAACCAAGAACATGTCCTTAGTACGCCTCAGATACTTAAGGATAGTCTTGACTACCATCCATTGGCGGTCACCTGGATTAGCTTGATATATTTCTACATAACTTAATGTGTAAGCAACATCTAGCCTCGTACATAGCATAGCATATATGACTGACCCAAACACAGATGCATAATGGATCCTTTCCATTCTCTTTATTTCCTCATGTGTTTGAGGACACATTTTCTGGGAAAGATGAATGCCATGTGACACTGGCAACAATCCCCTCTTGGACTATTCCATACTGAATCTCTTTAGTATCTTGTCAATGTATATACTTTGACTCAGGCCTAGCATTCTCTTGGATCTATCATGATGGATCTTGATCCCCAGAATATATGCTGCTTTGCCCAAGTCTTTCATGGAGAAGAATTTATGCAACCATGCCTTAACTGACTGTAAGAAAGGTACTTCGTTTCCAATTAGTAATATGTCCTCAACATATACTATTAGGAAAACGATTGCACTTCCACTAAACCTCTTGTAGACACAAGGCTCACATTCATTCTTAACATAGCCAAATTCCACTACAGCTTCATCAAAATGAATGTTCCATGACCCTGATTCTTTCATTAATCCATAAATGGATTTCTGCAACTTGCATAACTTTTTGGCATCCTTTGGAGTCACAAACCCTTCAGGTTGTGTCATGTAGACATCTTCCTGGAGGTTCCCTTTAAGGAATACTGTTTTCACATCCATTTTCCAAATTTCAAAGTCATGGTAAGCGGCAATGGACAATAGGATTCTGATGGATTTCAGCATCACAACCGGTGAAAAAGTTTCATCATAGTCCATTCCTTGACGCTGTCTAAAACCTATTAAAACCAGTCGTGCATTATAGGTGCTGAATTTCCCCTCCATGTCCAGTTTCTTCTTGAATACCCATTTATTACCAATAGGCTATACATCAACTGGAGGATCTACCAAAATCCAGACATAGTTTTGGAACATGAAATCCATTTCCGAATTCATGGCTTCTTGCCACTTGGCAACATTTGTGCCTTCAACTGCTTCCTTGTAGGTAAGAGGATCATCATTGTCAACCAATAATGAGTCACCATCCACGGTGACAAGAAAACTATATCGTTCTGGTTCTCTCACCTCTCTCATGCTCCTATGTACTTCTTGTGTCTCTAGAATAGATTGTTATTCCACAGGGCTTTGTGGAATCTATTCTTGTTCCAACTCCTATGTATCTTCAGCCTCAACTTCATTGAATTCTATCTCTCTCCCACTATATCTTTTGGAGATGTTCTCCCTCTCAAGTATTATGGCATGTCTTTCCACTGTAACCTTTTTGTCTGAGGGGTTGTATAGGTAAAATCCTCTTGTTTCCTTTGGATATCCAATAAAGATACACATTGTTCCTCAGGGTGAAAGTTTGTTACCTTAAGAGGCCTTAACAACTGCTTCACTACCCCACACATGTAAATTCGATAACATGGCTCTGCGTCCACTCCATAACTCGTATGGAATACCATTTATCGATTTAGTTGGTACTTGGTTTAGTATGTGCACTTCTGTTTGTAATGAATATCCCCAAAAGGATAATGGAAGACTCACATGACTCATCATTGATCTCACCATGTCCAAAAGGGTGTGGTTCCTCCTTTCACTTACACCATTCCACGACAGTGTGTAAAGAGGAGTGAGTTGATATAGAATCCCAAACTCTCGTAAGAAATCAATGAAGTATTGATTAAGATATTCTCCTCCTCCGTCTGAGCGGAGTTTCATTATCTTGTTACAAAGCTGGTTCTCAACTTCATTTTTGTATTCTTTGAACCGATCAAAAGAATATGACTTATACCTAATTAAGTAGATATACCCATATCTACTAGAATCATCATTAAAAGTTATGAAGTACGAGAACCCACCCCTTGCTTTAACTGGAAATGGTCCACACACATCTATGTGAACTAATTCTAGAAGCTCTTTAGGTATTTCACATTTCCCACTAAATGTGGATTTGGTCATTTTTCCTTGTAGACACACATGACATACCCCAAGTGGTTTTAGTTCGAAAGAATCTAAATACCCATCTTGATGTAATTTTTTTAAACGTCTCTCATTGACATGACCAAGCCAGTGATGCCAAAGTTGGGTATACCGACCCAACCTTTTCTTACATTAATATTAAATAATTTCAAAGATAAACAACATAATAGTATTACACATGTAGGATCCAGAGGTTTAGTGTCTTGGGAAAACTAGTACTACACATAACAAGTACAACATCAAGCATAAAAATTCATTTAATCTCTTCTTCTATAGATTCTTAGTAGCACTTGTCCTCTCCTTAGTACATGTAGCCACCTGAGGATATACATCAAAAGGGGTGAGCTAAATTCCCAGTAAGAGGATAGATAAGAACAATATAGCATGGGGTTAGCATAATCATGACGTAGGAAAAAGATCTTGAACATGAGAGGAGCATAAACAATAAACTTGAAATGTGCCAAAGCATAAAAATGAAACATCATGTCTTTGTGGTTAACTTCCACACATACTTGTGAAAAATTATAGCATCATGTTCACACATCATTTCACATTTACTCATGAGATTCATCACTTTACCCAATGCATTGGAGCGCTATATAATTCCAGGCGCACCCGTCACATTTAAACATTCATATTGCGCTATATAATTCTGAGCGCACCTGTCACATCATAACATTATCATTATCATGCTTGCAACATAGAACAGATATCAAACATGTACATAAATAACCCATGGAAAGGAATGGGTTTCATCTCATAATAACACATTCATAAGCTTTGGGTTCCCAAAAGAAAGAGGGAACAACATATTTGATATAAGAACCATAAACCTTGAATGAGAGGTAAAAGGTGAGATCTTGAAAGAAGAGTTCTTTTGGAAAACATTTTGATGGAAATAAAAACCAGTGACAAACATGTATATCCCCGAAAAGTAAAGGAAAAGATGAAAAAAAGACCTTTGAGGAGTAACCATATCAAAAATGGAGTGAAAGAGGGAGAACCTGAAAGAAGAAAATTGGGTTCGAGATTTCCCCTTACCTTGTACTCGAATGACTCATTCTCTTTAATGTCCTGTATAATGACATTATATTCATTAATTATAAATCCAGAACCATGTGTACATTAATAGGGTTCATTCTGGTTTCATTATTTTATTTTATGTTCCTTTAGATGACTTATAGAGTTTAAAAACATTGATCGGGGATGTTCGTTTTCATGGTTTTCTTGAGTGGTTCACTTGTATTCTTAAATTGATGTTTGGGTAGATCATGGGTAAACATCCAGATCTGATATTACATGTTATTAATGATATTAAAGAATATTGAATGATTTTATAATGAGTTATATTAGATCCACGTGGACGAATCATTAGATAAGAATTAAATGAAGATTATTTGGGTTAATTTGAGCGGTTTTTGGATCACAACGAACTCATTTTAACTTTTCACTTAGTAATATGTCCATATGTTATTTCCAGAACATAAAATAGAACATAATACATATAACATATTCTGTTTCAACCATAAAAATGGTTTCATGACCATATTGAAGGTATAAATGGAAGAAGATAACATGTCATTTTTGAAGGTGATAAATTATCACCACATGAACAACGTTCTCTTTAATAAAATAAAAGGAAGAGGGAAAGGGTGTGGGTGATATAATATAACATTAGAATCATAGGATTATAGTATATGTATAATACTGGAGTTAAAAAACAATTTGGATGAAGATTTGTAGGGAGAGATCAAGAAAGGAACTTGAACTTGAAAGGAAATTAAAGGAGAAGAGGGAGAGAAATCACCTTTTGGATCCTCCTCTTGAGAACCTCCTTAAGGGCCTAAGCTTGGTCTTTTGATGGGACCATGAGCTCTTGGACATGGGGAGAGGCTAGGGAAGATAATTGGGCAGAGCTTAGACGATGCTTGAAGCTTGAGAGGTGTGGTTTGGCAAGAGGAGGGGGAGGGCTTATTTATACATGAGGGGGGAGGTGTTTTTGGCATAAAATATTAAATAAAATAATATATCAAGATTTAGACTTGTAATAGTAGTTTTTTGACATCCTAAATCATATATAAATATAATAAAATTCTTTTTAGGCTTTAACTATTCTTTATAATTCAAATTCATTACTTTATTAAAAGGAAAGTGAAAGAAAGTGAAAAAGACACTTTAAGAAATCACCTTTTGACTTTAGGCTTTGGAAAGTTCTTTTTAGGTTTGAGAATTGGATTTATTGTACTTCAAGGAACAATTTAGGAAATTTAATATGTTTTGGCCGAAACTAAAGTTCTAGAATGTTTATGTCATCATTACATCATTAATGATGCAAGTAAGTGTACACCGATTATGCGAAAAACTGTATTTTTTACTATTTACCCGAAAATTGAAGTATTTCAGAATAATCCCAAAAATTTAACCCTACCATTTTTCGACGTGTAGAATCCAAAAATGATTTCTATTTTTCAAAAAAAAATTCTAAATATCATTAATTTAATATTTAATTAAAATCATAATTTACTTAAAAAAGAGTTTTTAAAATTAAAACTGATTTTTTAGTTCTTTAAAAATATACGTAGGGTCTTATAAAATTATCTAAAAACGATTAGACATTGATTAAATAATTTATGAATATATTTCAGGGAAATAAATATTCATTTAAATTAATTAATAAATTATAATTAATTATTTATGACTTATAAAATACCAAAACATGTTTACTGAGGTCAAATTATCACTTTCTATGATGTCTAAATTTTATTTTATTATTCATAGGTAATGTTACTCTTATTTACTATTCATAAGGGTCATATTACTCTTTATAAGGGTAGGTTACTATTCATAAGGGTAGGTTACTATTCACCAAAAAAATATTTTTGTTTCATTGGACTCCAAAAACTATCTTGAACACAACCGTGAATGTTGGATTTCTAAAATTCCAAACATAGGGGTGACAAAATTATGTTTAAAGGTCACCTATCACTTAGTAGTTCATTATTTTGTGTTTTTATGTCATAGATATAAGAAGGGAATTATCCATTGAAAAACTTTGGGTTGTTACATTATTCCCCCCTTAAGAAATTTCGCCCCCGAAATTTCACTTTACACAAACAGGTGAGGGTACTTCTCCTTCATTGCCTCTTCCGGTTCCCAAGTTGCTTCCTCAAACTTTTGGTTCCTCCACAACACTTTGACAAGGCGGGTTGTCTTGTTGCGTAGAACCTTATCACTTCAGTCCTGAATTTTTACCGGCTGATCCTCATAGGAGAGATCATCTTCCAGCTATATCACCTCTGAGTTTAGTACATGTGAGGGGTATGAAATGTAATTCCTCAGTAGTAATACGTGAAACACGTCATGAACTTGAGCCATATTCGGTGGATGTGCCAGACGATAGGCCACAGCTCCTATATGATCAAGGATCTCAAAGGGGCCAATGTACCTTGGGCTTAGCTTCCCTTTCATCCCGAATCGCATGATTCTCTTCCATGGAGATATTCGAAGGAAGACTTTATCTCCAACGTTGAACTCCAAGTCCCTTCGACGATTGTCAGTATAGCTCTTTTTCCGACTTTGCGTAGCTTTGATATGTTTCTGGATGTCTTGAACATTCTATGTCATCTCTTGAACAAGATCGGGACAAGTAGCTTTCGTTCTCCAACTTCATCCCAACAGGTTGGAGTTCTACATCGCTTCCCATAAATAGCTTCATACGGAGCCATTTGAATACTCTAGTGGAAGCTATTGTTGTATGAGAACTCAACCAATGGTATATGATGATCCCAACCACCTTTGAATTCAAGAGAGTAGGATCTTAGCATATCTTCAAGTGTCTGAATAGTTCTTTCAGACTGGCCATCAGTTTTGGGGTGATAGGTCGTGCTGAAATTTAATTCAGTACTCAAAGCATGTTGAAGGCTCTTCCAGAATTTAGAAGTGAACCTTGGATCATGATCAGAGACAATCGAGAGCGGAACACCGTGCAATCTCACTACTTCCTTCACATATATCCTTGCAAGTTGTTCAAGTGAGAGGTCTTCCCAAATAGTGATAAAATGGGCAGTCTTGGTGAGTCGGTCAACCACAACCCATATCGCATTATTTCCTCTTGACGTTTTCTGGAGACCCATGACAATGTCCATAGTAACATTTTCCCATTTACACATGGGTATAGGCAATGGCTGCATCATACCTTTGGACTTTTTCCACTCAACTTTAACTTGCTGACATACCAAGCACCTTGATATATATTCCGCAATCTCCTTCTACATGTTATCCCGCCAGAAGTGTTCTCAGAGATCACGATACATCTTGGTACTTCTAGGATGAATAGAAAAAGTTGAGATATGTGCATTTTCCAATAGCTCCTTATTTATTCCAGGTGATGAAGGCACACAAAGCCGCGTTCCAAACAGAATCACACCATCATCGTCGATATGGAACTCTTGCAGCTTCCCTTCCTTTACTGCATTCACCCTATTTTGTATTTCTACATCATCCCTTTGTGCTTCCATAATCATCTATTGGATGGATGGTTGCGCAATCATTTGGGTATGGTAGGATGTATCCCCTTCCCTTACGATTCCCAAATCCATCCTTTGCATATCCAAGAAGATAGGGTCTTTCTCAATCCCCAACATGGATAGAGTAGCAGGTTCTTTCCTGCTTAGAGCATCAGCTACCTTGTTCGCCTTTCCAGGATGATAGTGAATAGAGCAATCGTAATCCTTGATTATCTCTAACCATCTCCTTTGACGCATGTTGAGCTCCTTTTGTGTGAATATATACTTTAGACTCTTGTGGTCGGTGTATATTTCACACTTCTCACCATAAAGGTAGTGCCACCATATTTTCAAGGCAAAAATCACGGCTTCTAGCTCTAGATCATGCGTCGGGTAGTTCTGCTCATGGATCTTCAACTTTCGTGAGGCGTAGGCTATCACATTATCATTTTTCATGAGTTCAAAACCCAAGAATTTCTTTGAAGCATCACTGTATATCACAAAACGTTCTCTACTATTCGGTAGTGTGAGTACAGGTGTAGTGATCAGCCTTCTCTTTAGCTCCATGAAGCTTCCCTCACATTCTTCCATCCATACATACTTTACCCCTTTCCTTGTTAACTTAGTTAGCGGACTTGACAATCGTGAGAAGTTTCTCACAAAACGTTGGTAGTACCCAGCTAATCCAAGAAAACAATGGATTTCTGTGACACTAGAGGGCCTGGGCCATTCTTCAATCTCCTTTGTCTTTGAAGGGTCCACAGAAATTCCCTCTCTTGTGATCACATGTCCCATGAACGTGACTTGATTCATCCAAAAGTCACACTTTCTAAACTTGGTGTACAACTTCTCCTTTCTCAATGTCGCCAACACAAGTCTTAGATGTTCTTCATGTTCCTCCTTGCTCTTGGAGTAGATGAGAATATCATCGATAAACACTACCACAAATTTGTCAAGGTAATGTCTAAAGACTGTATTCATCAAATCCATGAAGATTGCAGGGGCATTAGTAAGTCCGAAGGGCATCACCAAAAACTCATAGTGCCCATACCTTGTACGGAAGGCAGTCTTCTGAATATCTTCCTTCTTCACCTTTACTTGATGATATCCAGAACGAAGATCCACCTTTGAGAAGTATTGAGCTCCTCTTAACTGGTTGAACAAGTCATCAATACTTGGGAGAGGATACTTGTTCTTTATGGTGATCTTGTTGAGTTCCCGATAATCGATACATAGCTGCATGGTACCATACTTCTTCTTCACAAAGAGAACTGGCGCACCCCAAGGTGATGCACTAGGGCGTATGAACCCTTTTTTCAGATGCTCTTGCAGTTGCTTCTTTAACTCCTCCAGTTCGATAGGAGCCATCCTATAGGGGAACTTCGAGATAGGAGTAGCTCCGGGTATGAGTTCAATTGAGAACTCTACTTCACTATCCGGGGGAATTCTGGGTAACTCTTCGGGAAATACATCGCTGTATTCCCTTACGATGGGAATTTCCTCAAGGTTGGAACTTTCCATTGACTCAAACATTTTGGCGAGGTATGCTTCTTCATAGGGAATCATCACCCACACCATTGAAGGATTTTTCAAAGGATATTCATGATCTTCCTTGCATTTGTAGAGGAGCATGGGATGGTTCGGAATATGAAAATATATTTCCTTTTCCCGACAGTTGATACACGCTCTATATAAAGAGAGCTAATCCATTCCCATTATAGCGTCGAATTCCACCAAGGGAAGTATTACGAGATTTTCCGGAAGAATCTTCCCACATACATCAACATGAGAGGAATCAAACACTTAGGTTGCAATGATTTCACCACTTGGTGTTTTTATAGATATCTCTTCTTCAATGTTTCGGGGCTTCGATTCTATAGTTCTAGCAAACTTGAAAGATATAAAGGAATGCGTAGAACCAGAATAAAATAAGACTTTTTCCATTCTTGAGTGAATAGGAAGTGTACCTTGTACGAATTCATTATCATGTTCCACCTCCGTAGTAGTGATGGCATAAGTCTTCCCTTGTTCCTATGGCTTTGGTGGTTGTAGGCGCTGATTACCCTCGAGAGCTCGAGGTTTAGTGCACTGGTTTGAATATTTCCCTAGCTCCTTACAGTTGTAGCAATGAACCACGAGTGGTTCTCTCCTTTCATCGGCTACATTATCCTTTCTTTTCATGTCTCTTAGACACTCGTGAGCTAGGTGTCCTTCTTTACCACACTTGAAGCATTTCCCCGTCCCTTTGAGGCAGTTCCCATTGTGCAACTTCCCACATTTTTGGCATGTGGGTCGTTGTGTTTGCTTCCCATCTTTGTCATTAGATCCACCGTCTTGAAACTCCATCTTTCTTTTCTTATCACTATAGCCATGGGACCATTCTCCAAACTCCATCTCCGCTTTTAGAGCACACCGAACAACTTCTTCATAACTCCCAAAGTCTCGAATTGCAAGAGCCTTTCGAAGATGTGGTTTTAATCCACTAAAGAATCTATCAATTTTGCTATCATTGTTGATAACAAAACCCGAAGCATACCTTGCGAGACTTGTGAAATTTTCTTCATAGGTTGTGACAGATTATACTTATTTTTTTGTCAGCTCTATGAATTCTCTCTCCATCTTCATGCGAAGAGTTCTTGGGAAGTACTTATTAAGAAACATTATCTTAAAGTCTTCCCATTCCATCTCTTCTATTTCCTCCCTTGGCTTGGTGTTCTTAATCAAATACCACCATTGATCAGCTTCTCCATCTAGACGATAAATGTCTAGAGTCACCTTCTCCATCTCGGAATAGTGAAGAACAGAAAAGATCTTCTCCATGGAGTTGACCCACTGTTCCGCAACTAGTGGATCGAAAGATCCACAAAACGTCGGTGGTCGTTGCCGCATAAAACATTCGATAGCAAGCTGCTCCCTATTTGGTGAAGGAGTTCGTTCCCCATTATTTTTTTTATTATTCATAACCCGAGATAATTGGGTAAGCATCGCCATGAAGTTTTGAACTCCACCTCCAAAATCATTGGGGATGTCGTTCGGGCAATCGTTGCATTGGCCTTTGCAAGAGTTGTTGGCCTGATTTCTCTTGGTTCCCACCATTTTCTAAAATAGAAAAGGTTAGAACAAAACATAAGTAAACAAGTCATGAATAACTTATTCATTTAAACAATTATACCTAAAACATAACATATGGTATCCCTAGGTAAATATCCTTGTGTGCATATTTGTACTTAGTCACGTGCTAGAGGTTTTCTTTAGGGTTCACTAATCCTAATTCCCAAATTAACTAAACCTTTCCTTTGATACCAACTATAACGACCCGGCCTTTTCTTACATTACTATTACATCATTTCAAAGATAAACAACATAATAGTATTACACATGGAGGATCCAGAGGTTTAGTGTCTTGGGAAAACTAGGACTACACATAACAAGTACAACATGAAGCATAAAAATTCATTTAATCTCTTCTTCTATAGCTTCTTAGTAGCACTTGTCCTCTCCTTAGTACATGTAGCCACCTGAGGATATACATCAAAAGGGGTGAGATAAATGCCCAGTAAGAGGATAGATAAGAAAAATATAGCATGGTGTGAGCATAATCATGACGTAGGAAAAAGATCTTGAACATGAGAGGAGCATAAACAATAAACTTGAAATGTGGAAAAGCATAAAAATGAAACATCATGTCTTAGTGGTTAACTAACACACATACTTGTGAACAAATCTAGCATCATGTTCACGCATCATTTCACATTTACTCATGAGATTCATCACTTTACCCAATGCATTGGAGCGCTATATAATTCTGGGCGCACCCGTCGCATTTAAACATTCATATTGCGCTATATAATTCTGGGCGCACCCGTCACATCATAACATTATCATTATCATGCATGCCACATAGAACACATATCAAAAATGTACATAAATAACCCATGTAAATGAATGGGTTTCATCTCATAATAACACATTAATAATCTTTGGGTTCCCAAAAGAAAGAGGGAACAACATACTTGATATAAGAACCATCAACCTTGAATGAGAGGTAAAAGGTGAGATCTTCAAAGAAGTGTTCTTTTGGAAGACATTTTGATGGACATAAAAACCAGTGACACACATGTATATCCCAGAAAAGTAAAGGAACAGATGATAAAAAGACCTTTGAGGAGTAACCATATCAAAAATGGAGTGAAAGAGGGAGAACCCAAAGGAAGAAAATTGGGTTCGAGATTCCCCTTACCTTGTACTCGAATGCCTCCTTCTATTTAATATCCTCTATAATGAAATTATATTCATTAATTAGAAATCCAGAACCATGTGTACATTAATAGGGTTCATTCTGGTTTCATTATGTTATATTATATTCCTTTGGATTACTTATAGAGTTTAAAAACATTGATCGAGGATGTTCGTTTTCATGGTTTTCTTGAGTGGTTCACTTGTATTCTTAAATTGATGTTTGGGTAGATCATGGGTAAACATCCAGAATTGATATTACATGTTATTAATGACATTACAGAATCTTGAATGATTTTATTATGAGTTATATTAGATCCACATGGACTAATCATTAGATAAGAATTAAATGAATATTATTTGGGTTAATTTGAGCGGTTTTTGGATCACAACGAACTCATTTTAACTTTTCACTTAGTATTATGGCCATAGGTTATTTCCAGAACATAAAATAGAACATAATACATATAACATATTCTGGTTCAACCATAAAAATGGTTTCATGACCAGATTGAAGGTATAAATGGAAGAAGAGAACATGTCGTTTTTGAAGGTGATCAATTATCACCACATGAACAACGTTCTCTTTAATAAAATAAAAGGAAGAGGGAAAGGGTGTGGTGTGATATAATATACCATTAGAATCATAAGATTAAAGTATATGTATAATACTAGAGTTACAAAACAATTTTGATGAAGATAGGTAGGGAGAGATCAAGAAAGGAACTTGAACTTGAAAGGAAATTAAAGGAGAAGAGGGAGATAAATCACCTTTTGGATCCTCCTCTTGAGAACCTCCTTAAGGGCCTAAGCTTGGTATTTTGATGATACTATGAGCTCTTGGACGTTGGGGAGAGGCTAGGGAAGATTATTGGGCAGATCTTAGATGATTCTTGAAGCTTGAGAGGCGTGGTTTGGCAAGAGGAGGGGGCGGGCTTATTTATACATGAGGAGGGAGGTGTTTTTGGCATAAAATATTAAATAAAATAATATATCAAGAGTTAGACTTGTAATAGTAGTTTTTTGACATCCAAAATCATATATTAATCTAATAAAATTCTTTTTAGGCTTTAAATCTTCTTTATAATTCGAATTCATTACTTTATTAAAAGGAAAGTGAAAGAAAGTGAAAAAGACACTTTAAGAAATCACCTTTTGACTTTAGGCTTTGGAAAGTTCTTTTTAGGGTTGACAATTGGATTTATTATATTTCAAGGAACAATTTAGGAAATTTAATATGTTTTGGCCGAAAATAAAGTTCTAGAATATTTATGTCATCATTACATCATTAATGATGCAATTTAGTGTACACCGATTATGCGAAAAAACGTATTTTTTACTATTCACCCGAAAATTGAAGTATTTCAGAATAAACACAAAAATTTACTCTTACCATTTTTCGACATGTAGAATCCAAAAATTATTTCCATTTTTCAAAAATAATTTTCTAAATATCATTAATTTAATATTTAATTAAAATCATAATTTACTTAAAAAAATAGTTTTTAAAATTAAAACAGATTTTTTAGTTCTTTAAAAATTTATGTAGGTTCTTATAAAATTATCTAAAAACTATTAGACATTGATTCAATAATTTATGAATATTTTTCAGGGAAATAAATATTCATTTAAATTAATTAATAAATTATAATTAATTATTTATGACTTATAAAATACCAAAAATGTTTACTAAGGTCAAATTATCAGTTTCTATGATGTCTAAACTTTATTTTATTATTCATAGGTAATGTTACTCTTATTTACTATTCATAAGGGTCATATTACTATTCATAAGGGTAGGTTACTATTCATAAGGGTAGGTTACTATTCACCAAAAATTATTTTTGTTTCATTGGACTCCAAAAACTATCTTGAACACAACCGTGAATGTTGGATTTTTAAAATTCCAAACATAGGGGTGAAAAAATTATGTTTAAAGGTCACTTATCACTTAGTAGTTCATTATTTTGTGTTTTTATGACATAGATATAAGAAGGGATTTTTCCATTGAAAAACTTTGGGTCGTTACATTGGGTGTGGTATGAGTCATGGGAATTAACTTCTTTATCAATTTCCTTTACTTGGTGTGTGTAGTCAAACACATAAAGGCCATTATATAAATGTTCCCTACCAAAGAAAATTCTATCTTTATAAAAATAGAAACATCCACTCCCAATATTGAAGATGAATCCATCAATATCTAATCTGGATACTGAAATAATGTTTTTGGTTACATAGGGTACATAATAACATCCTTTCAAAACCAAGACCATCCGAATAGGCAATGTGAGGTGGTAGTCCCTGACAGCTACAACAACAAGTCTAGCTCCATTGGCTGCTCGTAGATCTACCTCCCCTCGATCAATATTCCTGAATCAACTTGGTTCATGTATTTGGATACAGATGTGAGCACCACAAGTAGTATCTAATACACAATTAGTATAAACAGATAGATTGAACTCGATAACAAATGCACATGAAGCTTCCCATTTCTTCCTTGGCTTGGTGTAGTTTTTTTTTCTTGTGGACCTTCTTGCCACATGTGAAACAAACAACATCCTGTTCCTTTGCCTCCCATTTGATCTTCCTTTTCATGGAAGGCGATGATGGAGCTTTGGTCTTAAAGCTCTTCACCTTACCTTTCCTTTTAATCACCATGAAGACAGAAGGCATTTCACACTTCATGTCATTGTCCACTTGGTGAATAAGGATAAGAAGATCAGACAGAGACTTCTCAATGTTGTTCAAGTTGAAGTTCACAAATTTTTTTGATATGCACCAGGGGAGTGATGCGAGAATGAGATCGGTACTCAGTTCTTCTGGGAGTTCAAACCCTAGAACCTCCAAGAACTCAATGTATCCAATGAGCTTGACTATATGAGGCCTAGCTGGGGAACCCTCTCCAAGATTGCTCTGAAATAGATCCTTGGAGATCTCAACACATTCCTATCCTACCCTCTCCTGGTATAGATCAAAAAGGTTCTCAAGCATGCTATAGGCATCCATGTCTTGATGGGAATTCATGAGCTCACTAGACATTGATGATAACATCAAACATTGAACTTCAAGTCCAGCATTCAAATGTTGATCATAGACTAGGAAATCTTTATCACTCACCCCTGGGGAAGGGGAATTAGGAATTGAGGAATCCAGCATGTAAAACTTTCATTCATCGCGTAAGATAACCTGAAGGCGCCTAAACTATTCCTAAATGTTACTAACAGTGAGGATGTTGTCTTTATCCAGAATTGATTGCAGATAAAATGTGGTTGATGTGTTGGTCATTTTGATTCTACAAATTAAAAGAGCAGATTTATCAGTACTTTCTTGATTACATTTTATGAGAAATAATAAATTTTATTAAGTCTCCCACTATTTTATCAAGTTCTGATGGCCCTCACCATTGAACTCGTAATTTCCAGTTTCTTCGACATTCTAGTGAAAAGGATCCATATTCCCCTTTGCATAACCCCAACAAGGGTTGGTGAAGCTATTTAAAGGTATTTTGGTAGGCAGGTCATTGCCAACTGTGAGCTTACAGTTCCTTGATCTGTTGAGGGGACTCCCCAATCCTGAAATCCTGACATGGATTTCCTCAACTCTTTCCTCTAATATTACATCAAGTCAAGTAAGGGCTACTCCTCTTGATGTAATATGGTTATGTCAACCCGAAACCTTTCATAAGGGCTTCCTTTATAAAATTATGTGTCCCAACAAGGGTTGGTCAGACACATATTTTTATTTAGTCTTTCCCTTAATCAGGTAACAAAAGGCTAAGTCTGACTTAATTTGGTATTGAGGGATTTTAATCCTTTATGGGTAGTTTTGCATTATCACATGCTTGTTAATATTAAGTGATTATTTCATAATTGATTAACCATGTTATGATAATTTTTACACATAGTCATGTTTTTATTTTATTCCATTTTGCATGCTTGTTCATTTTATTAACTATGTGATCATGACAACACATACATAACAAATAAACCATGAAATATAGACAGAAATAAAATAAGAAGGAATGACCAAGAGATTATATTGGTTAGCTTATCTAGCGGTTTTGATAAGATATCCTTGACATAGGGAAAATCACCATGAACCCGGTGGTTCGTGTTTTGTAGCTCCCACCTATCCACCGTTGTATATTCTTGCATCGGTTTCGCCTCGGCTTCGGTATTTGAACCATCTCCTCTGGCTTGGGAGATCCTCCATTACATGGGTTTACATTAAAGAAACCATGGGCACGCATTCCCTATATTTTATTGGAAGAAGGATCGCAGGACAAGAAATTTAAATTAAATAAATTAAAATGAAACCATACACATACAAAGGGTCTTTGGTCTAGCTCATGATCATCCATAGCATGCAACGACATTTACGCAAATTTAGTATTCAAATTCTTTTAATCGTTCTTTCATTTAAGATAAGTCGTGCTCGAATTCAATTAATTATGATCTTATAATTAATCAATTCATTATCTTGAATTCAATTTTGAATTTCCTTGAGATTATTCTCATCCATATTCCTTATATGAGTCTTTGTACATTGTATGAAACTTTGTGAAATTCCATTTCTAGAAAGTACACGGAATTTAGTTTATAATTACACGGCGTGTATTTCTTTTCACTCTTTATCCAAAGTACACGCTGGGGTATTTGGTGTGTTTTCTGTATTTTGGAAATTTTGGAGTACATGGCGTGTAGATAAATCATACATGGTGTGTACTTCCTTGTTACGTGGTAACCATCTCGGTGATCCTGTGTACGCGGTATGCGGCTTATCCTTGTACACGGTTTCACCCGGGCCGGAACAGACTACACGGCATGTTGCTCCAACATACACACTGTGTATTCCGATTTCCACGCGCAGATCAGTTCTGGTCAACACGGCGTGATTAATACTTAGGAATATTCAATTCACACGACGTGGTTTAGCGGACCAGTGCCAGTTTGTTGAACCTAAGTACATGGCATGTAGTTTTAATTACATGTCGTGTAATCCCGTTTTGTACAGACCAAAAGAGCGACTACTCCGGATTAGTTCCTCATTTTTATTTTAATAAAAATTCAAATTAAAAGGTCGTTTCTAAGACGTGAATTGAGAAATGAAGGGGGAAGAACAGATCTTGTTTATTCATATTTATATAACGATTTATTTCGAATTGCATCAATTATAAATGCCTAAATTATCAACGAAAATAAAATAACTATAATCAACTTTGTAACCTTGATCTAATACCATTTAAAGGATCCGGGCACAGCGGAAGCGCGTTTGTGGATGTGAGCACTTGGATTTTTGTCATTAACAATGATCAATATGCGATCAATAAGATGATAAACACCAGTCTCCATGGATCGAATCACAACAATGGACAAAGAAAAGAAAAGTCCCGGAACAACAAAGTAGGATCATTCGATGATGATTATAATTAATTTAATCAATTGAAAAGAAATAACTTTTGGGTGTTCTTTCTTCATTGATGTTCTTGATCACGTTCCGATGTGATTTGTCATTGCGTCACAGAAGCCAAGTGTAGAATTCCTCTAGCGGTGATCCACACGTGTACCTCGTATCTCAGGACGTCGTCAAAGGAGTCTCCTGGTGCTAGCGTGGAGAAACCATTGGTTGCGTTGTCCACCTTAGATCGTCTTGATCCGATGGAAGATTATATCTATCGGTATTGAGAATGTTCTTAGAGGAAGAGGTTCTTTTGGTCTTGAAATAATTCTCCAGAGTTGTTGTGTACAACGATTCTCTTGTGTGTCAGGAAAGAGTTGGTGTTGTGAGGATATTTATAATCAGGTTTGAAGTTGTAGAGTTATGACAATAAATAACTGTGTTATGAATTTTATTTATTTCATTGACTCTTATTTAAAAACACATGTTGAATAATTAATTCCATGACATGCGCCCACACTGATTATAATAATTATCATTTAAAACAATATTATATTCTCAAAATTCCGACTGAAAAAACTACATGGCGTGTAGTTGTTTTTATTCAAAACTACATGGAGTGTACATTCAATGTACACAATGTGTATATCTTGTTTTCATTTATTTATTTCCTTTTCATAAATAAAACTACACAATGTGTAATAATTAATACATGGCATGTACTTGTTTTCCATGAAAAACTACAGGACGTCTAATCTTTAAAACATGGCATGTATATCTTGTTTTCCATTTTATTCTTCCTCTAATAATTAAAAAGATCTAGGATTCCTTGAATAATTATTAAAACACGTATGGGAATAATCTTTATTCTACTTGAGATAATTGAAAACAATTAGTGTGTGACCCTATATGCCTCTTTCTCATTGGCATTAGGCGATCTTGCCTAAAGTCCATGATTACTGTCTAGCAACGGGTCAAGGAACCAAAGAGAAAGAAGTTTTTATCACATTGACATATCACCTCATACGAACACTTACTGTGTAATTTAATCCCATTGTCTCAATATATCATCAAGCAGGTTTCATGGCAGTGTCATAAACCGATATGCTTGATCCGTCGTTCTTTGACTACCTGAAATAAACTCTTCGTTCACAACATGGCTATGGAATTTAATGCGACAGTTCTATTTCAATCAAAGGGCCGAGATGTCAACTTCCATAAATGGAAGGGAAGAATACTTCCTCGACTTATCCATTAACAACATGTCACTCGTGACGCACCAAAAGTACCCTACTTCCCGCCAACTGTTTGCATGATAGTTTTCGTCAGTAAATCTAAGTGCGTGAGTCATGCCATGAGTTAATGATAATATTCCAGTCTAAGGACCATTACACACGCTCGTAGATAGCAATGTCCGATGACACCAAGACATGTGCAATTGCTACCGGCGGGTCTGTTCTCATAATCTCCCATATTGGAGATTACCAAGTGCTAACTCCATGAGAGAGAGTCTCGTCTTCTTACGATTACTCGCACATGACGGTCTGTATACTATGTTTCCTATCATAATATGTCATCAAACTATATAACTTTATTTAAGAATAATGTTTTAGCATTTCAAGGTTCTCATCATAGCGGGGATCTTCCATTACCTTATCAATGCAACAAATTTTCCAGGACATTATTATATTATAGTCATGGAGAACAATGAACAATATATAATAAGTGAACATTCATGTAATCAAAGTAACAAATAGTTGTTTCTCAGGACACCAACCTTTACAGGTTGTAGATATTTAAAAATTCATCGTTTCGTGATTTTTGGTGCCAAAATATTACACGAAAGGGATGGATGAAAAAGAATGCCGGCACGCTGCCTCGCGGAGCACCAACGCGAAGCACCACCGCGAAGCACCGCGGGCAGCGCGGTCTCACGAAGCTCCAAAGGCGGTAACTCCCCGCGAATTCATTTGACGTTCACGAGCCCGTCGCGAAGCTCCAAAGGTAGTAACTCTCCACAAACGCATTTGACGTTCGCGAGCCCTCCGCGAAGCTCCAGAGGCTGTAACTCTCCGCGAACGCATTTGACGTTCGCGAGCGCGCTGCGAAGCACCTGAGGCGGCGTGTGAGTTCTGCTTCGCGGCGCCCCATCCCTATAAATACTGGACCCCCCCTGAGTCCCAGGGATGGACAATCCGACCTTTCGGTTTCTCCTCTCCCAAATTGCGAAGCACTCTTTTCCCCATGAATCATGAGCTCCGCGAGGTACTTTCACTTCGCAAGACGCCTTTGCTTTGTCTCGTTTTGAGCCCCTCTTCCGAGAGGGATGCCCTTCGCGAAGCTCAAGGGCATTCGCGAAGGAAGGGGATTCTCAAGGGAACCCGGGAAGCCGCGGAGCACTTATGATTCGCAAAACACCCAACCCATACTAGTGATCCCTATGCTAAGTCAGGATCACTACACATCGCGAAGCACACTGCTTTTCAGGACCCTGCTTCGCGAGGCACCTCTTCTTCACAAGGCATTGCTCCGCGAACACTGTTCCACTTCGCAGAGCACCTACCACTCACACCTACACCCCATGCTAAGGCCAAGGAACTCCACTCCGCGAAGCACACTCCTTTGCTTAGAAATCCCTCTTCCCGTGCGACCCTCCAGGTTTGCACGATGTGATTTCAAAGTCCCATGGACAATACCACCCGTGGCGTTGCTTCTCCTAATGCCTCTTCGCATAGGCATGCTAACGGCTATTGATTCTTCGCATATCCACACTAACGTGGACCCCTTGATGGTTCGTTCCACAACCCCCTTGACCATGGCCTTACTGGTGCCTTCCCTTCCCCAAGGACCAGAGGGTACGGGTTATGTAAGTCCTAGGGGTGCGGAGTGAACCCACCTCGTCTGAGCTGTAGGATGTTAAACTGCTAAGCACCACGTCCTCAACACATGACGTTAAACTGTGACCTGACCTCATCCCTCTTATGAAGGGTCCCCCCCAGCTCAAACATTTTTTACACCACTCGTCTCCACAAGAATGGAATCACCCAACCACAAGGGATGATATCCTCCTTATTGGAGTGGTGTATGTTCTCAGGAGAAGGGTGACCCTAGTTCCCCAACGGATAGCTGCACCTCTGCATCTCTGTACTTCCCCACTATCAAGGTCAGTGGAGGGCGTGATAGGGAACGAGGCACCTCCCATCATTGGTCCCAAATTCCTCTTCCTCTACGCTTTGTCGCACTAGGGGCCTCCATCCTAGAGTAAGTCCCAGCACCATGGGCCACCTAACGCGTAAGCCCCTCTTCGCTTCTCACGGACGCACCCATCGCGACGTGATCGTCAGGTCCTTGCAACCTCTTGTTTCTCACACCGAGCATGACTCACGTGGGCTTAGAGTGAGCACCGACCCTGAACCCCACCCATAGCGAACTACGAGGACTTTGATCCATGTCAAGGCATGGTACGTAGGAAGCCTCCATGAGGTTCAAGCCACATGGCTTGGTCGTTCATTCACGTCGAGTTTCACCCTCGTCCAGCATGACGTTAAACTGTATGCCCCCTTGTCCCACATGACATTAAACTGCACATCCATTCCATATCAAACTATGAGGACTTTGATCCATGTCAAGGCATGGTACGTAGGAAGCCTCCATGAGGTTCAATCCACATGGCTCGGTCGTTCATTCACGTCGAGTTTCGCCCTCGTCCAGCATGACGTAAAACTGTATCCCCCCTTGTCCCGCATGAAATTAAACTGTGCACCCATTCCACAATCCGAACTACGAGGTCTTTGATCCATGTCAAGGCATGGTACGTAGGAAGCCTCCCTGAGGTTCAATCCCACCGGTCATTTCTTCACGTCGGGTCCCATCCCCGTCCAGCATGACGTTAAACTGCATCCCGGTCCGACGGCAAGCCGTTGTGACTCATCCCTTCCGAAATATGAGGACTTTGATCCATGTCATGGCATGGTACGTAGGAAGCCTTCACGAGGTTCAAGCCCACCCATCATCCAATTCACGTCGAGTTCTACCCACTTCCAGCACGACGTTAAACTGCAATTCCAGTCCGACGGTAATCCGTTGTGACTAACCCGAACTACGAGGTCTTTGATCCATGTCAAGGCATGGTACGTAGGAAGCCTCTATGAGGTTCAAACCCACCATCCGGTCATTCCAACTTCATTCACGATGGTTCACCCCCGTCCCACATGACGTTAAACTGTATTCCACAATTTGAACTACGGGGACTTTGATCCATGTCAAGGCATGGTACGTAGGAAGCCTTCCAGAGGTTCAACCCCAACAATCATTGGCCCAAACCGTCTCCTATTCGGTGTGCCAGGCCCCCAATTTTTTAAGCCCACTTCCCATTGGACCGAGGTCCCTCATTTATGTCGGTTCACCGACACCCAATGCTCGTCGTTTATTCACGTCAGGGTTCACTATCATCCCGCATGATGTTAAACTGTATTCCCCAACCTGAACTACGGGGTCATTGATCCATGTCAAGGCATGGTACGTAGGAAGCCTCCCCGAGGTTCAATCCCATCTCTCATCGGACCAAGGTCCACCTTCACGTCGGTACGCTGACGATTCCCATCGGACCAAGGTCCACCTTCACGTCGGTACGCTGACGATGCCCATCGGACCAAGGTCCACCTTCACGTTGGTTCGCTGACGACATTCATCGGGCCAAGGTCCACCTTCACATCGGTTTACCGGCACCATCCCGAACTACGCGGACTTTGATTCCCTGCCATGGGGATACGTAGGAGGCCTCTTCAAGGCTCAAGCCCAACTCCACCGTCGCCCCTTGCGATGGTCCCATTTCACTCCCCCTCCACTCCATTCATCCACCTATCACCTATCCCGATTATCGCCCGGACCATCATATCTCAGTGAGACCATGTCGATATGCTCCTCTTCACATCCTCCCATGGGCTGGCCCCGGTATCAGCATCCCTTCAAGGGAAATCCCTTAATCTGATCTATCCTAGATAATGCTCTGATTGGGTTGACCTGTCTCCGCTGGACGTTAAACTCGCGGCGTACCCTGTGTCAAACACGGGAAGTTTAGGAAAACCTCAGATATGTGTCTATGACATATAATTCCTCGCGCTCGATGTGGGATGCCTCGGGCTTCCACGCCCTCGAGAAGCCCTGTGACCAGGGATAATAGACAGACATGCCAGGTTCCCCAGCATCCAGACACGCTACTGATGCCTCAACGTGACTACTCCTCTGACTGAAGGTTGTTGCCCTGACTGGACCCTTTGGAATGTCCCGAAAGAAGCTGTGTAATTAACCAGCGTCCATGGAAACATGGCACTAGGAAGAGTTTCACGAACTACGTATTAAATCTATGAGGGAGACCCGGACTAGGTGACGAGTTCTAAGGAGGAATCCACAGGAGGAAGAACCGACATACCATCATCCTGTTTCGATCACGGAGTAGACGTCCCTGAATAAGGAGCGAATGCGGCCCGCCTTTGGAAAGCGGGAATGCGGGGCAACAAGCGCCGCGCGTCCTTCCTCCGCGGACGGACGGGTGCGCACGCCCCGGCGAAAGCTTCGGAAACAAAAATGGTGAACCCAACGTGAAATTATTCTCCTCAATATGGAGATTAGTAGCGTTCGAGACACCAGTAGATTGACATGTCACCGGATCCAGATATCCAGCACCTGGTCCCGCTAAGAAAATAGAGGGCCTATCGTGAAACTCACTGGAAGTCAGGGCAGTAGAACGTGGGGAACTCCATTCTGCAGCGTGTTGGCGTGGATCCTTCTTATAGACGTGGAGAATGGAAGGACGCTGGGGCACTAGTTGTCAATCCTTTTCCCTCTCAGTGCTGATGAGTTGATCCCTTCGTTTCTCAGGAACTAGTTTGCTGTTACAGAGATGCGATCACCGCCCGCTAGCCTACGCAGAGGCAGGGGCAACATCGCCATAGCCACCCCACATGGCGCCGCTACTGCCACGACGGCCGCCACACCGTGGAATACGGGGATCCCACGTCCCTTTTCCCCATCAGAGGTCATCCGACGAAGGTTGATCAACAACCTCGTGCGTAGGTACGAGGAGAAAGGGGTCATCCCAACTAGGGATATGGCCCGACTAGACCTGGAGGCCTCCAGGCCCCGCCGTCAACGCTGCCCTAACAGGCCGTGCAGGGAGCCCCTGCTCCCAACCCCAACGTTCAACCGTTTCGGGAGCCTGTCCCCGGAACGCCATGATGACTCCTCGCCTTACACCGAAGAGGCGGGCACCGTCCGGCTCAGCCCGCTCCGGGTCCCGACCCAAGGGCTCCAGGCGAGAGCTCCCACCCGGCTGTGTCAGCACCGCCGTCCGAATCCACAGGAAGAGCAAGCAGGCTACGTCCCTACACCACCTGCACCAGCCCGCCTGACCCGACGTCAGCGTCGGGCCCGGGCTGAGGACGGTCGCCCAGCCGCATCGACGTCGACAACTACAGTGGCCTGAGCCACCGCCGACGTGCATCATGATGCCCCTGCATACACTAAGCAGAGGCACTCCTTCACCCGACCATGATCGAGACCCCAACCGCCCCACGGGCAGGCTAGGTTGACTCTCCGGGTTGCAGGCCCAAGTGGTGATCGCCGCGAACTAACCCGCGGTGATGTCACCCCGTATGGAGGCCCTCCCTGTACCACTACTTCACAGAGCATGGGCCTTACCCACTCCGAAGTTCGTCATGGAGGTATGCCTCGCGCTACCCCCATCCCGAAGGAAGACCTGCCCCGCGGCAGTGATGCTCAGCGCGGAAACCTTTCCCGCACCCACTATACAGTGTATGGAGTCCATCCTCCTACCCCCGACCGCCGATCTGAAGGCACCGTCCATCCGGTCCTTCTTCAACGTGGGGGCCCTCCCTACGTCCTCTCTGCGACCGGCGAAGGTCCTCCTCGCCCCAACAACTCGAGGAGTGAAGGTCAGCCTCGCTCTGCCCGCATCGACCATGGACGTCCTCCCCATGCTCCTGCCGATTCCAACAGAGGCTCCTCCCACATGGGTGTTGTTCATGGAGGTCCTCCCCATGTACCCTTCGATATTTGCCCCGGTGCCCCTCGCACCCCGGCTATCTCGAGCAGGGGTCCTCTCCGCCACGGTGCCACCACCACCCCGAGACTGCTTGGTAGGAATCAACCCTGTCCCGAAGATCCACCCCGGGGTAGGACAGCGGGTCGTCGCCGCCACAAGAAGAATCCTGCGAAGGCCCGGGTAGAGATCAAACCTGCCCGCTTTTCCGACTCTGAAGCAGAATGCGACTCCACGATGGAACCTTCTCCCCGCTCCTCTGTATCAAGGAATGGGGCAGGAAACAGACACATTAGCCTCATTCTACCGGAATATGAGGTCCACCAGATTCCCAACTCTCTCTGCAGGTACATCCAGGAGGATGAAATCTTGGGAATTCCGCAGGTCTCGACCGCGCAATCACCGCCATCATCACCAGAAGCTCCCTCTACCTCTACCAGAGATCACGAAGAGTTCTTTTGGGGGCCAACGGCGGTAGAACGACGACACGACCTGTCACCGGTAGCCGTGACTCCTGTTCCAGAAGCTGTGGCTATCAGCCAGTCATATCGTGACATCTTGGCCAGGTCACCTCACTCTTCGGAGGATGGCCCGGAATTTGGCGGCCATTCAGCTCACTCGCCGTATTCTCTGCCGCTGAGTTTACTATCCCAGAGGTCCGCCTCGTTACCGCTACCGGTCCCTCATCCGCCCCCGGTTGATGAGTGGGGCAACACAGGGCCAGACCCTGAGTCCGAACCCAGGAGCTTCTGGAGTATTCTTGCAACGGATTACTTCCCGGAGAAGTTCTGGCCGACGACGGCGCTGAATTTTTGCATACCAGAGTCCCTTACCCGTGAAGAAGTGGGGTGTTTCTGTCTAACCCTATGGGAGACACACTTCCTCCTCCGTTACGAATGGGTGGTGTACCCCAGAAGTCGAGAGCACTTCGAAGAAATCGGCGAGCAGTGACGCCTGATCGATGGGGCCGCACTTCTTGTGGCCTAGCACCCTGAGTCGCCAGGCCGCTAGGGCTCCCTTCAACAAAAATGTGTTCAGAGTCTTAAAGCACTCTGAAGGATCGTCATGGAAGCTACCCCCCATGTGCAAGTCCGTGGATGGGGACACTATGCCTCTCTCCTCTTCGACCCTATCCGATGGCAGCCCGATTCATTATATGACATCGAGGACATGCCCTTGAGAGGAGTCGCGGTCCGCATGGTCGACATTGTGGAAAAGTAAGATGAGCTTGAATTTCATGATGGAGACTTGCCCCCCGAGGACGTACCACCAATGCTGGACCCGTCAGGGAGGGTTACCCGTCAACAGAGGAACCTGCTAGGCCTCCCCGTACCCACCGAGTCACTGGTACTCGGTCGAAATACCGGAAAGGTTAAAGAGAACTTCGGAACTGTCAAGCACTCTGATCTGTCTGCCTCTGTGCAGAAAACGGGCGAAGATCCCGAGAAGTCCACGTTACGCCAGCTGCTTGCTGAGCAGAAGAGGCTGGTTGACGAACTCATGGCTGAGCGCACCGCAGAGCGGCGACTGGACTGTGGTGATCCCAGGCTGGGGCAGCAGGGGCAGGAACAAGTCCCCCCCAGTGAGATGCCTCCGGGAAACCCTGATCATGCTACTTCTGCAGACAGGGAAGAAGTCGGAACCTATGGAAAGAGGGCGCGATACGTTTCGCCAAACCCCCCCGAGCGACGGGGCAATCTGAAGAACCCGGCCCGAGTTCCCCCGGTCACCCCGCAGGTCGTTCCGCCAGTTGATCCATGAGAAGACAAAGCAGTCTACCATGTTGAAGAACCTGGAAATGCACTTGTGGTTAGGGACCCCCGTCAAGACAGGGACCCCCACCCGGATGATCTTATTGCGGCACTCACAGCCCGCCTCGAAGCGTTGGAAATGCGGCAGGTGGCGGTCCCACCAGATGGCAAGCCTTAACCCGCATGGGTGGATGATATGCCCGCACCTCTGGGTTTGGGGAACCCCACTTTCTCACCCTTCAACAGGACAGGGGACCCACCACAGCACTTGGAACATTTTTCTTCCAGGTGTGGCCCCATGCTGGGGACCCCGACTCAGCAAGAAGCCGCCAAGCTCCGATGTTTTGTACAGATATTGGAAGGTCCGTCATTCTTCTGGTACAGCCAGCTCCCTATCAAGTCAGTGACCAGTTGGGAGGATCTTCGCCGGCAGTTCTTATACCAGTTCAGCTCCACTACGCGGAAGACCAGCATTGCAGACCTCTTCAAGTGCAAGAAGAGGCCTGATGAGCGGGTTGCATATTTCATCGCCTGGTGGAAGGGACTTACGTATTCCCTCGATATGCTGCTGACTCAGGAGAAATTACTGACAATGTGTGTGGGGAACGTCAAGACAGAGTTGGTACCCTCCCTTATTACCCAGAACTACCCTAGAGGGTTCAGAGATTTCTCAGATAAGGCTCAGCACCTTGAGGAAGCCCTGCAATAGGCTAGTCAGGCACGTTTGTTGCCCCCTATGATCCCAGCCAGGAGGACCGCCAGGGATGAAACTGCCTCGGTGGCCCAAATAGAAGCCCCGAGGAAGCTAGAGTTACTTCCAGTGGCACCATCCCCGCAACCCCGCAGAGGTCCTCCACCTCAAGCACATGCTCCTGCCCAGCAGCGACCGCCTCAGAACCGACAGGTTCCCCCGCGCAATGCGCCACTGCCACCTAGGTGAGACAATCAGGCGCCTCCTCCTCGGCAGGCCCCTCCGTCCCCTCGTCAAGGCCAGGCCCCCAGGGCCCCCTATCCAGAAAGAAGGCACCAGACTTATTCATTCAACGAAAATCAGATCCCTGGATACTTCTGAAGTGCTCTAGAGCAAGGGATTGTGCGCCTGCCCGAGTGCAGAAGGCCGGTAGAGGCGAATCTCACCGATCACCACAATTAGTGCCCTTATCATCGAATTCCAGGGCACACCCTCAAGAAATTCTATGTGTTCAAAGACTGGCTTGAAGACTAGGTCAACAACAACATAGTCAAGTTGGGCCCGACACCAGCACAAGTGGAGGGTGTCTTTGCAGGATCAGAGATCGGCTGCGACAGCTAAGGCGAGTGGCAGCAGGTCCCCAGCCGCGGATCCCTGAAATACAACGACTGGATGGCTCGATAAACTGTCGTCCATGCCCATTGTATCATCCAGGCACGCCTGAAGCAGCCGGAACCTTCAGAAGAATTAGCTGGTACCCCCGCATCGTCTTCACAGTCGACCTATTCCCAAAAGGGAAAGCAGCGGCGACGCAAGAAGAAGCAACGCGCACCGCCGTTGTCGTTGTCATCCCGCACTCTCGGAGACTTTATGCCCCCTGAAATGAGGATTCCTCCCAGAATCCCCCCAGTAGTGGATGACTGCTCGAGCGACAGCCAAGGGTACACTTCGGTTAACACCATGGAGCTAGTAAAGCCCTATATGACTCCCGACGAGGGGGAATGCCAGGCGAACCTCCCCAACGTTTCCAGCCGATGTCAACGTCAGCAGAATCGCAACCACGCCGTTCATCAAGGTACGTGAGCATGCACTTTCATTCAAGACGTGCACGCTACTGAGACCAGGCATCAGGCTCAGCGCAGAGCTCAGCATGCGAAACCCCATCTAACGCCCTCGGCTCTACCTCCACTACCGTTCGTGCTACTAGATCAGGGAGAGATGACTCATTCGTATCACAGTCAGTCTTTACCAGCTACAGGCCAGCCTCTGCTGTCCAATCCTAGTCCGACGACTACTCTCCAGGATTCTACTAGTAGGCAGCAAGATGTGCCCAGTACTAGCTGATCGCCGGTTCAACCAGAAGGACCCGCTATGCCTTCAAACGCCGACCGACGTCCTGTAAGAAGAGGGTCGCGTTTGGCACGAAAGTATGATGTCCTGAAGCACCTGGCCGGAATTCCGGCGAGGCTCTCCATCCTTGAGGCCCTTCATCTGTCATCCGAAATGCGCGAGGCACTTTCCGAGGACCTAAGGTGCCCCCTCCAGTTTGAGACGGAGGTAGCAGCTGCAGAAGCCTTCCATACCGAGATGATTGAAAACGCCGAATGTCAGGCGGTTATCCCGTTCTCCGGTGAAGATGAGGACCCTCCTATACAGGGGCACATTCGCCCGCTGTACATCACTGGCCACTTCAACGGCATGGAAGTCCGCTGCTGCCTCGTTGACACGGTTTCCAGAATCAATCTAATTCCGACCCGGACGCTGCGAAAGCTAGGTCTGTCTGATGGTGATTTAACTCCCTCTGACCTCAGGATCCAGGGGAACGACAGGACCGAGCAAACCCCAATCGGCAAGATCCGCCTGAAGACTCAGTTCTGTGGCTTAATTTCCAGCACCGAGTTCATAGTCATCTCTCAGGACACCACCTAGAATGCATTGATGGGTAGGCCATGGCTCCATCTTCATGCAGTGGTCCCTTCGTCGTATCATCAGTGCCTCAAGTACTCGCTCAACGGTCGAGTGGGCGTGCTCCAAGGAGACGCGTCCCCTTTCGCTTCTTGTGAGGCCTACTATCTGGATGTGGGTTATTACAAAAGTAAGGATAAACAAATCCTAGTGAGTGAGGATGAACCCGCCCCGGTCACAAGTGATCCCTAGGAAAGCATGGATTATGCCTACATCCTCCTGATCCACCGGTTGGAGGCCACAACCCCCGACATGGGGCAATGTTTTGTTGTTTCGAGTACGCAAGGAAGGAATGTTCCCATGTCCAAGCGACGGTGGAAAATCGCCTCGTATTCCTACATCAACCAGGCTCAGGTCATCCCGGAATCTCCTACCCCTGTACGGTACCGAAATGTCAAACTTATGACAACGGCGGTACGCCATACGTGTCTCTTCTGTCGGGCTGGAATCCACTGGCTCGGGCCGACACGTCACCAATGCTTTGATATTATCAAACGTGGTCCCTTAGGCCGAAGGCCAGATGGGATAGGATCGACTACCTTCATTGATATGGTCTCAATGGTGAGTGAGTCTCCTGATGATATGACCACAGCTGCCCAGGCCGACACCAATTGCCCCTCGGGTTTTGATAGCCCAGAAGCATCTCCCATCGCGGGATGTCCCCCCATGGATGGGGAGGAAGACCTAAAGGATGCTCCCCCCCCCCCCGCCGCCCTTGAAGAAGGCGTCTCTACCACGGTTGATGAACTAGTATAGGTGAACCTTGGTAGCGAGGCAGATCCGAAACCCACATTGATCAGTGTAGCCATGTCCCCCGAGGAGCGGCAACAGTACGTAGACTTCCTCAAACAACACCGTGACGTGTTTTCCTGGAGTTACAATGAGATGCCAGGGCTAGATCCCCAGGTAGCCGTTCACCGTCTGGGCCTCCCGGCAAAACATCGTGGGTTTAAGCAGCCTCCCAGGAAGATGCACCCTTCTCATGGTGCTATGGTTGAGGCCGAAGTTGACAAGATTATCAAATCCAACATCGTTAAGGAAGTCCAGTACCCCAAGTGGCTTTCCAACATTGTGCCAATCAGGAAGATGAACGGGCAGATCAGAGTCTGCATCGACTTCCGCGATCTCAATCGCCACTGCCCAAAGGATGACTTCCCACTCCCGTTGATAGAGTTATTGATTGACGCCATGGCCGGGTTCCAAGCTCTCTCATTTATGGATGGGTATTCTGGGTACAACCAGATCCGGATGGCCCC
Organism: Viscum album; assembly: GCA_963277665.1. Lineage (NCBI taxonomy): Eukaryota > Viridiplantae > Streptophyta > Magnoliopsida > Santalales > Viscaceae > Viscum > Viscum album. The sequence goes on along the minus strand of OY728155.1, from coordinate 633,956,930 downwards.
TGAAGACGAGGAGTCCACTGCCTTCAGGGCTCCCCAAGGTACCTTTTGCTACCAGGTTATGCCATTCGGTTTGAAAAACGCAGGTGCCACTTATCAGAGGTCCATGCACCGCATATTCAAACCGATCATCAGGACATTGGTGGAATGCTACGTGGATGACCTCGTAGTCAAATCACGTCAGCTCCAGGACCATCTCAAAGACCTTGAGAAAGTGTTCGGTTTCCTCCGTTCCTGTCACCTAAAGAAGAACCCGTTGAAGTGTTCCTTCGGGGTCACCTCTGGGAAGTTTCTGGGATTTATTGTCAGATACCGAGGTATCGAGATCGACCCGGAGAAGATCAAGGCCATCAACCAAATGCCTCCCCCAAGCAACATTCGGGAACTCCGAGGCCTTCAAGGCCACTTAGCCTACATACGCCGATTCATCGCGAATCTGGCAGGAAAGTGTAAGCCCTTTTCCCGGCTCATGAAGAAGGGCGCCGCCTACGAATGGGATGAGGAGTGTCAGACCGCCTTTGAGGAAATAAAGAAGTATATGCTCCAACCTCCGATATTGATGCCACCAGTCTCCGAAAAGCCGTTGGGCCTTTATGTGACCACACTGGAGAGATCCCTCGGTGCGCTGCTCGCCCATAAGAATAACGAGGGTACTAAGAACAGTCTCTACTATCTCAGCCGCATGCTTCTCCATACGGAGGTTAGATACTCCCCCATCGAAATGAGCTTCCTTGCGCTCGTCTATGCCGTGCAGAAGTTGCGACATTACCTGCAGCACCATGAGGTGCAATTGGTCTCCCGGGTAGACCCACTGAAGTACATCCTGAACCGCCCCATGATGACTGGCCGACTAGCACGGTGGGCAGTGATTCTCCAGCATTTTGATATCAGGTTTATACCTCAGAAGGCCATTAAGGGACAGGCGTTGGCAGAATTTTTAGCTGCCCATCCAACCTCCACGGACCAATCCATGGACTTGGATTTCCCTGATGAGACGATCCTCTCAATCGATCATGTTGTACCGTGTTGGAAAATGCATTTCGACGGCGCCTCTCGGAGCCCCACCGGTAGGAGGCTCAACGATCCCAAGCTCAACAGAGTGGGCCTGGGTATTGTCTTCATTACCCCGGCGCAGGCCATCCTACCATACTCGTTCCTGTTGTCATAAGGTTGTACGAACAATGAGGCAGAGTACTAGGCTCTCATCACCGGCCTCGAGTTGGACCTTGAGATCCATGTGCCCCATCTACATGTGAATGGAGATTCCGAGCTAGTAATCAAACAGGTTAATGGCGACTACGTCGTTAGGAAGCCGGAGCTCGCGCCATTGCTGGAGTACACCCTCCACCTAATGGCCCAGTTCTCTTCTCGACCAGAGGTTACCCATGTCCCACGGTCACAGAACGGTCAAGAAGACGCCTTGGATTGCTTGGCCGCATCGCTCGTAGAATCCGAGCAAGATGATTTAATCATACATGTGGCACACCGGAGAGTCATTGACCCCATCACCCAAGAGGAAAATGATGGCCTGCGGGTAGGTCATCTCACCGCCGGACCCTCCACGTCAGGGGTCCCGGGTTCGTCAGACACAGTGGTTGAAGCCACTCCTGACTGGAGGGCACCTTTTGTTGAGTATCTCCAAAATGGTCGCCTCCCGGACAACCAGGCCGAGCACGAGCGAATCCGACACCGCGCGCTGCAATTTACCCTCCAGAGCGGCCCCAGTCTTGAACAAATCCTTTATAAGCGGAGTTTCAATGGTGTCCTCCTCCGTTGCATCCAAGGAGTAGAGATACCTCATGTTATGCAAGAGGTTCACGCCTGTTACTGTGGCGCCCATCAAGCTGGGCCAAAGTTGTCCCATCAGATCCGGAGGATGGGGTACTTCTGGCCCTCTATGATCCACGATTATATTGGATATGAAAAGAGATGCCACGCGTGCCAAGTTCACGCCAACTTCCTGCATCGGCTGCCAGAGCCCCTCCACCCCACCAAGTACTCTTGGCCATTTGTGGTATGGGGACTTGATGTAGTGGGACCGTATCCACCACCAACAACCCGCCAGTGTAGGTTCATCCTGACTGCTACAAATTTCTTCTCCAAGTGGGCGAAAGTGGTTCCGCTCAAAGAGGTCAAGGCCCATTCCATCGTTGACTTTGTGAGCTCCAACATTATCCACCGGTTTGGGGTCCCTCATGCCGTCCTCACCGATAACAAAACCAACTTCCGAGCGGCTGAATTGAAGAAATTGTACGCTAAGTACGATATCCGGTCGAACCATACCTCCCACTACTACACGCAGGAAAATTGACAGATCGAGGCGTTTAACAAAACACTCTCTAACATTCTGCATAAGATGGTTGGCCAGAACAAGAAAAGTTGGCCGTACAAGATCCCCAACGCCCTCTGGGCTTACCGGACGATGACTCGCAACTCTACCCAGGTGACCCCATTTTCCCTGGTGTATGGAGCTGAGGCCGTCCTACCCATTGAGATCCACCTGCCATCGTTACACACTGCAGTTTTTGATCACCAGACATCAGATGAGGTAGCTGAGATCCGTCTAGCTAAATTGGAAGCACTGGACGAGAACCGGCTTCGTGCCCTGCACAATCTGGAAAGGAATCAGGATAAGATAGTGAGGGACTTCAACAAGAAGGTTCGTCTCTGCTCTTTCCTACAGGGCGACCTGGTACTGGCCCTTCAAGCACCAATGAATCCCGGTAGGAAACCGCCCAAATTAGAACCCAAATGGGAAGGTCCTTATATTGTCCATAAGGTTTACCACAATAGATCATACTCCTTGGTGACCACGGATAGAGAGCGTATAACCCCTCCCACCAATGCCAAGTTCCTTAAGCGATACTTTGGCTAGGGAAAAAGGGTTCTGCATGACCCTACACTACATGTTGGTCCTGCACGACCTTAAACTGCATCTTCGTCCTGCAAGACGATAAACTATGAAACGGTCCCGCATGACCTTAAACTGCACATTATGGTCCAACATGACCCTAAACTATAATATCCTGCACGACCTTAAACTGAATCTTCATCCTATAAGACAATAAACTACAAAATAGTCTGAGTTCTATGACTTTAAACTAAGATCTCCCCCGTCCTTACTACAAGACGTTAAACTGCAAGCCAGTCAGGCCTTCCTGACTAAAGCCTAGCCTCAGGCCCCTTGGCCTCCTAGGGCCCTTGGCCCCCCGTCCTTACTGCAAGACGTTAAACTGCAAGCCTGTCAGGCCTTCCTGACCAGAGCTCAGCCTCAGGCCCCTTGGCCTCCTCGGGCCCCTGGCCCCCCGTCCTTACTGCAAGACGTTAAACTGCAAGCCAGTCAGGCCTTCTTGACCGGAGCTTAGCCTCAGGACCCTTGGCTTCCTTGGGCCCCTGGCCCCCGTCTTCACCACGATACGTTAAACCACAAGCTAGTCAGGTCTCCCTGACCGCGGTCCAGCCCCAGGCCCCTTGGTTTTTCCCCGACTTACCCTCTTGTGGGATTGTATGGTATAGTATGGGATTACGTCCTCATTCACGTCTGATTACTTGTTGTACCTTACATATCCCCAAATTAGATGCTCCTCGTCCCGCATGACGCTAAACTGCATGGACTTCAAGAACTACGTGTGGCTTGATTCCCATTTTGATGGGATACGTAGGAACGCTCAGACGCCTCATCTTGAGCCCAGCCCCAAACTTTTCTCTTCCACTATCCCCCCTAGGAATAGTTTCCTTGAAGGATCATTGTGTAGCCAAGGAGTAGGCTTTCTTAGCCCCGCTCATACAACCCCACTCACACAAGGATTGTAAGGGTCGCACCATGTGCCCACTCCTGTTCTTCTATTCCCTCCACGTCCTCACCGCATGACGCTAAACTGCATGGCCTTCAAGAACTACGTATGGATTGATTTCCATCCTAATGGGATACATATGAATGCCCGGGCATTTTGTCTGTTGGCCCACCCCAAAAGCCAAAATCTTCCCCTCGGGTCAAGACATGGAAGGGTGCACACTTTTTCCCCAACGCACATCGAGCAAGTCTCGACCCGGCTGCACATCCCCCCTGGAGATGTTTACCTCTTTCATGGATGGATACAGCTATGCTTCACCCACTCCTTGACTGGGATTCCATCATTTTTTCACACCCAAAGGGACCCCCAAGAACGGCCCGGATACTATGCCCAAGGTCTCTCCTACCGATATGGGCCAGCGCCCCCAAGGGTTTTCAAGAAACAAGCTGATACCAGTCCTGCGTTGCGAATTTGGTCAGCAGTCGACGCTCATTTGTTGCTACCATATCAGGTCACCATAGGAACGTTGTGTTTCGAACATGGTCAATAGTTTCCTGGATTTTCAGGTCCAGCCTGAGATGTCCCAGACATTGAGTGCAGTGATTTGTTTTTCCCCATCCTAAAATGACAAACATCCCCCCAGGTGGTGCTAGCAATCGGGCCCACAGCCCTGATTCCCCATAGCGGTGTACGGTGTGGTGTAGGACTACGTCCTCATTCAAGTCAGGATCATGTACCATGTCGTACGCCCTCCCTTTACGAGGCCCATCCTCAGGCCCCTTGGTCTTCTCGGGTCCCCGACCCTTTCGTCCTCATGTAAGATGTTAAACTGCAAACCAGTCAGGCCTTCCTGACTGATGCCTGACCTTAGGCCCCTTGGCCTTCTCGGGCCCCCCGGCCTAGGTCCCCTCTTACCCGGGGTGCACGGTGTGGTGTAGGACTACGTCCTAATTCACGTCGGGATCATGTACCATGCCGTATTCCCTCCCTTTACGAGGCCCAGCCTCAGGCCCCTTGGCCTTCTCGGGTCCCCGACCCTTTCATCCTCCTGTAAGACGTTAAACTGCAAACATGTCAGGCCTTCATGACTGATGCCTGACCATAGGCCCCTTGGCCTTCTCGGGCCCCCCAGACCAGGTCCCCTCTTACTCGGGGAGTACGGTGTGGTGTAGGACTACGTCCTCATTCACGTCGAGATCATGTACCATGACGTACACCCTCCCTTTACGAGGCCCAGACTCAGGCCCGTTGGCCTTCTCGGGTCCCCGACCCTTTCGTCCTCATGTAAGACGTTAAACTGCAAACCAGTCAGGCCTTCCTGACTGATTCCTGACCTTAGGCCCCTTGGCCTTCTCGGGCCCCCCGGCCCAGGTCCCCTCTTACCTGGGGTGTACGGTGTGGAGTAGGACTACGTCCTCATTCACGTCGGGATCATTTACCATGCCGTACACCCTCCCTTTACGAGGCCCAGCCTCAGGCCCCTTGACCTTCTCGGGTCCCAGACCCTTTCGTCCTCATGTAAGACGTTAAACTGCAAACCCGTCATGCCTTCCTGACTGATGCCTGACCTTAGGCCCCTTGGCCTTCTCGGGCCCCCCGGCCCAAGTCCCCTCTTACCCAGGGTGTACGGTGTGGTGTAGGACTACGTCCTCATTCATGTCGGAATCATGTTCCATGCCGTATGCACTCCGTTTACGAGGCCCAGCCTCAGGCCCCTTGTCATTCTTGTGTCCCCGACCCTTTCGTCCACATGTAAGACGTTAAACTGCAAACCAGTCAGGCCTTCCTGACTGATGCCTGACCTTGGGCCCCTTGGCCTTCTCGGGCCCCCCGGCCCAGGTCCCCTCTTACCCAGGGTGTACGGTGTGGTGTAGGACTACGTCCTCATTCACGTCAGGATCATTTACCATGCCGTACGCCCTCCCTTTACAAGGCCCAGCCTCGGGCCCCTTGGCCTTCTCGGGTCCCCGACCCTCTTCCTCATTGCAAGACATCAAACTACAAGCAGGTCAGGCCTTCATGACCAATGCCTAACCATTAGGCCCCTTGGCCTTTCCGGGCCACGGACCAGGTCCTCTCTTATAGGATTGTATGGTGTGGTGAAGGACTATGTCCTCATTCACGTCGGCTTCTTCACCATACCGCACCCCTCCCTTGTTTAGGGGTATATTACTCCCCTCCTCGTCCCGTATGACGTTAAACTACATTTGGAGAACTAAGTGTGGCTTGATTACCATCTTCATGGGATACGTAGGACCACCTGAATGTCTAGGATTCGGGTCCAACCCCATGTACCTCTCCCAACTGAGCTGTTTCATCGATCCCTTTTTGGCAGTTCACCGATGTGCCCGGGAGTACTCTGGTTTATTACCTGAAATGCCAAGCTTTACTCGGACACATCCACACCCGCTCTCCAGGCTTTGTGTATCCATGCATCAGGGCTTCCACCATCTTTCACACCTAGAGGGACCCCCAAGAATGGCCTGGACACTACGCCCAAGGGATCTCCTACCGTTACGGGCCAACGCCCCCGAGGGTTTCAGACAACAAATCGATAAAATCCCACATTGAGAATATGGTCAGCGGTCGATGCTCGTTTGTTGTTCCCATCTCAGGCTAATGCGATATGGGTGCTGTGTTTCCACCATGGTTAATAGTTTTCCTCTCTCGCCACGCCAACCCATTAGGCCCAAAATGTCGGGTGGACAATTCACTCCCTTCATCACTTTACCATGTCCAAGTGGAGTCTCGGAACTTTTGGTACATTTCCTCCGTGCCCGTCTGCGCGTTGGGGGAACAAGCCGTGTCGAAGGTGTCCTTCGGGGCTCTCTACCAACTCCCGTTTGACTCACCCCAAGTATTGCGATGAGGATACCCCCCTTGTTTCCCACACCGAGTTTAGCTCAGTGGGCTTAGGGATCGGGTTGACATCTATGCTTACTCGGGAAGTTGTCACCATCCATGGTCTGAGCACTAAGACCAAAAACTAAGATTCTCATCTGGAACTACGTTCAGCTTGATTCCTATCTTGATAGGATACATAGGAATGCCCAGACCCCTTGTCATTGGGTCTAGATTGAGTTCAGCAAATTCACCTATCTGGTCCTGCCTTCAGGACCCCGACTACGGGACCGCGTGGTGTAGTGCAGGATTATGTCCTCATTCACGTCGGGTTTTCAATAGCTGCACCACGCACACCCCCGTCCTGAGAGTTATCCCCCATATTCCTTTTCCATCATGACATTAAAAGGCACCCTCAAGAACTACATATGGCTTGATTCCCATCCTCATGGGATACGTAGGACCACCTGAATGTTTAGGATTCGGGTCCAGCCCCACCTCTTGGAGATCCCCTGATCTTCCGATCACTTAGGCCGCTTGGTCTATCCCTCTCCAGGAGGGGGATATGTAGGTATGATAAAAGGTTTCGGGCACCGTTCCCCCTTCCCCCGAGAACCCGACATCTATTGGTTACCCTCAAGTTGAGTCTCTCGACCCCTTGTAGTGGTTCACCCATGTGTTAAGAATCCTCTGGTCTAGGACCAAGATTTTCAGATTCAACTTGATCAAGTTCCATCCACTTTTCAAGCTTCATGTTCCCCTCCATTCAGGCTTCCATCACCTTTAACACCCGGAGGGACCCCCGAGAACAGCCTGGATACAACGCCCAAGGGCTGTCCTATCGTTACGGGCCAACGCCCCCGAGGGTTTTGGACAAAAAATCGATAAAATACCACGTTGCGAATACGGTCAGCCGTCGATGATCATTTGTTTGTCCCCATTCCAGGCTAACGCGACAGGATGCTGTGTTACGAACATGGTCAGCAGTAATCCTCTGTCGTCACGCCAGCCCCTTCAGCACTCGAATGTTGGTTGCATGATTCACATCATTTTCCACCCCATCATGTCCAGGTGGAATCTCGACACTTTTGGCGCTATCCCTCAGTGCACCTTTGCATGTCAGGGGGACAAAGCCGCAATATGGCGTCCTTCGGGACTCCCATGGTCTGAGCTCTAAGACCATAAACTAAGATCCATCCGGGACTACGTTCAGCTTGATTCTCATCTTCATGGGATACGTAGGACCGCCCGGACGTCCTGTCTTCGGGTACAACCCATTTGGGGAGCCGGTCTCTCCCCCTGTTTCATCTCTTACCTCTATATAGGCCCCTTGTCCTAAGGTATCCCTCTCCGGTTGGCGTACAATTTGATGTGGGATCATGTCTCCGTCAATTGTGTTTTATAACACTGCGCACATTTCCCTCCTAGCATCGTCTCTGCTACATCTGTGCTTCATGACGATAAAATGCATGCTTGGTCCTATCATATGACCCTAAACTGTGACATTATCATCCTGGCCGCACGACGAAAAACAGCACTGCATTGTGGTGACCTCGTTGTAGAGGACATCACGTTGGGTATTGGTCACGTGCCATGCCATTTGTCAACGCCCATTACGGATTGATCCTTTTGGCGACACCACGACCTACTACTCTAGGCATGTCGCTTCACAAAAAAAACCATTCACCTTAAAGAACAAACAAGACTTATCAAATTCCGCTTCTTTTAGTGGAAGGGCCACGACCGCACTCCCCCTTTTCCCCTGGCACTGGTAACTTACCGTGCCACCCTTCAGAACTACGTATGGCTTGATTCTCATCCTTATGAGATACGTAGGAGCGCCCGGGCACTTCCCCGCGGGCCCATCCTAACCTTCATGTTCGGTCCCTCGACTCGAGCATTTCCCCAGAGAATGCATGGTAAGTAGGAATTAGGTCCTCATTCATGTCGGGTTTTGTAACCACCTTACCATGTATCCCCCGCTCCCCTTACGCATCCATGGTCCGAATTCTACGACCCTAAACTAAGATCTCCCCATGGGAAAGGAATATGCTCCCTCTCTCTAATACGTCTCGTTGTCGTATTCAGATGTGTTTTGACAAAGAGCCCGAAGTGTGGGATTTTCATATGAACATTCCCCTCGTCCCATGAACTTGCTTCGTGAACTCACTATTTGGATCCTCATACTCCACATCCAAAAGGACCCTCGGACGACATGGATACTAGGCTTAAGGGATCTCCATGAATGCTGGACCTAAGGGCCCTCCAATCGTTTCAGGCCAACGTCCCTATAGATATCTGACAACATTTGTGACCTGGTCCCGTGTTTCGAACATGGTCAACGGTCAACCCTCATTTGTCTGTCTCCATCCTAGGATAACGTGACAGGATGCTGTGTTGCGAATACGGTCAGTAGTCATCCTCCATCGTCACGCCACCATCATCGTGATCTGGATCTCGAGCACCATGATTCACACATTTACACTTCCTCATGCTCAAGTGTAATTCCATCATACTCGGCTCTATCTCTTCACGCATCTAAGTGCGCTAAATGATCGTGTTAGTGTCATTGGGCCGGTATTCACCGAGCATCCCTTTGCCATAACCTGCACCTTTTTGTCAAGAAATTCCCACCACTACTGCTTGTTTCCCACACCGAGCACGACTCACGTGGGCTTAGTGGTTTTGGCAGGATGTGTACCAACATAGTCGAGCTGCTCCTCGTCCCTCATGACGTTAAACTGCGCTTCTAGAACTATGTATGGCTTGATTACCATCCTCATGGGGTACGTAGGAACGCTCAACCACTCTACTTCGGGCCCAGCCCAATCCTCACTCTGGGTCCCTCGACGTGAAGAGTATCCTCTGGGTGTATGTGGTATGATTTAGACTCAAAGTCCTCATTCACGTCAGTTTCATATCAACCGCGCCACATGCTCCCCGGGATCTTCCCTTTTATTCCACGTCCTATCGTATGACGTTAAACTATAGGAGCCCATGTGTCCTCAACGCATGACACTAAACTGCGGTTCTACCCTGAACAAGTTCAAGATGCCCCATGATCCCACTGGGAAGTGACAGATCCCCTCGCCAGAGAGACCCTGTCTGAAAGAAGGAATGATCCCTGATCAAACTGATGCGCCCATCTGGCGTACTCCCACCACGGTGGTGTAACTACCTAAGTGTTGGATTCTGTTTGGACAGACCATCACTCCATATTCCACCCTTTGCGTACCCCTTATTCGGACCCTCGTCCCCTTTCATGTCTCACGGGACCCCCTAACGGCCTGGTCTCATGCCGCATCGGCTCACCTACCATCCTGGGACAACGTTCCGAAAGACGGGTCATGTCTGGAAGGACCCCCTAACAGTATGGACGTTTGACCTATGGTCCGCCAACTGTCCTAGGCCAATGTCCCAAAGGATTGATCAACAACATTTCTGACATGGTCCTGTGTTTCGAACATGGTCAATGGTGGACCCTCATTTGTTGTCCCCATTACAGGCTAACTCAGTAAGGATACTGCTTCTCCTCCAAGGTTAACGGTTGTCCCTTATTGTCACGCCATCCCAACAGTGTTCCAAATCTTGGGTATCGTGATTCACGCTTCCCATTTTCATCTGTTTGGACCGATTTCAGCGCCCCTGGCGTTGCCTCGTTTGTGCATAAGAGCATGCTGAAGAAACAGTAATTCGACTATCCTGAAAGTTCCTTCTCCGATCAAGCCTCTCCCATCTTTCGGGAATCTGTACCGGTAATCCAAATCCTGGAGCATGGTCCCCACTCCTATGTTAGGTGGGATGAGAGGGAAACTATCTCTTGTTTCCCACATCGGGCTCGACCCACGTGGGCTTGGGGAATTGTCGTTGAACGTCCCAAAAACATTGTAGGGATGTAACAAGGAAATTTAAACAGTGGAAATCGTGCGTGCTACGGCATTGAAAGCAAATAAGAAAAACATTTGAAGCACAAAAGTACCAATAAAAGGTTTTTGGATTTGTTACAATACCCGGGGGTCGATTCCCCCCATGGACGGGTTGACACCGTCAAAAGAGTGTTGCAGATCCGCCACACGTTGGCTTGTGGCATCCAAGGCTTGCTTCTGCTTTCTTAGCTCCCGCTCCTCCTCAGCAACGGCGGGGCACAGTTCGTTAGTCCTGGATTTGGCCCTCTCTACGTCAGCTTGAACGGCAACCATCTTTCCAGAGGTCTGCCTCATATGCTCTTCTGCCTCTGCCAACTGGGCCTTCAACCATGAGACCAGCTCAGATTGTGCATCAAGAGAAACTGAAAGCTCGTCTGCCCGGGTCTGCATCTATTGGACCTCGCCTTCAGCCTCCTGGAGCTTCTTGATGCTGGTCGCCTTCCTCTGCTGCCAGCCCACGCTGATCCCACGATCATGCTCCCGGATCATCTCATCCATGAGATCTCGGATGAGTGCGGGAGGACGTTGGGAATCCACTCCACCAGCGCACAGTTTGCGCAACCGCGAGCGGAGCCTATCCATTTCAGCTAGCCATTGCGCTTGGGGGTGTCCTTGATAAAGCGCGTGATCAGATTCCACGACCAGCGGCGAACTATGCTACTGTCTTCCTCGTCGGAGGCCATTTCGTCCCAGTCTGCGCGATTGGCAGGCTCGTACACGGGATACACCCTCAGGAAATCCTCGGCAGGATCAAAATCCGGTGTTGAATCCAGTACGGAACCTGGTGCCGAAGCAGGCGTGACAAGACTGGGACCGACCGGTTGATCCTCTTCCTCGGAGTCCACTTCAATGACTTCGGGTACGGCCCTGCTGGTGGTCCCACTAGTGATGATGTGCGTCGCAGTTTGAGGATATGGGGGGACTATCGCCACCATCACCGGCATGCCCCTAGGAGAGACGCCACCGGACATCCCGACCAGTCTTGCCACAGCAGCCCAAGCCAGTCGGAGAACTGTACGACAGAGAGGGACATTAACGTTAGTTGGCAAGCATGGTCTACATGTGACAACGAGGAGACCGGTAGAGGATACTTACGGAGATCGACCTCCTGGAGCTGCTCTTGAGCCGGTACAGACGGGACCCCAAGACGAGGCCCTCCGTATTCTGTTGGAAGGTCTGGAGATTTCGGAGGAGCCACCTCGGGTGCTCTGGTCCCACCAGACGTGGAACTGGACGCAGCCGTAGGCGCAGGTTCTAAAGGTCCCGCATCATCACCCGCCGAGGGGAAAGACTGAGGACTGCGAACAAGTTCCTCCTGCATGGCTCAAACATCGGTGAGAAGTCCATAGTGACCCAAGAACAGATCGTAGGGAAAGAAGTTCGGAATGCTACCTCGAGAGCCTCCGTGAAATCGTCGGATTCTGAGCCTCGGTCTCCGACCTCGCCCTCCTCCAACGGACTCCCTCCTCCAGCCTCATCCTCCCAAGAGGAGTCCTCTGATTCTTCCGGCAAGGGGAAGCGCTCCCTCAGATCGGTAGCCGATAACTGTGGGGGAACCGTCTGATTCAACAGTACCCTCACCTAGTCTGTCATTGGGCGAGGGACACCATTGGAGTGAACGTAATCCTCCAGCTCGTCCAGGTACTGCTCTGCCTCCGCCAGAGACGCCATGAATCCAGCCCGGACTGGGCCTATGCCCGGTAATTCCATCCCAAGGCGATTCAGGTGGGCCCATATCTCAGGTGGTATGAGGAATTGCCTGTTGACATCCCAAATGTCCCATGCTTCCGGGAAGACGAAATCCTCTTCCATGTCGTTATGACGCAGCCGCTTCCCCAGATCCTGAGTAGATATCCTGCGAAATCCCCCCGGTGGATGCCCCTTCGGATGGCCCTGCTCTTCCGGAATCACCGGATCCACCGCTGCTTCCATAACCTCGGCCGGTGCGGGTCTCACTGCCATGGCAGCACCGCCACTGCGAGCGGCCCTAGCTGCCCTCCGACCCCGACCTCGAGATAGGGGAGGCCCACCGTCACCAACCCAAATAGTTGGTTGCTTCAGCATCTCCCCTGGGTAAGCAGCCTCCCAACTGATGGCATACTCCTTCACCAACCCAAAAGCGGCGTTGGATGGAGGCAATGCAATCCGCATCTTCCCATCATCTCGTGTGAACATGAACCACAACTGCCTCATCACACACGGGTGCTCCTCGTGACGCACCTCCTAGTAGGCCTGCGGGGTCAGCCGCTGGAGGCACCGGAACTGCCTCGCAAACCGATGCGGGGTGTACGGTTCGCAGATTGTATCACTATCTATCCGTGCCACCAAAACTCCACCTCGAAAGGCGAAGAGGTATGCCTGATGTTCTTCCATTCCCCGCCCGTCATTAGTAAGTATCCTCATCGGTAATGGGAAGGGGTGGAAATTAAATTCATCCGCCCTCCACACCCGATTCAACACCATCGGAACGGCTAGTTTGAACGGGAAGCTCCCGACCGCGTTCAGGATGGAGGGGCGGAAGTTTGATCCCAGCGGAAAAATGGGGTTTGGATACTCATAAATCCACCTGATATATGCTGCGATCCACCCATACAGGAGGTGGAAGGGCCCACATATCCTTGGCGGCTTCTTGCCCTCGCCAATGTGCCGTAACATTCTGTACAGTTTGGTGAGCATCGGGATCCCCAGATTGATCCGATGCCCCATGGCCAACATAGAATCCATAATAAACGAGATGGTCCGCACCCCCATGCTTGTATCCCTCACCGGTAGGATCCAACTGCAGATGAGAGTCGCGATAAATGCCGCCAGCCTGACTATCGGCTGTTGTTCAGTGCTGACACTGAAACCCCAAGTCTTCCATTGGTTGTCCTCCAAGACCCGCCAATACGAGTTCCCCTTGCCCCGTTGGGCCGCCCTTGGACAAGTTCGAGGCCTCAGAGGGAACTCTTGATTCTCTGGGAAATTCAGGAATCATTTGAACCATCTCCTAAAGTGGACATCCCTTACTGCCTCCTTGACCACTCTAGGGACAAGTGCCATCAGCGCTGACGCCAGTCATGACATTTGCTCCGTATCCTCCCACGCGCTGATGATGGGGAGGAACTCGTCATACATGGCCCCCAAGATCGGGACCCCAGAAATTTGGTGGACATTCTACAGGCTGATGCCCACCTCCCCGTGATTCAGGTGAAAGGTATTGGTCCTAGAAGACCATCGGCTCAGCAGTTCCGGCATCAGTTGCTTTGGTTGGTAAATGTGGAATTGGGAGGCCCATTCCGCCTCATACAACCCCACTCTCCTCATCTTGGCCCCGAAATACTTGCATGAGGCACCTACCCAGTAGGCCCAGGTGTAGTCGTCATTAAAATTTCCGCCCTGGCGCAAATCCCACTCATCGGACCATCCCTTCTTCGAATCCTTCAAAGCCGCCTTCAGCATGGTACGATAGAGAGGAGGTGACGTCTCCGGTTGCAGTGGCTTCCCATCAATATCGTTCACATGGTTGTAGAGGCAGTCAACGGTGACGGGTGTGAAGTTATCTTGTGCGTGACCATAGCCCGCCCTGAACCATTGGTGATGGCATGGTTTTCTCTTGAACCAGCAAGCTGGTTCGTCCCTACTCGCCTTAGGGATGAAGATGTCATCCCTCAGCCTGAAGCCGTACAATGGCAGTTTCTTGCACTGCGGATAATCCTTATGACCCTCTGATAGCAGATCTGTCAAAGAAGTGTGGTCCGAGTGGCTTCAGACCATCTCCCCCTGGCCTGGACAGTTGTCCATCTCATCCCTACGAGCAACATCTGCAAGAACCCCCAATAGAGCCTCTTGATGGGCCATTTCGATTCCGGCCCTCAGAAAAGAATTTTTTCAGCTGGATCGCGAAGCTCGACCACGAAGCTGAATCATGAAGCCAGATCACGAAGATCGGTCGCAATACCAAGCCATTAAGTCTGGCCAAGGCCGGCAAGCAGAAGTTCGCTTGGCGCGGACGCGGAGTCGGAGACCCGCGGTTCGCCGCGAAGCTCGATTCGTGGAGGGCTGTCACGGAGTACGCGGAGCTTCTCAAAGTCGAGAGCACAAAAAGACAAGGAATTCACGTGAAGACAAAAGAGGTCGACCCCCTATTTATAGGCGGCGTCCTCGGAGCATCGCGGCGCGCCTCACCCACGCAGAGCATTGCGGCGCGTCCGGATCCGTGGCCCCGGCCAGCACCGCGGGACCCCTTCGGGAAGCCACATCGCGAACCGCCGACAATTTTGGCGATTTTCCCTCATACTTCGACCCTTCACCCTCTACGTCTCCAAGTCTGATGGGGGGCATTTTTTGGCACCAAAATATTGCACGAAAGGGATGGACGAAAAAGAAGGCTGGCATGCTGCCTTGCGAAGCACCAACGCGAAGCACCACCGCGAAGCACCGCGGGCAGTGCGGTCTCGCAAAGCTCCAGAGGCGATAACTCCCCGCGAACGCATTTGAAGTTCACAAGACCGCCGCGAATCTCCAGAGGAGGTAACTCTCCGCGAACGCATTTAACATTCGCGAGCCCGCCACGGAGCTCCAGAGGCGGTAACTCTCCGCGAACGCATTTGACGTTCGCAAGCGTGCCACGAAGCACCTGAGGCGGCGCGTGAGTTATGCTTCATGGATCCCCTTCCCTATAAATACTAGACTCCCCCTGAGTCCCGGGGTCAGACAATCTGACCTTTCAGTTTCTCCTCTCCTGAATCACGAAGCACTCTTTGCCCCGGGAATCATGAGCTCCACGAGGTACTTTTACTTCACGAGACGCCTTTGCTTTGTCTCGTTTTGAGCCCCTCTTCCGAGAGGGATGCCCTTCGCGAAGCTCAAGGGAATTCGCGAAGGAAGGGGATTCCCAAGGGAACCCGGGCAGCCGCGGAGCACTTATGCTTTGTGGAACACCCAACCCATACTAGTGATCCCTATACTAAGGCAGGATCGGTACACATCGCGAAGCACACTGCTTTGCAGGACCCTCCTTCGCGAGGCACCTCTTCTTCGCAAGGCATTGCTCCGCGAACATTGTTCCACTTCGCGAAGCACCTACCACCCACACCTACGCCCCATGCTAAGGCCAAGGCACTCCACTTCGCGAAGCACACTCCTTTTCTTAGAAATCCCTCTTCCCGTGCGACCCTTCAGGTTTGCACGATGTGATTTCAAAGTCCCATGGACAATACCACCCGTGGTGTTGCATCGCCTAATTACTCTTCGCATAGTCATTATAACGTCTATTGCTTCTTCACATAGCCACGCTAACGTGGACCCCTTGATGGTTTGTTCCACAACCCCCCCTGACCATGGCCTTACTAGTGCCTTCCCTTCCCAGAGGACCAGAGGGTACCGGTTATGTAAGTCCTAGGGGTGCGGAGTGAACCCACCTCGTTCGAGCTGCAGGACGTTAAACTGCCAAGCACCACGTCATCAACACATGACGTTAAACTGTGACCCGACCTCGTGCCTCTTACGAAGGGTCCCCCCAGCTCGAACATTTTTTACACCACTTGTCTCCACAGGAATGGAATCACCGAACCACAAGGGATGATATCCTCCTTATTGGAGTGGCGTATGTTCTCAGGAGAAGGGTGACCCTAGTTCCCCAATGGATGGCTGCACCTCTGCATCTCCGTACTTCCCCACTACCAAGGTCAGTGGAGGGCGTGATAGGGAATGAGGCACCTCCCATCATTGGTCCCAAATACCTCTTCCGTTGTGATTTGTCGCAATATGGGCCTCCATACTGGAGTAAGTCCCAGCACCATGGGCCGCCTAATGCGTAAGCCCCTCTTCACTTCTCACGGACGCACCCTTCGCGACGTGATCGTCAGGTCCTTGCAACCTCTTGTTTCTCACACCGAGCATGACTCAAGTGGGCTTAGAGTGAGCACCGACCCTGACCCCCACCCATAGAGAACTACGAGGAATTTGATCCATGTCAAGGAATGGTACGTAGGAAGACTCCATGAGGTTCAAGCCACATGGCTAAGTCGTTCATTCACGTCGAGTTTCGCCCTCGTCCAGCATGACGTTAAACTGTATACCCCCTTATCCTGCATGACATTAAACTGCACATCCATTCCATAGAGAACTACGAGAACTTTGATCCATGTCAATGCATGGTACGTAGGAAGCCTCCATGAGGTTCAAGCCACATGGCTCGGTCTTTCATTCACGTCGGGTTTGGCCCTCGTCCAGCATGACGTTAAACTGTATCCCACCTTGTCCCGCATTACATTAAACTGCGCACCCATTCCATAATCCGAACTATGAGGTCTTTGATCCATGTCAATGCATGGTATGTAGGAAGCCTCCTTGAGGTTCAAGCCCACCCATAATTTCTTCACGTCAGGTCCCATCCCCGTCCAACATGACGTTAAATTGCATCCCGGTTCGACGACAAGCTGTTGTGACTCATCCCTTCCGAACTACGAGGACTTTGACCAATGTCAAGGCATGGTACATAGGAAGCCTTCATGAGGTTCAAGCCCACCCATCATCCAATTCACGTTGAGTTCTACCCACGTCTACAACGACGTTAAACTGCAATTCCAGTCCGATGACAAGATGTTGTGACTAACCCGAACTACGAGGTCTTTGATCCATGTCAAGGCACGGTACGTAGGAAGCCTCTACGAGGTTCAAACCCACCATCCGGTCATTCTGAATTCATTAATGATGGTTCACCCCCGTCCCTCATGACATTAAACTGTATTCTACAATTTGAACTACGGGGACTTTGATCCATGTCAAGGCATGGTACGTAGGAAGCCTTCCAGAGGTTTAAGCCCAACAATCATTGGCCCAAACCGTCTCCTAGTCGGTGTGCCAGGCCCCCCATTTTTTAATCCCACTTCCCATTGGACCAAGGTCCCTCATTTACGTCGGTTCACCGAAACCCAATGCCCGTCGATTATTCACGTCAGGGTTCTCTATCGTCCCGCATGATGTTAAACTGTATTCCCCAACCTGAACTACGAGGTCTTTGATCCATGTCAAGGCATGGTACGTAGGAAGCCTCTCCGAGGTTCAATCCCATCTCTCATCGGACCATGGTCCACCTTCACGTCGGTACGCTGACGATGCCCATCGGACCAAGGTCCACCTTCACATCGTTACGCTGACGAAGCCCATCGGACCAAGGTCCACCTTCACGTTGGTTCGCTGACGACATTCATCGGGCCAAGGTCCACCTTCACGTCGGTTTACCGGAACCATCCCGAACTACGCGGACTTTGATTCCCTGCCACGGGGATACGTAGGAGGCCTCTTCAAGGCTCAAGCCCAACTCCACCATCGCCCCTTGCGATGGTCCCATTTCTCTCCCCCTCCACTCCATTCATCCACCTATCACCCATCCCGATTCTCGCCCGGACCGTCATATCTCGGTGAGACCATGTCGATATGCTCCTCTTCACATTCGCCCATGGGCTGGCCCCGATATCAGCATCCCTTCAAGGGAAATCCCTCAATCCGATCTATCCCGGATAATGCTCTGATTGGGTTGACCCGTCTCTGCTGGACGTTAAACTCGCGGCGTACCCTGTGTCCAACATGGGAAGCTGAGGAAAACCTCAGATATGTGTCTATGACATATTATTCCACGCGCTCGATGTGGGATGCCTCGGGCTTCCACGCCCTCGAGAAGCCCTGTGACCAGGGATAATAGACAGACATGCCAGGTTCCCCAGCATCCAGACACGCTACTGATGCCTCAACGTGACTACTCCCCAGACTGTAGGTTGCTGCCCTGACTGGACCGTTTGGAATGTCCCGACAGATGCAGTGTAATTAACCGGTGCCCATGGAAACATGGCACTGGGAAGAGTTTCACGAACTACGTATTAAATCTATGAGGGAGACCCGGACTAGGTGACGAGTTCTGAGGAGGAATCCACAAGAGGAAGAACCGACACACCATCATCCCGTTTCGATCAAGGAGAAGACGTCCCTGAATAAGGAGAGAATGCCTCCCGCCTTTGGAAAGCAGGAATGCGGGGCAACAAGCGCCGTGCGTCCTTCCTCTGCAGACGGACGGGTGCACGCGCCCCGGTGAAAGCGTCGGAAACAGTGATGCAGTAGTTCGTCGTCCACAGAAACAATATGTTCTTATCAGTTAGATAGAGGAGTTTGGAAGTGTAGTTTGAATAATTCTCATAACAACAACATAGTATATATAGGATGATAATGTTTTTATAAAATAAATGTATAAAGATAGTTTAGGGGGTTGGAAAATTAAAATAAAATAAAAGAACTTAAGAGACGATGTTATATTTAAATTGGTATCTCCATTTGGTTTGAACCAAATGGTTTACATGAAGTGTCTTCTACCTAAGATAAGGCTTCTAGGTGGAAGATAGGGATCTTGAGAGATTATTTTGTTAGAGGTTGGATGATCCATGGGTCTTGGGAGGTGTGAGTAATTAGATAGAGGTGGTTTCTGTTTATAAGGGGGAGGAGGGGCTCTTTAGAAAAGTTTGAAAATATTATTTTATTATATAAGTATTTTCGGTTTATAAAGGTCCAAAACTTATTAAATTATAAGATAAGATGACTCTTGTTTGAAATAAATTCATCCAACAATAATTCTATAGGTTCCAGATAGTGTTTTAAACTTTATAATCTTATTTATTTAAATCATTCATCAATGAGTTAAATATTTCATCATTATTGTGTCATAAATAATATTATTTATTTGATGTCTAAAACTTATAAATAAAATAACATGGCGTGTGAAATCATTGTATATTGTTAATGAATTTTTATAGTCAAATATATCAATTATATAAACCCACATTAAAATTGATTATGCAAAACAATACATGTTTATGATATTTGTATTTTTACTTTAACTAAAACATTATTAATGTCATTATCTTACCCAAATGGATTAGAAAGGCCACAAACATCACCCAAGGATTATATTGGTCAGACATGACTCATCCAATAAGGTTAGAAAATGTGTTATGGTAATTTTATATTATTACAATATTATTTTTACCTTGAATTACCCTATTTACCTTTAACCGTGGTAAATGAAAGTCGCACATGAGCCTTAGCCCGGTTGGTAAGGACTCCGTAAGTGCATCCACGTGACCCAGGATCAAATCTAGGTGGAGGAATAATTTATGGGTTATTGTAGTAGTACTGTAGTAGGTACTGTAGTGGGAACTGTAGCAGGTGCTATTTGACACTATAGTAGCTGGGAATATGCCCCCATTTGACCCTTTGGGACACTGATTTGGTTCCTGAGTCCTTTAAGGCCTTTGATCCACCCAGGACATTTGGTTAGTATAGCTTTCTGGCCATCTCAAGGGCTTTGGGACACATTTAGTGTAGATGAAAACCAGTAACCTATATGGAATAATCTCTAAAAAGAGGATGAGCAATAGAGATTTCACCACAGCCGAAGCTAAACAGATTGCAAGAATGAGAGGCTATGTCACCTGCCAGTGAACAACTATGTGCATGCACACGAATTCCTAGCCAAACACCCATGCAAAGGTGGAGAGTTGATTTCGCGATGAAGATGTTGGGGAAGAGTAGTTCCAAGTAGTTAGTCTGGGTTGTATGTATTGTTTGATGCCTACGGGAAATGAATTCCTCTAATGCCAACGAGCCATGAAATACATACTCCTACGGGCCCTGTAAGGGTTCCACATCACCCATTGAAAGGTTGATTATCAAAAATAAATAAAAAATTAAGGCCTTCGGGCCATTGGATTGATAGTAAATACAAGTCAAATGTTACTACTCACAAAACATTATTTTCATCATATTGAACTGCTTTTTACTTACTAATAACAACCATGTTTGTCAAATTTTTGAAATTAAATTCATAGAAGAGTTAAAATTTCATTTAAATGAAGAAGTCCATTTTTAACTACTACTAAGTGTTATCACTATTCATAAAAATTGTACTTATTTTAGAAAAATAAAAAAAATTCAGCCTAAGATATATTTGATATTTGAAATTAAAAAATTATTTATATTTTACCAAATTGAAAACATATATGTTGCATTAATTAATTTAAAATTAATTCCCATTGTCAAAAAAAGTGTGTTTTCAAGAAATATTATCAATCAAAAGATTGACACTTGTTTATGTCAAATTTCAAAGTGAAATTACTATAATGAACGACATTGGATTAACTGGTAGACTTATAATCTAATTACACTTTAAAAATAATGAAAAAGACAACCTAAACATATAAATAAATTAGATGAAATGACTGTTTTGTATTAAAATACAAAATTTTCACAATTCATTAAAAAATTAATATTATTAGAAAAATACAAAAAATTTACCCAAAGTAATTTTTGATATCCCAATTATAAAGAAGAATTTAATTTTTTAAATAGAACATATAAAAGTGACAAAAACTAGATTGAAATAGGTTTCCCCAACAAAAGGCGGTAAATCTACCTTTTAATGAATATTATAGTATTTATGATTAAAATTGAATTCATTCAAATTTTAAGCTTCTAACTTATATTGGATAAATTAAAAAACATTTAGAAAACATGTATAATAATGTTTTAGTTAGTTAGTTTTATTCGTTCATAAACGGCTATGCATTAACTACCATTTAAAATAATAATAATAATATTATATTATTTTTCGGTATAACTTATCGTTGTGTGTAAAGTAAGATTTCAATGAAACCTGTTATTGCATATCAGGTGCACCATCAAACATGGAATCCCATTTAAAGTAAAATTTATATTTAATTCATAAATATTAATTAATATGAAAATTCCATATTCTTTATTCACTTGGGATGTTACAATTGGTCCCATTGTTTAATTTTGTAGATAACTATATTGATATATATTTTGGGTAATATCTTACATTGCATTGATGATTTTGGTTTTAATAATGATTGGATAAATATATTTAAAATAATTAATGAATCTTATGATGTATTAAAATTTAATTTTAGTTCTTCAGGCCTAATGAATTCATATTGTATTTTCATTCTTTAGAGTAAGTGGTGAAGTGGATAGTGATAAAATCACAAAATGTGATGAAATTTTATTCTTTAAATGAAAAGATATAATGTAGAAATATTTTCTATATTTCTTTATATGAATAGTAATGTAATAACTTAATTATAGGGAATGGATCTTGAGAAAAACGTTTTCATATTAACTTCATATATGATAAATAACGGTATTTTAATTCATCATAGATTTATTGTCTTCTTGTATAGTTAATTTCCCAAGATCATTCATTATCTTATGATCAATGATCTCTACCACTATCCATAATTATTTATTCTACCCTTCAATGTCCATAATTTCAATATCTATAAATATTTTCCAACTTTGAACCCTATATATGTGTTATTCTATGTGACCTTTTTATTTATTTTTCCCACTTTTAATATGGATGTTTTATCAACCCTTATCGTGATGTGGATTTACCAAAAAAAAATCTATTGTCAAAAAGATGATTACTAAGAAAAAATTTAAATTTTGAGGAATTTTTTAATCTTCGGTATAATTTAACACCTTGATATTTTAGAACAACACTTTTTTTAACATCATATTGAACACACAATACTGAGTATTAACAAACAATAACATTTTATTAAAATATTATAATTTAAATGTAATATTTTTAACCTAGATGTTAAATTGGTGGGCATGAATAGTACTAAATACATTATATAATTTACCTAAATTTAAATATAAATATAAACTTATTTATATATTGTAATTAACAAGTCACACAATTTTAAGAGAATTCATTTTATTCATTGAAGATTTGTTTTCTTCAAAAAATTATATTTATTAATTTTTATGAGATAATTATATAATTTTCAATCGATCGTTAAAAAAATTACCAAATTATTTGAATTTTTAAATTCAGAATATAGATATACATATAGGGATAAATTTTGGGATCTTTGAAAAAATATTTCCTTTTCATTGAATAGAGAAGAAACTGATTTTTATAGCATTTCAATTGATTTTAGTATTAAGTAACTTAATAAACCCATTATTTTAGAATCTATTTTAGATTAAATAATATTATTTTATTTAATTTAAATCAAATTATCTGAATTTTTATCAAATTTATACTTTATTTTATTATATAATTACTATTTGGCTTAAAAAATATTATTTTTCAGTAAATAGTTTGATCATGCGTAATGTTTCTCCATTTTAATTAATTAAAATATCCCATAATGAGCAATGATATTAATTGAATTTTTACACTATATATCTAAAGATATTAATTGAATTGAATTGAATTAATATTTCATATCATATAATTATTATAAGATCTTCTTATGCTTGAAAAATGAATTTTAAGAAATACCATTTTTTCGAATCACTTACAAGAATAATTGTAAAATAAACTCTTCCAATTATATGAGTATAATTTAGAAAAAAATATTCCGTATTTTTAATCAGAATATGTTATATTATTTAAAAAATTCAATTTATTTTTTTTCTTTATTGAACCAATAAAATATTAAAAATGAATTACTGCAATTATTGTAAAAACAGGTTTACTAGTGATTAAAATAAAATGATATAGGTTATAAATGACCCAAATAATATATAATTACTCATTAATTGTAGTATTTATAAATTATTTATTATATGGTTTTAAAAAGGTCAATTTTGGAGGATTTTTTCAAGATAAAAATGATGTTTCAATTCATTATTTTGAAAACTTCTGTGTGTGTTGGTTGCGCCCAAATTTACCCTACAGGTATGTGGTCTTTGTAGTACAGGTAGGAATCCAATCCACAAGGACCGATGATGAAACCTAAAGAGACTATGATCTTGGAAGGATTTGGCTATGAAGTGGCCAACTATTCAGATTGAATTGATTTAAAAAACTACTGATTTAATTTAAAGAAATTAAATTAAAACATTCAATTACTTAGTCTAAAACAATTAATAGAGATGAGTTGATCCTATATTGTTACTAGGGTTAGATTGGAAGTATTTATTTTCTTAAACGTTCGTTTCACTAATTCAAGACGTATCCACAAAATGATATATTTCTTCAACACCATTCACCAATTTAATCCCTACACAATTCTAAGGATAATCACCAATTCACTTAGAGGATCAATTTAATGATCACTCCAAGGAATTGGATCGTACTAGCACTCGAAATGTGTCATTGTTAATGTTGGCAAAGACAAAAAAGAAAATAAATCAACAAATGAAAATCTTAAAATAATGAAATGATTTCAGAATTTAAGATCATAAAATAACATCCAATCTTCCCCATGCAACATTCTAGGACTAACCCATAGGGGGTTATCCCTCTATTTATGATATTAAATAAATGGAAGCGAAAATTCGACTTAAAAAAGCGGGATTGAAGAAGAAAAATAAAACAATGAAACGATCACTCCACCATTGTGTGAATAAATTGAAAAGTGATAGTGTGAACAAGATCACTCCTTGGGGAAATGGTATCAATGTGAAATAGAGAAGAAAATAAAAAGAGCAGAAGAAGAACTTTTATTGAAAACTTTGGTGATTCAAACAACTTACATGCAAAAGAAGAACATTACAAAGGCAATTTGGCATAACAACATTACAATGAATGTAAAGTACAAAGATCCTACAAATCCACCACCACAACTGCCTTAAATAGGAATTTTCAAAGGCCTTGTCTGATCCCCCATCATCCCATTTTACTTTAATTAATTTTGGTTGGGAATGGTGGGTGGACATTAAATGTAGAGGGGACCTTTCAACTCTTGCCTTGAAGTGGGAGCCAACTTCAATCAACTGAACAGAAGCGCCGAAATAAATTTCTATAAAGCCGAATTGGAGTGAGCCATAAAATACTTAAATGAATCCCTGGATGTCCCCTAATATCTTGTAAAATTTCAGCCCAAAATACGTTGTGGTTTGAGAGATATTATTTAAATGGTGGGCTATTGTTCTGGGCCATAGAATCTGGCCTAGAATTGCATCTTCAACATGGGACGCCTGGTACTCCAATAACACATTCAAATTAGATTTGTCCACTATTTAAGAAATGTTCCCCATGATTTCTTCTTACTTCAGTTAATTTTTGGGACTCATTGGTCCTGAATCATGGCCGATACAATACTTTGATTGGGCTGCTTTCCAGCTCACTTCACCCAGAATGTTTTTTGGTTGAAGGCCCACTTTGGTGGTTATCCAATTTGAATCTTCAAGTACTCCAAAATCATGAACTGTTCCTTAGATCATGAGAGACATTAAAATAAAATATGAAAATAAAATCAAGTCCATTTTGTGTTTATGAGATGTTCAAGAATGTACCATGTAATAGTTCATTTTAGGAATGAATTGCAATCATGATGCGAAATGATGTTTAATGTGTAAAATGCACTAAAACGGTATTTAAGAATAACAAATCACATGAAAAATATATAAATTAACAATGAATATTATCCTCTTCCAGTGGCTAATCAAACCCCCCAACATGATTTTTGCTAGTCCTGACAAAAATAAACATGAAATTTGAATTCACTTTTCCAAAAACATTGTAATACACATTGCTCACCCAAAGAACTAATACCAAAAATATTATGAAACCCTTTCAAAATCATTTAAAACAGGCTATGTCCAGAGGCATAACCCAAGCCCAATCCACTCCTTTGTTCAAATTCACTTCCATATTTCATCCAATTTCAATTAAGCATGACGAAGTGTTGTGCATTACAGTAGACATGGGGGTTCATTTTCATTCAAAGGGAGAAAATATGGAAGCACTAGGAGGAGTGAGATTTTAATATCAAGATGAGTATTAATTTTTTTTTTGTTTTTTTGTCTTTTTGTTTTTTTGTTTTTTGTTTTTTGCTTTTATTTGAAATTTTTCCATGGTAATTGAAATTGAACTCAATCGAGTCAACCCATGTAGCAAGACTTTGCCGATGACTCACAGGATCAAAGACCTTAGGGCACCAAGTGAAGCTCACATACTCAGTCATCGTCTCGAGTTAATTCAATCAAAAAAAATTTAAATTACCACAAATGGAGATAAAATGACCAACTCCGTTCCATAGAACTATGGAGTCGTGGTCCCCAAGTTCCAAAAGCCACACATTAGGTCAATCCATTGCTCTACACACAAATTGATTATTAATTTTTTTTGAATTTTTTTGAATACTCATATTAAAACTAAAATGATCACCATACCCATGCCATTTATTATGGGACCACAAGAACTCAAACAAAAACACCCCAATCTAGAGGATGTGCATTGTTTTTTTATTAAATAGATGAAAATATAACGGTGAAAAATCACATCGGACAACCGCACTTTCCAAAATCTATGCACATGAACTTAAACATGAATTAAAATCCGAATCAAGGATTCAAAATTATTTGATATCCAATTTTAGAGATTTCAATGTGTGTTATCATGTTCAAGGTTAATGAAATTTTTCCTTCCACACATTTTTTTTGCACCAAAAATCAAAATTTTTATTTCATATCCCCCTACCATAGAATAACATTCTCCCTAGTGTTTAAAGAAAAGAAAAGTTAGAAGGGGGGTAGGAGAGGAGTTTAAATAAAAAATTGAAAATGATAAACATGGAAAAAAGTCACCTGGTATTTTAAGTTGAAGTTGATGATGCTCCAGATTACTACTTTGATCTCTTGGGGGATGCAGGAACCTCGTTGATTGAATATGTATCACCCAAAATATCCCCTAAACCATACAAAGAAGAACAAACCAGACAAAAAAACAACACAATGATTTATTTAATTCAAAGTATCATTATTTTTATTGTTTTCTCTGTTTTTTTGTTTGTTTAAATCAAACTAATGATGCATTGTCTTCTTTTAAATTTTTGGGTAATGTATTACTCAGGGATCACACCACGTGACACGAATGAATACAGTGCTCCCCTTTCATACCCATACATACTCATAAAAAGAGAAAAAGTCTCTAGTCCAATTTTTTTAACCTAAAAAACATAAATAAAATAAAATAAATGGATGATACATTGTCTTATTTTAAATTTCTGGATATGGTATTACTAAAGGATCACACCACATCACACGGATGAATATGGTGCTCCCCTTTCATACCCATACATAATAATAATAGAAGAACAGGTCAATAGTCTAAGGTAGAATAAAATTATATCAAAATGATCCACTAATCCTATTTTAAATATAAACTTGATTAAAACAACAAAATGATTAGAAACTTGAAAACCATGGGTAGCCTCCCGTGCATCGCTTAATTTAACGTCTTTATCTCGACTTGAACCTCCCAACTTAGCCAATTCCAACTTAAAAAATTTTAATGAACTCATCTTTCTCCACATCAACATGATTGAGAATGCGTATCCCTTGTGGTTGGTAAGAAGATTTCGAATATGATTCATGAACAATCCTATTTTCTAAAATGAATGGGAAAATCCAAGGAATATCAAAAATGGTTGATCTTTTTTCTTCTATAGTCTTTCATAATAAATCAAAGATCAACCCCCCTTTTTTGGGTTTCAGGATATGAATGCATGAAACCCCCAATCTCTTGCTTAACACAAATGATAGGGTACTCGAGTGGGGAATGAAGGGAAATGATTTTGAGCTCGATTTGGATAGGACATTTAGACACAGGTTGAGAATTTGAATCCAACTCAGTTTCATTTTCCAAATTTCTTGACAAAATTGTTCCATTTTGAATATAAGATTCAACCCAAAAATTGGAAATAATAGTGTTCGGAATGTTCATGGACTCAATTTTTTTTATTTCTCTCAGTGGTTCAGTGATTGGTGTTTTTAAAAATCATCAACAAAGTTACACATAGGAGACTCGATCCATGATGTAAAATTTCCCTCTTGTGAATACATGAAATCAATTTCCTCCTGATTTAAAGACCCTTCAAACATTTCTGGATTCACTTCCCCTACCCCAAATCCAGAGGTCGGTTATTCAATTAATTCATGAGACGTTTGTGGGAAACTAGACACTCCACGTAAGGTTTTTAAAGGTACAATTGGTGTAGGGATGAGTTCCTCAGAAGTATTAATGCGTTGTCATTCTAATCTCAAAGATAATACCTTAGAACTCATTATATCCATTTGATTACACAATGTTTCATGAAATTATTGATGAACAAATAAAATGGGATGTTGAACATTATGGACTTCACTATGATTGGACTCTTCAATCATCCTTGATAGGGAAGGAAACTGATCATTTAAACATTCATTATCCCCTTGATTTCACGTCTCATCAGGTGTGGGGTAATAATTCAAGGGTTGATCAAATGTTTTTTCTAATTTAGGGGAATCCCGACATTGAATCTCTGTTTGATTCTAGCATGAGTTTCTAACATGTTGATTTTGAAGATACTCCATTGGGAAAGACAGAAAGTTGGATTCTAGATTTTCCGGATACACACAAAGAGAAAGGGGGGAAAGATAAGAGAAATGGGGGTGAGAATAGAGAAAGTAGGGTGACAAAAGGATGATAGTGTCTAAGGTAACTTACTTGGGTCCCCGGAAATGGCGGTAAAATTTGGTTGCACCCAAAATTACCCAATAGGTATGTGGTCGTTGTTGTAGAGACCCAAAACTTGACGTACATCGACATTACATTACATTCGCGGAATACTTAGTACATAACAAAAACACACATACAAGGATCGTAATAGTTTAGTGTCTTTGGAAACTCGGAATATAATCTTCTAATCCTGGTGAAAGATCTTCAACATCTCCCATAAAGATCTTCCTTTTTTTATACCTAAAACCTTTCTTTATATCCTGGGGAAAAGAAAACATAAAAGGGTGAGCTCAAATTCTCAGTAAGGGTAAACAAAATAAATATCAATCACATCATATACATAATCACATAACTTTTGGAAATCTTAACCTGTAAAAAAGATCCTAATTTCATAACCTGGGATAACCCATGGCAGTAGAATGTAATCACAATAATCATAACATAAAACATTAAACATTGTGGCATACACACATAATCATAGAGAATCATTTCTTATTAGTCAAGACTCATTGCCAAGACTATCTTAGTGGACAAAGTCCCTTTCTGAACCGAGTCACCCTCATTTCAGTCCTGTTTTAGTGAACCGGTATAACCTACCATTCTAGCCATGTCTATCTCATGAGATATAAAATCTTTACCCAATGCATTGGAGGGAGATATAGGTCCCACCCATCTCATAATGATTCCATTATTATGTGTTCCACAAAATCATAAATCATACATCATTGCATAACCCATGTAGTAAAAATGGGATTCTTAAACAACATGACATTATAAAACAATTCATATAAGATAATGGAATTCATAAAAATATTTCCATCACAACATAATAAAATCCATGTAATAATATGGATAGAAACAGAACCCTATATTATCTTAGATGGAAAATAATTTTAATAAAACACTTGAACTCCATTCTTGAGAAAAATATCATTTCTACTTCAAAAACACTTTTCATTTCTTAACATGTCTTAAAATTATAAACTAAGAGAATTTGATTAAAAATAAACTTGAAAAAGTGTAAAGGAAGATTCTTGGAAATAATGTTTTAAAAATCCATTCATGCCATATAAGTTAAAAAAAACATTCTTCTCGTACTTTTGTCGGAAAAGTCAAAAAGTACCTCGTACGAAAAAAAACGACAAAAGATTCCTTTCATATCCTTTACTAAAAATTAACCGAAGGGTAAAATTGGATTTAAACAATTGTAGGTGGATGGAAATAAAATTACATATTGAAGAAACATGGATGTGGATGATAAAATACACCCCAGTAAATACCAAAGTATAAACAATCTCGGATAAAAATGAGATTGTGATATTTCCCTTACCTTAAGTCTGATTTGCTTTGTAAGTGTATGAACCTCCTGTATAATGATTTAAATAATGTCATTAACTTATTACAGAATCATATTCATTGTTATGATATCATATATGGTTCACTTATGACTTTATATTACCCGTTCTTTTTTAAATTCCACGTTAAAGAAGCGTTTTGGGTAAAATCGTTTCATTTATCGTAGGTGTCTAGACTTGTTGTTCTTGACATTATTATTACTTATATAATGATTTACTTACTTCAAGAATATAAAACATGATTTATATATCATATATATTCAGTATATATATATATAATAGATATATAAATGAAATGAAACACACTGTTTATGGAGACGGTAGTCCGTACGTACGCATGAACGTTGTTTTCCTTTCCTTATTTTCTTGAATGGAAGTTAGTAGATGACATACATATATAAATAAATCCAGTAGCTTTATAATGTCATATATTTCATTATTATTGCTTATATATACTTTATAATCATTCTTAAATGGTTAACATGGAGAATGAATCTCATCGCGTCGTGGAGACGGTAGTCCGTACGTACGCACGAGCGATGATATCGTTCTCATGTTCGTGAACTTGTGTTGAAGTGTATGTATACTATTTCAGTATCAATATAACATTATAATAATCATATATAGTTACTCATTACACCATTATACCCATCCAATTAAGGTGTTGGAAGAAAATAGATTACACCATGGCGTGGAGACGGTATTCCGTACGTACGCACGCACGGTGATTTCCTTTTTCCGTAGGATGGATAGAAGGTTAATTAGAGTTGTTTAATATTTAAAATAACATATCAGTATATAAGAAATACTGATGTTATTACTTTATCATGAAACAACTAAAGAAGAAGAAGTTGAAGAATAAATAAATTGAAAAAGATCGGTAATGGATATTACCTCTTTTTGATGCGCCTTCACTTAACATCCACTTAAATAACTAAGGATGGTATTTGAAGAAGACGAGGACCTCTAGGATGATACTAGGGAAGTGGAGAAGGTATTTTGGCAGGGTTTGGCAGAGCTTGAATGCTCAAATTGGTGTGAGGAGGAGAGGGAGGAGGTTCCCTTTTATAAGGGAGGAGAGGGGCACCCATGGGAATAACTAAACATATTATTTTATTATATAGTCATGTTCGGTTTTAAATAGCTCCAAATTGATTTATTTCTAGCCTAAGGTGGGTATGGGTCGAAATCCTCTCATCCAATATAATATAGATAAGTTTAGGTTCCTATTTTAACCTTATCATTTAGATTTAACATTAAGTTAAATAATTTTACTTTTACCGTGTCTTCTTGTGTTCTTACACTATAACGTTAATAAACTTACTATTAGAAGCCAAAGGAACCCCAAGTTTTTTATTATTAATATATACAACCTTATCTAATAAATTTTCCGAACCTTAGATTTTTAAGAATAAAATAACAATTACTAATATAATATTTGTTTTAAAAACTATTTTATGTCAATTTTGACACTATATAGTAATTGATTTTTTTGAAACTCATAACAAAATGATTAGTTCGAAAAACGTTAATTAAATCAATACTAACATGTCATATTAACCTAGAAAATTAGTGGAATTAATAAAAAGTCACAAATTACATTTATTTAGGTATTTATAACATTAATTATGTCAACATTTCATTAATAAGATAATTACTACATCATCGTTGTGTCATAAATAAATGAAATTATTTAATGTCTAAAAATTACAAATAAAATACCATTATGTAGGAAAGATTTTTAGATTTTTAATGAATATTTATAGTCTAATTTATCTTATGTATAACCCCATATTAAAAATTTTTAGTAAATAAACATTGATTTTAACTCTTTTAACCCTTCTTTAAATAAATTAATAATAAATGTCCTAATCTAATCCAAGTGGGCCTAAATGGTCATATTTTATTCCTAAGTTTGTTTTAGGTCGAATTACACTTGTCCAATAGAATTATGACATGTGGTAGGGTAATAATAATATCATTTCTACCCTTAATTACCCTATTTACTTTTAACCGTGGTAAAAAAAGTAAAAAGTTACTATTCACCAAAAATTATTTTCATCTCATTGAACCACATTCTACTTACTGAAATCAACCGTGTCTCTCAGATTTTTGAAATTCCACTCACAGAAGCGGTAAAATTAGGTTTTATGAACAATTCAGTTTTTTTAAGTACCACTTAGTGGTTTCACTATTCATCAAAAATTGAAAGCTTTCTGAAAAATACCAAAAATTAGGCCTAAGATATATTTGATATTATGAATTCAAAAATGATGTCTATTTTACCAAATTTGAAACATATCAGTTTCATTAACTAATTTAAAAATTAATTCCCGTCGTCAAAACAAATAGCGTGTTTTTAAGAGATAATAACTATCAAAAGATTGAAACTTGTTTATAACTGGTTTAAATGTGAAATTACATCCAATGACAATCATTGTATTAAATTGTAAAAATATATTCTAAATATACTTTACAACCACTAAAATTAATAATTTATCACTATTAATTATTTCGATTGAAAAAGTTGTTTTTAAATAAATTTTAGTAATTTTCACTATTCATCAAAATATGAAAGTTATCGAAAAATTACCATAATTTCACCCTAATCTAATTTCGATATTCTGAATCCAAAAATGAAGTCCATTTTGAAAAATAAAATTTACAAAATTTCAAAAAGTGGTTATTACTATTCATAACGGCTAGTTTTAATAATATTTTAATAGCATATCGTTGTTTAGTGAAACTCGGTATTGCGTACTACACACGCTATCAAGGAAGGTCGCGATTGGGTGTAATGAAAGGAAAGTCAAGGATATGTGTTGTGCAAGCTCCTTTCGGTGTAGCATACAACACAAGACATTAATTAAATTAAAAAGAATATTTTTCATAAAATCTCGGGGTGTTACATTCCACGCCCCTTAAAATGAATTTCGCCCTCGAAATTCGTCGGGGTTATAAATGATTTACTATTCAAAAGTTTCTTTAATAGAAACCCACATCGTAAAAACGAATACCAAAACCAGTCTTTAAAAACAAAAGTATGAAACGTAATGGTTACCCAAATAAACTAATCACTGGGTTTCCACATAGGTGAAAATATGGATATGGAAGAGAAATATAACCATAATGTTCTGATGGAGAGTGGTAGAGAACATGGCTATGGAAAAGCTAGCAATCACAAAGCCATAAATTTGTGACGATCTAAGGTACCATCTGATTCATCAGATATAAGAGCAGTAAGACAACATTTTTGGTTTTCAAGATCATTTCCCTAAAGTTGATGAAATTGGAATTAGAAGAAATACTTTCGTGATTTTGGTATAGTTTCACCATTTGTCGTTCTTTGGACAATTTCCACTTCATCTCTTAAAGAAATGAAGTTGAATTTTTCATTCATGATGTGTTAGCAGATCATGTGATAGAATGATGGGTCATTCCATCTCTTTCAAACAAAATGTTAGCAAAAGTTATAAGTCCATCTTATGGTTAATCATATATGGTTCCAAAAATGAACTTATACTTCATATATCATACCGCTTAATAAAATAAAACTAGTTTCTACTAACCATGGACTTCCTGTAGGCCAGTGGTAGGCGATAAAGGCCAGTCGCACTTCGGTTGTGGGTTCGATTCCCACAGCCTTGTCCGACGCGATGGGTTGTCGCCCGTCCTGCAGGTTGTCCTTTTTCTAAAGCTATATTACTATAACATCCCATCAATAATATCGAAAAAAACTTTTTATCCTAACTTATGTCCAACATAATCCATTCTAATATTTAGGCTTATCTAAAATACTTCAGTCCAAGCTCATAGTATAAAGAAAATGATTACTTGAAATGTCGTCAACGAAGCATGTGAATACCATCCTTTATCCCCCATATATCTTGTTGGTCACCTTCCAATCATGTGAATACCTTAATGATGTATTATCTTGAAAAATGAATACCCATTAAACCTTAGTGAAAACATGAATGCTGTCAAAA
This sequence comes from Viscum album, assembly GCA_963277665.1. Taxonomy (NCBI): domain Eukaryota; kingdom Viridiplantae; phylum Streptophyta; class Magnoliopsida; order Santalales; family Viscaceae; genus Viscum; species Viscum album. The sequence goes on along the minus strand of OY728155.1, from coordinate 633,923,519 downwards.
GTTAACTCTTTCCACATACCAAAATCCAAAAATTCTATATACTCAAACCATGATATAACCTTATCCTTATATCAGTCATGATCTCATGAATACTATCAAACATTTAATTTTCTCCATATCCCTTCATTATGCGCATATCATCTACATTCCAAAAATATTTGCATAACCTTTCATGGATACTGGTAACATTAATCATACACTTTCAAAACTCAAGGAAAGAAATCAGTGTAACAATACATAGTTGTCTCTTTATTCCATAGTAGCATGATATTACTTATACAACATTACACATGATAAACATGTAATAATTCCACTACATTCTTAAACCATTGACCGAGCTTCAAAAATTCTTTCATATCACATATCATTTGTAGTCTCTTCATCATCATCCACATAAATACTACCCATACGAACATACTGATTCTCTTCATGAGACTTTCCCTTAGGGCATTGGTTTGCATAATGCCCGTAAATTCCACATTTAAAACATTTAACCATTGCTGATGTCGTAGCAATACCATTATCGTCATCCCTGGTGTTAACTGAACCTTTTACATTACACTTACTGGCATTGTGTCCTTCTTTTCCACACCCAAAACATCATCCAGTTCCTTTGAAACATTCTCCTCGATGCCTCTTCCCACATGATTTACATAGGGGAAATTGAACTTTCTTTCTAATCTATGATCATCATGAAAATCCATCTTTCTCTTATTAGCCGAGTCAGGAAACTTACCAAATTTTACTTTATTGATCATATTATGAGATTGCTGATTCGGCACAATGATGATGTTTGGACTTCCAAATCCCATTTCATTTGGTTGCTCATGAAAAATATCATTCCATTGTCCATCATATCCTCCATTATCGTGAATCACCTTGTTTACAACCATTTTCGAAAACCCAAAAAGAATAGTGTTAGAGGCAAAAATCATAATAAAGGGGGAGTAAATTCAATATCTAACATATTAGGTTAAATTTTAAGATCGTTACCATAGTTCTAGGACTATCCTATACGTATACTTATCCTTAGGGACATCCCTAGACATAGCTTAGAAATATCTCTAGGGATCTCGCTAAAGTTCTCACATCCTAGTTTCCAAAGGTTGACTAAACCTCCCTCTGATACCAACTGTAGAGACCTGTATCTTGACGTACATGGACATTACATTACATTCGCGGAATACTTAGTACATAACAAAAACACACACATAAGGATCGTAATAGTTTAGTGTCTTTGGAAACTCGGAATATAATCTTCTAATCCTGGTGAAAGATCTTCAACATCTCCCATAAAGATCTTCCTTTTTTTATACTTAAAACCTTTCTTTATATCCTTGGGAAAAGAAAACATAAAAGGGTGAGCTCAAATGCTCAGTAAGGGTAAACAAAAGAAATGTCAATCACATCATATACATAAGCACATAACATTTGGAAATCTTAACCTTTAAAAGAGATCATAATTTCATAACCTGGGATAACTCATGGCAGTGAAATGTAATCACAATAATCATAACATAAAACATTAAACATTGTGGCATACACACATAATCATATAGAATCATTTCTTATTAGTCAAGACTCATTGCCAAGACTATCTTAGTGGACAAAGTCCCTTTCGGATCCGAGTCACCCTCGTTTCAGTCCTGTTTCACTGAACCGGTATAACCTACCATTCCAGCCATGTCTATCTCATTAGATATAAAATCTTTACCCAATGCATTGGAGGGAGATATAGGTCCCACCCATCTCATAATTATACCATTCTTATGTGTGCCACAAAATCATAAATCATACATCATTGCATAACCCATGTAGTAAAAATGGGATTCTTAAACAACATGACATCATAAAACAATTCATATAATATAAAGGAATTCATAAAAATATTTCCATCACAACATAATAAAATCCATGTAATAATAGGGATAGAAACATAACCCTATATTATCTTAGATGGAAAATAATTTTAAGAAAACACTTGAACTCCATTCTTGAGGAAAATATCATTTCTACTTCAAAAACACTTTTCATTTCTTATCATGTCATAAAATTATAAACTAAGATAATCTGATTAAAAATAAACTCGAAAACGTGTAAAGGAAGATTCTTGTAAATAATGTTTTAAAAATCCATTCATGCCGTATAAGTTTAAAAAAACATTATTCTCGTACTTTTGTCGGAAAAGTCAAAAAGTACCTCGTACGAAAAAACGACAAAAGATTCCTTTCATATCCTTTACTAAAAACCCACCAAAGTGTAAAATTGGATTTAAAAAATTGTAGGTGGATGGAAATAAAATTACATATTGAAGAAACATGGATGTGGATGATAAAATACACCCCAGTAAATACCAATGTATAAACAATCTCGGATAAAAATGAGATTGTGATATTTCCCTTACTTTAAGTCCGATTTCCTTCGTAAGTGTCCGAACCTCTTGTATAATGATTTAAATAATGTCATTAACTTATTAAAAAAATCATATTAATTGTTATGATATCATATATAGTTCACTTATGACTTTATATTACCCATTCTTTTTTAAATTCCACGTTAAAGAAGCGTTTTGGGTAAAATCGTTTCATTTATCGTAGGTGTTTGGACTTGTTGTTCTTGACATTATTATTACTTATATCATGATTTACTTACTTACAGAATATAAAACATGATTTATATATCATATATATTCAGTATATATATATATATATAATAGATAGATAAATGAAATGAAACACACCGTTCATGGAGACGATAGTCCGTACGTACGCATGAACGTTGTTTTCCTTTCCTTATTGTCTTGAATGGAAGTAAGTAGATGAAATACATATATAAATAAATACAGTAGCTTTATAATGTCATATATTTAATTATTATTACTTATATACACTTTATAATCATTCTTAAATGGTTAACATGGAGAATGAATCTCATCGCGTCATGGAGACGGTAGTCCATACGTACGCACGAGCGATGATATCGTTCTCATGATCGTGAACTTGTGTTGAAGTGTATGTATACTATTTCAGTATCAATATAACTTTATAATAATCATATATAGTTACTCATATCACCATTATACCCATCCAATTAAGGTGGTGGCAGAAAATAGATTACACCACGGCGTGGAGACGGTATTCCGTACGTACGCACGCGCGGTGATTTCATTTTTCCGTAGGATGGATAGAAGGTTAATTAGAGTTGTTTCATATTTATAATAACATATCAGTATATAATAAATACTGATGTTATTACTTTATCATGAAACAACTAAAGAAGAAGAAGTTGAAGAAGAAAGAAATTGAAAAAGATCGGTAATGGATATTACCTCTTTTTGACGCGCCTTCACTTAACCTCCACTTAAAGAACTAAGGATGGTCTTTGAAGAAGACCAGGACCTCTAGGATGATACTAGGGAAGTGGAGAAGATATTTTTTCAGGGTTTGGCCTAGATTGAATGCTCAAATTGGTGTGAGGAGGAGAGGGAGGAGGTGCCCTTTTATAAGGGAGGAGAGGGGCACCCTTGGGAATAACTAAAAATATTATTTTATTATAAAGTCATGTTCGGTTTTAAATAGCTCCAAATTGATTTAGTTAGAGGCTAAGGTGGGTATGGGTCTAACTCCTCTCATCCAATAGAATTTAGACAAGTTTAGGTTCCTATTTTAACCTTATCATTTAGATTTAACATTAAGTTAAATAATTTTACTTTTACCGTGTCTTCTTGTGTTCTTACACTATAAGGTTAATAAACTTACTATAAGAAGCCAAAATAACCCCAAGTTGTTTATTATTAATATATATAACCTTATCTAAGACATTTGGCCGAACCTTATATTTTTAGGAATAAAATAACAATTACTAATATAATATTTGTTTTAAAAACTATTTTATGTCAATTTTGACACTATTTAGTAATTGATTTTTGTAAAAATCATAACAGAATGATTAGTTCGAAAAAAGTTAATTCAATCAATAATAACATGTCATATTAACATAGAAAATTATTGGAATTCATAAAAAGTCTCAAATTGCATTTATTTGGGTATTTATAACATCAATTATGTCAATATTTCATTAATAAGATAATTACTACATCATCGTTGTGTCATAAATAAATTAAATTATTTAATGTCTAAAAATTACAAATAAAATACCATTATGTATGAAATCTTTTTTAGATTTCTAATGAATATTTATAGTCGAATTTATCTTATATATAACCCCATATTAAAAATGTTTTAGTAAATAAACTTTGATTTTAACTCTTTTAACCCTTCTTTAAATAAATTAATAATAAATGTCCTAATCTAATCCACGTGGGCCTAAATGGTCATATGTTATTCCTAAGTTTATTTTTTGTCGAATTAAACTTGTCCAATAGAATTAGGACATGTGTTAGGGTAATAATAATATCATTTCTACCCTTAATTACCCTATTTACTTTTAACCGTGGTAAAAAAAAGTAAAAAGTTACTATTCACCAAAAATTATTTTCATCTCATTGAACCACATTCTTCTTACTGACATCAACCATGTCTCTCATATTTTTGAAATTCCACTCACAGAAGCGGTAAAATTAAGTTTTATGAACAATTCAGTTTTTTTTAACTACCACTTAGTGGTTTCACTATTCATCAAAAATTGAACGTTTTCAGAAAAATACCAAAACTTAGGCCTAAGCTATATTTGATATTATGAATTCAAAAATGATATCTATTTTACCAAATTCAAAAAATATCAGTTTCATTAACTATTTTAAAAATTAATTCCCGTTTTCAAAACAAATAGCGTGTTTTTAAGAGATAATAACTATCAAAAGATTGAAACTTTTTTATAACTGGTTTAAATGTGAAATTACATCCAATGACCATCATTGTATTAAATTGTAAAAATATATTCTAAATATACTTTAAACCCACTAAAATTAATAATTTATCCCTATTAATTATTTCGATTGAAAAAGTTGTTTTTAATTAAAATTTAGTAATTTTCACTATTCATCAAAATATGAAAGTTATCCAAAAATTGCCAAAATTTTACCCTAAGCTAATTTCGATATTCGAATCCAAAAATGAAGTCCATTTTGAAAAATAAAATTTAAAAAATTTCAAAAAGTGGTTATTACTATTCATAACGGCTAGTTTTAATAATATTTTAATAGCATATCGTTGTTTAGTGAAACTCGGTATTGCGTACTACACACGTTATCAAGGAAGATCGCAATTGCGTGTAATGAAAGGCAAGTCAAGGATACGTGTTGTGCAAGCTCCTTTTGGTGTAGCATACAAAACAAGAAATTAATTAAATTAAAAGGAATATTTTTCATAAAATCTCGGGGTGTTACAGTTGTAGTACAGGTAGGGGTCGAATCCACAAGGACCGAAGAAGGAACCTAAAGACACTCTGATCTTGGAAGGATTTGGCTATGATGTGGACAACTATTCAGATTTAATGGATTTAAATAACTACTGATTTAATTTACAGAAAATAAATTAAAAAATTAAATTACTTAGTCTAAAACAATTAATAGAGATGAGTTGATCCTAATTTGTTACTAGGGTTAGATTGGATGTATTTATTTTCTTATAACGTTCGTTTCACTAATTCAAGACGTATCCACAAAATGATATAATTTTTCAACATCATTCACCAATTTAATCCCTACACAATTCCAAGGCTAATCAAAAATGCACTTAGAGAATCACATTAATGATATCTCCATGGAATTTGATCGTACTAGAACTTGAAATGTGTCATGTTAAAGTTGGAAATAATGAAGAAGAAAATAAATCATCAAATGGAAATCTTAAAATAATGAAATTATTATAGAATTTAAGAGCATAAAATAACATCCAATCTTCCCCATGCAACTCCATAGGACCAACCCATATGGGGTTATCCCTCCATTTATGATATTCAATAAACGGAAGCAAGAAGTCGACTTAAAGAAGCAGGATTGAAGAAGAAAAATAAGATAATGAAACGATCACTCCACCGTTGGGTAAATAAATTCAAAAGTGCTGGTGTGAACAAGATCACACCTTGGGGAAATGGTATCAATGTGAAAAGGAGAAGAACATTAAAATAGCAGAAGATGAACTTTTATTAAAAACTATGGTGATTTAAACAACTTACATGCAAAAGAATAATGTTACGAAGGCAATTTGGAATAACAACATTACAATGAATGTAAAGTACCAAGATCCTTCATATCCTCCACCAATACTACCTTAAATAGTAATTTTGGAAGGCCTTGGCCGAGCCCACATCATCCCATGTGTCTTTAATTAATTTTGGTTGGGAATGGTGGGTGGAAATTAAATGTAGAGGAGACGTTTCAACTCTTCCCTCAAAGTGGGAGCCAGCTTTAATCAACCAAACAGAAGCACCAAAATCACTTTCTAGAAAGCCGACTTGGAGTGGCCATAGCAGACTTAAATGAATCTACGGATGTCCCCTAATATCCTGTAAATGTGAAGCCCAAAATACATTGTGTTTTGAGAGATACGATTTAAATGGTGGGATGTTTTACTAGGCCACAGAATCTGGCCCAGAATTGCATCTTCTACTTGGGCCACCTAGAAATCCATTGCAAAATTCGAATTAGCTTTGTCCACTGTTTAATGAAATGTTCCCCATGATTTATTCTAACTCAAAATAAATTTTGGGGCTCATTGGGCTTGAATAATGGCCGATTCAGTATGTTGATTGGGCTGTTGTCCAGCTCACTTCTCCCCGAATGTTTGTTGGTTCAAGTCCCACTTTGTTGGTCTTCCAATTTGAATCTTAAAGTTCTCCAAAATAATGAATTGATCCTTAGAGCATGAGGGACATGAAAATAAAATATGTAAATAAAATCAAGTCCATTTGTTGTTTATTATATGTTCATGAATGTACCATGTAATAGTGCATTTTATGAAAGAATTGAAATCATGATGTGAAATGATGTTCAATGTGTAAAATGCACTACAACTATATTTAAGAATAAAAAATAACATGAAAACTATATAAATTAACAATGGATATTATCCTCTTCTAGTGGTTAATCATGTGTCCTCTCCCACACTTAAAAAATCCCAACCAATCTACTCTCCTATTTATGCTCACAATTTTTTTTAATAAAGAGCATAACCTAATTACTTCCTAAATTCACTACCCTAATAATATAAGATATAGTTCTATTATAAATCCAACCTAGTAATTATTTTTGTACAAACCAACAGAAATTGTATGAAGAATATGTAATGTCCTTATCTAAGAATTTTAATTTATTTATTCTTTAAAAACATTCAAATATTTTTAAATAATTCCTATATAATAATTTACATATCTTCCATATAAATTGATTATTTTTATGTTAAGGACATTACCTAAAACTATCCCAAAATCCATAAAATGGGAATGTAAATCATTTATCATTGGTTCAGCGGACTATCAGCTTGTGAAGAAACATAATTCAATTCTAAAAAAGAACTCCTTGTGAAATGATGTAAGGATTTATTTATTGTTCACATATTATATTTGTTATATAATTATACATATTAAATTAAAATATCACATACTCCTTATTACTTTCCATTCCATAGGGAGTAAAATAATATTTCTCATGTATACGGCAGTCCACCACCTCACAAAGTGATTTGATTAAAATTTTAACATACACTATATTTGGAAGGTTATACAGATTAATTTTATATTTTTATTGTGTATTAATAGAATAGTAAACACTATATATACATAATATATCACTCAAATTTTTACCTTTTCATCAGTTCAAAAATGGAAGGTTGTTCATGTGTACGATAGAATATGACCTCATGGATTGATGTGATTAGTTTTTTAAATTTGACTATTACAGCGTCATATGGATTTTATATTGAAGGGTGTTAAAAAATATTATATTATTTTAATGAAAAAATTATAATATTTTAATGAAAAAATAACAATTATATTATTTTTATCATCATCGCTGAAAATAGAAATATTACTCATATGTATGTACAGATGACCATCTCCATGATTGTAACATGGTCAATGTCTCATAAAAATATATAATTATATGTTTTTTTAAGAATAATTTGTTTTTAAAAATAAAAAATATTTCATTATTATCATTTTAGTGGTAATTATATAATAATCCCTTTTAATTTATTCAATATAACAAATTGATTTTGGTCATGTAAGACGTTTATCATTGAAACAGCAAAAGAAAAATTAATTGTTTATTTAATTGTACATTAAATGATAAAAAATAAATAATAAGTATTAAAAATTGAAAAATATTTTTATGAAATTAAATATTTAACAAAATTTTATTATTTTTTAATATAATGAACCAACATAAGGAACTAGGTTTTAGGTATGGGTTTCATAAAAAAATAGCATTCGTTGAGACACATGTTATTCCAGACATATAATTTATTTTATATGGTGTATATACTAGTCCATTATATATTATATCATTATTCATTCATAATTGAAGATAATATATGTTATAATTATTTTAATTTATTCATTATAGTTTTTTATTCTAATGTTACCAAGCTAATATGGATTTATGCATCAATCTCATTTTATTCGGCATTGATTATACCTGAATTTATGTTAAGGAAAATTATTTGACAAATGTAAAATAAATCCATTGAATTTTAATCTTCTAATTTTATTAATAACTTTTTGAAATTATATTAAAATTTTATTTTATTTAGTACATAATTGTTTTCTATTTTTAAAGAAAAATTGACTTTATTTATCTCTTCAATTGAAAACCTTATCTCTTTTTTGTCAATTTAATACATAATGTGTTTTCAGGAATGATTTTAAAACTATTATATGGTGGTTTAACGAGATTTTGACCCATTATAAATTTTTTAAAAATGGTTTAAAAATAAATATTCTTGTAATTTTCCTAACATGACACTTCATTACTTTTCTGGAAATGTGAATGGAGTATTTGTTTTAACATATACTTCATGAAAAGTGTTTTACTTTATCATGAACATTATTTTCAAAAATAAGCCTATATTAATCTAAGAGGTCATATTAAATGAAAAGTACGTCCATAATATTTTTTAATTTTAGTTTTTGTAATTGTGAATTTAAAATTGGATATGTTATTTTTCTTAAGAATTTTTGTTTCTTAATTATAAAAGTATTTTTACTCATCAATAAACCTAACCTATAATTTTATTGAATTATGTTAAATAGTATATGTATGGATCTTACACATACACATTTATTACTCTCCATTACACTGATGTGGTAATACATTCCATATGACCATTTCTCAAATTCCTTTTTTATAAAAACTCTTTTTATTATGTTATTAAAAAATATTATAAGTCAAATTTATTACTAAGGGTAATTCATAAGCTTATGCATTATAATTTTTATCATAATTTGGAAATGAAATTTATGTTCATGAAAGAAACGTGATTGGTGGGACCAAAATTAAATTACCCTTCAATGAATTCATTAATGTTTTCATCTCATGATATGTCATGTATGGGATTTGTAAGTGAATGCAATTCATTATGGGAATCTCTCCACCATGTGATTTTATCATTTCAGTTAACCATGACCTTTTTATATGTCATGTATTAATTTGTTCCCAATTCACTATATTTCCAGGAACTTAGGATACCATGCATCTTTTGTTGGGCCCTAATTTCATTACTCATGTTCCTTATCTTTTTAAATATCATGTTATATATTTTACACACACATTATGTTTCCTAGTCATGTTTATTACCTTACTAGTATTTTTGGCTTGCTCATTCTTTCATGTGTTCCCATGTTTATCCCAATATTTTTGGAATCTCAAATGTATTTTAGAGATAAATATGGAGATTTAAATAATTATTCTTGGTTTTAGTTCCATTTGATATATTATGAACCTAGTCTTCCAATGATAGTTGGACCCAAGATCCATGTGGTGTATTAATGGTTTTTAATATTAAAAAATCCTATAATAATGTTTGTAAATTTATTGGGTATATATAAGGATAGAGTGAAATGGTATAAAATAATCTATATAATGTATGGATGAGAATAAATAATTTATGCTTGTTAATGGGAGAATGATTTTTTATTTTTAATTTCATCCAAGAACTTAGTATACATATCATCCATTTCAAATGAAGAGGGTCTTTTCAAAAAAAGGTAGAATTAAAAGATCTGAACCCCCATTAGCGATCTTAGGTGTTCAGGTAAACCCATAATCTCTTTATTTCTTATTTTAACGTTTGGACCAACACTACGTAAATAAAAAATATATGGATCTAGAAGAGAACATAATTGGATAAAGTGACTCATTCATTGGGTCTTATGGTATTGGTCAATTTTTTTCTCATCACATGTTTAATATAATGAATATTGGGAATAATTTTTTTGATTAAATACTTTATAACATTTTGAACCAACACTCAATACAGATGATATGGCATAGTGGGATCCTTCACCAATTTTTGGGCATCCTTGACTTGAATTATTTTATGATGAATGATAACAAAATTTAATGAATCCAAAATAATTTTATGAAATTTTTAAATAAAAAATATTATTACTCATTGAATGTATTTTTTATTTGAGGTTGCTAAATAGTTTTTAGTCTTATTTATTGTATTTTATTAGAATTAGATTTATTATTTGGTTAAAAATCCCAGACTACCATTTCAAAATGGAAATTAAAAGAATGTTAATCATTTCAATTGGGGTCATATTTAACAAACTCTCATATTTCATCTCAAATATTTGTGTGAAAATATAAATGTATGATTCATTGAGTATGGTGAAAAGAATATTTATTTAATTTTATATAAATTGGATAAAACATTCCCACCATACTTCTATAAATATATGAAAATGTTAATATTTAATTTTCATTTATAAAGTTAAATGTGGCGGGATGGTACAATTTTGATGGATGTACACGTTTGAGGGATGAAAGGAAAAATAAAAAAATAAATTATATAAAAAAGCATCATTTGAAGGGTTAATTGAAAATGAATACATGTAGGAGGAAATTAAAAATTCATACACTTATTATTTTAAAAATAAATATTCATAAAAACATAATCAAAATGGTAACTGTGCGGAAAATTTTGATTATGTCATATAAACTCCGTGGTATGTTATTAATCTTCATGAATAACATTTTGGAGGATATAATGAATGATAGATTTTAGATGATGAACTGTATAGAGCCCATGAAAACATTCTACTCAATTGAAAAAAATGACAATATTTATGGGAGTAGGTGGTACATGATATTATTATTTTTTAATAAATAATTTTATTTACATTATTTATTTTTAAAAATATATCAATAAAATATCATAAAATAACTTATTTAAATTTCAAATAATTTTCTAGACAAATGTCAATAATATATATTTTTATATTCTATTAAATGACTGGTAAGTTATGTTTTTTACGATGGAAACTAAAATACAATTTGTAATTATATCTAGAAATTATATTTTTTTTAGGAAACACAATATGAAATTAAAATTCATAGTTGATTATTTGTGATGAAAACCTTCCATACAAAATTTTAATATCATATAGTTGGTATGTGGTTAATGGATATCTATTACATACACTTATATATGGTTAAATAATGAAATTAATGAATAATGGTGTTAGGTTGAAGGGATATCATCATGAAGAAAGTGAAGAATATTTTTTTGGTATAATCAATGAAATAATTGAGTTTTGTTTTCTTGGACGAAATTACTTAACAATGATTAAATTCCTTTGTGTTGATACAGACTAATGTTTCTGAGTTCATCCATGAAATGTATTTGCTATCATTAAATATAATAATCTTCTTATATTAAATGAATCAATTATATTAGATCATAAAGAAAATAATATTTAATATAAAAATTAATTTTCCATTTAAAGATATTTAAATGACTGGTGGAGTTTATAAAAAATGAAATTTCTTGAATATTAGTTTATTGATAATTAAAATTGTTATATGAAAGTGAATCATATTGTATTTTTTCATGAAACAATCCCCAAATACATCTCTTTATCGATGTAATATAAATATTGATGATGAATCCCCCAAGTTATGGGATGATGATATTGATAATGTTAATGATCTATTAAGATGTGATGATAAAGAATGATGAATGGAAGTTGATGATGCTGAATTGGATGGTGACAACATTTTGATAGATGAATACGAGGATGATGATAATGAATAAGGTTTTATATTCATGAATTTTGTATTATTTTATATTTGATACTTTTGTTGATGTTTTTTAAGTTTCATTTTTTATTTCATATGAATGGATATATTCTCAAGGATCCATTTCATTCCATCAATGATGTCAATATTTATTGATTTTTCATAATAGATATTTGTATTAAAATTTTTTGACATGTATGTATATTATATTCTATAAAGTAATTATCAGTTTCTTATATTATATATCTATATAAACGATTATTTATATATAATATTATTATAATATAATATTTTTTAGTTTTTTATATCGATAATAAAAATTATTTATTTTAATTATAATTATATTTCCTTATTTATTTTTTGTTTTTATTTTATATCAATATTTATAATTTTTCCAGATAATATAATTTGTTCTATATGTTTGGATATTCTCTTGATGATTTAAATCATTCTCTTATCGATACTATAATTTTTTATGAGGATACCAATTCATATAAACCCTAGGATGTTGCTATAAATCCACCATTTTTGAGGGGGTTATGTCCATTCTAGATTGATGATTCTAGTCATTTTTCTAGAAATTATTACTTTTATTGTTTTTATCCTTATTTATGGATGTTAGTTAAATTGGTTATGTTGATTATTTTATATTATGTTTTTTATTATTTTTTGTAATAATATTATGAATAGTTGTATTTATTAACAATATTTTTCAAATTAAGCAATTGGGATGGATGGTTTGATTCCATAAGTTTTTTATTCTGCACCATGGGGGTTATGGTATTGGGGGCACATTAATACTTTTCATCAGATATTCCACCACTATATTGAAAATAATTAAATAATGAATTTTATTTTAAAAATATATAATTTCTTCAATTTTTTTATTGTACTACAAAATTAATTATCTCCTATTGATGATATCCAGATAGATCATTTGCAGTATACATCAGAGATTTGTATGCATGAATATTTTAATCATATTTTACAAAACCTATGAATGTATGCTACGGATAGAGATTCTCTTGCTATATTTGACCATTATTTCATTAATCCAAATAACTATAGTTCAACATAGTTATGGGACGAAATATGAAACTTTTGATTAGGAGATACTTTAAAGAAGAGGTCATCATCTAGACGTCCGACCCAGGGGAGGTAGGAGGTCAGAGATAGGGTCTGGAGTCATATATTTGGAATACATATACAACACATGGTATATAATATTATTTATTTGTTTTTTTAAAATTTATATTTAAATTAGTATTTATACTATAAATGCCTCTATTGAACATTCTATTATGTATTTCAATCTATACAAGAAGATATACATTGATCCCTATATATGATATCATGTTAGTGATAAACGACACCATATTGGGGGTATTAAATTTGATATCATTTTAATGATACTAATTTTATTAATATATTAATTTCTAATTTTATTTGATGGAAACATAGGTGGGTATAACTTCCCATTCATGAGAGAGTCAATAAATGAGAGAAGTAGAAGCCACATTCAAGTAAATATTTGATAAGGGGGATTAGATATAGGTGTCACGACCCATCCCCTGGGGTCCGTGCCGTGACTACCCCAATCTCGCCTTCCATAGGCCAGGGGCTGGCGACTAGAGGCAAAGGTAGAATTCCCTAACTCGGAAGGAATTGCCTTTATAACTTGGAAACGAACACAACATAGTACACAAATAGATACAAAACACTAAGTAAACTATATAATAAACGAAGGTTGGAAAGCAAAAGGGGTCATAAATATTAGACAAAAGGCAAAGTACATGAAACTGAAAGTACAAGTACTGGAAAAAGGATAAACAGCTCCTGGATCATCTACCGAGAAATCATACCTAAAGGATAGGTATAAATAGCCTCCACAGTACTCTAGGTCTGTCCGTCTCCTCTGTGTACCGTCACGTTGTGCGGTCCACCTCCGAGTACCATCCGGTCCGGGTACACTCAACCTCGGTCAGCGCTGTCTGTCATCTGCATCCAACACAATGAGGTGTGGGCATAGCCCATGGAGGGGTGAGTATAACGATACTCAGTAGGGACCCTAATACCTTCAAGGTCTCACAAAATCCCAAAAGGATAAACCACAAGGTATGAAATCAATAGTTAACCCCACTTAGGTATATGCCCATACATATACCTAAGTTATTAATATATTAATTTCTAATTTTATTTTATGGAAACATAGGTGGATATAACTTCCCATTCATGAGAGAGTAAATTAATGTGAGAAGTAGAAGCCACATTCATATAAAGATTTGATAAGGGGGATTAGATATAGCTGTCACTACCCGTACCCCGGGGCCCGAGCCATGACTACCCCAACCCCGCCTTCCATAGGCTAGGGGTTGGCGACTATCACCAAAGGCGTAATCCCCTAACTAAGAGGCATTGTCTTTATAACTTGGAAATTCACACAATAGAGTACACAGCTGGATACAAAACACTATATAAACTATAAAACAAAAGAATGCTGGAAAGTAAAAGGGGATAGAAATACTATCCCAACTTTGAAGTATAAGAAACTAAAATTACAACTACTGGAAAAAGGAAAAACAACTCTTGGATCATCCACCGGGAAATCCTGCCTGAAGGTTAGGTACAGATAACCTCCTCATTACTCCGCGTCCGTCCATCTCCTCTATGTACCGTCACATTGTGCAGTCCACCTCTAAGTAACATCCAATTTTGGTACACTCAGCCTCAGTTAGTGTTGTCCGTCTTCTACATCCAATATAAAGAGGTGTGGGAATAGCCCATGCAGGGGTGAGTATAACGATACTCAGTAGGGACCATGATACCCTCAAGGACTCACAAAATACAACAAGGATAAACCACAAGGTATGAAATCAATAGTTAAACCAACTTATGTATATTTCCATATATATTCCTATGTTATCAAGTAATTCATCCCAATCATGAGGTAAAAACAAAAGTTACTGAATCAGCTCACATAGGTATACAAATTTTGTAGAGAGTTAGAGATGATTAGATGTAGCAACTAAATCATATATTCAGTCGAACCCACATAAGATCCTGATACAAAAATCTCAGCTGTAAACCCCACACAAGATCCAATAATAGTAGTCAGAGGTGTCGAACCCACATAGGATCCAGGAACAGCAGTCAGGGCTATCAAACCAACATAGGATCCATGAACAGTAGTCAAAGCTTTCGAACCCACACAGGATCCAGGAACAATAGTCAGAACTGTAGAAACCACACAGGATCTAGGAAGAGTAGTCAGAGCTGTCGAACCCACATAAGATCTAGGAACAATAGTCAGACCTGTCGAACCCACACAGGATCCATGAATAGTAGTCAGAACTGTCAAACCCACATAAGATCTAGGAACAGTAGTTAGAACTATTGAAACCACACAGGATCCAGGAATAGTAGTTAGAGTTGTCAAACCCACATAGGATCCAGGAATAGTAGTCAGAACTGTCAAACCCACACATGATCTAGGAACAATAGTTAGAATTGTCGAACCCACATAGGATCCAGGAAGAGTAGTCAGAGCTGTCGGACCCACACATGATCCGAGAACATTAGTCCGAAAGCAGCAAGTCACAGGGTTTTCCCACAAGCACGCTTGATTCCGAGAGGTTCCACTCCTCAAGCCAAGTTTCGATACATCAACATCCATGAAGTACCATTAATAAATATCCCAAAGGTCTGCCTCGTCATAGGGGTCTCAACGCAACACACATCGCATCAATCAGACGCTCTGTCTGAGAGTTATTAAACTTTTAGTCCCAGGGGCCCTGTTGGATTCGTGCACAATCCAACCTGATCTTATAACAACTCTACCCCAAAATCTAGTGAGATATACTCAAAGGGACTATCACCCTCCAAGATTTCCAGCACCAGTGATGGTTTTCAAATGGATGTCTGATGCCAAAGATATGGCTGAAAGAGCCTAAATGGGTTGAAGTTGGCCCGGGTCTCATCTCACCAGGTCAGACCAACCCGGCCCGACCAAGTCTGGGATGACCTATTCTGAGTAGACCCACCCTAACCCGTTTGTTCTGGCCCGGCCAGTAGGGACTCACCCAGCGGGCCGTGAGGGCCGCGAGTATTGTGAGGGTGCAGACTGGTGACGAGGGCGTGGACCGGCCACACGTTGGTGTAAGGGCAGTTCGGCCCGAAGGCTCCATGAGGGGAGCAGAAGGTCAGATCACCCAGGTGCGCGTGGGGCAGGGCTCGTTGGCTCATCCAGGATAGCCGAGGCCTGTTCGGCCAATGCCACGAGGGGCGCGGCTTGGCCGGCTTGGCCCAAGAGTCCTTCGGGTGGCCGGGAGGCTGGCAGGCGCATGGGAGGCTGGAGAGCGGCCTGAAGCTGGGAGGCCGGCAGGTGGCTGAGGGGGTGGTGGGTAGCCAGGAATCCAGTGGGCGCATTGGAGGCCGGAAATGGCCGGGAGCCGATTCGTCCATAGCGCCCTGAGGGCAGCGCGGGTTGCAGAGTCCACGGGTAGTGCGGTTGTTGCCTGTCGCCTCCGTCGCCTCGTCATTTCGTCGATATGCCTAAGAAAATCAGAAAGAGACCGGAAAAGGGAGTCATTCCATGTTATTTTAGCCCGCACCCTTCATATTTAGGATGATATAAATCGGTCCATCAAGAAAAGAGAATGATGAACATCAAATTCTATATCCTCCGCAAAGATTCTTTTCCAATCCGTAAAATAAAATCAAGGAAAGCATTGGCATGAAAATAATCCTGCTACAATTGTTTGATGTTTTTCGACGTTGGCGCGGGGAAGAAGACGGATCGTTGGGAAAAGATGAACGTCAGTGTCGTTGGCGCTTTCCTTGATCGTTGTTTTGTGTTCCATCTCATCGTAGTCTAAGATGTCCTATGTCGGAGTAGGTTCCAAGGAAGGAAGACGAAGTTGCTCCTCGCCGGTGTTCTTCGTTGGAAGAATGCATTCTTCATGGAGGAAGCATAATCCTCCAAGTGTTGGGTGTCACATCACATTATCAGTTCTTTGTTGCTTGGGGAAGCCGTCCCAAAAACTCCTCCCAAGCTTCATATATATTGGAGAGGGAGGGAGGTAGGTAACGATCATTGGAATTTAGAATGGTTCATTAATTATGAACCTTCCTAAATTCCAATGATGTGGTTATTTAAATTTAAAAGGATCAAGCTAATTAAATTATGCTGGTTCAATTTAAGAGGTTCGTTGGGTATAATTATTTGGAGGATACCAAGAGGCTCCCCCAACATTTAATAGGGACATGAGAGGTTTCTTCCAATTAATGGTAGGTTTCAAGGGGGTTTAAAAACATAGGTGGTCTCCAACACCAGAACCTCTCATGGGAGGTTAAGGTGTGGGGGTCCCCACTTCCAAATTCCTTGTGAAGTTTTAGTTCCGGTGGACCACAGCTCTTAGCACCCACATGGATTTTTCAAATAAAAATAAAGTGTCAAAAACTTTTATTTTTATTTTTATTATCCCACGAATAATTCAAATTATACCTTTCACTGTCAACCCACTACGGTCGAGGTGAAGGTATCATTAAGTGAATAATGATGATATGATTTCAACGGTGCCCTCATATTTCAATTATGTGCACCGGTTTAAAAGTTACAAAACGCCGCTCGCGCGTTTAGTGAATGTAGGTGAACAAAAGTTTGGAAAATTATTATCAGTCACCCTCGAACTGCATTGGTCAAGGTTAGGATCTGACTAGGTGAAACACGCCCAATGGAAACCCAACGATACTCTCATATTTTCAAACTGAGTTAACATTTAGAAGTTATTAATTTTAAAATTAAATAATTGTCACTTAATTATTTTATTTGCGGCCATAAACTAACTTGCTCTGGTTCCCCGCGCCGACCAAAGTTAGTATCTTCGTAAGAAAGGCATACACTCAAGAGTTCATTGGTTGTATCAGATTTTTAATCTGAGTCACCATTTGTGAGTTGTATGCATTTAAAAAATAAACTAATTTATTTAATTATTTTATTTAAGATTATTACACCTTTGGGTTTTCTAACAGGAGGCCCGCTCCGACTAATTTTAAGTCACGCCTAGGGTAACACCACCATCCTGAGTGCAACGGTGTCCTCATATTTTTGATGCAAGTAATCGTTTATGATTTATTCAACTTTTTCAGGAAAACTGCTTACGCGCTTTGACTTTTGCTGAACAAAAACTTCGACGGATCGTTCCAGTCACTCCAGGCCTCGGAATCACACATTGTCAAATTTATCAGACCTGTAAAATACCCATTTATTTAAAAATAAAATTTCATGGACATTCATGGTCTTCAAATTCTCCCCACCTCAAGGATCTACATCCCTGTAAGCCACAACACATCTAGGTAAACAATTGGGGATAATGAGCACATATCTGAGCCTCCCTCTCCCATGTGCTCTCTTGAAGGTTCCTGTGCTTCCAACGAACGCGCACTAGAGGTATTGAATATCAATGAAGGAATTGATCCTGTCAATCCTCAATCCCTACTAGAACCTCCGTAAAAGTCGCTTCATCGTCGACTTCTATCTCTCCATTGTCGATGATGTTAATATGGTCGTGTACGTATCTCCTCAGCTGGGATATGTGGAATATGTCGTCCACCCAGTGAAAATGAGGTGGAAGAGCGAAGAAGTATGCCACCTCACCAACTCTACTGAGGACATGAAAATTTCTGATGAATCTCATAGATAACATGCCTCCTCAGCCAAATCTGAGTAGACCTAGTTGGGGTGACATACGTAGGAAGAAGTGGTCTCCATCCTCGAACTCCAATGGTCTCTGTCTCCTATCGGCATACGAATTCTGCTTACTCTCTATAGAATTCACCCACTCCTAGAAGATATACACTTTATCTGTGGTATCTCGAACCATATTTGGTCCCACGAGTGTGGACTCCCTTGGGTCAGTCCAGCACAAAGGTGGTCTGCATGGTATCCCATATAATGCCTCAAAAGGTGCCATCCCTATGGTGGAGTGATAGCTGTTGTTTTATGAAAACTAAAATAAAGGTAAGTTATCCTCCCAGCTAAGACCAAAGTTGATGAAACAAGCATGAAAAATGTACTGAAGGGTCTGAATGGTCCGCCCAGTCTGACCATCTGTTTGAGGATGGAAGGCGGTTCTCAAATGATGATATGTCCTGAAAACCTCCTGCAACCCCTTCTATAGAAGAGATGTAAAATGTGAGTCACGATCAGAAATGTTAATCAAGGCTACTCCATGTAAGAATACTATATCCAAGATATAGTGGGGTCTAAATCTCTCTACTGGACCTAGTTCTTTGATCAGTAGGAAGTGGTCCGACTTGGTGACTCGATCGACGATCATCTAAATCAAGTCATGACCCTTGGATGTACGTGGAAGTCATGTCATGATTTCCATGGATATCCCATCCCACTTCCACTCGGGGACCTCTAAATGATTGACCAAGCCTACTGGTACCTGATGTTCTGCCTTCACTTTGTGACAAGTGAGGCACTGAGAGACAAACTCTACAACATCTTTCTTCATTCCCGACCACCAGTGCTGTCATCAGATTTCCTGGTATATATTCACCACTCCTGGATGTACCACTAGAGGGGATGTGTGTAACTCCCTCAAAAAATCCTCTTGAAGTGACGCTGGTACCATGATATGTCCCCTTAATAGAATTACATGATCCCCACCTTCAGAAAATCCATCAGGTTCCTGTCTTGTGGATATCTGGGCACATCGTGACTCGTAGTCAGTGTCTTTGTGCTGCACCCCCAGACTCACTGAAGGAGTGGGGGAGTGACTATAAGAGACTGAATAACATATTCTACTTCTCGATCCAAAAAGGATATCTGCAAAGAGGCTAGCTACTATGTCGCCTCACTCAGAAGATGCAGGACAAACCTCTTGCTGAGTGCGTCTGCAACCATGTTCCCCTTCACTATAATATATACTATCCCAAAGTGAACTTCTTCTGCCACGATGTTGTGGTTGGACAACTCACAAGTGATTGGAAGCACCCTTCTATGCATGAGTTAATCCTGTGCTTCCTTGGATTCATTTTTATTGCCAACCAAGGAAAAACCCATCCCAATGTTGTAGATAAACCACAAACTCTTTGCCTAATACATTCAACCTGAGTGTAAACTATGGATGTCATGTCCAAACCCAAACTAATTTCGTAAGGCCTCGATGCTTCCACCAAGAGGTTCTAACCGAAACTCTAGCCTCAAGGGTCACATCACACCATCTGCGTAAGTTTGATTATTGAGTCTCCTCCCAAAGGTATCTCTAGATGTGAGGGTCAAGTCAACGGTTTAACATGAAACTCTAGGTCCTAGAGAAGATTCATCAATGGAAGGAATGATTGTTATCTATGTCTATTGATACGGCGGCTAGTTTTATACATAGTCTGTACCTTGAATCATTCCTAGAGCCCTTGGGTCGCATTCCTTGAGCATATGCAATAAATCTCTTCCCCTGTCCTCCAGATCCCTGAGCCAGGCATGGTTTACAAAAAGGGGGTGGTTGTAACAAGTTGAAAAGTACACCACCACATGCTACTCTCCTAGCTCTGATTCCATGTTTGCTGCCCTGAAAATTCATCTATCCCTAACACATCCTCTTCCTGAAACATTTTACATGCCCAAGTCTTTGAAACTTGTGCGAGTTCCCTACATTCTCACTGCTAACATTCACTAGCTATATCCATTCAGCCAAAGAACATTCAACCAAAAAGATTATACCTATCACCCTACCATAAGTAGAAATGCATAGATGAATAGGCCTGGCTCGGATGTCCTTTAAACACACTTCTATTGGAAGATCGATCCGTAATGCACTGATCATATCATATTCATCGAGTACCAGGAAATATTGGTACACCTCGATGAATACTCAGCTACTGAAATGTCATCTTACCGAAGCTGAAGAAGATATAGAGAACTCTCAGCCACCACCTCAAGCCAGTTCTTAGTTGCATTTGAGTCGGGATCACCTATGAACCTGAGGGGTATCTGATACTGAAACATTTGTATGGCACTAAGGCTACATGTGTCCCCTACCTATACCACCGATTGTAACTACAGACCAACGAGTAGTGATATAACTGGCACACTACCTGAAGGTACAATCTCAGGCAACAGTCCACATACCGAAGCCTCATCACTAAGCGGACCATAGTCATGGTCACTCATTGAAAAATACTAGAAGATAAAATCACTATATTCTCTACTGGTGTCTCAACTAGATAGGAAACTCTACCAATCACCTCTATCTAGCCCTCAGCTGTGTGAGAATCTGTCTCTCATTGAAAACTCAGAGGCCTCTACTGCTGGAACTCGTGAAAAAAACTAAGTCGACATGTACTGTCCACCAATGTGCCTGGTGGTATCTGCTACCCAACAGGTGGTGGTGTTACTGGTACACCACCCGAAGGTGACAACATAGTAAGAGGGTGCTACACCAGGGCCTCATCGCTCGGTGGGATATCAGTACGAACAACTATCAGAACTCTAACTGGATGTATAAATGGAGGCATCCTAAAAGAAACAGATGAGACATTGTCAAAAGATTATACCTAGTGAGATGACTTATAAAATTACAATGAAAACACACACACAATTAGTGTTTTCATGCACTGAGATTGAGATCCGAAGTCAGGGTCCTGGTGTATGGATATGCTGACTGCCGCACCAACACTGGACTCCTTGAACTGAAAACCGCACTCACTACTCTTAAAAAAATTGCATCACATAAAATATTAAAGTCTTATGTTATGCGGTAGAACCTTCTTATGATACCAATTTGTCACACCTCGTCCCCTGAGGCACATGCAATGACTACCCAATTCCCACCTTCCATAGGCCAGGGGTTGGCGACTAGCACCAAAGGCGTAATTCTCTAACTGGGAAGGCATTGCCTTTATAACCTAAAAACGCACACAACATAGTACATATAAGGATAAAAAACACTAAGTAAATTGTATAACAAAAGAACTCTTAAAATAATAAGGGGATGGAAATACAAGACCAACTGTAAAGTATAAGAAACTGAATATACAAGTACTGGAAAAAAGGCAAAAAACTCATGGATCATCCACCGGGAAATCCAACCTGAATGGTAGGTACATATAGCCTCCTCAGTAGTCCACATCTGTCTATGTCATCCGTTTACCACCAAGTTGTGTGGTCCACCTCCGAGTACTGTCTTATCATGGTAGACTCAGCCTCGGTCAGCGCTGTTCATTATCTGCATCCAACACAACAATGTGTGGGCATAGCCCGTGTAGGGGTGAGTATCACGATAATCAGTAGGGACCATGAGACCCTCAAGGTCTCACAAAATCCAATAAGGATAAACCAAAAGGTATGAAATCAATAGTTAATCCCACTTATGTATATTCTCATACATATACCTATGTTATCAAGTAATCCCGCTCAATCATGAGGTAAACACCAATTTTACTAACTCTGCTCACAAAGGTATATATCTTTTGTAGAAAGTTAATGATGATTAGATGTAGCCAATAAATCATCTATTCTGTTGAACGCACATTGGATCCTAGTACAGAAATCAGTGCTGTCGAACCCAGACATGATCTCAGAACAGTAGGCAGATCTATCGAACCCACCTAGGATCCAGGAATAGTAGTCAGAGCTCCAGAACCCACACAGGATCCTGGAACAGTAGTCAGAGCTGTTGAAACCACACAGGATCCTAGAACAGTAGTCAGAACTAGAGAACCCACACATGATCCAAGAACGGTAGTCTGAACTGTGGAAGCCACACAGGATCCAGGAACAGTAGTTAGAATTGTCAAATGCACACAGGATCTAGGAACAGTAATCTAAACTTTCGAACCCACACAGGATCTAGGAACAGTAGTTAGATATTTCAAACCCACACAAGATCCAGGAACAGTAGTCAGAGCTATCAAACCCACACATTATCCAAGAACAGTAGTCAGAACTATCAAATCCACACAGGATCTAGGATAAGTAGTTATAAATTTTCAACCCACACAGGATCCAGGAACAGTAGTCAGATCTATTTAACCCACACAAGATCCTGGAACATTAGTTAGAGAGTAGCCAGCCACAGGGTTTCCGCATAAGCACGCTTGATTACGACAGGTTCCACTCCTCTAGCCAAGTGTCAATACATCAAATTCTAGGAATTCCCACCATGAAATATCTCAAAGGTCTGCCTTGTCATAGGGGTCTCAATGCAACATACGATGCATCAATCAGACGCTCGGTCTGAGAGTTATTAGCCTTTTAGTCTTAGGGGTCTGGTTGGATTCGTGCATGATCCAACCTGAATGTATCTCAAATATTCCCCAAATTCCATATGAATATAGAAAAAGGGACTATTTTGCTCCATGATTTCTAGTGCCGCTGACGGTTCGTCAAACAGATGTCTGGTGCCAAAGATATGGCCGAAGGAGCGTAAATTGGTCCAATGGGGCCTGGGTCTGGTCCGACCTGGTTAGACCGACCCAGTTTGGGTAAACTAGGCCTGACCTGTTGGGTCTGGTCCGACCCATTGGGCCCAGCCCAGTAGGCCACAAAGTCCATGAGTAGCATAAAGGCGCGGACCATTCGTGAGGGCGCGGACTAACCACAAGTTGGTGTAATGGTGGTTCGTCCCCGAGGCGCCACGAGGGGCGCGGAAGTCTAGATATACCGGGCAGGTGTGGGGCACAGTTTGGTAGCTTTGATTGGATGTACAAGGCCAGTTTGGCCAACTCCACAAGGTTCGTGACTTGGGCGGCTCTACCATGGGGTTGGCGGGCGGCTGGGTGGCGGCGGGTGGCTGGGTGGCTGACGGGCGCACGGGAGGCCAGAAGCCTGGATACGGGTGGGTGGATGGAGGCCAGGAGGTCGGCTGGTAGCCTGTTGGACGATGGTAGGCTGGCGGCGGCCAGGAGCTAGTTCGGATGAATCGTCGCGAGGGCAGCGCGGGTTGCGGAGTCCGTGGGTAGCGCGATCATTTCCTGTCACCTCTGTCGCCTTGTCGCCATGGAAAAGAACATCACAAAGTGATCGACGGAGGGAGTTAGGCCATGTTTGTTGGGCCCACACCCTATTCAATTAAAATGATAGCAATTGGTCCATCAGGAAAAGAGAATGATGAACTTCAAATTCTACACCCTCCACAATGATTCTTTTCCAATTAACAAAAGAAAATCAAGGAAGTAATTTACATGGAAATAAACCCACTACCTTTGTTCGATGTTTATTGACGTTGGTGGGAGAAGAAGAAATATTTTTGGGAAAAGACGGATGTCGGTGCCATCAGTGTTTTCCACAATCATCGGTTTTTTCACTGGCTTGTCGTAGTCGAAGACGTCCTACTTCGGAGTAGGTTCCGAGGAAGGAAGTCAAAGTCGATCCTCAGTGGCGTTCTTCATTAGAAGAATGCGTTCTTTGTGGAGGAAGTGTAATTCCTCAAGTGTTGGGAATCATTTCACTTTACTAGCACTTCATCGCTTAGTAGAGCCATCCCAAATCCTCCTCCCAAGCTTCCTATATATAGGAGAAGGAGGGAGGTAGGTAACGACCATTGGAATTTATGACGTTTCATTTATTAGGAACCTTCCTAAATTACAACATCGCGTTTATTTAAATTTAAGAGGAGCAAGCTAATTAAATTATGCTGGTGCGATTTTAGAGGTGCATTGGATATAATTATTGGGGGGATACCAAGAGGCTCCCCCACATTTAATAGGGACTTGAGAGGTTTCTCCCAATTAATGGGAAGTTTCAAGGGGGTTTAAAAACCTGGGTGGTCCCCACCACCACAACCTCACATGGGAGGTTATGGTTCGGGTGACCCCCCACCATAACCTCTCAGGGGATGTTAGGTGTGGTGGTTCCCAAATCCAAATTCCATGTGGAGATTTTTTTTAGGTGGACCCCACCTCCCAACACCCAAATAGATGTTGCAAATAAAAATAAATTGTCACACACTTTTATTTTTATTTTTATTCTCCCACGAAAAACCCAAATTATATCATTCACTCTTGGCCCACTACGGTCATGGTGAAGGTCTCCTTAAGAGAATACCGGTGCTGCGAGTTCAACGGTTCACTCATATTTCAATTTCGAGTATCGGTTCAAAAGTTACAAAATGCCGCTCGTGCATTTACTGAATGTACGTGAAAAAAAGTTTGGAAAATTATTATCATTCACCCTCGACTCGCGCCTATCGAGGTTGGGCTCTGTCTAAGTGAAACACACTCAAACAATCCCAACTGTACTCTAATATTTTCAAGTCAAGTTATGGTTTAGATGTTATGAATTTTCCAATAAAATAATTTTCACTTAATTATTTTATTTGTGGGTAAAAACTAATTTTCTCTCGTGACCCGCGCAAACCAATGTTAGTATCTTCTTGAAGAAAGAATACACTCATGAATTCATCAGTGGTATCGGATTTCTAATCCGAGTTACCATTTGTGAGTTATAAACATTTAAAAAATAAAAAAAAACTAGTTATTTTATTTATGATTATGCCAATTTTGGGTTTTCTTATAAGAGACCCAATCCAACTAATCTTCAGTCATGACTAGGGTAAACCTTCCATCCTGAGCACAACGGAGCCCTCAAATTTTAGATCCGAGTTACTATTTAAGAGTTATTCCACTTTTTCAGTAAAACTGCATAAGCATGTTGACTTAAGCTTAACAAAAACATCGACAGATTGTTCCAGGCACTCTAGGCCTCAGAATCGTGCGCCGTCAGATTTCACGGACCCGTAAAATTCTCATTTTTTAAAAACAATTCATGGACAATCTTGGTTTTTATAATAGGTGTCTTTCAACGTGTTGATAATGGTTATGTTACTCATATTGTTTCAAAATTAACACCTACTAGTTATTATGATTTTTTATTATATAATTGGTTAACTCAAAATGACACAAGAGAGTGTTTTTATCATTATAAATAGTACAGTATGATGAGAGGTTTTGTTCCCTAGATGAGATGACCCTGTTGATGTAGAGATAGAAGGAGGATGAGCCTAATCAGTAGCATTAGAGAGATGAGAAGTTGTTGTAGTGTATGTGTTGAATTATTTGTGTTATTGGTATGAAGTTTCCTCCCCTATCCCTTCCGGTGATCCCCTCGACCTGTTACTAGTTGGACCAAATTTGTTTATTAGTATTATATATTATTTTATAATAAAAAAATTAAATGTGAACCGACATGATAAATTTTAGGAATGTTTTTATTATATACATATATTTTAATTTGTTTTTTTATTTAAGTTTTTAATTTTTTTGTCAAAATTAGAAAACAATTATGATGGTTATTTCTATCCATCACAATTGATTTTTGAAAATTTTAAGGCTATTATTTAAAATAGATACTATATCCACCAAAAAATCTATTTTTGATTGGCCATAACAAAATAGAAATATTTGCGATGCTGATTTCTGTGATGGGCGATTAGCGATAGATTTCCATCTCTAATGACCACTATAAGTGGGAATCCATCTCAAATTCTTAATCAAAATCATAAAACTCAATTTTTGACTAAACTAGGTTATAACACTATTGGATGTGAAATATATCAAATAAATATTTTATACCAATTTAGGATCCATTTATTATATAATGTAATATAGGGGGTATTTGGGAGGAAAATGTTTTATTCAATAAAATTAATTATAATGAAATATCTATAAAATTAATTAAAAAATAGTTTTCTTATTAAGTAAATAAAACATAAATGAAATTATAGGTTCAAAAAATATTTTTTGGTAATTCTACAAGACCTATAATGATCTATATACAATATAGAATATTTGGATGAAATGATTTCTTTGTTCACTGAAAACTAAACACCTCATTTTAGTTCTTCAAATTTTTTTATAGTCATATAACCACCTTTTTTTATTGAACAATTTGTTCGATGTAGCTTTTTCTGGATTATATGAATATATATCTAATCACCTAATTTTAATCAGGGGGGATTTTTTTAATTTTTAGTTATCTTTTAAATAAATTACATTAATCTTATATATAACTTATTTTTTAAAACATAGAACTTATGTTCATCTATTATTTAATGTTAATGTTCAAGATGATTTAATAAAAGATAATTTATATATAATTTTATGTTCTTATAAATTTCTCAAAATTTTAATAAATAATTTACATTGTTTAATATTAATGGTATATGTTTAGTTGTTAAAGAAATTTTTCTTATCAATGTTAAATATTTAATAAATTGATTGCACAATTAGAGATGTTTATATAGTGCGATTAAAAATTCAAACAAAAGGGTTTCCTTTATTGGATAAATAAAAAATCTATATAAATTAAAATATATTATTGAGAAATTATATAAAAAAAATATAATATTCCAACTTCAGTCTTCTATATTATATTTACTCTATGTGATTACTTTTCAAATTCCAATATTCACTTTTCGTTATTATATTAGAAGAATATTAGAATATAAAATTTCAAAAAAATTATATATGTGCTTTCTAAATTTATTTAGGATTATAATTCAATTTAAATGTTAATTATTCAAATCAAAAGGTGTATGGATGTTCCCCAGTTTCAACAATTATATAATAATTGATATTTGTAATTATAATTTCATGCATATTTTCAACAAGATATTATATATATTTTTCAATTTTTTTTCATATTGAATACAACACCGGGGTAGAAACACTTAAAAATTTGATGAATTAATTATCAAAACATTATCAAAATATTTTTTAATAGTGATGGAGGCATTTTTATGTGTTTTTCAAAGGGAGATAATTTTTGAATTACTTTATTATTTTAGGTTGGATAATTGGTTATTTAAATATTTAGTTTCTTTATTTTAGAAATTTGGTGTATTTTATAAAAATAATTGTAAGGATAGAAGTATTTATTTTTATGTCTCTATATGTCTCAATTAATAAAAGGAATTATTTTATAAAAATGTGGGATTATTAATTCAATGAATAAAGTTATATATTAATTTGAAAATCACAATACACTTAATTATATATTTTATTTAACATGGGATTTTCATTTTATCTATTTTTTAGGATTTACAATGTTAAAAAATAAAATACTGCTAATATGAGATTTCAGAAAATACAAATGGTTTGCAGTTTTTTTGAAAATATAATTATCTAAGGAATTTTAAAATATTAATATGTTAATTATAAATTAGTAAACATAAATATTCAATCATATTTCATTTATTATTTGTATGATGATAGTATCTTTATTAGAAAAAATCATTTCTAATTTTTCTAATATGTTGAGTTCCTTAGCAGATGGTAAATCTACTACTAATGTTGTTGTAACAAATCATTATTTCTATGAATCTGATCATCCAATGTTTTCTTATAAATAGAGATATTATTTTAGGATAAGAAAAATAACATACCAAGTTCATAATTAAGAAAAAACATATGTGGATCACATAATTTTGTTCAATCACTTATTGTTGATAGAGCCATTTATTCTTGTAATTTATCATTCTAAGTGTCTTTTCTAAGAGTTCAAAATTAGGTTTTCTTTCAATGTTAAAAAAATTAATGTTTTATTCATTTAGTTTATGATTGGTATGATCAAGGGATTCTATAACAGGAAAATGGAACTGAGATTCTAGTTATAATAGAGGTAATTTCGATCGATCATGCTGATTGAGGGATTATGTTAGGAATAAAGAGCATAGATTCGTGTTTATAGAAGCATTATTACACTTACCTATAGATTTATTGTTTGGGTATTCCTAGGTTCTTTAATATATGAATCATAAATCGGTTCAAAACCAAGGATACTAGGAATTGGGTTATGATTCCCATTAATTTTGTGGGTTAAAAGAGTGATTTTATAATATCATTCACATAGTACTTAATTTATAAATTAACACTCTATATGTTTTATTTCTAATGAATTTATTGTTTTATTAATAATTTTTTAAATAAATATTTTTATATTTTCCACTACAATTAATAATTTTTTAGGGTAGTTGTAAAATAACAACAATTTTATTACTATTATGCTTACTTTGACAATACATTGATTAATTTGGGGTTTTATTTGTCATCTTAATATCAATAGTTGTGATTTATATCAATATCACAGAATAATAACAAGATGGTTTATAATATGATGAAAATTGAGGTAGGGGATGGATGGGTATCTAAAACACATGTCATTACATTCACTCTCTCACATTTCTTAGTGTTTTATTTATATATTGCTTCTAGTATACTATTCACTACCTTACCTGATATAGCCCATTGAAACTAATGATCATCCCACCCCAAAACTAAGGACCATTCTCATTTTAACCCTTGAAAGTGTAAACCCCTTAAAGAAGTCAAATTTTTCACTCCCCCTTTCACCACACCTAAAAGCTTGAGGGTCCCACTATACCATTATTCCTATGCTCAGAGAATCATAAATGGTACTAATGTTCATTAAAAAACCATGTAAATAGATTAAATATCTATGGAACATCCATTTCATCCAATTAAAATTCCCACATTCATTTCCTATAATGCTTCCATGACTTGATAGTTTTTCCAATGGTTGATTCTACTACCTAAATTATCATCTTGAAAATTAATTTTTATGATGCTCTATCTGTTACACCTCACATTGTTACAACACAACTCACTCATTCTCATATAATGGTAACATCAACTCTCTCACTCTACCCTAGCCTTTTTACATTTTTCTAATAATTACTTGAAATGATAATGTTGGTTTCTCATTAGGGTGAAGGGGGGTTGTTGTTCACCCTTAAATGAGAAATAATCAGTCTATTGATGAAAAAATATGACCACCAGGATATGGAACCCAAGATCCATCATGATAAAATATTCCCAATGAGGATGGGGGGAATGATGGCCAAAGGTATAACCATATTGACTCATTTACAATAAAAAACTTTTAAATTAATTTTATAAAAAAAATTATTAGCTATGTAATAAAATATTAATAAAATAATAAATATTCGTAATGAAATTTTAATTAGTTTGTAAATACCACCACAAAGAGACTACCAAGTATTTATATAGAATCATATTATCATATTTTCTTGATTAACATGAGAATATTTATTAAAAGTGTTATAGTTTATTTTTGATAAAATAGTCTAACGTTGGATCCAGATTCCTTAATTAGAAAATGCGTCTACTAAATGAAGCACCATGCCTTGATAAATACATTTATAAAAATTCAATTCAAGTTTCTATTTTTAAAATATTTTCTTCATATAACAATTATAAATAAATTAAATATTTAATTGATATAAATAAATAAATAAATAAATAAATTTTAATTAAATATTTCTAAAATATACTACCTTGTATGAACAAAAAATGTTTTTAAACCATAGAATTTTTACAAAGAAAAACTCCCAAAGAATTTTAATATTTTAGAGAATAAATTTCCAAATTATATAATCATAATGTACTATGGTGAAAGACTAGTGATTGTGAATTTAAATTATTAGTTCACACCGTAGTTTATTCTTATAAAAAAATCATTTTTATAATATGTAACCATTTAATATATTATTTGAATATGGGGAAACTGAAGTTTCCAAATCTAAAGAAGATAGATACCAATGATTAGAAAACACCTATTTATCTAATAATTATAATGAATTTGTAATATCATGTTAGTTATTTTTAAAATAAAATATATAATAGTTTTTAAAAAATAAGTTATCTAAATGTTTCACCGGTAGTACCATCATGAAGGACTACCCAAATACGTTAATAATTTAATTATTTGGGAATGATACCATTTTTTATAAAATATAATTATATTCTTAGTGAATGAAAAACATAATATGGAAATATTATCTTTGGGAAGCTTCTTAAATGTTCATACCACATTATCCAAACCAATTGTTTTATAATAGTCAATAATATCCAATGTCACCTACCTAAGTAATGTAAACAAATTTAATCCAACCATCTACTCTAACCTCAAAAGTTTATGTTCATGAAGATTTTTGTCATAGTAATATTTTTTCAATAAGAAATTCAACATCATGATCCTCCTCGACTTGTGGAACTGCTGAAATTTTGTCTAACAAGGACAATAAATTTCCAAATTGTATGTTCCCAAAAATTGGGTAATATAAAATCCCATCCCCACAATGGTTTTCTACCATATCTGTTTTTGTATAATTGGATAAATCCCAAAATATTACCATTTGGTACCACATATTTCTCTTTAATACACTATTCTTTGACTGGACCCATACTCAGGGTATCATCTATGTTAGACCCATTTAGGTTATGTACACTCCACATTCAGCTTGTATTCATATATTTAATTTGCATTGGTTATGATTCCACCTGATATTCATATGTCAAAGTAATAATCATATTAAATATCCCCAAATACTCTTGATGTATTTCTAAACACATTGTGAGAAACCAAAATTAATATAGGGATTTTATATGTATGTTGAATATAGGGTTATTAGTGTATAAACATGAACTAAATGACATGATTGTCTATCCGGCATAACATTAAACTATATTTGTTAGTATATTCCATAGAGATTAAAAATACATGGTATTGTTTCTTGAAATGTGAAATTAAAATATATGGTTTACTATATTTCTTTTAACACCATAAAATTCTTGATTTTTCATCTCTAATGGATAAAAAATACCTAACTCATTAGTAAGAAGAAGTTTCATGTTATGATGTAATGTATTTTAACTACATGTTATTCTTTCATTAATAACATGATATTTTATATATTTTTTATCAAGGATTTAGAGAATGACTTATCATTGAAATTTAAACTATTACCCACTAACTATGAAGTGTTTTATTTAGTCAATTAGGATACCTAAAAATAATTCTATATGTTTAATCCTAACCCATTTTAAAATTACTCTATTTATAAAATATTATATACTATAAAATGAATTTTAACTCTTGGAAACCACTTTTCACCATTGTGGAAGAAACTAAAATCCAATATAAAATATAATTTCCCTTTATGTTATCAAACTCAATTAAAATCATTTACACTATTTTAGATGTAATTTAACACCATTGTAACTTATTATTTACATAGAATACATTAAACATTAATGTTACCATTCAACTACCTTGATTGAAGAAAGCACTACTGTAAAAAATCTTGTATTACCTGAAAAAAATTAATTTTATCATATCATTTCACCATTATAGATGTTGATGAACTCTATCATAACCATTTTTATATTAATTAATGATCATAAGAACTGATTTAATATTTCATCTTCTTGGATGAAATTATACATCACTGTATAGTTTTCTAGATCCTAGATAACACAAAATAATGTGGCAAACATAATAATTTCTTCCTTTTTAAACAAAGAATAACTATCTTTATATCATGTTTATATTTAAATATAATAATAATATTTCACCATCATTAATTTAAATAATCACAAGCGTGTATTTTAATATGAAATTAAACTATAACATAACCTCCGATTATTTATTAAGAAAACCTGAGAGTCCTAACATTATGAGAATAGTTTTTTTTTATGATGAATCTATGAATGAATTAGAATCTCTAAAAATCATTCAATGTAGAACATCACACCTTAACCTCCATAACATGGAACAAGATGTTATTAACTAGTTACCACCAACATAAAACAAAGAATGATTTTTGGAATACATTTAAAATTTATAAGAGATTCTCAGAATAAGAAAAATGAAAATTATAAGATGACTTGGAATACCATATTCTCAATAAACCATAATTCTAGGATCTCATTTAATTTTTGGGAGAAAAAAATGTGTGTGTGAAAATATTTCAACATTAAATAAAAAGCATGATATGATTTTTTTACTTATAAATGAAATTAATTGATTATGGAAATATATTCATAACTCTAGACTAATAGAATTTTTATTTCTTAGGATTCCAATAATATAAATAAAAAAATAATTTAATGGGAACCAATGTTTAAAGTCCCTTAATTGGATAAGGGTATTTAAAAAACCATATATTATTGAATAACTCAAAACCACAGAAGCCATTTTTACGTCTACTTCTTAGCTTTTCGAAGTCGGTTTTGAGGCAACATTTTTGCGAGCGACATAAAAAATATTATTTTTTACATCGGTTATTTAATAACCAATATTAAAAATGGGATTTTATGGGTTTTATTGTCAGTTTTTAAAACATAATGTTAATGAACATCTATAAATGATGTTAAAAATCAATTTGTTACGACTGTTTTCAAAAAAATCGACGATAAATTTCATTATATATGGCAGTTGTTTGAAAAAACAGATGTTGAAAGTCATTATAACATTGATTTTAAATAACAAACAAAAAAATGTTTACCATCTTGTATATAATTTACTATTATTTGATTTTACAAGTCTTATAGCTCAAACGGATTTATAGATCAAAAGTTATGACCATTAGAAGTTTGATATATTTTTTCGAGGAATGATCGAATAAGCCATCCATAGCTTCATCTTAGAAGAAATATTATAATTTGAAAGAGGATTTGTAGTTTTACCATGATATAAATCATCGTCAATCACATTAAAAAAAATAATAACCATTAAATGGTTATTAAATTAAAAAAACTACTCATTAAAAATATGAATCAAAGAAAAATAATTACAAATCACTTGAAGAGGTCATGGAAAAAATAAATAGAGGATTCATGTAGAATATCAATCATTCTGAGTTAGTGGAATAATAAAGGTTGAAAGAATTTATCATTAAATGGTATATCAATTAAGAAAAAAAATCCTTAAAAACTATAAATCATGGATAAATAATAAAAATTACCTTCATGAGATCGCGGAAAGAATAAATAATTGATTCGAATTAAATAACAAATTAATCGAGTTGGGGTAATGATGATGGTTAAAATAAAATATCAATATACTAGAATATGTGTATAATGAAGACATATAATTGAGATGATAAAAGAAAATACGGTAATAAAAATGTTTGGCGACAATTAGAAATTTTTATTTCGCGATGTGAAAAAATGAAATTTTGCATTGGTTAAATATTATAATTATCTTTAAAGTCAGTTTTATGATAATAATCTTGAAATGATATTAAAATTTTCAATTATTTTTCATGTCGGTTCTTATATAACCGATCTGAAAAATAATTTTTCATCACTTTATTGATGTATATTATTTAATAACTGTTTTAAATGGTATTTTCACATCGTTTATTTAATAAACAACATGAAAAATGTTTAAAAACATGAATTTCATTTCCCAAGATTCGATTTGATAGTTTACAGTGCTCAAAACAATTTACATATTAAAAATTATGGCCTTTAAAAATTAGTTTTCCCTAATAATTCATTTAGATATGATCAAATTCCAATGACCATAACATTTGATCCTTAATTCTATTTGAGCTCTTTGACCTATTATATCAAATCTTGGGAAATGAATACATGTTTTTAAACATTTTCCATGTTGGTTATTAAATAAACAACGTGAAAAATACTATTTAACATTGTTTACTAAAAAAACTAACACAAAAAAATTTAGGAAAATATATTTTTCATGTCAGTTATTATATAAACGATGTAAAAAATAAGAGAAAATACATTTTTCATGTAATAGCCCGAGATTTTATGAAAAATATTCTTTTTATTTTATTAATGTCTTGTGTTGTACGCTACACCAAAAGGAGCTTGCACAACACACATCCTTGACTTGCCTTGCATTACACGCAATCGCGACCTTCCTCGATAGCGTGTGTAATACGCAATACCGAGTTTCACTAAACAACGATATGCTATTAAAATGTTATTAAAACTAGCCGTTATGAATAGTAATAACCACTTTTTGAAATTTTGTAAATTTTATTTTTCAAA
Organism: Viscum album; assembly: GCA_963277665.1. Taxonomy (NCBI): domain Eukaryota; kingdom Viridiplantae; phylum Streptophyta; class Magnoliopsida; order Santalales; family Viscaceae; genus Viscum; species Viscum album. The sequence goes on along the minus strand of OY728155.1, from coordinate 633,888,469 downwards.
ATGGATTTCATTTTTGGATTCGGAGTATCGAATTTAGCCTAAGGTGAAATTTTGGTACTTTTCGGATAACTTTCATATTCTAATGAATAGTGAAAATTACTAAAAACAACTTTTTTAATCGAAATTATTAATAGTGATAAATTATTAATTTGAGTGGTTTTAAAGTATATTTAGAATATATTTTTACAATTTAATACAATGTTGGTCATTGGTTGTAATTTCACATTTAAACCAGACATAATCAAGTGTCAATCTTTTGATAGATATTGTTTCTTAAAAACACGCTATTTGTTTTAACAGCGGGATTTAATTATAAAATTAATTAATGCAACTTTTGTGTTATGAATTTGGTAAAATAGACTTCATTTTTGAATTCGGAATATGAAATATAGCTCAGGATGAAATATTGGCATTGTTCTGAAAAACATCAATTTTTGATGAATAGTGAAACTACTAAGTGGTAGGTTAAAAACTGAATTTTGCATAAAACATAATTTTACCGCTTCTGTGAATGGAATTTCGAAAATCCGAGAGACACGGTTAATATCAAGGACTAAAATGTGGTTCAATGAGATGAAAATAATTTTTTGGTGAATAGTAACTTTTTACTTTTTTTACCGCGGTTAATAGTAAATAGGGTAACTAAGGGTAAATATGATATTAATATTACCCTAACACATGTCCTAATCCTATTGGACAAGTGTATTTCGACCAAAAACAAACTTAGGAATAAAATATGACCATTTAGGCCCACTTGGATTAGATTAGGACATTTATTATTAATTTATTTAAAGAAGGGTTAAAATAGTTAAAATCAAAGTTTAATAAGTAAATCATTTTTAATATGGGGTTATACATACGATAAATTCGATTGTAAATATTCATTAGAAAGCTAAAAGGATTTCCTACATGATGGTATTTTATTTGTAATTTTTAGACATCAAATAATTTAATTTATTTATGACACAACGATGATGCAGTAATTATCTTTTTAATGAAATATTGACATAATTGATGTTATAAGCACCAAAATAAATGTAATTTGAGATTTTTTATGAATTCCACTAATTTTCTAGGTTACTATGATATATTAATGTTGATTTAATCAACTTGGTTCGAACATTTAATTCTGTTATGACTTTCACAAAAATCATATATCAAATAGTGTCAAAATTGACACAAAATAGTTTTTAAATCAAATATTATATTACTAATTGTTATTTTATTCCTAAAAATCTAAGGTTCGGCCAAATAACATATATAAGGATATATATATTAATAATAAACAATTTGGGGTTCGTTTGGCATGTTATAGTAAGTGTATTAACCATATAGTGAAAGAAAACAAAAAGACACGGTAAAAGTTAAATTATTTAACTTAGAGTTAAATCTAATTGATAAGGTTTAAAATAATATCCAAACATGTCTAAATTTGATTGGTTGATGAGATTACAACCCTATCTCATCTAATCTTCGAATATGAGTCATTTTTGGAGGTTTTTAAGTGGGGTTAGATTTATTATAAATTAATATTTTTAAGAATTCCTAAGGTGCCCCTCTCCTCCCCTATAAAAGGACACCTCCTCCCCCTCCTCCTCACACCAATTTGAGCACTCAAGCTCGGCCAACCCCTGCCATTTTCCCTTCTCCACTTCCCTAGAATAATCCTAGAGGTCCTGGTCTTCTCCAAAGACCAATCTTAGTTCCTTAAGTGGAGGATTCAAAGAAGCGTTCCAAATAAGAGGTAATATCCATTACCGATCTTTTCAATTTCTTTCTTCTTCAACTTCTTCTTCTTTAGTTGTTTCATGATAAAGTAATAACATCAGTATTACTTACATACTGATATGTTATTATAAATATGAAACAACCCTAATTCACCTTCTATCCATCCTACGGAAAAATGAAATCACCGCGCGTGCGTACGTACGGAATACCGTCTCCACGCCGTGGTGTAATCTATTTTCCACCACCACCTTACATGGATGGGTATAATGGTGTAAAGAATAACTATACATAGTTATTACAACATCATAATGATTCTGATATATTTTATAATCCACTCCAATTCAATTCAATATTTATAGAAATGATATCATCGCTCGTGCGTACGTACGGAATACCGTCTCCACGACGCGATGAGATTCATTCTCCATGTTAACCATTTAAGAATGATTATAATGTATATATAAGAAATAATAATGAAATACATGACATTATAAAGCTACTGGATTTATGTATATATATATACATATGTATGTCATCTACTTACTTCCATTTCAAGACAATAAGGAAAGAAAAACAGCGTTCATGCGTACGTACGGACTACCGTCTCCATGAACGGTGTTTTTCATTTTATTTATCTATCTATTATATATATATATATACTGAATATATATGATATATAAATCATATTTTATATTCTGGAAGTAAGTAAATCATGATATAAGTAATAATGATGTCAAGAACAACAAGTCAAAACACCTACGATAAATGAAACGATTTTACCCAAAACGCTTCTTTAACATGGAATTTACAAAAGAACGGGTAATATAATGTCATAAGTGAACCATATATGATATCATAACAATGAATACGATTCTGTAATAAGTCAATGACATTATTTAAATCATTATACAGGAGGTTCGGACACATACGAAGCAAATTGGACCTAAGGTAAGGGAAATATCACAATCTCATTTTTATCCGAGATTGTTTATTCGTAAGTATTTACTGGGTTGTATTTTATCATCCACATCCATGTTTCATCAAAATGTAATATTATTTCCATCCACCTACAATTGTTTAAATCCATTTTTACCCTTCGGTGAGTTTTTAGTAATATGTATGAAAGGAATCTTTTGTCGTACGAGGTACTTTTTGACTTTTCCGACAAAAGTACGAAGAATGTTTTTTTTAACTTATACGGCACGAACGGATTTCTACTGTTTTATAAAGCCTTATTTTCATGAAGCTTCCTCTAAAATATTTCATGACTATTTTCAATAAAATCTCTTTCTTTTAAAGTTGCATGATGTTTTGTGAAAAGAAATTGATTTTGAAGAAGAAAGGATATTTTCCTCAAGAATTCAATTCAAGTGTTTTATCAAAATTATTTTCCATCTAAGATAATAAAGAGTTCTGTTTCTATCCATATTTTTACATTGATTTGACTATGTTGTGATGGAATTATGTTTATGAATTCCTTTATCTTATATGAATGGTTTTATGATGTCATGTTGTTTAAGAATCCCATTTTTATTACATGGGTTATGAAATGATGTATGATTTATGATTTTGTGGCACACATAAGAAAGGATTCATTAAGAGATGGGTGGGACCTATATCTCCCTCCAATGCATTGGGTAAAGATTTTATATCTCATGAGATAGACATGGCTGGAATGGTAGGTTATACCGGTTCAGTGAAACAGGACTGAAACGAGGATTACTCGATTCAGAAAGGGACTTTGTCCACTAAGATAGTCTTGGCAATGAGTCTTGACTAACAAGAAATGATTCTCTATGATTATGTGTGTATGCCACAATGAGTAATGTTTTAAGTTATGATTTCATTTCACTACTATGATTTATCCCATGTTATGAAATTATGCTCTCTTTTGCAGGTTAAGATTTCCAAAAATGTTATGTTCTTATGAAAATTATGTGATTGATATTTCCTTTGTTTACCCTTACTGAGCATTTGAGCTCACCCATTTATGTTTTCTTTTCCCCAGGATATAAAGAAAGGTTTTAGGTAGAAAAAAGGGATGACCTTTATGGGAGATATTGAAGAACTTTCACCACGATTAGAAGATTACGTTCCGAGTTTCCAAAGACACTAAACTATTACGATCCTTTAGTGTGTGTTTTTGTTATGTACTAAGTATTCCGCAAATGTAATGTAATGTCCATGTACGTCAGGATACGGGTCTCTACAGTTGGTATCAGAGGAAAGGTTTAGTCAACCTTTGGAAACTAGGATGCGAAAACGTTAGTGAGATCCCTAGAGATATTTCTAAGGTATGTCTAGGGATGTCCCTAAGGTTAAGTATACGTATAGGTTATAGTACTAGAACTACGCTAACGATCATAGAATTAAACCTAAGATGTTAGATGTTCAAGGTACTCCCCCTTTATTATGTTGTTTTCCCTATCATGATTTTTGCCTCTCACGCTATTCTTTTTGGGTTTTAGAAAATGGCTGGAAACAAGGTGATTCACGATAATGGAGGAAATGATGGACAATGGAATGATATTCTTTATGAGCAACCAAATGAAATGGGATTTGGAAGTCCAAACATCATTATTATGCCGAATCAGCAATCTCATAATATGATCAATAAAGTAAAATTTGGTAAGTTTCCTGACTCGGCTAATAAGAGAAAGATGGAGTTTCATGATGATCATAGAGGAAAGAAAGTTCAATTTCCCCTATGTAAATCATGTGGGAAGAGGCATCAAGGAGAATGTTTCAAAGGAACTGGAAGATGCTTTGGGTGTGGAAAAGAAGGACACAAAGCCAGTAAGTGCAAAGGAAAAGGTTCAGTTAATACCAGGGATGAGGATAATGGTATTGCTACGACATCAAAAATGGTTAAGTGTTTTAAATGTGGAATGTATGGGCATTATGCAAACAAATGCCCTAAGGGAAAGACTCATGAAGAGAATCAGTATGGTCATATGGGAAGTATTTATGTGGATGATGATGAAGAGACTACCAATGGTATGTGAGATGAAAGAATTGTTGAAGCTCGGTCAATGGTTTAAGAATGTAGTGGAATGATTATATGTTTATCATGTGTAATGTTGTATAAGTAATCTCATGGTACTATGGAATAAAGAGACATGTAAGGATTGTAACATTGTTGTCTGATTAATGTTACCAGTATCCATGAAAGGTTATTCAGATATTTTTGGAATGAAGATGATATGCGCATAATGAAGGGATAAGGGGAAAATGAAATGTTTGACAGTATTCATGAGCTCATGATTGATATAAGGACTAAGTGATATCATGGTTTGAGTATAAATAATTTTGAGGATTTTGGTATGTGTAAAGTGTTAACTTTTAACTGCATTCAAGTTTTCACTAAGGTTCAATGGGTATTCAAGAGTATACATGATTAAGGACTTTGAATGTTTGGAATGTGACCAAAAAAAAACATATCTTATGATATATGGGGATCAACGATGATATTAAATCTCTGGTAATTGTTTTCACTATGTTATGAGAGTGGACTGCAGTATTATGGATAAGCCTAAAGATTGGAATGGATTGTGTTGGACGATATTATTGATGGGATGTTATAGTAGTTTTGGAAAAAGGACAACCTGCAGGACGGGCGACAGCCCATCGCTTCGGACAAGGCTGTGGGAATCGAACCCACAACCGAAGTGCGACTGGCCTTTATCGCCTACCACTGACCTACAGGAAGTCCCTGTTTAGTAGAAACTAGTTTTATTATATTAAGCAGTATGATATATGAAGTATAAGTCCATTTTAGGAACCATATGTGATTAATCTCACTATAGAATGACTTATGTATATTTAATAACTTTTTCTAACCTTTTGTTTGAGACAGATGGAATGACCCATCATTCTATCACATAATCTGCTAACACTTCACAAATAACAAATTCAACTTCATTTATTTAAGAGATGAAGTAGAAATTGTTCAAGGCACGAACAAAAGTGAGATTGTACCAAAATAAAGTAAGTATTTATTCTAAGCAAATTTTCAACTTTAGGGAAATGATCTTGAAAACCAAAAATGATTGTCCTAGTGATCTTATACCTGATGAATCAGATGGTACCTTATATCATCACAAATCTATGGATTTGTGATTACTGGCTTTTCCATAGCCATGTTCTCTACCACTCTCCATCAGAACATGATGGTAAGATTTCTCTTCCATATCCATATTTTCACCTATGTGGAAACCCAGTGATTAGTTTATTTGGGTAATCATTACATTTCATACTTTAGTTTTTAAAGCCATGTTTTGGTATTCCCTTTTACGATGTGGGTTTCTATTAAAGAAACTTTCGAATAGTAAACCATTTATAACCCCGACGAATTTCGAGGGCGAAATTCATTTTAAGGGGGGTAGAATGTAACAGCCCGAGATTTTATGAAAAATATTCTTTTTATTTTATTAATGTCTTGTGTTGTACGCTACACCAAAAGGAGCTTGCACAACACACATCCTTGACTTGCCTTGCATTACACGCAATCGCGACCTTCCTCGATAGCGTGTGTAATACGCAATACCGAGTTTCACTAAACAACGATATGCTATTAAAATGTTATTAAAACTAGCCGTTATGAATAGTAATAACCACTTTTTGAAATTTTGTAAATTTTATTTTTCAAAATGGATTTCATTTTTGGATTCGGAGTATCGAATTTAGCCTAAGGTGAAATTTTGGTACTTTTCGGATAACTTTCATATTCTAATGAATAGTGAAAATTACTAAAAACAACTTTTTTAATCGAAATTATTAATAGTGATAAATTATTAATTTGAGTGGTTTTAAAGTATATTTAGAATATATTTTTACAATTTAATACAATGTTGGTCATTGGTTGTAATTTCACATTTAAACCAGACATAATCAAGTGTCAATCTTTTGATAGATATTGTTTCTTAAAAACACGCTATTTGTTTTAACAGCGGGATTTAATTATAAAATTAATTAATGCAACTTTTGTGTTATGAATTTGGTAAAATAGACTTCATTTTTGAATTCAGAATATGAAATATAGCTCAGGATGAAATATTGGCATTGTTCTGAAAAACATCAATTTTTGATGAATAGTGAAACTACTAAGTGGTAGGTTAAAAACTGAATTTTGCATAAAACATAATTTTACCGCTTCTGTGAATGGAATTTCGAAAATCCGAGAGACACGGTTAATATCAAGGACTAAAATGTGGTTCAATGAGATGAAAATAATTTTTTGGTGAATAGTAACTTTTTACTTTTTTTACCGCGGTTAATAGTAAATAGGGTAACTAAGGGTAAATATGATATTAATATTACCCTAACACATGTCCTAATCCTATTGGAAAAGTGTATTTCGACCAAAAACAAACTTAGGAATAAAATATGACCATTTAGGCCCACTTGGATTAGATTAGGACATTTATTATTAATTTATTTAAAGAAGGGTTAAAATAGTTAAAATCAAAGTTTAATAAGTAAATCATTTTTAATATGGGGTTATACATACGATAAATTCGATTGTAAATATTCATTAGAAAGCTAAAAGGATTTCCTACATGATGGTATTTTATTTGTAATTTTTAGACATCAAATAATTTAATTTATTTATGACACAACGATGATGCAGTAATTATCTTTTTAATGAAATATTGACATAATTGATGTTATAAGCACCAAAATAAATATAATTTGAGATTTTTTATGAATTCCACTAATTTTCTAGGTTACTATGATATATTAATGTTGATTTAATCAACTTGGTTCGAACATTTAATTCTGTTATGACTTTCACAAAAATCATATATCAAATAGTGTCAAAATTGACACAAAATAGTTTTTAAATCAAATATTATATTACTAATTGTTATTTTATTCCTAAAAATCTAAGGTTCGGCCAAATAACATAGATAAGGATATATATATTAATAATAAACAATTTGGGGTTCTTTTGGCATGTTATAGTAAGTGTATTAACCATATAGTGAAAGAAAACAAAAAGACACGGTAAAAGTTAAATTATTTAACTTAGAGTTAAATCTAATTGATAAGGTTTAAAATAATATCCAAACATGTCTAAATTTGATTGGTTGATGAGATTACAACCCTATCTCATCTAATCTTCGAATATGAGTCATTTTTGGAGGTTTTTAAGTGGGGTTAGATTTATTATAAATTAATATTTTTAAGAATTCCTAAGGTGCCCCTCTCCTCCCCTATAAAAGGACACCTCCTCCCCCTCCTCCTCACACCAATTTGAGCACTCAAGCTCGGCCAACCCCTGCCATTTTCCCTTCTCCACTTCCCTAGAATAATCCTAGAGGTCCTGGTCTTCTCTAAAGACCAATCTTAGTTCCTTAAGTGGAGGATTCAAAGAAGCGTTCCAAATAAGAGGTAATATCCATTACCGATCTTTTCAATTTCTTTCTTCTTCAACTTCTTCTTCTTTAGTTGTTTCATGATAAAGTAATAACATCAGTATTAATTACATACTGATATGTTATTATAAATATGAAACAACCCTAATTCACCTTCTATCCATCCTACGGAAAAATGAAATCACCGAGCGTGCGTACGTACGGAATACCGTCTCCACGCCGTGGTGTAATCTATTTTCCACCACCACCTTACATGGATGGGTATAATGGTGTAAAGAATAACTATACATAGTTATTACAACATCATAATGATTCTGATATATTTTATAATCCACTCCAATTCAATTCAATATTTATAGAAATGATATCATCGCTCGTGCGTATGTACGGAATACCGTCTCCACGACGCGATGAGATTCATTCTCCATGTTAACCATTTAAGAATGATTATAATGTATATATAAGAAATAATAATGAAATACATGACATTATAAAGCTACTGGATTTATGTATATATATATACATATGTATGTCATCTACTTACTTCCATTTCAAGACAATAAGGAAAGAAAAACAGCGTTCATGCGTACGTACGGACTACCGTCTCCATGAACGGTGTTTTTCATTTTATTTATCTATCTATTATATATATATATATACTGAATATATATGATATATAAATCATATTTTATATTCTGGAAGTAAGTAAATCATGATATAAGTAATAATGATGTCAAGAACAACAAGTCAAAACACCTACGATAAATGAAACGATTTTACCCAAAACGCTTCTTTAACATGGAATTTACAAAAGAACGGGTAATATAATGTCATAAGTGAACCATATATGATATCATAACAATGAATATGATTCTGTAATAAGTCAATGACATTATTTAAATCATTATACAGGAGGTTCGGACACATACGAAGCAAATTGGACCTAAGGTAAGGGAAATATCACAATCTCATTTTTATCCGAGATTGTTTATTCGTAAGTATTTACTGGGGTGTATTTTATCATCCACATCCATGTTTCATCAAAATGTAATATTATTTCCATCCACCTACAATTGTTTAAATCCATTTTTACCCTTCGGTGAGTTTTTAGTAATATGTATGAAAGGAATCTTTTGTCGTACGAGGTACTTTTTGACTTTTCCGACAAAAGTACGAAGAATGTTTTTTTTAACTTATACGGCACGAACGGATTTCTACTGTTTTATAAAGCCTTATTTTCATGAAGCTTCCTCTAAAATATTTCATGACTATTTTCAATAAAATCTCTTTCTTTTAAAGTTTCATGATGTTTTGTGAAAAGAAATTGATTTTGAAGAAGAAAGGATATTTTCCTCAAGAATTCAATTCAAGTGTTTTATCAAAATTATTTTCCATCTAAGATAATAAAGAGTTCTGTTTCTATCCATATTTTTACATTGATTTGACTATGTTGTGATGGAATTATGTTTATGAATTCCTTTATCTTATATGAATGGTTTTATGATGTCATGTTGTTTAAGAATCCCATTTTTATTACATGGGTTATGAAATGATGTATGATTTATGATTTTGTGGCACACATAAGAAAGGATTTATTAAGAGATGGGTGGGACCTATATCTCCCTCCAATGCATTGGGTAAATATTTTATATCTCATGAGATAGACATGGCTGGAATGGTAGGTTATACCGGTTCAGTGAAACAGGACTGAAACGAGGATTACTCGATTCAGAAAGGGACTTTGTCCACTAAGATAGTCTTGGCAATGAGTCTTGACTAACAAGAAATGATTCTCTATGATTATGTGTGTATGCCACAATGAGTAATGTTTTAAGTTATGATTTCATTTCACTACTATGATTTATCCCATGTTATGAAATTATGCTCTCTTTTGCAGGTTAAGATTTCCAAAAATGTTATGTTCTTATGAAAATTATGTGATTGATATTTCCTTTGTTTACCCTTACTGAGCATTTGAGCTCACCCTTTTATGTTTTCTTTTCCCCAGGATATAAAGAAAGGTTTTAGGTAGAAAAAAGGGATGACCTTTATGGGAGATATTGAAGAACTTTCACCACGATTAGAAGATTACGTTCCGAGTTTCCAAAGACACTAAACTATTACGATCCTTTAGTGTGTGTTTTTGTTATGTACTAAGTATTCCACAAATGTAATGTAATGTCCATGTACGTCAAGATACGGGTCTCTACATTTCACCTCGGTTCTTATATAAAAGATGTGAAAAATCGATTTCCAGAGATTCTCCCATCCGTTCTAAAAAACCTACATGAAAAAGGCAATGTTAATAATAGTTTGTGTACTAGTGATTATTAAAAAAGGAGTACTACTATTGAGGTCCTACCCATGATAACATAGTAAACTATCATAGAGGTTCTCCAAATGAGAAAGTGTATAAACACTATAGATATTCTAATGAAACCTTGAAGTATATTCAAGGTTCTGAATGTACAGAAAAAAATAACCAATGTAGAGGTCATCGCCGTGATATCAATATTAATATTAATAAGGGAATTATACATAACAATAAAAACATTAATACATATCCACCCATTTAGGTGGAAATGAATACATATAGGTCCACCCCATGTTATCATTGTTGTAATCCAAAATTTAGGGATCAACCAATATAATATTCCTCCTTGAGAATAAAGTGAAGTCATACATCATAAATGACAACCCTTTAATGATTATAAATATCTTGTGTTGAGAGAAATCAATATCCAATATATGTAAACCCATAATTGAATAAAATGTTCTTTTTCATTACTTATATGGTTCCATAGTTATAATCAGTTAATGGAAAATTTTAAATTCTTCGAATCCCCAAAAAATATATTAGAAAAAATAATTTATTAAATTTATCAAATCAGTAAAGAAAATAACCTCATTTACAAGCCTGGTCACATAATAATATTCATGGCACTATTATTCCATATTCATCTCAATGTTTTTCTAGACTCATGGTGTCTTTTAAAAATCTTATTAATGATGTTTTTCTACAACCATTCACTATTTAGGACCAAGAACAAGATTCTTAGATAAAATAAATGAATCCTTAGGTTGTGTAGAAAATATATCCATTTACATGAATCTATAAAAAAATTAGTTAGACTCTGACCTCTAAATTTTAGACATGTGATAACCTTTTGGTGTATCAAGATATTAACCTTCATCTATCCCAACTCTAAATAGTTTATAATTTAGTGAAGTAAATAATGCTCTGAGTGGGCCAATACCAAGTGATAAACTATTAAAACCCCATTAGAATCAGACAACAATAATATATTTATATTTTTGATGGTGTTAATTACAATGAAAAGTGGGAGGATATGGTTTGAGATAAAATACCATTTTTGTATCAGCATTACACCACTCAGTACTAAAAGTTTCCTGAGATCATCATAGATTAATATATATTGTGTTTCTATTAATCACTATGGGTGATGCTGAAGCACCTAAAATTTTAAAACCTATAATATAATATGTATGTTGATTTCATTTATAAAGTGATTTCAAATTTTGATAGGTTAATCTTACTAGCCTCTCAATAACAAGTAACCCAATGTCTAAAAAAATTATTTGTATCACAACATGTTATAATAGAAAACATTTTTTATATTTCTAAAATTATAGACCATGAATTATCCTTTGTATAATATTTTGGGTTTAGGTGGATATTTCATAATATATTTTGTCCCTAATACTTATCTTCGTTAAGAAGGCTTAAGATTGTAAGTAGATTATTATTTTGAATAATAATATAATGCTTCATACAGAATCATCATTATTAGTGGTTCCTAATACATAATACTTTAAAATTATAACAAGTATGAAAAATATACCACTAAATATCCCAAGATCAGTAGAGGCATTAATAGTGGGATTAAGAAACTATGATGATAACTCATAGAGTTACTCAGATAGAATGTGTGAAAAAAAACTGAGGAGGTCATAACTCATGATTTCAAAAACTCTCCCACCATGTGGTAGTTACCACTATGGTAATAGTAGCCCAATCGTGGAAACCCTCACCATAAAATATACAATAGTCATCACTCATAATGACATAATATTAGATTCCCTGAATATTTCTGTGGATTTATCCCAAGACGAGAACAGTCCATAATGATGTGGTATTTTTTTATTCCAACTGTAATATATTTTGGTAAAAACTAAAAAACAATTGTTGTCTATAACATTTATACACCACCTATAATGAGGATGATATTTAAAATTAATGTAATAGATTTATAGTGACCAAATGAACCATCTATTCTATTGGAAAAGTATTTGTGGAAGTTTTATGTGATTCCTATTTGAATTACCATATTAGAGGATTCTACGACAATACGTTATCTGGAACACTAGAATAAAATTTATATAAATACTAGGGTTGTAGATCCATTTTCATCTTAAATCGATCAATTTCAAGAGACAAATCTGATTATTTCTCTGAGGGTTAATATGAACCTTTCAAATTCCCATATTTTAAATATATATATATATATAATGCCGATTTACCCATAGTGTTTTCATTAGTTAAAAAAGAACCACACATCCAAAAAATGGACAATTATTACATTTCAAAAATGATCCCAGAAAGAATAAACCATTAATCTAAAACCTATCATTATTTGAGAAGCCTGAGGAATGAAATTTCACTGAATAAAACAGTGTTACACTACAGTATTAGGGTCACTAACCAAATTATAGTTAGTATTACATAAAAAATCCATGAGAATTTGAAATGTAATAAATTGGTCTTATGAAAACAAACTAACTAAATATATTGAGTACATAAATGTAATTGTACAAATAAATGGTTTGTAGTAAATTAGTTTTAATATTTGGAAGAATATAATTATGATACACATGGAGAAAATTACTAGTGATGAAGATTTTCCAAATGAATCCCCACATATATGAGATGAACAATAATAAAATCAATAATGTCCTAGACCTATATAGGTAGTTTAATTCCACATAAATAGTCATATACCCCTATAATTTGTTTCCTTAACTATATCCCTAGAAGATCACTAAGATTTTAGTCCCTTGAATATACATCAATCTGTAGTTAAATTTAGCCATCCAATGATGGTTCTAAAAATTAGAGAGGCATTGTAGACTTAGATACTCAATTCCAATAATAATCAATTGGAATACATAAAATCATATAGAAAATTAGTGAAACATGAGTGTGAGTTATAATATGTTTAGGTGAACATGACCCCCACCAAATTTATGTATTCCTTAGTGTTCATCATTGGAATGGGTTCCCCCAAATAAAATCCCAATAATTGCATCTCATAGTATATATGAAAACTGGGGGATACTAATATATATGATGAAACCCAAAATAGTTTCACCATTTAATCCTTGAAAGGGGTCACACTAATCGTATATAACAACTTGTTTGATAGGTATATAACTTGTCTAAGGGATTTATTTTATTGAAGTTTCTATTAATTGAAATCATGGATAAATAAGATAACAATATAATAACACACTAATTACATTCAATGCGTAATTTAATGGGAAATTTACACAATCACGTTGTGGATGGGACAATAATATTCTTTGATGACAGAACTCCCATAGAAGTTGTCAACTGAATCACTTTTACATAAATCTCAAGATGTGTTTTCTATAATGATAACCCCATTATGGTACCCTCAAATATTATAATAATTCATGAAAATGGTATAATATCTTGAGGATGACATATGGTAAACCCAAATAACATAATGAAAATTTATATCAGTATATTAAATATGGATTTAGAAGGCACATGTATCAACTGTCACTAATAAAATTGTAGTTCTTTTTACCTATATAATAATTTAATGTTGGTTCTTAGCAGCATTGAACATGAAACACCCTAAATTCATAATATATTGTGACATTAAAATAAGTAAACGTGTTCTATTATATATCTCAAAAACTACACCAATTTTAAAAAAATAATAGAATAATAATAATACATTATTAATAAAGCAATAATAACATGTAATATGTAAAAACATTCATATTTAATGTAGAAAGTTAATATAACATATTATAAAAATGATATTTTCAATAAAAGACTATTTAATTTTATTGTTTATGTTATTTTAAAAATTATATATTTAAATTAAATTGAATTGAAATTTTATAATATAAAATTAATTTTTTAATTCCATATAGAACGATTTGTTGAGGATATTCCTTTGATATATTTCTCAAATAATTTATTTTTTGGTGAATAGAAAAAAATTAAAATTTCTAAAAACCAATCAATTTTTTATGAATTATATATTTGTAAAGTCCATTTTGATAAACAGAATATATAAATAAAAATAAATTATTTGAAAATACTATATAAATTCATAAAACCCTTCAGTATTAATTTACAAAAATTAAGAACTATTTTATGGAAACTATTTTTATTTTCTTTTCATAATTAAAAATATTGATAGATAAATTAGCATCATGATTTATTTTAATGTTATGTAACAATTATTTACTAATTTATATTCTTAATTATATATTTATAATAAATTAAATTTATTATTTTGTTTATAAATAACCATTATAAATAATAATACATTTTCATTCAAAATTGGCTGTTACAAACAACTTGTTCTAATGAAAAGATTAAATTATATTAATAAGTAATTTTAATATGATAAATTTCTTCCTATATTTGAGTCAATAATGGTTAGGTTATTTTATATTTCCAATTTCCTTTTCATTATTATATTTTGTTGTGAGAATTAATGCTAATTACCCCAATAAGGAGATACACTTATTTTAGAATTGTTTTTTAACTAATATATTGTAAATTATATCATTTAAATTAAATTAAAATACTTTTAATAGTAAAAATAATATGACTTATATTCACATAAATAAATATATTTAAAATGTATAGTTGGTAATCAATACTAAATAAGATTAAGAATCCATAATTTTGATAATGTATTTTTTAGCTAATTTTTTATACACACTATCGATTCTAATTTAAATATAATTTATATAATATTTATATATTGAATAATATCAAATAGATTAAAAAATTTTGTTCTTAAACACCAATATTGGTTATATTGGTTATATTATGTTTTTAATAAAACCGAAAAATACATAGTTAAACACAGTTAGCAAGATTAAAAGCTAAAGTTTTATATGTATAAATGTAATGGAAAAAAACCCAAATATGATTAATAAATATCTGAAATTAATTTTCTTTAAACATATATAACCCAAATACACCCAGAAATACATTATTGTGATTCTTTTGAATCATTTACCTTGGAATTGTGTCACAAAAATTTTAAAATATTAAAAGTGCTTCCCAATGTTGAAATGTTTCTCTATAATTGAAGACAGTATATTGTAACCATTAAATCATGTTGGTGGAATTTTATTTTACCTTGGTATTCCTCATAAATATCATCTCATATATGTACCTCGAACTCTCATATGTCCATGTTCGAAACATTTATCCTATGACCTCAAATTCCAAGGATTTTTCCATGGAATGATCTAGTCTCAAACGTGAGTACTATATCTTTCTCAAGTTCTTCCCCTTAATCATACCCATTTAAATATATTATATAAATAAAAATTCAATAACATTAATAACATAATTATAGTGATATGTTCTTATATAATTTTATTCATCTCCTATTATTATGAAAAACAAAATCCTGATCACATCCAAGCGCGGAATATCGCCTCCACAATGCAATAACATTTGTTTTTTAGAACATCCATTCATAGATGTTAAAAATTATGTAATTTATAAAAAAAATTAATTTAAGATATATAAATACAATTAATAAATGTCAAATTATCATTTATTTTCTTTCCTTCTCATTTTTGCGTAATGAAGTCATTAATCGTATATACATGTGAAGTATTTCCTCTATGATAAATAAATTTAATTTTTCATCAGCACCCATCATGGTTGGATTTAAAAATATATTTAATATAATAAATTATTTCAATAATAATATTTATAATATTTATATTATGAATTTTTTTGATGATTATTTCTACCATGGTTAAATTTCCAGGGGATTTTTAGAAATTGATCGAATAACCTCAGGTAACCGACATAGGCAAAAAAAAATTAAATAAATAAAAATATTATTATAAAAAATGGCCCTTATTAAATTTATGAAAACATATTATTGATTCTAAAATAGAATATAGTAAAAATAAGATGATTATTTAGGAAGATAAGAATGTTCGTAGAATGAATATGGAACAAAGTAATGTTTTTCATCTCAATTTCCCTTTTTTGAGAAAAGTATTATATTAATAAACATATATAGTTTTTCAAGATATGTGTACATAAAATAAAATATATTTCACCATAAATAATCATTATTTCATTATTTATAAATATTTATTTTATATTTAACTTTCAAGGGGTGTTTATCCAAAAGATATCAAAATAAAAATGTGTTTTTATCTTAATTTTTATTCCAGGAGATGTGTTTTGTATTATGAACATTAAATCATTTATGTGGTTTACATATAACTCCAATGAGAGATATAATTTTTGGAAATATATTGAAATAATTATATATTATGATCAAATTAAATCCCTCTAAATAAGGGGTTTTGTTTAAAACATAACTCGTGAGAAGATATTTTTCTTGTTCTCACTTAGGATTCCTTGATCCAAATTACATGTTAAGAACCATATGTCCTATTTATAGTGAATTAATTATCCATGAATATTTTTCAATCATAATTATTTTAATTGTTTTCCGTTAATATCCAAAATGATATTCACTTATTAATTTATCTATTAATACTATTTAACCCTATTAATAAGCATTTTAGGTAACAAAGTTCAACTACATTGATCTATAATTATTTATTAACAACACTAGTGCTCCATGCATTGGTTCTACCACAAAAATATTATATTTTATCATGTTTTATAATACTATCTAGTAAAGATTTATTTCAATACTATTATGGTTTTATTAAACGTCTTGTAATATATGTTTTTAAGAACACTATTTTAAATTATTAAAAATACCCCATTCATAGTGAAATTTTTTTTATTAAAAATTCTTATAGAAACTAATATTTCCCAGCCAAGAATCCATTATTATAAATTTTTTTACAGTAATGGTTTTCATGGAGTTTTTATCGCACCATTTGAAAAATACTATTGGAGATGACCCATAACATTGTCTTTCAAGAAAATGTATAAAATGTTTTCAAGAAGATATTTTATAGGTCCACATCCATTTAAATTTCTATTTTGAGATATTTTCACTAATAAGATTTATGTTTAATTATTTTCTTCAGATAATTATATGAAATATTTTGTGGGAAATAATCTCACCATACCATAAAGTATAATTCATGACCCATTATTGGGTGGTAACGTTCGAGAAATATTTTGTGAGGGTTTTTGTCATTTATGTTAAATTTATTCTAGATTTAAAATGTTACACTAGGGATAAATTCTTTTAAAACCACCCCATCTTTCCTATAGATTTATTATGTTTGCGTTTTTCAAGAATTTTTCTATCCATATAGCAGTTTCTCTAAATGTTTTGAATATTACATTTTACATAATTTTGGTTAGATGATGTTGATAATGAACTAATTTTATTATATAGAAATGGGGAAAGTATTTCAATTGAATATGTTGTTATTGCAATATGAAAAATTATTGGAAAGACAAATATGTATTTTTTAACTGAAAACCTCCCTCCTCCTACTATGTTATAATCATGTTACCAATTTTATTAACATAAGGACATGTATTTCGATTTAATATCTTATTATTTGAATATGGAATATTATTTGTAGATTGTATCTATATGTTTTGACCATAAATCATTAATCATAAGATGGGATATGATCATATTTTCTAATCTATTGACATGAGGTAATTTGTTGGAATTATTTATGATTATTGACTACTAAAGGAGTTTGATAATGATTTCTTGTTTGGTATTCTTTATTATAAAGTAATAAATATTGTTATTCAATAAGTGTTTCCTTCAAGAATGATATTAAAGTTATTGAAAAATATTAAGGTGATGGTAGTGAACATAATCTGGTGATTGGTTGGGCCTATAGTTATATACCCCTTCAATGAAATGATAATTCTACCGAGAAAAAATAGTTTGGGTTTTGGTGTACACCAGTTCCCGTAATAACACAATGTATTGGAATGAGGCCTTTATAGTGAGATTTCAGGACATCAGTCTGAATGAAATGTAATGTTCCATGAGACATGGTCATGAAAATATGATATGAGGTTTTATATTATGTATTACATTTGTATGAGTTCAATATTATTTATATATATATTTATTTTAATTTTCTTTGATATATCATAATTTTCGGTTCATGTTGTTTATGGATTCATGTGATTTTCTTAATTATTAGTTATTTTGTTTCATATATAAGTGAAAAATAGTCCATTTAATTAAAATTACATTGGATTTATCCTTTTATGTTTTTTTCATAATTATTTATATCTCTAGACTATAATTTTCTAATGTATGAGATAAAATAATCATTTTTATTTTGAAATTTTTGTTAGTTTTACCATGGATTATACTATATTTATCGAATAGTGTATGAAATGTATAATTTTAAGATCATTGGATATAGTATCATGGAATTAAGGGATTATAGTTGGTATCAAAATGATGCTTTAGAAATATTTTTGGAATATGTTTCATGTTCATGATAATTTAATTATTGATATGTTAGGTTTAATCATTTTTCCAAAATGTATAGATAACCACTTGTGATAATTATATGATTTAATGTACTAATTAATATAAATAAACATCAGTGAAAACCCAATGTTTAATCTATTTATTTGATACCATTATCATGTTTTGGTGTTTTTATAGATTTTAACGATTTTACTATAAATATATCCCTATTGGGAAACTAGAAAGTTGACAAAACTATCACTTGGATGCACCTGGGGGATATCAAAACAAAATGGTTTGTTGAAAATTCACTAAATCATTACTCTAACGCATAATGAGTGGGCCTAAAATTATAAATATGATGAGAGACACTGAGGGGGTAATATTTTTTTAAAAAATATCTTTATGAAGCACTATGATGGATAGAATAATTCTTCTAAATAATTATATTAGATAAAAAATAGAAAAATTACAATGGGTATACAAAGTATTGTTCATGGGAGTAAATTTTTGATCCAAATGTATCAATTTTTTAAAATAGTGGTTCATATAATTTTAGGGCTAATGATAGATTTTATGTTTTTGTAGTATATATAATGTCATTGGGGTTTAATGAATTTTAGATTCAACTATCCTTTGGGAAATTTATTTTATTGAGAGTATGTGACAAAGGAATATACAAACATTGGAACCTTATTTTTTGGATGATTATTTTTTAGGAAGGTTAAGATGTATTTTTAGAGAATAGAAATCAATTATTATTTGGTTTAGAATATTTTTAAAATGATCATAGTAATTTTTTATCTATATTTTAGTGATTATGTAAACATATATATGAGGAACCAACATAATGTAACCTTATATTAACCAAGATTGAAATAATTTAAACTAATGTTTATGTGGGTTGAATGAAAATAATAATAATCTATCATGATTATACGGTTATATGTTATTACGGTTGAATTTCTAAATTTTAATTGGTTATAATAACTCCCACTTATTGATAAAGTTTCATCAGTCATGTTGGCCCTTTTGGATTAAATAAATGATATAATTAGAAGGAACCATACATGTGAGGTGGAAGGTAGAGATTAACTCGATGAACAACCCATTAGAATTTGAGATTAAATTAGTAACCAAGTTAGTATACCAAACCATCTATCATATGATTAATAGTGTGAAAGTAGTCTATGTATCAAACATATAACAAAAGGGAAAAACTGTGTCTCATAAATACTCATGAAATTAATATGATTAAGTTCATTAAAATCAAATTGTTTATTGTAATGGGATAATCTATAAAAATATATCTCTTAAATTGAAAGATAGTGGGGAATTATATCACCCAATTTCCCAATCCAAGAGACAAAAAGCAAAACAGTCACTAATAACAATAAAAAAATGAAAATCTATTGCAACTACTACTATTGAATTTGATTGAATATTTTGACTCTATATTTTAATGTTTCCACTTTCATGTATGTTTTAACCAACTATTGGATGTTCAGTTTTAAATGAAAACCCAATAGAGGTGTGATTATTATATAAATCATTTTTTGGGTTTAATAGAAGTCATAAAATATAGACATATATCAACATTCCTTAGTATTGTTCTATAAAAAAATGTAGAATTATTTTACTATCTTTGACAAGTGATTATATATATAAACCTCATTCCACATTTTACATAAACCAATAAACAACTAGTGATATATTATAAATAGTTCTATGTAGAAATTTTTATTAGTAAAATTGTGAGGGTTCATCTTATTTAAGGAAGGAGGATGTAACACGCTAAGATTTAACATATGAATACATTTAAATATGTCAATATATTTTATAAAATATGTCATATATTACACCCAATTTAAATAAATTAAAACATATTAAAAATACATTAAAAATAAATATATAAAAAAAGTAATATAGAAAAACATTAATTATTAATGTATGTAAATAATATACGTTAATATTAAAAAAAATATTTTCATTAAAAGATATTTTCCTTATATTATATATTTTATTTTAAAATGTAATAATTTTTAGAATTTAAATATGATAATTTTAAACTCATTTCAAATTTTTTACATGAAAATTATCCTAGGATGTAATTTTTGATATTTTTTAAAAAGAATATATTTTTATATGAATATTAAGAATATCCATTTATTAAATATCATCCCTTTTATAAGATATAAATTGTTTGGATCAATTTTTGATATTAGAAATATATAATTTTAAATGAAAAGTTTATAAATTAAATTTCAAATTTTAAAACCCGTGAATATCATTTTAGAAAACCACGAAATATTTTATAGAATTTTTTTTTATTTATTACATTAAATAAAATTATGCATTAAAAAGTTTACTGATAGATTTATTTTAAAGTAGAGTAACTATAATTAAAAAAATTATATTCTTATTAATATTATTGGAGTAGATAAAATTGATAATTTGGCCTTATACATAATCAGTATTCATAAAACTACTCTTTTTTGAAAAATGGTTTATTACTCGTTACATGCGCTATCATTCAGAATAAGTTTCTTAAACATGGTCAAATAACATGATAAAATGAGTCTAATGTCTCAGATTGTAATTGTAAAATTATTTAATAAGAATAAACTAATTTTTGGGTAATTGTTTTAGGATTAATTAGAATTACCATGATAATGATTAAACAGTTATATTAAACGTATTGGGTTGTCAATATAAATAAATGTATATCAGTTAAATTAAATTAGAAGACATTTAATAACGAATATAATATGATGTAAAAAATATAATTAAATATATGAATATTCATTTTATTTTGAATCACTACTAAATAATATTAAGAATCCTTAATGATCAAAATGATTTTTTATCTCCTGAAATAATGTTTTGTACATTATATGTTTTAATTTAATGTTATTATGTTATTATTTTGAAATTTAATTGGATTAAATAATGTTTTCATTTTATAGATACATAAATTTTTTGTACATAATATTACATAATTTTAGATGAATACTCAACTCATTTCACCATAATACACACTTGAGGAATATAGTGGTTTATTTTCAATTAGAAACTGAGATACGCAAGCAATAGTTATTGAAAATATTTACTTCATTTCTGATTATGTTCTTAAAATCTAGAACAATTATTATAGATTTCATACTTAAAAACTTTTTCCAAAACCTGGGGAATGGAAACATAAGAACATGTGATCTCAAATGATCAATAAGGGTAAACATAAGATCTAAAAATCAATGATCACAGGTGAATATATGATAAGAATATGGGCATTAGAACATGATCAATACTTACAATAATTATACCTAATATTTCTAAGATCTTTAAAATTTAAACATGGAATATGGTTATGTCAAAATAATTGACACAATACATAAGTGTTCATAATAATCTATAATCCACAATGATCCATGAAATCATATCATAATCCACCATGATCCATGAAATCATATCATAAGAATTAATCATATCCTCAAATCATAACCCTTAGAGTGGTTATATATTTCATAAAAATTTAATGATCATAATAATAATCCATTATAAGAAAGAATATAGATGTAAACTTTGGATCATGCCCCTAGTAAATAATCAACAACATCATATGATGTTTTCATAGAAAAAATACTTTTAAAAGTGTAGTAGAATATTTCTTATGGAAAGTATACTTTTTATTTTCTGAGACTTATTTAGAATTGATATTTTTTTAAAATGTTGAAGCTAAAATTTTATTTGAAAATATTAATATATAATCATAAAGGATTATTTACTGAATATAGAATTCATAATGGTAATGAAATCCATTGTACATCATATGTCAAAACAAAAATTACATTCACAATCTCATTTAAAATTAAATGTATCATGCTTGGGAAATGATATGATGAGCCCTTTGAAACATGGTTTGGGAATTAATATATGGGTAAAATTGTATTTGGTAATATTTGGAGAACAAAAAAAATATTATTGAAAAAAATTTAATGAAAATATGTGCTTGGAAGAAAGGATTACCGAATGATATAAAAAATAATAATGATTTTTCCTTTAAAACAATTTAGCCTCTTAGGTAAAAAAATGGATATAAATAAATGGAAAAATTAAATATATATAATTAACTGTACTATAATAAAATTCATAATATTTGGGATGTATATAATATAAAATTATTAATAAGATACTTTATCTCAAATAATCTTGGTAAAAATGAGATTGTAACAAAAAATGCTTACCTCATTCCCATCATGCAATATATTTTCTCTAAAAATATATTTGAGGAATTTAAATTTATTTTAATTCTACATCGTAATTATAATAATTCCAAAATAACATTCATGCTTCACTTATAACATCTTATCACCCATTCATTATAAATTGTTTACTAATATCATCACATCAGGAGTTAGATGCATTATTTTTCATATATTTCTTGGTTTGGTAGTTATAGTGCTTTAATATTGATCAAGGATAATTCTTATATATAATTTAAACAATTATATGTAAATTATATATATTAATTATAAATATATTCATATAAATTCATAAAAATTGATGAAAAAAATTTCAACTCTATGTTGAGGTGGTAGTCTGTATATACACACGAGTAATACATTCCAATTTTAAATGAACGGGAAAATGAAAGGTAATTATAAATTAAAATTTATATAACCATTATAAAATCATTTATACAGTATTTAAACATTAAATATATCATATTATCAAACCATGGTTGATGGTGGTGGAAAATGAGTCATATCACTACGTGGAGGTGGTGGTCCACAAGTACACACGACTGGTAATTTAATCTCCCATTAAATAGTGAAGAGGTGGTAAATGTTTTGGAAATAATTATACTATCAAACCTAAATAGTTTATATATTAGATTAATCGTGTTTTATTAATATAATTTGTTTATTTTAATATGAATAACAAATAAAATTGGAAGGTATTGGTTAATATTTATTCCTCTTCTTTGAGAGACATCTATAGGGTTTCACATTGTTACTTGAATGATTGTTCTTATAGGAGTAAAATAAGATACATGATGAAGAGAATAGTTACATTAAGGAGTATAATTCTTGTTATGTATAAGACTCAAATATTATAAATAAGGGAGTATATGTGGCTCCCATTTATATGTGAGGGGAGTGACATACAAGGATATTCTTAACATATTTCATTCATTTATGGTCATATTCAAGTGAATTTAAAGTCAAATGGATAGATATGAAATCTTTTTATAACATAAGGTTTTAATATATACAACCACTAAAAATTGGATAGGTGTGTGTGTGTGTATATATGACCCTTATCTCGTGGATTAGACCCCCTTAAACCTATTTTAACCTTAGTCCTAGTAACACAAATATATTTTTATTACTATTCAGAATGAAAAAACAATAATTTAAACCAATTATATTATATTAATTATTATTATTCCATTTATGGAATCTATTGGACCATGTAAATATCATTATATGTGGAGGAATACAATTTTAAATAAGCGTGAAACCTCTGAAGATAACCTTTCTATAATGATTGAATCTTTAAGTGTAACGCATATTTTAATTTGAATCATTTCCATATAAAAATATTCAAATGAATGTGAAAATATATTATTAGAAATATAAAATATAAAATTCATGTAAAATGAATAAATAATTACAAATTTAATTTATTTAGTTAAATATACATTGGGCATACAAAAACCCTTTTTATAAAAAAATTTGAAGACAAAAAGTAATCATATATCTAAAATAAGTAAAAGATAAATTATATTGAATTTAATAATAAAAATAATAATTAAAACATAATAATGGTACTTTATTATTTAATTAATAAAATAATTCCAAATTTAATTGAAATGAAATTATATTTTTTACAATAAATTCGTATATTTTAATATTCAAAGAGAAATATTTTCTTTAGAATAATCTTAAAAAATTACAATGAGATAATATTTATAGTATTATTTCAAAAATGATATTATTTTTTTCAAAAAAAAATTATAAAATTATGGATAAAAATTATAATTTTTCCATAAAAATATCAGAACAATGATTTTTTAAGAAACATAATTTTTAAGCGTAAAATAAATGTACTGAAAACTGAGTAATTTTTTATTATGAATAAATTAATATATTTGGGATATTATTAACTATTATAATTTTTTTTATAAATTTGATATTACTATTCATTACTTCAAATATAAATAATTGGTTATAACAATTTACAATAGTGCTTTTAATATAGACTCGAGGTTATGTGTAAGGTATTCTATTATATATATCATATTGTATTTCAAAAGAAATAAATATTAAATTTTTAATTTGATATTATAAACCTATTAAAATGAATTTATAGCTTCAAATTAATTCTCTCTAAAACAAGAATACAATGATATATTTTCTTTATCATATCATTTGAGTCCCATGTTGCTTTCCTAAATTTATTATTCTTTTAGGGAACATTAACTCCGAAGGTAGTCATCTTACATTAACATTGTCTATAATATCCATGATTACTATTGATTATTATTTATTGGAAAGATAATTCTTCATTGGTGAAACCATTGAGTTATCTAAATTTAATTGATAATGAATTTACTTCCTTGATAGAGATTAATGGAAAACCCCATTAAATTGAGAGGGGTTTTTTGGGAGCATGAAGGGATATACTGTTGTCCCTACACGGTCATATATATTGAATAAACTAATACACCTATGGATCAATATACCCATATTAATGAGTCATGTAACCTTCTTTCATAGGGAAATTTATCATAAAACCATCTCAACGACATCAAATTCTACATCCCACTAATGGTTTTAGCATAGCGCTTTATATACTATGAGCTTAGTTGAGGTATTGATGATCAAATCTATCATTATATCCCATTTAATTATCTATTTCTGGTTATAATGGATTTATTTTCTATATTTTTCCTTGTATATCATATTTTAATACTTATTACCATTGAGGTATTCACAAGGATCCATCTAAAGTCATTAGTGATATCTATTTTTATAAGAAACTTTGACTAGATGAATTTATTGATCCCAAAAAATTTTAAATCTAGTGGGAATTTTTACAAATTATCTTATAGGATGTGAATAATACATTCATAATGAGTATCTATATAAAGATGATAAGTTGTAATGAAAAAACAAAAAATGTAGGGAAAATGAAATACTTCTACAGATTATTGTGTTAAATCTCATTTCCCAATTAGATACTATAGAATATGTTACCATAGGTAACCTTACCACAATATTTATGAATATCCTATAATTTATATCAAGAGATAAATATTATCTTATATCAATAAAGGGAATTAGATCCAAAAGAAGATCAATTGCACTCCAAATAGAAATACATTCTCTAGTTGATTTTGGGAGTCCAATGATGATATCCATGGGGATGTTTTCCTATTTCCATTCTGGTATGAGTAATGGTCATAACAGCCCATAGATTGATATCTATCACCATAATATTAATTACATACAATGTAATGAGATGAAAATACTAAAAAAATCCACATTTTTATTGTTTGAATATATATACTATTTTACATCATTATAAATTTTTTTACATGAGTAATGAAAAGAGAATGATGAGGTATGTTTTTCTCCCATTAGTATATTTTTTAGTAATATAATTATGGGACTAATACTCATTTCATGAACTAAATAATTTGTTCAAAATCAAGGTTGAACTCATGAAAATTTCTCCATTACTAAATTTCTCCACATCCTCCTCCACCACTATTATCATTACATAGATGTAAAGATGAACACTCATATAAAGAAGACAATATTTCTTCATTTTCATCATGATCTTAATGTTAATGCTTTGTTAATATGAAAATATTAGATATTTTGTTATCATTATAATAGATAAGATAATAAGATCTTTTTGACTAAGAGAATCACCCACCTTATTTTCTTTCGTAGGGTGGAAATGTCTTGAGCAGTTATAATATTAAATGAACTACATCCACCATATTCATTACATATTAATCTCTATCATGCTGAATATATAATTTAAGAAATCATTATCAGTATATATGTTACAACATTATCATAAAATTTAATACATCCATATATTTTATGCATAGATAATCAGTAATATCTTTCAATTAGGATTTGGGTGAATTCATCATTGAAAATTATATTAGAAGGATGCATAAGGTGTCACCGTATCATTTTTCATAAGATAGAACTACTTCATGAAGAATTAATAAAACCCATGAAATCCATGAAAACTATAGATTTTAGGGACAAATTTTGGTCCTATATATTGTATAATAAGTTATTTCATTAATAGATCCCCCATTATACAATCTCTTGAGATTATATAACTGAAAAATAAATCATTATATAAAAAAATGTATAATTTCTAAATTTTACATGTAGATTCTACATCATTGTAAAATTTAGTACAATCCTAAAGGGATATTCATGATATTCATTAGTCTTGGAATGTATTAGAATATCGTCTATAAATACCAAAGAAAAAAAATATAATGTTAATATATAAATATTGTATTCATTAAATACAAAGATATGGTTTGGGAATTATTAATACTAAAGGGAATGAATTTCAATTCAAGTTTTTATACCTTTATTTAGAGGCTGTATTTGGTATGACATTACTTTTGACCCTCAATTCATAGTATCTATATCAAATATCATTCATTGAAAAATAATTAAGACCTTATAATTGATAAAAAATAATCAATATAGGGTATATGATACCTTTTAATTATCATGAACATCTTATGTTCCCGATAACCAATTTGGTGTTTCATTTACCCATCATTATTTATAAAAAAAGATTAGGTACACCCAATAGTGATATACTTGGACAAATTAATCCTTTAAAAAATATCATCTAAGTGTTGATTCTTCAATTACAAAAACTCAATTGGGGACCATCCTTATATGTGATGAATTGGGTGTGAGATCATTTGAAAACATGACTTCGTGATTTAGATGAGTAAGAGAAATGTATTCTTGGAAGGAAATAGAAAACTCCAACACAACAAGAATCTCTTCAATGTTTAGTTTCTCCAAATACAACTATGTTAAATACTCCCTCTGAATATGACTAAAACACATTAAATTGAAAAAATTACCCAGTAGAAATTTATATTTACCCTCACCTTGATATAGAATCATAGTTTTTTTTAAAATATAAATATTTTCTTTCCTTAATTGGTAATTAATGTGGTCTTAATATGAATATATCCAATTCATGCACAAAATCACATCAAACTAAACTAGAGGGAGAATAATAATATTTATAGTTATCAAATTCATAAAAATATCAATTTTAGAAATTAATATACTTGAAATGAGGTTAAGAAATACTATAGGAAATTTGGGAACAAATTTAATATCTATTCATATATAATATGGGTTAAAACTATTTAGTATGTTTATAGATATATAAGAATTTACATAATAATTCTCAAATAGTGTACTTCCATATTCAAACATAGTAATGAGCCCCACATGTTTATTATTCAATCCTTATTCATTTAATATAACCAAAATGGTTATAATGACCATTAAACATCATTAAACATAGTTATTGATTATGGAAAATAATTCATATCATATCTAAATATTAACACCTTAGTTTCCATCAATGACCCCATAGGTTTAACCTACATTATCCATGGTCAGCATCCATTCAAATCCCCCAAGATGGAACATAAATAAACTATGAACTATCCTAATCATATCCCCTGAGGGTGTCCTTATTGGTGTACTGTATGGTCATATTCACTAGGAGATATAATGATCACTGATATATACATGACCGGATAATTTTTAGGCTATTACAACTTTATGCATTTATTCCAAAAATACATCCACTTGTAGTATCTAAACAAAAATATATTTTATTAGGGAAACAAAAATAATTTTATTACCATAAATAATGAAATTATTATATAGCTATTTATATCCTATGGGTTATCACTAATTTCTCATCATGCTATTTTATAAATGTTACTAAACCGTTTAACTCATACTAACTATAGTGACCCATAATTTTCACACATAAATATTACATAATTTATGATAAATATTCAATATGATTCATCATAATAAACATTTGAAGACCATAGAGTTTTTTTGTATTTGTAAATTTGGATATGTAAAAAATAGAATAAAAAAATATATTCATCATTTAAAATTATATTCTTAAATAATAACACTCTTTATAAAATTATCATACTTAAATTCATTCTCCATATCTATTAGATGAGAAATGTAAAAATGGGTGAGATTTGATTCCCAATACATGTAATAATAGTAGGTTTCAATCAATGATCATAAGTGTGATAAAGACAGAAAGAAGGGTATAAGAACAAGAAAAATAAATTTAATAATCATATCAAAATAGTAAAAAATATTTAATCATGAAACATGGTTCCATGTTTAAAAAAATAATAATATAAAAATAAGAGTGTGGAATCATCAATAATTAATCCTCATCCATGAAAAACTATCATAAGAATAAGACTTTTTTTGAAATGCACATAATAATGTGAAATACATTCTTTTTTCAAGTATTAAATACATGACTAACATAGTGGTTTGGGTTTACTCCTCAATCCATCATTTCCATAGTTGAGGTTCACTCCCGAGACAATCTTGTTAAAAAAAGTACCTTATTAAACTAGGTTCACACCCATTACAATACTTATTATGTAATGATATGTCATTCATTACTCATGCATCAGAGATATATATAATTCTAGGACAACCCATCACATAATTAAATCCATACATATGTGGGACTGAAGATCATAAAACAGTAATCAAATTATCTAATCATAACTCATGGAAAGAAAACATGAAAAAAAAATATAATCATTTTAATAGTAAACCATCCAAATAATTAATAATGATTATTATATATGAATATAACACAAATAGATCAATATAATCACAACTGAATATTTTTATTGAAAAAAAACCATTAAAAGACTGTTATAACATTTCATGAGGAAAATGAACTATTTATTTGTAAAAAAATATTTATAATCTTATAATTTCAAAGGAAAATAATGAAATCAATTCTTCAAAATTAAGTAGAATAATATAATTTAATATTTAATGAAACTAATATTATTGATGGTGGGGAAATATATTCATGTGGGGTATGTTAATACAATAATATCTTCAATAATTGTTTGTAAAAGAACATCAATACCACATTTTGAAAATACTAACATATTTATTTTTAAACCATGGTAAGGAAATTCAAATATAGTCAAAATTAATTTAAATTATATCTGCATAATAATAAAATATTCCTTGACAATATTTTAATTAAAATATTGACATGGATGGAATTAGTCCCGATCGAAGGGAAAAATAATGGCTAATTTTCCTAAAACAATTCTTTATATCACATGGGTATAAAAAGTGGGAAAAAAATCTATAGAAATAAACATCTGATAATAACATACATAATATTTTGGAGAGACATATCATAAAATATAATATTCAAGAAATTTAAAGACACACAATCCAAGTAAAAATGATATTGTAACATAGCTAAAAATTACATTTTTATTTTTCAATCTATTTTATGGTAATGTGAGAACTTAAATAGTACAGAGAACAAACATCAAGTACTATAATATATGATTGAACCATTAAATTATGTGTTCATTATATTTGATTCACTATCCATAAATAATTTCAAAGTATGCATCTTAACTTTGATGCTTGATCATTGTTGATGTGATATTCGAACAAATAATCCATTTTTTCCCACATTTGGATGTACTCTTCAATATTAATTTTTCTTATATTAAAAAATCTTACCAAAATAAGGTCTTTCTTGCTAATCTATTTTTTCTACAAATTATTGGTATCTATAAAAAGAAGTGTCTCAATCATCCTATCTATATCCTATTACGATGCTTTAATCGAAAGAGAATCTTCTAATAGAACCTACTCTAAGTGATATATAAGGTCCTAAGATATTTCAGTATTTGGAACCTCTTTATATTCCTCCTGGTGTTGGATAGTGGACTCTACTATATTTAGTTCATCCCAATCATTGGGGCAGGTGCATTTGACTACCACTGGAGCCTCTTGTGAAATATTTTCTTCTCCCATCATATTATTGATCTTATTTGTGATGAATGTCAAGTTCCATTCACAATTAATATTCTCCTAGTTATACTCACTATTAAGTATGATATTTTCCTTGGGCCTTTTTTTATTGGTATATTGATTTTCCATTGGTTTTGGTAGAATGGAATAGACATTTTGACTTTTCAATATGTGATTTTCCATAAGAATACAGCATCAAGAAGCCTTATTAAATTTCTACCACTTTTGTCTCCTAGGGTTATATGGTTGTAGGATGTAACTATCATCCAGACTATCATATTTTCTAGGGAAGGAGTACTAAAATCATTTTTCATACCCTAGAAAACATTAGCTTCATTGGAGACCTCACCGAGTATCAGTTTTAATTTACCCTTATCCAATCTATCAATTTTTCTACCATAAAAATAGTTTCGTAGTTTAATTATTGGATTGGGATTCCTAGTTCTAAAACAACTGGTAGTAACCTCAAAACACCCTATGATATACCTTAAATTATTTTAATCATCCAAAACACCCATTTCAATATGAAACTGGATATCGACATCCGGTGCAGAGCCAAGGCTAGGACACAATACCCTTACCTCCTGTAACACCTATAAGATGCTGGTTCCATTTCAAGAACATACCACCTCATCATAGGAAGAGAGAAATAAGTCTCCCACATATCTGCATGACCAAGGACTGGTCGTCACATCTAGAACCACTAGGTCATGATTTAAATGACTAAAATATCGCATGACTTATAGTCATCCTACCACAGATTGAAGTTTTTTGAGCAGGATTAACTGGCCCTATAAAGCCATAAAATAACATATGAACATCAAAATCTAAAATCCTCTGAATGTAAAACAGACCTGGACTCCCCTCTTTTAACATCATCACCTGGATAAAAATCCTAGAAACTGCCTTTAGGTTACCAAGATGCTTGTAGGAAGAGCATGAATCGACCCACTTCTCAAAGAGAAAATGTCATTTATAATAAAATTCATCTCCAACTAAAATCCACACTTAATAAAGTAAAAATTGGGAAAATTAAACCTCAAAAAAATATGGGAAATCAGATGGAATACTGCATGAGTTTGACTATATGAGCATAAGAACCAACCCACAAGATTCCCAAGAATTCAAATTATTGAGGGGTTTTTAAATAGAGGTAGAAGCTAAGGAAAACATTTCAAAATGATCTTCATAGGTGAGTAATGAATCTAATATAATTCAAATTAGCAATTCAATAGGAGGAATCCAATTTTGTTTTAATTCGAAGGGATCTAGACTAATCTAAAATCAAATACAAATTAGAATAAAACTGAACCGTAATGCGTCGATTATCCAGAATGACTACTATTACACGATATTGTAAAACCCAAGCTTCAAAATCAAATATAAGATAAAAGACCACCATCATATAGAAGTGTATAAATTCAGAGGACAGAGTCATAATAATAAAATATGAGGCATTCATGAACTCTAATGCTAAGATAGGAAGCTGCACAAGACTATTGAATAAATCAGTGACTCTATGGAAAAAATGAACTTGAGGGAAATAAGGGAGAATGTTTGTGTTGGAAAAAGGGTATAAAGTGTATGGTCATACCTTTAATAAACATAATGATGTTACCTCCCCCCTCAAGCAAGGGTGGAACTAACATAGAGGCCATCATCTCCTAGGGCATAGAAGCAGTGATCCATTGTATGAAAGACCCCAACACTTACACTCCCAATTGTGATATAAAACCTTTACCTCAAGTCTGTCATGCTTCGCAAGCTCTCTAACATCATGTATAATAAATTTAATTTCATTATAATTCTTTACCAGAATAATGGTAATTCTTATAATACCATAAATTGGTTACTAATATCATCTTATCCCGACTTCAATAACAATCATGCACTATAATCATCTCGAGTTCTTATTGCTTCATTTATCATGTATATTTTGGTTTAGAGGTTTTAATACATTCACATTGAACATTGTTACATCATATTAAAAATATTAATAATTATATAAATATCATATATATATATATTATATACATTATATATCTATTAAAATAACTTGGTAGTGAAAATTTATTCACCTCATTACGTGGAGATGGTAGTCTGAGCGAATTAACATTTATTTTTTATACATTTTGTAAGATAGAATGGATGAATGGTTAATAATAATTAACTAAAAATAAATAATTATTAAAATATAACAATCATATATATAAATAAAATGTATCATAATAACTAAATATGAATGATGGTGTTAAATATTTTTTTCTGTTTGGATACGTGGAGGCAGTAGTCCACACATACACACATATAATAATTTCATCTCTCGTTAGAGTGATAGGATGTGGTAAATTGTTGTGAAATTATCATAATAACATCATAATATGTATATGATAATTTTATAATTATATTTGGATTGATAAAAAATTATTTTATGAAGTTCAGGAAGAAATTTTTTTAATGATCCTAGTTAAGATCTATATCTCTTACTTGGGAAGATTTCTTTGGTTTAATCCTTAAACTTTGACACAATTATCATATAAAAATAATATAAGATTTTTTATAAAGAGAAGGATTTTATGAAGATTTTGTATTAGTTATTTTTTATAAATATGTATAAAATGGTGTAAAAAAGGGATTGGAATAGGTACCCCTTTATAAGAGAGGGGAGGGATATATATATATATATTATTAATTAAAATATTTCAACTATTTATGTTCAATTTCATGTGAACGTGAATATAAATTCATATAAAATCATAGGTAGGGAAATATAAGAATTAAATATTATCCAACTATATGAATTGTACCAGTTCGGTTAGCATTCCAACCCTTATCCCTTAGATTGACCCATACAGTAAACATGTTTTAACCTTAACCGTTGTAAATATTTTTTACTATTTTTACAGATCACTATAAAAAAATAAATTTTAAAATATTATATTATATTAATTATTATAATTAAAAATTTAGAAACAATATGAATATTTAAAATTTCAAGATGTTTTAGAATTTAATAGTGAATAAAAGTACAACCCATAACAAAAACATATTTTAGATGAATCCTTCTTCAAGAATAAAACGTTACTTTCTTATATATATTTAGTTTGAAAATCTATTCAATTAATTTAAAAATATATTACTTGATATATAATATATAAATGTTATTTATAAAATAATAAATAGTGAATAATTTAATATATTAAGATAAAAACACATTGCAAACATAAAAATGTTTTTTGAAAAATGTGTTTATGATACCAAAATGATTATACAAAAAAAATATAAGTATAATAATTATGCAATTTATTTAATTATATAAAATTAGAACAAAATTATTTTTAATTATTAAAAAATTATAAATATAATAGAACTTTTACTCTAAAATAAAAAATATTTTTTACAAAAAAATGAATTTTGACTATTTATTGAAAAATAAATATTTTTATAAAAATAATAAAAATCCACACTAATATGATATATATATATTACGATTTTAAGAATTATATTAATTTTCTATGATAATATTTCAAAAAATGATAGAATATAATTTTCATTATCTTTTTAAAATATGACAAAAAAACTATGTTTTTATAAAAATATATTTTTGAAGTATAAAATTACATTACTATAAATTGGTTACTGAATTATTATGAATTAATAAATAAATAATAATTATTGAAAATGTGTGCAATTTTTTTCTCCAATTTAGTTTTTACTATTTAAACCTTTCATTTTAATATATATGTTATATAGTTTTAATATACCACATTTCATATTGAAATAGGGTTTTGTTAAAGGAAGGTTAACAGATACATCATGTTTTATTTCAATAAAAACAAATATAAAATCCGGGGGTGATATACATTTGGTTCTATCAAACACAAATTTCTTTATATGGTTTATGATATATTTTCAATAAATCATAGAATCACATAGTTACAAAATTATTACCCAGTATTAATGAAAACGAGTAAAATGTAATAATATAAAGTTAAAACCCAATTACATGTTTAAAATATGTATGATATGAATTTTTTGATACTACCTAAACCAAAATACATCAAAAAATCAATTATTCTGAATCCTTGGATGCATTAACATC
Source organism: Viscum album (assembly GCA_963277665.1). Lineage (NCBI taxonomy): Eukaryota > Viridiplantae > Streptophyta > Magnoliopsida > Santalales > Viscaceae > Viscum > Viscum album. The sequence goes on along the minus strand of OY728155.1, from coordinate 633,853,401 downwards.
AGAATAGTGTCATGTCATTATTAAAATATAAATGGTTTTCAAAAAGTTCCATTTTCCTTTACCATAAAGGGGAACCACTTAAACCCTTTAAAATATTCACCATACATTAGAATTTTAGATGATGATATACTTAAATTTCCTTTATTAGTTGTCCATACCACTCTATTAAGGCCATGTCCACACTATGATTTCCAAAACCCTTGAATTCCGTGATGATTTCCAAGGAAACATCATGTCTCCATTGTAGGTATGATCTTATTTTAATGTTTATCACATTAATCTTATCCATTAAAACATATTATATCTATGATAGTTTAATTAAATTATTATACTAATTATAATAATATTATATTATATTAATGGAATATGAATTATTTAATCCTATTCATTTTTTAATAGAAACAAATGAATCATTATTGTGTTGTGTGGACTATAGACTCCACAAAGGGATCTACTTAATTGTTTTCAACACCACCACTCATGGATGATCCAAAGGTTTTAAGGGATGGATAATTATGAAACCTATAATTAATTTATGATTTTCAAATTTCAAATTATCTTTTTTGTTGAGTCAATAAGTTTTCTTATGAATTTTCTATTCTATTATATTCTGGAAATCACAAATAAATTTTCTTATTGAAAATTATCTTTCTCTAAGAATGATTTTTGAATTAAACTATGATATACGACGTATTATATAATGTTTTTATGACTAAAAATTACCATATTTTACTTATGTCAATAAACTGAATCCTTATCTAACTCAGAACCTTATAGTTCCTTAGATTCTGATTTCTCTGGAATATTGAATCTGATTTCTCTATAATTAATCATTTTATTTCTCTAGAATTCTGAATATGATATATTTTGAATTCTGAATCCTAGTTCTCTGATATTTAGAGTACCATTTCTCTAAAATTTATAATATGATTTCTCAAGAATTGGGAATCCAATTTCTCAGGAATATTGAATCTGATATCTCTCGAATTGAGAATCTGATTTCTTCATAAATTAAACTCCAATTTTCCATGAAATTAGATTCCGATTCTATCAGAAAAAAGACTCAAATTCACTTGGAAATTATACTACGATTACTTTCAAAATAAGATTCCAATTCTCTCACAAATCAGACTTCGAATATCTGAACAATCCATCTCTGATTCTGTCATAAATCAAACTTCTGGTATATTAGAAATCAAAACATGATTCTCTTAAAAATTAGACTCCCATTATCATAGAAATCAGTCTCCGAATTACACTATATTAAGAATCTGATTAAACTCATTTATTATATTTATCATATTTATTTACTGTAATGTTAAATTTTATTAAATCCAAAATGTGTTAATGTATCATAAACATTGTAATATTTATCATATTTAAATATGTAAAACCATGTCGTTCAACCTGATTTTAAATTAATGGTTTCTTAAGTTTCATGTGTATATATCCCTCTGAAATTCATGAAAAAATATGACCATTAGAGGGGATGTCAACCACTGGAGATGTATTTATAAATACCCATGCATTTTAACGAGCTCAGTGCTAGTGTTTCTGTTGTTGATCTCTAAAATGATGTGATAATCTACGAGAGATCTGCTCAAATATTCCTTTTCAAATTCAATGAACAAAATTTTCAATATGAAAACATTATGTTCAAGCTTCCTAGTATAAATCCAATTGTTTTTTTATCAATCGAGGGATTTTAGGGATACGACAACATAGGTGATGATTACTTGCTAAATCAAGGGCTTGCAGGGATAACAAGACATATACTAATCTTTGAATTGAGGGATTACCCATGTGTGGGTAGGACATACATTCTTGAATGTATAAATCAAGGAACAATAATCCTTGGTTGTTTCTCTTTGGGTTAAAATATTTCATATACTTGTTTACTTAATGTTGTTACATGTTTTATTTTTACTACATTTTGGAAAAGATAAAAATTGTAACTTTATTACACTTTCATATAGTTGTACAAACATTGATATATTTTATTCTATAAACATAATTATAAAATTATTCCTTAAGTATACTTGTATTATGTTTATTTATCAAATCCATATTAATGGATCCTAAGAAAGTATGTTTCTTTATTATGAGAAAAAGAAGGATTGTGAATTCATCTTGTTTAACTTTGTGAAATATAGATTTTATTAAGGATAAAAAATGATGTTTTTAAACCTAAAAATAAATCCCATATTGTAATTGAGTAATATACATACACATTTTGATCCTAAAAATGGTATCCAAGTAGGTCTCTGAAATACATATACTTGAATATAAGTTTTCTTGCTCAACGTTTCTTGCTTAACATGAATTTTTCATGTTTTTCTTAAATATTATAATTTTAAATTCACGGTTTATAATGATTTTTCTACTCATCAATTATGTGGAAAATAATTTATTTATGAATGAATGGAATGAACTTTGGATCCACAGAAAACATATATCCTACAATTATCCCAATTGTTTATGTAAATGACTTTGAATACTAAAGAGATTGGATGTAGACTATTATTAAAAATACCGGTATGTATAATTATATTATGTTAATTGGAGACTATAAGATTCCATACAATGAAATATGAAAATTCACCAATCACAAAAAAACAATAGTATTAACTTAACATTTAGGTTCAAAATACATTATTATGTTATATGACCAGAAACATCTATAGCCGAAATTTCATCTTGTGAAGCTACTAATAGAATCTTGATGAAATTTGAAGTTACTAATTTTGGAACATCCAATGTTGTTGAAACAATAATGAGCTATACATAAAGATAAATACCATGGTTTTATGTTTCCTTATAAAGAACCTATATGTAATGTTCAATAAAGGTTTATGAAAATTGTCAACATCCATCTGTCTATGGGTGATAAAGGACATGGTGATGAAATTATTATGGATATGATACGATATATTATTTTCCAATGAGTGATAATCCAAATGAATAATGATTGATGAGTTTTAGAATGTTTTAAACATCATTGTAGATGAGTTATTCAGGACTAATCTACAGCATAAAACGAAAATGAAGAGAGATGTAAAGATCAATAATAAAAAGAATGTTTATTTTAATGTTTATTTTAATAGTACATCAGGTCATATGATTGCCAACAGTCCTAAAATAGTCACTAGATCAAAATTCATGAAACCTACTATTATAAATGAATCAAGTGATAGTGATCATTTTGATAGTGAACTAGCCAACATTTCTGAAGGATGGAAATGATTGTCAAAAAACATATTTACAATATCGATACAAGTAGAAAGAAAAAATAATATGAAAGATTCAAAAGATACCTGTTATGAATAAAATAGGGAAGGTCATATCAGACTAGACTATATTATACTCAAAATGAGGGAAAGAAAGGATTGGAATTTATAAAGGAATAAGAATAAATACTACATTTCTAAGTCTATGAAATCTCTAAAAGTTAATGACACATGGTGTTCTAGTGGTGGTGATTTTATTGATGACTCTTTAGATATTTAATCTTCTGGAAACTGGAATATTTTTCTTATAGCCATAATTCTTACTGAAAATCAATTTCGAAAAGCTAAGGTACACACAACAGTCTCCTTAACCAATCTCTCTTTGAATTCTAATTTCCCCGTTGAAAAGTATTATGAATATTTTGATTAATAATTTTCCTTTTAAGAAGATAATTATTTACCATCTTTTGAAGAATTATCTATGTTTTCCATATTTCTTAAAAATATAAATAGTAAGATAAAAAATCATGATAAAAAAATTCTAGAATCAATATTTTATCAAAAGAATTATCATCTCTTTATAATGTTCTTGATGAAATTTAATCCTTGAGGCTTTGAATTCCAAGAAGGATAAAATTTCTAAGGATCTTTATAATTTTATTTCTAAGTAAAAGCTTTCAAAGATTTTTTAAATACTACAACTAATGAAATTGATAATAAGAATTTAGTTATTAGAAAACAATTTGAAATAATTTCATTAAAACTATATTGTTCAAATTTACATTGGGAAGAAATGAATTTAATATAATGTATTCATAACTTCATCCTCAATGGAAAAGTGTTGGTTTGATTATTCTCACCCAAAACTAGCTTTTAGTGACATCTATTTTTTACCACAAAGTGGAATTTTTTTAGAAGGTGTTAATGTGGTGGAAAATGGGAGAAAATTTGTTGTTTATATAAAATAGAACCCATATATTTTCATAAAGACAATTTTTCTTATAAAATATGGATACATAATATTTTACTTTCTAACAATTTTGGATCTAAATATATATGGATTCTGAATGTCTAACTATTTTATTTTCAGGAAAAAATGGAAGGGCCTTAAAAAAACCAGGTATAGAGATAGAATATGTTCTCAAAACATGATGGGTAACAAGAAATTATATGAAACTATTTTTAATATGATAGGTGGAAATGTCAATCTTGTAGATAATGCTCAAGAAGATATCATACATCAATTTATTAGAATGAAAAATCAAGTTGTTGACATATTTTCAAACCAATTACCCTCTAATAGATTTAAATACATTAAACAAAATATAATAATGATAACCATATGTTAATCATCAATATTAACTTTTTGTTAATACATATCTCCTAACATAAAGATACTTTTTTCTATAGGGGAGTTCATATGTTTATTCTTATATTTATTTCTTTATACATTTTATTTTAAACCTAAAATTATGATAACCTAAAAATGTTTTATTTTAATTAATAAAACTTTTTCGAACCTACATTTTATAAGGGAAACCTTATCAATACATACAAGTCTTACTGAAAAATCCAGAATGTACGTTTCCTTACCAATATATTCATAATTGTTTTTTCTGTGGGTATTTTCAATATTATTTTAAGAAAACCTTATCGGATTCAATTTTATTATATCCTATTATTGTCCTTTAAACCTCTAAATATCAAAACCTATAAATCATTATCTATTATTGATATCAACATTCAGATTATATAATATAAATTTCAACCATTGGATTGACCCAGTAAGATGATTTGTCACCGTGAAACCTATATACATAGACCCCCTCTTTGCATCCTAGATCGATTTTCTCAGTGTTTTTACGTCGAAGCTCTGTCGCTCTGCATGTTTTTCATTCAGTTTCTACTTTTTCATTAAACATAGAATGTAACATGATAATTCATCTGAATCTATGCGGTCATGCAACAAGGAACTAATGATTGTGTAATATTTAGGGAATTGTTAGTGGACACAAAATTCTTTTCCTGGTATGGCTCCTTGTTTTCAAAAGTAATTAAGATAAATTGATGGGAAATCCTCTCTGTAGAAATAGAAAAGTATCAAGATCCAATGTATGCTAATTTATTTATAAAACATTATGATACCATTCAGTTTTATGAACAAGGTGGAAATGAAATGTTTTCCATTAATAGTTATGGAAAAACATACTCTCTATCATACAAGAAGGCTACAAGCATTTTGGATATAACATATGAGGGAGAAGAAATCTATTGCTCACACAGGTTTAAAAATTAGGGAGGTTGTTTACAAAAAGTTAATGATATTGAATTCTTTGGTATTAAGGGAGTGAAGACACCCAAGATAGAACATGTTTCAATAAGGCGTAGATTAATTTCCATTTAGATGCATGGTTTTTTGATTTCAAGTAGGGGATATAAGGATTGTTTAACGATATATGATATCTTTATTATAGATTTCTTATTGAATGTAAGAATGATAAATCGCATTAAGTAAATTCTTGTAATCATCAGAAACATTAATAATTGAACCATCAAATATCAAATCATGATTTATACTGTGATCTTATCAAATATCATTGTCTTGTGACTAGACTCTTAAAATTTCATGCACTTAAAATTCCAAAACATTCAATATCATGTTGTTAATTGATGATACCTTGAGAATGATGAAGATCTGATTTAGTGACATGTCAGGATAATTTTTTCAGCTTCTTGATAAGGATAAACAATATTCTAGTAAGAAATGAGTAGTTATAGAAACGACCGAGCCATGTCATAAGAAAAGAAAACCAAACAACCAGATCCACATGAATAGTAATTTTACTCTAAAACTGTATCTACTCCACCAATGTGTATGAAGAAAATAACATTTTCTTGATGAAGTATCCAAATAGGTAGAGAAAAAAATAATAAAAATAACGATGATGCAATTTTCGGGAGAGATCTTGCTAAGGATAAAGCCTTAAAAATACGAACTTCTGAAGAGATTGAGAAGATAGTTAAAGAGATGAAGCAGAATAAGAAAATGTCAGAAGCCAAGATTATTCCGAATCTATATAAAGATATCAAGAATTTATGTAAAAATGTTCAAGTAAAAGAATATTTCTTATAGTAACCCATGATTCCTCCAACTCTAGTGGAAACTAATAATCTGGTACCAGATAAGGGAAAAAAGGTAAGTCTAGTTCCAAAACCAATAGTTGAAGAATAAGAAATATAGTAAAAAGAAAAATAGTATGATGAGGAGTGTAAATATGTGATAGAAATGGTAGAAGAATATGAAGATAAGGATACCCCTTCCGATAGGCTGTCAATAAGAACATCCCATGTTTCCTCTACAAGGATTATTTGATAAAGAAAATATATTAAAAAAGATGTTGTTGTTAAGGATGAGTTAATAATGTACCTTCACGTGATTAAGAAAGCAAGGATAATATTTTTCAACATGTTGATGAAAAAGATGATAATGATTCTGATAAATGAGTTTATAACAAAGCTAGTGATGATGATTATAGAACAATCCATGTCTCTGATTTAGAGCACGAGACTCAATATATTGATGTGAAAATATCTATGAAATAGAATGAAAATAAAGTTATTGTTGACACACCTATGAAAAATGTTGTGGAAAAAATTTAAATATATATTTTTGGTACATATTAGAAGAAATAAGATAAGAAAAATGAAGTTGTCTAACCATCAAAATAAAGTGTTTAAAATTTTTCCAATTTATTAGGACAAGATTTTTTGGTTTATTCCTTTTAGAATCTTCCAAACTCCATCCATTTCATTCTATGAATTAATTAAAGAAGTCTACTGCATCAAGAAACTATTAATCACAATATATATTCAATAAAACTTTTTTTTTAAAAAGTTCACCAAACTCAATGTTGGGTTCAAGAATTTGCAAAATAGTTATGATGGTAATAAAATATCATGAAACCATTTTGCAAAGTGATTAAATTCAGTCATAGATGATCTTAAAATTTTTGATGATTTCACTGACACAATCAATGATGAAATTGATAAATACCATGACAATATTAATAATATCTCAAAAAAATTTCAGAGAAACTTAAATCAGATAATGATAGACACCATAAATAAGACAAAGATCTAAATGAGAAAATTAACTATTATTATCTTAATCTAAAAAGAGAGAGGGAAATTTGTGACAAAATGGAAGAAAAAAAATCAAAGAATAGGAAGAATTTATGCATTCTCAAGGTGAAATAGTTATGTCCCATGAAGAAAGAATCAAATATCTTGAAGGAAAGATTCAGGATTAGAACGATTTTTTCAAGAAGTTTGAAGATGATCAAAACAAATTAAAGAGTTAAAGGACACTTTGAAAACCATAATGCCAATGAAGAAAATCAAAGATGAATAATTTTATTTTCAAATATGATCTTCTATTTATATATTATTCTTAGGTATTATCTACTTCCACATGTCAAACTATCAGGCCTCCACATCATTTTTTCGTTACGTGTCCTCCAACCAGCAGCCCACGTCGCCCCTCCTCACGCTACATCTTCTTCTCCACGCTACCCTATCCCACTACCACTTTCGTTCTCCGGGGTCGAGACCAAGAAATACCATGACCCCCCACCTCTATCATCCTCCCCATCGCGATTCCCCTATCCCCGTTTTCATTTTCAACTGCTTCAAAATCGCGAATCCATCGACTGCATTCCCAGTTCACACGCAGTTTCCTCGCCTCTACCCTCCATGTTAGGGTTTCCAGTTCCATACCTCTACCCTCCATCATAGGGTTTCCCTCCAGTAATCATGACCCCATTCAAAGGTATTAAGATCTATTCATCTACATCTTGTCTCTCCTACATCTCGAAGCTCCTACGCTATCTCAGATCTTCTCTCAATCTTAGGATTTCCTTGCAATCCTCCGACTGATCATCCTCGCTTAGGGATCCCGTGTTCTTATTCACCTCCAGAAAACGACGAACCATTCTTCCTCACCTACGCTTCCCATTGTTTGCTTCTCCTCCCGCAATGTTCCACTTGAATTTTCGTCATAGTTTCAATCCTTCAGTTCAGTAGCTGTTCCTCCCCATTTGCATGACACCGTTGTATGGTTCTTGCACTACATGGTTGGCATCGACCTACCCGTGTCTACCCCAAACGGTTCACTACAACAACCGATGATTTCACACAAAATCAATCCATTCCTTGGATACAACATCTTCTAGCGAATTGGGTCACTTGGATTTGAGGTAACCATTCATTTATTCTATATTAACCTAGACGCACCACAGATCACAATTAATTTCGAGTCTAACTACAAAAACACTTTATATTAGGAGATTTATTTCTGGTATAACTTGGACAAACCTATGTAATGGTCGCCCAATTATAAATATGAGGAGATCTTCTTGCATAGGTGATAGGTTCAGTTTTCAAATCCATTACATCTACATATCCATTTAATAATTTTGAACATTTATAATCATGTGCTTCTTGAGTTTTACATGACAACACTTGAATTTGGCTTCAATGGACATGTGTGAGTTGTTTTGGTTGTCTTTGCTAGTACAAAAATTCACAATTCCTAATGTTTTTTTTCGCAAGGAAGGTTTCCTTTTTCATATTCAAAATTAAATTATTGCATTTCCTTTGGTCTTGTTTTTATTTTATGATGGCTTAAATTGAACTAGTTAAACATGTTTGATATATCCGGATTTTCCAGTTTGTACGAATATTAAAGAAATAACATATATTAGTAAAGTGTTTTAGATAATTATATTCAATTGAGGAAATTAATGGAGGATTTTGGGAATAAATTAAGTTATTTAACAATTAATTATATCTTCATTTGTAACCATATCACCCCTTGCACATAAGCACACACATATAGGTTTTTATATAACGACATGAGATTAAAATTTTCAATTTCCTTTGCAATATTAAATTTAAAATTACATGGAAACATTAATTTAATATATAGAATCCATTATATTTTTGTTCTTGTCTATTTTATTTTTACAAAAATATAACATTATTTATAATCTTGCTTCTGTTGCCTCTCTGGGCTTTAAAACACCTTTGGTGTATCCCATGGTGGAGGTATTTAAGTACTACTGGAATGGTGAGTTTGGTTTTTTTTATATATTCAAATTTTTTATATATAGCTTCTGTTATATTTAAATTTATATATATTTTATTGTTACAAAATTATTAAAGTATTTCCTTTCTATCTTGAGTTTTACTTCACAACACTTGAATTTGGCTTCAATGTGCAAGTATGAGTTGTTTTGGTTGTTTTTTCCTGTACAAAAATGATCAATTCCTAATGTTTTTTTCAGAGAGAAAGGTTGCCTTTTTCATCAAAAAAATTAAATGATGGCATTTCCTTTGGACTTTTTTTATTTTACACTGGATTAAATAGGACTAGATGAACGTGTTTGGTATACCAAGATTTTCCTGTTTTTATGAAATTTAATGAAAATTCATATATTTGAGAATTTGAACATGGTTATATTCAATCGAGGAAAGGAATGGAGGATTTTAGGAAAAAAATAAGTCATTTTAAAATTAATTCTATTCTTATTTGTAACCATATCAACCCTTTAACATAAGCACAACACCTAGTGATATCTATCTAATGACATGAGAATAAAAGTTTCAATTTTCTTTCCAATATCAGATTTAACATTACATGGGAACATTGATTTTATATATAGAATCTATTATATTTATATTCTTATATTATTTTTTGTTGCATAAGTATAAAATAATTTCTTACCCTGATTTTGTTGCCTCTCAGGGATTCAAAACACTCATGGTGAATCCCATGGTGGAGGTATTTAAGTACTGCTAGAATGGTGAGTTTGGTTTTTTAAAAGGTTAATTTTTTTATCTACATCTTATATTATATTTAAATTCATATCTATTTTATTATTACAAAACTATTAAATTATTTCTAACTAAGATTCATTTGACTCTCTGGGCTTCAAAACACTGATGGTGTATCCCATGGTGGAGGTGTCTTAGTGCTGCTAGAATGGTGAGTCTGGTTTTTAATATATTCGAAATTTTAATTTCTTGTTTCTGTTTTATTTATATTTCAATATATTTTATTTTTCTAAAGTATGAAATTACTTCTAACCATGCATCTTTTTTCTATATTGGCTTCAAAAAACCCATGATGTATCCCATAGTGGGGGTGTTTTGTTCTGCTGGAATGGTGGGTCTGATTTTTTATAGATTCAAAATTTTTAGTATGTTTTTATTCTATTCTCATTTTTTCATATTTTTTTCAATAAGGCCTATTTTTTTCATACATGTTCATATTTTTTTCATAAATTTAATTGTTTTTAAAAAAATTCAAGATGTTTTTTTAAAATTGATTCAAATTTAATATATATATTTTTTAAAAGTTTTCTTATTAATTATCCCCTTTCTGTTATGTTCAAAAAAACTTGATCACACAGGTTTATATTTTCTTAAAATAGGTTCAGATTTATTCATATTTTTTCACACCGCTTCATATTTAGTAAAACAATACAAAATTGCACTTAAATATGATGGATTATATTTCTTCTTTATTATACTGAATATGAAGTCTTATTTTTATTGAAAAAATATTTTTTTTGATGAATTATATATGTGTGGGATGTCACCAAATGTTTACACCTACAACATTATTATGAACTTTTATTATAATCCTCATCAAGGGAAGTGTGAAATTGATCTTTCACAAGATTCTGATATTTTTAAATAATTGGAAATTAATGGGATGAAACCTACTGTAGTGACTTATAGTATGTATATCTATGTTATTTATATTGTTGGACATTATAGAGGTCTTCATGTCAACTATTATTGTTATAATTCTATTATTTATGGTTTGTGTCTCAGTGGTGAACTATCTGATGCTTCTATTGTTTTTGAAGAACTGAAAAGTTGTGGAATACCCCCAGATGTTTATAGCTAAATCATTTTGATTGAAGTAATTTTCCAAACCAGTGATCTTGATAAGTGTATGTTCTTAATTATAGATTTCATAGTGGGTGCAGAGGTAGTTCATTATTCACTGGTTGTGTATTGGGTAGCAGGAATGAAGGTAAGGATGATGATATCTATATATATACCAATCTTAGTTTTCCTCCACTACCACATGTCAAATTCACATTCCTCTACATCATTTTTTCAATACGTGTCCTTAAACCACTCATCCACGTCACCACTCCATGCGTATCTCATCCTTTCGCCGCTCCCGCTCCCGTTGAGGTTATCAGGCATCGCATACCCCGCTCGGGAATTCCCCACACTACGATTAGGGTTCTAGAAGAAATCTTCTCCGCCTCCGCCTCTACATCCTCTATCAACTGCAACCTCCCGCGCACAGTTCTAGCTACCTACGTCCCCTTTTTTTTAGTCTGCCTCTACGGTTACCTCTAGCAGTTCTGTTTCACATCCATTTACACCTTTTCAATGCGACTCATTTCATTGAACATAATTCCCTTTACCACTTGGGGTTTCCTTATCACTGACTGCGGGATTTCACTAAATATGAATACCAGATTCGTCACCTCCAATTCATTCATCATCTTCAGCCAACAAATTCTACATGCACTACTTCCACTATCCAGTTATCTCTAAATTTCAAATCCTATGACATGTTCTATGACTACAGCTTCAAATTCGTGCATGGTGACCTGCTCCGTCAGACACTTACATCAGCTTCCAAGTGAGATTCAACCCCTGTATCATCGGGGTAGGAATTAGGTAAATATTTGAACTCTTTATTGACATGTTTCTTCCATAAGTCTAGGGTTTTAGGTGACAGATGACTCATACCCTTTATAATTCACCAAACATCAATGCAATTTACTCTACGGTTGCATTCTATATTGTGGACGAATCCCGCCACGGTCTTCGTGAATACTTTCCCATCGACGACATTTTATTCAAAGATCTTACAAATCTAAAATTTCAGAGCAGGTAAATTCTTTTAATGTCAATGAAATTTACTTCATTTTTTCCATAATGCTTTATTTGGTGTTAAACCAGATATAATGAGACAATTTTACTATAGTTCTGCTATTTTGATACTTTATCTCCCCCTACCATACATCTTTTTTGCCATTCTTTCTTCAACAATCATTTTTAGGTGTAACATTCAGACCCTAGTAACCCAGAGTTGGTGCATTATTACATAATATTGGTATGATCACAATAATGATAGTGTCTCGAAAGACTTATTAGTTTAGTAGCCTTGGAATAACTAGATACATTTATAAAGTTTACATTACATCATAAATTGAATACTACAACAATATAGTCTCCATAGTCCACACTCATATCCCCTCATACTATCCCGGTAGGTCATTCATAAAATACTTCTTCACATCCTGGGAAAAATAAAACATAGAAATGGGTGAGCTCAAATTCCCAGTAAGGATAAAAATATTGTATAATCTTTCATAAATAAGCATAAACATTTAAGGCAGTGTATAACTAAAACAAAAGCCTTTTAAACATGAACTTCAGCATAGTATGGCAGAAATAAAATGAACTAATTCCATATACTTATTTACATGGATATTCTACTAGTCAAACAATCACATGAAATATCAATAACCACTTTCATAATGATGGAATGAATAATGCCAGACTATCATAACCACATAGTCAAGGCCTCATACCAAGAATAAAAATAAGATTTTGTCAAGGCCTTGTGCCAAGACACTAGTTTGTCTCATGAGACCTACCGATGCATCCAGGAGCTATAGCGGGCTCCACCCGTCACTTATTAAGTCCAATGCATTCCCCATATGAACAGGTTTAATCATAACATAAACATTCGTATTAAAACTAGCATAAAAAATGTTAATAATTTCTCCATAAACCATGAATGGTATAAAAATAACACATCCACAGTCAAACATATCACAAAACCTTCAATACAACATGGATGTTTTGTATCACAATAAATCAACTTCAAATAAGCATAAATCCATTAAAGGATGTTGACATAGATGAAATCAAAACTATTTGAAAGAAATATCACTTTTTTGAAATCATTTAAAAGTCACATAATTATAAAATAAAACATTTACTTTTAAAATTTTATTATAAGATTGTAATGGAACTTTCGAAGATTTTATAATGGTGGAAAATAGCCTCACCCACCGCATAAGTTTAAAAATACATTGTTACCTTAATTCTGTCGAAAAGGTTAAAAAAGGTCCTTGTTTGGAAAATGATGGAAATATTTCTTTATAAACCTCTTATAAAAGGTTGAAAAATGGTATAAATGACTTTAACCTAGATTCTAGTAAATAGTAATAATGTTTTGAAATACATTTTTATGAAACATGGATTTGGATGATAAAGAAGTCCCGACAGATTATTACGTATAAACAACCTCAGATAATGAAGAGATTGCGAAATAAACCCTTACATTATACTTTTCCTTGGTTGGGGGTAGGTTAACCTCCTTTATAATGGTGAAATAATTGTTCTTAAATTATAAAATAATCATATTCATTAATATGATATCATATATGATCTTTTAACATTGATTTGTTAATAATATCTGAGTATTATCATCGTTTCTGGTGTTAATAGATTCGTTTTCCTTTATATTCATTGTTATGTGAGCCATTTTTGTTATGGTGCAATGTATATTATTTATATCCAAAATGATATCATGTCTCTAAAAATTATTTTTAATCATAAAATTTGAATTGGACTTGAATGGATACGATGGGGAATGAATCTCATCGAGTTCGTGGAGACGGTAGTCCGTATGTACGAACGAGCGAAAATATCATTAAAATAATATATAATTGGATGGTATGTCATATATACAAAATCATTATCCTATTATATTTATTATTTAAATGGATTACCCATTATTATTATACCCATCCAAATAATAATGTTTTGAATAACAATTACACCACGACGTGGAGACGGTAAGCTGTACGTACGCACGTATAGTGACATGTCATTCAAACGAATGGATAAAATACTGAATATGGTTGTACCATGTTTATAATAACATCGTAGTATATATAACATACTGGAGTATTTATTTTATAATGGTGATAACAAAGGAAGAATAAGTGGAAAAAGAAAGGAACGTGAAAGAGGGTGGTGAAAACATTACCTCTTCTTCGGGTTCTTCCTTTTGATTTGATTTAAAGGGCTCCATAGGTTGCCTTTATAATAAAAATAAGGCCTCTAGGTTGAATTTAGGGAAGTTGAGAGACTAATTTGACCAGGTTTGGCCGAGAAAAAAGGATTTGAATATGTGAATTAGTGAGAAGGGGGAGTGCCCTTTTATAAGAGGGGTGAGGGGGACCTTTGGAAAAGCTAGAAATATTATTTTATTATAAATTCATATTCAGTTTATAATGGATCCAAAGTGAATTATTTAAAGGTTAAGGCGGGGATAGGTCGAAAACCACTCAACCAATAGGTTTTATACAGTTTTGGGTCACTATATTAACCTTATCGTTTAGTTTTAACTCTTAGTTAATTACTTTAACATTTACCATGTCACTTTGTATTTTTATATTAAATAGTTAATAAACATACTATATACATCTAAGAGATGCCCAAGTGGTCCATTAATGATACACCTATCATGATATAAATATCTTGGCCGATCCTTATATTTTTATGAATTTAATATCAATTAATAACATAATATTTTGTTTAAAAACTCTTTTATGTCAATTTTGACACTATTCAATAATTGATTTTTGTTAGTCTTACCAAATTTATTAATTTGAAACAAATTCATTAAATAAATCCTATAATGTCATATTAAGAAATAGAATTCTTGGATGTTATCAAAACTCTAAATTATATTAATTTTAACATTTATAAGACCAATTATTTGATTCTTTCATTAATAAAAACAATACTGCATCATTATTATGTCATAAATTTAATTATTAACACTCTAAAAATTATAAATGAAATACCATTACGTATGAAATCTTTTTATCTTACTAATTAATATTTATTTACAAAAATCCAACATATATAACACTATGTAAAAATTGTTTTTCTAAAAGATATATGCTTATGTCATTTTTGTATTTATTTTAACTTAATTAATATAAAGTGTCATTATCACTTAAAAGTGGCTCCATGAGGTCCCAAAATCGACCCAAAGATGACCATGGTCGAACATGTATCAACCAATAAGTTTAGGACACGTTTTAGGGTAATTTATTATTATTATTATTATTATATTATTTTTTACCCTTATTTACCGGATTTACCCTTTAACCATGGTAAATAAAATATTTACCGAAGTAATTATTCAAAATGTCTAAAAAGAAATGTTACCTATTTACAAAATTTGGACATCCTGATTCAAAATATGGAATATATTTTTCCAAATTCAAAACACAGAAGTGACAGAAATTAATTTAAAATTAATTCCCATTTTAAAACAAAAAGCGTGTTTTTAAGAGATAATAACTATCAATAGATTGACACATTTTTAGGTCCTGTTTAATTGTGAAATTATGTCCATCGACCAAAATTATATTAAATGGTAAAAATATATTCTAAATATACTTTAAATCCACTCAAATTCATAATTTATCACTATTAATTATTTCGATTAAAAAAGTTGTTTTAATTAAAATTTAGTAATTTTCACTATTCTTCAAAATATAAATGTTATCCGAAAAGTTAAAAAAATTTCCCTAGGATAATTTCTATATTACAAATCAAAAAATTAATTCCATTTGGTGAGATAAAATTTATAAAATTTCAAAAAGTGGGTATTACTAATCATAACAGCTAGTTTGATTGGTTGTGGTGTGTGTTAGAAATCGAAGTTGCGTACAACACACGCTATGGTATTATTCAAAGAGAAGCGTACCGTGTAATTTTGGGATGTTACATTCTCCCCTCAATCAAATAATTTCATCCTTGAAATTTCTAGATTACTACTACTTGAAAATACTCGGGTGGTTCTTCATCATATGTTCCTCGGGTTCCCACGTTGCTTCTTCCATCTTATGGTTTCTCCAAAAAACTTTTACCAGACGAGTCGTCTGGTTTCTCAGTACTTGTTCTCTCGTATCAAGAATCCTGATGGGCTCTTCACAATAAGAAATATCGGTCTCTAGTTCTAATTCCTCATATGTGAGTACATGTGTTTGGTCATGCATGTATTTCCTCAACAGTGATACGTGGAACACATCGTGAACTTTAGAGAGACTTGGCGACATTGACAAATGGTAAGCTACAACACCAATTCATTCTAGAATTTCAAAAGGTCTGATGTATCTGGGACTCAATTTAACCTTCTTATCTAAACTTATAAATCCATTCCATGGAGATACCTTCAAGAAAACATGATCTCCTACCTAAAATTCCAAATCCTTCCTTCAGTTATCGGCATAACTCTTCTGACTACTTTGAGATGCTTTGATGTGGTTTTGGATTACCTTTACCTTTTCCATTGTTTCCTCCACCGGTTCTTGGCCTACAAGTTTTCTTTCACCAACGTTATCCCAACAGGTTGGTGTGTGACATCTCTTTCCGTACAACAATTCATATGGTGCCATCCGAATACTTGAATAGAAGCTATTGTCATAGGAAAATTCTACCAGAGGTAAATATCGATCCCACATACCCTGAAAGTCAAGTGAGAATTATCTCAACTTGTCTTCTAGGGTTTGAATAACCCATTCTGATTATCCATCTGTTTGAGGGTGGTAGGCAGTGCTCAAATGAAGTTCAGTATCCATGGCCTTCCGAAGATTCTTCCATAATCTTGAAGTAAAACAGGGATCACGATCCGAAACAATCGATAGGGGTACTCCATGAAGTCTCACAACTTCATTAATATATAGTCATGCTAGACGTTTCATAGGTATATCTTCTTTTATTACAAGACAATGTGATGACTTGGTAAGATGATCAACAATAACCCATATTGCATCATTCCTTCCAGGAGTCTTTGGTATCCCCATGACTAAGCCCATCATAATATTGTCCCATTTCCACTCCGGTAGGGGAAGAGGTTGCATGACTCTTCCAGGATGTTGCCTTCCAGCTTTCACTTGATGACAGACCATACATCTTGACACAAAATCAGCAATCTCCCTCTTCATGTTGTCCCACCAAAAATGTTCCTTTAAATCTCTATACATTTTGGTGCTCCCAGGGTGTATTGAGAAACTGGAACTATGAGCATCATCCAACAATTCTATTTTTAGATCAGGTATATTGGGAACACAAAGTCTCTTCCCAAATTTTAAAATTCCATCTCCAAACAAAAAATCTCTCAATCTCCCATCATTCACAGCTTTAATCTTCTTTATAAACTCTACATCATCATTATGAGAACTCTTTATCCTTTATAGTGAGGATGGTTTGGCAACCATTTGAAAAATCATTGATGTTTTACCTTACATGGTGATTCCCATATCCAACTTTACTAGATCCATAAAAATAGGATCCCTTTCAATTATCATCTTGTTCAGAACTCCATGATCTTTTCTGCTTAAAGTATCTTCCACCTTATTTGCCTTCCCTGGGTGGTAGTGTATCGTGCAATCATAATCCTTGACTTGTTCAAGGCATCACCTTTGACACATGTTGAGTTATTTTTGTGAGAAAATATACTTCAAACTCTTGTGATCATTATAAATCTCACATTTTTCACTATAGAGGCAGTGTCTCTATATCATCAATGAAAAGATCACAGATACTAACTCGATATCATGATTAGTATTGTTTTGTTCATGAATTTTCAACTGTCATGATGCATAGGCAATAACCCTATAATTCTGCATAAGGACACAACCACGTCCTTTCATTGATGCATCACTATAAATAACAAACCCATCATTCCCCAATAGTAGAGTCAATATAAGAGAATTGACTAATATTCTCTTCAGGTCTTCGAAAAAGTATTCACACTCTTTTGTCCAAACAAATTTATCCCCTTTACGTGTGAGCATTGTTAATGGGTTTTCCAACCGGGCAAAATTCTGGACGAAACGTCGATAATAACCTGCTAAACCAATAAAACTGTGTACCTTAGTTATACTCGTCGGTGCAGGCCATTCTTGGATTGCCTTGGTCTTAGAAGGATCAACAGAGATTCCATCTTTAAAGACAATATGTCCATGAAAAGAAATCTCTTGAAGCCAGAATTCACACTTGCTAAAAATCCCATATAATTCATGGCTTCTCAAAGTCTTCAGGGTAATGCGCTAGTGATTTTCATGATCTTCGTAGATTTTAGAGTATACCAAGATATCATCAATAATACCACCACAAATTCATCAAGATATTCCTTGAAAACACTATTCATCAGATCCATGAATACAGAGGGTGCATTAGTCAATCCAAAAGGAATTACCGTAAACTTGTAACGACCGTATCTGGTTCGAAATGCTGTCGTCGGAATGTCTTCCTTCTTCACACACAACTGATAATATCCAGATCGATGGTTAATCTTTTATGATTATTGAGCTCCATGCAGTTAGTCAAATAAATCATCAATGCGAGGTAGGGGATACTTTTTCTTTAATGTTGTAGTATTGATCTCCCTGTAGTCGATACATAACTTCATAGATCCATCTTTATTTTTAACAAAATGAATAGGGGATCCCCATGGAGAAACACTAGGGCAAATAAATCACATATTACTCAATTCCCCTAGTTTTTTCTTTAGTTCCACTAATTCTACAGTGGCCATTCTATAAGGGGTCTTTGATATAGGCCTTGATCCAGGAATTGGATCAATGGAAAACTCAACTTCTCGTTATGGAGGATGTCTAGGTAAATCTTCCAGAAACACATCTACATATTATTTCACAACAGGTACATCTTCTATTTTGACATTCCTTTCCTCACCCACAGTCATTTCATTCTCTTCCTCCCTAATAATTGAATTTAGTTGAGCTACAAGGGGTGGATCTAGATAAGAAATAGGTGGTGATGATTCTGCTCTAAAGATAAGGTGTTCCTTATCATCATCATCAAAAATAGTAACCTCCTTCTTCTTACAATAAATCATCACATTATGGTCTGAAAGACAATCCATACCGTGTATTATATCAAACTCAATCATAGGTATGAAGATGAGATCAACAGATAAAGAACATTTATGTTCTCTATTGGGGACTGATTCACAAAACTTTTTTGCAATGATACATCCCATAGGAATTTTAACTGACAACTCCCTTGTTAAATCAAATTGAAAATATCTAATTTTCTTAGAAAACTGGGAAGATATGAAACAATGAGATTATCTAGAATCAAATAAAGAATTTTCTAAATTTGATGAAACCATTAAATTACCTGCCACCACGTCTTTCAGAGCTTCTACCTCAACAGCAGTGATAACATAAGCTTGGCCTTGATCCCTTGGCATTTTCTGAGGTAAGTTCCCCTGACTCTTAGGAAATTCATTTTCATAATGTCCTATATCCCTGCAATTGTAGCATTGGACATTGGTAGCTTCCTTCTTCCCCTTGCAATCACAAGATTGGTGGCCTTTTTTATCACACTTGTAACAGACTCCCATTCCTTTTAAGAAAGTACCAGGGTGTTTCTTCCCCCATTTATTGTAGGATTAATATTCAACTTTTCCCCTATTCCGCTTATTTCGATTCCCAGATTGATTATAGATATCTTCTTCTCTTGCATTTCTTTAAAGTCATAAGACTTAGAGAATTCCTTTTCTGTCTTGATAGAACATGGGACAATGTCTTCATATGACGAGAAGGATTGTGAGACTAATGCTCGATGGATAAATGGTTTTAAACCATCAAATAAAAAATCAATCTTACTTCTTGGGCTACGTATATAATCTACAACATACCTTTCTAACCTTGTAATGTTAGCCTCATACTTTGCGACATTCTCATATTCCTTTTTCCTCAGACTCAGAAATTGACTTTCCATATCTTCTTGATGGTCACGAGGAAAGTATTTTTCTAAAAATATATCATTGAACTCCCTCCATTCCATATTTGATACTTTATCATCTTCCTTAGAGTTTTGAATCAATGACCACCATTGATCCTCGTCTCTAGTGAGGCGGTAAACTACCAAGATAAATTTTTCCCTTGCACTACTCCCCAAAGCCTGAAATTTTTTCTCTAGAGAATTTATCCATTGCTCACCTAATAAGGTATTTGTACTCCCATTGAACATTGGTGGTTGTTCCCTCATGAAGCGATCTAACATTGATCATCCACGCTGCGGATCAAGGTGCTCCATACGGGTAAGGTTATTATTCATAACCTTAGTGAGTTGTCCCAGTATGGTGATTAGATGATCAGCACTAGTTGCATCACCAGCTCCACTATAATTATCTTGAGCATGAGGGAAATCCCTATATGGAGTGCATGCATTTATACCGTTTCCATTTCTTCCACTAGGCTCCATTTCTAAACAATGGCATAAAATAGATCAGTTTATGAATCAAAATACATAATTCCATACTTATAAAACACTTAACATAAATTGAACTATTTATGGATATAATCTATAATCATAAAAATGTTTTCTTTGAGGAAGTATATACACATAAACCCTTCATAATTATTTGTAATGAAAATGAGAGTTATCCTAAGCATATCCTCGGGGATTACCATAACCAAGAGTGCAGCAAGGCCCGTTGTCGTGCACCAGTTCCCGTTCGAGTCTAGCTCAAAGCGGTGTTTTTGGGTTTTATCCCTAGGTACATCTGTACCAGAGATGCCTCTACCTGCTCGTATCAAGACATGGATGTATTTCATGGAAAAATCACAAAATCTCTACAATACCAAAATTCTAGGAAGTTCTTCTATACTAATCCTCAAAGTCCTTCTTTGGTCTATATGTTCTAATCAGAGTTTATCTAAATCTCATTTCCAAGGTTTGTACTAAACTTACTGTGATACCAACTGTAACACCCCGACCCTAGTTACCCAGAGTTAGTGCATTATTACATTACATTGGAATGATCAAAAGAAAGATCACGCCTCAAAATACCGATTAGTTTAGTAGCCTTGGAAGAACTAGATACATTCATAATGTTTAAATTACATCATAAATTGAAAAATAAAAAAATATAGTCTCCATAGTCCACACTCTTATCCCCTCATACTATCCCTATAGGTCATTCATAAAATACTTCTTCACATCCTGGGAAAAATAAAACATATAAAGGGGTGAGCTCAAATTCCTAGTAAGGATAACAATATAGCGGAAACATTCATAAATAAGCATAAACATTTAAGGAAATGTATAACTAAAACAAAAGCCTTTTAAACTTGAACTTCAACATAATATGGAAGAAATAAAATGAAAAAATTCCATGTACTTATTCACATGGATATTCTAATAGTTGAATAATCACATGCAATATCAATAACCACTTTCATAATGATGGAATGCATAATGCCAGGCCATCATAACCACATAGTCAAGGCCTCATGCCAAGACAACAAATAGGATTTTTTCAAATCCTTGTGCCAAGACACTAGTTTGTGTCATGAGACATACCAATGCATCGAGGAGCTATAGCGGGCTCCACCGTTCACTTATTAAGTCCAATGCATTCCTCATATGAACAGGTTTAAACATAACATAAACATTCATATTAAAACTAGCATATGAAATGTCAATACATTCTCCATATACCATGAATGGTATAAAAATAACACATCCACAATCAAACATATCACAAAACCTTCAATACAATATGGATGTTTTGAATCACAATAAATCAACTTCAAATAAGCTTAAAATCTATCAAAGGATGTTGACATAGATGAAATCAAAACTATTTGAAAGAAATATTTCTTTTTTGAAATAATTTAAAAGTCACATAATAATAAAATAAAACATTTAAATTTAAAAATTTCTTATAAGCTTGCAAGGGAATCTTCGAATATTTTATAACAGCGGAAAATAGCCGCACCCGCTGCATAAGTTAAAAAAGACATTCTTACCTTAATTCTGTCGAAAAGGTTAAAAAGGACATTATTTGGAAAATGACAGAAATATTCCTTTATAAACCTCTTATAAAAAGTCAAACAAGGGTATAAATTACTTTAACCCATATTCTAGTAAATAGTAAAAATGTTTTGAAATACATTTTTAAGAAACATGGATGTGGATGATAAAGAAGTCCCAGTAGATTATTACATATAAACAACCCCGTATAATGAAGAGATTGCTAAATAAACCCTTACCTTGTACTTTTCCTTGGATGGGGGTAAGTTAACCTCATGTATAATGGTGAAATAATTGTAATTAAATTATATAATAATCATATACATTAATATGATATCATATATCATCTTTTAACATTGATTTGTTAATAATATCTTAGTATTATCATCCTTTCGGGTGTTAACAGATTTGTTTTCCTTTACATTATTTGTTATGTGAGCTATATTTTTTATGGATGGAATGTATATTATTCATATAAAGAATGATATAATGTCTCTAAAAATTATTTATAATCATAAAATGAGAATTAGACTTGAATGGATACGATGGGGAATGAATCTCCTCGCGTCTGTGGAGACGGTAGTTCGTACGTACGCACAAGAGAAAATATCATTAAAATTATATATAATTGGATGGTATATCATATATAAAGAATAATAATCATGATATATTTATTATTTACATGAATTATGCATCATTATTATACCCATACAAATAATAATGTTTTGAATAACAATTACACTACGACGTGGAGACGGTAAGCCTTACGTACACACGTATGGTGACATGTCATTCAAAGGATGGATAGAATACCGAATATAGTTGTACCATGTTTATAATAACATAAATGTATATATAATATACAGGATTAATTACTTTATAATGGTAATAACAATGAATGAATAAGTGGATGAAGAAAGTAACCTGAAAGAGGGTGGTGAAAACATTACCTATTCTTCGGGTTCTTCCTTTTGATTTGATCAAAATAGATCCTTAGGTTGGCTTTCTGATCAAAATAAGGCCTCTACGTTGAAGTGAGGGAATTTTAGAGAGTATTTGGGCAGGGTTTATCTGATCCAATAGGCTTTTAATGTGTGAATTAGGGATAAGGGGGAGTTCCCTTTTATAAGAGGGGTGAGGGGACCTTTGGAAAAGCTAGAAATATTATTTTGTAATAAATTCATATTCGGTTTATAATGGATCTAAAGTGTATTGTTTAAATTTTAAGGTGGGGATAGGTCGAAAACCACTCAACCAATAGGTTTTATACATGTTTGGGTCACTATATTAACGTTATCTTTTAGTTTTAACTCTTAGTTAATTAGATTAACATTTACCATGTAACTTTGTATTTTTATATTATATAGTTAATAAACTTACTATATACATAAAAGATACCCCCTGTGGTCCATTAATGATACCACTATCATGATATAAGTCTCTTGGCCGAACCTTATATTTTTAGGAATTTAATATCAATTAATAATATAATATTTGTTTTAAAAACTCTTTTATGTCAATTTTGACACTATTCAATTATTGTTTTTTGTTAAAGTCATAAAAACATTATTAATTCGAACCAAATATATTTAATCAATCCTATAATGTCATATTAAGCAATAAAATTCATGTATGTCATCAAAACATTCAAATTATATTAAATTTTTCATTTATAATATCAATTATTTGATTCTTTCATTAATAAGGAAAATACTGCATCATTATTGTGTCATAAATTTAATTATTAACAGTATAAAAATTATAAATGAAATACCGTTATGTAGGAAATATTTTCATATTTCTAATGAATATTTATAGACAAAAATCCAACATATATATCTCTATGTAAAAATTGTTTTTCTAAAAGATATATACTTATGTCATATTTGTATTTATTTTAACTTAATTAATATAAACTGTCGCTATCACTTACAAGTGGCTCCATGGGGTCCCAAAATAGACCCAAATATTCCCATGGTCGGACATGTATCAAAAAATATGTTTAGGAAACGTTTTATGGAAATTTATTATTATTATAATATTATTTATTTACCATTATTTACCGGATTTACCCTTTAACCATGGTAAATTAAATATTTACCGAAGTAATTATTCAAAATGTGTAAAAATAAAAGTTACCTATTTAAACAATTTGGACATCTTGATTCCAAATATGGAATCAATTTTTCCAAATTCAAAACAAAGAAGTTGCTGAAATTAATTTAAAATTAATTCCTGTTGTTAAAACAAAAAGTGTGTTTTTAAGAGATAATAACTATCAAAAGATTGGCACTTCTTTATTTCCATTTTAATTGTGACATTATGTACAATGAAAAAAAATTGCATTAAATGGTAAAAATATATTCTAAATGTACTTTAAAACAACTGAAATTAATAATTTATCACTATTAATTATTTCGATTAAAAAAGTTGTTTTTAATTAAAATTTAGTAATTTTCACTATTCATCAAAATATAAATGTTATCCGAAAAGTTCCAAAATTTTACTCGAGGCTAATTTCAATATTCCGAATCCAAAAACGATGTCTAATTTGAGAGATGAAATTTATATAATTTTAAAAAGTTGGTATTACTATTCATAACAGCTAGTTTTATAGTTTTTGGTGTGTGTTAGAACTCGATGTTGCGTACAACACATGCTATGGTATTATTCAAAGAGAAGCGTACCGTGGAAGATTGGTGTGTTACATTAGGATGGTTTTTAGTGATTTAATCCTCGCATAAAAGTCTTTATCATAGTTTTATAAGTTTAACATATTCCATTCAATATAGAATTCATGCACTGTCATTGCTTTTATTAATTTCAGGATATGTCTTTCCATAGAAGAACAACATTTTTCATGGGAAATTGTTGTTTTAGATAAAGTTGGTACCTGATTCTACTGTGTCTGTAACAAATTTCTTTGTTATACTACTATTTTATATGTAAATTCATACTAAAATTACAGATTCATTTTTTATATGATGTAGACTTGGTGGATATTTTTGTTTTTTAGGTTTTTGATGTGTGAATTCTATTGACTTCAGGGAATGAATTCGCATCGAAGAAACATTTTTGAGATGGGAAAGAGATGGTTCAGAACTGTATCATTCTTCTCGACATAATAACTACAATTTGGTTTTTATCCATAATAATGACAAGTACGTGAATATATTTATTTACACCTTAGAACACAATCAGTTAAGTGTATAATAATTTCTTATTTCTTTTGAAATCATAAAATAATAAAACATTACAATTTTGTTCGTTACTATATAGTAAGACCAATCTAGTGGGTCCATAATAGTAAATAGTGGGTTTGATTATATCCAGGTAACATATCATTCAATTTATATCCCAGGCCACTAATATCGCCCTTTTCCCTTCAAATCCCAGTTTATAAATGTCATCCTTTTTATTTTTTGTTGCTTTTTATTTCTTTCGTGCTTATGGGAAGTATGATTATGGTGCTAACATTAAATGTTTTTAGATGAGTATTGTTTTCCAGTTCCTATGATTATATTCTCTAATGATGCGAGTTTAATCATTGAAAATTTTCTGTTTTATGTTGTTCCCATCTGTGCTCGATTAACAGGGATAAAAATGATTTTATTCAGTGACTTTTATTTGTCTTTGGTAGAGGTTAAGAAATTATAAAACCCATATTCTGAGTGACAAGTGATGAATTTTTCATTTTATTCATGGCATGTGCATGTTTTAGAAGTAGCTACTCATTCAATGTTTTCATTTGGTTTACAGGGCTCATTCCCAATATAATGTTACTACTCCTTTTCTGGTTTTGTTCATTTTATATTATGTCTTCTAAACTCAGAAATATGTTGTTCCCTTGAATTATCACTTATTATCTATGATAGAGATGATTTTATGTTTTTAAATAAAACAATATTATTGATATTGTCTTGTTTGACTGTTAAGTGTGCAGGAAACATGAGGACTACCACGAGTAAGAGTAAAACGGTAAGAGGAGCTTGCTGGGATATTTCTACTTTAGTAAATGGCTTGTTTCCTTCCCTGATCCATCTAAGATGAATTTTTAAAAGTTAATGTTTTTTAATAAATACATATATAGTATGGTAATACTCACCCCTACTCACAATTTCTGTAAGATACTCTTACAGGTCTCACTCAAAATTACCCTCTTCTTGACCTACCACAGGAATGCACAAATTGGTTGGGTTATGTTGGGACCACTAGCATGATGTGATGAGATAACCAATGAGCGGGGGTGAATCACTACTTGAATTTTTGGTTTTCCACTAAAGTCGATACCTCAAGGACATGCAACTATAACATATCTTTACTGGTGATGGATATTCAATCCACCTGCATTGGTTTATTTAAATTCATTTTCTTCTCATGATGCACTACTGTTTTTTAAATTCAACGAGATGATATTGCACATATTAGTGGAATACATGGGCTGTGTAGATTCAACCATCCATCAATCATACCAACCATCATAGGTACAGGATGACCTATATTTTCACATGTTGATCATATTAGTGGTATAATGAGATTCATTGCACCTATTTTTTTCTCATATGTTGCCGTCATTTATTGCCCAGGTTTTATGGAATGAAACATGGAAACTTTTTCCAGATGATATATTATATGTATAATGAAGATAGTTACAAATATAAGGTACATGACTATTTACCCCTTATAGATGCATGCATGAAAACATAATGTCCTATTTTCAGTATTTTATTTTTCATTTTTTATTTTTAGGATACATTCATTCTGTTTAAATCCCTAATAACACCACCTTTCATTTACTGTAGTCATGTCAATTTATTATCAATGACGTATTAAAATAATTTTTTTCTGGGTAACATTTTCAACGTTCTTAGTGCACATATCCAACACTTTTTCTTGTTTTCAAGGATGTTATGAAGCTGATGGATATAATTTGTAATTTTTTGTATAATTTTGATTATGCATGGATGTTCTAGCATAGAGGTAGAATGTTCTACAAAATGTCAGTGTTCATCCATAACTAAACAACTAAATACTCTACATCATTTTCTTGATATGGAATTTGCATTATGTACTAAAATAGTGACCACGTCATTGAAGTTTCATGTTCAGGGAATTATTACTCATGGCCTCTATATATGATCATTAATAATGAATTTTGTATTCTGTTAGACTTTTGGAAATTGATTCATTTTAATTTTTTGTTTTTTTTATAAAATCATGTTTCATAAGAAGAGAAATATGATTTGGAAAACAAATGTTTTTACTGTAATAGTTCAGTAGTGCATATTTTTCAACTACTTTATATTATTTGAAAATGTAGTTTCATCATAATTTCTTCTTAATTTCTATTTTTCAATGAAAACACTAATATTGATATTTGTTAATTTAAATTTTATATCACTAATACAATCTTTATTCAAATTCATTATCCCTCTAACAATAAGTTCTACTTTAAAATCATCTATTTTATAACTATTATTTTTAAATATTAGCTTCTAAACTATGAAAATTATTATTATTCAGTATCTTATCATATGATTGCAGAGATGGAACACACACCTTCAAACAATAAAGAATGTTTCATAAAGAGTAGACTCCAAAGAGTAATATTCATATCCAAAAGTTTGTGATTTATTTTTTTAATTTTTGTTCATGTTCTTTTCTGCATGATATATAAAATGATTAATTAATTTCCCATATAACAGTTTTATATATTACCTCAATTACCTTACCTTATTATTCTCAATAAAAAACTTCCCCTTCAATGGAGTTGTCTCTTGCAACTCCCCCTCAGACTTTCTCTCTGCCTCCATATATGTCTCCCCCTCCAACTCGCTCTCTTTCTCCTTTGTCTCCTAATATAAACTCCCCCACTGACTAAGACCTTCTCTAGCATGGTCTAATCCTCTACATCAGCATATAATTTCTCATTTATGGTAGAGATTCATTGATTTCAGATCTGTCCTTCAAGATCCAATTTTCCTACTAACACTTCACGCTTGTCATCTCCACTTCCTAAAGCAACAGGTTCCTGAGATGGCGTAACTTGTTAGTCGCCTCCTTGGAGAGTGGCGTTGTCAAGGGATCTGGGAATTGATTCATCGTGACAAGTGACTATGGGCTGAATGCGATGGGAAAATGTGTGTGGGATCTAGGGGAGGATTATTATATATCCTACATATATAGTGGTTTCTATAGGGTGCATGATGAATACAGGGACTCCACCATTACGTTTTCACCACTCTTGATCACTAATTTCTTTTCACTGCACCCATGTCCCCAAATTTATTTTATTACTTCTTCCTACATATGTCATTGGTGTTTTTGTTTATTTTAATTCATTGTTTTTTCTCTAGGTTCATGTTTTAGGTTCTCTATGTCTGTGAGCTTCCTATAGTGGTGTTGGGAAGAAAAGGATATTAAGAAGCATAGATGCAAGGAGGTCTTTGACAATGCATATGAAGTTCTTAGTCAACTTAGTATGGATTTTGAATCCCACTCCAAACTTTTGTGTCTTTAATTAATATTCTAACCCTATGTTGTTTCTAACTGTTCTTTTTTTTGGTTTTTCAATTATTGCATTCCCTTAATTTATTTTATTCTTTATTTCATCCGACATTTGTGTTTTTTTCTTTCTACCCCAGTATTCTATTCCAGGTATATGATTCACAATAATGATATTTATAATATATAAAATTAATGTTTTTCTTAGTTACTGGGTCCGTTTTTTTAATGGTTCTATTCATATTATGATAAATGAAGTGGATTTTCTTGATGTAGAAGTCTCATTTTTATTTGTTGTTTATTCTACATCATTATTTTTTCTCCAGGTGGTTCATGTTTTAGGTTGTCGATGTGTGTGATTTTCCTATAGTGGAGTTGGGCAGGAAAGGATAGCAAGAAGCTGAGATTCAATGAGGTATTCGACATGAGGAATTATTTTATGAATAATGCCAAAGTTTATACAAACCCTACATGACCCTCATTTCTAGGAACATTAGGAATAATCTATTAATCCTGAACCCCTACCATAAAAGGTGAAATAATGATGGATTCACAGCTTTTGATACAAATTATTTTGTATTAATTATTAGTGGAAAGGTATTTTTCATCTATGGAAGTTCGTTTTCCAAAACATGAGGATGTATATTGATGCAATATTAAAAAATGATTTTGTAACAAAGTTTTTCGGATTATTTTTAAACATTACTTATATGTAATTAATATGAAATTCTCTATGTCCCTATTAAAAAACGACTTACTGGAATTTTTGAGATGCTACAAGGTGCATGAAAATGCATATGAAGTTCTTAGTCAATTTATTAAGGATTTAGAACCCCACTACAAACTATGGTGTCTTTAATTCATATTCTAACCCTAAGAGTAATTTATTTTTCTGGGTTTTTAATTTTTTCATTCCACTTTATCTTTATCCTATATTATATTATTTACCTAACTAATTTGGGTTTTATTATTACACAATATGAGACCATTATGGTGGATTTATAGAACACGAGATATGTTTTTATACTAGGGGATATTTAAGAAGAATATCATATAATATTTATATATTGATGTTTCTTATCAATATATTTTGACATATATAATTATTTTTTTATTTATTTTACACTATTTTCTTCATTGTTACATAATTTTTAATTAAACCCCTAAACTGTGAGTGTACTACTTGAATGGACCTTCCATTTATTATTAACTTCACAATGTTTCCTCCTCTCCAATGTGTCGTCATTAGAGCCTCCATGGAATTGATTTTTCGTGATGAGATACCAAGGGATGTACACTATAGGGGTATTGTGAGTCGGATCGGGGGGGAAGTGGATTATGGAGACTGTGTAAATATTTATAATCTCATAATTCCTTTGGTCTGTAAGTGTATTAATTTCTAAATCCTATCCCCCATTAGGGTTTTGTTCCCAGTTATTCTTACAATGACCCAAGTTTCTTTTCATTTGGATTCATAATCTTTTCCCACATAGGGGTATTTTTACATTTTATGTTCTTTTTCAATGATATGTATCCCCATTTGAAGGAAAATATATACAACAAAACAAAAAAAATTGACTGAAATATGATGCACAAATTGTAAGTTAATGGAAAAATATTATTTAATCTGTTGTGTTCAAATTATATTTTACATTTATACTTTCACTTTTAACTCTATTTTTATTAAAGTATACATAAAACCTATAGTATCACATATTAGACATATTTTTTCCTTTATGATGATAAATTAATGTATAGTGATAAAATTTTAATATTTATTTATGAGAAACATTGAATTACTGTAGGAAGACACTTTGCAATCATTAGTATGTGAGCAATGTAGCAATGTTGCAAGAATTTCAGAAACTATGCAAGCATTGCAGAAACTATGTGATCATTGTATAAAACCACTCTAAATTCAATATATTTTACAAATTGGAGCAATTAGGATGTGAACATAATCTTATACTTTCTATTAATAAATGGAAATATCAGTATTGTAATAATGATGTAGGGTACTTCAATTAAGCTATTAATAATAGGAATGTCGGTCACACGGTTTGACTATAAAGTACATCACACATAATCTAAATACATTACCCATTGATACAATTAAAACCATTTTTTTGAAAATAATTCCTTATCTATAGAAATTTTCTTATGTGTCCTCTCATTCAAAATAATATTTACTATGTTGCTATCATAATTTCAATTTTCATGATTAAATGTTAATATTTACAATTTCTTATTACAAATGTTGGACAAAACATGTTTTCGGATTTCTCTAAGGGGAAAATAAAGTTTCATTATTTTTGATATATACTCTATGATACATCATGTTTTCTTGTATCTTTTTTACTTCATGTTTTTTTCATTCCATTTCATATATAATATATGATACATGTTCTTATTTTTAATTTCTTTTCATTATTGTTGTTCACATTTTTATAGAGTATTGTTGTATTCACATTCAAATGCAATTGTTTCTGTTAACAAAGTACTTTTACATAATTATTGTTGTGAAAATACTATTACATGTCTATAAAAATGTCAAACAATAATAGATATAGCTCTAAATTTTTATAGAGTATTGTTTTCTTGTTTTACATTTTTGTGTTTTTCACATATAGTAAAAATGTGAAACAACAACACTTTTAAAAAATTTGTAAAACATACCATCTCATTCTTATAGAGTATTGTTGTTCACGTTACCCTTAATGATTGATATAGTTCTCCAAATAGAAACATTACTACTTCTTCTTTTTCTTTTTTCCACAATGTTTATCTATACACCAACCATTTCAAGGCGATGTTAGGACTTTCACCTCTATTTACTTCTGCCTCACTCGGCATCACCCACCCTTTTTATCTAGCCTTTTGATTTATTTATTTTTTGTTACTTGAATTTCTACCCATATTTAAATATTATAATGATCATAATTTGAATTATCCATTTGAGTAAATTAATCGTTCATGTAATTTATTTCTCCATCATGAATTCCCAATATAAATTTGTATTTTTTTAATTCAACTAATTTTTTTATACTATGTTTATGATTTCTCAAGACTTTATCTAACTTCTATTCCATTGTTATGTACCAATAATTTGAGTTTTAAATATATTCAATATTTATAGTAATATTTTTGTTTGAAAAATGGTATTCTATTGTTGAAAAAAAGAATTATTTTATAGAGCTATGTGAATGCACTGGCGAAGTACTGGTTTTGTATTAATTTTCTTTGTGAAATTTTTTTATCTCAATTTTTTTTCTTTTCATTGTTTCATCTTATATGTTTCCTAAACATTCAGGTATAATTTTTTTCATTCAATCCATTCCTTTTTGAAAATCACAAAGGGGTAGAAAATAATGTATAAAAAGAATATTATGTTAAAGGAAAGGATTGCCTAAATAAATGGGATATTACATTGAGAAGAGATTCTTCAGTAAGGGGGTGTTATTTCACTAAAAAAGGCTAGAATACGACCCTTTGGGATTTTTTAACCTAAGGGGGTGTTAGTATGATTCATCAATAGCCAAAAAGGGAGATAAATATTTCTTTTAAACATAAAAAATGAAAACCTTAGTCTTCTATACTCTTTTATCTCCAAAAAAATACCATTTTATCATTTTTAAAAGCCACTATTTGGGTACGTGGGAACCTCAAAAAAATTGGATACAATTTCAAACATCAAATGCATAATGAATTACAAAAAAAACTATACCAAAAGTCAAATTTAAATTTTAAAATTAAAATTCATAATAGGAATCCTCAAATAATGTGGGCAAGACGGAATATTGATAAAAACACATTTGAGAAGACACCTCACCTCCATCATTACCTCACCATCCATCATCACTACACATTCACACCCATCATGTCATCATATCATAAGAGTCATTTTACTCACTGGAATCTTCATCGATGACCACTGCCTGCTCACCATCATCATCATATCAAAGTGACTCCCTCATCATGCCATAATCATCGTTGTTCAATACCACACAAGAATATCGAATCCCATCAATCCAAACATGTCATTATCCACGATCACCTGAGAACCTATAATCTAGATGACCCCTACAAAAATGACCCTTGAAAACCACCATCATCAATTCACAAAAACATGAGAAAAACTCGAAATAGAAAATAATGATATCAGCCATCCACACGCTGTTGAAAATAATCTAACATAACACCCATCATCACCATGAGAAGAAAACACCATCCACGATAGAGAAAAAAACAACGAGAAAACATCACCTGAACAGGAAAGAAGAATGTGGGGCCAAACACAAAAAAGGGGAATGGATTGAAACCCTTGGAAGAAGGACCAACTTTGGAGTTCTAAGAAATCAGTCATCCACCAAGTCTCATGCCATGAACCTTAGTGAATCTCGAGCTCCAAAACTAACCTGGAGAAAATCTTGACAACACATGATCAGAGCACAGATAGGTGAAAGGGGAGAAAAAATAGATGTTAATAGAAAGTAGGGAAGGTGATAACGATGGAAGAAAATTCGACATCGGGAGAAATAATAGAGTTGAACAAACCAGAAAGGGATATGGACAGAAACCCTAGGAAGAAGGACCAAACTCCGTAGATAATAGAACTATGTCATACAAATAACTGCTTTCCCAAAACCACATTATATCCCATGCTTGAAATCCAACTGGGATAGAAGCTAAGGAATGTAAGATTAGAGAAAAAAGAAGTGGAAGTGGAGAATACATGAGCACTAACATAGAGGGAGGAAAGGAGGGTGAGAGAGAATCCGATTTTTCTAGAATTTAGAATATGGTTTCACTGAAATTCAGAATCTGATTTCTCTTTAATTTTAAATCTGATTTCTATGGAATTCAGAATCTGATTCTCTAGATTTGAGTATCTAATTTCTCTAGAATACATAATCATATTTCACTAGAATTTATAATCCAATTTCATAAGGAAGAGGACACATATTCACTCTGAAATAAAACATTGATTCTCTCAAAAATCATAACCTGAATAGTTTGTGAATGTAGACTCCAATTATCATAAAATTAGACTCCAATTATCTCAGAAATCAAAAGATGATTCTCTCAGAAATTTTAATCCAATTAGGTATGAAATTAGACTCTGACTCTCTCCAAAATCAGACTCTGATGCACATAGAAATTAGACTCCAATTCTCTTACAAATTGTACTCTGAATTAGATAATCTTAATAATATGATTAAATGATTTTATCATATTTATCATATTTCCTTAATGAAATGATTAATTTTATACTATTATAAATGAGATAATTTTACTTAAAAATGTTAATGATTATCATATTTAGTTATATTAAATGATGTCATCTAATATGGATTGAATCAACAATTTTCTATGTCAAATTTGTAATGGAATATCTGAAATTCATGAAAACATATGTCTATTAGAATAGAAGTCGAACATTAGAGATTTTTTTGATAAACACCATTCCATTTTAATTAGATCAGTTCTTTAGTTATTGTTTTCGATCTCTGAAATAGAGTGATACTCTATGAGAAATCTACTCAAATATTCCCTTTGTGAATTTTTTGAACAACATTTTCAGGCTCAAAACATCTTTTTCAACCTACATAGTGAAAATCCAATTATTACTGTTATTAATAGTGGGATTCAAGGGATAGAATGATAGATGCACTGATTACTTTCTTAATCAAGGGCTTGTGAGGATAGCAAGACATATACGAATATATGTATCGAGGGAATACCCTGGTGTGGGAAAGATATTGTTTATTGATATTATAAATCAAGGGAACATTAACCAAGGTTTTTGGATACCCTTCTATTTGAGTTAAAATATAACTTATACTTGTTAACATGTTGGTGTTACAAGTTATATTTATTCTACATTTTGTTAATGTTTGAAAGTGTATCTTTCCAAACATTTTTATACCTATAGAAACTCTAATATATTATATTAAATAATTATAAGGAAAAATATTTCTTTCAGTAAACTTGTCTTATGTTTCATCATGGGATCTATATTATTGGATCTTATTAGATTATTTTCTTTATTAAGAACTAAATAGGGCTTGTGAATTGATATTTTTTAACATTATTAAACATAGATTTTCATAAAGATAAAAATATATGTTATTAATCCTAAATTAACTCCTATTATAATTGAAAAATCAAAATATACATTTTGATCATATAAATTTTCCTTATTTACCTATCATTCATTGAGAAAGATTAATATTAATCATTTGTATGTAAGAACTCTCACCTTAATGATCATTGATTTTAATTTCCAACACCACAAATCATTGTAATATATAAACATATATTAAATATATGGATATTATTATCATTATTCTATACATATTTTCCATAAAATGAAAATATTTTACGATGATTTCCACCTTGTTCAACATATATTAGTCTTTTAGAAAATTTGTCTGAATATCCTCATGTAATCAATATATGAATGAAAATTATATTATATATAAATATGATATGATAATAAGTTATCCATGTAAAATTAAATAAAAAATATTTAGTTTTTAAATATGGTATATAAAAAATGATACTAGATTGTTTAAGATGTTATGTATATGCATAAAGTGAATATGGAAGAAGGTAATGGTTTTCATCTCAATTTACCTTATTGAATACATGTATTATATTTAAAAAAATTCTTATTTAATGGGTGTTTATATAAAATTATTGAAATTTTATATTGAATCAATTTTTTTTCATTGTTTATAAATATACATTAATTTTTTTAAACTATCATGGTTTTAACCAATATGTTACTGAAGCGATAATGTTTTTTCATTTAATATTCCTTATTTGAGACATGTATTGTATTATTTATCAAATTATACTACACTAGATTATATATACTCTCTCTGTGTGATATAATTTCATGAATTTTTATTTCAGCATGTTATATGATGATTATTTTTATTCCCACTCTTTAATGGGGTTTTGATTAAAGTATAACCCAAGATGAAACATTTTTCATACTCTTAATTCTGATACGTTAAATAAATATTATTTTATCATAATCAATTTATTTCATGGGATTTGATAGTAAAAATATTGTCCCCTTATTTAGGTTGATATTAATAAATTTGTTTCCCTAGTTTCAAGGATATTTTTGTAATCTAAATCCACTTCATTGGGTTTTAATGGTTTATCTTTTAAATTATTATTTCATTCATGTGATATCCCACCCAAAACATTTATTATATGAAATTTTATAATACTATTTTTTTAAATTATGTTTTACAGAAATAGTTTTTTATTACACTTTATACTGTGATTTTTTGATAAAGGTAGTTCCATATATTAAAAAGGTCCCTTTAATAATAAAATATTTTAGATGATAATTTCCTAAAGAGAACATTATTTTAATTTTGAGGCTAAATTATTGAATATTATTTAGAAGAAAATGTCTCCAATGAGGTTTCACTTGACCTTTTGAATATTCCTTTTGGATGTGGCCGATAACTGCCTCTTTTTTAAAAATACTAATTTTTTAATAAATGGTCTTTTATGTTTTCAATTACATTGTAAAAACGGTTTTACCTAATAGGTGTTATGTTTTATTATCTATCCTATTATATATATATATATATTAT
Organism: Viscum album; assembly: GCA_963277665.1. NCBI lineage: Eukaryota > Viridiplantae > Streptophyta > Magnoliopsida > Santalales > Viscaceae > Viscum > Viscum album. Next base: position 633,817,070 of record OY728155.1, on the reverse strand, counting down.
CATTTGAGCTAAATTAACTCTTGATATAAGAATATCTGATAGATGATCCCTTCTTGGGTGGATTCATTCATCAAATATTCTTAGGTGTTTTTTTTCATTTACGAAAACATCACTCTAGGTTTTATTTGTTAATGGTGGGATATTTTATTTCAAAAACATAGACCCCCTACCATGGATGGATTATTATCATTTTAAGTATTTATTTATCTATACATCCATTTTTCTTTATAATTTGTACACCACAGTTCAAAAAATATGATCAGATGATGTTCCAATAAAATGAATATTATTCTATCAGCATGGGGAAAATATTTGAATTCTATATATTGTTATTTAATTATGGACGATTAATGAAAAGCTAAATCTTTATTTTTTGACCATCCTCAATCATCCCATAGATGGGTTATGATAATGAAATATTTTTTATATATGGAAATGTATTGAAATTACTTATGTTTTTATTACCTTGTAGATGGTTATTGGAAATTTTACTATGTGTTGTTTGACCATCCACCAGTTTTAGGATATTTTATGATCATTTTATCCTTTTTATTAAAATGATTAGGGGGTTTTAAATTTCATGACATTATTTATTATCAACTTAGGTGGATCATGTATTGATATTCTATAATCTTCATTAAATTGATATCAATGTTTTATTTATTATGATGTTCATCATAGATTGACATTAAAGGTTATGATTACTCTTATGGTGATTCCATTGGATTTAATATGGTGATGGGTGGGGCCGAGAATGAGGTATCCCCTTAATGAATCATCATGTTTTGTATGGAATAGTGGTTGGGTGATGGCATAAAACTCTTCACATAAAAGTATAGTTTCTCACCACATAGTCTTATAGATAAGATTTCCTTATTGTCTTCTCAATGACAAGAAACATTCCTTAGAATAAGGCCTCAATAAATGGGTTTTTATCTAGATATTTCTATTCAAAAATTATGAGATCAATATAATTGATATTTATTTTATCATTTATCATCATGGATATAACATGCCTTCATATTCATATTACTTATGGATATATTTTTTCATTTTTCATACTACAACATTAATTACATTTTTATGTGATTGTTTCTTTAGTATTATATTTACACAATGTGTTTGATATCACCCATTCTTATGTTTCAATTACCCAATGTATTGGAGAAATGTAGTGTACATGATATTTTTAGAAACATAATTTTTTTGAAAAAAATTAATGGAAGAAATTGAAGAATATTCATGAATTATTTAGTTTTATATAAAATGTGATAATTTCCCCATTGATACAAAGATCATTAAATTTATTAGTGTTTTTTAAAATTTTATAATGCAATATACATGAAAATATCTATCCAATGTAATAAATTAAATATATATTTTTAATTTATTAATTAAGTTTGTTTTTATATAATATTTCATAAATGGCATAAAATAATATATGTAATGTATGAATCTATGAGTAGTATATCTGAGAGTATGTGTATGGGGTGTTAAAGAATATCCCTTATTGATTTTTTTGATGAACTGGATAATGAATATCCTTAGTGAAGGGAATTGAAAAATTGGGAGATTTGGGTTAATCCAAATTGAAACATGGAAAATATATAATTTATTTTCACATCAAGAGTTAGTGGAATTTGAAAAACATCATTTTACACATTAATATGGTAATTAAATGACTTTCACATGGAAACTATATGTTTAATTATATCATATGGTAACTCATTAAGGTGTTTTGATGGTGGATTTAGGTTATATTTAATAAAAACATGGTCATGGATGAGTTGGAGACTAGTTTGAGCAGATTGGGATAAAAAGGAATAAATATTTATTGAGTAATTAGAATTCATGGTGCGAAGGTTCTCTCATTATTTATTGATTTTTTGTGTTAGAGGTGTGTCCTACAATTATATTGGAATCACAACACAATCTATTGGAGTTTATCTTTAATACTCATTGATGTGATCACACTGATTTAAATTATTCCATTATGGTGAGACAGATAATTTTCTTATGTATGGAAATATAAGAGGGTATGATGCAATTATGATACAATATTAATCCCATGCCACATTTAGATATTGAACAACATATTTAGGGGAGAGGAAGAAATATGTTTTGATTATTTTTAAGGGGATACATAAAATAATCCCTAATTAAAATTTAAAATCATGATAGTGATATGATTTTAGAGATATTATCATAATTTTTTGAGGATATATATATCATAAGATAATTTTAAACTATGTTTTACCCCATCATGACTAGTTCATGGCCTATAATATAATGTCATTAAACTAGAAAAAAATATAATAAAACATTGAGAAAAATAACCATACATTTTAGAGAGCCTTTGATGGTAGTTTCTAATGGGACAAAGGATAATATCAAGAGTTCAATCTTGATATGATGTTTAGAGGTGCATAAGGATGCTTTGTGAGATTTAAAAATTATTGAAAGTCATTTAGTTTTTTATTTTAAATGGTTTTTAAGACTATATTTCAACTCTTTAACCTTTTACGTTTGGATAAAAATAAAGGAACATGGATAATATGATTCCAACTAGTAAACACCCAATAATAGCCACTAAAAAATAATATTGAGTCAAACTTGTATGAATTCATGTACTGTGTGTTTTTTATCTCTCTATATCTCAATTCATTAGTTTGATTTCTTTTTAAAATTATACAAAAACAGTATATGGGAAATGATTATGAGAGTATGTGTTTTGGTAACCACTAATTCTCGTATATATTAGTGGGCATATATTGTCACATAGGGCCCTATAATTGGTATTATATCTTACATAGTTTTGATGAATATTTATCCATGTTTTTACATTATTCTTGAGAATAGGTTTATATTAAGAGTACAAATTCTATAAATTACCAAGAATTTATGATAATTATTTATTTTTAATATAAATATTATTGGTTATATATTTGGAAGGAATGAATAATTTTATAAAAAAATACATTCTTACATTATATGATAATTTATCATATCTTTCAAATAAGTGGAAAATTACATATATTCATTATCTAGTATTATATTATCTTGATTTCGGGAATAATGGTGTATGTATTTTATAATTATTTACACTATATATTTTGAATGATAAGAATACTATTAAATCTGACAGGAAAACGGAAAAGGAATTACAGTCATCATTCTAAAGAAAGGATTTCAAATGAAAGATTGGAATAAAAAACTGAAGGAATTTAAAGTAATTTAAAACATATCCATGTTGTAGACAATAATATAATGGAATCATGGTTAGAAAATATTCATACTGAACTGGTGGATATTCAAGTTGGAGAAGATAAATTTTTAAATGGATTTTTCTCATAGAATTGTTTTTATTTTGAGTTGAGGTTATGGATTTGTTATTGGGGATTAAATTAGGGTAAAAAATTTATTTTCATTCTTCTAAATATGTTTCATGAGATATTATTTCTATTATGGGTAATGAAATGGATTATTAGAGATTTTATATTCTAATAAATTTGAATAACAAAACACTAGTATCCTAGAGATGGTAATTAATTTATTATATAAGTAGTAGATATAATAAATTTTAACTTAAATGTCCAAATAGTTTAATAGTTTTGGAATTATAGAATCATAATTTAATATCATAATACAAATGAAAAATTCAAATAAAAAAATAATATTCTATTAGGACACCAATTATACCATTATAATATATGTGGATATCAATTATACCACACTTCATGAAATCACGAGGAAAGGAACCATAAAAAAGGGTTGAGTAATAATGATCTGTAAAGTTACACATTCAAGAGAAACTATAATAAAAAATATGTAATAGTAAATATTTAAAGTTAATCAACAAAAACATATTACATGAAATAAATTACATGAACATGATGAATAATATGGAAGAAATAAAAATTGGTAAAAATAAATCCATATAAATAATAACAATATCTTGAAACATACCCAGTATATTCTATCTAGTCAAATATTTACACGGACATAAATAAATAATATCCTAATTAGGGAATTCATAATATTGTAAATCATATCCATACCGTAAAGGCCTTGTTCCGAAACATCGTATATAAATCGGTTTGGCATTGGCCAAAAAACCATGTATTATTATCTTATTAGACCAACTGATTTGTAGAGGGAATATAGTGGGCCCATACTAATTCATATTATGTCCAATGAATTTTTTATGTGAATTTGGAGAAATGAAATAATATAAAAAAATTATTGAAAAACAAGTATAAAAGATATTGATAGTTTTCCTATAATTAAGTATTATCAGTATAAACATTTCTATTGGAAAATTTTCATTAAAATATTAATAAATTCCCAAAAAATACACATATTCATAAACCATATCATGTAATATGAATAATGGTATCAAAATTTTAAATCGCTGTTAAATTGATCCTAAAATACGAGAGAAATAAAAAGGTTTTTATTAGTAGGCATCATTCCCAAAAAATTATAAGGTTAAATGAGGGTTGGGGTTGTTTATGAATAGAAATACAATTATAATTACATTAAATATTTATTTAGGGAAATTTATTTTCTATTTAAAAATAACTTTAAAAAAATACAATCTTTTGGAATACTAGGAAAATTATTTTCATTAAAAATATCCCTATAAACATTTAATGTATTATTTAGAATAATGATTTGTAAAGATATTAAGAAATTCTATACATTCGATATAATTTAAAAAAATTCTTCCTTACTGTTTTAAAAAAGGTAGAAAAGCACCAAATTCAAAAAATGATACGAAGATTCCACTGAAACCAATTTTATAAAATTAAAACACATGAAAAATTGTCTCTAAATATCATTTAGATAATTTTAAAAACAAATTTCAAAATAATTTAAAAAAAATGAATATATAATAAAAAATATTTTTTAGTGTATATATAATTAAAATATAATTTTCTTAAAAACATTTTCTTAATAATTTTATTTAATAAAGAGTAAAAAATGTTAAAAATACCTGAAAATTTAATGGATAATAATATGTCATGAAAATAGACCCTATGGGTATATAATTAAAAGAAATATAATTTTAGGATAATAATGTAGTTTTTTACCCCAAGGGGTCATAAATATAAAAAATCGCGAATAATGATGACATTGTTAAATAAACCCTTACCACATTATTAAATTTTCAATCATAATCCCCATGGATAAAAAAAGTAAAATTAAAATTTTAAATAAAATGAAGATAAAAAAAATGATATAATATATCAAAGGCCTAGTATATACACCATTCATAATAAATAAACGGTGAATATAACATATGTATCATAGAAATAAATGTGAGACGAGAAACCCTAACCTTGGGTCATATTTTCTTTGTAGACATAAAAAAATATTATTGAATAAGTATATATTTACAATAAATATATTATATATCCATAATAATATATATCATAATATATATTATTTTATTATAACTTTTTACCACCGATATATGTATAATTTTTTATTAAAAACAATGTTTTGGGTGTTAACTACTTCATTTTTCATGTTTGTTCTGGTTAGGTAGATTCAATAATTTTACATAAATCATGGTTCCATCATATAAATAATTTTAATTATAATAATAATATCACAAATATTTATTATTTTAGTAATAATAATAGTTCAAAAACATTATAGATACAAAAATGAGTTATATATTCTATTTAGAATGCAGGTTGTATGTACGCATGAACACATTTCTTAAATTTTTATTGATGTAATGAAATAAATTTAAATAATATTTAACATTTTAAAGTAATTATTTTAAAATATAATTCACATATGTTCATTAATTTTGTTGTTACTAACATCAATGACAATATAAAATTAAAACCATTTCATATCGCTTCGTGCATATGATAGTTCACATGTACTCACGAGCGACATTATCATTTTGAAAAGGATTTTAAGGTATGATGGTAGATGTGATATTATAAATAATAAAGTTTAATTGTTTCATAAATATTATATATATAAATTAAATACATTATTTCATTTATTATAGAGAGATGTTGATAGAAAAAAATTACATCAGTTTGCATGGCAGTAGTCCGCCAAACAGACTGTCGAAAATTTCGTTTCCCAGTTTATAGAAGAGGAGGTTGATATAGGTCATTAAATTGAGATAATAACATCTCATTATAATATATATAATTTTTTTATTATTTTATAAATATTTCATAAAATTTTAACGAGTTAAAATAAGAAATAAAATTGTAACTCATGGTTAAGAACTATACCTTTTCTTCAGATAACCTATTTTGGTTTATACCTAAATCCTTTTGATATTTATTTTATGATTGATCCATAGAATATGGGTTATGGGTTGGTATTTATGGATTTTTTTTATATATTTTAGTGAATTTTTTGAATTAAATGGATTTAGAAATGTGGATAGGATTGGCGATCGGTTTCTTTTTATATGTGGGGTGAAGGAAAAACATGGAAATTCTAAATAGAATAACTTATACCCATGTCTTTCACATGCCAAAAGGATCCAAAATGGATAATTATCAAAACTAAGATGAGCCACGGTGTATATATTACCATAATATTTAAATGGGATAATTTATAATCAATTTATAATGAAATAGTTTTAGTTTAACCCCAATGTAAACCAGTTTTAACATAAACCACAGTAAATAATTTTTTCTATTTTTAATGTTCTATATAACCAAAAATAACATCAAAATATAATATAATAGTCATTATTCTAATTATTAATATGTAATTAATTTTTGAAAATTGAACTCATTGAAGTGGTGTAATTTAATTAAATGTTAAACCCACTAATGTGGTAATAAAAAATAATTTTCCAAAGGAAAATGTTTCCCAATTATGAATACTTTTTATATTATAAATTAACATATAATTGATTCCAATGACAAAAATTATATTTATAATGATATAATTTAACTAATTAAATTTTAAAAACAATTTTAAAATAAACTTTTAAAAATATCTAAATTTAAACGATGTTTTCAATAAAAATAAGTATTGTTCACTTTTTATCAAAAGTTCAATTATTTTATGAAACTACAAAAAAATTCAATAAAATATAATTTTTAAATTAGTAATAAAAAAATTAATTCGTTTTTTAGTAAACATTATAATGTGTTAAAAGTTATAAATTATTTGATCATAAAATGATGAAACTATTTTTCAGAAAAATAATGTTTTAAATCATGAAACATGACATTTTATTATCAGATGCCAAAAAATATTATATTTATGATAAGACATTTCATTGAATATATAATATATAAATTTCATAAAAATAAATCACCAATAGTGTCTAAATTTATTTATCTTAATAACATTGTGTAAATAAAAATAATAATGTTAGAGAAATATTTCTTTCTGTTTTAAATTATTTTTATTATTGTTTATAATAGATTAATGTTTAATATATTTGTTTTATACATTTTTATATTATTAAATTTTCATAATTTAGTTATTCCTTTTCATATCATGAAAATTTTATTGTATTTTATAATTGTAATGTTTAAATAATATGTTTTTTTTGGGGGGGGGGTTAATCTCTATGTTGAATATCTTACACTACCAAACAAAATGTTATTATTTTAATATATAGAGGTCTTACATTATAACCACTGTCAACAAATAACATCCTAAAATTTTTAACATAATATTTGTAATTAAATTTTCATCATTTAAAAATAAATTTCATGAAATCCCAAATGAAAATAAGGTTAAATAAAACATCACATTAAAAAAGGACAATGGAATACAAAGGTCGTGTAGAGTAACACATAACTAGGAATCCATGTAGGAGAACCATAGTTGGAATTGAAAAAAAGAACTTATAAAAAAATAGTGACTATATTTAGAGAGTGAAGTATATTATTGATCTTAATAAACTAATTCATCAATTGAAAATTAGTGACTAAGAAACCATAAACCAATGACATTTTAAAAGACCATTGATTAACCATAAATTAATTTACAAGTTTAACCTATTTATTTCAAGATCTATTTCCATATGTGGTGGTATTATTTTACTATCATGGTATAGATAGTAAAAAAATATTTAATTAATGTATATATTTATTTCATAACTCTAACTACATCTGTTGGTTATGATTTGATCACTTTTAACATCATTTTTTACTCACTAAAATTACTATCCAAAATAATTTTTTAATTCCTTAAAAATTTAATACTAAAATTTTATGGGTCATAAGATACTTAAAATATTTATTCATATTTTTTTATGTCATTAAATATTTACAAAAACCAAAATGGTTAGAAAAACATATCCAATACAATACATTAATCTCTAAAAATAAATTGTAATAATAACATTTAAACACAATCCATTCTATAAGAATTTATCCTTAAAAACATTCATCTTAAATCTAGAAAAACATAATTTAATTCTATCCAAGTGATTATTTACATTAATAAAAGTATTCATATGCCTCAAGCCAATAAAATTTCCCAAATTATCATTACACACTATAAAACTTAAAAGGGTAGTTCCTATAAAATGATTCAAAAAATAAACCTAATTGTTATCAATCAAAATATTTTAAAAAATTCACACAAAAAGTAAATTACATAGTCTAGTGGTAGGTGGTGATCCCTTTTTTCCCATAAAATTTTGTTTCAATACCCATGAAATTTTGAAATTTTACAACATTCCATTTTTACTAAAAGATATATTAATTTTGAAATTCTAAAAAATATGACAAAAATCATCAAAAATAACATTAATCATTTTATCCCATTAACCATAATCGTTTTCAATATGTCTATTTTTCCTGTGGAATCAAATTATATTAACAATAAGGGTTATTAATACCTTTAAAAATATTTCAACAAAATTTAAATAAATTATTCCTCAATTTTTTATCTCTAAAACACATAATAATCTGAATGGTTATTTTACCATAAATATATACAAAAAATATTAATATAGATCTTGGAATTCCATCACATAAAACATTCAAAACTGGTGTCAATGACATTAAAACTGTGAAAATCATTGAAATCCTAAGCCCATTATGGTATCCATAAATTTTCAATCCTATATTCTTTAAAACATTTCCATATTCCGTAGATGTTTCATGATTCAAAATCAAAAATTCCATTGACAAAAATAATTATACAACAAAATTCAGGGTTCATAATAAAAAAAACACATCTACTATTTTACTTTAAGTATTACTATATCATTGGACATTACATGGTGTACGAGTTAAAATTTTAAAATGTGTGTTGAATCGAATAATGTTTTAGTTCCTTACATTGAACTCTAAATGGATCTATAGTGAAAAAAACTATCTATTTAACTTCTCAATTTTACTCAACATATAATTTATCAATAACCATATTTTAGAAAAATAAAACATTTTCTAATTCAGTTGAGGTATTATCCAAAGTGTATCTATCCATCATTCTAAATTTTTTTTGAATATTCTTTCCAATATAGTCTCGACCAACTAAGCTCTCAATGAACTAATTTATTCTCTTCATTAGGGATTCCAAGAGTTTGTTAATGTATAGGTTGTTAATCCAATATTTTTGTAACTAATTATATATAATGATGATACATTTGACACTAGTAATCATCCCAATTTATTGATCATAATTACCTCATTTTCTATAAAATTCAGTGTTAACATGATTCATTCGGGTACCAACAGTTGATCAAAGAAAAAAAACATAGTGTGAGCAATAATAATCACAGTGGAATACCATATAATCTTTTTTGGATATCAAAATCATGAAACCTTCTTTTCAAAATATGACAAAATAGTTTTATAATATATCATTCACTATCACCATATTTTAAATCTTTCATTGTGGTTCATAATGAAAATTTTGTTCAACCTAAGCACAACCCCTCAATGTGACAAACCAGGTGTGTAGCAAGGACCAGTGTCACGAACTAGGTGAAAATATAGGCAAATCATAGGGATCCATTCTCCATGCTATTATGACAGGGTTTATGTGTTCCAGATCCAAATCCCCATATATTATCGAGAGATTTATGTATTACTAGGAAATAAACATAATATCTACCTTATGAAAATATTAACATATTATCCTATAAATAGAAATATCCTCTCTGTCGGTCACTGGGTAATGTTTTATAATTTATTTTTCCATAAATATTGTTCCCTTAGTAAATACTAACCTTTTATGGTACCAACTTTAAATACCCCAACCCTAGTAGGCTATATTTAATAGTTACTTTATTGCATTGGCTCTAGATACAAGGAATCACATCTCAATGGTCCAAATAGTTCAGTAACTATGTATGATTACAAACATAATTAAATATAATTTTATAAATGAAAACATAGAATTCAACATAGAATTCTATTTTATAACACCGTTATTCCCTATATCATATCCCAAATTATCAAACACAATTCACTTCCACACATCCTAATGAAGAGGAAATTAAGATAGGGGTGAGATCTAATGATGAGTAGCTATGTATGTAGAGTATATGAAGTCGTAAAAAATAATGAATAATCAATATAGAAAGTTAAATTAATAACACATATTCCATTAAATTAATCATATAAACATGAAGAATAATATACATGGAAAAAATGATGATCTAAATAATTCCATATAAATAATCAAATGTTCTTAAAACATATCCATTATTATTCTAACTAATAAAAAACATAGATAGACAATAAAAACTAATATTATAATCTGGGAATAAATAATTATAAAATTCATAATGATACCAATAAAGCCTCATGATAATAATTATAACATGAATTAGTAATTCTTCGGTCAAATACTCATTGGTGTTTTTCTTAATGAGACCTACTAATCCCTGGAGAGGCTAGAGTAGACCCCACCGTTCATTTATATGTCTTGTGGATTCCTCATATGAAAGGCGAGAAATGTAATCACATAATAATTTCTTTTGAAAAACATTCATAAAAAATATTAATAATTTTCCCAATTAATAAGTATAATTAATGTAAACATTAATATCAAAAAAATATCATTCTAATGGTAATACTTAAAACAATGAATAAATAGAATCAATAACTAGGTAGTATACTATAGTCATTGGTATAGAAATAATATATCCGAGTAACACTAAAAAGAAAAAATCAAGATATATAATATGTTTGGTATTATTAAAACACAATCCCAATGAATCTTATGAAAAAATGATTTTTGTTTTAATGGATGAATTTAAATACTAGAAAATTATACTATAACATTCTTGAGTAAAATATTTTTCCTAATATTTTAATATCATTAAAAAGCATCCAAGATATTAATAAAATATTTGCATTAAAAATATGCGTGTAAACATGTAATGGAATATTCTAAATAGTGAGTGTTTATGATGGTGGTTAATTCCATACATCACATATAAGTTAAATAACCATACATTAACACTATTGTAAAATGGTTAAAACGTACCTCATTTACTAGATGAAAACAGGATACCTTTAAAAACATTTATATGAAATCTCTAAGTGGGTAAGAATACCGTTAATAAATAATTTTGATAATTTTAAATGTATTTTTTAAAATAATATTTGAAAACATTGATATGAATTAAGAAGGATTTTTTTTCTAAAGAGAGAAAGAAATTAATATTTTCATAAAAGACATTATCAATAATTTTAAGATCCAAATAATGGAAAATTCTAGTCTAATAAGAAATGTTTTTAATATACACACGAGAAAAAAATATATTGGTCTTGTGAATTAAATATTGAAAATTTCCCCTAAGGTATACATAAAAATAAATAATCCAAAATAATTATCATATAATGAAATAAACCTATACCAATTTGTTAACTATTGATTTGTATACTCCATGAATGAAATAACATAAAATAAAAAATTTAAATAATATGAAAACAAAAAGATTCATGATATAAAATATCGAAGGGTATTATATTAACCAAAGAAGAATTAATTGGTGAATAAGGTATATGTCTCCCATAAGTAATGTTAAGAGTAGAAACCCTTACCAATTTTATGATTTATTTCATATGAGTCCAAATTACTATATAATAATTATATTATATATTTATATATATTTCTTAAAAACCATAATAATATATATTATACCATATATGATTTTGTTTTATCTTTTTAACTCCTTCTTATTAACAACTCTTTATTAAATAAACTATTATGAGGGATAATAGATTCGTTTTCCACATATGAATTAGATTAATTGTTTTTTCATTATAATTTTTTCAATTTCCACGATAAAGATAATATTTTTTTTCTTAAATGTCATATATGTTAATAATACTATTATTTATAATAATATAAAAAATTTAGTGTTAAAAAAATGTGTTAGACCATTCGTAAAGGAGATAGACCATACATATGCATGAACAATGCTTTAATTTTTTCAATGCATGGAATGAAATAAAGGTATATAATATTTCAAAATTAGTAAATTATATTTATAAAATAAATATAATATAAAATTTACTAAATATATCATTATTAATTTCCATTTAAAAATAAAATAAAAACTATTTCACATTACTTCGAGGAGGTGGTAGTTTGTAAGTATGCAGGAGTGAGGTTTTTTTTCTAAAGGATGGAAGATAAGAAGGTAGATTTGATATTATATCTCCCAATGTGTAATTATTCAAAAACATATTATATATATATACACACATTAAATCCATAAATACATTCGTCTATGAGATATGGTGATTGAAAGAAAATTAAATAAGTTTGCAGGATGATAGTCCTCCATATATATGATCGACATATTTTTTCTCCTTTTTTTGAAGTGGAGATGGATATATATAATTACTTTAACATAATGACATATTATTAATTTATATATAGTATTTCAACTATTTTTTCCTGTTATTTTCAAATTATTATGAGTGAAATGGTGATTGTTATGTGTGAAACAATGAAATAAAATGAAAATCATTTGTTAAAAATAACACCTCTTATTCAAAGAACCACATAAGATTATATATAAATCTTTAAAAGACTTGTTTTGTGATCTACAAAGAGAATTATCTCAAGGGGAGGGACATATGGAATTATTTTATTAGGTATTGGTCACATAAAAAGTATTCATAATTGTTTGTTAGAGAGAATAGTGGTTTCCCATTTATAAGTAGTGGGGGAAGACACATAGAATTTCTAAACAGATTAAATTGTAACCATGTTTTTAAAATGGTAAAAAGATTGAAAATGGGTCTCTATTGAACCCTTGATGATATAAGGACACAGTATATTCAAAATGTTGTAATTTTACAAGTTTTTAGGTCATTTAAATAATTATATATTTATTATGATTAAATATATGCTATCCATTTTCCAAAATCCATGTCACATATGTGTAATGATTAAATTTAATGATCAATTAAAAAATGCTATAAAAATTAATAATTTCAAAAGGATATTTTTTCATAGGTATAATAACATTTTATCATAAAAGTGAACATATAATTCATTAAAATACTATAATTTGATAAATTATATTATCACAGGAAATATTTACATATAAATTTTCTTTAAAATAAAATGTATGTTTATAAATACTTCAAATGAATGTGCAGTTTTCAAAAAAAAAATCATTATTTCCCCTCTTCAAAGAAAATAATTATTATTATTAGAAAAATATCAAAAATACACTCTAAGGTAATTTTAAACTCATAATTTCAATAATAATTTTTTTTCAAATAAATTTTATAATAGTTGTAAATACTAGTTTTAAAATAATTTAATATAATGCAACGAAACTTCTTTTTTCAAAAAATACAGTGTTTAAGCATTAATATGGATTTATTCATATCTTATAAATAACACAAATAATTGAAAAATAATAAAATATTTGATTGAATAAATAATTTATAAATATTATGAAAATCAGTCTTTAATAACGATGAATTTTATTTATTAATATAAAAACATACTATGCTTAAAAAAATTTCAAGAAAATAATTATTTCAATATAAAATTAATTTCATATTTATTTTTAATAAATTTATAAATAATGAATTAATTTTATAAATGTGTAAAAAATTTAATTTTTATAATTTAGTTCATCCTATTTATACCTTTCAATTTTATTCCATGATATGACTGTCATATTTAAATAATATATTTCATGGGATATTTAGTTATGGTGTTTTATTTAATATATTCCATATTACAATTTTTTTTCTTATAAAATGTTGTGTTGTTACAGTAGATTTCATTGATATCCTATAATTTAAGGGGATTTATAATGTTTTTAAAAAAGTAAAATATGAAAATGCAATAGTGTACAATGTTTCAAAATATTTACATTACGTTGAATTAAAGTGATATCATGAGATGAAAATGTATTATATAGACTATTACATTATTTTTAATGAGTTTTTGTCATTATTTTCAAATGGTATGAATGAAGGAAATGGAAAATATAATGGTTAATTACCGTTTATGTGTTTAAAAAATAGAAAACATTAGAAATATTTTAGCTAGTATGTCTATGAAGGATGAAGATAACGAAAAATAAGATTAGCCTAAAATAAAATCATGGAATTTTGTGGTAAAATTATTTCATAATTGAACAATTTATATTATAGTTAATGGTCCTTCTAGAATATAAACAAAAATAGATTTTCTTAGAAAACATGATTTTATATCTTATGATGTGGAAAAAAGGTGGTTGACAAAGACTAGATGAATAGTAGTGCTATAAATTTTATTGCTAAAATGATTCATTTAGGAATGATAATAGTTGAGGTGATTAGTTGATTATTGATAAAGGGACACTGAAGTTATTTCAGGTAATTATAGAGCAATTAATTTTTATAAAAAAATCAGATTAAGTGAAATATAAATGAAATCACTGAAAATGAGAAATATTAATTATATAAATCCATTAATTGATCAATATACAATGATATTACTACGATAGAAACAAGGTTATTTTGAAATATGGTTGATATTCAATGAAATAGAAATGTATCCTAAGATTTCATTAAAAAAATGATTGTTAATAATAAATTGGTTATGGATAATGAGGATTTTTTTTATATTTAAAATGTATTGACATAATTCTAGAATGTGGATGTTAAAAATTATATCATTGATGGAAGAAAAATTTCATAATAAATTCATAATGTTGTTCATTATATATAGAATCTTGTTTCCTTTTAAATGGTTCAGAAATTTCAATTTTTTGTTACTAATTATTACACTAAAAATATTTTAAGTGATAACAAATAAAACAATTAAATGTAATTAGATAAAGAGGAGAATAGAATCTTTTTTATTTGAATGGTTGTTATGAAATTATAAAAACAATTGGTTGTGTAAATATAAATAAATGAAGGATAACCTAATTGGAAAATAAAATATATATGATGATATTAGTATAAATACGTTCATTAAATAATATATTGTATTTAAAATAACAAGTAAACTCAATGGAAATATTTCATAGAGTAAAACCTCAAACTAGGAGGACTAATTTTAAATGAAATATTATGGGCTATATAGTCTATGTACATAATGAATATATAAGATATTTTTATATTAATCTCCCTAAATTTAATAGATATTATGAACTGAGAGGGATTCATTTCAAGGTAATATGAATCCATTTGGAAGACCATCCAAATGAAAAGGAATAAAAGAATTATATTTTATATTTGATTGAGGACACATATGGGTGGTGTGATCAATGTAGAAACAATTCAAAAAGGAATCTCATAAAAATAATCATTAATCTAATGAGGAATTAAAACTCAATATAAATCGAGAGGATGAGTAATTTAGAAAATTATTTGGTTTTTGTGGTATTATTCACATTAGTAAAAGGTGGAAATAATTTAGAACAAGAATTTTTTTCATCACAAATGAATGAAATATAAAAAAACTAATGATATCTGAAGGAATGATGAAGGATTTTTTAGTTTCATAAATGATGGATCACTCAACATAAAATTATATTGATGTGAAAAAATGTTTAAATAATCATTAATCCATTTAGGATCTCATTATAAAGTAGTTACGGTAAAATCACATTATTGAATGTTGGATTTGTGGTAATAGTAATGCAGTATTTGTTTTTCAAATTATGAAGGTTTTATAATTAATTTGAGGTGTTTCATAAACAATATAAAGTGGAAATGAACAAGTTAAAACATATTACAAATTAAAAGTGATCAAAATATTTATTTCATGAGTGTAAATGTGGTTAGTATTCTTTTGAATAGAAGAAAACTCCAATTAGGTCAAAATAACATGGATAATATTAAAACATATCATGTTAAAAAAATATAATGAATCAAAATTGTTAATGTTTCAGTACATATGAAAAATTTCATAAAATATAAATAATCAATAAGAGTATCATGTATGTATAAATCACATCTAAATACCTCTATTGAATTGGTATACTCAAGTGCTTACCTTCTGATGAGCCAAATATAAATCAATGGGGATTAGAATCTTTTCCATTCAAAAATATTTATAATCATATGAACTATTTTTAAGTATTTTTATTAAATCACAAGTACTTGAAAGTTTATGTCACTGTTAGAGGTCAAAAACAATAAGTAATGACATATCCTCGAATGTTCTTAGTCTGCTGATAGATCTGAAAATTTGAATAGAAACACTGAGGCAATACTTGATATGCATGGAATAATGGATGAATATAGTATTATATATATATATACCAAAAAAATTAGTAGTTAAAGAAAGAACTAAATTTGGGTGTATGAGTGGCGATCCATGTTATCATGTCATAGAATCTAGTAATTTCTTTTGAGATGAGACACAACAATGGTTGCATATATATAGAGTTAGATCTCAATTTGACTAAATTCATTAAATATACCTCTTGATATATTGTTTTGGAAGAACCCAAATTTGAAAAGTATTCAAGTAATCGAATAGAGTTTATTACATAAAAATTAAATGAAGATATTTTGGAATGTTTGATGAATGAGATGATAAAGGGATATTCATTATCTATATACATAATAGAAGAAGTTACCAGTTGTAAGATAAAAATATATGTAAAATAATTGATAAATTCAATGTTATTACATTTAATAACAAAAATATATTATAAATATCATTACCAAATTATTATGATACTAAATAGGTTTTGGAAGAATGTGTTTCAATAAATATACCAAATTTTAATATTAAAGTTTATTTTGAATATTATCATTTTTATTATGAAAAACCAATAATGAGGAAATACCAAATACATTCTAATCTACATTTGTTGGACCTAAAAAACATGATTATCCAAAAACAATCACTATAGATAATATAAACGATATTCAAACCCATATGACATTGATAAATTTTAATTATTTTTGATTTCATTATTATAATGTATTGAAATAAATTAAGGAAGTATGAAATTAGAATAGGATAATATTATTGGAAAATAATATGAATCAAATTGATAAATATAAAAAATGAGAATTACTGTAATTTCCAAAAATAAAATAATTTGATAGGTAATAAGTGATTTTTCAATGAAGATAGATAATTATCATTGAATAAGAATGATATTATTCATAAGGGATTCTTTCATATTAACGATATAGTCTTCATTAACAATTATTATCCAATTAAAATGATTAAAATGGCTAGAATCATACATGAATATTTAAATAAATGGATTTAAAAATTGATCCAAACGTACATGAATTGTAAATTCTTGAATTGAAAACTTGATAAAGTATTTTAAATTTAAAATAACAAGTTTTTTATTCATAATTGTATTGTTTTTGGAGTGGATTAGACAAAAAATCACTTTATAGGCATAAACAGTGACCCTGATCATGGTATAAAAATATTTATAAAAACATAATGAGTATAGAATTCATGAAATAAACATTGAACAACAATGTATATTTAATAGTAGATAATAAAAAATAACACATTTTGACTGCATATGTTAATGAGATATTTTTGGAGAAATAAGTAACAACCCTTTGGGCACTTTTTCAGATAAATGTAAAAATAATTTGAGTGGTTAAGTATTAGTGATATGAAATTCATTCTATGTGATCACGTCACACACAAAATATGTTTTATTTTTCTCTCACAATATAAGTATGCCTAAATGTTTTTATCAAAATTTAAATTGGATGAATCAGGAATGGTGTCAACTCATATATAATGTAGAACCATGTCATCATTAGATAAATAAAGGGTATGATTTTGTAAATAGAGTTATTAATACTAATTTGTATACTACTATACTTTATTGTTTCTTTGAAAAACATTACATTTTATGTAATATTATGTGTATGATTCCAAATTAATCCCATTGAATCACATATCATGTTAAAAATACAAATATTTCAAAACCTATATGAAACTCATGATTACATATTAACTTGTGACAAATATTTATTTCTATTTGGATGTGGATTATATAGGTTATTTTATTAATTTTATGTGATGGTTTATTGGTTCATTTTTTATTTGAAGAAGAAACTATTAATGGAATTCTAGGATTTAAAATTGAATCACATTAAGGAAAATGGATGATGAGTTTTTTTAGCATTATAATCCATGTAATTAATTATGTGTATCAGGTAATATAAACAAAAAACATGGGTGAATAATTTAAACCAACTAAATATTGGGTTTTCCTATTAAAATGAAGTTTACTTGTTAGCTTACTTGCTATAACATTTTAGGTCTAAAGATATTTATATCAAATACTAATTCATTACGGAGTTGTTGAAATGTGTATAACATTCATATAAATATATGTAAATAATGATAAATTCATGAATATATTGATAAATCTCTAGTCAAAGATTCTTTCTAGAACTTAAAATGTTCTTTGTAGTTCATTCTTTCTAAAAATCCCTATAATTATTTTTATTTACCCAGTTTCATTCATTTTTATTTTTTAGAAAAGTAAGATAATAAAAAGGAAGTATTCCTATAATGATGTGGATATTATATTTCTATATTATTGTGATAATAAAATGGGGGAAGAGATAAAGTTATTTATAATAGGGAAATGCATTGTGAAATAAAAGGCAATGATTAATGAAGATATCATGTGTTATTTTCATGTTTCCTCTAAATAAAATTATGGTGATTGAGGGATAATTGAGGAATAATTTGATGTGTTGGTGATTTAGAATAAAAAATGATGAGGATTAAAAAATTTAGAGCTATGAGTTTATCATAATTAATTAAAAGTTAATTTAACATTGATCACAACTTTTTGAGAGATAAAAATTTGATAAGAATATTTTTATCCTATGAAGTGTGGTCTAAATAGATTCCCTAGTTAAAGCATGGTATGACTCGTTTTTTATAGATATACTTTATAATGAATGCAATGATTCAAATATATCTTCTAATATGTTATATATGTTTTATGGTATGAAATATCAAAAACAAGGTATATCAAATTCCAGGTTGTTAAAATTTGTGAAGAATAGTTATTGTTATATTATGCCAAAACTAAAAAAATCTTATTTTATGGTTGAGCTACATTTTATGGTACTGATGTGAGTAGAGTCATATAGTAAAATTTTAAAAAACTCTCTGATTAATATTGTAATTTTTCTGTCAAGTGTCAATAATACAGAATCATTAATATATGTATAAAATTAATTAAACAATACAAAATGGATATGAAACATATTTTAAGGTTTAATGGAAGGATAAAATTGTATATATGTTTTAAATAGATTTTACAACTCTAATGATATTCTGAATTTATATAAATTTTATACATGGATCGAGATATGTTATGTCTAATATAAACTATCTTCATATATTAGGATGGTGTGCGATCTTCATGAGATGTATTCCCTACCAATTCTCTCTTCTTTCTATATAATTATCTCTCAAGAGATATTAGAATATCACTATTGAATATATCATTCCACCCAAGTGTTGGGAGAATCTATTGATTATTGATACACCTTATAGGGACTATTCATTTTTTATCACTCAGTGATATTCATGAACAAATATAGTCAAATATTGTGGATTAAAAAACATATATGGAAGGTATATGTTCATATTTTATATTATACAAGGTTTTCGATTTCATCACATGGTTTTAATGGTTTTTTAGGTTTCTAATTTCGTTTATATAATTTATTATGTGTTTTTTCACCCTCAAAACCCCATCAATGTTATCCATGAATTAAAATGATTCGTTATTTATGAAATCGTCATTGAAAAATGACTACTATTATTTATTGTATGTATTTAATAATATATATCATTAAAAATGAAATACATTTTTTACTATATACTGTTATATTATATAGGATATCATAAAATATGAAATTTCTATTTCATATGATATAATATATAATACTTGATGACCCAATTATAATCTATTTCTACAAATATATTTTATTGTATCATGTATGATGCAACATGGAATGATAGTTCCAATATCAATATGTAACACACAAAATATCATTTTCATTGTGATATATTGTATATCATAAAATACTATTCCCTAAACACTAAAATATAAATCATTAAATTATGATTATCAATATTAAAATAATATAAATAATATAAAATATTGTAACTTATGATATAACCTCTACCATTGAATAATATATGATGAAAAATTTAGAATTTTAAAATTTAAATTATGAATTGAATTATTTGGATTATAAAATATTTATAAATTATTGAATTTTTTTTGTGGTTTTCTTTGTTTTAAATGTTCTAATAAATTAAATAACTATAAAAATGATTATAATTAATTATTACTTTCATATGAAACATTTATTATGTAAATATCCATAATGTAAAATATTAATATTAGATAAATCTAAAATTATATTTCATGACATAATATTTTGATACGTAATGTTTATGATGAAATCATATTTTTGATTTATTAAGAATTCATACATTTGAAAGTATGTCTAAATATAAGAGAGTTTATATAGGTTTTAAATTGAATATAAAAATCAATATGAAATATTCAAATTAAAATCAATATTTTTGAAAATTATTTTTGAAATATCTAAATGACTTTTATAATTGATTTATTTTATAATTATTATGACTAATTATATGATGAAAATATTATTTCTATATTTTTGGAATAGTTCATATATATAATTTTAATTTTTAATAAATAATGTATTTTCTTATAAATTATATATCAATATCAATATGAAGGTATTCATATTTAGAAAAAATGTAATATTTTTAAATTTAATTAATTTTTAAATGTATATGTGGTATTTTTTAATAACGATGTTATTTAAATTTAAATTTAAATAATTCATAAAATTTTATTTCATTATTAAATTAATGAAATAACCATTAATTTATTTAATTACCCACTTAATTCATGAATGTAGTTTTCTATCAATTACTTATGTAGGAATTATTTTAAATGGGTTAATACATTTTTATTAAATTTACATACTTGTATTTAAGTAATTGCAAAGAATATATAACTACTAAATCATTCAAATCAAGAATTTAAGTAAATGGAATAACATCTGATACATTAGTGAGGTTAAAATACCCATAAAATTATATATAGTTTAATATTACTTTTATAGGATCATTAAAAATATTTTTTTATCCAATAATGTGGGACATTGTTTCTTAAAATATTCCTTCCCAACGGCCCATTTCTATTATTATGGGTCTTAGATGACTCTCATAAATTGCAATGGAGGGAATAACCTAGATCACTGTTGGTTGTAATATTGAAATTATTTTCAAAATAATTGATCCATGATTGAATCAAACTATAAGGGGTCTCCTTTCATAATATAAGGCTCACTTATATTTTGAATATTTGTTTTGGAAATACTTCCTAGAAATTTTACCGTTTACCCTTTGGAGAAATTCAATAAATAAAAAAATAATTTAAGAGGGAATAAAACATGTGAAATATATTTTCTCACATTGAATACAAATATTTGGTTACTCTATAGTTAGGAGTAGGACCCATGATATGGGATTCTTACATATATAACTGAATGGAATCAGAACTGAAGTAATTTGGTTCCATTTAATAAGGCACTCCATAAATTGTGAGGTTATGTTACATGGAACATAATGGTTGATTTTATAGTCATGCATCCATAACCAATTATAATATGCTTAATGTAATGAATAGTGTTTTACTAGGTGAATGTTGCATTTTAATTGGTCTAGTGTGGGGATTTAATATTAAAACTCTTTTTGGATTAACCTTTTATATGATTTGGGTAATGGTGGTTTTAGAAAACCAATAAGAGGATATTGAGCCGAGGTACCTTACGGGAACCAATAGGAGGCATTTAAATGAAGGTATTTAAAAAACTCAAAGGAGTATCACAATACATGTAATGTGGGGAAACTAATAGGTGGTTATTGAATAAATGTTTTTAAGGAAATGTAATGTTGCTGACCCCATAAGCCGAGTTATTGTGCCATACATTTTGAAATTGGCAAGATTATACATAATAAAATCATGATGTACTGATCAGTTAAGTTGTTTTGGAGAAATCGATTCATACATGAAACCAATTTTAAATGTCGAATATAAAGTAAAACATAATACCTCATAAAAGATAATACAGAACATCCTTGAAAACTCATTCATTAATATATTATTCAAAACTGTGGATATATAACAAAATATGGTTGATCAAAAATTATCATTAACAGTTATGTATAGAAGTTGAAAAATAGAATCAATAATAATAATCAATGTGTCAATGTAGATTACTGAAAAAAAAATATTTTTAAATTAATTTACTATCGTAATGTGATTTGATAGAATCTATAGGGCATGGTAAATAATTAAAACACATTCCATTTAATCAAGAAACTCACAATGAAATGCATCCTTAGATAATTTCATTGATAAATATCATGGATAATAAAAAAACTGAATTATAAATGAATGATTTTATTAATTATAGGACACAATGATTCTTAGGTATGTGGTAGTATTACCATCAAGACATTTCAAAAGACATATTAAAACATACCAGGTAATAACCAATTTGATATGGCCAATAGATTCATCTCATGTGACTCTCTATGCATCAAGGGGATTATCTTAAAATTTTCTAAATCCAAGTAATAATTTTCCAAATCATTTCCAATATAATGAATAATCGATTTATTTCATAAACATAAAGCCATATGAAATATTTATACTGATTAAAGGATACATATTTATCAATATTTACCTAGTTAATAAAAAAATTTCAAAGTGAACAATAAATTTAAAAATGGTATATGGTTTAGGGAAAAATCATATCAATCACATAATTATATGTTTATTTAAATAAATTTAAAATCCAAGTAAGTTTTTTATAATAAATTTATTTTTTCAAGAGAACGATAATCATCCCAAAAGATTGTGAGATTTCACAATAACATTTACCACATAGAAAATATCAAGACAAAACCACTAGTATGAAATAATTCAAGATGAAAAATATAATCCCTTTTTGAATACTGAATTATGATATTAAATATAAATGGGGTAATAAATACTCTACATACAAGTTAATTTTTACATAGTAACAAATAACACTCAATGGAATGTAAATTGAGATTAAATACCTTACATTAAACTTTATTTTGTAGGAAATCTACTAAACAATATGTATAATTAGTTTAATAATGTTATTAAATAATATTAGAACCATATTAATATTTTTTGTACCATATGTGATCTATTTATAACATCTTATCACTATTTTGTTAAAAATATTTGATTATTTTCATTATTTTATGTATTATTTACGTAGTTTTTCAATTATGTCTTGACCCTCTTCTTTTTATATTACATATATTATGATTAAATAATATCCAGAATGTAATAAATTAGTTAAATATCATATAGGTTAATTATATATATATTTATATTAATCCATAATTTTTGATATTAGAAAATGAAATACATAGTTTATGGAGATGGTAGTCCATTCGTACACATTAACACCATTTCCAATTTCGTATCCTTTTAAGAAAATGAAAATTAAATATGATATATATTATAATTATAGGATAATTATTACGTAAAATATATCATATATTATTATTGAAACTATCCTTAATACATTCGCTGTAAATTGTGAATGAATCACATCACTTCGCGAGACCGTAGTCTGTTGTACACAAGAGCAACGATAACATATTTTTCTAAAAATTGAAAAAATATATGTATGTTTGATATAATAATTATTAAAGTATAATAACATGTTAAATATCATATATATTATATCTAAACTATAAATATATCATTATTCATAATCATGGAAGGCGTTAATTTTAAAACGAATGACTTTGATTCGTGAGGCAGGAGTCTGTTGTACACAGGAATGATTTGTAAAAAATCTATTAAAGTGGAAAAGTTTTATGTCATAAAAATATCTGAAAACATCTTAATATGTGTATGAAACCTTTGTTATTATATAATAATATTATAATTATAATTGAAGGAGGTGATAAAGGAAATAAAATAAAAATTATTTAAAATAACATGACCTCTTCTTAGGGTATCCTCTAAAGGTTTGAACTAAATCCTTAAAAAGTTTTATTTAGAACCTAAATAGTGATTTGATGATTAGGGAAGTAATTTTGGAGAGTAATTTAGGTATGGTTATGATTATGGAAATGGATTTATAGGCGTGAAGGATAAGAGAGAGCGATTACTGATTTATAGTTTAGGAGTAGTGGTATTCTTATAAATATTGAAATTATTCATTGTTGGGATGTGTACACTAATCATGTTGATAAAGGATCGATAATTGATTTTATGTAAGGATAATAAGTTTTTGAAACACTTTTTGCACATAATAGAACACATTTTGAAAATAGTTTTTCCTTAAGTCTTATGTTTCTGTATTTTACCATTTTGTTTTTTTCATTATGTTTACTTGTTATACTACCAGAGAAATATATTGTTTAAAACTAGATTTCATTTTAAATTATTATAATATATATAACAACCAATTTTAAATATTAAATCTTATTTATATTATAAAAATACCATGTGTGTATAAAATTTATTTTAACAAAAGCATATGTGTTTTCAAAAAACAATACTTTATCAATAACAATCCAAACAACATTTTTACTATATAGGGGTTGATATGTTCACTGTAAATTCTATATTTATCCTTTAATGGACCATATTAGATATTTATTAACATATATAAATATATTTTAAGAATATTAAATTTTTTTGGTAAATAATTTAATCAAATAACAATTATTCTTCACATTAATGTCAATTTTGAGATTATTTATTAAATATGAATTTAAAAATATAAATACAATTTTGTTATTTTAATATATATAGTTAAAAAAAATTAACATGATTTATTAATCAAAAAATTTATTGTAATACAATAAATCATTCAATTTATTTCACTTTAAAGATTTTTAGTATAATTTATTTAAGATAATTATAAAAATATTAATTCTTTTAATTATATTTCTTAAAAATTAATATAATTATTTAATATATAAAAATTTAAAATAAATTATCATGATAAAAAATATCATTTAACTTTCAAATTAATATTTTCATCCTGATATATGATGCATTTTCCCTATCTCAATATTTTAAAAATATTAATGTTAAGGAAGGTTCCTTTTTTGATTTTTTCCATTTTAACTTTTTATATAGGTCATTTTTATGGAATTGTATCCCAATAAATAATACAATAGATAATAAGGTATTAAGGGTGGAAATATACCCCAAAAATGGGTTTTTACAACTTGATAGGTCATTTTACACAATATATTTTATGTATAATCACTCTGTAAACATGTTTTCACCTTAATAACTTAAATTAATTTTTAAACTATTAAATAATAATTTTAATAAGAGATTATGTCGACTATATTATAAATTATAAATTATTCTAATTCCAAATTTAGAATTAGAATGAAAAAATTAAACTTATAGAATACTTTGAAGTTATTTTAAAATTAATGTCAAATACATGACGGGAAAGCAGGGGTTTAAAGTGAAAATGATCAAAATATTAAGATATTTATATATATAAATTCAACATGAAAATGATTATAATGAAATAAATTTTATTGATTTATATAAAATTGAACTAAGTTTACTTTAAATTCAATTAAAAATATAATATTACATTATTAATTATTTAAATTAAAATTAATTTTTTCATTAATATTTACTAATTATCATTTTTATCAAAAAATAGAACTAATACACTCTAAGATAACTTTTGTATTCTAATATAAAAAATTAAGTTTATTTTCGATAAAATTTTTCTAAAAGGCATATAAATTAATTTTAAATTTTTAGATCCATTCGTGTTTTAAATAGTTTGAATCAAAAAAGGGGTCGATGGCTCCACATTCCCCCAGTGCTCTCGGTGCTCTCGGCACTCCGCCTTCTTCCACTTCCTTCTAAGATTTCTCCAGCTCCGCTGCTTTCTCCCAGTGGTCTCAAAACTCTTTTTTCAAGGCATTTCTTCATCCAGTTCCTCTCCACTTTTTTCTTTTCTTTTGATGGTTCGTGTTATCCTCTTCATGTTTCTCCTCCCCCGGCTCCGCGATGGTCTTTCTCAGGCGCCTTACTAAGCTCTGGACCCGAGTTCCACCACCCCAATCTAGGTCAGATCTGGAGTGGTGGGCACACCGAGGTTTTTGGGATGTGGTTTGGAAATTGAGAATCCCATAGGTGCTTCTGGTATTCTACATTTAGGGTTTCAACCCCCGATCTACTTCTGGGTTTCATCCCATGATCTCCTTTTCCATATTTTCTCCTCAGGTTCCTATCTCGTTCTTTATTCCTCACTCACTCTAATTTAGGGTTGTCTTCTGTTGGGGCCTTTTGTCTTCTTATTTCTAGTTCATATTTGGATTTAGTGCCAGAATCGAGAGATTTTTGTGTTGAGGTGTGGAGGCAGCGACGAGGGCCCTGGTTTGAGGTCTCCCAGTCGGTGACGGTCTTTCCACTTTTTCATCCTGATGAAGCCCGTTTTTTCTTTGCTCTGGGGCCAGGCATCCACTATTTTATCTGAGGTGGAGCACGTGATGGTGTTAATAGTTATTTGGGAAATGTTTTTTAGAGGGTGGCTAAGGGAGGTGACGGTGAAGATGATCGTTCGAAGGTGGAGAGGCGATGGTGTTGTCAGCAATGGTTGGACTAATGGTGTGGCAGAGACTCTTCGACGATGGGTTTATCTTAATGATGATGATGATGGTTCAAAGTCATCTGGTTTTGGTCGATTTCTTGCTGGGTTCATTCTTGTAATGGTCGCAAAACTCTATGGGGGCTTTAATCTGTTTCGACTCTGCCCTGTCTTCATGGTTCGTCTCTCCTCTCATGTTCGGTCTGGTGTGGTAGATATCAATGAAACTTTGGGATCTCTTGTTCAAGTGGCGAATGGTTTTCCCAGAGTCTAGACCATCATTCAATGGTGCGAAGTGATGGAAGTGGTGTGATGATGGAACCGACGTCGTGGATGGTGCAGTGTCTCGAATGCAACGGTGTTGACATAGTACATGATGCATGATTCCTTGGCGGCTGCGTGATTTGCAGTCTGTGTTGACGAGTTGGTTCCTACAGCGTCCTTTTGAATTTTTAGTTGGTTTTGTTATTTGAAATTTTAATGCTATCGCGACGGCCTTTTGGTTTTGTATTTGGTTCCTTCGGTGGCCTTTTGAATTGTTTAATTTGATTGTGTGGTTCCCACTTTCTCCTAAAAGTGGCTTTTATGAAAACAAAAAAAAATTGGAGGAGGAAGATCCAATCATAGTTAAACCACATTTTTATAAAAAAATATTATTTTTTAGAAACTAATTATTTTACATTCAAATAACTCTTTTTTTATTTATAATCAATATATATCCAATAAATATTTGTACAAAATATATTTTCACAAGTTAGTAAATCTTAATTATACCCATCATTCCAATGAATAGGTGAAAACTATCATTTTGAATAAAAAAAATCATAGTTTATTTTTGTTTCGTACAAATTTTTATTTTATGTAATGAATGATATCAAAGTAACTCATTGATACATGTAATCCAAGATAAAATAAATGTTGAGCATTAAAGAAATTATTTATTTTAGTTATTTATTTTATCATTTTAGGGGTGATAGATTACACCCACCTTGTATTAATTATGTTGTCGAATTTTAAACTTGTTCTTGGTAATAATTATAATGATATTTGAAAATACCATTATTGATAAACTCAGGTTTACATAATTGTAAATAAAATAACCTATTAATAAGAGTAAACTATAATTAAAAAATAAATATAAAATAATCACATAACTAGTTTTCTTTATATTATAACATAGGTGATAATTGTAAGCATCGATATAGAAGCAAAAAATAACAAACAACTATTGAGGGAGAGTGACAGGAAACATGTTCAAGAGAATGTTAATGACCACAAGGCAATAAATCAGATGTGGGAAAATTATCATTGATATCACCATATATGATGATAATTGGAAACAAATCAAGACCCTTTTTTATACTTATAAGGAATTTATTCAATCTATATGAATATATGAAAATATACCTATAGGGGACATTTATGTTTCATAAACACAAAATTATACTTTGGTTATGCCTTAAAATATTTTTACATCATCTCATAGCACCTGTTGCATCATATGGTATGGAAATATATTAATATATAAAACCTTCTCCAAATATCAACTTAAATAAATTCAAAAATGTTTAGTATTATGTACCATCCAACATATCAATATTGAAAACATTAAAAGGTCACTGCATTTCCAAAATGATCATATCATATATCTAAACATGAAGTAGATCTAAATAATTACAAACCAAACATCTAAACACCATAGTCACATATTCTACAAAAACATGGTAATAATATGAATTACCATAAATACTTATTTAAATAATCAATTATTTTTTATTAGTTTAGAAAAACATTGGTTGTTGGATATATTCCTTAAATCAAAAAATTATATAAACTCTAATAATGTTTGAATAAACCACATTATCAATAAATAATTTATAATTTATAATGCAATATGTACTATCTAATTTTCATTTCCATACAATCCATCTCTTCATCCCAACACAACTATCTCAACCTCATCAATATATTAAGGATAATATTTCTATCAATCATGTGTTTTTTAAAGATTTTCAACATTCCATAAAATCATTTTTATTTTTCATTGGCACCATTAAACATATGATTTAAAATCAAAATTTTAATAGTACTATATTATAATACATATATATATTTTTTAGTTTTATGATAAAAATATCATCATTAGAGTAATTTAACAACATTTTTCTTGGACCCAAATACACAATAACAATATTTTATCTACATAAATTTTATCAATAAAATATAATTAACTATGATCCCTTAGATTCATCTAATAAATATCCCCTTGATGATAGGGGGATTCATTTTAATAGTTACTAATCTTTTTATAGTTGAAATACTCAATAATAGTGTTTTATTTATTCCTATTGCATATTATTCCAAGTAAAAAATTTATAAACAAATATAAAATACTCCCAATCCCTTTAATGATTTCTTAGGGATATTCTTTACAAAATTATCACATGTGGGAAAATATGCCTTTCCTTTATTCCCTTTAAGAATTATTTTGTCTTATGTCCTCTTCATCACTTATTCCATTCAATCTATTAGACATGGATAATATGTTATATATCCTAAAATCATATAAAACTATTAATCCATATGTAGAAAAAAATTGATCCACGTGCATTCTTCGAAGAATTGTATTTATCCCTTCAAATAAGGGGGTAACAATTCACTTCATATTGCTTATATAATCCATATAATATATGTAGATAAACATATAATGGTATCCTTACAATATAAAACACTATATTCTTCATTTTTCATTATACGAATGAATGGTCTCTTCAACTAAATTTGTTTCTCATGAGGGAAATATTTTTCGAAGAATGTAAAATTAATATCCTTTCATTTTAGGTGTTTTATTAATACCACTCTTAATGATTTTGGATCAGTTAACACCATTGACTGACATCCAAATCGTGAAAATACACTAAATATGTAACATTTTCCTTTTCACCACAACAAAAATATATAATTAACATTTCCAAATATATAATACATAACTCACCAACCATTATATCTGTATTCACACTAAATGATGGAGGCCTCTATCACAAAAAGTGAGCTAGTGATAGATTATATCACTATTAAATTGATTTCTCCTTCTTTAAAAGATATTTATCATAATGTATTTAATATTCCATAATATATCCATCATGTTCTAGGTTTCAATACTAGATATAACGGAATTATTTGTAGGGAATACCTATATTGGACATGAGTATTGATACCCTCCATTAATCTTGTACCAATTTGAATCAATGGAATACACTAGATTTGATCATAAAATTATGTTACATAATTTTCAATACCAAAAATACTAAAATATTTTTCTTAAATTGAAAAAAATATAACAAATCACAAAATCATAAATATAGCTTCAATTGTATATATTTACCTTTAAATACATCATAATTTTTTTAATGAAATTGTAAATTATCCTAATAACATTTCATAGGATTGTAAAACTACTTTTTATGTAGGGACCATTTTCATCTACCTGGTTACACTTGATTCAAGCTTGAGACGCCCTTTTTTGAGGTATTACCCCTAGGTACATATATTCCAAAATTGTGTCCACATTTATTATATATATATATATATATATATATTATTACACACATACTCGCACCATTACTAAAACATTAGAATGTTGTTATATACTTATCCTCAAATTCAATAATAAGGTTATATTCACTAAACTATGTTTTACTAAATCTAGATCCCACAGATTGAAATAAACTCCCTTTGATACCAAATGTAACAATAGCAATCCTAGATTCCAGGATCCCACAAGATAATTTATTATATTGGCATGATTATAACAATTAAAATCCAAAAGGAATGATCAATTCCGAAATTTTGGAGAGGCAAATACAAAAATAATAAGCATTTTACATTGGTAATTTAAAATAAAATCTAAAAAAAATAAACAACATTATTGAAAACTAATTAAAATATCACTTCCTCATAACTCATGTATATGATAGAAAATAAAGGTGATCTCAAATTATTAGTAAGGAATAAATATAGATGAATAACATAGTAACTGATATGTATTATCAATATGTAAAGTAAGATAACTGAACACACATTCCATTTAAATAACATTATTATTATAGTGAGATAAGGTCAGATCAATTTGACATTATAAATAAATGAAAACACATGGCATTTAGTTAATTAAATGACAATTAAATACATTAAGAGATAATTTTGATGAATAATTTGATGGAAAATAATAGTAATATAATTATCAATGAAAGAAATTATTAATTATTGGACTCCATGTTTCCCATGTACATGTTACCTTTACCATCAAAACCTTTCACATGATGACTTAAAACAGACTCGGTAAAAACCCATCTGATTTGGGAAACTAATTACTTTAATGAGTCTACCAATTGCATCTATGGGATTATATAAAATGGTACCCAACACATGTTTTACTAGTTCAAATCATTCCTCTTATATTTAATAGACGATTTTATTCACAAATATTATGCATTATTAAATATATGTACTGAGTAGATATTAGGGATTTATGAATATATCCCTATTTAGTTAGTTAACTTTCATTATAAACACTACATGTAAAATATGAATAGAATTTTTTACAAAAGTTATAGACGCCACAAAAAAATAATTTTATTTAATATAAATTTAATTTATAATGAAAAAATATTAAAAGAAATTGATTTTTTGAAGATAATGTTAATAATCACAAATGAAAGTGAGATTGCTTAATTAATTTTCCCACTTAGTGATTTTCAATCCAAAAACCCTTGGATGAAATAATTAAAATTTGAAAATAAAAAAACATGAAAATTGAATGAATTGTGATATTATATGCCAAATGGGAATTATATACACCACATAAAAGAGAATTCAGGTATAATAAATAATAAGATTCAATGGAATGAAAACTTAGATTAAATACCTTACCATACATTTACTTATTGATAAAAACTATTTAGATTCTTATATAAAGATATTAATGATGTTATTAAATTTTAAAAATGATATTAATAGTTATAATATCATATATGATACCATTATAATAGCTTATCACCTGTTTTTTAATAATCATTCGTTATTTTCATTATTTTGGGTGTTAATTTCCTTATTTTAATGTGTGTATTAACTTATTAATTTTTCTTCTTATAACATAGAAAATTATTTCCAAACATATATAATGAAAATCTTGATGAAAATATCAAAAATATATTTTATATATTTAATTAGTGTAACCCATTAATTTTGGTGATATGAAATAAAATACCGCATTAATGGAGATGTTAGGTCGTATGTACGCTTGAAAAATGTTTTTCTATTTTAGTTCATATTAATAGAATGATTGGTAAATGATATATATTGTAATTCTAGTATAATTAATATGTCATATATTCCATATATTTAATTAAACAATCCTTAATACATCATATTTAATGTATGAATGAATTAGATCACTTCACGAGGTGATTGTCCACTATACACAAGATTGAAAACATCATATTTCCAAAAAAGGAATACATGATGTTATGTCTGATATACTATTTAAAAAAGAATAATGACAGCATAATTATCATATATATTATATTTAATCTATAAATCCATAATTATTATCAACCATTAATGGTGATGATGTAAAAATGAATGCAATCGGTTCATTAGGCGGTAGTTCATCGTACACATGAATGATGACTTAGTATCCTAGTTGATGAAAGTGCTTGAATTTTATGGTCATAAACAGAACTTAATAAAATATATGTATATTTAATAAATTTATTTTATTATTCAATAATTGTATATTAATAATATAGGGAGGTGGAGAATGAAATGAAATTAAAATTCGTTTAGAAGAAAATTACATCTTATTTGTGTATCCCCTTTAGGTTTTCACAAAAACCTTCCATGGATTGATTTTTCCATAAAATATGATTTATAGGATGATTATAATGATTTTTGGGAGTTATTATTGATTGATTTGAATCATAAAAATTTATTGATAGTGGTGAAATAAGGGAGGGAGTGTGTTCTTTTTATAGTTCAGGATGAGTTGGATTCTTGTTAATAATCAAATGTATGCAGTATTGGGAGACCACCTTTACTCATGTGGATTTAATATCAATAAATAATGTTTTTTAGGATTATATGGTTGATACTCACATAAACCACACAATATAACATTTTATTAACATTTTCTTCCCTTAACAACTATATTTGTTTATTTAAGAATTGTTTCCATTTTGATAAATCTTTTTCTAAACAATGTAATTTTACATTGTTTATTTAATTTTAATTTAAATTTATCAAAACAAATAATGACATATTAATCAATTAATTTATCAATTCTTAATATAATATATTCATTTGAATAAATAATCAAGGATAATAATTCATTCAATTAACTTTATTATTAATATTATTGGTATCCATTATTTTATTTAATTAATAACTTTATAATTGTTCCACGTGCTTTTATTAATAATTTAAATCACTTATTTAATCCCTAAAAATATAAAATAAATCTTAATGACATAAATACTCATTTAACATCAAAAAAAAATTTTTCCAACTGAAAATATTATTATTTTCCCTATCTTAAAGCTTTATAAATATTAAAGGTTAGGAATGTTACTTTTTAGTCTTTTATGATCACATAAATTAATATATAGGTCCCATTCATGAAATATTATCCTCAAAACGGATAAAAATATATAATAAGGTGTTAATGGTATATATATTTCAATATAAGGGGAGTTTAATATGTTGTTATGTTATTTTACTCTTTATATTATATGTTTAATCACTTAGAAAACTCAATTTTACCTCAATCAATGTAATTAATATTAACATTTTCAATAACAATTTTTGTCAAAACATTAATTTAACATATTAGACATTAAAAAATTTTCTACTACCAAATATGGAATCCAGTTAAAAAATTAGACCCAGATAAGTGGAAGAAGTTAGTTTAAAAATAATCTCTCATATATGATGAGAAAGTGAAGATTAAATGTGAAAATTTTCAATATTTGAAATGTTTTTAGATTTAAATTAATCTTAAAAATTGTTATAATGAATATATTTTTTAAATTTATGTAAATTCTTTCAAATATAACATTAAAACCAATTTAAAATATAATTTATCCTTATTAAAGTTTTAATTGAAAAAATAATTTTTGAATTAAAATTCACTATTTTCCACCTGTTATCAAAAAATGATACTTCTCTAAAAAAACTAATACTAATATAATTTTGTTAATAGGCCTCAAAAAAATGAATATTTTTATTCATATAAATTTTATAAAAGTGGTAAAATTTAATTTGAAATTATGTTCTCTTGGCATGATTAAACAATATTTTTATAAAAAATTAATTTTAGAAAACCCTTCATTTAATTTCAAATTATTCATATTTTATTTATAATCAATAGATGACCATTAAATTTGGGTAAAATATATATTTTCATATTTTATTTGATCCTCTTTATACACACCATTCCACCAAATATGTAATGCCTATCATTTTAAATAAAAATATCAATACTTTACATTTTTTTTGGTAAAAATAGGTCTTGCGTGTAACAAAAACTTTTGGAGGAACTCATTTTTGTGTGTAATTAAATATAAAATTAAAGTAACATGTCATATAAAATATTTAATAAAATGTTTTATTTTTTGAAATTTTGTTGTGTTATAGTTATATTGGAGGTGAATATTGACTCATGACATAAGAGGATGTGTAATGGATAATTTTAAATCAAAGATTACCCGATAACCAATAAGATTATCTCAAATAAATATGGGGATGGTATCTTTTTGACTAAAAGAATATCTTACCCATATAGATATGTTTTTGATGTGACCCTCTATTTTTATGGGAGTGGGTTATAGAATATTAGGGATTAGGTTAGAGGACCAATATCACAATTGGTATGTGATCTTGATTAGAGATGAAAGTTGGTGGGGGGGGGGGGCTCCGATAATATAGACCTTACGGTGCCCACATAGGTGACCTAGGTATATGAGTGTCTAGGTCTATCATTGTGATTTTCACATGGCTATAAATTCGGTGTATGGTTGAATGGGTACTCAAGTGGGTGTCACCAAAGTGTTTATACAATTAAGTAATTTGATGTACATGTATTATATAATTTAAGATATTATGTGCTCAGATGGGTGATTCCTAAGTAGATTTGGGGTTATGTGGTTAATACTAATGTGGTCAGGCTCCCATGTGGTACAATTTCCTTATTACCTAATTATTATGTAATTTATTCAATTCAAAGGTTATTAGTGGAATATTTTCAACCACATTTCAATAGGTTTGGATTAAAAAGTAACTAAATGGTGGTATTATTCTCTCTAGTTTGTCTTCACTCAAGGATCCTTGGAATTTCGTTACCAATTGATCTTTACATGGTACACAGTTTAAAAATTATTGTGTTTAATATAAATTTTTAGCAAATTCCTGGCCTAGGATCATAATCATCAGTAGAAATCCTAAAGCTTATAAGGTTCAGTATATGTAAAACATAAGGGATTCCATTAGGGTGTGTAAATGGGAATAAATAGGGAACTCTTGAAGAGGAAAAATCAGAATGGAATAAACATCATGGATTTTATAGAAGGGAATAGATAGCTATTAGTGTGAAGAAGGTCCATTGTGGATGGGAGTGAATTATGATTCATGTGAGAAATGTAATTAATGTATATGATCAATGTATCAGTGTGTGTGAAGGTAGGAAAATTCAGGGAATTCAAGGAAACCCCATCATAAAATTCCATCTTCAAATGATCCTAACATTTTATCCATAGATGCATTTTATCTTGATGTACCAAATAATTTATGTCTGAAAAAAATATATTCATACAAATATAAATATTAACTTTAGTATATATTCTAAAATAATAAATATAGTATTAAATAGGTTTTAAAAATGTATCTAAATATTGAAATAACCTTTCCCTTAAAAATGCTGAAATCTATTGCCTACTCCAATTTTTTTGGTTCTCAGTGAAACATTATATTATAGGTTATTTATTTTAAAGGGTCTCATCCCCTTTGTATATTGGATGTCATAAATCATATTGGGGCCTTATTTTTACCTTTTTAATCATCTATGATAATTTATCATCTAAAACTCAGCACATGTTATCAATCATACACTCATTTTTCTATAATTATAGATTTGCATGGGAACCAAATATGGCCAATATACTTTCTAAATCATTGTGCCATTTGATTATCTTGTGTTATTAAAAAAAGTAATGATGGAATATAATAGGAATAAGTTCCCTTTTAATGATATTTTATTGTTACACTTAGTTTGGAGACTCTCATAGAATTGTGTTTTGAATGAAATAAAATTGGGTGAATCTATATAGTGGATTAAGACTAATAGTTACCATCTTAGATATCAACGATTATTATATAATATGATTAAAAATATTGGAAACCTATACAATAGAGTTATGAGAGAAATTATAAATTTAAATAAATAACAGTCAAAAATGGATAGTGACCCAAAAATGATATTTTGGAATTTTAAGGGGTAATAAATTAAGTGGGATCATATTTAAAAAAATCATTTGTTAAATGATTATATGATATGATAATCATATATCCAAATATGTTTCTATAGATATTAGAATAATCTTCATCAAACATGACCTATATTTTAATTTTATAAAGGGAAGCTTAGTGGAAGAAACATTCATGACTTCTAAATGAACATCATAATTGTTATCGTGAAAGAAGGGTAGTTCTATATGTTAAAGAAACCACATTATATGGAAACTATTAACACATAAGGTATTCAGATGGAGAGAATTGTTTATTATAAACATATTATTTTCTATATTAAAACATATACATTACATATTATCCATATGTGTCCCAAAATCGAAAATAAACTGAAAACTGTGGATATTTATATACCAATTGAAAATCTAAATAAGTAATATCTAGAGAAATTATCAAATTGTTGATATGATGTTTGGGAATATCTACTTCAGTGTAATATGTAATACATAACTTTTATTTTTACTTATATATTCATTATGTTTGGGATCCAAACCTTTTTAGTGAGACTAAGGTAACATATATGGATTGTGTTTTCCACATAATTCATTATGTAATAACTTTGATGAAATTTTTAGTTATTTATAAATTTTATCATTAATGGGATTAATGAATTCCCAAATGGCCTGAAGTCCTTCTTTTTTATTGATCTCTAATAACCCCCCTTTTAAGGGATGAGGGGGGAACCCTTACAAGGCCTATAGTATTAGAGATTACACGACATATAGGTATTAGGAAACAAATCGAATACACTTGGAACTGCTCCTCCCTACCTTCTTTATCATGATATCCACACTCCACTTTTTCATGGCCTGTTCGAATAGGCTTCCCATTCAAGCACAGTCTAGTCCCAATAGAAATTCCTTACCCTTTATTCTTGAAAAATATTCTTAGATTCTGCTTTGGGGAATGTTCATCCCAAGAATCATCATATTGAGTCTGCTCCTGGTATATTTAGTGTGATCATTAATCACAATTTCAGGTTTCTCGAAGGCCATGAGTTAGCCTGAAGTCCTTGAGGTGCCCCAAAAGACTTACTGGCCTGAAGGCCTTGGGTGGGCCAAAAGCCTAAAAGGACTGATTCCCAAATCGGTGGCCCAAAATCCCAAATGGATGAATAGTCCCAGCTTCTACAGTACCAAACAGTGACTTCAATAGTTCCTACTACAGTTCCTACTACAATAACGTGAAAATTATGCCTCCACTTGATTTTGAACTCGGGTCTCTAGAATGCACTTTCCGAGTACTCCCCACCTGGGCTGGGGATCTTGTGCAATGGGATTAATAAATGCTTACATGATCCTCTCAATATATTGATGATAACTCATAAATACACGTATGGAATAATATTGAGTACAAAAATGATGGTATAAAAATGAAAGGGCATTTTTTTCCATAAGTATAATTGAATGTTTCATAAAGATTTAACACTAACTATAAAATACAGAAAATATTTTATAAGGATGAATTAAAGTTTCATTATGGTGATTTTGGTAACTAGAGGAATAATTAGAATGACTAAACAAAGGTTTTCAACACAAACCATTATTCCGCCTCTGAGGTGGTGTGTTTTTGGGTGGTGTGGAAATAAAAATTTACCATTCCTTTATTTCAACCCATTTGGCATCATTATCCATTAAGTAATGTTGAATCACCCATACGATAACTGTTGGTCCTTTCAGGTGATTTCATGGGGGTCAAGCACTCATACAAACGGTCCTTGTCAGATATAACTTCCTCAGATGGTCTCGAACAGGTTTATTCATGTATCCAAAAACAGCCAACGACCCTGATATCCATGATTAATAGACCTCATTCCAAAGGCATCCACTCGTTGGATGATGATTTGGCCAACGACACTAAAGGACTCCATTAGTTGGGAGGATGTTAGGACAAGATAACCACACCCATATGGGGGATGATTGTTACATGTTCTAGGATTCTCTGATATATTTAAGTCATGTTCATATGTTCATGAATCATAGGTTTATTCTCAATGAGTGTTCCCATGAGCTACCCTTTGTTTGAAATATTTTCATAAGCATGCATATGTTTGGGGCTATGGAGGTACCCAAGCCATCTAATAAGGCACTTTGGAGTTTATCATCATCCAGGGGGATAACAGGTAACATGATTTTAGGATCACACCCATAATGAGGGATTCCTATGTATCCATGAGGGATGAATCAGAACCCATGTAGTTCAAATTTTATGGTGATTATGCATAGGATCTACCCATTTAAGGGGACATGATTGGGTGGACCCTTTATGGATGGAAACCCTTTTGAGCTCAAGAATTCTGGTAGGCATCCTACATATCCTATTTGGACCAGGAATCAAAGTTCTTGTTGTTCAGATATGTAGGGATTATACATGGGAGCTACCCATTTGAGAGACATGACTGTGTGGACCCTTCATGGATGGGAACCCTTTTGGGTTTGGGCCATTCGGTAGGCATCATACATATCCTATTTTGACTAGTAATTAGAGTTATTGTAGATCAAATGTGTCATGATGTTTTAATCCTTACAAACCTCTAATCAAATGTGAGTAATTCTTAGTGTGAGAAACAAGAGGATGTGAATGATTCAATAATGCACATGCCTCCTCCCATATTAGTGGGGGTGAAATAGCATGTAGCCGAAGTGTCCGGGGTTACCGTGGGAGAGGGCGCAAAGATATGATCCTTTCAATGTAATATGTAATCAAGGTCATGTGTCTCTAATACCAATGATTGGACACTTACCTCAGTGGGAGGTCCCCAAATCACATTTTGGGAAGCGGAGGAGTTTTTCCCTCGCAAAAGGGGGGAGCGAACATAACCCCTTTGACGAATCACTGTTCCACTTTGAATGGAAAAGAAAGTGATCATCCTTAAGCTTGAGAAGATGGAGTTTCACATAGGAATACCTAGGGTTGACTCTAGGTTACCATGGAAGTATAGCCTTACATGTATTCCCCAATATCGTACCTTTGTAAGGATTTCCCTCAAAATGATGCTTACCGTGGGTATGTCGATTCACCCGAAGGTCTGATCATACAGGTCTGACATCCTTGGTGGAGGCTTTGGCCATGTTCTAGAGGACTGGTTAGAATAGGTATCGTGGTGGGCTAGACGTTAATGGAGTGGGGAGCTTAGAACAGAAAGGAAAAATTCCTGAAAAAACCCCATTAAACTTATTAGTTTCTTATGCGGAATGGGGGAGACTACACATACCATATTGGTATGTCGGCAGAGGGGACATCCACATACCGATGTGGAACGCAGGTATGGGTATGGGTGACCATGTATCACAATGGTATGTATCTCATCACACCTTTTTGGGTCCCATCTGTGTACCGAGGTGGCACGCGACGCCGGGCTCGGTCCACATAGCGGTATGCTTCATGAACCACCATTCTGAAAAGGGTATGAGGGCTTACCATTTGCAGGAAATTCATCCACAAGAAGTATTTGGTTGTCGGTTCACTAGTTTAGTGCTCGGTTCTATTATTATTACATAACACCCCCATTTTATGGTTCGCGACCGGCTATGCCTATGGATTAAGTGGTTCATGGTCCGTGCTTCACCGATGAAACAAGATAGAATCCAAAGTACAACCTTTAAGTCTCCCTCAAAATTTCATCATTCATAATTCTCTCCATCTGTCTCTACCTC
Source organism: Viscum album (assembly GCA_963277665.1). Taxonomy (NCBI): domain Eukaryota; kingdom Viridiplantae; phylum Streptophyta; class Magnoliopsida; order Santalales; family Viscaceae; genus Viscum; species Viscum album. The sequence continues at coordinate 633,776,698 of OY728155.1, read as the reverse complement.
TTTATTTTTTTTTCATTTTTTAAATTCTATTGTGATCCTTTTATAAAGCATCATAATGATCATATCTATTATGAACACATCACTATTTTTGAAGGCCCATTGAAGTAATATTCTGACATGTGGAAGACATGGTCAACCAGGGTTTGCAGAGGATTCAGTTCACTATAACGGTTCACAGAACCCTGCCCATTCGCTTCTTCCACAAACTGATGGGTTCACAGTACGATATGCAGAATGGCCCAATGTGCATAACTTTTTCAGTTGATGTGGTTTTTTGTCCACCTAACTTATTGGCCACCTCTTGGTGGACCAACAGTTCATGACCCATTTTCTCCCCGTTCCTTTTCCAATGATGGTATGTGGGCTACTTGAAAACCTGGAAAACATTAATTCCTTCTAGTTTTTTCAAATAAATGAAACTCAATTTGAGTCCCTTCACCTTGATAGATTATAGAATCCCTTGCATCCTTATTCAAAGGGATTGTGGGGGGATTCTCTTCCTTGTAATAATTTTCAGGATGCTACAAATTACCCCCATTGGAATTCTGTTTTTTCAGAATGAAAAGGGGACCATTCCAATGTAGAATAAGTCTTAAACTAAAATGGTATCTTGTAGAATAGGTATACCTAGTAGAAGGGGACATCACCAATTTATATGGGGCCATGTCATTTTTCTTTTACCATTACTCATGTTGAAAAGAACTCCTGAACTCCTAGACCATTCTTGTCTTGTGTACCGTGCTTCATGAAAAAATTCTATTCACAAACTAATTTGTATTTTCTGCGATCCAATTTCCACTCCATTATTCTATCTGCATACCACATTTTGAATTACACGAACGTGACTATGAAATTATAAAACATAAAATCAGTATTCTGCATGGAGTAACACTATATAGAATCCCGGTTCACATATCAAACACATATCGGCAAACCAAATCATTAAAAAAACATTAATATAATCAAATATTTTAATCAACAACATATGAATGTGAACTTAATCGAGGTCATGGTCCGCAATTTCATCACTCTATAGACCATTATATTTTCCACCCAATGGTTCATAGGCCTATGCCTCATGGTTATTTCGTGTACCATGGTCATACGCTATGAATTTCATCTGCGTACAATAGCTGTAGGAATTTTAGTTTCTTTGTTTCATCCTATACCAGTAATTCCCTTTCTTTGTACCGTTTCTAGGAACAATATCTGAATCCTTTTGTAGACAGGTTTTATGTTCTTAAAAAAATTTTATCCAATAAAAATTATGTCATAATGACTTCTCATCGACTTTTGGATCTCCCTTTGTAGGATACAATGGCTGATTCACAGAATGCTGCAAAATCAAAGAAGATAAGGGCCACCATGGAAAGAAATAATGATGATCATCTTGGAACCTATATCATTAACCATGAGTTCTTTCTGATGGTCTTCTGGATTCCATTTCTTTTGGATTAACCGTTAACCGTACAGTTACCACTTCACTACTTTGGTCTTCTCGCCGATGTGCCACCACTATTGGCTCACCCAAAAATCCCATTCGTCCTCTAATAGAAAAAGAAAGATGATGATCGTGCCAACATTTCCCAAACCAGAGAATTCATCACCACACCTATTCAAGTAAATGTCTTCATACTCCAAGGTAAATCATGAAACTAGGGAGATCACAGGTGCCACAATGAAATTCCATAATAAGACGTCCGAGAATACCCAACAATCATTATCATCCCATGAGAAAATCTTGGGGGTGGGTGGAGCACCAAGGGGGATTTTAGGCCAATAGTTGTTTCTTAGATGAGTGGGCCTAAGAGTTCTGTGTGGATCAGACCTATCTTTGAGTACCCCAACTAGCTGGAGGTGGTGGTCTTACACATGGAATCCTGAGTGCCCCAGTTTTCAATATTCTCTCCAAAATAAATCCTTCTGAAATTGTTGAGTCACTGGTGTTTGAGCACCAACACCTTCCACCTACTACTTGGATTGGTGGGGATCAGTCTATGGGATATCTACTAGCTTGGAGGTCTTCCCATCCTTGGAGAAATGTATGATGATATTCCCCCATCAGCCACCAAATGTAATGATACCAATAACATGTCTCCATTGACAAGAAGCTTATTGGTCATGGAAGCAGGATCACTGGATCATCCCCTTGAGGCTTGTTCGCATATCCCATTCAAAGCATGGATATGGTTATTCTTATAGGAGAATAGACCAAGGCCGATGGCTCGCCGCAATCAAATCCATCCCACTCACAAATCCCGCTAAACCCCAGGGTCATATTGTGCCACCATCGATGCATGGTGACATAATACATGGGGATATTAGCTTCATCTAGACATTTCACCTGCACATAGGCTAGAATGTTTCTATGCTATGTTTTTAGGTGGATGGCTCTTCCCATCCCTTGACGTATACACTGGGGTTCTGGCATGTACTTTGATGATGGAAGCAATTCAGGCGGAGGGTCGTCCCATTAACTTGGCCCTTCCTACCCTTGGCTGAATTTAGGAATTTTTGGGAAAGATTCAAGAAGGAAGGTCTATGAATCATCTCAGTGGACCATTCTAATTCATTCATGGGTGGAAATTGGAACATATCGACTTTTATGAATATTGGCATACCAAACAGGTTCCCCCATTATGATTTTTACCCTGCTCTTCTCAGCCTTTCTATTTTTCATTCTAGGAATCTTACTATTATCGACATGATTGTGTTGTTGAAGGACACCTATCATTTCTCATTCAAACCACATTCTACCCCTCATGGATCATAGAGAGGTGACATGGGTGGTTTCTTATAGTAATGATCATGCCTCATCATGCTTCGGGATGAGATTATCATTATTTGGGTAGACCGGGTAAATATTTTTGAGCCATTTCTCCCCTACAGGTTTTCCTGGCTATTTTGATGCCTTAAACCAACTGCGCTGCTTATGGTTGTTAAACTAAGTGGAGAATATAATCATGTGGTTATCCACCAATTGTGGATTAGGATGATTCATGATGGTGTTGATAGCGAGACCATTATTTATAACATAAATGGGACCACCTTCCTATCGCAGGAGTATGCCCAATCATGGGTATATTGTTACCCCGCATGGATGATGAAGGAACCAGTTCAGTGGGTGAAAAAACCCTTGACCATTTTCTATCTCGTTCTTTCCCCAATAACAATGCCACACACTCCTTTTATCCTGATAAGTACTACATCTATTCCTTATACTTCCATCCCATCAGCAACCAAGATGGATACACATATCGCTTCTACTCTTGTGGTTAGAAGGCATTCAATCTTTCATCAAAAGACACTGGGACGGGGTTCATTTGTAGAACCCATTTCGGTGGGGAGAGATTCAGACTACTCCCCTCCTACGAATATTTCCCTATATCCTAATGATAATTTCACCAACCGAGTATCTTCGATCACCCTAGAGGCCGTGGTTAGACCTCTAAATTCGGCTCCAATGGATGGGACATCTGGAGGAAAGACAGTCTCCTATCTTGGTTGAATTTCCTTATGTCCCTCCCCACTCCAATAGTGTCACTTTCTTCTTAAAAAAATGTTGCAATAGGGGAGGATCGAAATTCTAGTGTTTTGGAGAGACAACAAGCAATGCACAAAAAGGAATGGGGCCAACTACGTTCTCATGTCATGGAGACACCCATTTCAAATTTTTCAAATGATAGTGACAATTTTTAGCGCATATTTACTAATCTGGGTTCTGATGGCTTGGATTATCAGCACCTTCATTTCCATATTTACCAAATCATCATTACCTGAGAAGAAATCACCTCTTGTGAGGACAAGCTGGCTAGGTTCAATTCATCCCATTACCAGGTGACGACATTTCAAGATATTTTAGAAGAATTTGGTCATCTGAAAGCCGAGGAAGTGAAGGTTTCAGAATTGGTGAAGACCCAAGATGTGGAGCTGTAGGAGGTTGAAGCCTGCACAACCAGGTTAAGGAAAAAATGGGATCTTCACGCGCCAATTATGAAGTCATCCAGAAGAAGGGGAGGGAACTTAAAACTATCCTGGATTGAGTTTATTCTACATTCAATTCCAAAACAAAGGAAACAACTTCATTGGCACAAACCATTGATGGCCTGTGGAAATCACTTTCCATCCTTTTGGAAAGGGCGAACGAGTTTATGTTGTAATTTTATCCCAAATTAAAATATATACTCACACTTCCCTCTAGTTTTAAATTCCCTAGAGAGGCTCCAAATTGGGGATGTTCCTCCATTTTGGTTGAACCTAATAGAAAATATTTGCCTTCTAATAATCTACTCTCCATCTATTCCTATCAATATAATTTCAATCAAGAAATAACTTTAACCCATGACATGAAATCAGTAAACTGAAACAATCAAATCAAGCTCTAATATTGTCCTGAGACATAGGACTCAGTGAGTATAGTATGACACTTAATGTGGTTTTATGGAATAGATCACAAAAGATTATGTAATTTCAATTACTATCACCTGAATTTTTCCCTAATCCTATTTCACATGGGCTTAGCAGGCACAACAAGACTTTTTCTAAGGCCACTTTTTGTGGGTTTTCAATCAAACAAGATTTACACCTTTTTTAATGGCTCAATGATTTTTAATGAATAGATACATGAATTTTTCCCCAAGGTTCATTCCATGGATCTTCCCTCTAGAAAGTATGATGTATTTTTCACTGAAAGTTCACATTCCTACTAATAAATGTTATTACTGATATTTTAGGTCGAACATCTTTGACAAAACATAATGGGGTGGGTCCCTGACTCAGGAACATCAGGTGATAATGTTATAGTATCCTTAAGAAATAGAACAAGTATTATTCTTGACATGTTAATTATGGACTCTGGTCATGAATGAGGCTCAGGGCCGCTTTAGGAGTACAAAGGTCGGAAAGGACTCTCCTGAAGATGAATTTTCCTTTGGTTGACGACCATTTTGTGGGAAACATATGCAATGACACTAGCACATGATGTGCATAGTCAATAAAAGGTGTCTTCAATAAATAGGCCTTCCATCTATGATGACCTGATGTGATTTGAAACATTTTTTATTTATTTTGACGTTTGGGAGCCACAATGGGTGGCTAGCCCGAGTAGAATTGTCTATGAACATTAGGAACATTCATATCAGCCTCGAGTGGAAAACGTTTCCTGCACATTTCTTACTTGTGTGAGTGTGAGCTGGTGAATGGCCAGTTCAGTTAATAGTCCCCTCTTTTTAAGGGGATCTTGGAATGAAGGAGGTACAAAAGCCATCATCCAGGAGTTTGCCCAAATCTGGGGGGGTGAAAAGAAGTGAATGTCATTTGAGCGTAGAGAGGATAGAAATGACTCTCCAAGGGACTGATTATACCTTGAGAGCTAACCTTTTTTTTTTGGAAACATATGCAGAGCGACTAGGGTATGATGTGAATAGTCAATCAAATATGGCCCCAGGACACTGGCCTTCCATCTCCGATGGCCTTTAAGGATTATGGAGATTGGGAACTTTTGGAATACGGTGCGTAAACATCAACCAATGGTGAACCAAATAACAAAAGATGTCTTATTACCTGAAAATCCTTGGGGAAACCCGAAAATTTGTGGGGGTACTCTTCCTTTTCTTGTGGATCAACTCTTAACATACGAAGGGGGAATGTATTAGAAACCTCAAAAGAGAACAAGATGAACTAGTCCTGCATGTTCCTATATATCAAGGATGTGTGAAAGGAAAAAAATGTAATCCATGACATTGAGGGACCTTGAATCAGGAATGATGGAATGAGTCTTGAAAGACATTGGGCACACTAAGATAGAAGACGAATCTCATGTGGATTAATTTTTCTTTGATTAAAGTCCATTTTTGTGGGAAACATATGCAGATCCATCAGGGCATGACGTTCACAGTCAATCCATGGTGTCCCAATGACACTGGCCATCCATCCTAGATGGCCTTGGAGAGTTATGGGGATTCAAAATCACCCATAGCATAGAGTTATGAATATGTAATGGGCTTTTCCAGACATATTGGGGACATTTGGGGTATGCTTTATTCATAAAATGGTGTCCCTTACATAGATCTGACTTGTACGTAGGGTGAGGTATTCATTCTATCTTAGGGATACCCATTCGTTGAACATAATTGAATAGGACATGAGGTTCCTCTCAATGGAGGGAAAATTACATGTCATTTTGGGTTGTTCTGCTAGGACCAAACTCTTAGTCCATTTTTCCATAATTTCACTATGTATCTCCCACTAAAATCGCTATGCTCATGTGATTTATGCTCGGTGTGAGAAACAACGGATTATGAGGATTTTGTTTCATTTCATATAAATATAAAAATTAGTATTAGAGGGAACTTTTTTTGGCATAAACCATTGTTATGACATTTAACGTCCTGCGGTGAGGAAGATTTTGGCCTTGCAGTTTTATGCTGTGCTGTGAGAACAATTTTGGCCTCATAAAGGACTTTAATAGTTTTAGGTTAATCGCAATCAGGATGTTCCAACATTACTTGGACATGAATGATGAAAGAATGTGCAAACCATAGTATTGGGGGTGACTCGAATTAGGAGGGATGACATGTGGCTTGAAAGTAATTCAGCATACTAGGATAGGAGAGGGATCTCCTAGAGACTAATTTGCCTTTGAATGATGGCCATTTTTGTGGGAAACATATGTAGAGCCACCAGGGCCTGATATGCAGATTCAATTAAAAGAGTTTCAAGACACTAGCCTTCAATCCTATATGTCCTTGAATGATTATGAGGATTCATGTTTCCTGAGGTATGGAGTGTGAAAAATAAAAATGATGTTCATGGGAACATGAAAATACTCATACCATGATTAACCACAAACTACTGGAGCTTACACATTGGTTTTCCCCATATGTATAGAGGGAAGCAGGATCTTTTGACCTCTCATGACTGAGAGGCATATGAGGAATGTCATAATATTTAGGACTAATACACACATAACTCTTCAAGAATTATGCAGTTTTATTGTTTTCTGATTGAAGTTTTTAGGGAATCCCCATATGAGTCTATCCTATGCATGGGGAAAAGCCTCATTTTTTCTGGTGGCTAGGCTAGGATGTTGAATATGAGAATCACTACATATCTTATGTGAGTAGGAATCATGCCATACATAGTTCTTTATGTTCCCTACAAACATTTTCTTAATGTGTTAGGGACACTTAAGGATATTTTTGGTTTCACTTGATAAAGGTTCCAGGCCTACCATATTCGCCTATAGTTTATTTGCGTATGAGAATCCCTACCACTGATCCTAAAATCACATGATTTATAATTTATGTGAGAAACATGGAGTGAAAATATGGTCTCATTCCCATGTTTATTGAGATAAATAATTTGATTGGGGTATTTTCATTTTCTTTCCTAGGGGGGCTGGGCCACGATCAAGGATCAATGGGTTGCTATGTACCCTATGAGGGCAGGAATCAAGCTGTGGGTAGTTCTGTGTGTACCCCATACCGATTTGGATTGGTCCAAAGTGTACGAACACTATCATTATACCCATCACGATTTCTAGGCCTTCTAGGTTACCCTATAGTTGACCTTCGTAGGAGAATATCTATCTCTAATCCTAAGATCAATGAAGTTGTAATCGACATGAGAAACACAAAGTGTTATGGGTTTCCTCTATAAATTTGGGTAGATAGGGGAAATTATGGAGGCATTTTTTATGGGGGTTGGGCTAAGATCAAAGATCAAGGCGTCGCTTTGTATCCTGCAAGGGAAGGAATCAATCCTCACATAGTTATGTGAGAGATCATGTAGTTTATTGCCATGCAATTAGGACGTTTTATACTCTGTAGTTTAACATCATTTGTTTAAGAAATGAGTCAATGTTTAACACCATGTTTCAGAGATGAGTTCCTTACAGTTTAACAACATTCGGAAAGGACGATGAATCATAGATTAAGGTCTTAGAGTTTGGAACTTAGATCCATGTTGTTTTTCCTATAATCATTGTTTAATGTGTTAGAGTTTGGACCATGAAATGGAGGGAATTTTTTTTGTCTCAATGTTTAATGTCATAGATCATGGACAATGCTATTGAAGGAATTATTTAATCATAGTTTAATGTCGTAGAGCTTAGTCCATTCTATTGGGTAATTTTTAACTCTTAGTTTAATTTCTTGGAGTTTGAAATTTAGGATTACAGATGGATGTTACTCATGGTTTAAGGTCTTATAGCTCAAACCTTAACATAAGGGCATTTTTTATGACAAATAGTTTAACATCGTAGAGCTTGGACCATGATATGAGGACATTTTCTCCTGAATCATAGTTTAACTTCATAGAGATTGGACCTCATCATTGAGACAAATTTTTTATTACACATTGATTAACTTCGTATTGCGTGGACCACAATATTGGAGATTTTTTTTGAGGAATCATATTTTAACATCATAGATCTTGGACCATGATATAGAGGTAATTTTTGTATGACTTACAGTTTTATATCATGGATATTGATCCTTGATATTCAAGGAATTATTTACTCATAGTTTAACATAGAAAAGCTTAGACCATGCTATGGGAGCAGTTTTAACTCAAAGTTTAAGGTCATAGAGTTTGGACCTTATCATTATGGTTGGGTTTTACTCATTGTTTTGGTATTAAAGCTCAAACCTAATCATGGGGGATTTTTTATGACCCATAGATTAACATCATAGATATTGGACAATGATATGGGGACATTTGATGATGACTCATAGTTTAATGTCACTGATTTTGGACAATAGCATTAATAATTTTTTGTATGACTCATAGTTTAAAGTCATAGAGCTTGGACCAGGATATTATATTACACGAAGTATTTATTCATGAACTTCGCATTTGTAGGAGGTGTGATGAGATGCTAGTCCATTGATATCAGGGAGTATGATCCATTGGAATTGACACTGGGTATGACATATGGTCCTTCCCACATTGGTTCAAGCTTCAACGGTTTTTTCTTAGTATCATCAGGTTTCTGAGAACTAACACCATTTCTCCTTTGAGGAATGATTGACGGCAATCCTTTTGGTTGAAGGCTCGTACATTCTAGTTTTGGTATATTTCCAAATGGTGTAGAGTATGTAGAATTTTCTCTTCTAGCATATCTAATACATCAAACCATCTCTTGGATTTCTTCTCTGTGGAATGTTGATCGCAAATGGACACATGATGTGATGGAACATGGATTTCTTTTGGCAACAACGCCTCTACTTTGTATTCTAATGAGTACATGGTTACCAGGGTGGCGGTGAAGATCATGGTCCGGTAAGCCCACAAATCATGGAGGAGCTTATATGGCCACAATTTATTATTAGCGTTGACCATATTTTGATGAATGTTGAATAGAGTCTTGCTGAAAACCTCCATTAGACTATTGTTCGCTGCATGGTAGTGGGATGACTGGTTGGCCTTGATTCCATATTCCTGGTATAGCAGGTCCAGCTCAGTAGAGTAGTAGTTGGTGTCGTTGTTTGTAAGTATTGTATGTGGGATACCAAATCTGGTAATGATATTGGCATGCAGAAAGCTGACGATGTCTTTGGTCCAGACATCCATAATGGTATGGATTCAGCCAATTTAGAAAATATGTATGTTTCCGTGAGTATTAACTTAAATTTCTAGGCTGTAGTGGGAGGATATGGTCCCACCATATCCATCCCGTAGGCGATGAATGGCCATGATTACTTAGCTGCATGATGAAACTCCAGGGGAGGTGTATAAAATTATCATGAACATAGAAAGAATGGAATTTTTTAATGAATATAGGGAAATCCTATATCATGGTGGGCCAATAATACCCAAGCCTACAGATTTGGTGAGAGTGCTTGGTTGCTGACTTGTGTGATCCACAAGCTCTATCATACACTTCATTCATTGCGAAAGAAGTCTCTTCTCTATCAATTCACCCGAGAAGGACTCCGTCAAGTCCACATTAGTAGAGAACCTTCTCTTGGTTTACACCATTATACAGGTTAAAATTGACTTTCCATCTTCATACCTTCTCCCTTTTAGCCCTAACTGGTGCGGGTTCCCTATTCTGAAGGTAATTTGTAATTGGTGTCATCAAACCAATGGTATGACTATATGGCTTAGTGATGGGACAAATTACACCAATTTACACTATATTGATCTGGATGAAGGGCAAGACCATCTGATGGTGAAAAATGCTAATGACTGTTTTATCTCGGTCTGGATTGACCAAGTCTGTGGCTTCATTTTCTAAAGTGTCAGCCTGATCATTCTGTGACTGGGGGACATATATCAGCGTTAGTTTTGATGGGAATTTTTCAATCAGTTCTTGAACATGGTTCATCATGGGAACCGATACTTCTTTCATGATAGCATTTTCACTGTTGGCCTATTTGATGACAATCTCTGAATCACCCTTTATTTTAAGGTTTATGTGTTGCACATGGAGTTCCAATTCCAGTCCTGCAATGAAGGAATGATATTCCACTTCATTCTTTGGACATCCTTCCAAAAGATGGAATGAGTATGTAAAGATGGCCTTTTCGGGGGACAAGATTACGACTCCCAGCCCCCCATTTGTTGAGATTGGGATCCTCCATCCATTTTCCCATCAGGATTCAGAAAGATCCATCAAAGTATATTTCTCACATCTGGGGGTTATCTTGGATGGAAAACACATCTTCTTTCTAGATTTTCAGCTTTCAACGATGTTGTTTCTTCTGTGGGGTGCTTGTCCAGGAAGTCTACTAACGACTAGCCTTTTATGCACTTATAGGGAAAGTACCATATGTAAAACGTTTGTAGGAAAACTGCCCATCGAGATAGGCACCCATTTAGCATGGGAAAATTGAGGATGTACTTGAGCAAGTTGCAGTGATAGACCAGATAGACAACATGGTTCTTCAGGTAATTCTTGAGCATTGTAACTACAAAGATTAGGGCTAGGCAGTTATTTTCAATCTTAGAATACCGAGTTTCAACATCGATCATTATATGACTAAGATATTAACAGTTTTTCTTACTGTCAACATCATTATTCAGCACGAGGAAGGTTCTTAATTACCGCTCTAAGGAAGTTACATGTAAAATTAGTGGTCTCCCCTCAACTGGCGGCATGAGCACCAGCATGCATAGGAGATATCTTTTGAGTTTTTAAAAAACAAATTGACAATCGTTATTCCATTTATAAGTAACTCTTTACTTCATGAGCTTGGTGAAAGATAAAAATTTACCTGCAAGGTTGGCTATGAAGTGTCGAATGTAGGCGAGGTGCCCCTAGAGACCTCTCAACTTTGAGAGGTTGTGAAGTGGTGAAATGCCAAGAATAGATTTTGTCTTTTCAAAGTAAAATTTTATGCCATAATGGCGTACGATGAAGCTGAGGAATCTTCTCGAGTAATTTCCACAGGTGCATTTCATGGGATTCTTCTATAAACTATGCTGTAACAATTTTTTGAAAAAAAATTCAATGTCAGCCAGGTGGTTTGAATGATGTTGTGACATAACCACCAGGTTGTCGACATAATAGTCAAAGATTTTTCCCAAAATGGGCTTGAAGATTCCATGCATAGCACACTGATATGTGTCACAGACATTCTGTATACCAAAGGACATCACATTATAGCAGAACACTTCCTAAGGGCCCCTAAAAGTGGTATCTTATTCATCTCCTTGGACTATACAAATTTTATAGTATCTAGAATAGTAGTCCATGATTGAGAGGGATTTGTATACGGCTATCGCATCGATCGACAATTCTGTGATTGGGATCGATATTTCATCTTTTGGTCAATTCCTATAAAGGTCCCTGAAGTCAATAAATATTTTAATATGCCCATTTTTCTTTTTTATAGGGACTATGTTCACCAACTATAATAGATATTGGACCCCAAAAATGAAGTTGGATTTTATCATCTTCTCAGCTTCAACATCTATTTTAAAAACATGTATTGGGTGGGTCTTTTTGGCTGCATGTTTATAGCCCCTATGATCTTATAGTAATCCCAGATGGTGCGTAGAAACCTTAGGATCGTGGCCTGGCATCTTTGTGGAATTATAGGAAAACACATCATGATCCTTCTTCAAGAAGGAGGTATATGCCTCTTATTCCATGAGTGGCATGGACATACTGATAATAGCGGGAAACAAGTTATTTTTATGCCAACATTTATCTCCTTATTCTCATCTATTGTGGTAGAGACACACTCTTCTAATGCAGGAGGGGAATTATTTATTTCTTCTTCCTCTTCTTCTTCTTATTCTTCTTCTTCATCTTCATCATCTTCCTCTTCTTATGTAGAATGGATTATTGAGATAGCATAGCCAATATTGGGGAGAAAATAACATTTTTCATTAGTGTGTGAGGAAATGGTTGTTTGATGTCCCAAGTATGGGTTGGGAGCATCATTGATAGGGCTTTTCCTGACAACATTGGATTCATCCTTCTCTTTTGCATCTTTGGACTTGGTGTTTGTAACAGAGACCAAGAAGACAACTGAGTCCTTGTCTAGAAATTTACATACGCATTCAACATGGTTTATGGGTAGTACGTACTCCTCCCCAAGAAGCTAAAAGTGATCAGTTGGAACCATGTAAAATCCATTCATAGCATTTATCCAATCAGTTTCGTCAGCTGAAAGATGTTTTTCATCCATCTCATAGAACCCCACATCAAACTAGTTTGATTCAAAAAATTCAAACATGGATTTATCGTTGTGAAATGTCCCACTTTTTACATTAATGAAATACATGATGCACTGATTGTTTGAGGATGAAAGTTCAGCATGTTGTTGTAGCAAAGGCCTTCCGAGAAGAATATTGAAGTGAGTACTTTGTCACACCACCATGAATTAAGAATCTTATATGAGATATCTAAGACATGTTTTCAGCTTGACTCACCCCAACAGTTTCTACTCACTTTTTATTGTAACCCAGTAGAGTTGTAGTGTAGTGTGCGAAGAGTTCTTAATCGTACCCCAGTCGGTGAAGTGTTCTCATCAGGAGGATGTTAACTCCTAAGCCATTGTCAATGAAGATCCATTATATATCATTTCTATTTATCTTGCCAGACCCATAATGGTTTGATGTTCCCATTCATGAAGGCGTATTTGTCTCTGACTCTGAAAGAGATGATGTGATGACATACTTCGGGACTAGTCTCTGTTCAGTAGACTACGACCACTACTAATTTAGCCTCAAAATCCTGGGGAAATAGTGAGGCTTCAATGAGTGCCTCCATAACATCTGCAGATAGACTCCACATGTCCATGATTGTCAGATTTGCTGGTATTGAAGCCAGATTATTTAAAATTCCATAGTTATTCTCTAAAGTTCATCACTTCTTGGGCCATGATTTCTCTTTCATAGACACATTATGTGTTTGAGATATGAAGGTGCATGGTTTGGCCTATGTAGTAGGGTTTGGAGGTGCTGGAGTCCTTTCCACGCTTAGCCAAACTGGTCTTCCTGAAAACATTGGGTGGTTTTATTCGTGTTATTCTCTTAATGGATAATCCAAGATTACTAGGCCTGGGCTTCTTCTGGAAGGGGTGAAAGAACATTCTAGTTATAGTTCTCTCGGCCGGAGGGTCTTTCTGTGAGTTTCTGTGATGTTAACATTTTGTCTTGTGGTGTGGACGAGATTTTGACTCCTGCCATGATCCTGCCTTTTAAAAAACCTTCAGCCTCTATGGCCTCATCCTCTGACTCACCCATGGGGTGTTGGGAATTCATGTTTGTGGCCATATTCTTCACCAAAGAAGAGGTCCAACATGTGAAAGACAATAATGGAGCCGATGATCAGTTCATTATTCGATACTATTTTTGTCAAGTTGTATTCTTCTGATGGTTCAATTTGGTGGGGTGGTTCCCACTATAACATTTTGTGGGACAGTGCCTGTTTTAACATGTCTGTTGGCATAAATTCTGAAAGCATCATCAATAAATTTTTATTTTGTGTCACCTTAACTTCCAGCCATTGATTTATTCCCTTCGGGCCATTATGGGACCGCAATGCCGAGGAGGATGGCTGTGTTGCATTAGGAGATTTTGGGGGCACATTTGGTTGTTTCAACTGTTCCTAGTGGATTCCAAGGACTTAGTTAACAGTATTCTAGGTCATGCAATTGTCAAAAAATTTCTCCTTCTTGTTGGTAAATGTATTTCACTTCTCTTCCTCTCTTGAGTCTGAGGTGGAAACACTAGCCACATGTGCTATTGGAAAACCCAACATGATTTTTCTAGAATCTGCTATATTTTGCATGAGATCCTGAAAAAAAATAATTCTTGGTTGGTGTGTCATAGTATCTGGTTATACGTTCATTAATTTGGACGTTCATTGAGACCCACTTCATCGGTCCGCTTTGGCTCTAGAATCCGGAGCAGATTGCAATTCATGGCGGCTATGAAGTAGCTACAGATATAGTCATCTCAGAACGAATTGATGTTATTTCTTTGTTCTTTGAACTTATTTCTTTTAGAAATCAATTGCTCATCTTGCTAAGGTGGGGTTGCTGTTGGCGTCCATGGGGTCCCACATGATTCGGTTGGGGCCTCACTGCTAGAGCTAATGTCGAGGGGGGGGGGGAATAAGTGTGACATAATATGCTTTGGATTTTATAGTTCATATCCCAAGGGCCGATGGAGCCACTCGGGATATAATATTTTTCCTTTGAAAGGAGTATTGTATCATTTGAGAAATGGGAGAGATGTCTCTAAATCCACTGGTGTAATCCACTATAATGAGCGGTGTTTGAAATTCATCCGGAATTTTATCGATTAACATGGTGAGCATCTCATCCTGGGGGAGTGGCTGGTGTGGGGAATATGTCAGGCCTTTAAATATGGAAATGAAGTCTAAAACTCCCTCATTCTCTCACATTTTTCAGTTCATGTAATCACTGACCATCATCTTGGGTAGCGTCGAATAGAACTGGAAGAGAATTTATCTCTAGATCTCCTCCGAGCCAATAATTTAATTAGATGGCATGCTAGTATACCATACAAAAGCTGATCCCTATAGGGTTCTTATGAAGCAGCTGAGTTTTATGGCTTCTTTGTCCTCTTGAGTTCCCATAATGGGGTCACATTAAGAGGAATAGTGCATTAAATACTATTTTAGGTATCCTAATCCATTTAATAATAGCAATACTGGGTTTACGATGTTTGGTGGTGGTGGAACATTTCTGACCTACTCGGGGTAGGGTTTGCGCTCTAGTTATATCAGAGCGCCCCTCCCTTACATGTCTTCTAGTCTAGCCATTAGGAGCTCAATAGTGTTCAAGACCCTTTGATTCATATCATTTTAGGATTGATCTTGGGATGGCATGGCATGGTCCATGATTTGGAATTCCAATGTAATTGGAATTTGGGGTGGATACCCTACCAGGGGCATCATTTGCAGGTTTACCGGGATATATTTTGGAATCCTTCCAAGAAGGGGGAGTTATTATGTCCTTCTAAATCTAGGATAAATAGTCCTCCGTGCATGGCTTCATTCAACAGGATAAGTACATGTGTAATTTTAACATCTTCTAGGAGCACCTACTGACGTTCTGTAGAGGGAACACATCCGGAGAGACAACTCCCTTGACACAACTCGATAGTAATTCGATTGATCTTGTTAATTTAATCCTATTTCTTGGAAAACCATTCCTAAAGGGTTAGGGAAAGACTCGAATGGGGGGAAGTGATCGGTTCATAGATGACTTTGGAATTATTTTTCTCCTTGTTGGAGTTTCACCGGGGAGGTAATGTGGGATTGACTGGGGGGTGCCCAGATTTAGCATCACCCTCTGGTTCTAGGTATGCACGCCACTAGGCTCAGTATGGAATGCATTTGGGATGGAACTATATTATTTTTATTCCTCTCCTACTATTTCATATCCTGTGAGATCCATGGGGTTGATATTTACCATGTTCACTAAGGCATTTGACATTGGGGGTGGTGAACCCTTTGTCAAATGGTAGGAATTCTTCCTACTCCCTTTATTGGACTTTCTCCATCCATTCTGTAGTATCCTATAGGTTTCATGACTAATATTGACCCGAATAGAGTGTGAGTCTAACTATATAATGCACCTCTGTCTCAAAGGGTGCAAACAATGAGAAGAGGAGGAATAGGAAACTCCTCTCTCCATCGTTCTTCCTAGATGGTGAATGATAGATGTCCATTGTGTGAGTATTTGAGGTAAAAATCCCCCTAGGCCTATGGGATGGGGTTGTTCCCATTCTCATGTCGATGTGATATGGCTGGATTTGATGGTATTATGAGGAAATTTTGATATTTAAATTCACCCAACCTTGTGGGTTGGGGATTTTCCCATATCACAGTGGTAGCCGCCACTATTACCACCGTTTTAATTTCATGTACTCCCGCCTGGGTGTAAGAAGAGTATCGAATTGGGTCTACACAAATTATATGATCTTTTGAAGATACGATCACTACTTGCTGGCTAGATTCCCTTAGGTAGAAAGCATGCTAGATGTTCCTAATCACATAGCTCAGATGTTTCTCGATGGGTTTATATATTTGGCCTAGACGCTTTTTAGACTTACTTCGGGCTGATTTTTTTGAGTATCCAATCTCTCCTGAGTAGGGTTTTCATTTGATTGTTGCCTTTGGGTGATGAAATTATAAGTTTTCATTTCCAATTGGGCCTACTGAACGACACATGGGTTGAATTGTAAAGCTCCATATTCTCACTGCCCCTGAATATGAACTCCAACTGGGGCATTTCAACCTAGGCGAAGCAATTTATGTAGTGCATGGAGGCAAGACAGTTCAATGAAATTCTTCTACCTTTTGGATTGTAGTTTCCTTACGGACATGAGGGATTCTATGTCTATTAGAAGGCAAGGTTCCTCTATTGTGGTGACAATATCAACATACCATTTTTTAGGGTATGAATTTTTCTTTTAGATTTTGAAGAGTCGTCCATATGTTTAGGCAAATTCCATGTGTTTATTCCCTCGACATTTTTCCTAGTATGTCCAAATAATATGTTAATGTAGGCCAATCCATAACTAGTATAGTATCCCTAGATAAATTTCTTCTCATATGAAATAGATCATGCAGTTTTTCTTCTAGAGGTTCCTCTACTTGATAATCCCAAATTGACTACTTCCAAATAATTTCCTTTAAAGAAACCGGGCTGGTGGGAGCCTTATCGATTTACAGACACCATGGGAGTGTCATAGAAGAATAGTGTGGCCATGGGCCATCCCCTAGTTTAGAAACAATATCCCTCATTATAGACATAGTTCCTGATGTGTCTGACTCCTTTCTATGTGACTCAGTATTGGAGGGATTTCTCATATTTTTTTCCGGTAAAGGGAGGACCTTCTTTCTAGGTTGAATTTTTATTGCGGGGAGGACCTTTACATTAGGGGTTGCGATGGCGAGGACTACCAATGCAACTTGATTCCCGACTATGGGAATTTTCCTAACAACGAATACTCTAAGGATTACTTTAGGGCGAGCTATAGTAAAGGGATGGCCTTATTTCTTCTTTAATTCATGGTAGGGGGGGCCTTCACAAAAACTTTCCTGATAGGGAAGGTCTTCGCATTGACTGTCACCATAGAGAGGACTACCATCATGACTTTATACCTGGCTATAGGAAGAATTTATGTAATGTACATATTGGAGAGGGACTTTAGGTTGTACTACACTGAGGGGGGGACCTTCTCGTTACTTGAAGTAACTATGGGGAGGACCTTCATAGCATCTCTCATTATAGGGAGGTCCTTCTCAATTAATGTCACCATAGAGAGGACTACGATGCTTACATGATGTCTGACTACCGGGATAAGCATATCTATAGCATATACCCTAAGGAGGACCATCAGGGTGGATGAAAGTAAGGTTAGGACCATCTATCTATCTGATATTCAGATTGAGGGGAGGGATACCCTGATGCTCATTAAGAGATAGTCTATTGTGGTCAATCATTCATGACCCATGGAGTGAGCCCTTATGGGTTCTATTTGGAGGACCTTTAGAGCTACTGGTAGAGAAATTGCGGGGAGGACCTTCGCAACTACTACTGCCACTTCCATAATTAGTTAATGGAATGACAGGGTCTTGAGACTTTGTTTGTATATAGTTGAGGGCATCAAGAACCCAAACTTCCATCCGATCATGATTATGTATGTGATTTTCTTTTTCTGGATTCCATTGGGGCTTTTCAGTTTTGGGAGCTCTCATTCCTGTAACCGGGGACATCTACTAGTGGTAATGGCCTTCATATATAGGTTCAAGTTTTTTTGGGGTCTCGTGATGGCTTCGAGATATGATGATGGGCATTTGGATTTTTGGAAGGTGTATATGCCTGCCCTAGAGAATTCACTACATTGGACCGACGTATCCTAATTGGAATTGGTATTTTTCCTGATCTAGTTGTCCATATGTCTAGGGATATATCCATAGACCCTTCTAAACTGGAGGAGGGATTCATAACTACTCCACCGTGACTAGATCATTTTGAGAATGAGTCGTTACATTCGAGGAAATCAGTCCCTGGGCCTGATTTCTCACCTTTTCTTCTGAGGCGATGATATCTTAGCATGTTTGGAGGATATGGTCTGGAATCGATGTCTAATCTTCCACCGTTCCCTGGATGTTATAAGATAAATCTTTGGCTGGAATGCGTATGAAGGGCCATTCCAATGTCGGAGCAAGAGTTTGTGCATGCTCCAGTCCTCCATTATTTTCTTGTAAATACTTGAAGTACACCAATGGTGGGACAGATGAATGATTTTGTCGCTATTTTTCTTCTCTTGTAGCCACTTTATTTGACTGGTGGACCTCATATTCATGAGTGGTGATTTAGAACCACTCACATACTGCTACATTTTTCTCATGGGCTTTTTATGCATCCGTAGGAATTAGGATCTAGTTGTATTTCATTTCCACCCTATTTGGATGGCGGGCTAGAAATGCATTGGCAGGTATTTCTTACTACGTATATCATGTTGCTTCCCTATTTAGATGGCAGGCTTGATGTGCATCAGTTGGGGATTATTCTTGCGTGTTGCTGAGTGCTTCCGTATTTTGATGGCAGGCTTATAGTGCATTGGTAGATAGATGCATCTACCTATATATTGTCACTCTATCTCTATGGAGAGACTGGTGAGGATTAGTAGGAATGTGCATATTCTCATTTTTTAGCACCCTATTTCTTTGATGGTCTTGGGTGGAGGGGGAAGAGTGAAATGTCTACATATTGAATGTCGAGTTTGTACAACAGAGATGCTCATATGGAATAAGGTAGATAACATTTTCTTGGTTATATATTTGCTGCACTTGGTGAGCAGCCCGAGGGGACAATGTCTCTTGTACTTTGGCTGGTGCCCTTGGCATAAGGTCATCCTTGGTGGGAGGCAGTCTGGTCATCTGGTATCGACTGCAATGCTCTCTGGTGGTGGATCATGAGTAGGACCACTATGTATTTGAGATGATGTTTTCAGTATTGACATCATCTTCCTCCCTAAGGTAAGTGAGGTACTCATTGTCACATTCTAGGGATAGGCTCCAGAAACAGTTTGAGACAACCACCGGGGCCACTTGGTGCTGGGGTTCTAGCAGTGACTGAATAGGTAACTAGACGACCTTCAATATCTAGAGGGCTTGTCACATGGCCTTCCACATTGAGAGAGTACCATTTACGTGGTACTCCTTGATCAGTATGTTGGATACCCAGTGTTGAAGATGCTGGGTAGGTGAGGAGGTCTTGCTCTTTGTTAGGGTCCTGTCCTCCTACAGGATTGCTGATGTGCGGGTCAACATGGGTCATTGGGGCTCCATTTGGATCAAATATCACTCTTTGGGAACCTGCAACATACATATATAACATACAGACAACATAACCTCAACAAAGTACCATAATTTTAAACATATATAGATTTTTCAATACATCTTCGCCCCATTCTCCTTTTATTTTTATGCGAGGGAAAGGGGCCTGAGTGGGGTGAGATCGCCACCTTGGTTAAGGATTCGTGTTAGGTTCACTATTTATTTTCCCACCTCTGAGGTGGAACATTTTTCATGTACCGGGGTGAACAAAATGGTGTAACATGCATTATCCTTCTGTCTTTTATCATTTGGGTAGAACTGCCTCCATGGTTAAGGATTCATGTCGGGTTCACCATTTTTGTTCTTCCTCTGATATGGCACGTTTTGCGCATACCTGGGTGAACATAATGGTCTGACATGCAATATTTATTTGGCTTTTATCATTGGGGTAGAACTGTCACCCTGGTTGAAGTTTCACACCGGGTTTACCATTTTTGTTCCACCTCCATGGTGGCGTGTTCTCGGGTAGTGCAGAAACAACAATTTACCATTCATTTGTTTTAACCCATTCAACATAATTATCATTTAAAGAAGGTTGAATCACCCCTACAGGAACTATTGGCCCCTACGGGTGATTGTGTAGGGGTCAAGAACTCATGAAATCTGACCTTATCAGATATAATTTCCTCATATGGTCTCTAACGGGTTTATTTGTGGAGCCAGTAATTCCCAATGGCCCTGGTATCCATGATTCATGGACCTTATTTAAAAATTTTGTCACTCATTAGATGATGATTTGTCGAACGACACTTAATTACTCCATTAGTCAAGAGGATGGGAGGTTAGGCTCACCACACCATTCTAAGGGAGGATTGTTTCCAATTTCTCGACCCTATTATAGATTTAATTCATGTTCATATGTTCATGAATCCTTCAGTCATTCCTAATGAGAGTGTCCATGTGCTACCCTTATATTGCATGATCATAATAGGCAAGCATATGGTTGGTGCTAAAGAGGAACCATAGCCATATAATAAGGAACTCTGGTGTTTATCGTCATCTATGGGGATGAAAGGTAACTTGATGTTGGGATGGGGCCCACATGGAGGGATTCTTATGTATCCTTGGGAGAGTAATTAGATCCCACATAGTTCGAATTTTATAGGTATTATGCATAGGAGGATCCCATTTAAGGGGACAAGATCGGGTGAACCCATTATGGATGGAAACCCTTTTGACCTCAAGCCTTCTGGTAGGTGTCCTATATATCCTGTTTTGATCAGTAATCAGAGTTCTCGTAGTTCAAAAGTGTGGGGTTTAGCATGCGAGCGTCCCATTTGAGAGAAATGACTAGGAGGACCCTTCATGGATGGTAACCATTTTGAGCTCTGGCCTTCTTGTAGGCATCCTACATATCATATTTTGACCTAGAATAAATGTTTTCATAATATAGATGTGTGCTGATGTTGTAATTCTTACAAAACTATAAGCCCACCAGAGTTGGGCCTAGTGTGATAAACAATATGATGTGAAATATTCGACAATGCACATGCCTCCTCCCCTTTTGGTGGGGGAGGGAGAGCTCGCAACGGAAGAGGCTGGGGAGACTGTGGGTGAGGGAACAGAGTGATGAGCCTTTCAATGTAAGATAGAATCAAAGGTAATGTGGCCTTAACCTAGATGATTGGGGGGTTACATAAGTTGGAGGGCCCTAGAGCACATTATGAGAAGTGGATAAGTTTTATTCTCACCAGGGGGGAGCGAACATAACCCCTTTGACTGATCATTGTCCTTCGATGAATGGAAAAGAAAGTGATATCCCTTAATACCGAGAACATGGAGGTCCATGTCATCATCAAATGGTTGGATTCTGGGTTAATGTGGGAATTCAAACTTACAGGAATTCCTGAATCCTGTATCTTTATAGGGATGACCTTCTTGACTCCACTTACTGTGGGTTTGTAGAGTCAATGGGTCACGCTGATGAACCACACGGTCTGATCGTATAGGTCCATCAGCCTTGGAGAAGGCTTTGGCATAGTGTCAGAGGACTAGTTAAGAGAGGGACCAGGAAGATAGGATGGTAATTTAGGGGTGTGGTTTGAACAAGAAATAACAATACCTAAAAACATCCCATTCTGCATACTGGTTTCTTATGCAGGATATGGGAGGCTCCTCATACCATAGTGTTATGTGGGCAGAGGTTCGATCCACGTACCAATGTTTTACTTGGGAATGTGCATGGGATACCATGTACAATATTGTTACGCATCCCATAATTCCATTATGGGTTCCATCCAAGTACTGAGGTGGCA
This sequence comes from Viscum album, assembly GCA_963277665.1. Lineage (NCBI taxonomy): Eukaryota > Viridiplantae > Streptophyta > Magnoliopsida > Santalales > Viscaceae > Viscum > Viscum album. The sequence continues at coordinate 633,754,603 of OY728155.1, read as the reverse complement.
CGCTACACCGGTCTCGGTCCACAGAGTGGCATGCTTTGAGGACCACATTTCTGATGGAGGGTCCGGGGGATTACAATTCGAAGGAAATTCATCCATGAAAAGTAATTATATAATAGTTAAATAGTTAGGTTAATGGTTCTATTATAATTACATAAATCCCCCTTTTATGGTTCGTGACCAGCTGTACCTGTGGAGGAAGTGGTTCGCGGTTTGTGCTTCGCCAATGAAACAAGACGAAAGCCAGAGTGCAACCGTTAAGTCTCCCCCAAACATTTTTCATCTGTACTTCCCTCTATTGATGTCCCGTATTCCTTTTTTTCTTCTTCTAATGTGATCCATTTGTAGATCATTGCAGTGATCATATATATTGGTCATGCAAGGCCATTTACGGATTCCAATTGAAGAAATATTATAACCCACGGAATACTTAGTCAACCATGGTTTTTGAAGGATTCGATTTGCGATAACAGTTCACGAAACCCTGCCCATTCACTTCGTCCATGAACTAATGTGTTTGCAGTGTCCTACGCAGAAAGGCACTACAACCACAACTCCTTCGGTTGACACAGTTTGCAGTCCTACGTTTTTTCTAGACATCGCTTCGTGGGCCATCAGTTCGCAGACTGTCTTGCATACTTGGTGGTTTGATATCCATTTTCTCTGCGTACCATTCCCACTGGGTATCCATTTTTTTCATAAAATACAAAATTTTATAGTATAAAAAAAATTATTTTCAGGCTATAAATTCACAATTTTTATATTTTCATAATCCTTATACCTAATCATCCACAAAAATAGGGGTAAATCATTTAACAACAATATATGATCTCAAAAAGATCTGTAAGAGATATAAAAAATAAAGGAAGAAACAAATAGCCCATGAATAATGATAAAAGATTCCATTCTTGAATTAAACTAGGAGTTTAAAAGAAACATTTTATTACCTAATAAATCAAAAAATATTCCCATGTAATTTAATAAAAAAATTTCTTAAGAAATTTTAATAGAAAAAATGAAACTCATAAATTTTCCTTTGAAATCATGAAAAATACCTGATTTTTTAAATATCTATAATTTTTACGATAATTTAGAAAAATATACATTCATTTTTTTTAAAAAGTAATATCGTCTCTTAAATTTTTTGAATACAAATATTTCTAAAAAATAATTAAAATAATATATCAATAATATAGGTAAGTTGATGAATAATTTTCTGATCACAATTATATATGGAATAACATACATTATTAAAAATGGAATAACCCTTACAGTTCACATGGAATAACCATCATCGATATATAGGGACTAACTGCCATAGCCAAACATGAAATATCCATCAAAGATATACTTGGAATAAACCTCACACACTACATCCAAACTTGAATCTTACCCAATGAATTTTAGGCCTATAATTGACCCTGTCATCCTTAGTTTATAAAAAAATCATCATTCAATATATACTATTCATAATAACCATAGTATAATAATTAAAGATAAATTCTTTTTGGATTTAATAATATCATTTTAACAAATAAAAATAAATTCTGGATATTTTTTTAGAGATTCCATTTTGAAAATCATTTCGAAAATAAATGAAAAATAGATTATGATAGGCTTTCAATTAAAAAATCAAGTAATTTTATAAATGAAATAATATATCAAATAATGGGTATAGTTTTGAAATATTAATTAGTTCCATATACATTAAAATATATTGTTTCTTTTTTTTGTTGTAAAGAATGTAAAAACATTACATCTAGAATACATAAAAAATCCATTTAAAATAACTATAGAAAATAAAAAAGTGACATAAATTTTCCTTTATAATTATTTTATGTCCACATAAATACATAAATAACATAATTTTGAATACATGGATGAAAAGTAGTATGAATGGAAATGTTAAAAGTGTATTTTTAAAAGATAATGTTTGACCTTGGGCCCAATATGTCAAGTTCATTCCATATCATCAAAAATATAAGCATATATTAATTATAAAAGTTTTTGGGATCTATTTTCAAATAATTTTTCTTTTTATTTTACTTTATATTAGGTTATTTGAAAGTATATAATCAATTAGTTTGACATAAATGTTTTGGTGATATTTGACTCATACGACCAGACATATTTGGATAGGTTGATTTTGGTCAAAGTGGTTATTGATCAATCATACCAAATAATAATAAGGATGTCATTATAATTTTTATAATTTTTTTAAAAAATGAATAATGAAATAGTGTTATGAAAAATTAAGTATGTTACAATCGCAGACCCTGTAAGTCGTAAGTATGTCTGAGTAACACTTCTATTTGACAAGAATTATTATTGAAAGAAGGTAATTATTATAAATTTATGAAAATATATATAATAATATTATAAAAATTATATAATTATTTAAAATAAATTATACATATCATTTTCTTGATGTGATTATGAATAATGAATAACATTACTTCGAGGAGATGGTAGTCCACATATTAGCAAGAATGACATTATAATTTTTCAACAAATTTAAATGTAAGAAAATAGGTATTATATTAAATTTATATTATTAAAAATACTTTTTAATATCATATATCTACTTTAAAAACATTATTATAAATAGTTGTGAGTAGTTCTGATGGAAAAATAATTACATTAGTCTGTGTAGTGGTAGTTCACCATACCAATGAATGTTGTGTTCCTTTAATATTTTTTGGAGGTTAGATATGGATAAAGGTTATTACATTAATATAATGACATATTAGTATTTTTTATATACTTATATTATTAAATTATAATTATTAATGAGGATTTTATGAATATGGTAGAAGAAGTAAAACCAAAATTCTCAATTAATAATAAGACCTTTTTTTAGACATCCACCTTTTCACTAATCATTATAACCACTATGATTGGTTTTATATCCAAAATAAATTCTTTAAAACTATTTTATGGATGTTATTAAGGTATTATTGTAGGTCCTAGAAAAAACAAAAAGTCTTTTTTATATGAAGAAAAGAAGAGAGATGGTTACCTTTTATATGTTACTACAGATGAACTCTTGAAATTTCATTAAATATCAAATTAATATAAATTAATTTTGATGTTCAAAAGGATCCAAATTTATAATATTTGAATTTTAGTTTTTGTATGAAATAAAATTATCTCATGAAACAATATTTTTAGATGTTTATAATATATATTCACCAACATATTTTTGTTTTAACGCCCCTTATAACCCCTTTCACACTTACTATGACAACATGTTTTTAAACTCACTGAGTGTTAACGATGTTACTATAAATGGAAAAATCTACTAAATGGATTTTATTAATTTAAAATAAATTATGAAAATAAATTAAATTATAAAATATCATTAAAATAAATTTCTAAACCATTCATTTACATTGGATTTAATACATCATGAAAATAATATTAATTAAAAATTACAAAAAATTATATATTTGTCCAAAAAATGTATGTATAATAGTAATTATTTCATATAATATTATTTTAAATATTTTTAATATCACATATTTTATTTTTTAATTAATTGAATAATTTTTGCGTCACCCTGGAAAAATATATTAATTTTGTTATATCATTCCAAAAAATTATAAAAAAATTTCCATGGTGAAATGTTTTGTAAAATTTTATTAGATCATTTAAAACTGAACATAACCTTCTTTATATCATGGTCAAAAAATTTGTGATAAATAAAAAAAGAATATCAATTTTGACTTTTATTTATATAAATTTATATTTGATTAAATTTTAGTGTCAAATTAAAAAGGGTATATATTGTAATTTGGGATAATTATGGATAGGATATACTCATATAATTAAATTAAGTCATGTTTTAGGGTCATTTTTTTATCCTTGTCATTTTATTTGTAAACCTGATTACCAGATTCAACTATTACCGTGGTAAATAATTAGTATAATTACTGTTTAAAATGTATGAAAATAAAAGATATCTATTTTAAATATTTGTAAGAACTGATTCCAAAAATATAATCAGTTTTTAATAATTCTATATATTTAAGTGATATAATTTAATTTAAAATTAACCCTATACAATATGATTAATACGTTTATTTATAGATAAATTACCTTTGAAGTGAAAAAATGTTTCAATACTAAATTGAAGAATAAAATTAATTAAATATACTACAATTGGATTATAAATAATAAAAAATAACTAATGATATTTTAAAACTAATTGATATAGAATTCAAATTCTTGAAAATATTAAAAGAAAATACATCTTTCAATAAAATTCGATAATTTCCATTATTCCTTGAAAAATAAATTATCACAAAAAATTATCAAAAATTCATCCTAAGATATTATTTACAAGATGATATAGAAAATTAATTCGATTTTTTAAGTTAAAATTCTATAATTATAATGTTAACATTTTTAGTAAAACCATATAATACATGGATACCCAATTTGGTTAAGAGTAATGTTTTTTCCTTTATGTTTAAAAACTATGTTGTTTTTTATAATTAATATAACTCTAAAAAATAATTTTATTTTTGAATAAAAATTAGATAATATAATTATTTATATTAAAATTTCTTATTTTTTAACAATCATCACCCCTTTTTAAAGTTACACCCTTATAATCTTATTCACTTATTATATAAGTGATGATAGTTTTACCTCAAATAATATTATTCTTCCCATGTTTCTTCTTTAACCATGTGGTTTATCTATAAAACCCTGACATGGTGAATTGACTTATTCCCCTATTATTTCTCTATATGTTCAAAAATATGAACATGATATTCCTCACAAGATAGGTCGTCTTCCAAATAAACTACTTTACATTGAAAAAACAAGAGATGAATCATGAAAATACTTTCATAATATAGAAACACGTAATACGTTTTGTGCCCAGAAGAATCATAGTGTCAGGGGAACAAAGTAGTAAAATAATATAGATTTATATTATTTATTATATGGTATAATTAACCACCCAAATTTGTTCCCTTTTTAAAAAAATCATAATACTTTTATATGGAGTCAACTTAAAAAATATAGTATCACCTAAATCGAAAGAATGTATTCTCCTCTAGTTATCTACAAAACGTATATTCTTACTCTAAAACATACTAATTTTTCTTATGATTTATTTTAACCTTTAAAACTATTTATTATACCATATTTCATCCCATAAACATTCTTTATCATACTTCATCCCAAAATACACTAGAGTATGTCATGATTTTATATATAACACCTTTATGAACAAATCCATATACCATAATGATAACTAATATTATAAGAAAACTATAATAATGATATATTTTGATCTAGAATTCCTTGGTAACCCATTGAACAATCATGAAGCATTTCCTCTCAGGATGGATTCATTCTCTAAGGCTATTTATTATAATGTGGATAAAAAGTAATAATGAAATTTACTTATGTACCCAGTGACTTCTGAAGTCCATTATAAAAATTAGATGTGAACATAGGATCACAATCAAATATAATTGATAGGGAAACTCCATCTATATAGAATATTTTTTAATATATAGTTGATATTGTTAATATAATTAAATTATATCTTGAATTTCATGAGAATGAACATATTTAATTAATAAATCAATAATAACCAAAATTGTATTATTACATCGGGATTTCATTGAAAATAACACCATGATAACTATTGTTATGTATTCATATATCAAAATAAACACTAAAAAATATTTAACCATACATTTTAGAAATTATTATCAAGCATTAACCTACAGACAAGTCAACAATTTGATGTTAATTTAAATAATACCTATTTTCTTACCATCTGACCATTAATACTCCAATATTTTCCTTAAAAATATTTTTGATTCTAGGATGAAAGAAAAACCGGGAACTGTGATATTCATTCAATAATTATATATTCAGCTAGGATTTACATGAGACACATAATATCTATCAAAATATAAATACAATTTTTTTTTCCAAATTAATTTTTTGAAATGTTCCATTATAAATATATTCAACCTTTTACTATAAATCAATATCCTACTTCAAAGATTTATTAATTATTTCTGACATAGATGATTATATTGAAACCTAAAACAGAACATGGTATGCTTCTTCATCCAATAAATATAGGAAAAAATATCTCAAATCATTAATGAATGTTTTGTGGTTCAAAATAATATGGTAATGGTATCATTATTTTTCTAAATCTAACTATTGACTAAATTGATTTATTTTGTTGGATGATAATGAATGATGATTTCATAGTACATTATCAATTCCATCCATCTCCTCTATCTCATATTCATATCCTTTTGAGTTAATATATACATAAAATAATTATTATTAGTATATATTTCACACTTTGATCTGTATAAGTTATGTATCTAAATTTTTATAGAAACCACTAAAGATCTATGTTCAAGGTCATTTCTACGATAATTTTTCTCATGTGGTTTTAAATAACAATAAAAATAAGTAATTAAAAGATAATTCATCATTAAAAGAACCATCAAACTCTCAAATAATCATCTATATAAATAACAAGTCCACTATTTCTAGATGTTCAGTACCAAACAGGTGAAATCATTAATCTTATTTTTAATTACTTCAAACAATCATTATATTCCATTGTTTTGATGAAGATAACCCCCTTTAATGTATATCTAAATAAAATTTTTTGGACTTTAACATTGATATAAAACTTTAGTTTTTCTGGGATCAACTATTATTCCATTTTAACAATTATGTGTATGAGGAATGAAAAATGTTATAACCAAAATAGAATTTTTTAATTTCTCTGTAAATTTTTTTTATATAAATTTATTTAAAATATTACATAGATATGTTCCATTATCCTCATTATTTTTTGAATAAAATCAATAATTTTTTAAATAACAACAATTAAATTATCTAAATACTCATGGATGTCTCAATTCATAAGATCCAAAAATATAGTTTTGCAATTTTTCATTCCAAATTTCATTAAAAAACCCATCATGTCTATATCTAGTCTGAATCAATGTTTTCAAAATTTATTATACCTTCCACTTCCGTTTATGGAAACCAATCCTTCTGGAAAACATTGAAAAATACTATGCTATATATAGCTAAAAAATACGCCGTCGATATAAGGGAACATATAATTATTCTTGAAAGTGATATTATTAAATTTTCTATAATAGATGAAAAACCTCATGGAAACATATTTGTTTTTAAGAAAAACAAATATTAGCACCCCTGAGTGAGTTATAGTAAGAATTAATATTTTTTAATAAAACCCTACAACTAATTTTAAAATTTTAAAATTTCTTAATTAGGACATTTATTAAAGAGTTTTTTAAACTTTTGCAACAACATGAACTATAATAAAAGAAAATTAACCTTTACAATTTTGAATAACACTAAAAAACTCTTCATAGAAAATATACTTGAATTTTATTACTATAGGGAAATCATTAATCTATAAAGATCAATTATTCCCATTAATATGTGAAATATATCATTATTTTCAATATTATAATTGTTTATCCTATTTTCAATTTGTTATAAATTGTATAGATTAATTCATGTTGAAAACCCAAATATTATTCTTAAAATTTAATTCTTTATCTCTACAATCAATCTTATAATGGTAAACATGGACCCAATATATACCCAAAACACAATAAACTACTAATACGGGATTGAGAAAAAGATTTATATGTAATTTCATTCCACATTAAATAATAGGAAGATCCGTATAATTTTATTTTTCCTTAATTGAACTGCTATGTGTTTATAACATAGGTTCGAGATTTATTTATCGAGGTGGAATTTAAATTTTACTAAAAACCTTCTAAAAAATTAAAAAATGTGTAGATTCAAAATCACGTAATAATTTAACATAATAGAAACAAATAAGAAATGTACCTATTTCCTCTATGTTGAATCTCCCAAAATCTGTTGAATTACAACACCATTTTTCTTATAGTATTTATTATTAAATGAATTCATGGCCTTCTTTGAGAACTCACACACATAATTAAACATCTAAAGATATTTAAGACACTTTATTATCTTATGGATGTAATTTTACTTACCACCACCAATATCATTTTCCTTATATTCCATATCTATTTTTCCCAAATTACCATATTATAAACACATCCAATATTTCCTAAGGAATTACAATAGAAATTTTTACACACTTAACGCAAAATAGAGTCTTTATTTTCAAAGATTCTTATATATTTAATGGATTCTTACCCGTTTCCCACCACTAGGACCCCCTTTTGGCCTGTTTTCATAGAACACATGATCATAAAAAATCCATTTCCAATTTCTTGGATCATCGATCAATATTCTAATAAATTTTAAATTATGTATATTCCAATTCCATTTTCTATAATATTGTTTAAATTGGTTTTAACAACAATAAGATAATTTTAATTATATTCCTAATCAATATTCTTCGAATTATCATATTATAAGAACATTGAATATTTCATAAGGAATTCCCTTGGGTTATTTTTTTAAACACTTATTAAAAATTAGAATCTTGTTTTTCATTGATACAGATTTCATTGAGGGATTCTTTCCTATTTTGCACCACCCAGACACTAATTTTCTCTTGATTTTATAGAACACCTGATCATCATAAAATTCCATTTCCACCTTCTTGGAATATCGATCAAGTTTCTTATAACATTTAAATTAATGAGATACCAATTCCTTTTGGAATTTTGGATTCAATACAGAATAAAATTGATTAATTATAATGTTAAGGTCTTGAATAAAATATGTTGTGTAGCTTTCTAGTTCGGTAATGTTTTCTTCAAACATGGACATATAATCATTCTTCTTCTCATTCAATTAAATGAATTTCATTTCCATAATAAGTCATATAGCCTTAGGGAAATCATTCTAAATAAAAAATTTCCATAAATTCAACCCATTATACACTATAAATATCTTATATTACTCAAGTATTCTTAACCATTGTCAACTATAAACCATTATAACCTTAACATAAAAAATATAATGATTTTCATTTGGATAACATAAACACCCGATGACATAAAATAAAATTTCAAGGTAATTAATCCACACCTAGGCATCCACTAGTTTTGTAGTTACCCTGAATGTTGGAGGGTGTTTCCTCATTAAATATTCCAATCTCAAAATATTCCTCTAATCTGGATCTAGTTTATCTTTAGCATAGACATCACCACGATTTACATCTTACATCAACTAATGCATTATATCAAGATAATACTTAGTTAATATTTTAACTATTCCATGTTTTTAATTTCGAAGGATACTTTCCTCTTGGTTCCTTCCTCATACATATTTAATATCTATTATAGTTGAAATTATTTTGAAAAATCATGGATTAGATGAATCAACATGGTAATATTAAAATTCTAAAACAGTGTGGACATAGATTAAAATCTTCTAAGGGTATCTTATTATGATATAGTATCCTATAAAATTAACCAAACCCTTTTTATAATAACAGAAATAAGGCCCCAAAACTAAAGAATAAATATTAAAGAATTATTAGTGAAGAATTATGTTTCTATCTTTACCAAAGATATTTTAGGTTTATAATATTAGAGAATTTGGTCTCCACTCTTAAAAAAGTAATTTATTCTTCACAAGGTTGAAACTCTTACATAGAATTTATTTTTATCAAAAAATCATTTAATATATAACAATTATTTTTTCATCACACAATTTAATAATTTTTATAATTACCCATTCAGTGTAACAAATAATTCTTAAACCCCTGATATTTTTTTAAATGCTGCATGAGAAAAAACGTCCTTGAAAAGTACACAAAAATTAAGGATGAATCTTTTAGTACACGAGTAATTCTAAATTTTTTACCTTTTTTCAAGTAAACATAATCTTCTAAATAACCATATTAGTTGACCACAAATCATCATCAAAACTAAAATAACTAAATAATCCAAATAAAATATAAAGGAAAAATAAATACCCTTATTTATTATTTGAAATAATGAAAAAATGTGATTTTTATTTCACAAAGAGACAATTTTTAATACAATAAGAAGTATATACATTAAATGTTTTTATAACATTAACTTATTTCATTCCATTCTTATATCCAAATATTTATTCAAATCTCATTGAAATCAGAGATAAATCATATTGGTAACATGATGAATCATTTTACAATCACTCTGAAACATGGAATAACCTTCAGGGTAAACTTGGAATAGATATTAGATTTATACTAGGAGAAACAAAAAAAATTTCACGTGAAATAACTATCACATGTATACATGGAATAACCCTCATTGTCAAATTCAAAACATAAATCATACCCATTGTGTTTGAGGGATATAACATATGCACTCATACTTGTATTATAAAGGAATTGACTACTATCATAAAGAATTTCCAAGAACTAAAAAATAATCATAATATATAGAAACTTTCAATTTTAAAATAATTCCTTACACCCATAAGAAAACATTTCAGGATATCGATATATGAATTCAATTTTAATACCCTTTTCAAAAATTTATAGATTATAGGGAAAGAGGGTTTTCCATTAATTAAATATTTAAAGATTATAATTAAATCAAAATATCATATAATATTTATGGATGTAGGAAAATTTTCTCTCTTTATATTCATTAAAATTGTACATTCCTATTTTTATTTTGAAAATAAATCCCAAACATTCCATATAAAATATTTAAAAAAAATCATTTTTAAAGACTTTCAATAATGTAAATAGAGGAGTAAAAGTTAATTAATAATTAATTTTTGTCTATATAAATATATCAATACAAAAATTAAGAATATATGGAATAAAAGGTGTTGGATAGAAAAATTTATAAAATTATTTTTAAATGAATGTCACTTAACTTGTGCCAAAATGGTCATGATCTTTCCCAATCATCTAGAATTATAAAGTTATGTTAATTAGTTACATTATTGAGATAATTTTTTAATTATATTATTCCTTTTATATCACTTATTTCTAGGTTATATAGAATGACTTATTAAGTTATGTTCAAATAAAATTTTTGGATGATATTCAGCTTATACATTCCAAACCGACTTCAGTAGATTGAATATGATAAAATATGTAATTAATAAATCATCTAAAAAATAATAATCATGACATAATTATAATTTTCATAAAAAAATTTCACAATTAAAAACATTAATTAATGATGGTTATGTAAAATTAACAATGTTATAATCATGTAAATGGTTGGACTTATGTATGCATGAGTAACATTTCCATTTTTCAATGATCATTATTTAAAAAAGATAAGTATTATTTTTATTCTATTAATATTTATAATCATAACAGAAATAAATGTTATTTATATAAATATATTTATTTATATAATCCATTTTATCTATTGCGAAAAATAGAATCACATTGTATTATGGAGGTGGTAGTACGCACGTAAACATGAATGATGTTATCATTTTGTAATGATTGAAATTGTAATAAAATTGGTGTCATATTATGTTTATAGTATTATAAATATGTCATGAATATCATATATATATATATATATATATATCAATTAAATATATTATTATATTCATAAATTATTGGTGTTGATGGAAAATAAATTACATCAGTCCACGAGGTGGTAGTCCACTGTAGACACGAACGATAAATTTCATTCTATTTTGATGGATGTTAGAAATGGATAAATATTATTAAATTAATATAATAAAACCTAAACTAACTTATATAATGATTCTAATATATCATCGTGGTTATAATATATTTTTAGGATAGTGAGTAAGAAATAAAACTAAAACACTCAGTTAAAAACTATACCTCTTATTCAGAAAACCACATTTGATTGACGTATTAAGACCTCAATTATTGGTATCATACAAAAAAATAATGCCACTAGAATTATCAGAGTGATTTTGGGTAGGGATATTGGTAGGTATTTGCTAAAAAAATTGACTTTTAAGTGTGATGAAATGATGAGAGTATGTTCCCTTTTATAAGAGAGGTGTGGGGTGCTCTTGGACTTTTTTAAAATGATAATTTAATATTAATTAATTTTCATTATCAAAGAGATATAATTTATATGTTTGTAATTTAAGTTGAGTATGAGTCAAAATAATATCATCCAATAAATTTTATAGAAGTTTACAATATTCTTTTACCATAATATTATCGTTATAACCCCCGATAACCATTTTTTACATTAACTGTGATAATAAGGTTTTCTACTCTTTAAGGATCTTATATTTACTAAAAATTAAAAAATTAGACACAACTAGACCATGGATGATATTCTCAAATAAATCGTAATCATATAGATTAGAATATAATTTTAGTCAATTTTAAACATATTGATAAAGTGTTATTTATTATAAAATACAAGTTATGTCATAATTTAATAACATAATGTAAAAAAATTATTAAAATAAAATCAATTAAAACATACTTAACTTGTTAAATATATCCATAAATTTATATATCAAAATAATTCTTTAAATTATATTACATTTAATATTCTTAATATCATTTATTTAGTTATTATATTCATTAAATACTTTTTACGTTAACATTTTTCAGTTTTTAAGATAACCATTTAATCTCCGAAAATTAGAAATAAATTACAGTGGCCAAAAATAAATTTTAAATGAAAATTTAGAACTAAAAATTAGATATATTTATTTATATGTAAAAATTTTAGAGATAATAAAACAATTAGAATCACTTTTTTTTATTTATATAACTTAATATAATTGTAAAATCATATCCAAATGGTAAAAGTTCGTATATTAAAAATTTTAATGATTATGCATGATATATAATATTAAGCGAAAATTAAGGAAAGTGTTAGGTATATTTTATAGTCCCGTTTATTTTATAATTAACAATAATTTACAAATTTACACTTTATGATTTTAAATAAAAAACCATGGTTAGTATTCAAAATATACCAAAAAATGAAATATTTACCAAATTATTACCCCTTTACTGTCAATATAAAATCTATTTTTTTAATTTCAATTCACCTATGTGACTGAATTTAATTTAAAATTATATCTTGAGAAATGTGTTCGAATTGTTTTTCCAAAAAAATTACTCTGAGGTACTAAATTGATTTATACTATAATGAAGTATAAAATTCATTAAATATATTATAATTTTAATTTTTTTAATAAAAAAACTAATAAAAATTTAAAACTAATATAAATAAAATTTTACTTTTTACATACATTAAATGAAAATATAGTTTTCAAATAATATTTTTATTTTTGACAATTCCTTGAAAATCAATTTTTTTTTAAAATTAAAATAAATTTGGACTAATATAAATTTTTCATGGTGATCACAAAAATTAAATCCATTTTTTAAAATTAAAATTATATAATTTTGAAGTCACACTTTTTAACAGTACCATATAATCGCTAAAAATACAATTTGGCTAAAAATAATGCCTTTTACCTTGTGAATGAACAATTACTGAATATGTTAAAATGAATATAACTATATAAAATATAATTAATTATTACTAAATATTCATGAGAGTGATTTATCATGAAATAAACTTATTTCTTACAGATATTGAATACTATGTACATAAAACAGATCATTTGAATTGCAAATCTTATGTTACACCATTATTGAAATTACATTCTTCATAGATGTTACTCAATAAAGTGTTCAGTTTGACGGTTTTATAAGATTATCACATTGATATGTGATAAGAATTACTATAAAATTTATTAAGATAAAAAACACTAAAAGTGCATAAATCATTATGCATGTCGTCTGGTATGTCATATATGGTATGATTATAAGGGAACTTATGTATGATATTGTTAAAATTCACAATAATTTTTAAGAATATAATATTTAACATTTAAAAACAAAGTATGTAGCTAATTTATAATTTATTGACATTGAATTTATAATCTCAATATGCGGAATGATAATTAACTATTCAACATATGACTTTAAGATACAATTAAAAAATGATCTTATTTGACTGTTATAAGTTGTGATGAAATGTTAAGATTATTGAGGGTGTAATTTCATATTGAGATATAAAATATTAGGATGAGGCATAAAATAATTTTTTGGATTTTTATGACACCCATTGTATACCACATATAGTTTCACCACTATCTCTTTAGTATACTCAATGTTCATGTTTCATATAGGAATTTTCTAATATCACTTGTTTTCAAGGAACCTATTAGGTAAAACTTCATAAATGGTTACATTTTTTTCATAATATATGTTTTATAGAAAAAAGGAGTGGTTGGGTATGTTACTTATCATCTTACCAATTGAGTATTAACTAAGAATGTATATTTCCACTCATATGATCCCTAAGAAATTTTAGTCATAGATTGAGACAAAATAAATAAGTTTTAAACAAATATAGATATAAAATGTGAAGTGATTCTCTTCCAGATGAGGGTAATGTGATTTTTATTTAATTTTATGAGAATAATATCATGTGATATATTCATTACCATAGTCTATTTATTCTATGAAATCTGAGAACATTTTAGTCGATATAGGGAAATTACATACTACTTTCCCTCATTTAACTTGTATTCTTCAAGAGATGGATCATATGATAATAAATTATTATAAATGATATTATTGGTTAATATATATATATATTTATATTCACATGTATGATAAAGATCATTATATATGCCTTTATTGAGTGAGAATCACTAATGAGTTCCTTAAGAATTGTGTTTGATTAAATTTGTGACATCAGAAATTTATATATTTTTTGTATTCTACAAAGCCCCATGATTTCAAACCTCATTTTAAAATTTCATGGTAATTAGGTATATAAAATAATTGATATACTATAAATGTGTTTATGAGTTAATAAAAAGAATGTCTTGATGGATATTCATTGTGTGTTTCGTATAATGTGATAAATAAGGAATTTGATGAATGATTTGTAAAAGATTATTTAGAATATAAAAAAGGAATTTTGGAAAGGGTTTAAAAATTAATTTTATATGATACAATAAAATGATAAATTAAGAAAAATCTATAACTCTTTAGTGCAATTGGGAGATTCATTGAGATATACCTAAAATTATATTTCTTTTGATATATAATTTTCTTCCATATATATATCATACTGTTTGATATATGAGAAACCATGTATATCATATTACATATTATGAACTATCATAATGATGGAATATTCTTATGTTGTTATAATTCACAGAACATCGTAATATATAATTTATTTAGGTTATAAGTTCGTGTTGTGAGTAAAATTGAATTACATTATTCACATAGCCACATTGAGATTAATATTTTCTTTTAAAAGTTATGTATTGAAATAATTAAATCATCAATATATGGTTATAATTTATTAAATGAAAATAATTTGTGATGAATCCCACATATATTTTTTGTGGATGAACAAAATTATAAAAACATTAAAATTGTATACAATTATTCGGATATTACATAACGTTTTAGAAAATGTCACAAAATTATTTTTATATCATGTAGCCTATATGAACTAGCCTTATCTATTGAGAGGGTGTTATATCATATTATTATTTCTCTTAGATGAATATCTATTCATTTAATTTAGTTTTATCTCATGGGATAATAGTGTTATTAACAACATTATCATGCAATCGCATTGAGAGACATGGGTTAAATGGTGTGAATAAATTTTACCGATTTTTTTAAATTTCCACTCATTATATTCAGAGATTTACATTAGTTAATATAAATTTACATTATTTTTATATAAAAACAAAAAACCAAATATTAAAGAGAAAGTATTGATGGATAAAAACATAAAATATTTACCATGTTCATCCCCGATATAGGTATGTATTTCCTTTTTATGTTTTGTATGAGTATGAGAAACTGATATCCACTAATAATATAGAGTATACATATGTGGGTAAGGTATCATTTTTAAGCCTAATTACACTTTTATAAAAATTCAATGAAATATAGGTCAGTTCTTCATAGTAGTTATCACCATATTACATTGTCCACTCTTAATAACATTTATAAACCTTGTAACACCCATAGTTTTTATGGACTTATTTTTCAAATAAATTAAATTTTCATTTATGTATTGAAATGAAATAATTCAGAAATTCATTATACATAGTACCAAATCAGCATAAAATACACATAACTTCGACTAAGAATACGTTACATGAAACACCAGCTTGGGTTACATTACATGGAACATCGACTTGGCATACATTACACCGAAAAATGATTCTTCTACAAAACATCATTTTATTATTATAATTTTTTATGTTAGATAATAAGAATGTAAATGATAAAATTTGTAGTATTAAAAGTAATAAATAAATTTCAAATATTTTTGATAATTGTTTATATAAATAAATCATATTGATAATGAAATATATGATTTTTGGTAATATCATTTCATGTTTAAACATAATGTTTTCTCAAATGAACTGGTATTAATGTCCTTCTATAAAAAATAATAAAATTAATTTTTAACAATTTTATAAATTTAATTTTATAAAATAAAAATAATTTATTAATTTTTAATTTGAAAATAATTTTAGCTATAATTTTTGGATTTTTCTGAGAGACATATTTTCTGGATGAATAGTGAAAAATATCAGATTTTAATTCAAAAATGAATTTTCATCTAATTTATTTACTAAGTAAAATAATATATTAATTTGTTTTAAAAGTGTAATTATATTATATTTTTATAAAAAAATTAATTTTGGTTAATTGGAACCAATTTCACATTGAAATTGGATATAATAAATTAGCAAATGTTTGATCTTTGTAAAATTAAAAACATACATTGTCGACCTAACTGCGTGATTAAGTTCAAATTAATTACTGCCAATTTTGTGATAATAATTTTGAAAATTGGATTCCATATATTTAATCAGAATAATTTTTAATTACTAATATACTGAAATTAGTTTTTGGAAAAAATTATTAGTGAAATGTCTAAAAAATAATTTCAATGATTAGGGTTAAATTAATCTTTGCTAAGGACTAAAAATTACATTTAAGACCTAAAAATACGTATAAAATTTATACAAAACCCATTTTATGGAAATTATTCTTCCACAAAACAATTTTTATTATTTTTTATTTTTATGAGTTATTTAGGCAAAATGGTTTGGACCCCTAACTTGTTTTCAAAAATACCAATTGTGTAATTTCCCTTTCCAATAAAAGGACACCACCTCTCCCTCATCATCACACCACTAAAACCAATTATGTTCAGCCAATATCATCCCAATACACTTTTTAACATCCTTAACTTCCTCATAAGATCCTGTCATGGAAATAAATCTATCCAATGTAGCCTTTTGGCATGAACCAAAAGGATTTACTTGATTAAGAGGTAACATCTTCTCTCAACCTCCTTTCTTTTATTTTCATCCTCCACCCACTCCAAATATCTTTATTGCATGATTGAATAAAATATATTATATTAAATATTCTAGTAATTGTTTAAGTTATGGGTTCAATCTACACATACACAGACCACCATCAAATGTTTAACAAACATAATGTTTACAAGTAGGATGTACTACTGCCTCACTAAAGGATGATTTTTCGTTTTTTCTTTTACTACCTCTCATGGTGGAAATTATAATGGAAACCATGTTTATATATTTTATATATTATAGTTTTTATTTATTTAATCTTTCTATTTATTTTTATCACAAATATATTTCTTACTATACATTTGGTGTACATATGATAATTTTGATTGAGGATGTTTGGACTACCGCCCCCTCAAAGTGATGTATTTTGTTCACACACTACATGGATTGTATTAAATACGGGTTTGATGAAAATATATTAAATAAAATAAATTATAATCCTAATATAATGATATTATATACATTTATTCATATATTTTATTTTCTTTTTTTCTTTCAAAATGAAGATAAAAACATAAACAACATTCATGTGTACGTAAGGCTTACCATCTCCTTGAATATTATATTGCATTTTATAATTATATAATCTAGATATTATTATTATATCCATATAATGAATTTATGTTATATTTATGGTCATGGTTTACATTATAAAATCAGGATATAAGTATAAGGAAAAAACATGTAACAATGTAAGACACTTAAAAAGAACAAAGAGAATATTATCTGAAGTGAAGTAATAATATATGGAAGCTAACATGTGTTTAATATAAATACATGATAAAATAATATATTGTAATAGATATAATAATATGGTTCTATAAAATAATTATAATAAATTTATATTTATTATATAGGTGTTTTGAATGAATACAATGAGAGTGGAGACACAAGGTATAGAGATTTCATCACAGTTGTTATTTCAATGAGAAACATGATTTATTCACCAGCCATTAATTTTTCATAGTTTATATACATTCAATGAATGTATTATATCTCTATTATAATTAAATTTAGGGATATTCACATATCCATTTTATTATTTCACTTTCATGGATTTATGTTTCAATAGTTACCAAATCGGTAAAATAGTTTTGTCTCAATTTTCTTTCTTTGAGACTCCTGTTTTGTTATGCACCTAAATACTTTTTGAGGTGTATATATTTTTATTTTACATGTTATATCATTAATATAATTATCTTCATGTCATGTTAATAATTATTTAATTTCATTTTCTTTAATGAAGACTATGATCCCAAGTTACTAAGTTATAAGATATTTTTTAAACAATCTCATCACATTTCAAGATTATTTATGTTTATGACTCCATTGAAGAATATTTTTAATCTATATCTCTATAATAGTAATTATTTTAGTTCCCCTATATAAATTCATGATATATCCATGTATTATTATAATTTATCATCTTTTTTGTACTTAAGAAAATATTTTTATGTAAAATTTGACCGTCCCTCTCCCTGGTCGGAAATATATTGTATTCAAAGGCCATGTTTTCAGTAATGTTTATAAAAAATATTTTCAACAGTTTATTGAATCCTATTCAAAATGAAAAATGATTTAAAAATATGTTTAATGGTTTTAAATTTATCATTTATAATTTTTCAAATCTATTGTCTATTGAATTTGTCTTTAAAAAGGTTTTATATTTTAAAAATGTCTTTCAATTTATAAAGGATATTTTCCTCAAGAAATTTTTTTAAAAGATATTTTAAAATTATTTTCCATATAATATAACATATTCTGATATTAATCATTCCATTTTGGGAAAATTATTCAATGTTTCCATTCATATTTGTTCTGTGAATGGATTATGTTTTCATGGATTGATGTTTATGAAACCTGTTTTTATTTAATATGTTATTTGGTTTTTAAACGCGTTTCACTTTAACAGGTAATTATTTGGAGGTATTTATTATGAAACCTATATTTTTTCATAGGTTGCGATATTATTACATGTTTATAACATTGATTTAATTTCATGGGTTTTGATATATAAATTTATGATCTTGTGTCCCATGTATGTATGATTTCACTATGAGATTGGTGGGACCTATATCTCCCACAAATGAATTGGGTAAAGATTTGTATCTCGTGAGAGAAAATATAATTGTCTAGGAAATGAGACTTGACTTATATTATGGCCATGGTAGTGAATCATGACTACCATGATGGTATGAGGAGTGATCTCATGCTACTAATTTGGCCATGCGAGTGATCCATGACTACCTTGATAGTATGGAGATCAAACCCACACTACCAGGATTGACTTAATAGTGATGGATTGGATACTATGGAAATCATATTATATAATTATGTGTCCTCAATAACTCATATTTTATTCCTATGATCTATTTTCATGGATAATATTCTTTATTTTATTGTCATTCATTTATTAGGAACTTCCACGCTTTATACCATGATTCGTGTATATGATCTTTAATATGTAGGGTATTATATTATATTTCCAGGATCATGTTCGCATACCCTTATACTCATTATTATTCTTACATATCTCCCTTTTTTACCGTTAATATGAATTTTAGTTTACCCATTTTTATGTTTCGTTCCCCATGTTATAAAGATATGTATTATTTTTTATGTGTCTAAGAAGGTTGCTAATCAAGAAGAATCCAGGGAAAGATAATGTTTCCCACTTATGTATCATTGTTTATGTTTCCATGTTTCCAAAGGAACTATAATAGTACTGTCATTGGGAATATATTTTTATAATAATTTATGTCTTCTATAAATGTTATGTAATGTTAATGTATGAAAAGATATGGTCTCTATAGTTGGTATCAGAGAAAATATTTAGTTCACCATTGGAATCTAGAATGTGAAAACCATTGTGAGAACACTATAGACATGTGTAGTGATATGTATAAGGGTAACGAAAATTATCAAAAAATATCATGGAATTTTGGTAAAGGATATAGTTAGTAGTTTCCTAGAATATGTATTTTCTTTATACCAAAAGTGCATGTGTCTTTGGAACAAATGTAACTTGGGGGAAAACATCTGAGAAGATATTCTAGGCCTTATTATTGGTAATCAGGTAAATAATAATGGGCCTTACTGCACACCTAGTTTTACAACATCGTGGGATATGATTTGGAAATTCACAAACTCATCATGAACTATAATGAAGAATTTAGATAGATTATAGATATGAATAACTTAGGATAAAACTATGGTATCATATATTAAGTATGGTGTCATGATTTTTAAATACTATAAGTGACTTTTAATGATTACGTGGTTCCTACCAGTGATAAATATTTATCAATTTATGATGTTGGGTTTTAGTCAATGGATGAAACCTAAAGGAACCATTTAATGGTGGTTTAGATGGACAACTAAACAATTATCCTACTATGAAACCGAATGTTATGGGAATTGGAATGAAAAATATCACTATTATTCTCACAAATATTTCTCAAGATATGAATTAAATTGGACTTCAAAATGATCGAAGGATGGAATAATAAATTGTCTAGTCTTTAAAGAGGTAATGTCTACCTTCATTCATAGGGTTATCTAACCCACTTGTTGTTGAACAATGAATAAATACTACAAAAAATATAATATATGTTCCCATAGTTTGGAGCATGAGAAAGTAAATCTATTTGTCTCTATATTATAAGGTAAAGAGGACCATTGGTGGACCATAATCAAGAATTTGTAGTATAAATATGAGATTGAAACCATGTATTAGGATGAGTCAAAGAACATATTTTTTTAATAAGTAATTTCTTCATATTCTCATTACCCAGACAAAGAAAGAGTTCCATGAGTTAAAGAAATGTGATGATGAATATGTTGGTCCCTACGAGAATAATTTCATGATAGGTTCGAGGTATACATCATGAATTCCCATCCATACCAAAAGTAATGCTTATACGCTCTTCAGTTGTTTAATTCCATGTCTCGGAATGAACTTAGACATAAGATATTTATTGTATCATTGAATTGATTTTACATTTTTCAATCCAGGATTAAATTGAGTATTGAGTCTTGATTCCATCTCATAGTTTTGAATATTAGTTTAATATAGTGTTTAATGTAAAATCTAAAAACCATGAAGAGAAGAAGATGAGCTTCTTTTTATTCTCAAAGTGTTAGAAGAATCATAGTGGAAATTGTCTTATTATAACTATTAAATGTTTTATGTGTCATAGAAAAGGTGATCAAGAATATCATTTTCAATGTGATTATAAGAAGTCAGCTGACATTGTGAATGGAAAAAAGTGGCAAAAAATGGACCTCCCATGATTCAGTGATATACATTTATGAATAATGGGAATTATGCTAACAACTGTCCAAATGCAAGGTCTGGTGATGATGATCAATATCATCAACTTATTAATTTGAGGTACAATGGTAAATCTCATTAAATATCTATTTTCGATGGGCGGTATGATAAGAACGTGATAATAGGTACACATACCATCCAATATAGAATTCTAATGTCATATTTGATTATACATTTACCCATTATTTCATATCTAAAAAGTTCTATAATGCTGTTAAGAATCAACAAAAATAATTAGTTTGAAATTAGTATAGAAAACCCATATTAGTATGATGATTTCATCTCATGTCTATGATTCCTATCTGATTGATTTTTGTGGGAATGTGCTTCCTGAAAATTATTTAACTCTTCCATTAGATTAATTGGATGTCATCTTAGGAATAGATTGGATTTCAATGCATGAATCCCATAAAAATTTTCATGTAAGGGATATTATATTTGATATTTCAAACCATCATATGTCTATCCATCAATGTGATGATAATTATGAACTTATTTGTGGATATTACATCTAGTGTATGTGTCATTATTCCCATTTAAAATACAGTTTTCTCACAAATGGTTGGGGGTAATGTCGACATCGATGATATTCCTATTGTTCAGGATTTTGTGGATGTATTTCTTTATGATTTTTCCAATCTTCCACCAAACTGTGAAGTTGAGTTCTTAATTGAACTTATACTTAGTTCCACACAAATTTCCATTACTCCTTATATAATGGCTTGGATTGAGTAACATGAATTGAGGAAAAAACACCAAGAAAACATTTTTAAGGGATTCATTCATCAAAGTGTGTCACATGGGGATACACCTGTAATTTTTTGAAAATGGATTATTGATCAATGCGACTTTCCAATGACTGTAGGGAGTTTAACAAGATAATAATCAATAAGAAGTATCCTCTTCCCCGTATTGATGACTTGTTTGATCAACTATGTCGAGCTCAATACTTTTCCATGAATGAACTTTATTATGGATATCATCAATTGCATGTCAACAAAGAGGATATATTGAATATATAATTTCCTACAATTTATGGATAAAATAAATATATAGTGATGCATTTTTTACTTACTAATTCCGATGATATCTTAAGGGATTTAATGATTGATGTATTTACAGATTAACTCAATCAGTTTTTGGTAGTCTTTATAGCTGATATTAATATCTCTTCAATGAAAATGTATGTAAATGAGGATCACATAAAATTTCTACAAAATGCCCTAAGAATGGAGAAGATATATATAATTTAAAAAGAAATAATTTTGGCTTTAAAAGGATTCATTTCCAGGTCACATAATCTCAAGATATGGAATTGGAGTAGATCTATAAATGATGGAGGTGATTTAATGATAACCTTGACCAACCATAATTACTGATATATGTATCATATTACCAAAGGGTTATAGAGAATGTCTCATGAATATATAATATTATTACCATGTTATCTAAAAAAGGGCATGATGTTCAACTAGATAAATGAATGTGAGGAACATTTAATGGAATTGGAGAGAAGTTTAGTCAGTGCACCTGTGCTTACGTTAATCTATTGTGGTGAATGGTTTGTAATATTTAGTGATGCATCCAAGAAGGAATAAAGATGTGTTCTTATGTAGAATATGATGATTTTTTCTTATTCCTCATGATAGTTGAAGATTCAGGATAAAAATTACCCAACTCATGATTTAGATTTATATGTGTTAATTATTTCATTAATAATATTGATGGATTATATTTATCGATAATATTGTGATATATATACTGATCATAAATGTATGAAATATATATTCCAACAGATAGAGTAGAACATGAACCAAATAACATGGTTATATTTCATAAATGATTATGACAGCTTAATAGATTATCTCATTTGGAAAGCGAACAAGGAGGATAATTCATTGTGTCAGAAGGATCAATCCAGGTTATCCCTGATAAATATCACAAATGATCCAATATTTATGGATATGAAAACGATGGTTCTAAAATTCTTAATGGAAAGGTAAAATCATATCCCTCTCAAATGAATGTTCAAACCTCTACCATAGAAAATATTGAGGAGGCACTAGAAAAAAATGATGATATAAAAATGAATGTTAGAAATGGTCATTAATTTAACCTTGATTAGGAAGGAATGGTAAGGTTCACGATCCATGTATGTGTTCCTTCTATACCAGATTTGAGTAAGGAGCAATTAGTTCTCTATTTATAACGAAAGTATTAGTATGTATTAGGATATGAATTAATACTTCTAGTGGGAAGGCACAAAGAGAGATATCATATAGTTTGTATAATAGTTCTTGGTATTCTAACAAGAAAATGTTGGAGGAGAAAATTTAATAGCGACATTTCATCTAGTAACCACAGCAGAATAGAAATGAGAGAACATAAATATGGTTTTTTTTGGACAACCCAAACCCTCTAAAGGGATTACTATTATATGAGTGGTATTCGATCGCCAGACTAAGTCATGACACCTCATCACTATTAGATAATAATTTCTTCTATATCATCTTTATGAGATATACATAAAGGATTTGACAAGGTTTCATGTAGTAACACATTGTATTATTTCAAAATGGGATCTGAGGATTACCTCAATGTTCATGAGAAGTCTTTATCAAGAACGTGATACATAATTGAGAATCATCACTTTTTTTCATCCTTAGAGTTATGGTCAAATTAAAAGTGAAATTTAAATCCTAGAGGATATTTTGAGATCTTCTTCTATGGATTTCAATGGTGGGTGGGACCAACACCATCCTCTAGTTTAGTTTTATTATAAGAAAATCATTCAATGAATAATTTAGGTGAAAAATTATCAAACAATTTATTTGAAGAACTGTAGGGCTCCAATGTGTTGGGTTGAAGTTGGCTAAATAAATCTACTGGGACCTGATATTGCCAAAGAAATAGTCGAGAAGGTTAAAACCATTTAGATACATATGAAAGAAGCTGAGAGTCAGTAGAAAAGTTACATTGATAACCATCAACGTGATCTAGAATTTGAAGTTAGTGAAATAATGATTCTATGAATATCACCTTAAGAGATGGTTTTGAGATTTGAGATGAAACAGAACCTAATCCCTATGTATATTATTCCATTTTTGATTCATAATTGTATCTGAATGGTTGTAAGTTACTTGGAACTTCCTCAAAATATATCTCATGTCTATGATATGTCACATGTATCGCACATAAATAAGTACATATCTAACCCTTTATATATACTGAACTTAGAGGTCATTGAACTGGAGAAGGACCTTTTTTATGAGAACAAACTTGTTAAAATAATGGATCATGCAGAGAAATTTTTACGAAATTTTAAAACTCACCTAGTCAAAGTTTTTTAGAGAAATAAACACTTCTAAGAAGCTATGTAGGAACTTGAAGATATTATTAATCAAAATTATTCTCATTTCATTTACCCGAGTGATGAATTATGATGGAGAAATTCATTTTATTGGGGTAGAATGTAACACCCGTAATTTTTGTGGATGTTATTTTGATATAAATTGAATTTACATTTACATATTATAATGAACTAATTCAAACATTCCATTTAAGAATCACTAAATTAGAGTGCGATATTTGGAAAATATACTCAGTATATGTTACACCCAATACTGACTTGGTGTATGTTACACACAACCTCAACATGAAGTATGTTACACGCAACACCAATGTTTATACGAAAAATCATTTTATTAGTATAATTATTTGAATTAGATAATTAATACCTAATGGTTAAACATAGTATTATGAATAGTAACAACTAATTTTCAAATTTTGTTTTAAAAATTATTTATAAAAATAAAACATATTCATAAAAAAATATATGATTTTGGGTAATGTCATTTTATGTTCAAAAATTCTACTTTCTCGAATGAACTACATTCAATGTTCGTCTATGAAAAATAATAAAATTAATTTTAAAAATAATTATAAATTGAATTTTTTAAATTTTTAATAACAAAATTTTCTTACGGATCATTTTGGGAAATTTTCTGAGAAAATTCATTTTTAGATGAATAATGAAAAATACCATATTTTAATAGAAAACTGCTTTTTCATACATTTTATTTATAAGGTAAAATAATAATTTAATTTTTTTTAAAAGTTTAATTATATTTTAATTTTTATAAATTAATACAATTTAGTTAATTATAACCGATTCCACATTAAGATTGGATATAGAAACATATAAATATTTCGATCATATTTACTTTACAAACATACATTGTTGACCCATCTTTGAGATTAATTTTGAATTAATATTTTACACCTATATGATTGTAATTTTAAAAAGTGATTCCATATTTTCAGTCAGCATATTATTAATTACTAATAAGGTGACATATATTAACACCAAATATATTATTGAAAGTGATTAAAATTAATTACAATGATTAAGGTTAGAATAAACTAAACTAATAAATAAACCTTGAATTTGAGACACAAATAAACTTAAAAACTTGTAACACACCCTTTTTTAGAAATTATTTTTCCTTAAAAACGTCCATTATTGAGTTTTTTTATTTTTTAATGGCTTTATTTTGGTAAAAATGTTGGTACACTTTACTTGTTTTCAAAAATACGAAGTGAGTCGTTCCCTTCCCTATAAAATGCCACCAACTCTCATACTTCTCCAAACCTATCAAACCACTTAGGTTCAGCTAATAATAGCTCGAAAAACTTACCAATATCCATTACATCAGCATATAAGCATACCCTTGGGAATAAAGCTATCAATGGAAGAATTTTGGCACAAACCAAAAGTATTAACCCGATTAAGAGGTAATGTCTTCTCTAATGATATTTTATTTTATTTTTATTCTCTAATCGTCCAATATATTTATTAAATAATTATATAAAAAAAATATCTTAAATGTACTATTATTATATTATCCTATGGGTTCATCATACACTTACACACACCACCATCTAATGGGTAATGAACATACTATTTATGTGTACAGAGAACTACTGCCTCACTAAACGATGATTGTTCATTTTTCATTACCACCTCTAATTGTGTAAATTATTATGTAAACTATGTTTATATATTTTATAAAATTTATTTATTACTTATTTAATATTTATTATTTCTTTTACAACATATATTTTTTTACTTTCCATTTCGTGTAAGTATGATAATTTTATTAGAGGAATTGTAGACTACCACCCCTCAATGTGATGTGTTTCATTGATAAAATAAATGTAATGTATTAAAGATGGGATAGGTTAAATTATATGATATATATATAATTATAATTCTGCTTTACTGATATTATATATACATATATATACATGTGGTCCATTTTCTTTCTTTCTTTCAATAAGACAATAAAAACGGAAACAACGTTCATGCACACGTATGACTTAATGTCTCCATGAATGTTGTATTACATTTCCCAATAAAATATCCCATTTGTTATTTTAATGAACATATAAATAATGAAAATTCTATTTATTTCATGGTTTATATTCTAGAATAATTATATAAATATAAGGACCAAACGTATAACAAATTTAGACACTTGCCAAAAACCAAGCGAATATTATCTGAAGTGAAACCTTAACATAGTATGGTTAAAAAGAATATAATATAAAGATTTGATCAAACCATATATGGTGTGTGATATAAAAATATATTTATTTAAAATATGTATAATAAATTTATATTTATTATATAGGTGGTTTGAATGCGTATGATGAGAGAAAAGACACAAGGTTAGGGGATTTCATCTCACTTTTTATTACCATAAGATACATGATTTATTCACAACCCAATAAATTTATATAGTTTATAAACATACCATGATTGTATTATATCAATATTATACATAAATTTATGGGAATTCAAATATCCCTTTTATTATCTTTCTTTCATGGAGTTTATGTTTCCAAAGTTAAAAAATCGGAATAATTATTTTGCCTCAATTTTTCATCTTTGAGACTAATGTTTTGTTATGAATTTTTTTAGGTGTATATACTTAATTTTTAAATGTTTTACCATGAATGCACATAATTTAAAGATATTATATGATTAATTTTATTTTATTTTCTTACATGGAAAATATGATACAATGATACCGTGTGATAAGAGCTGATTGAAACAATCTGATCTATTTTTAGGATTTTTTTATTCTTCAATTAATGAAATAGTATATCTCAAATCAAACTATTACTCCTAAGTTTCATTCTCATATATCAATACAAGATATATCTATATAATATTACCATTTTTTAACTCTTTGGTACTTATGAAAATGTTTTTATGTAAAATCTGACCATCCCTCTCTGAAGTGGGAAATATACTATTTTTTTAAAAACATGTTTACAAAAAAAATTCTGAAGATATTTGATGAGAATTTTCAAGAAAGAGGATCAAAATAAGTTTTATGGTTTTCAATTTTTTTATATTTATTCATTGAATTTTTCAAAGTAAAATTTTTTCAAATTTTTTTTAAATGTGTTTTAATTTATGAAAGGATTTTTTTCCTCAATAAATGTTTTTAAAGGATCATTCAAAATTATTTACAATATAAGGGAATATATGTTGGTGTTAGTAGTGCCTTTTGGTAAAATTATTCTATGTTTCCATTGATATTATTTCTATGAATGTATTACGTTTTGATCACATGATGTTTATAAAACCTTTTTCTGTTTTATGGGTTATATGTTTCTAAACCCCATTTATCTTTAATGGGTTATTCATTTGATGAAATGATTATGAAACTTGTATTTTTTTCAAAGGTTATGATATTATTATGTGTTTATAATATACATTTCATTTCATGGGTTATTTTATTTTTATTTATAATCTTATAAAAAGTGTATGAATTCACTATAATTTTGGTGGGATGTATATATCCCTCTAAGGTTTTGGGTAAATATTTATATATTAGGAGATTAACTAAGATAGTCTTGGGAATAATCCTTGACTACTAAGATGGAAAAGGAAGTGAACCATGACTACCAATATGGTACGAAGAGTGAACTGATACTACTAAATTGGCCATGAGATTGAACCATGACTACCTATATGCTATGGAGAGTAAACCCATTTTACAAAGATGGTATTGGTAGCGATTCATTGGATACTAAAGAAGGAATTTTATATGATTATATGACTTAAAAAATTCCATTTTTAATTCCTATGTTATTATTCCATGGTTTATGTTCTTTATTTTCTAATGATTTATGTCATAAGAACTTCTAATCTTTATTAGATGATTCATATGTTGGATATTTGATATGCATGGTATGATATTTTGTTTTAATGATCATGTTATAATTCCCTAATACACATTATTTTTCATACATATCTCTTTTTTTTAACCTTGCTGAGCATTTTACCTCACCGATTTTTATCAATAATTTCCTATTTTATGAAGATATGTATTATGAATGACGGTTCTAAGACAAATTATTGCAATGAAGAACCTTGTGGTAGATTATGTAGCTCACTTATTTTTCCGTGTTTATGTTTCCATGCTTCCAAAGGCACTATATTAGTATCATATTTTGTTTTTTCTTGTATATTTCTTTTAGTATTTAGGAAATGTAATGTAATATTAATGTATGAAAAGTGAGGGGTGCTATAAACTAGACCTTCATTCAACATCTATATATCATAAAATCACTATAGTGATATATTCATCAAAAAATTAAATTTAATTCATGTGTATGATCTATTCAACAACATGTAACTATTCGTCGATATGTCCACTCAATATTTAGAGTGTTCAACACATGTAAATGGTATGTCAAAACAAGTTATTTTCAACATTCATATAAGACAATCCCATGAATTAAATATTGAAATAACAATAGAAAATTAATCTTAGCACGATTTTTTTCATATTCTTCCTTCTCTTTTTTCTTTACGATCAAATTTTATCATAGAGAATTTGTCTCCTATAATGTATTTTTCACCATAAATTCTAATGGGATATGAAATAGAAATAGTTTATCATCCCCTCCATCAATTATTCTTATAGAAAGAATATATTTAAAAATATTGATGTACTCATTTATTCTCATGATCTCAACTGCTATATTCCCTATAAAAAATTATTATTCATATTTTTATATAATATGTCGGGTGTAAATGAATAATGTGTTTTCCTAATGACTATTAATTTATAACTTCTTATGTGGTACTATTCCTTTGAACATAGGTTCTTACCATTCTATTCTGATTCTACAATTTTTCATCAAACAACTCCCAAACCAATTACAATATTACATGTTCATATGATCATATAATTAATATTCTCATTTATGAGACATTTATAATTTTTTAAATAATCATTTTAATAAAACCTCGAGTTATTATATTCACTAATGATTTCAAAAGTTTTTTGAATCATAGATTTATCAGAACAATACCCTTTCAAAATTTTCTAATATTTCTATCCTTTCAAATAATCCTAAATCAGAGATCAATTATGAGAATCATGATATTTAATCCATAAATAATATATCAAAATCATAAAATTTATATAGCCATATTTCTGAAAATTTTTCACACTGATAAAAATCTCATATGGATAATAATTCCATTAGTATCATATCAGATTTATTACATTGATTATGAATCCTTAATAATATCCTTCATATGTTTATGAGGATCCTATGTATACATAATATAATCTCACAATTTCATTTTCAAATATTTCATAAGCTCTAGAGTGTCTTAAATATTACAATGAATCATTTCATTTACTATATTTTAGGATAAACTAAGACAAATACCATATGAATTCTCTAAAATATCTTTGGGATTAATATAATTTATTTCCATTCTATTTTTATAGAAATAGATTTGATAAAAATATTTTTTTCTATATTTGGATATATGACTTATCAACATGAAAATATTGTGTACCATCTGAGAATTTTAAATTTTAATGTGAAAGTCCTACTTTTTTAATGTATCATCACAAAGATATAACATATAACATTTTTATTCAGTAATTTACTAATAATATATTCTAATAATTTTTTTCCCTTTTCAATTTCCCATAATTAAAAAAAATCTAGAACTACTACATATAACCACAAAAATGCATCAATCATTCTCAACGAGTATCTGATAACTCCATTTATACTCAATAAAATATTTAATTAATGCAATACACTATTAAACACTCAAAAAATCATTTAATATAATATAATTTTCATTTAAACTATATGATACCCAATATAGAAAATGAATGAATCTCTTATACCTAAGATATAATCTCATAAAATCATTACAAACATTTTAAAAAATACTTCAATTTTAATTAATCAAAATATAGGAAATAAATATTAAATAAATGTATCAACATATCATTTTCATTTTTAATTTACCATGATATTCATAGTCACTAATACTAGGTAATCACCAGTATTAATATTTAATAGACATCCTATAGAATTTTTATTCTACATAACTAAATTTTCATATTCATTAAATAATTATTGTTGATAGTTATCTCATCAATAGATAACACCAGTTATTTATCTACACCATGTCTAGATCAATAAATATCAGGTATAAAAATATTCTTCCAAAACACAAAAAAACATCATAATTTTATTTTCAATTTATTAATGGTAACATTTCAAATAGTTGATTCAATTAACTTTTAAAACATATCATTAGATCATTATCATTATATCTAAGTGAATTAATCACATGAAAATATTAATTGGACCATTAAGTTGTATCTCACACAATCTATATTGGCCTTACCAGCCACTAGGGTTTTATTATGTTATTAAACAAAAATAAAAAAACTCATAATCATTTGGGTTTCATGATCACCCACATTATATTCATGCTGAGTACCCATTTTATTTTACCTCCCATTAAAAAATATTATTAATGCCTCACTTATTCTCTGTAATTATAATAAATATTATTATTCAAGAGCAATGAGGATGTAAAACTCAAATCCAAAGCTAATGATGATAAAAATCTACATCTTATCAACCTATATTAAAGTAAAATATGACTCACTTGGGATAATTATGAAATCAAAAAATTTATTAATAAATTATCCCTACATTAATAAAATTCTAATATTTTTTATATCGATCATTTTGGAAGATATAATTTACAAAACATAAAATCAAATGCATCCATTAAACTATCCAACATGAGACACCAACTCAAAAATACTATTTTATGGGTTTTTTAAATATTTTTTTTCATTTATCAAATAAACTCAACTCAATGAACATATAAGAAATATTTAATTAGAAGGAGGTTTTCCCCCACTTCATTTTACATGACTATTAAACATTTTCCATACAAATTATTATTTTTAAATATTAATCGATTTAATAAAAAATTATTTACAATATGGTAATATCATACCAAAGAAATTTTATTTGTTAAAATTTTTATATGTTCTCAAAAAAAATAAGGTAATTTTAATTATTCGACTAAACTACACAAAAGGGAGGTAATTAAAATTATAATAATAATGGATTATCTCTATTTTAAAGAAATACCATGAATATATTTTATATTTAGTAGTTAATAAATGATATAAAAATAGATAGATCAGGCCAAGATGGAAATATCATCTTGATATTAATTATTAAATAACTCATAAAATTCATCAACTATATGGATCACCATTACTTATCATAAAAATAAAAATAGACATACAAATATTTTGGAATAAGATGGGTCCTTAAAAAATAATTAGTGTGAAAAACATAGTTAAGATTTAGTTCTCAACCTATATGTTCATATTATACTAGTCCCATGACTAGTCTTGATTATTTCATGACTTTGATCTTTAAAAAGTTAACTACCATGAGAAGCATTGAGATCTTATTTTTTTCAATCATCTTGACATGTGAAATTCTATTTGTCACCACATTTAAGAAAGGAATGATATTTTCTTTTGGTAACCTCATTTTCCATTACACCTCTAGTTTGGATTATAAAATATTATAAAATTAATTTATAGTATGTATGCCTTTTTAAAATCTCTTACATGGATTCAAAAATGTTTTTAGGTTTCCATCTCATTAAAACCTGTCAATTTATTCCTCTGGAATTTAGTCTATGAAACAAATCTTTTTTATTTACCTTTTAGAATGAATCTTGAGATTACATTATATATATATTTATTAAAAATTTAGATTCAATATTTTCATGTAATGATCTATAATGTGGTACTTTATTCCATAGTATAAGAATATCCTTTATGTTTCTAAAACCTCACAACATTAATCTTCAGTGTACTTTCCCCAAAATATGGATTTTACTTGTAACCCAATTACTTTTCTCCTACCCATATATTGTGTTTTATTCTATTAATATTTATCCTGTATTTTTTATGTATATAATTCAGCAATGGCATAAGATAAATAGCAGCAATCATTAAAATCAAAATATTTTTTTTTGCAATTCAATAGAAGTTTTAAAGGAATTAAAGTATGTTATTTGTGAATATATTTTCTATTTATCTCTTATTTTATTTTATAAATAAATTCTAACCCATTATATTTTCAAATTTTTTAAATTTATTCTATGTAAT
Source organism: Viscum album (assembly GCA_963277665.1). NCBI lineage: Eukaryota > Viridiplantae > Streptophyta > Magnoliopsida > Santalales > Viscaceae > Viscum > Viscum album. Next base: position 633,721,324 of record OY728155.1, on the reverse strand, counting down.
TAATTGAGTTCCTTGTATCTAAAATTATCATAGAGAAAATTATGAAAACAACCAATGGTTTTCTTCCTAATGTCAAAATTTGTTAAACATCAGATCCTTTCAATTTCTAAGTGAAAAATCATTTATTTTTGATAATATTTATGAACCATTATTACATATTGTATTTAAATCCACCCTTCCAGTTTTGGTAGTTATCATAGAATTTTCCCTGCATTACATATCTAAAATTTAAATATATTTTTATAATAAAAAATAAAACAAACATTATTATTGATTGAAACATCAGGTAAATTTAATACCTCTATATTTTATTATTTAGTACATACATATATAGATTATTAAATTCTCCTCTTTCTTATAGAGTGATTCATTTTAGAGACAATAATCTTATATGAAACAGGCAAACATCTTCTTTTCTCTATAGTTTGTACGTCTTACCAAGACTCATTCCCAATATCTAAATTTTGCATACATGTTGAGAAAATATAAGTTAAGTTTATTTTTTACAACCTAAACTTGTCCAATTCATCCTCAAAATTATCAATTTATATTTTTAATATGATATTTATGAAACATTCAATTTTTTTCTATGTATTTTCATTCTCTTTTATCAATTCCTTTTCGAATGAAAAATCATAAATTTTGACATCAATGTTAGATTTTCGTGATTCATTTAGTGCATTCTTTGGTTCACATGAACTTATGATTTCATAATTCATATCAATGATTATTTAATGTAATTATTCATCCTTTTATAGTATATTGATATTGTTTATTGGGGGATATTCCTTGTATTTAAATTCTATAATGAGAGGGTTGATCCTTTTCATCTTATATGGTATTACGTTTTCTATTGAATCAGCCTCTGACTATGGTTGAGTTTTCTTTTAATATTTACTATTCATAAAAAAATTATTTTTTAACTCAATAGATTAATTTTCCAAAAAATAATTTATTTCAGTGTAAAAACTACTATTTCAATATCTTTACACATTAACACCAATTCCAAATGTTGATTTTATTGGTAAATAATTATCAATATATATAATTAATGAATTATTACTTTGATAACTTTATGTAATTAGATGGTCCAATTTATCCCATTAAATACATTTTAACTTCATTTCCTCTTTCTTCAACCTAGAAATATTGGTCATAGATAAAAAATAATTGTTTTTATTGATAGTGATGGAAACTATATTCTTCATCTGAGGAAACTAAAAACCATTTTCAATTATTCACTTAATATTTTATTGATAAAAGAAACAAAAAAATATATCAACTCATGGATCAAAACTTGATTAGTTTTAACACCATTAGATATTTCAAATAAGATCGTACTGTCACACTAAGAGCGAGATGGGATTAGTGTATCCTAACATTAATTTTTTTTTAAATTTTGATTTACAAGAATAATATTAGAACATGTACATTTGTTAAGATTAATATATTTTCTTATGAATTTTCAACAGATGAAATGAAATTAAAAAGACTAATTTAAAAAATATAACACCATAATATATAAACATAGTCCACCCCCCCCCCAATGTAGGTCACAATATCATTGTTGTGTTCATATCAAGTTCAAGACACAAATAACCTCTAATATAATAAATATAATACAGGGGGAGAAGATATCATCCTTGACCCCAACTACTATCTCTAATATAATTTATATTATCAAGAATGAAAAGTTATAATGTATCCCTCTAATTTATGATGATTCATACCAATAATACCAATTAGAATGATCTCTAATTCACTACAGGATGCCACACCATCAGAATGGTGTCATATTCTTTTATAGTAAATGGATCAGACTAAAGGTATATCATCTATAGATTAATAATAATGTTCTTATTGTTCTCTTAGGTAGAAATTTCAAATGGTCAACACATGTAAAGTGAAGATCACTTCCTTTTGTATTCCTCCTCATTCATAAAATATCATCAGTGTCTAAGAACAAATCAAATTACAATATCATATTGATTTTGACTCAACATTCTTCTTCATATTCTTCCACCTATTACACTTATATGATATATAAATTTTATAGGTAGTATGTGTCCTCTCTTTTATTCTCTACCTTCATAGATATGTGGATATGAACTAGATGTACATTATAAATCCCATACACATATTTTATTAATTGATAAAAAAATATGTATAATAAAAGTTCACTATTGATTTATTCTCACTCCCTCTATAAATATATTCCAAAAATCATTGTAATTATTATATTCTTATTATTTTTATCCCCCAAAAAAAACATATAGGATTGTCCCCCAAAAATCATTCATCAATAATTACATATTTTGTTTTTTTCTCAAGATCTAATATCCATCTAATATTTGTAGGAATCATCAATTAGATATCAAGATATTTTGACACCAATTGTCATTTTAATCATGTAATTTATAATTCATTGAATATTACTACATAAATATCATTTTATATATCTCAAATATACCTTTCTAAAAAAATGAAAATATAAAAATACATCAATGATATAAAATATATAAATTTGAAATCCCAAAATTATTACACCCTGATCCTCGAAATTTATTCTCACTTTTTGCTCCTTCAAAATTTGAATGAATTATGGTTCATTCTTGAGAATCATTTTGGAAACCTAAACCTAATAAACTGAGATCCAATTCCAGCTACCATTATAATGGAATTATTTCAAGTATTAAAATAGTTAAAGGATTGATGAGTTCTGTAGTATTTGTAAACTAGATACATATATGAGTTTTAAAGTAAAACTAAATAAAATAATTAAAACTTATTTTTTTTAAATAACATTATTCCCACTAAGTATATCCTTCCAAGTCATTATCAGTACACTTATTAGATTACAAGAGGAAGGAAATAAAATATGGGTGAGGTCAAATTCTTAGAAATGATTGAGTAAGATATATTTAATAACAAATCAATGATCATAATAATGGTTGATCGGTAAATAATTGAGAAAACATGCCATTAAACAACAATATTGAGCATAATAAATATGATTAAAATCTAATATGACTTAATAATACTATGTGAATAATAACATGATCTAGAAACATTACCATGTATATTATAACTATTCAAATAATCATATAGAATGATAATAATTATAGAAATAATTGGAAGTGTGAGCTATCAAGACCAATCATCATGATAGTTTCTATCCTGATTTATCCTCCTAATAGTTATAGTTAATATCTATCCTCAATATAGTTTATGTATTTGAGTAGAAACCAGTCTAAAATATAAATATCTATCCTAAAGATCGTTATTGTGAAGATACAACTTCTATAATTATTTAATTCACTTAGAAGGAAACATAAATATTATGTAACAAACATACATTACCTCATGAAACTATAGATGCATCGATTGGATTTAATTAACTAGTCCATAAACTGTTTACTACTTTTCCAAAACATTTATAATATATTAAATAATTAATTTAATTCATAAAACAAGTATCCTTATTAAATATCTATATAGAGTTAAGGATACAAATTTATCAATATTTTCCCAAGAAATCATATAACCTTAAAAATAACCAACATATGTAATATTGGTATACGATTTCAAAAATAAAAATATCCATGACAAATATCTTGAATATAATAAGAAATCTAATTTCCAATTATGAAAAGAAAGTTAATTTAACAATGGGTATTTAATGACTACAAAAATGAATCAAACAAGTGAAGGTCCATAATATCAATGGTCAAAATTATCATAAACCATCAAGTGGAATAAAAATTATTGAATCAATATAATTCATACCCATATGAGTAATAATAATGGGCTTTCTATTGATAAAATAATAATACCATAAAAAATACCTCATGAGGTAAATATCATTTTAATTTGGATAATAATTTTTTAAATCATTTTTTACTGATAATAGGTATTTATGAACTTTTATTAAAAAATATCATTATCAAAACTCTGAGTAAGCATTATAATAAATAATAGTGGATAATTACAAACAATATAAAAAACATTCCTTTTTCATTTTAAAAGGTTATAAATGTACCTTATTTAAAAAGAAACAAGAATATTCCCATGAAAAAATTTATGCAAGAATTTTTTTTGAAATTTCTTGAATAAATCATTTTGAAAATGAAAAAAATATTTTTTAAAAACACGATATTGGGAGAAAAAAAATTCCCGACCAGAGAGATAAATGATGTTGGGTTTTCTTATAAATATTTCTTAAAAACATATAACTATGAAAGAGTTGGAATTCATACTATTGTATTTTAAAAATAATGAATAACTAGAGGATTATAAAATGAAAATGGTTTTTTAAAGTAATGATCAAATAATTTTCATTAATGGGACTTCAATATTAATCAATGTTGATTAAATGGATATTTTTTCATTAACCCATAAAATGATCACAACTTTTCAGTAATAAATAATTGTGTGTCAGTTATAAATCAATATAATATAAGTGTAAATACATCAGTAAATATTAGAATTAGTTATAGAAATATTCATATAATATTAATGACATGGGTGGAGCAATATAACCCAAAACCAATAAATTGAGTTATGAATTATTTTTACCACTCGGTAACATAAATCAATGTTCCCATATATGAAATAAAAAAATATAGATTCAAAATATTATTATTAATGAATTATTAATGATATTAATTGTACAAGTGGAATCATATACACAATATAAAAGAAACTGGGTTCCTAAAATTTCAATAAAAATCAATTAAATTAAATAGGGATAAAATCTTTTAACATACACTTATTATTGGTTGACCACTATTTTACATCCTAATTTTTGGGTATGTCTTAATTTGTTTGTTCTAAAATACTTACTTGATTTAACTTATTCCCAATGTGAGGATTCTAGGATAAGGGGTGTGATTTTGGGATCTTATTTTGGTAGGGTTCGGATGATCCAAAGGTCTTGAGTGGTGTGAGGAATTGAGGGGTTTGGGGTGAGTGAATTTTATAGTAGAGGACGAGTGGCATTCTTATAAATATAAAAATGTAAAAACTATAGGGAGGTCCCCATTACATCTTTTAAATCAAATAATGAACAAAATTAAGTCCATGAGTGGATATGGTTGAAATATGGCTGGCCAATGGATTTTGGAAAATTATATAGGTCATTTGGAATATTATGATTTATATTTAACCATTATGTAAACTGATTTTCCCCTTAATAATTATAATCAATTTAATTTATTTACTAATATTTTTTTGGTAAATAATAATTTCTATATAATAGACATTATATATTATACTAATTATAAATATAGAATCCATCTTCCAAATTCCAATAACTGAAGTGGAAGAAATTAGTTTAAAATTAATCACACATACCAAATGAGAAAGCATGGTTTTAAGGTGAAAATGTTAAAATGATTAAAATGTTTATATGGCTAAATTAAATATAAAATTTATTCCAATGAACTCAATTGGTTTAATATATGTATAATATTACTAATTCAAATTTAAACCCATTTTAATATACAGTTTAGAATTATAAATTACATAGACGAAAAAGTGGTTTTAAATTAATGTTTAGTATTTTCCCTATTAAAAAATTGATACTTCATAGTAGAATACTAAAAACTTACCATAAGATAATTTTTAAATTTCTATTTAGAAAATTAATTTTATATTTTCATATAAAAATTATAAAATTTCCAAAATTTATTTTTAAAATATATTCACCATTAGAATGAATAAAAACATCAAAATATTAATATATAAATTTTATGCATAAAATTTTATTTTATTTTATTCAAATATGCATATAAAATATATTTTTTAATGTAAAAATCATTGGATTAAATATAATATTTTTATAACTCATTAATATCATTCATGAATTGAAATTAATTTAATTTATTTTGATAAAACATGTTTGGTGCATAAAAATAGTTTTATATATAACCATTTCATCTATATTTAATTATTATTTACTTTAATATATAATTTATTGATAACTAATGAATTAATTTGATATTTTTGTAGACCATGTATGTTAAAAAGTTAGGTAATCTTATTTATAACCACTAATTTAATTTATATGAGATAATTGTTATTTTACATAATAATATTAATAGTATTCATAAAAACTCAGTCTTGCGTGTAATATAAGTATAATGAACCATCCTTAAACATTATATAATCTTGAATTAAGTTAATAATTCACATTGAGGATCTTTTCAGGTTTAGAGTTTTAAAGAATTTGGCCTTAACTATTACATTGTAACTCAAATAACACAATGTAGAATCTTCTAGTCAATATTTATTTTGTCATAATATAAAAAATTGTAAAATAAAACAAGAATTATTTTCATGATAGAAATATTCTTTAATTCTTCCCTTCTCTTACCCTTCCTTATACCCAATGAAAAATATTTCCAGAACATTGGATGAGTATAAAAAGATCAGTATGGGTTAAAAAATAACGAACTAAAACATTAATTCATCAATACATACAAAACATATGCTCATTAACATATTTCATTAAATCATAATATTTATGAATGAAATATAAAAATCATAAATCATAAAGGTTACTTGTGACATCCATATCATACTTACATTGTGGCTTTCACATATATATAAGGATTTATGTTAGAATACTCATCATAGTATATTCCTTAAATATATAATGAAAACATTAAAATTTACCTCTGTCACATTATGTAATGCATCAGAGGGCTATCTCGGGCTCACCCACCCAAGGTTTATCACAGAACCACCCATATACCTAAAAATTTCCCATAAACCATAACATATTCATAACACATAAAAAAACATAAATGGAATATCACATTTCCACATTTCAAAAAATATATATAATATCAATATATGGAAATAAAAAATTATTTATCAAAACCTTTTTCAATACCAAAATAGGTAAAAAGGGAATACAATATTTAATTTCTTTTAAAAAACACTATGTCTTGTTAAGAAATGCAACGATAGAATAATACTCGCATTAGTAGAAAGGTCATTATCACCAAGTATGTTAAAAATAAACATTCCATTTTGTTATTTTGTAAAAATAATCATTGAAAATTATTCCCTTTGAATTACATGAAATGATAAAGGGGTTTATACACTGTATAAATTAAAGTAATGTATAAATGAAAAATATGCATCAATGAAAGGTGATTGAGATGAAGTACCTTACCGTGTGTCTGACTTGAATCATTCATTCTTTAATATCTTGAATAATAAACTAAATTTCATTTGTAGTTGATTTCAAACCTTTTTTAATTTTTATTATTTATTTTTATATCACTTTTTACCATGTTACAAACATCACATAATCATTTATGTTAATAACGGTCATTTTTTAGATATTTGGTATTTGAGTAAAAAATGAACTACTTATAATTAGAAGTTGTCCATGTGATCCAAACTATATTATCTAAAAAATTATATTCATGATTTAGATATCATATATATCATATATATCCAGTATATATATGTATTTATAATAATACATAACATTTGGAGATAAGAAATGGAATATACTGATCATGGAGACGGTAAGCTGTATGTAGGCATGAACGCTACATTCATTTATATTTAACAAATAATGGAATTAAAAAATAATGATACATAGGTATAAAATAATTAAATTATAATATAATATATAATTTCATTAAATCCATCCTTTATATGTTCCACGCATGGCATGAACGAGTCATATCACATTGAGGGGGTGATAGTCTGTACTTCCTCAAATGAAATTATCATATTTACCTGTTATGGAAACCATAATGGTATGATATAAATGAAAAATATAGAATAATAGAGACTATATTAATATAATATATATAACATATAAATATATTTCCTATATAATGTTCACCATGAGAGGCGGTAGGAGATAATTGAACAATCATTGTTTCGTGAGGCAGTAGTTCACCATCTACAGAAAGAGTATGTTCATATCCATTAGATTGATGTGTGAGGATGTATAGACAGAATAATCCTCATAAAAACATCTTATTAAATGAAATATACTGGTTTTTCTATAAAATAATGTAATAAAGAGGGTTTAGGGGTTAGAGAATGAAAATAAAAGAAAAGAACTTGATTGAAGATGTTACCTTTAAATTGGGTAACTCCCTTTGGTTTAAACAAAAAATTGTTCTTGAAGTTCGTTATTCCTAAGGTAAGGATTCTATGATGAATATAAGTATGTTTATTGCTTCTTGGAGATGAGTTTGGTCGAGAGAAGAGGATTTATAGGTGTGAGTAATGGGTTAGAGGTGGTGGCCTTTTATAAGAGGGATGATGGGATCTTTAGGAATATTTGAAATTATTATTTTATTATTAAATTATATTAAGTTTAAAAAGGTCCAAAACAAATTTAATTAAATTATAAAGCGAATATAAGTATAATTAAAATCATTCACTAAAAAATTGATTGGTTTTGGATATTTTTTAATCGTTATCTTTTTTATTTAATCCTTTGTTAACTTATTTAACATTTACCATATCCTCTTAAATATTTGTACTATATAGTTAATGTATTTACAATAAAATTCCAAGATATCCAAAATGGATAATTAATGACATTTGTAACATCATATAGGTTAGTTGGCCAAATATTAGTTTCTTAGGAGTATTTACCATTTAATAAAATATTAATTGTTTTAAAAAATCATTTTTGTCAATTTATAAACTATTCATAGAAAGACATTTAAAAAATCAATAAAAACTTGATTCTTTCAAAAACAATTCATTAATTCAAATATAAAAATTCATAATACTCTAAAAAATTCGTGGAAGGAAGAAAAAATTTCCAAATGAATATATTTTAATATTTATATTATCATTTATTTGACACCTTTATTAATGAAGTAATTCTAGCATCATGATTTTGTCAAAATTATATTTATTTATTTAATGTATAAATATTATATATAAAATACCATGATGTATAAACAGATTTTTTTTCTTTCTGATAACTATTTTGAGTAAACAATATCACTTATATTGCCAATTATAAAAATATTTTACTAAGTGATATATATTTATGTTACATTTTCCATAACTTTAAATTAATTTTAATAAAGTGTAATTTTCACTTACAAGTTGCTATATGTGGTCCCAAAATCGACCCAAGGATGCCCATAGTCAGACATGTATCATACAATATTATTAGGACACGTGTTAGGGTAGTTTAATATTAATATAATATTATTTTGTACCCTTATTTTTATAAATTTTTATTTTTACCAAGGTAAATGAAATATTTACTGATGTTACTATTCATAATGTCTAAAAATAAAATTTACCTATTTACACTATTTGGACCTCCTAATTCCAAATTTGGAATCCATTTTTCCAAATTCAAAACACAAAAGTTTCAAAAATTAAATTAAAATTAATTCCCATTGTCAAAACAAAAATCAGGTTTTTAGAAACTATAATTATCAAAAGATTGAAAGTTTCTTATGTCCAATTTCAATGTGAAACTAATTCCAATGACCAAAATTGAAATAATATTAAAAATATAATCTAATTACAGTATAACACTAATTAATTAGATAATATATCTATATAAAAAAATATGATTAAAATTCATTTTGAATTAAAATGCATTATTCTTCATTATTGATTAAAAAAGGAACATTATCAGATAAATAGAAAGTTTCATCCAAAGTAAATTTCTATGTCTAGATTCTAAATAAGAAGTTTATTTAGTCAAATATAACGTATAAAAGTGACAAAAACTAGATTAGAAAATGTTTTTTCATCAAAAGGTTGTAAATCAACTTTTTAATGAATATTAGAGTATTTGTGCTGAAAATTGGATTCATTCACATTTTAAGCCACTATATTTTTTTGGATAAATGTAAAAACATTATACAAACATGTTTAATAATATTATAGTTAGTTATTTTCATTCCCACTAGTACAACGACTATGCATTAAATACCATTTAATATAATAATAATATTATATTATTATTTAGTATAACTCAACATTGTGTGAAACATAATATTTCAAAGTAACCCATTGTAGTATATCAATTACACCATTAAAAATAGAATATTCATTAAAATATAATTAATATTTAATTAAAAAATATTAAAAAATATGATAATGTCATATTCTTTTTTATATGGGTTGTTACATCCTTCACCCCATTTGACAATTTCGTCCCTGAAATTCTATTTATATATCAAATAAGTGTGGTTATTTATCCCTCATAGTATTTTTAGATTCCTAAATTACCTCTTCAATGATATGGGTTTTCCACAATCCCTTTACCTGATTATATACTTTATTCCGCAACACTTTCTCTCTTTAGTCAAGAATATGGACTGGTTGTTCCTCATAAGAAATATTCTCTTCCGACTAATTTACCTCTAGAATCAAAACATGAGATGGATCTGGAATATAAATTATCAATATTGAAACATAAAAAACATTTTGTACCTTGGATAAACATGGATGTAAAGCCACACTGTACAAAACTGATCATACTTCCTCAAAGATTTCATATGGTCCAATGAACCTCTGACTCATCATTCCCTTCTTACCAATATGCATCACACCTTTCCATAGAGAAGATTTGAGAAGGACATGGTCACCTACCCGGAAAGAAAGATACTACCTCTGGTTATACACATTACTTTTTTTCCAGCTCTGAGCTATTATCTGGTGCTTTTGAATCAACTATACTTTTTCTTTCTTCTCTTCTTCCAATTATGGTCCCATCAGTTTACTTTCAATACATCATCCCAAAAAGATAGAGTTTGACTCCACTTTCCATATAATTTCTCAAATGGAGACATATGTATACTAGAATGAAAGATTTTATTATAAGAAAATTCAACCAAAGAAATATGTTGGTCCCAAATTACATGGTAATACATTGACCAAGGACATATCATATCCTCCAATGTCTTAACTTTTCATTCTAAATGCCCATCTTATTAAGGATGAAAATTTGTACTAAAATTTAATTTAGTACCCAAAAACTTTTGGAGGCCTTTCTAAAAGTTAAAAGTAATCCTGATATCATGATAAGATACATTGGAGAGAGGAACTCCATGCAACATGACTATTTTTTATCATAAAACTGAGAAAGTTGATCTAGAGAGAGTGTATCATGAAGAGGAAGGAAATGAGTAGATTTAGTCAATCAATCAACAATAAGACAAATTGCATTATTAATATGAAATGTCTTTGGTGATCCCACAACAATGTCTATGGATATATTTTATCATTTACACTCTGATACTGGTAAAGGCTGAAACATCCCTTTTGGTAATAGCCTCTCTAATTTCACCTTTTGACGAGTCAAACACTTCATAGTAAAATCAGTATTATCTTTTTTTATTCTGTCCCACTAGTAATACTCTCAAATATGTTTATACATCATAGTACTACCATGATAAACTGAAAAAATAGAATTATCAGAATTACATAATAACTCCTTCTTCAAATGTGAATCAAAAGGAACACATTATCTCTTCCCAAACCTCAAAAAACAGCCACTATCAATGTTAAAATCTAGAGACATACATTTTCGAACTAACGACACCTTTTTCTACAACTCACTATCTTCCTTCGTCACCTGCTTAATTCTGTCTGATAGAGATGATTGCACTGCCACATGAAACAAAACAAAATAATTTCCTGCACCAACAACTTCTATTCTAAAGTACATTAGTTCATTAATCAAAATATCTTGTTATAAACATGAAATTGTTAATGTAGAAATACGTTTCCTACTAAAATCAGTAACCACTTTATTTCCTCTTCCTAGATGGTAAAGAATCATGACATCATAATCCTTGATTAATTTTAGCCATATCCTCTTTCTCATGTTCAATTCAATATGAGTGAATAAATACTTAAAACTTTTATGGTTGTTATATATTTCAAAATTTATTCCATAAAAATGATACCACAAAAATTTTAAAGAAAAAAAAACAACTAATTCCAAATCATGTATAGAGTAATTTAACTCATGAGGTTTCAACTGATGTGAAGTAGAAGCAATTACTTGATCATTCTGCATTAGGACATAACCAATACATTTCAGAAAATCATCATTGTATATAATAGAGTCACCATTTCTATAATGTATTGCCAAAATTGGAGCATTCATCAATATTCTTTTCAATTCCATAAAACAATCATAACATGATTTTTTCCAGCATAACATAGCACATTATGGAGTTAATTAATCTTCATGGTAGAAATACATGAATAATTTTCAATAAACCACCAGTAATAACCTACCAAACCATAAAAATGGTGGATCTCTATAATAATCTAATGAGTAATGTTCTCATGAAGTACGAGGTGAAGTATAACATAAAACAACCTTAGAAACCACAATATATTGGTCAAATAGAGGTCTCCAATTTCCAACATAATAAAATACATGAAATGGCTATGGGAGTCTCGAGAAAGGATTGGTTCAAGAAACATTATAATTGTTTATGGGAATACATGACCACTTTCAAGACACCATTTTTAATTTCCCCATTTTGTATAATCTATGGAAAACATTTTCAGCTACTTGTGGAACATGGGAATAAATTGTAATGGGCTGTGAAAGCCTTAAATTATTATTTGAATGTTGTGAAGGGAAAAGGTAAATTATAATTGTCTATGCATGACGAAATCTGAAGATAGGAATTTCAAAATGTCATGATTTACAAAGAAAAGAAAAAGGTGGGTCATAAAAGTATGATCTCTCTAAAATCATTCTAGCCTAGTTATATAGAATTATTATTTAACTGACACTTATGATTATTTCTAGGAATGTGGAAGTCTTGGTAGTCAGGCCCTTTTAATATGGTAAAATTATTCCACCATGGTGTGGTGGAAATTGCTGAAGAAGACATACAATCATTTAAGGTGAATGGGAAACTACTAAAGAGTTATATTCAAATTGAGGACATGTTGGGGCCAGTCTCCACCATTCATTTTAGCTAATAAAAGGAGTAGGTATATCAAGATCGAGATAAAAAAATAGCACTTATTGAGAGGTAACTCTATATATTGATAATTTTATTAAATTAAATTTGTGTTTTTTAGTGTTTAGGTATTCATGATAATGTTTTTTTTTACTTTTTTAGTGTTTCGTAAATAATTTCACTAAAATTTGACAGATTGATTATTGAATTTTTCTTATTCTTAACATAAATATCATACAGAAATCTCAGATAATCATGAAAAATAAAGGAGGAGAAAGTGGTTTCATTTTTAATGTTGTGTGTTTCATTCAAATAATGGATATTATAAAAAATAAATTCCATGAAGAATGATACACATAGTTTTCATATGGTCTATTAGACTATGCACAATAACCACACACAACAAGGAACCACTCTAGTCGCTATACACACAGCTTTTTCACAGTCTACAAAATCATGCGCTTAAACCGATCATATCATTTTAAAACTCATCAATTATTTAAAAAAAAAAAATTCTCCCACCCCCTGTTGTGACCCTAATCATTCATTTCTCCTCCCATTCTTACCATATGTTGTTCCCTACCCTTAATACTTCTTTTTTTAACCCTTTCACCTCCCTCATTCCACTAGACCATTTTGTCAAGTATCAATTCATTTATCCTTGTATTCCTCTTATCCTTCTTCTTCTATTCATCTTCTCTCATTTCTCTCTAGGTTTTGGGTAGCATGATTTTCCCCACCACTTCTTCAATTTTCTTTTTTTCATTTTCCCTTATTTTCATCATTATCTACTTTTATTTTTCATTTTTCTTCCACCCCACACATGCACAACCATTGTTTTCAAAAAAAAATACCCCAATTTACTACCTTAATATTTATAGATTTATGATTTTCCATAGGGAATTTTTCTTTTTCTTAATGTATATTCAATTTTATATCCCTGATTTTTATAAAATGGGAATGTTTATTTTCAAACTCAATTTCCCATAACTACACCCAAACTTCCATCATGTCCACATCCAAACATGCTTGTGTATCTCACTCTTCTAAAAACCATGGACATCATTTGAATTTAGAATGGAATAAAAATATAATAGGTACAGGGTTCTGATCAATACAAAGGTTAATATGCTTCACATCAGAACATCTAGAATCATTGGGAATTTCATTGGAACTTAAGCGATTAATTTCCCAAGGCCATCTCACCCACAAACGAGTTGTAAACCATACATCCTTTAAGGATCCTATTTTGGAGTTTGCAGACACCTTCCAATATCATGACTGATAAAATGAGGTTTAGAAATTCTATTTAAATGAAAAATAATGTAATGTAACATTCCACCTCATGAACCATCGTTTTAACGCTCACCTTATGTGATTTATTATGTTCATTGGGATTTAGGATCAATACCATGTTTAGAATGTTTCCTATGTTGAGGCACCCCTAGTGTGGGATCTTACATCTTTATAAGCCTTTTGGGATCCCATTTATAGTATTGTTATCCCTATGTACACCATACTTCCAAGGTATGTCAGTTTCTAATCCTCATTCATTGAATTTTAATCACATTCTTTACTACGGGCTTCAAAACTCGATCCAATAATGAAGACGACATCATCCTTCAATATGTTTCTATATCATTTCATGGTTACAAGTACCGATATTAATTTAGCAAACCTCTTCCTTTAATACCAACCGCATATGTTCTCCAAACCGAAGAGGGTAGTTTTGGAAGGACAATCATCACTCTAATCATAGAAAGCCTAGACATTGACTATGATAAGAGAGATTTCACTGAGTATGTAGTGGTCCCTCTATTTGATATTAAACTAGTTATTCGCATGCATATGATTTAGTATAATGGTAGCTGTGACATGTTTCCTGGCCCGCAAGTGGACGCCTGGGCTGAACCCCTGCATGAGGCCGTTGAGGATGATTCCTCTCTCATTGCACCCAATACCTCCCACCACTCCTCTCCTCATACTGAGGAATATCAACCCCCCTCCCACCTCAATGTCACTACCATTGTTCCAACTATCTATCATACCCCAACCTTTAAGGTTCTACATATGGAGATCAGGTCCAATTCTTGAAAAGGCAGTAGGACTCCTACATGATGTCTGACTAGAATTTGGACGCTCCATGATGCCAGGTGGTATGGCTCAGCATGGAAAACATTCCTAAGACCGATCTCTATAGTGTCATGCCCAATAAGAATCCATCCAAATATATGAATGGTGATTCCCCATTTCTTCCCGATCTAATATAGTGCTAATCATCATCAGATGGTCCTTCAACAACACTTACCATATAAGAGATGTCCCCCAATACACCTTAATTAGTTCCATCAAGGGATGAGGCTACTCACACTCAATTCAAAGATCCTTATGATCCCTCCACAGGGTAGAAGTAGTTCTCCTTTCATTTCTGCTACTTTTCCATATTTGTTTAGTGTGGATTTAGGATTGTAATTGTCATCTCTTTTTCACATTATACGATTAACATCCATGGTGTGACTGTGTGATTATATTTACATCCACCTACTACTACTATAGTTTTATTTATTCACTCCATCTATTTTCTTTGATAATTCTGTAGGGGAAAATTTCTTTATATCTGGAAGCCACATTCATGCTTAGTGGTATCTAACACACCAATTAATTACCTCTATTCACCATTTTTTCAAAAGAATTCTTTAGTTCAAAATTTTATTTAAATATATTCATTTGTTTATCTATCCCCTCATTTGTTTATTCCTTTCCCTCAAATATCCACATTATCTCCTTCGTGAATGAAAATGCAGGGATTAAATTGTGGGGTGTCCTCATTTGGCACCCCATTTGAAATTTAACATAACATTTCCTTTGATGACATGTTTTTCATAGGGGTTTTCTAATGAGATGTTATAGGTTCTACAAATGTAGATCAAATATTTAAAAAATAATTTTGGATAAATAATTTTATAATTACTCTTTTTATATATTCTTAAACTCATTTATGATATAAATAAATATTGTAAAATCAGGGGGGAACTTTGGATATTCATTCATAAATCATATTGTTTAAAATGAACTTTTTGAAGGTGTAGTTAAAATTATGAAACCCCATAAAATGGAAATCAATTTATTCATAATGGGAGGTGATGTATAGAAATTGTTGTTTCCACACTTGTGGCTATTATGCAGTCTTAATTTATTGAACTCGTGACTTCCTCTCTTCCTTCATCAGGATCAAACATGAATCATTAGGCCAAATTATTATGCCCGAATCTCATCCCAATTGATATTGTTCGAGATATTTTAAGGCACACAAAAAATGATGATGAGCCTTAATAATTTTTGAAAAGATAAAAATCAAAGAGAATGTGTGAAGTATAAAATTGATAGCCTATCATCTAGATATGATGAAATCTATACATAACTGACCTCAGTGTAAGATGAGATAAAAATGAGGGTTGGAACATTCTTTGAATGGAGAAGGAAAATATCAGTTATTAAACAAAAATGATTTATGAATGTTTTGTATTAGGCTTTATTTGTTTGATAACATCAAAAGATGGGTGAGTCATGAAGAATGAATGATAAAAGTTTAATTATAAATCATTCAAAATTTATATTCATTTAGTTGATCTTAACTATGAACCGTCTACCAATTTATTTGGTAACACCTTAGAAGTGATTGTGTAGGTATTTTTTTGGGGACAATAAAACACTCAAGGGTTGGGTATTTTGATGAACTCATATGATTAAGAATTTTCATTGAATTATTATTAATGAAAATGGAGTTTTGTACAAATTTCTAGGATTTTACAAGTCAAACACGTTTGGATAGGTATAATTTAGTCACCAAAGAATGGGAGTTGGAGATTTTTGTGTAACATATTGATTTGGATTGAAATTAGAGGCATATTTACCCTTATTCCATTTTTCATGCTAATTCTAAGTCACCTAAGCTGAGAACCCCAACCTTGAAGGCCAGGTGTAACATGGAGTACCAATACTAAACCTCCAGCACAATTTCGGCATGGGTTGAAAAACTATGTGGACCTTCCAAGAAACTATGTGGGGCATGAAACCATTGATATAGGCATGTTATATGGCCATGTAGAGTTAAAACAACAATGTAGACCAACCACGATACTCTTTCTCTACCTCCATTGTGGATAGAACAATACACAAAATTTGTGTACGGTTTACCTAACAATGCAAGAGTTAGCATCCCCCACATACCTTCTATCTACCCTCCTACCCATCTTATAACACATGATTTGGACCCCTAAACACCATAGGATAGTGGGGGTGACCAATTGATGAAGAGGGGAACAATTTTGAAGGTGTATAGTCATCTGGATAAGGATCATCTTAGCTGGAGAGGATCTCGAAACCCATTTTAGGCATTTTTGGAGGATATCTACTAAAATTTCTTGGTGTTTTTATTTTCCTTATTAGATGTAATGAGTATATAAAGTACATAATATTATTTTTAATCATTTAATTAATGTGTAACTAATTTCCCATGTGTGTTTGGGATGTGTCTAATGTGGGTTTTTTGTTGATTAATTTTCTTGATGTGTTGGTGTAATTAAATTTTCTCCCATAATTACTCTTGTCTCCCTCTCTTTATCTCACTGGAAATCCCATATCAGACCAAGAAAAGAGTTTCTAGGGAATTCTAGTTAAAATAAAAAAATTAATCCCATGATCATTGCATGAACGTTTCATCTCTAAAGGGTCTTTTTTAATTAACTTAATAAAAATTAATTTTCATACCAAGAAATTGATCACTACTAATTTAATCATCACTCATCAGACCATGAGCATTATAATTTGTTTTTAACCTGGAGATGTGAGTTATTATAAACAACAAAAAACAATAAGAAAATTTATTTCTAAAAAACATCATAAAAATCGATAGCCTTGACACATCATTCCCTTAATAATTAAAAAAACTAATATTCATCATTTTCTATATTTAACTTAATCATCAATGAGTTGGAATAATTAATTACTCATTTATTTTAAAAACCATTTTAAATCCCAACATCAACTCTAAAACTATGAAAGAATAACATAATTAATTACAATCAACATAAGAGAGCACCTTAACTGTCCCTATGGATTGATCCCATAATTACGTTATACTAGTAGTAAGAGTGTGTAATTCAATTTTTCCTACCGAAATTAATACTTTGGAAGTGATGACATTAATAAATCACCCATATCTTAAGTAAATCACCATGTTATTTGATGTAATTTTATATGTTAAATCAAATTATAAGGGAATTTTATGGAGTTGTAATTAAATTCTTTTTTCTCTACTGAATGATATTATGATATGTATCAAAATACCCAATGAAACTAGGCCTATTGACATTTTGTGATTTTATAATGACTTTAATTATATAATAAATAGTTTAATAAAGATTCTAAAAACATTTTTCTCATTATATGAATGGATATGCATCATATAAAATCATTATAGGAAGTTGTAACTGCATCTCTTACAACCTATATTGAATTTTCTAGTTTTTGAATATGTTTCTCTCTTACTAATAACACATAAAACGCTCAAAATCCATTGAAATTATGAATTATCATATTATATTATTTAGAATAATGCCACCGCGGTATTGGTAGTGATTCAATTCATTTATGTATATATGTAAGTGGTATGTTCATTTTGGATATTCCATAAGAATCATGGTTGATAACTATAATTGAGAAATAACGACAGACCAATATCAATGAAATTTACATGTCATTAATTTATATTACAAAATATTTAATATTTAAAAAGATGATTTTCTTGGATTTTTTGGGTTTCTAATGTGTTCTAAACAAATTAATACACTGTATTTTATAATTTTAAATATATATTTTTTTCGATTAAATTCATTCATGAGTTTCATATGTGATTTTTTTGGTATTCATTAAAACAATTCCCAAGGCTGATTTGGAGTCCCATTGGGAAATAATGGTAAATAATGGGTTGAATATTTATTAATTATGTGTAAATCATGTCTTGATGGTGGTCTCATCATATAATGAATAGTCACTTTACAAAAGTTTTATAATATTTTTAGTGAATCACCTATAACCTATATGAGATTTATTTTAATATGTTTCTAAATAATTATATGGTTTTTTTTATTATTTCATGTATGTCAGTATGAATTTTTGAAGTGTGAATCTATAAGATATATGAATACATTTAACCTCAATATGATTCCCATAATGAACTAGGGATCAATATCGTTATTGAGGACTATTCATGAAATATTTACACGTGGCTATAAGTATAGATATATAGAAAAAATAATAAAATTAATATGGAAATATTATGATTTATAAGTGATCATTAATGATAATTTTACATTTTAGAATGTGATATTGGTTGAGATTTTTTTCGTATGATCTCACCTCAATATGAGTTTTTAGTTCATGGAATGTACACAATCAATAAATTTGAGGTGATTATATATTATAAAAAAATTATAAAACATCGGGAAAACTTGATATACATTCCACAGATCATTACAAGGAGAATTTGGATGAGACTAAGGAATAGAATATTTGTTCACAAATGATCCAATTTTTTTAGGCACTTGAATTTTCTTGTTGGTTTGAATGAATTATTAAAGATTATTTAGATAATTTATGTACTTTTAGTTATAGAATATATTGTCTCTTATACAACTTACTATTGTTGATAAGATGATATGAAAATGGATAGAAAGATCACTAAAGATGGAATCCAATGACCATATCATTATTTTATTCACGATCCAATGCGCAAACTGGTGACTAGAAAATTATTTGACTGTTGGTGTTTTGGTAAGTACTAATTCACTTTACCTCTTAATATTGGTATACTCTCACCTGAGGCCTCTAATGTAAACCTATATTTTCAAATTTTTATATGATTTTTAATATAAATTCCACCAATAATTAACAAAGAAATTTTCTAAATTTCAATATTTTTGACACATTGATCAACCAATAATAAAATTTAGAACAACGATTTAATCATAATTTTATAATTTTTAATCATTTAAAGAATTATTGAAAAACCAAAAATATATTTTTGGTAAATTATTTATAAATTTCAATATTCTAAATTAGATGTCTTAAATGATTAAATTTATTTTTATGAATTCAATATCCAATAACAACATTTTTTAAGTGTTTTTATTGATTTTTATATGATAATTTTTACCTATGTACAATTAAAGAAAATTTCCAATGATTATAATGTATTCAATGCTAATGTTAAATATTGTGTAGGAAAAATCATGTTGTGACATGAGAATAATAGGATGAAACCATGTTAAATATGGATCAATCATAGAATAATCCACACATAATAACAAACATGACTACCATGACCCGACCCAACGGGGTCTGCGCAGCGACTCTCCAAGCCTGCCTCCAATAGGACAGGGGTCGGTCACTAGAGCGGAGTAGGAATATTACTAACATGGGAGAAATTTCCTAAGTACCTGTACACACACACACACATCCCCAAGACCAAAATTTCAGAAATGTAAAAGAACCACTAAGGAATAGAATGCATTCATACAACTAAACCCTACCAATAGAGTATGACAGAAAGTAAAGTACAGAAAGTAAACTGGGCCCATGTACAAGCCCACCAAATACTACAGTCTCAGAACTACAATGTCCAACCTATAAACACAAAGAGGTATTGGGACAACTACTTGTATTCATAGGAAGACCTCGGCATGTAGGGAACTCAAAAGGCTCGGTAATGACATAGTCTTCCCTGGAGTCTATCAAAGGGCTTCTCATCTGCACAAGACATGACACGTGCGGGCAAAGCCCATGCATGGGTGAGTATAAAAATAAGTAGTAGAGGACTTCAAAAACTAGAAAGCAATATACAAAGGAATGGCTCAGTCATCTTTACACATTATATGTCTACAGATCATATAATAGGATAACACAATCCATATATACTCAAAACCCAGACCCGTAGTCTAGAGAGAAGTCACAAAACCGCATATCCCTGCTAGGGATTTAGTTAAAATATTTCATGAAGCAAATGTCCTAGAGAACTCACTCCCAGAGTCTAAAAGCTCTGATAATGACTATTTGATATGTACTGTCTACTGGGAAAAGTCATGAGATATAGATACACTCATTCCAGGAGAACACACTCCTTAGTGGGGAAAGATCTTGATACATAGATGATCACTGCCAGGTCCTTGGAAGATTCGGTTACTCATTTTCATTCACCCTCTAGGTAGAGGATTGATTCCATGTGGATGTAGTCACATCGATACCTGACTCTATATTGGGTCAATAATGGATAGAGGATCTCGCTACGGGCCTCTTAGAGGGATTCCTAACTCTTTCATGAAAATTCATGTTGAAGATATCATACTAATGTAGAAGGAATGAATACCTAAACATCAGGGGAACGAGAAAAAGGGGCACTAACCAAAAAGAAACATGTCCATGAAACGGTGGGCAAGAAGATCAATTCATGTACTGAAAAGAACATAGCTTGTAGGTTTTTCACACACCGTGACTTCTGACCCTGGGTATTGCCCGTGTACAATGGCCCATGTCATAATGCTTTTCATGTAGAAAATTCAGTACACAACGTGTAGTAAATATCACATGTTGTGTCCATGTATGTGGGGTCGGTTCTCTATACGTGGGTATGTGCCAGTACACGACTTTACCTTGTGTGAACCATCCCCTGTAACAGGTATATGGGGTAACCCGTACAATAGGATTGGTTTTGTCATGTGGTGGAGTACACGACCGTGTACTCCATCTCATGTCCGTGTGTCACCCAAGATACACGCCAATCCCCCTGTAAGTACCAACATGCCATGTTCTTCATGGAACACAGACTGTATTATAGAATTTTTTTTGGAATCATGAGCCTCTACCGTCGAGCCTCCCGTTCTTCCGCGTTCTTCGATCTGGCTATCCAATCTCTATGAAACACAAGGGTTTAGGTCTCACCGACACCATGAAGCTGATCTTATTGGTTTCATACCTCTGATCGGCTCCGAAATCGCTCATAGATCTACCCTAGAGAAGAACACTCGAAGAATGGTCTTTCCTGGTCTGGTTTGATTTGTCATCCCCTATCGTCGTCCCAGCCCATCTTTGTCGTCACGATGTCAGATCGTCGATTAGTGATCATTTCATTTCAAAATGGCTGTGCAATAATATATTGTTCATTGCTCCGTGAATAATGTGAAGAAAATAAGTAATAAAGCGGGAAGAAATAAAAAGGGAAAATGTGGAACAAACCTCCTTCATCGTTCATCATGCTTTTGATCCTCTCCCATTAGTAGGATCAAATAGAGAAAAATCAAACAATAAAAAAACAACACTCATATCAATTCCAAAAAATAAATGGAAAATAACACCCTCCTGTTAGAGCACACGATCTGAACATCATCATGTTTGTGGGTTGATCCGAGTTTATCATTTAATCCAAAAAAAAGAGGAAAGAATAATCGAAATAACATCCCCTGCCTTGATCTCTTTGAAGAACGATGGCCTCATCGTGTTCGTTTGTGAGGTTCATCAGATTCAATATGCATTTTCGTCATCCACCAATAGTTTATCCTCTGATCCTCTAAGAGGCCCTCTCTCAATTTGAAGGTTTATGAGTCTATGGCTACGAACATTCCACAAACATTTATTTAAAAGGGATGAATTAGGTCGATGCAAAAAAAGAAAACTTTTAGATAAAAGAAATTTTATTTTATTTTATTTCCATTAAACATCCAAAAAACTAACACTCATAGCTGAATCAAACCGATAAATGTTAGGCCTTTCCTAATGTAAAGTCTCTACATTGAACAGAATGTTTCTCTTAGATTTCTAATATAGGAACTCATTTAAATGTTATTCCACTTTTATAGGAAATCTGCTCATGCGCGCTGTTTAAAACATTAATTTATTTATAACACTTATTTTAGGCACTCAGTTACTCGAAATAGAATGCTGTCAAAATTTCTGGTCTTCATAATATTTCCATATAGTATTTTTAAGTAATACACAGAAAATACAAGACATTAAAGTTTCCCCACCATGGTGATTTGCGTCCCCGAAACGCCAAAACAAGAGATACTAAAAAAGATATAGGTACTGGGAACAGATATGAGTCTCCTTCTCCCACATGATCACCTGATGATTCTTGTACTACCACTCAATGCACACCAAAGGAATCGACCTCCCATAAAGGATCTTCTCCTACTGATCCACGATCTCCACTAGGTACTCAGCAAAGGTCGCTCCATCCTCAATGTCCAGCTCACCCCAGTTAATGATGTGCAATGGGTCTTGCACATACCCCATAAAATGCGACACGTGGAAGGAATCGTGTACTCCATGAAATTGTGTCAGTAGATCTAGGAGGTATGCCACCTCGCCTACTCTACATCATATTTCAAAAGGTATGATGAACCTCAGTGATAGCTTTCCCCAGGAAAATTTCAGTAACCCTCGTTGAGGTGACACATTAATGAAGACATGGTCCCCTTCCTCGAACTCCAGAGGTCTCCTCCGCCTATCAGCATAAGGCTTATGCCATCTCTATGCAGTCATCATTTGTTCCAGGATTATCTGCACCTTCTTAGTGGTATCTCACACCAACTTCGGACCCATGAGTGCTAGATCTTCAGGGTATGTCCAGCAAAGCGGTGACCGGCAGGGTCTCCCATATAAATCCTACAAAGAAAACATACCCATGTAGGTGTGGTAGCTATTATTATAATAAAAATACACCAATGGTATGTGGTCTTCCCAACTGCGACCAAAGTCCATGATACATTCTCGCAACATATCCTCCAGCACCTGAATGGTCTTCTCCATCTGACTACCGATCTGGGGATGGAACGTCGTGCTAAAGCCAAGATATATCCCCAAAGACTCCTAAAATCCCATACACATTCGGCATGTGAAATGGGAATCTTGGTCCGAGATTATTGTCGAATGTATCCATGAAGCCGAGCTATCTTCTACATGTATAGGTGTCCCAATATGTCGACAGAAGTCTGCTCCCTTATAGCAAGGAAGTGGGCCGACATGGTGAGTCAGTCAACGATAACCCAAATGGAATAATGCCCGTTGGATGTATGTGGTAAGCCTGTAATGATTTCCATAGATATTTTATCCCACTTACACACTAGAACATCTAGGGGGTGTGATAATACGGCCGTAACCTAGTTATCAGCCTTCACCTGCTAGCACATAAGGCATCGAGAAACAAACTATTCTACTGCCTTCTTCATTCCTGACCACCATAACTATGGTCAGATAACCTTTTACATATTTACCAATCCAGGATATACTACCATGGGAGATAAATGAAACTCTTTCAGAAACTACTCTGGCAATGCCACAGGAACAAAAATGCGTCCCCTGAAAAGTTGTGCGTGCTCCCCACCTTGGGAATATCCATCAAGAGAATGTCCTATAGATAATTGAGCACATAAAGTCTCACAGTCGACATATCAATGTTGTGCCTCTATTACATGTTGTAAGATTGTAGGGGTGACAAAAATCCCCTGAAAATAAGCTACATCCTCTCTTTCCAGAAAGGATAACTGCAATATGGCTAACTACTCTATCGCCTCTCCCAACAGCTACGTGCTCGACCTTACGCTAAGGGAAACCGCCACCTTGTTCCTATTCTGAGGAGTATATATGACCTTGAAATCATGGTCTGGGAGGAAATATAGCCAATGAATCTATCTCAGATTTAGATCCTACTACAAAAGGATGTACTATAGGCTTTTTTGGTTAGAGTAGATGATAAATCGCCCACCCATAAGCTAGTGTCACCACATATTCAACGCGAAGAATACCGCTGCCAACTCGAGATCATGGGTCTCATAGTTCTTCTCATGCGGCCTATGATCATGCAAACCATAATTAATCACTTTCTATATCATCTTTAGGATATAGCCACGCCCATTACCCAATGCGCCGTAGAGAGCTATGTACTCGACACCCTCCTCCAGTAATATCAAGATCGGGCCGCTCATCAAACACTACCTCAACTTCTCGAAATCTTGATGGTACATCTCCATCCACATAAAGGGGTTCCCCTTCCTGGTCAAGGCTATCATTGGTGATGATATTTGGGAGAAATAAAGAATGAATCCCCGATAATATCCTGCGAACACAAGGATGCTCCGTACCTCCATCACGCTCTGAGGTTTCTCTCGTGCTAACGTTACCTCTACCTTGGCTAGGTCCATAGCTACTCCATCTTCTAAAATGACATGTCCCAGAAAGTGGACCTCCTAAATCCTCAACTGGAACATTGAGATCTTCTAATAACGATTGTTCTCTTGGAGTACGTCTAGAAACATCTGCAGGTGTCGCGTGGTCCTCCTCGGACCCCGATTACACAAGGATGTCATAAAAAAAACCATTATGAACCGATATAAGTACAACTGGGGGATCCGGTTCATTAGTCCTATGAACACTACTGGGGAAATTGTCATGCTGAAAGGTATCACCAAGTACTCATAGTGACCGTGGTGTCATTTGAATGTCGTCTTTGTTATATCCTCATCTCGTACTCGTAACTTGTTGTAACATGATCAAAGTTCAACCTTCGAGAACCATTATGCCCCTCTTAGCTGATCAAAGAGGTTGACAATCATAGGAAGTGGATGTGTATTCTTCACCATTACCAGATTCAAGCACCAATAATCCACACACAACCTCAAAATCCCATCTGCCTTCTTGGAAAAAAATCGGGGCCTCCTAGGGTGAAACCCTAGGTCTTACAAAACCCTTGCATTTCAAATCCTCCAACTACACCCTCAACTTCCGAAGATATTTGGGATCCATATGATATTATGATGAGGAAAAAATTGTCATCCCGGGGTGTAAGATGATGAAAACATTGATTTCCCAGTGGGTAGGTAGTCTTGGAACATCTTCAGGAAAGATTTCCTCATTCTCCGCCACTACTGTTGGGAACTGGAAGCTCACAACATCTACCACCCTGAGGGTAAGGAAAGCCTACTAATGAGTGATTGGCTATACCCACCTATGCATGAGCCCATTCTATGCTGCCCATGTATCCCATTCACTGAAAAAGGAAAACCATGTCCCATCACAGCAGACACACCACACTCTATGCCTAAAATAGTTTATCTGGGTAGGGACCGAGGATAACCAATCCATACCGATAATGATGTTGTAAGGCATCGACACTACCACAAAGAGGTTCCAACTGAAACTCTCATCTCCAAGGGTAATATCACACTATCTGCAAAGGTTTGTAATCATAGAGTCTCCTTCTGTTGGTGTCTCTATGCATGAGGATCGAGTCAACGACTCTACCTAAATCTCATGGCTTCTCACAAGACATGTGGTGAGGAAGGAATGACTGGCACTTGTTTCTATAAGTATGTAAGAGAAGGTAGAGAAGACACATATCATACATCAGATCATCCCTGGAGTTCCCTGTCTATACGCCTCGACTGCATGTAACTATACCTACCCCTATACCCCAAATCCATGAGCCTAGTGTGGGCCTCTTGGGCGGGTGGAAGTAGATCAAAGTGGTTGTAACCAACTATAGCTCTCCCAACTCCTCAACCACATCCTCCACCTGGTGGGTCTGTCTGATCCACTCTCTGCCTTTGCCTTGGTGGTCCATCCACCATCATTGTGTCAGGAGCTCGATGGGTTTGAAAATCTCTAGAAAGATGTCCCCTACCATCACACGAGTAGAATTGCCTCTCTCTCAGTTGACTAGATCCAACATCATAGACCTAGACTGCAAAAACCATGTATGGGTTCCTCCTGTGATGTCTCCCTCTTTCGCATCCTTTTGCCTGATGTCGGCTCACTACTTCCAAGGTCTCTGCACCTGCCTTCCTACTACTAATTTTCATTGGCAGCCTCTCCTCTTCCAAGAAGCTCACGATCACCAAATCCCTCTCAAGCACTACATCATAAGTTGGAATGAAAATATGCACGATACTAGCTCGGATTTCCCATTGTAGACCTTTGTTGAAGGTCTGAGCTATGAAATATTGATCTTTGACATATCAATCGATAACCTTCAAGGTAGGTGAACCTTGATGAATAGTCGGATACTGTCATACTGCCATGCTGGAGTTGAAGAAGCTCCTTTATGTGCACTGGTCTCAGCATAACCAGAGAGAACTCCTCCCTAAAGAGCCACTAAAAATCATTCCAGAAAAGAGTATCCTCATCATGAGTCTGTGTGGTTAGATTCCACCATTGTCCCACCGAACCCTAGATAAGGTTCACTCCTAGGATCACCATCTAGTCCGCTGGTGTCCTCAATAAATGGAAAACACTGGTCACCACCTTAATCCAGTCCTCATCCACCTGAAGGTCAAGCTCGCCTTAGAACCTGAGGGGTCTCAATCACTGAAACTCATGGAGTTTGTTCAGCTTGCGCCCCTTGTCAGTCGGTACTACATGTACCACATGCTACGCTAGTAGAGGCGGTATAACTGGTGAACACCTTGAGGAAACGGCTGGAAATTGGTCCTTGTATCAAAGCCTCTTCACTAAGGGGGTCATCATCGTGATCACTCTGGTGAATCCTAGTGGGTATGTGTCATGGAGGTATCCTGTAAGGAACATGACGTACCATGGTCAAAGCGTGTATCTTGATAGCTGACACAACAGGCATAGAAAACACAACCCATTCATATATGATTCATGTATAGATCACTTATTATCACCGCAACTAGTGTTTTTCATGTACCGAGTCGAAAAAATGGTTATCAGAGTCCTCGTGTATGGATATGTCGGCCACCCGCAACAACACTGGAGTCTCTGGCTAGAAAGTCGAGCCTGAAATAGTTAACACTATTACCACAAACCAAACACACAGACTCTTGGTTCTAAGGTATAACCGACTCCGCTCTGGTACAACTCTATCATGACCCGACCCAGTAGGGCCCACACCGTGACTACCCAAGCCATCCTCCAATATGCTAGGGGTTGGTGACTAGCACCGAGTAGGCATATTACTAACATGTGAAGTATTTCCAATATCCCTGTACACAGGAAAACATCTCCAAGACCACAAATGCTAAAATGTAAAAGTACCACTAAGGAACAGAATGCATGCATACAACTAAACCCAACCAACAGAGTAAAATGGGAATAAATTTATTGAAAGTAAATTGAGCTAGAATACAATCCCAAGAACAAAATAGTCTGAAAACTTTAAAGTCCAACCTGTAAACACAAATAAGTATTTGGACTGCTTCGTGTAGTTGTAGGAACACCTCGGCCTGTAGGGAACTCATAAGCCTTGGTCCTATGCTGGTCTGCCCAAGACTATGTCAAAAGGCTGCTCGCCTGCACAAGACACGACACTTGAGGGTAAGGCTCATGCAGGGGTGAGTATAACAATACTCAGTAGTGGACCTTGAAAACCACAATGTAATAATCAAAGGAAATGCATTGTTTTCTCGATATAGTATATGTCTACTTAAGGTGAAATTTATTTTTGTATATATATTCACAGTTAGGGAATGGAGCTACATGCTGCGGGAGGCGGTGCTCACTTTCGCTTCCATGGAATTTGGGGTTTTAGTTCGGCCATGGAATATCCATTCTTCTTTGGCTTCAATCGTCTTTCTCCTCCTAGAAGTGTGGCGGCAGCGGCTCCCTCCTTAATGTCTTCTTGCAACTCTAGGCTTTTAGATTATTCTTACAACCCTTTGGTTGTGCTGAAGTCAATTTATTCGGCTATTATTCAGGCATCTTCAAAGCCTTGCGCCAGATCTGCGGATGAATCACAGCCTTCTCCCGTGATCTTAACGACTGATGCGTGCAGAGGCGATTTGCGAATTTCATCAAGTCGGTAGAAGGTGGATGTTGTTGTTTCTTCGGTTGAAGATTTTACACAAGATTCGGTTCCGCCACGTCGAGATACGGTTCTGTCCCACGGTGACGTTTTTACTGGTTCTAATTCTTCTACTGATGTTCTGAAAAATCCCAGTGCAAGGTTTAAATTAAATGGAGCTTCTCTTTCACGCGGCAAAAGGATTCTGGTCTTCGTAAGAATCTTCGCAAGGGCTCAACAACACATGTTGAAGCCAATTCTGCATCACTTGATGAGATAATGGAAATTGGGAAACTATCATTGACTGCACGAATTGTCCTTCCTAAAGGTGTGCAACTATGGAAGATTGGGGATTTGATCTGTAGAACCTCACTTTTGTGGGGTATCTCTAATTGGAAATGTGCTTGGCTTGGTCGAGGATCTTTCCACTGCCTTTTTCTGTCTGATGATTTGATGCTTTGATCATAGAGCATGGGATCTGTGTTTCTGAAACCTGTTTGTCTTCATTTACATGAATGGTCATTGGATTTTAATGTCTCACGTGCATGAAATTATTTTTCTTAGTTATGGATTCGCCTTCATGGACTCAATTGGGTCCTTTGGCATACAAAAATTTTGTATGATATTTGCATGGCAATTAGGACTATGATTCGGCTTAACAAAGAGATAGAGGATGTTCGGTTTGGTAATTTTGCTAGAATGATGGTGGAGGTTGATCTTAGTACCAATCTGATTGACAAGGTAACCCTTTCCACTCCTTCTGAAAACATTCACATTGATGTTGAGTATGAAAAAAAACCTCTTTTCTACAATGAGTGCATGGATGTTAGACACTCATTGGAGTTATTCCAGAGGAATTCTTCTTGTGGGGAATGTGGGGTGAGAGGAAATTCAGCAGCTCTCTGTCATAGGAAGTCAAAGGGTAAGGATTCGATGTTGCCAAAATCTACCGTTCATGATGGAGATTCACTTAGTGAGCCCGTTCGAATGGTTACTGGAAAAGGGTTGTTAACTGATATATATCCAATGAAGGCCCATAGTGGACCCTCTATGACTCAGTTGGTCAAAGAGGTTACTCCAGTCATGGAATCTGATTCCCTCCAAGATGACGTCCCTAAGAAGAATGATGTGCAACAACATCTTGATTGCCAGCAGGAAATCTAGAAGCTTTTCCATGTTTCTGAATTACATGAAAAATGGGGGAATGTTTCTCAGGGTGAATAGGAGAATGGGGGTACCCTGATTAGTGTCTCGAGCAGTGGCAGACACACCTCTTACAAGGATACAGCTTTAAGTGGCACTACAAAGGGTGCTGCTAGTGAAGGGTTCACCTATGTTCCCACAAAGCAGAGACTACAGAAGGATTATTCTAATGTTACTAGAATCATGTCTACCAGTTTGTCATCTAAGGTGTCAAGGAAGGTGGATACAAATATTTTGAAAATATTTAATTGGGATATGTCTCAATCAGAGTGGGATATAGCTGGTGACTCTGATTATGGAAGTGATATGTCGTTTTATGATCTTTGGACCAATTTATGGTGGATGAGGGAATTTGTTTGTCTGAACCCGTCTACCGCTCTTTCGTACCTTTTTTTATTTTTATTAAATGGTTAGATGCTTTGCTTCTTGTTGGACTTGTCTGTTATGTGTATACTTAACATACAATATAATAAAACAATCCTTATATACTCAAAACCTAGACCCACAGTATAGAGCCAAGTCATGAAACTGTATACCCTTACTAGGAATTCAGTTAGAAGATTCCAAAAAGTACATAGCTATGATAACTCAATCCCTGAGTCTGATAGCTCTGGTGATGTCCGTCTGAGAAGGATTTTATATCGGGAAAATCATGTGAGATAGATACGATCATTATAGAAGAACACCCTTTTGAGTGGGAAAATATCTTGATACATAGATTAGGATAACTTCTAGGGGATTGGCGGATAATACGACTCGTCTAGATTCACCATCTTGGTAGAGGATCGGCACCCTGTAGAAGTAGTCACATCAATACCAGAGTCTACCTAGGGTCAAGAATGGATATGGGATCTCACTCCGAGCATCTCAGAGGGATACATGATTATATCTTGGAAAGTCCTACTGAATAGATCATATTGTTATATAATGAAATGATACCTGACTTTTAGGGGAGCGAGAAAAAGGGGTACTAACCCAAACAAAACATTTCCATGATACGATGGACAAGGAGATCAATCCATGTACTGAAAAGTACACGATGTGTAGTTCTATCACATACCGTGTCTTCTGACCCTTGGTACTACTCGTATACAACGGCTAGTGTCGTAATTCTTGTCATATAGAAATTTCAGTAGATGGTGTGTAGTACAGATCACTTGCTGTGTCCACGTAAGTGGGGTCATCTTCGTGTACACAACTGTGTGCCCATACCTGGCTTTGTCTCATGTGCAAAATCCCTTGTAACAGTTACACATGGTAACCTGTGCAGTCGTCCTAGTATGGCCATGTGGAGGAGTACACGATCATGTACTCTATCTTGTGTTCTTTTATTGATCATTTGTATCATATTTATTATAAATTAATTCATGAGTTGAATTCATCTTTTCTCTACACACAATGAAAACTCCCTTTTTTACCCGGTACCAATGTGTTTCTGTCCACAATTATCACATGTTGGAAAATTTCACATTACATAATTCTAGTTTTCTAACATTAACAAAGCAAAACTCTTCCAATCTTTTATTAACTCAAATTCATAGGACACAAAAAATTATTTATTTTTCTTGATATAACATGGTAATATTTCATTAAATGACGATAATTTTTGAGAGACTAGTTCCCTTTGAAGGATTAGATTTAACCTTTTTAAAAATGACCATTCATACCATTTGTAGTATGTATGTAATCTGCGATATGACTTGATCACCATGTAAAGTTGGTTTCATACGTAGACACATTATCCTATCCCTATTGTATTAGTTTCCAAAATTCTCTCTCCATAGAAGCATATAGTTTGTGAAGAAAATATTTTTCAATTAAAATCTCCTTAAAACCATTACATTTTATCCCAACTATTTCCTCCACATCATTATTGTCTTAAATAAATGAGCACCATTAATTAGAATCACCTGAGATATGATAAAATATGATAAAAACTGTATCCATTTTATTATTTCCTAGTGTAATAAATATCTTCTCTATGGAATGTATCCATTTCACAAGTAAGAATATATTTTTTGTCTTATTAAATGATTGAGGTTAATGACACATTAAGTCATCTATATTACTTCACCATGATTTTTATCAACAGGTTGCATAATATGACCATGAGTGTTGGTCAATGGCCAATTTAGCTACCCCTTTATAGTTATGAAATATATTCTCTAACTATAGCTCCATCTCCAGCTTCAAAATATTTCATAGGAGGTAAATACGAAAATCTGTGATGTGTATTATATAGTTTCCATTCCTTTAACTATGAACCATTTCTAAAAAATGACATATACAATATTATATTGTTGAATTATGAACCATAATTTGAAATTTTAAATCTAGTAAAAAACATATGATAAATTGAAAATGTAGTTATTAGGAACATAAAATTAAAAAGAGTTGTTTCTTTTCGAATATTTACAATGGTAATAATAGGGTGATGATCCATAACGAATGTTTTACTAAATATAGTTTCCATTGTTTATACTGAACTTATAATGAATCCACCTATAAATACTCAAACCCTAGTAACCTAGAGTAAGTTATTAAATTATTACATTGGTATTAGATAAAAATGATCATGTATCGTATGGAAGAATAGTTTAGTAGTACTGATAAACAAGATACATTATTGAAACATAAATTACATTTAAATAATGAATATACAATATCTAGTGGATTTATGATCATCTTTATTGCATTATAAATATTCCATCATATTAAAAATAAAACGTTATTTTGGAATTTTGGTGTAAACAATCATAATAATGGGGTGATATGTAATGCTCGGTATAGGTATTAATATAATATAAGATAAATAAAGAATTATTAATATGAAAAGGATAAATTATGATAAAATAATTAAATATAAATAATCACATGAGAATTAAAATTATCCATTGATATCCTAAAAAGTAAATATTTATGTGGACATAAATTATCGATTTTATAATGATGGAATTTATAATTATGGACATTTGGAACATACCATCGAGGGCCCATGTGAATTCATATAAAAATTCCATCAAGTATTTTTTATAATATTTATAATCAAATAGTTAATAAATCAATAAAAACCTAATAATGAACTTCTCATTTACCCTTCTGATGCATTGATGTGTATAGTGGGTGGTTCCTGTAACACTGAAACTTCAATATATACATCAAATGAATAAATAATACAAAATAATCAAAAAGCCTTATAAATAAATAACTTCCAAAATAAGGAGAATTAAAATATCAAATATAAGTATTTTCCATTATCATAGTGATCATAAAATATTAAAATAATCTGGGTGTATTGTATCATTAGACTACATCATGGACATAAGATTCAATAAAGGAAAATGAAATTGATTAAAATAAAATAAAATGGTCAATGAAAAATAATCGATGTAAAATAACCCTTTCGTAATAAAATATCTTAATTAATATAAAAAGAAAACCACTTATTATTGATAAAAAAAATTTTGTAAAAATATTTTCAAATTGTGGAGGAATATTCAATGAAAGGAGTGGTCTTAGAAGTGGGGAATTCCATTTATTCCATTTAAACTAAGAAAACATTAATTTCACACTTTTGAAAAAAATTTAGAAAAGTACATCATTCAGAAAATGAAAATATATATTCCTTTTTGACTATTTGAAAAAAATGCATCGATAAGATTTTATTAATAATTTAGTCTATAATAGTAAATATATTATTGATAACATATTATGTAAAATATGGTTATGGATGAAAATGATTCCCAAGTGCGTAGAAAACAAAAGTTGGTTTTCATTAAAAACATTATGTTTATATCATGAGTACATAAAGGCAAGAGAATGAAAGGAAAACAGGTAATTTAAAGTAATGTAATGAGTAGATAAATGAATTATTTTCATGATAGAAGGATTATACAATTCTCCCAATGGGATGTAAACAAAAATATCCTAAATGACAATGATATTGTGAAATAAACCCTTACCTTAGGATTGAATTCTTTCATATTCATCTGATGCTCATGTATAATAATTATTGATTTATTGTTTATCTATTTTAGAAAAATATGAATATATATCATCAAATGAATGATTAACTGATAATTTTTTATCACCTATTTATTTAAAATTATTCATTAAATTCATTATTCTATGCAATAACTCTTTCATTTTTATTATATTTTTTGGTACTCTAGTTTCTATACTTGTATATTAATCATTGTTCCATATTTAGAAGAATATTAATCATTATATAAATGTAACATGTAATTAATATATATTTATTATTAGTCATCAATTATATATATAGATATAAAAATGAATATCACCCTTCCTAGATATAGTTGGTCGTATAAACATATGAATGTTGTTTGAATTTTTGAAGGATTTGAATATAGATAGGTAAATAGTAAATAAATTTTAAACAAAAATTAATATATAATATAAATAATTTATATTAGTTAAATATATTCTTATTACCATCTATGTAAACCCAAACTGAATAACAAATAACCTCAGTTTATGGAAGTGGTAGTCCACACGAATAAAAAAGTGCCACTATTATTTAACAATAGATTGGAACATAAGAAAGTAGATGTGATATTTTAATTCTAGAAATATAATTAATTTATATTTAACATGAATAAACATTAATCCCATCATGAAACCCATCCATGTGTTATGTTTGTGTAAAATTAATTGTATCCCACTATGGAGATGGTAAGACACACATTTGCACGAAGGTTACATTCACATCATATTTGAAAGGAATATAGATATATTATGATGTATCCATAATTTTAATAAGAAATTAATATATATTTGGGATTACGAATAAATAATTGTATTATAAATACCAAAATATTAGAGGATTTAATGAATAAGTAAAAAAATTAAAATGATTGGTTTAAGGTGATTAATTCTTCTTTAAGAGAACATATTTTCATATCCTCTTAAGCACAAGATGGTTGGTCTTTAATGAACAAAAAAACCTCTAAAAGGATTATAATTAATATAAGATATGATTTTGTAAGGTTATAGTTTTTGAAATATTCCTCAAAGTGGTTTAAATAATTGATAGAAGAAGATTCTATTTATAATTGACGTTAAAGACACTTATGGAATGTGTTAAAATTTTAAAACACACAAATTAATTATATAAAACTATACATCATAATATCCAAGGATTAAAATATAATGTATAATAATGTTGAAATATCATCAACCAATAAAATTTAGACATGTTTATATTCTATTTTAAACATTATATTTTTGTATAACACCAAAATTAACTCATTTAAACAATAAACATGTTAACCAATTTTTCTCACTTAATGTTTCGTAATATTAAATATAAGTTAAAAATTGTTTCATAAATTTCTATTAGATTAAATTCAAGACAAAATAATATCCTATTTGTAGACATTAAATATCTTTACGATGTTTAAATAATTTAAAATTATATTAAAAAAATATACCTTAAGTCATTTTAGAAAAAATTCATTTAGTCTGAAATAAAAGTAAGCAGAAGAAAAACGTAGATGTCAAATAAAATCTTTAAAATACCAATGATATGTCATATTCATTAATATAATTCAGTTAAAACAATAAATCATTTAAATTATATTAATTTGAAAATTTTAATGCCATTTAATATATTTTTTTAAATAGAAGAAATACTCTATTAGTTTTGCGTAAGTATTTAAGTTACTTATATAATTACTAAAAATTTTAAATAAATTTTCATCATGAAAGTAATTTCATTAATCATAAAATATAAATTTATATAATTATATAAAATTATTTTTTTCATTATATGAACAAATAAAAGGTATTTAAAATTAAGAGAGTGATATGTTATATCTTTCATTGATTAGAGAATGTATTGGTAATTTTCATACACAAGTGTCCATTAAAAATACAATTTTAATCCTAATATGGTAAGGGTAGATTTAAATTCACCCCATAAAAGTTAGGATAAAATATTATAACCTTACTACTTTGTTTTAACCTAGGTTAACCAGATGTAGCTTTTCCAATATTGGAATTGGATAGCATAGTTACTATTCATATTGACAAAAAATATCTAAATTATCAAATATGAACCTCATAATTCTAAATATTGATTTTTTTAAGATTCAATTTTATTTAATTGAGTTAAATAAATTTTAAAATAAGATCACAAAACATGATAAAGCTGATTTTTTTCACAATACCATTTTAGACATAAAAGACAAAATATTCTTATATGAGGACTAGAAGAAATATAACATGAATGATAAAAAATTTGATTTATCATATTACATATTAATTTTCATAAAAATATATATGAAAATATTTGAATCCAGTACCCCAGATATGGTAACATACATTGTTACATTAGAATGTGATACGAAATATTACATCCCAAAGGACCGAATTGATTAGTAGTCTTGAGAAATTAAAAATATTGGTAATAAAAATTAAAATGTAAACAAAAAACAAAATATTATTTTATGCTAGAAGACCATTATTCTACAACTTTATCCTATATATAATTCATAATAAAAATCCTAGAAATTTGGAAAATATAAAATAAACAAAATGGGTGACCTAAAATGGTTTGTAAGGGTAATGTAAGGTGGAATATATCTTGAATAAATGAGAATAATCAACACGGAAAGGTAAATAGTAGAACCCATGTGACATATTATCAATATATTGAGAATGAAAATTCATACATAAATGTTTTTTCATATTGAAAATCTTACATATATTAATAACTAAAATGACGGAAATATATATTTTTATATGTCTAAACTATCAAGATATGTCCTCTACATAGATATTGTTTAGATTAATCAATCTTTTAGATTATGTTTGTGGGTAGAAACCCATCTGATTTTGCATAGAAACAAACATGATGGGGTTTCACCAACTAATTTCATCTCAATAAACTACCAATGAATCATAGTAATTTCATTAAATGTTACATAACCTGTTTCTTTCATATCTAATGCATTCTACACATATAAAATAATTAATTTAATAGTTATTGTCAAAGCAGGTATTCCTATTTCAATTTGAAATATTTGAATTATAATCTCCATAAAAGTGAATTATTATCAAATGAAAAATTGAGTACAATGAATATAAAGAGAATCATAATATAATATATAAAAGGGGAAGTAAACCACATAAAATAAATAAGAGGTGAAAAGGGAATATATCATTGAAATAAATGTGAGATTAAGGAAAACCCTTACGTTTCTATTTCCCTTTATTGAGCATTCTTTAGCCTCTAGTTATTCAACATACTTTCTTTACATGTTATCTTAAAAACATTGGGTAGGTCCATTAGAATAACCAAAACCTCTATAATTTAGATATATATTTTCAGAAGACAAATGGTTAGGGTTTGGTCGATCTGGATAGCTCAAATTGATGTGAGGATGTAATGTAGGATATGCCCATTTATAATTGAGGATAATGGAGCTTCTAGAAATCCTCAAAATATTAAAACATAATAAAGACATTCTAGATCCAAAGATGTCTAAATAGACTTTTAAATAACAATGGGATAAATTATCAACAATAATTTATCCTCATTGTGATTATTTAGCATTTTGGAGTTTTAGTATAATTTAATAATGTATTAATTCAATAAACTATCATTATTATAAAATTTGATAGTACTCATCAATTTGACATAAAATACATCATGTCAAAGTTGGAATTCAAATATAAAGATTTAAAAAATATATAATATGTCATATATATCAGGAAAATTCATTATACATATTAAATAATCACAAATATAAAAAAATTAATACTTTTAATGTTAATTATTTTATTATTCTTTTAATTAAACAAATAATTTTTTGCATTGATAAATCATTTTAGATAACTATATATTTTTCTAAAAAAATAAATATAAAATTCTATAATGAAAATAATTTCATTAATATCAATATATAAATTTAGCATCCACATCTCATGATTTTTTTCCACATGTGAGCACATAAAATATATTAAATACAATGATAGTGATATTATGTACCAATCATTGATTTAAAAAATATATGTGTTATTTTGGTGGAAAGTTTTACACTAAACAAGTACAATTTGAAATTATGTTGATATTGGTAGAATAAAATTATAAAATAATTTATAGACTAGTTTATGTCATGTTCTTACCCTAATATTTTTGTTTTAAGAAGTATTTATTCTATTTGACTCATACAATGGCAACATATATTATTATTATTATTTGAGGGTAAATATTGTTAATATAGAATGAAAAAGGAACCATAAATGAAACATTTATGAAATTCTAATCATCCTCTATTTTTATTTTCGGAATTTTATATTTTTAATAATTTTACATCCTATAATGATATATAATTTATTTTAGAATGAAATTAATGTCAATTTTGATATAATTAATTACGTTGACTTTATCAAAAATAAATAAAAACAATAAATCTTTGAAAGAACTTTATTTAATAATCAATAACATGTTGAAAATAAATATAAAATTATTTTATGACATTAATTTCGTAAAATATAATTTAATTTTTTATATCATTTATTTGATATTTACAGTAATTAATCAATTACTGCAAAATCATTGTCCGTGAAAATAAGATAATTATTTATTTACTAAAATTAATAATAAATTAACATGAATAATAGAGAAATTTTTATATTTCTAAATAATATTTTTAGTATATTTTATTTCTAGGGTAACTCCAATTTAAAATATTAGGCTTGTTAAAAACAATAATATATCATTTTTGAATTTTCTTTAAAATAAAATATTATAATTGGATTAACTCCATCCATGTATTTCCAAGAAGACATAAAATCTATTCCAAAATGTTTCTGGTCTACAATCACTAAAAAAATATTATAGATATTTTATGGTAATTTAATAATATTTAGAATATTATATTTCCTCTAAATCACCTAATTTACCCGTAACCATGGTAATTAAAATTATGAATGTAACTATCCATATTAGAAAAAACTTAAATGATCCTATTTAAATAATTTTAACCTTATGATTCAAAATAAATAGTATATTTTTCAAAATTCATAAGATTATTATCCATGATTAATTTAAAATTAAGCTCTTTGAGAGATCAGGGAAGTGAATTTTCATATTGAAAACGTGAAAAAGCATGAAATATTTTTACAGGAACATTCTATATAAAAACACTTCAACAAACATTATTGGATTAATTGATGTATTATTGATCTTATTTTACAATATAACTACTTTTAAATATATCTGAATTTTATAAAATATTTAGAAGAAAATTCAATTTTATATTAAAATGCAGAATTGTTTTACTATTGATCAAAAAATCAAACATATAAAAAAAGACAAAAATTCACCAAATGTAAATTTTGATATTATTCTTTCCAAAATAAATTTTATTTTTAAAATATATTTTATAATTGTCTAAAAATTTAGTTTTAAAACATGTTCTCACATCGAAGGTCACAAACCTGCATTTTGGAAAATATTTATTTTTTGCATAAAAGTGGATTTATATTTATATCATATCTAGAAAAAACATATATTGAATTATAAAAATGAAATTGAACATACAATTTCAATATTTCACAAAGAGTTTAATATTATCCCTTCCCACTAATTTAAATATAATGTTATGATAATATTTTATTGTTCATTTGAGATAGGTTTGGTAGGAAAGATATAATTTGTTGAAGAATAAATTTAATGGGATACATATCATAAAACATTTTGGTGTGGATTTATTCTTTAATTCAATAAATTATGTTCTTTTAATTGTAAATTTCACTGAAAAATTCAAATGATGATACTTAATAATTTCTTTCGATGAAACTATATAGACCCATCCTTAAACATTTTATAATCCAATAAATTATATTTAATTTAATTTTCATAAATTCCCAAAGATCATTGTAGTTTAGTTTTTTTGGGAATTGATTAATAATTCATACATATTAACTCAAAAGCATAAAAAGTTGGTTCTACTAATAATGTATCTATTTCTTCCAAAATACAAAGGTTTATAATAAATCATTACATCTTTGTATGAAAAATATTCACAAAATTCAACATGGATTATTTTTTTCTCATTCCCATCCATAAAAACTGTGAAGAAATTTTTAATATTTTGATGATCACAAAGTATCATTAAGGAAGATTAAGATAATAGATAAAACCATTAGTCTATAAATACATATAAATTTATGGAAACATTTTCACAAAGACTTGATTCACACACATTATGTATCACATACATTGTCAAAAAAAAGTTATTTCCATGAAACAAATCAAACATAAATAAAACCAAATATCTGAATTTGGGAATTAATTACATATGATTGTAATCCTCAGTGCTACTATATGATTTGAACCCTCACATCTACCTTATAATTTAACCCCCACAATAACCTTATGTTATAACCCTCATGGTCATAGTTAGAGTAAACATCCAATCAACCTCCAATATAATCATACCCAATGAATGTTATAGAGATATATTTCACACCCTTTATAATAAAAAATTACCAAAAATTAGAACATAACCATAAAATAATAATACTTGAATAAAAGCACTCCCTTTGAATTTTATAAAAAGAATACATTTAAAAGAGGGTTTTTGAAGAACAATCCCATATATAAAACTAGAAAAATAACCATTTTGAAAAAATTTGAGAGTAATTTGAAAATAAAAATTTTATAACATTCATTTCAATACATTCATAAAACCCATTTTCAATAAAACTTCATAAAATAGAAATATTTATAATAATAAATCATTAAAACATTTAAAACAATGTTTATGTTACTTAGTTACATACCTTAGGTTCATATTACTTATAATGTGTTCACAATAACTATATAATGGATAAAATAGTGTTAGTAACTTATTATATAACAATATTAACTTATATAATACCTTCTATAATATTTTTATAACTCTTTTCCAAGCATTTATTAATATTATTTACTTATTTTCATTCTTTTAGTGGTGGTATCTTCACTGTTTCTATGGTCAGTTCATTATGAATTTTCTTGTTGAATGGAAGAAAAGCATCAGATTTGAACAAAGATTTATTTTCATGGTAAATTATTATTTTTTGAAAAATAATTTTTTCAAAATTGGGATTATGGTGTTTATTTAAATATGGGTAACAAATCGGGAAGTTCCCCTGAATTGGTATTTCTTATCGAGAAGAATTAAGAAGGGATTCTTACTCAAACATGTATTTTGCTATCAAAGAAGGATGAAATGATATGGATGCATAATTTTGGAACCCATACATATAATTTATTGTTCTAATTATAAACAAATAATTATTACATTGGGGTAATGATAGAGAAAGAGTAACCTAAAGTGAAAATTAAGGTTTGGAATGGTTCTCGTAACTTATGCCTGAAAGTGTTCTACACTTGAACATAATATCTTGGATAATAATTTTAAAAACTATAATTAATTAATTAATAATGATTATGTATTTATTTTATTTTTTATAAATTAAAAAAATTCAATTATTCCCTTTTTAATGAGTCATAACATACTATTTTATCGTTTTGGTCTATTCATTTCCCTGGTTTTCATGATTGGTTTACTTGTATATATGTTTAAAAAATTATATAAAATGAGAATAGTTTTCCCTAATTGAAATTATATGTCATTAATGAAGATAAATATTATTATGTGGTATAATATATCATTTGGATATTTGGAATTAGGATGAATCATTTAATAAGAAATTAATTTATGTCATTTGGGTTAATTTTAGCGGTTTTTAAAATCAATGAACTAGATTTCTATTATCCTTTAGTTTTAGGTAAATATTTTAGTAGACTAACAAAAAAAGGGTTGTGAAATAAGTTTTATTTTATTTTATATCCATTATAATGTTTTTATGAAAAACCGTTTTCCTTCTAATAGAAAATGAAAAAAACGCAATCCACGATGTCAGTAAATTGACACATCACGGTCAATGATTTCATTTTTAGAATAAACAAAATATAAAAATAATTTTAATTATGAACAATCCATTAAAATTATATAATTACAATATATAAAATATATTACTGTTAAACATTCACATTTGGATAGAGGAGGCAAGGATTAAATCTTCAATGAAAATGAAATAAGAAAATATAAGGAAAATGAAAGAATATTTTTTATCTTAAATTATCCTCTTTGAGAATCTCCTTTAAAACCCCAGGTTTGGTGTTATATTGAGATATTAAAATCTTAGATTTGGAAAAAGGGATTTTTAAGTGAGTCCAGAAAAAAAAAATTCACAAATCAATTATTGGAATGTGTGAGAGAAAGAGGTGGTGAGTTTTCATATTTATATGGGGGGAGAGGGGTATTTTCTCGTTAATTTATTCAATGGTTAATTACTTGGTTGAAGACTATGAATAGTATTAGCAATATAAAAACATATATTCAAATAATGAAGGATTGTTATATATTACGAGATTAAATTAACAACATATCACCAATTAAAAAATAATTCATGTATTTATCATTTATTATAAATTATCCTATTATTCAATTCCCCAAAAATTCAACTTTTAAAAAAAATTAAAAATTCACACAGACCAATTTTCTAATTATTTAATTAAAAA
Source organism: Viscum album (assembly GCA_963277665.1). Taxonomy (NCBI): domain Eukaryota; kingdom Viridiplantae; phylum Streptophyta; class Magnoliopsida; order Santalales; family Viscaceae; genus Viscum; species Viscum album. The sequence goes on along the minus strand of OY728155.1, from coordinate 633,678,720 downwards.
ATATATGCAATTTTATGAAAATTATTTTTAAAAAATGAGATATTTATTTTTAAATTATAATTATAATTTTTTGAAAAATATTAATTTTAATATTAAAACTGATTTTTGGTCACTTTGATAAATTAATTATCCTCTCATATATGTATCTTAATTCATACGTCAAAAAAATGATAATTTATAAATATATTTTACAAAAACTAATTTTCTTTTAATACATTAAATTACTATTGACATTTCAAATATACATTTTTATTTCACAAAAATTACAATAACTAATTTATCATTTCAAAAAATTTATTAACTTTTTCCATTATAAATATATCATAATTTCACATGTAAGATACATAAATTTTATTTTTTACATTCATTTGTGAGGTTACCATTATATTAGTAAATATTACTTAATTTCTATAAATATAACTTATTTCATAATAAATTTATAATGAATTTGTCTATTTACTTCCATAATGAATAAAATTATAAGTAACTGGGTCACTACATTCTCCAAAACTTCTTGAAATAGTATCCTGAAAATTGTAGGTTGGGTGTGGTAAACTAGGGTTTTTCTTTCTAAAAAAACATTGTTGATATCCAAATCATAAAAATATTATTAAAACATCCACTAGATTTGAGTGAAAATAATTTATAATGTTCACCTGAGGTAACAAATATTATGTTTACACATTGGAAAACATGGACATGGAAGAGAAAATTAATTATCAATGAAGTATAGAAAGTGATATAGGAAATAGTGTTTAGGAATTATGACCACCACCTCACCATAAATCATTGATAGGTTATGAAGGCTGAATTTTATCAATAAATAAATTAAACAAATGTAATTTTTATTTAATGATACTTTTCATATAATTGAGGAATTAGTTTAGTATCTATACTCAACACATAATTAAATATAATTATATGAAAATTGGAGTTTCAGACTTTAATTACTCTCCCCCACAAAGTCAATTATTTCTAATGATGCCTATGCATTTCTTTCATTCATAAAGTACCAGAATAAACATCGAACGAATCACATAATCCCAAAAAGATAATCTATATTTTTATCCCATATAATACCCCAAACCAAATTCCTTATTATAAGATAATTATCTTAAAAACACACCATTATATAGTGAAATACTATCTTCCCCCAAAATTAATGTGTAATATGCAATTTTCAACATATAACTTTCCATAAATAACTCTCATTTAGAATTTATCAAGAAATTAAATGTAACACTTATTCCAAAAGAACATAAAATTTTTTTCTCATTGAATTCGATGATAGTATTATCATTTATCATTAAATAACAACAATGAATCTTATAGTCTCACTCTACAATATATATAACCAATTTATATAATATTCTTGATATTCAAATCATTTCTATTAATCACAATAATTCAATAAATAAATAATATTTTCTTCTTTATCCTTTATTCAAGAAATAATATCTTATGGAATTATGTTTACCTTTCATGTTTAACACATTCAAGAATTATAATGATCTTCTTCCAGGATATCATTACCCACTAAATCCAAATATCATAATAATTATGTTATTAAATTATAAAAACCCAAAATGAACTAAAAATTAAAGATCATATAAAACCTAAATTTCTAGATACCACTAAAATTATGTCCACCAAAACAGAATTTTTTTCAAAAAATAACATTGTTTACATTAAATATTAAGGAATTTATATAACTCAAAATACATAAAATTATCAAAATTTACATGCATCATCATTAGATTATTATTACATTTTATCATTTTATCATCCTAATTTCTTCCATACCTCTTGGATCCTTTATATATAGGCATAATAATCTGGAAATATTCTTCATTATCCACTAAAAATTTATTTTAATCTTATTTCTTAATAAATTTTTCCTAAAAATAATATATTTAAATTATATCCTATGTATTCATAAATATCTACCTGATCATGTTTCATACACTGTGGATATGACAAAAATTCATACCATGAATCTAGATTTCAGGATCTTCTTGATTATCCTTTTTCTCTTTTGGAATATTATACTACATTAAATATGTTATCATTCAAGCCACTTTAGGTATTTTACATTTTGGTAGAGTTGGAATAGTTTAGATCTTCAAATCATATGGAAAAATACCTTTACCCATAATTTTTTTGTAGTAATGAGTCACTGTTGGGTAGCTCATCAAATTTGATATAAATTATTTTAATACTCAAGAATCTTTAAAAATAATTTGAATAAGATTTTTCAATTATATTGATGATCAAATCATCAGAGAGGGATAAGAATATTACCCATGATCTCTTTCCTTCAATATAGAAAAACTACCCTTACACAGTTGAAAATAACATCACCTAAATATTAAATGAATTGTTAAAAAATTACATTATAGGTTAAAGGTAATGACATTAAAATTTTATTACACTCTAATATGATAATACCTTTATGTCTCAATAGATTTCATTTTTTATCCAGTCTACCTAAATTACCATACACCTAAAAATTATTCCATACATTAAAAACCCTTGTGATTATTGAATATCTTTAACTTAATATTAAATAACATCCTAACAACTAATGGTAACTAAACCCAAATCTGATACCAACTCTAAGGACATGACCTTAACAATTATAGGATATAATAAATTATTTTCGAGATCACATTCTTACATTATCAAAGATCATTACGTTTATAGTTATAGAGAAATATGAAACAATTCAGGCATATCAACCCTATATCATAAAATTTTTGTACTACTAAAACACTACCCATTTAATCGAAAATACTAAATATTTGAACAAAACCTGATATATTCTCATGAAAAATATTCAAAACATTCATCTTGGAATATTTTTTATCATAACCATACTCAACCCCAATGATTTTTTAGAACATTGAATGAGAACAAAATGTTAGTAAAGAACTTAAAAATAATCAAATATTCATATTTTCCAAGAATACTTATAAACATATGGAAAACTTTTCACAAATACACACTTCTTAGACATTAGGTATCATATACATACTGTGTAAAAACATGATAGTTTTGTAAAACATATAAAATATAAATAAAACCATAATGGTAACAAGGGTATTTACTTATATATAACTATAATACTCAATGCTACCATATGATTTGTAACTCTCATGGCTACCATAGAATATAACGGTCATGGTTACCTTTTTTGTAACCCTCAAGGTCACACATGGAGTAACCATACATTTAACCTCCAAAATATACATAACTAATGAATTGGAGTGTTATATAGGTCTCAACTATAATAATAAAAAATTTCCAAGAACCAAAACATAATGATAAAATAATAATACTTCAATAAAAATGTTCCCTTTTAATTTTATAAAAATTAAAATTTAAAATAAAATTTATAAAGAAATATATATTACATAAAATGTGAAAAATATCAATTCATTAAAACTTGTGATTGTAATTTGAAAATAAATGCTTTATAAAATTCCATTTATATAAATTCATAATTTTTTTAATACATGGTCCTAAAAGAGATATATTTAGAATAATAAATCATTAAAAAATTTAAAACAATGTTTTAGTTAAAGACTCTCTTACCAAGAGTTAAAATTACATAAAATGTTTTTACAACTCCTATACAATGGTTTAAATAATATTATTATCATATTAAAGAACTATATTCATATCTATAATACCTTATATAGTCCTTTTATAAAATATTTCCCCCCATTCATTTATACTATTTTTTTATTTCCAATATTTTGGGTGTGTTCTTCTCATTGTTTACATGGCCAGTTCGTTATGAATTTTCTTTTCAAATCGAAGAAAAACTAAAAAATAGATCTAATATTATTACAAAGTTAATTGAAATATTATTAAAAAAATAATGATTTCATTGAAAATATTATAGTGTGTAATTAAAAATTGGTATTAAATTAAGATGTTCCCTTGAATTGGGATTTCTTATCTAGAATAATTGTGAGTGGAACTTTGTTAAAAATCGGATTTCCTCGATCAAAGAACGATGAAATGATCTATATAAATGATTTTGGAACACATACATAGAATTTGAAATTTTGAAATAAATTAAATATGCATTACATTGGGGTAACGAGAGATAAAGATTAACTCAACGGAAAAAATAGATGTTTGGAATGAATCCCTTAACAGAGGTCTGAAATTATTCTGCAGTTGAAATTAATAATTTGTATAATCAATTAAAATCCTTTAAATAATTAATTTATAATCTCCTAAAAATTTAATTTTTTTATTATATTTTTTAAGTTCATTTATGTCATTTTTAAGAGTTATAATATATAATATTATTGTTTTGTAGTGTTTGTTTCTTTTGGTTTCCTAATAGGTTTACTTGTATACGTGTATAAAAAATAATTTAAAATTATAATAGATATCATGAGTTGAAATTATATGTTATTGATGAACCTAAATAATATTAAATAGTCTTATATATCTTATTTATATATGCATGGAAGATGAAAACTTTGATTAATAGTTAAAGATAGTAGTTTGGGTAAATTTGGCAGTTTTTGATCAAAACAAACTCAATTTTATTAATCATTTAGTATTATGTAAAAATTTTTTTTCCATAACATAAAAGGGATATAAAATAAATTTTAATGTTTTTAAAACCCATTATTTTTGTTATTTTATCATCCTTTATTGTGTTAATGGAAAATGAAAATGCATTATCCACAATGATAGTAAATTGACACATCTTGGGTGACAATTTAATTTTTAGAATGAAAAAGAGAGATAATGGAGTTTGAAGATGGTTATTCCATTAAAAAGATATAATCGGAGTATAAAAAATATATTGGTTTTATTATTCACATTTGGATATAATAGGTGAAGGTAAAAAAATAAATGAAAAAAAAATTAAAATAAATTAATAGAATAAGAATGAGGATTTTACCACTTGAATTCTCTTCTTTGAGAACCTCCTTAAAGCACATAGGATGGGTCATTTATTGATAATCAAACTTCCTGGATTAAGGTAAGGGACTTGGGAAGATATTTAAGGTAAAATTGGAAAAGAAAAAAAATTGTTGGATGGTGTGAGGAGATATGGTTTTGAGGGGTGGTATTTATAGGGGAGGAGAGGGTTGTTTTCTTATTGTTTTAATCACCTGTTTTTTATTTTGTATCAAGACTATAAATAGTTTGAGAATTATTACAAAAAATATTAAAATAATATAGAATATTTTGGGATATTTAAAATAAATCATCCATACATCATTTATTACTCAATAATTCATATATTTAGCATTTATCATAAATTATCATATTTTACTATTCACAAAAAAATTTATCTAATTAAAAAAATCCTAGAAATTCACCCTAAAATATTTTCAATGTATAGAATCTAGAAAAAGAACTCCCTTTTGTGAAACTAATTTTGTAAATATGATAAAATTAATTTTAAATTAATGTCAGTATCTTTTCAAAAAATACATATATAAAAATTATAACTGATTTATAAAACATTGAAAAATTAATTAAGGCCTCATAAAACTATATTATAGGCATAAGAGAACAAAATGTTAATTTATGAATATATTTTATGAAAATAAATTTTCTTTTAAATCATCAAATTATAAAATTATAAATAAAAATTTCAATTTCACAAAAATTCCAATACTTAATTTACTATTTTTAAAATATTTATTTACTTTCTTCTATGATATAAATATAGCATATGTTCACATATAAGATACATATATTTTTCGTATAATTTCATTAATGTGGTTACTATTCAATTAATAAATATTCTTTAATTTCTATATCTATCTCTTATTTCATGATAAATTTTTTAAATAATTTATGTTTTTAATTCATGAATGAAAACAAATTAATTTTCAACAACATTGGTAATTATCAAAATTAACATTGGAAATAAGGTTAATTAAACATCCTCTTTATAAGTGTTAAAGTGAAATGTAAAGGTCACGATATAATTATCCTTCTGAATATGATAACATCAACAGAAATTGAATACATGGTTTTGAGGAGATATATAACTATCATTTTCTAATGAAGTGTGATAGAGAACATTGTCATTCGAATGTTGACCATCGTAAAACCAATAATAATCAATCATTTAAATTAAGATTAATTTCATAGAAAGAAAATTAAAATAATAATGTTTTTTCTACAAAATCCTTTTACTATATTTTGGGGATTCCTTCACATTCTATATAAGATCTTGAGAAAATAAATATATTTTATTACTTTCAATTTTATAAGAAGAATCAGATCCTTTGGTTGTGCTTCAAATAACTTTCACTTCTTCTTGTACACTATGAAATGGATGTTAGAGATAATATTTTTTTATTCTTAAAGAACATTAATAAACCATATGACCCACACATCACAGCTTCATCCATTAACTTTTTATTTAACTAATGTTTATAACATGTGATATGCAATGTCATAAATCACACATTAACCTCAATGAAAAATATCTAACTTTCAATATAACATCACAAGTAATTAAAGAATAATAAATTTTCATATCTATTAATATTTATGAATAATATATTAGTTTTATGTTAGAGGTGACCTTTGTTTACAGCATACGCGACACACAATAATGGTTTTTTTCTGAAATTTTACGTTACACACAACACCGAGTTATACCGACATAAAATATATTATTAAAATTATTATTTTAAATGGTAGTTAAGGAATAGACATTATATTGGCAAGAATAAATTGAAATAACTATATTATGTCTATATATGTATGTGAAATGTTTTTAAATTCATCAATTAATCTTTATAGGCTTCAAATTAGAATAAATCCAATTTTAAGAAAAAAATAATCAATATTTTTCAAATGTAGTATTACAGCCTTTCAATGGAAATAAACATTTAAATATATTTTTTTGGAACTTTTAGATATTTTATTTTAAATAATAAACTTTATATTTATATGCGAGACATCAATCTTTACTTTGGTTAAAATATTGGTATTTTTCTGATAAAATTTATATTTTATTAAATACTGAAAAATAATACATTTTAATTCAAACATAAATTTTTATCTAATTTATTTGTATTATTATATAAATATGTTAATTAATTTAAATATTATTTTTATTATTTTTTTATTATTTAGTCCTATTTTTTCTATGGATGTAATTTCACATTGAAATTTTATATACGCACATGTAAATATTTTAATGGTTTTCACTTTTAAAAATAATGTTTTCTCATTCCAACTATGGGATTAATTTTCAAATAATTTTACAATTTATCTAAAACAAGTATTCAAAAATTAACATGCATGTTAGTAATCAATATTAAAAATTTGGTTTAATAGGATAGAAATACATTTTTATTAATAGTAATTTTAATATTTTATTTACTAAAATTTAAGGTTAAATGAGGTAAATAAAGGTAAAAATAAAATTATAATAATATAAAATCACCATAACATGTGTCCTAGTATTATTGTATGTGTTATGGACATTCAAGAAAACTCTTGTGATGAAATAGCGGCCTTTTGAAGCCAATTGGATGTGATTATGACATTAAAAACATCTAATTTAATGTAAAGGCAAACATATCATAACAAGACTCTTATTATTATAGAAAGTTTTATATAGGGTTACATAAGTGATATCTCCAATTGTATATAGTAATTAAAAATATAATAATATTACCTATATCATAGTATTTTATTTATTATTTATAGATATTAAATAATTTAATTTAGTTATAACACAATGATGATGCAATGATTTCCTTATTAATGAAAGAATCAAATAAATGATATTTTAAATATTAAAATAAATATTATTTGATATAATTTATCTAATTAAATAATTGTATTAGTTAATAATACATGTTATAGGACTATTGAATGAGTTTTTTTGAATTTAAATATCTTTTTTATTTTATTTAAATAATATATATTGAATTGTGTCAAAATTGAAATAATTGATATTTTATTGAAATAATAATTAATTAAAATATTTAAATTAATAAAAAATATTTATAATTTAAAATGTGATTATGATATGGTATAAAATTTCATAAATCTTACATTTTTGAGATATTTACCCCATAAAAGTAAAATTTATAGACTCCTAATATTAAAAATATTGTTACCATATTTAAAATTAAAATATATTAATTAAAATAAACTATAATTATAACATTTAAAAAAATTAAATACATGCCTATTAATTATTATATGATATTATATCAAACTATCAAAAAATTATATGATAAATAATTGCGTTTTTTGTATTATTATTTGAAATGGAATTAATATTAATATAATGCATTTATTAATTCCACGGGTGCCCCTATTGTCACCTATAAAAAGGCACACAATACTCTCTATTAAACAAAATTACAAACCTTTTGAATCATATATTCTCTTCCAAAAACAATTCCTAGAGTACCTTCTAACATTATTTAAGTATTACATTTGTAAAAACACCATTTTTGAAGGTGTTAATGTGTCAATTAATGTGATCAACCGAAAAAGATTTATCATTTTCTTTAATTATTTCTTTTTTATTTCTTTTTCCACTTCCTTAAAATCTACTAAAACCATAATAAGAATACAAATTTGGTATCAAAAAATAATAATGATTTTATTAGTTTAAAATCATCTCCTAAATCCACATCCACATCTATTAAATGGGAATGGAATTAATAGTATTTGTGTACATGTGAACTATCACCACCACGAACCGATCTAATTCATTTTCCATAACCTTCATTCCTGAGTGGTTATAATAATGGAATTAATTTTCATATATTATATTCATAACATATTAATTATTATTTGAAAATTATAAATCAATTATGTTTTTAATTCCATGTGCATGAAAATTAAAATATTGTTCATGCGTACTTGTAAACTGTCACCTACACAAAGCGATTCAACTCATTTTCATTCATTATACAACTTGAATAAAATATATAGGTATATTTAAATTATTAATATGATTTTAATTATGAAATGGTAATTATGGAATTTATAAATAATAATTACCTTCCATTAGGATCAATAAAAAATTAAGATATTAATAATACATACGTACGGCTTACCATCTCCATAAATACAACTTCGTTGATTTTTCATAACCAAACATCGTATTTTGATTTAAATGTATAATTTATGTATAAAAAATAATAATAATGTCATAAATATTATTCTATAGATGATGGACTTATGGAAACATTGACTAGTTACATCAAACTGTGTTCATCTTTGACTCATGTTCCTAATATAGAAAAAACATTGAATATGAACTTATATAATTATAACATGGTAATAAGTGATATAAAAGTAATAAACCTGAATAATATTTTCAATAAATTATAAATTTACCTATTTTTATTGTTCATGAATATAAATGAAAATTTGTAAGGAATCAAAATTAAGGTAAGGGAAATCTTAACTCAATTTCTATTAATTGAGTAAAATATCCATGTTAGTTGTTTTGTTTCTCCATGAATATGTGTGAATATCCTCTGACCATTTTACACTAAATATCCACTTATATTGGTGAAGTTTTTATTTTTCACACATAATTATGTAATTGAATTTTCATTCATCTAATGATATGATCTTTATAAGGGAATTAGTCTCAATCTTCTTTCATTGAGGCATATTTTGATACTACAAACCTATTTATTTAATTTAATGGTTTTCCGAAGGAATATTTATATATGAATAATTTTAATTTATTTGCAAAATGAAGAATGGAATGTTTTTGACATATATGGTGAGAATGGATTCTCTTCCATCATAACTATTATTTGATATTTAGCTTCATCCATATGACTTAAAATTTATAAAGGGAACAAGAAATCCCTTATTCCAGTATTGGGTATTTTTGTTTTGAAAATTATTTTGAATGTGGATTTACTATTTCAATATATTGAAATGATTTCTAGTGATTTGAAATGATATATTATCCGTGAAATGTTGATAATTTAAATCTTTTACACGGTATGATTAAATAATGGTACTTCTACATTTGACATGTAGTTACATGACATACCAAATATTTGTGGTTACGTGGTAAACCAAAGATGGGCGGTTTTGTGATAAACAAATGTCAGGTGGTTAGGTTATAACCACTAATGCACTGGGTTTGGAAGTTGGTCGTATGGCTATTCTATTTAGTGATATTTGTAGAAGTCGATTGCATGGTTATTCCATTTAAATATGATTATGTTCCATGTAACTATTATATGTTATAAATTTCATTATATAGTTTTTATAGTAGTCTTTTTATTACAAAAAAGGTAAGAAGTGAACTTATAATAGGTGATGTGTATTTTTCTAATTCCTAAAGGTGAAAAATATTACATTATAAAAAAGTATTCATGGTTTACATGTTTTTGAATGAATAACAATTTTCCTTCTTTATATATCCCTTACTGAGATTTTTATTGTCCTCCCTTGTTTTGAAATGTTTTTCATAGGATTTAAAGAATAATAGGGTCAAGGACGGGATCGTGGAAAGATTAGGATTAAACATGAAAAGAAACCAGATTTAATTTTTGAATATTTTCATTTATGGAAGAAATGGATACTATTTCCTGTGCACACATTGTATTTCTATGGTTTTATTATGTATGAGTTATGGACTAATTCCCTAGAGCATTAAACATGAAAATATGATCAATGTGAAATAAATTCAAATTATTTACATAAATCAAAATTATGTAATGTTTATGGCTGGGATCTTATAGTTGGTATTAGAGGATGGTGTATATAACTTTGGTGGTTGGGGTGATATTTAAGCATAAGTTACAAGTTATATATGACCACATTGGTTAGAATAATATAAAAATCATAGTTATTTTAGATAAACTGAATGAGGTTGAGATAATATGAAAAATTATACTATCATGTTTATCTTCCTCAGAAGTTCATAAATAATTATTTTATTGATATACTCAAACTAAACATTTTGGTTTTAGTAAATCGATGGATCCAGTAGGTTCCAAAGTAACAATAGAGGGGAATGAAAATATGGCGGTTATATGAATAAGAAACCAAATGAAAAGGGAGACGCAATAAGAAATATCTTGGTGTTTCTAAACTAACTATCACGAATCATGATCAACCACTAGAAGCTTTGTGATTTTTTTAATGCACCATATATGAGAGAAATAAATCCAAGTGGATGTTTAGGTAATGACCATAAATCTAATCATATTCATCAATATATGTGTCATGGATGTGGAATGAAACACAAAGAACAATGCTTTAATGGGATGGAAAGGTGTTATAGATGTGGTAATGAAGGTCATAAAGCAGTAACCTACCATAGAAAAAGGATGGATTTAGTTAACTCACTATATGGTAAAGAAGTTATTTCTGAGTTTTTGATTGATTGTTTTAAATATGGGTAGTATAGACATTGTGAAAACCAATTTTCTAATAATAAGGTGTATGAATGGGATTTGGAGGACCACACAAGTATGTGTTTAGCATCACTTAATTCCATTCCAATTGAAGATAAGGAAACTAAAAATGGTCTATATAATTATGGATTATTTATATTCTCATGTTTTGTTATTTTTTAATTGTAGGAAATGAATATTTTTTATAGGAATTAATTATACAAAAATAATATTGGAAAACTTTGTTAAAGCGTCAAGAATAATTCTTATTGATTAATATTTCTATACATAAGGGACTCAAGAGTAATGGTAGATTATAGAATGATGAAATATTTAAAATTATTAATTCACATTTGATGATGAGATTACATTGGAATATTTTTTTCTAGTATATGTAACCCTTAATTTTGTTATGTGAAAAAGTTATTTGAGGAAGAATTATATTTTATTTTATGAACATAATTATAAAGAACATTTATGGTTTATATGATCCTCAATTTTGAGGTTATTATGGGATATTACTTTTGGGATGCAAAATGAAAGGCATCCGATAAATTACGAGATTAAAAACTTTTATGGTTTTTTGTGAATATTTTATCTCATTTAAGGAATTTTATATGAATTATATAGTTTTAGTTAAAAGGATACCCCGCACGAAGGGTGAAAACCCATTGCATCAGACAAGTCTACGAGAATTGAACCCATCATCAAAGTGCTACAAAGATTTATTGACTATCACTAGATTACGTGATGTCCTGGGTTAATATAACATTTTATTCTCAGTTAAATGAGTTTATGTGATAACAATAAGTTAATTTTGAGAGTTTAATTTTTATCAAATTCATATCCTTTGTATTGAAAAATATTTTGGGGGATTAAGTGATAAATGTTATATATGAAGATGTTCACAATTTTGGGAACTTCGTATGAATAATATAAATAGAATAATCTAGGATTTTATTTGAAGATTAATGGATGAATTTCTTTTTTAAAGATGATATGGTTTTATTTTTGACTTATAACAATTTGGTTTATTTAAAGAAGTGTTTAACCTATCTTGGAGAATATGTGATTTGGTTAATTACCTTATGGTATGAGACATTTAAAGTGTTTGATGTTGTTTGGAGATAAATATTAAAATGTATCTTGGAAGACTATGTGATGAAATATTTCTGAATTTTGGGTTTCAATCTTAGTTTCTATTATTTTGAATAATTTTATGTATTGTTATTTGTTTAATGTTTTATGTTGACTTTTGGTTATTATTATTGAATTTTCAATGATAAAAGTAGTGTTTCTTCGTAAAATGTTTTCTTCTTTTTTTGGAATTTACAAATCTTGTACTAACCATTTTTTTTTATTAATATATAATTATAAGAGAATATATAGTTCATATTTAGGGATAATTTGATTATCGAGAAGTTTATTCCAGTGCTTTAGGTTTGATAATGTCTTCTTAAATGCTCATAATTTGGAGAAAAGATAAGTTTGTCGTGGAAATATATTAAAGGAAGAAACACAACATGTCAAATAAGTATATCTCCTTATGATATGTTTCTAGGTATAATAAAATTATACAACTCTTTGAAAAGGATCTTGAAGAAAAAACATTATACACTTAATTTTATCGACATACATTTACCCAACACATATTTATGGTATTTTGATGGTTAACATTTCACGATCAAGTTCCCTATCACTACATATTAGTCTATGAGACTTAGATTTTCTTCCATTTACACATATTCCAACTTAGAAACTCATGTGACCTTTTTTACTTCACTTTATTTTATTTAAATTTTATGTTTTATTGTCTCCTTTTCAGATGTGGGATTTTTATAATGTTACGGTGACTAATTTTAAAAATATGAGGATGCAATTTCTAGAAGGGGGAAGGATGTAATATCCCAGGAAATTACCGAAAAAGGAATTTTTAAATCTATTAATATTTACTAATAAGATAATAACTTTTCATTACAAGGGATGATTATTTCTAATAGAAAACCCAACATGCAACATTGAGTTTCTTTAAAATAGTATGTTTCACCGAAGACTAGGTTATACTAGCAAATAAAACATTATTATATTATTATTTTAAATGGTACTTAATTTAAAGCTATTTTATGGGTGGGAATGAATAGAACTAAATATATAATGTTGACACATTTGTTTTCAATTTTTTTACATTCAACAACTAAATTTTAGGGTCTTAAAATGAGAATAAATCCAATTTTAAGCATAAAAATTTTGATATTTTTAAAAGTTAGCTTTACTTCCTTTTGATGGAGAACCCATTTTAAATAAAGTATATGTATCTTTTATATGTTCTATTTGAAAAATAAACATATTATTTCTAATTGAGACATCAAATTTAACATTGGATTAATTTTTTTTATTTTTTTTAAAAAATTAATATTTTAATAAATAATAAAAAATAATGCATATTAATTATAAAAAACTTTTCATATATGTTATTTTTATTGTTATATTATAATTTAAATTGGGATAAAATTATATTCATATTAGTTTTTTTTTCGTTTAATCAAATTTTGGTCATTTGAATTAATTTCACATTGAAATTTGATATAAACACATGTCAATCATCCGATAGTTTTTTCTTTTTAAAAACATGTTTTCTCATTCTGAAAAATGGATTAATTTTAAATTAGTATTTCTACATTTTTCAATGGAATTTTTAAAATCCAAAAAACATATTTTTAATTTTAATGAAAAATTTTCTTTAATATGATCAAAATAATTTTGGGTGAATAGTAAATTAGTATTTTATTTAACACGATTAAACGGTAAATCATGTAAATTAGTGTAAAACTAATATTATAAAAACATAAAACTACAGTCACACTTATCATTGTATTATTAAATGAATTATGGATGACCCATACACCCATAGGATGATAGCTTGGATTTTTTAAGCAATATGGGTGTGATTATGACATTTACGACATTTAATTTAATGTAAAGGAAAAATTATCATGAATGTGACTCTTATTTCTAATAAAATATTTATATATGGTTATAGAAGTGATGTATTAGACTATAAATAGTAATTATATATATTAAACAATTACCCACATCATGGTATTTTATTAATAATTTTAATAATTTTAATAATTAAAATTAATTATGACATAATAATGATGGATTAACTCCTAATTTATGAAATAAATAAATAAATGATATTATTAATAGTAAAATAAAAACTACCTGGCATAATTTATGTGTTAAATGACTTATTTAGACGCATATGGCATGTAAGAAGAATATTAAATGGTTTTTCTTGATGTTATATCTCTGTTGGAGTTTCTTTAAATTTAATAAATTGAATAGTGTCCAAATTGATATAATTGATACTTTATAAAAATAATATTTTATTAAATTATGTAAAAGACACCATAAAATTTAATATTTTCAAAGTTATTATGATAGGTTTAAAAAGTTCATAATACAACCATTTTTGGGAAATTTACACAATAAAAATAATATTTATATCCTCTTAATATTTAAAATGTTCTAACCACAATTAAAATTATAAGAGAGTAATTAAGGGTAAACAAAAATGATAAGGTTTAGAATAAAAACAATCCATGTGTAAAAATTATTTTATGAGATGATTTCAAACTAATATAATCTTATATTAGAAATAAATTATTTTTCGACAATATGGATTCGAAATTGAATATATATTTATATAATACTTTTAATAATTCCAAGGGTGCCCCATTCCTCACCTATAAAAAGGCACACATTCCTCTCTATTACTCACACTTCAAAACCTTCTTGGTTTAAATAAGATCTACCCAAAACCATTCTTATAATCTCTCGCCACATTCATGAATCCTTATTTAAGGGAGAAAACCCTTTTTACACATAATATCTACATATACTGGGTGTGATTATATTTTTGACACCTAATTATGTAATTGATATATCGTTAATCCAATGAAACTATATTTGTAAGGGATTTCATATAAATATCCTTTTATCAAGGAACATTTTAATAAGATACAACTCATTCTTTTGTACTATTTATAATAATCCACTTTGACATTTTATTTCCTTCAATGATTTTCAGATGAAATCATTTTATATGAAGCATTTGACCTTATTTACAAAATGACAATATAAATATTTTTAACTCATGTGGTGACAACAAATTATCAACCACTATAAGTGTTATTTAATATTTGGAATCCTTTATAAGAGTTAATGTTTTAAAAGCAAAAAATATACCCCTTATACCATTATTTAGGAATTGTTTATTGAAAATTGTTTTGAATGTGGGTTAACTGTTTCAATATCATGAATTGTTTTTACAATTACATATGATATTTTATGAGTGAAATGTTTATAATTTTAATCTTTTATGTGATATGATTATATAATGTTGTTGAGGTATTTAATGGGTGGTTACGTGAAAAAATATATATCTTGGTTTCATGATAAACTAATGACGGGTGGTTTTGTGATAATCCAATGATGGGTGGTCATGTTATTACCTCTAATAGATTGGGTATAGAAGTTTTCTATATAGCTATTCCATTTAGATAAATCTGTTGAAGTCGATTGTATGGTTATTTTATTTTAGTACGATTATGTCCCATGTTACCTTAATATGTTATTAATTTCATTATATGGGTTTTATGGAAATATTTTGATTATAAAAAGGTAAGAAATGAAGTTATATTAAAGGATATGGGTTTTACTAATTTTTAAAGTTGAAATATATTAAATTATGATTAAGTATTCATGGATTCAATTTTTTTCAGAAAATTAATAGTTTAACTTATTTTTGTATCCCTTACTATGATTTTTATACTTATCCCACGTATAGAAATTTATTTCAGAGGATGTAATGATGAATAGATTCATGGATGAGATCAAGGAATATTTATGATTAAACATGAAATGAAATCATGTTTCATTTTAAAAGTTTCTATTTTATAAACTAAATGGATAATGTTGTATGTTTCTAAATTATATTTTTATTTATTTGTTATGTATGTGTTATAGTGTAATTATTTAGACCTTCAATCCTGAAAATATCCTCAATGTGGAATAATTTAAAATTATTTAATTATCTTAAGAATATATATTTATTATGGATGGGGCCACATATTTATCATAATACATTCAACATGTTCTTATTTTTTTGACTCATCCAATATATGCCTATCCAAATTCGAGGACATTAATTTTTAATGTAGTGATAATAAATTTTAAAAGTTACCTTAATATTAATTTTTTTACAAAAAACATAATTTATAAATTATTTTCACATACTAAACATATGAATACTTTTACAACATAAAATAATAACATAAACATGCATGATTTGAAAAATAAAATCACATATTGTTGAATATATTCCATAAATCCAAATATATAGTAAACCCGAAAAGAAAAACCCAAACTATAAAATCACTAACTAATTTCATGGTCACAAATAATATCCCAGGAATATCACATTATCATTATTACCTAAAAAGAAACAATATATTATGGGTTATCTTCCCTCAATGATGTTTTTTCTAAATGGTCATCATTCCACAGAATTACTTTTCTTGGATACCGTTACTACTCATGATGTTATATAAAATCCATAAAGAAAAGTTATTTCAATAAAATACATACATATCTAGAAAATAATTGACAAAATAATTCTTAAATCCAAATACAAAATAACTTTAATCATTCCACGTCATTATTAAACCACTAACTATGCTTTATCCTCTTATTACTTTATAAATCCTTCATTTCATATTTCATTTTTGGTTTCATCAGCCTATATTAAATATCACTGATTGTTAAATTAATGATATTTTCTCATATTATAATTACTTTCATAACATTCCATCATCGATAATAACTAAGTTCATTATTCGCATCCACTTTATTAACCAATGTTTTCATTTTTTCAGGGTAATTACATTCATGGTTTCATTATTTCACCTGCCCAAAACATCTTCCCATTCCATCAAGAAATTAAATTGGGTATTTATTCTCACATTATAATCATATAGTAAAATGAATCATGTTTCATCCAGGATTTCCCCCACTCAATCCCTCATTGAAATCAATCATTATCTTTTTCGGTGAGTCTGAGAGATTGTTAAGTTGGATATTGTTAATCACACATTATTATAATTGGTTATGCATAATCATAATATTATGTAATATAATAATTACACCATTTAATTTAATATCAACTCATTTTCTATAAAATTCAACATTAGCCTAATTACTTCTTGTTCTATCTATTAACTAAACCCCAAAAAAGCACAGTGCGACCAATATTAATTATAGTTATGTAGTCATGAAAAATTATTTAATTGATGTCTAAATCATGAGATATTATTATAAATATATATGTCAAGAGGTGTAAGATAGGTTATACATGGCGATTCCAAAATATATAGTATGATATCTTATTATCATACATATCCTCAAAATTGGTCATATGGTTATGTTTTCTAATCCACGATTTCCTATATCTAGTTCCCAAGGTTAATAATAAACATCCTCTAATATAAAATCTAACGACCTTGACTCATGTTACCTGGATCTGATGCCTTATGCTGTGGAATTTCAAAAATAAACTAGCAATATCATCCCAAAGGGATGAATATTTTAGTAGTCTTATTAAACAATATTCATATTTGAAATTCATATATCATTTTATGTATAACAAAAAAATGTATTTTATTATATATCACCCTTATTATCCTAACTTAACCCTATATATCAATCATAATAAACTTCTTGGAAACGTGGCGAAAATAAATCACAATAAATTGGTTAGCTTAAATGCATAGTAATTGTAAGGTAAAATGGAAGCTAACTTGAATCAATTAGCATAATCAACATAGTAACGTAACTAAATGAAGAGACATGACATGTAATCAATATACTGATAATGAAGATGAATCCATATATTTTTAATACTAAAAATCATCTGGATAATAATACTAAATTTATGGAAAAGCATAATTCTTGAAGTATAATCTATTAAGATATATCCTCTAGAGAGTTACTTCCAAGACCATTCCTCTTTCTAGTTTAAGTCTAGGGGAAGAAATCTGTCTGATTTTCTTGGAAACAGAATTAAAGGGTTTGATGACAAAGAATTTCATCTCAAAAGGCTATTTATGAAACAAAGGGATTTCATTAATCAATCGCCAACCCATTTATTACATATCCAAATCATTCCAAATACACAGGATATTCAATATAAAAATATACTTTTAATAGTGGTGCCTCATAACAATTTGTAATATTTGATACATAATTCCCATAAAGTAAATAATTATCAAATAAAACATTGGATACCAATAAGATTAAGAGATTAGTGATGTGATATATAAATGTTTTGTACAACAAAACAAATAAATAAATGTTAAATAAGGCATATCACATAGAAATAAAAGTGACATGAGAAAAACACTTACCTTATGATTTACCTTTGTTGAACATGGATTAACCTCATCTTCTCTATAAGAATTCTTTTATAACATTTATTAAGGTACTAAGGGTATGTCTTTTGGGATATAAACAACCTCAAAAACCTAAATAAGGTAGTTTAAAAGAGAAACATTTAGGGTTTGGAAGAGCTAGATGGCCCAAATTGGTTTGAGGAAGTGATGGGTGTACACATTTGAAATTGAGGTGAGGCGTACATTCATAAATCCACCAAATATAAAAATATAAAAAATATATTATATAGAAAATGTTATAATAGTGTAATATAAATGAATAGGGGAAGAAAATATAAAATATATCATATCCCCTTTGATATTATTTAAAAATTTAGCTATTTTTAAATAATTTATTAATATATTTATTGAATAAAATATCTTTATTGTAAAATTTGATTGTATTTTTTTTAATTTGATAACTTATAAATTAATAAAAATAAAGTATTAAAATATAATGACTTCAAAAATCACTAATATATCCTACAGATATTTAAAAATCACTAGGCACATTAACCCATCAAAAAAATATCAAAATTAATTATTTTCAAATGAATTATTGTATGTTTATATTAAATAAATAAATTTTGTTTCAGAATTGAAGAATAATTTAATGAAATTATATAATTTATAAAAAAAAACTATATAATGAAAATATTTTCACTGAGATGAAATTATACATATAGTATCATTCATATATTCATTTTTCCCTTATATGAAAATAGAAAAAAATACTAAAGACAACGAGAGTGTGATTTTGTGACTATATTTTAGTTAAATAATATATAATTTATTTTTATATAAAAGGGTCCATTAAAAATTACAATTAGATATTAAGGTGATAATTATCGATTAAACTTTATCAAAAAAATTGAAAAATTTAGGTTACTTTTTTAACTTTATCTTTTGGTTTTAACCATTATTTAATACCATTAACTCTTAGCATGGCAACGTGGATTCTTAATCATTAAGGGTCAATATTTTAACTATAAAATGAAAAAAATGATAAATGGTTTATTGAAGAAATTTTAGTCATTAAAAAAATATTGGATTAATTATATATTTTTTATTATTTTATATCATTTATGAAATATTATATATTTTAAAATAACATTATTGCCAGTTTTGTCACTGTTTTTTATTTTTAATTTTATAAAATTAAAAATAACAAGGTATAATAGAACTAACTATTTTAACACATCTATAGCATGTCAAATTTAATATAAAATACTTTTATGAAATAAATTATGTCAAATTAAATTTATTATTATATTTTTAATATTATTTAATTCGTATTTTCATTAAATAAAAAATTATTGCTTCATTATTGTTGAAATCCATAAGTTCATTATTTATTTACAAAAATATTAAATAAATTATAGTGAATAAAATAAAAATTTTATATTAACATATACTATTTATAGTCTAATATATCCTATATGTAACCCCATATTAAAATATTTAACTTTTTAAAATAAATGTTTGACATCTCGGAATTTTAATTACAAGAAATTACTATAAAAAGATTAAATAATTAAATTGACTCTAAAAGAGAAAAAAATTATTCAAAGGATTATTTTAGTTGAACATAACCCATACAATAACCTTCCCAGATTTTTTAGGATATTTTTATAATATTTATAATGTTAATTTAACTCTTAATGAACTCAATAAACCTTATTCGTGGTAATTAAAATTAGAAAATATACTATTCATATTTGAAAAAATAAATGAAATCTATTTATTTGATTTGGAAATTATTGTTTGAATTATGGAATAAATTTTTCATAACTCAAATAAAAAATTTGGACAAAATTAATTTCAAATTAATCTTATTGACAGAAAAAGAGAACAAGGTTTTATAGTGAAAATATTAATAGGCCTGAAATGTTTTTATATCAAAATTCTATATAAAAAAGTATCCAAGTAAATTGATTTTATTAATAGATATATTATTTATCTATTTCTACATTAAATTAAATATAAAATATAACGGAATGTGGTAAATATTTTTGATCAAAATTCTGCTTTCAATTAAAATGCAATTCTATTGTACTATTCTACCAAAAATAAAACATATCAGAAAAAACAAAAAAAATATAAACTAGAGTAAATATTTATATTAATATTTCAAAACTTATTTTTATTTTTAAAATATTATTTTAAAAATAATCAAAATTAATATTTAAAATAATTGTGTAATTAAATAGTGTCAAATTGCCTTTAGAAAAATATATCTTTTTATGTAAAAGTGTATTAATTTTTATATCACGTCTATAAAACATAAAATATAAATTTTATAAATTATATTGATCATAAAATATATGATTTTAATAATTTATTTAATACTATTCATTCCAACTAATTTAGTATCTATTTTATAACAACATTTCACTGGTCTTTTAAGCAAGCTATTGCATGCAACACAAGATTTAAAAAAGATTAACTTTGAAGAGAAACATTCCATAAAATTTATTTGTGTTAAAATTTATGAACAATTTATTATACAATTTATTACAATTAAACACATTTTGGTCCGAAAATAATTTTTTAGAAAAATTTGTTCTTCTCCTTTCAAATGAGTTTAACTTTTTTTACAGTAAAATGATAACCAATGATTTATTATTAAATCACATATTTTTAATAATGTTTTTAGTACAATTCATTGATTCCAAATTTGGTATCTTGGTTATAATATTTAGATAATAATATTTTTAGTACTATATTATGTTTGATCTAAACGCGGTGTTTCGGATAATGTAAGCTATAAAAAATTAAATTTTTTATGAAAAATATATAGTAAAATATTGTTGAGTTTCACAGATTAATGTCAATTTCCCAAAAATATATTATTATTCATCCTCCCTTAAAATAAAAACATTATATGAACTCTATGTGATCTATTCACTTTTATTTGTTTCTTACAACACACGTTTAGTTCCCACATTTAATTAAGACCCCAATTCCAGGTAACATTAAATATTATGGTCACAAAAACTAATTTTGGGACTGACCTAAAATATGTAATTATAATGATAAATATTTTATCTTAAAATAATGAAAATCATTATTAATGTTATATAAGTATTAAATCCATTTTTTAAAGATACAATGATAATGGAGGTGTTTTGATCTAACATATGTTTTATGATACGATCATGTAACACCCTGAGATTTTTTGAAATGTTTCTATTATGATTTGTTTTCCTTACACACAACACTAAAAAAAGTTTTTTATATTAAATCACTAGGATTGGATTGAGTTATACAAAAAAACATGCTATCATGAAATACATGCAACATAAAAATAACATGATTTATATAGAACAAATATGTTATGGTACATTACACCCAATATTCCCTTTCCTTGGTGGATTGCATAACACACAAGACCAAGTGTTACGAAAGTACAATATATTATTAAATATATTTTTACATAATATAATAAGATAAAACTATAAATTATGATTATGATTATAAATATAATTAAGTAACTTGTGAAAATATATTGTTAAATTCATTAGTTACAAATTATTTATAATTGAATATAAGAACCAATTGAATATAAAGAAAAATGTTATTATTATTGTTATTGTAATTATTATTATCTGGTTTACACTAAAAAAATCAAATTAATTAAAATTAATTTGTGATATTAATATAATATATATGTTTTATAATAAGTAAAATAGTTTTAATATTCATACAATAATTTTGATATAAATATGATAAAAACAATCCCAATTTTATGCTAAAAATATTTATTTTTTTTATGAAAGCATTTTTACCACTTTCATATAGAAAAATCATTTTAAATCCCATTTTTAGAAATTTTATAGATTTCATATGTATTAAATAAACATTATATAAAGAATAGGAACATAATAATTAGTTTATGGAGAGTATTTGGTATTTTTCTGTGGAGTTTCATATTAAATGAATAGAAAAAATCCGTAATTTTAGTATACACCATATTTTTCATATAATTTACTTATAATTTTAATATTTTTATGTTTGTTTGATTGTTTAATTAGATAAAAATTTTATCAATTAAATCAATTTAGGTTATCGGAACCAATTTCAAATTGAATATTGATATAAAAACAAAGGAAGTTGTTGATCATTATAACTTTGAAACCTCACATTGTCCTCCCATTAGTGGTATTAAATTTAAATTAATTATTTCCACTGTTGTGATTAGAATTTAGGAAAATGTATTCCATATTTATAAGAATAATAATATATATTTTCAAATAAGGTCTATATAGTTTTTGACCAAAAATATTTTTGAATATAATCAAAATTAAATACATTGATTAAGGTAAAATTACCCATAACGAAAGACTAAACATTAAATTCAAAAAATGACCTAGAAATATGTACAACATACATTGGATGGCCATATATTGAACCAATCCTCCCTAGTCCTTGATTGGGTCTAATATTTTATACACTTTACTTGTAAATAATGTTTAAGTAATTCCTTTTTCAAAATACTAGAAGAGTGCCACACCTCTACTATAAAGAGGCCTCAAATCCGACAATTATTTACACCTCCCAAACCACATAGGATCAGCCATGATATGATAAAATTTCTTCCCACCTTCCCTCCCTTACTTCTTGGATCATCCCTTTTTTTGAAATCCTTCTAGATAATCGATTTGGTGAAAACTAGGAGTTACCCTATTAAGAGAGTGTTTGATGTTGTACAACGAGAGTATCAATATAAATTATAGGAATTTCATCTCGCCTTTTATTAAGATGACATACATGCCTTATTCACCAATAAATTTATTGTGTGGGATATAAAATACCCTTTTAGATTTCCTATCATTTTTATTTTTGTTTACATGATATTATAAGCTCCACGAAATTCCATTTTCTTACACGGGGTGTACAATTCCAAGTTACGAAGTTGTACGAGTCTATTTAAACAACACCCTAATTTATTGAGATTTTTTATGATTACCCTTAAATCAATGTAATATCATAATTAATCTCTAGAGATCACCCATGATTTATATTATCATCATTTTTTTCTGTTATATATTCATTTATTAGTACCAAATTTTCAAATCATTGGTTATTAGGATAACCAAGAAATTGGTTTACAGAAAATCCAAATTTATTTCTCCTCTCATTTGAAAATATGGTTTCTTTAAAAATCATGTTTTTTAGGAATTATTTAAAGAAATGTTTTAATAATATCATATGATGTCTAAGGTTATTTTTCACATGTTTTATCATATATTGTTATAGAAGTAATTATCTTTTCATTATCCTATAAATGCTCTTTTATGAACATTTAATGTAAAAATAGAATATTTGTTATATATGAAATTACCACTATTGTGATTGTTATTTCCTAGTATCTTACATTGTATGTCAAAAAGTTTATGTTAAGGGATTTTCTAAATATTTTGGGAATTTATTATCTTTAATTTGTTTTAATTAAAAAGGTTTTCATAAATGTTTTATTTTCAAAGGATTCCTTTAAAATATATCAAATATATTTTCAATGATTTTTTTAAATATTTTTTTGTCATTAAGAATTTTTTTGATAATTTCTAGATTGGTTAATATAATTTCAATGATAAATGTTTAATAAATGTTTTTAAAAACATTCTTCACTTTTTTCATTTTTATTTTCACTGAAATGGTTTTCAAATGGGTTTTTGTTTTAAAAAAGAAGTTTTTAAGGAAGAAAGGATATTTTCTTCAAGATTTTTTTTAAAATATCATTCCAAATTATTTTCTATATAAAATTTCATCTATCTATTTTAGTAATTCCTTTACAAGGGAGTAATTCAATGATTCTATTCATATTATTTCTGTGAATGGTTAATTTGTTGAAGTCATGACGTTTAGGAAACCAGTTTCCCTTTGATGAAATATTTTTTTTGAATCCCGCTTACATTCATGAGTGGTGATTATGAGACATAATCCTTACCCATATTTAATTATATGATTATTTTCATGATGCCTTTCTCATATAATGGATTATGATTTGATTATTGTTTATAATATTTTCGTACTCATATGTATGATTTTGTTATTTCTTTAGTCAGATATATATATCCATCTGATGCATTGGGTAACAATGGTTGACTAATGAGTATATATGTTATGTGTGAACATGATTTCATATTCACAATGTTATGTGTGATCCTGATTACATGTTCAAAATGTTATGAATTGACCTGGTCTCACGACGATTGGTTTATTCCTGATCCTAATTATATGTTCAAAAAGTTATGAATGAACCTTCTTCCATGTTCAAAATGTTATGCACGAACCTGGTTTGATGTCCATATGTATATTTATGAAACATATTACATGTTCACAATGTTGTGGATGAACCAGATTACATTTTCACAATGCTATGTCTGGACTTGGTTTTATGTCCATAAGTATATGTGTAAACCCGATTACACATTTCCAATGTTATGCAAGTACCTGGTTTCATGTCCATATATTGATGTGGGTTCCATATTTCATATCCTAAACGTAATGAGTGAACCTGTTTCTACATTTATATGTTTACAACATTATAAATAAATGTTTATTCCAAAAATTCCATGTATTATTCTAATGTTTTGATTTCATTAAATCTTCTATTATTAAACTTATAATCCTTGTCTTATGAACTTCCAATCTTTATTCTGATCTATAATATGTTGGTTATGATATTATAATGTTATTCTATTGTTCTATAACATATTTTTCATGTTATGATTACACATTACCTTTATTTAACATTACTAAGAATCTTAATTGAGCCTTTTATTATGTTTCCTTTAAACAAGTAATAAAGAAATAATTTATGTAGAATTAATTAAGGTGGGGATATTTATGGGAGATTTTAACGATCATTAACCTAAATAGAAGATTTTGTTCCATGATTCTAATGAAACTAAATTATTTTGGTCCTCATTAATGTACTTTTGTAATGTACTTAATATTTATTTAAAAGGACGTATCACTTATATATGATATGTTTGTGTATCTATAGTTGGTATTGAAGTAAATATTTAGTTGGAATTAAAAAATGTGATTGGAAAACCGTAGTGATATCCCGAAAGGTATTTATATAAATTTTATATGGATTTATATAAGGATAAGTATTTGGATATGGAAAATTATAAGAAAATGTCCTAGAATTTTGGTAAAGGGTAAAGTGGTTGGTTTTCTAGAAATAAAATATTTTTTGGACACAAAAAGTGGATGTGTCTCTGAAATAGACATACATATAAGTAATAAATCCTATAATACGTTCTGAGACTAACTTAAGCTAATCTGGTACTTGACAATGAGCCTTATTTGAAATATTTTTTGACACTCATGGGGGGCTATTCTTGGAGAAATCAAAAACACTTTAAGAATAATTATGAAGGATTTAAATAGCATTTGTCCATGAACAATGGAGGATTAACCTGTAGTGTTATAGATCAAAATATTGGATCCATTTTTTAGAAAACCTACAAAACAATTTCCAGATTAAATGGTATCCCAACATGAAAATTTTTTCTCACACTATACTATATTGTTTTAGAAAATGTAGAGAAATCGATGGGACATGGTTAACATTTAATCATTCAGATTTGGAATGTATGGGAATTATGTGAATCGATTTCCCAAGTGTAAATATCAAAAAGAAAATCTGAATATTGGTATGAGTATTTGTTATACATATATAGATAAAGAGATTGAAAATGACATGTGAAAGTTATGTGATGTTCATAGAGTGTTTTTTAAATAATATGAATGTATATATTATTTTTGGGGAACCATAAGACATGATTCAAATTCCATATTATAAGAATTAGGTATTAAGGAATATGTTGATGAATCCAATGTAATGGTTTAAGAAGAATTTTGGATGAATGAAATATTTATGTTTTAGAATTCATAAATTATGTTATATGAATAATGAAATAAAAATTTATTTTCAATATATGTTTTAAAATGATTGAAATTGACATGATAATTGGTGATAAAGACATTGAAAATTGATTTTCATGAAAAGTTGATATTTTTTTATGTTAAGGCGACACTTAATCAACGCCTCGAATGGAGATAATGATGTTTGGATAATGATATGTTGGATATGAATAAGTAAATTGAAAATTAAAGATTAAACTGGGAACGATTTAAAAAAAATGGCCTCTGAAATTAAGGATAATGTTTATAGCTTCTTGGATTTAAGGAATACATTCTGTATTCTTTGGAATAAGGAATCATGTATGCTTTCAATAAGAATTTAGAGTAATTTAGGCCATTAAACTATTTTAATAGAATATATTATAAAGGTATTCACACCTTTGGAATGTGACATCCATGTGGTAATTCATGCAATATAGGGATCAAGGATTAGCTAATTTGATTAAATTAATTATAAATATTTGGATTTCTACCAGTTTAATGGGGTATAAGGTTAACCATTCCAGAAAATTATTAGTTTTTAAGATGCATTTATGTACTGTGATTATAGTTAAAACCTTCATTAAAATCCTCTTTCGTGATTAATATCACTTTTAGGATGTCCATGAGATTTACTTTCAAAATAACATTAGTGTGGTTTTTAAAAAAAGGATCACTTTTATGTTGAGAGACAACCGATCACATCAAAAAAGTCCACAGGTCCTGAAGACATGATGAAAAAATGACAACAATTTCACCCCTAATACTGGCCTATACGATTTCTTGGTTAATGTTTCATTATTTTTGTTGAAAAAATATTAATGATTCTCTAGTAGAGGTATATTTTATATTTATATATAAGCATGTAAACTATATTTATTTTTAAGAATATTTATATTCAAATAGTTATACATTTCATTGTTTTATGATCCATATGATATGAAAAAGTGTATTTTAGTACTTCATAAATAAAGTCAATTTCTGGACATCCATTTCTTAATGTAATGGATTAATTAGAAATAGATGAAAGAATAAATATAGAATTAAATATTTTTTATTGAAACATATCAAGTATGTATATGTCCATATATTCATGGAAATTAAAATAACATCTCAACATTAGTATAATTATCAAAATAAAATTATTGTCAAAATAACATGATTTATTTGAACTAGTAGCTCTTTAAATCATCACAGACTTATGAATATGATGCCCTCACTAATTCTTGATCATTCACTTTTTTGTGATTGATGTCCTTAATCACTCACTATAAATATTTACACTCTTCCTCTAAGTCTAATCTTCACTCCCAACCTATATTCCTCTATGTGGAAACCCAATTATATGATACTTTGGTTACCCATTATGGATCCAAATATCCCTTTTAATAAAAACTTTTCTATCAAATTTTTGTATGTTATATTATACAAATGACTCATTTAAGTAATAAAGATTTGATAAACTAAATTAATTTTGAGGGTGAAGATCATTTCTAGGGGGTAGAATATTACACCTTTAGATTTTTTTGAAATATATTATTTCAAATTATTTTCATTTCATGAAACACGGAAAACTATTTTTAATTAATGAACTATGATTTTATCTTGTTATACACAACACAAATTTATCATGCACTAAAAATATCACACTGTTTAACATCCTCTACCCAGAACGCCAAGGTTAGAATACATTACCCAGAAGATTGAATTTCCTCGATGGATTGAGTAACATGCAAAACCATGTGTTACCAAAATATAATATATTATTATAAAAATTGTAATGTAATATAATAGGATACCACCTATCTATTATGTTTGTGGTTAAAAATAGGATTAACTGGATTATGAATAAACATGGTTGAATTTATTAGTTAAAAAATAATTGGAATTTTATTTTAGAGAAAATTTATTATAATGTGAAATAATAATATTATTATACGATGTTTACCCAAATAAAATAAATTAATTAAAATTTGATATAAAATATTAAAATTATATATAAGTTATGAAATCAATAAAATAGTTTCGATATTAATTCAATATATTTGTTAGCATAATGAAATAAAAACCCAATTTTTTGCTAAAACAATATATTTTTTTATTATGGTATTTTACATTATTTAATGGAGAACCCAATTTAAAGCCAATTTTGGTAATTTTATAGATTTTATATGTCAAAATACCCTACATCATTGAAATAAGAGCACAAGAATTAGGTTGGGGTAAATATTTTTTTTCTATGAATTTTTTTAATGAGTTGTGAAAAATAAATAATTTTATTTCCAAACTATTTTTTCATCTAATTTATTTATATGGTTAAATTAAATTCGAAACTATATTAAATGTTCAGTTAGATAATATTTTTATCTATTAATTCAATTTATGATATTGTAACTAATTTCATATTTCCATTGATTTTAAAAATAGACTAATATTTTGATTAATTTTACATTAAAAACTCCAAGTGTCATCCCATAATAACGATTAAATTTAAATTTATTTCTGCCAATTATGTTCATGAAATTTGGAAAATTGGATTCTAGTTTTAGAAACAACATAATTTATATTTTATAATAAGTGAAAAATATTTTTTGAAAAATAATTTTAGTGACTGTAATTAAAATTAATTACATCGAATAAGGTAAAAGTAAAGATTACTGTGGACTAAAAAATAAATTTATAACCAAAATGACCTAAAAACTTATCCAAGAGCCACTAGTGGGCCATATTTTGACTCTATCCACCCTTATATCATGTTTGATCCACTATTTGATCCACTTTACATATGAAAAGCGTGTAGGGAATTCCTTTTTCCAAATATTATTAGAGTGCCACTCTTCCTCCACTATAAAATAGCCACCACTCCTCCACAACTTCACACCTCTCAAAACACTTACGCTTGGCCAATATCTACTCAAATATCCTTCCAAATATCCTCCCTTCTTTCTTGAAGCCACACTTTTGGCATAAATTCTTCAATGGAATCCATTTGGGGAAAACCATAGACTGTCACAATTAAGAGGAGTTTTTTATGAGTATGATTAATATCAAGACATAAGGTCAGAGAATTTAATCTCAACTATTATTACTATGAGATACGAGACTTATTCACCAACCACTTTTATTGTTTAGTGTATAAACCACCAATTTAAATTTTATAACATGATTCTTCTAATTTTCATGATTTTATAAGATTCATGAAAATTAATTTTCTTATATGATGAGTTTGATTCCAAGTTATCAAATGGTAATAGTATATTGAAAAAATATCATCATTTAATGAGATTGTTTATTATTATTCTTTAATTACTAAAATATCATTATATATTTCTGAAGAGTCCCCATTTAATATCTTATAATATGGTTTTCCGTGATATATTATTATATTACTACCATTTTTCCATTCATTGTTACATTTGAAAACTAAGAATTATTTTGATGAAAACCCAACTTAGTTTCTCCTATCGATGAGAAATTTGTGTTATTTCTAAAACATGATTTCTAAAAATGATTTCAAAAAAAGAACTATTTAAATTTATAATATAAATTTAATGGAAATTTCTAACATGTTTTTACATTTTCTGGTCTTAGAATGAATCATCTTTTCATTTTACTATCAAGGAACTTTATATAAATTTTAAGGTAAAAAAATGATCAGCATGTATTATCTTTCCACTATTGATACCTTTAATTACTTGAAGCATTAATTTTATGTTTACAAGTTTAATTTAATGGAAGAATTTTGTCCTAATATATTGGACATAAATTATATTTCAAGTGACTTTCAATGAAAATAATATTGAGAAAATATTTATGTTTTTCAATGCTTCATAAATATATAAATATTATTTTGAAATTAAACGTTTTTCAAGATTGTTTTATTCTGAAGAAATGTTTTCAAAATATTCAATAATTATTTATATTTTTTCAAATGAAATTGTTTCCAAAATGTTTTCACATATTCATTTATATTTTTTCAAGTATATTTTATTTGAAATGGTTTTCAAAAGTTTCTAGGTCATAAAAATAATTTTTTAAAAAATAATCGATATTTACCTCAATAAGTGTTTTTAAAAGGTCATTCCAAATTATTTCCCATAAAACATGGAAAAAATTAGTGTCACTAAAGCTTTATTGGGTAATGATTCAATTCTTCCATTAATATAATTTCTATTAGTGGTAAACGTTTTGATGTCATGATGTCTATGGGTCTTGTTTCTCCTTCACAAGTTATATTCTTTTGAAACCAAATTTTCATTAAGAGTGGTGATTATGATACCTAACGCTTTTAATTAGGAAATGATATAAAAAATGTTCATGATTTCAATCTTATTTCATAGGTAATGATAAGATTATTTATTATAATGTTATGTAACTCTTATGTTTGTATTTGTTCTATATTGGGATGGTTCTATATCTCCCTTCAATTCATTGGGTAATGTTGGATATCTCAAGAGTATATATTTTATTTAAAAACCTAATTTTAGGTTAATAATGGTATGTGTGAACCTGATTACATTTTTCACAATGTTATGTAACATTATAGAATGTCCATAAGTTTATTCATGAACCCATTTACATGTCCACTCATTACCATGCATCCACCCCATATGAAATACCTCATAGGAATTAATCAAAAAAATATGCATGCCATAATTTAATTTAAAAATATGAGTGTAATAAGTGGATAATTTTTTATTTTTATAATATAAGGAATAAATTATACTCATAATTGACACACACCCCTTGTGTTTTTATTTATTATATTGATAATAGCCCATTTGAACTATTTAGGATCAATATGCATGAAGATATAGGTTTATGTGTCCACCCATTGTATTGGGTATACCACTAAATACTAGGCCATATTATATATGATTTTATTAATATTTAATAATTTTAATCAAACTGATCGTGAAAAATTATAATTGGGGATCAAAAAACAAGATCCATATAAAAATTATTTCTAAAAACTCTCTTAATGAATAGAATGTATTAAAGTAGGTTATAGAAAGAAATACATAGAGATTTAATGAATGTATAACATGGAATTAAGGCTATCTGAAATAATAATGATAGGGGAATGAGGTAATCATCAAATCACTCCCCCTAATACATCTGTATCCCACAGTGTAATGTTTTAATTTATACCATTACAAGAGTAAAAGAATATATTATCATTATGATAAATTAAATAAAGATAATTGTACACTTATATATATATATGTAATTATAAATTATTACAGTATTTGTACCCTAAATATTAGGTTAGCATGAACCATCCTAAAAAATATATCCTTCCATTATGAGGAATAGTTAATTACCTCTTTTAATATTGTCTCTCTAATATATATTTTTGATAACTTGTAGAAGATTTATAAACTAGGATCTCTAAAAAACTATTAAGGTTGTTTCATGTAGAGAGGAATATATAATATAAATATGACTATATTTGTGAATTTATCCTAGAATAAATATGATGAACATTCATAATAACTAGAAATTTAGTTATGTGATATTAGTCAGAATTATTGATATATAAAAGAAAATATAATTAAAATACTAATTTATTCTCATTATTGGATTGAATATCTGAATGATATTCACCATGTACACTCAACGGTTTATTAAGTAATTAGTTCCAAATTCCATTAATAATTGGGGAACCATAAAAAAATTCATGTCACATTATCTTTATAATCACCTCAACCCACAATTCATTAAACTAGTGGGAAAACATGAAAAGTATACATCAACCCAGAATAAAAAAATAATTTTTTGAATACCTTTTCTATATTTTATAAAGTATATTTATCATCGATACACTTATTTTTCAAAAAAACTAATGTAATTCTTCATAAAATCTCTACACAATTCTTGAAATTTTTATACAGAAATAACTGTATTTGAGGTGAGTATTAATTAAAGAAGATTTATAGAATTTTATAGAGTCATATTATTCATATAAAATGACCATTGTGTAGTACCTCAAGGGAATATCTTGTCTCTTTATGTATCTTGGAAACATAATATTGTGTTTCCCCATTAGAATTTAGGTGATAATTGTTTCTGTGGAAATATTATTTCCCCATTGAAAATATATGATCATGAATCAAAATATACTAACTATAATCTATTAAAAATGAATATTCAAGGATATGAATTAAATTTTAAAAATATGATATTAAAAAAGATGTTGAAAAACCAATTCATGTCCCATAGGCCTAACAAAAAATTCATGGTTGATAATAAGATAACTGTGTTAAATTCCTTTTTATACAGTTCTTGGATTCCGTTATTTATTATTTGTATCAATTCATATCATCCAAATTATTACAATCTACCAGTGGGAAAGTGAGAGTCTTTCATGTTGATAATATGATTCCCAATATTTTGAAACCTCATATTATGATGTTATGTACTATATGTGGGAGAGTAAAATTCCCAAAATAGGAAAGATAATGCATTTATAAACACCAAATAGAGCATAATCTATTCTCTATTACCGATAAAATAATGTTATGGGGAGTATCCGACTACCCATAAATCATATTTATATTAAAAATTGATACATGGTATGTTATTTTATCTTGTGGGATAAATGAAAATTCACTCAAATAAATAATTCTCCCATAATTGATAATTTGGCATATTCATAAAAGTGTTTCATTAATTTGGAAAGATAAACTCCCTCCACATATGATCTATTTTTATTGAACATGGAATGTTGTGTACTTATTAAAACATTGGGTTTCAAGGACAATATATTTCCCAAAGAAATAAATTATCATGAAATAAAATAATATAAAAAATAAGATACAATATCTGGGAATCACTGTGATAATTTATATTGTTTAAAATAATAATTAATGTCATCTATCACATTATAGGATCTATGAATGGTACATAGAGGATTAAAAACACAGAAAATATACTACGGTTAGGGATTCTGGTAATCCAACACTATCCCTTGATTTGAAATTGGGTAGTCAAAGTGATAACCCTAAACATTAAATAAAGAATAATTACCACCATCAAGATGATTTTCATTGTTAATTAGGATACTGAAGAAGATTTATATCCATTACAGATTAATGAAACCTAACCACTAAAAAACCATAGTCACATAATATTTTCTATAGATTACACCATTATGTATTAACATATAATTACATAGATATATTTAGAGATGATCCCAAGGTGATCTTATAATATCATGGATAACCAACCCACAATCGTGAATAAAATAGTAGTATAAGGATACATCTATCCCATAACACAATGAAATATTTGAAAAAGTAAATAATGATTAATGAGTACATAAATATTGATTTTCAATTCCCTAGGTGGTTGGATAATAATTCCCCTATTACTATGTTGAATTGAAATATCATACTATATATTAACTTTGTATATATTAAACACTATTTCTTAAATGATAATACCTCACCCTAACTATATAATTATTGATCTAGTGATAAAATATTATTTAAAAACATATATATATATATATATATATATATATATAAGATATTAATTTCATCTTTAATACCCTTATAGGGGAGTTTTTGGAGATATATATATATATGAATTTGTTTTTAGTTCGTGCCAAAATTCATATCAAATTAACTAATCATGAGGTTATGTTTCCAAAACGTGACCTACCACATATTAAAATTAACCTACTAAAATATTATTTGGTGAAACTTTTAAGAATCATCCTATAATTTTTTTACTTTTTTTATTATTAAGAATGATCTTGATAATTTAAAGTTATTACATAAAATATATCATCCTCGTAATCCTTTAAAATAGAGAGGAATAAAAGGAATAGTTTAAAAAAATTATTGAGAAGGTATCTTGTTAGTATTTATAATTCACACTGATTATAAAAATTTGTGTGTTTTATTAATGTAATAAATACTTTCATAGATAATTTGATATCCTCAAGAAGTATCTTTTTCATCCTATTCTCAGAATATATCTCAATGAAGGAATTGAAATCATAAAATATACAACCACTATATAGTATAGATTATCAAGCAACAGATTGATGAAAATGTAGTCTGTGATATCAAGGATGATGTTTACAACATTTCGGATATAAGGAACATATCTAGTAATCATTGGAATAACAAAGCATGTATGTTTTCAAAAAATACATATAGTATTTTAGGTTATTAACCTATTTTAAGAGAATACTATATGATGGTATTCACATGTTTCGAATGTGAAATCCATGTGGTACTTTAATATATATGCTGGCTCAATGGTAAGATGATTTGATAACATTATCTCTAAAGAATAATATTTCCATCAATTAAAAGAGTTATATGGCTAAACGATCTAAAAATCTTTTAGTTCGAAAGATGTATTTATGTACTGAGATTGTATTTAAAACCATTGTTAAAAGGTTCATTATTGGTTAATATGACATCATGGTTGTTCATAAAATTTACTTTGAAAATAATTTTAGCGTTGTTTAAAAAAAGGACCTCTTTTATGTTGGGTGACAACTAATCTCATCTGGTAAGGCTGTTGGTCTTAAACACATGACTGGAGGATGATAACAATTTCACTCTTACCAATGTCCAATGAAATGTCTTAGTTAATGTGTAATTATTATTTTTGAATAAATAATAATTATTAAAAAGTAGAGTTACTTTTTATGTTTACATATTAACATGTAACCTATATTTTTTTTGAAGAATATTTAGATACCAATAGTTATACAATTCATTATTTTTTGGTCCATAAGATCTGCAAAAAAATGTATTATAGTACTTCATACATAAAAGTTAATTTATGGACATCAATTTCATAATGTAATGGATGAATATGAAATAGATAAAATAACAACTAAGGAATGGAATTTTGTTTCTTTAAATATATCATGTTAATATATATCCTTATATACAAGGTAAATAAATAAACTTCACAACCTTAGGATAATTATCAAATACATTCTATTGTCCTAATACAATGATTTTTTGAACCAATGGCCTTCTAAATCATCATAGATTTATGAATTTATGGCCCTCACCTTTTCTTCAAAATTCACTTATTTTTTAACCATGATGTAAATCACTACCTATAAATATTTACACTTTTCCTCCACATCTAAGCTTCACTCCCAACCTGAGTTCTCTTATATAGAAACCCAGCTATATGTATCTTTGGGTAATTATTATGGTTCCAAATATTGCATTTAACTAATGATTTAGTATTAAATGTTTTTATGTGAGTTTATATTAATTAATCCATCATATATTAAATCATTGATAACCCAAATGAATTTAAAAGTTGAAATTAACTTCAAGGGGGATGAATGTTATACCGTGAGATTTTGTGAAATATTTTTTATCCAATTTGTTTTTCATTTCTTGAAACACTAAACACATTTTTTTATTAAATCACTATTATTGTACTATTTTCTACACATAAAAAATTAATCGTGAACATTAAACTTCATAAATTTTAACATTCTCTACATTGAACACCAGGTTTAGCATATATTACATGAAATATTGAATTTCCTCCATGGATTGAGTAAGAGTCCAGACCTGATGATAGAAAAATTTAATATATTATTATAACTATTTTTATGTAATATAATAGTATACAACCTATCCAATATTTTTATGGTTATAAATATGATTAATTGTCTTACAAATTGACATGTTTGAATTCATTAGTAAAAAATTAATTCGAATTGAATATAATAAAAAATTTAATTTAATGAAAAATATTATTATTATTATTATATTTCAACCCTAATAAATTAATTTAATTATAATTTTTTAAAATATTAAAATAATATATATTTTATATATTCCATAAAATTGTTTTGATATTCATACATACGAGTTGATAATGAAAAGACAAAAACAAACCAATTTGTATGCTAAAACCTATATTTTTTATTAAGGTATATTTTCAGACTTTAATGAAAACCCCATTTTAAATCGCATTTTGGAACCTTTGTATGTATAATATGTCAAAATAAACATCAATTTTTAAATCTTAATGTAATAATTATGCTAGGTTAATTATGTTTTTTAATTTTTTGTAATGTTAATTTGTTAATGGGTAGTGAAAATGTAAAATTTTAGTTCGAAACTATTTTTTCATCTTTTTAATTTTTATGGTTAAATTAAATTTCAATTTTTTTGTAAATTTAATTTAGATAATATTTTCAGAAATTAATTCAATGTAGTTTATTGGAAAAAATTCCAAATTTATATTGGATATAAAAACATACCAATCTTTTGATCATTTTTACACAAAAAACATAGTATTGTCCCTTCATAAAGATTAAATTTAAATTTACTTCTGCAATTATATTTTTGAAATTTGCAAAAATGGATTCAATTTTAGGAATTAGAATAATTTGTATTGTCTAATAAGTTCAATTTTTTAGCAATGATAGTAGTGAATTTAATGAAAATTAATTACATCAAATAAAGTAAAAATTATGTTAACTAAGTAATAATTCTTATATTTATGACATAAAATGACCTTTAAACTAATACAAGAGCCATTTTATGGCCATATTTTGACTCAATACTTCCTTAGATCAAACGTGGTCCACTATTTGATCCAATTTTCATATGAAAAACGTTTATGGAATTCCATTGTCAGAATATTACAAGAGTTCCACTTCTCCTCCACTATAAAACGCCTCCTATCCTCCACTAAATTGCATGTCTCAAAACACATAGGTTTGGAAAAAATATGATCCAATATCCTCCATTATTACCGACCTTATTTCTTGAACCCTATAATTTGGAATTAGTAATCCCATGGAAGCATTTTTTAAAAATAAAAAGGATTAACTAGATTAATAGGAGGTTTGAATGAGTACAATTAGAGTCAAGACATTAGGTAAGATAATTTCATCTCACATTTTATTACAATTAGATACATACATTATTCAGCACTCACATTTCTTGTGTCGTGTATACAATACCTATTGAAATGTTATATCCCGAATCTTATTGTTATATTGATATTATATGCTGCATAAAATTTCATTTTCTTACATGATGAGAATGATTCCAAGTTACGAAGTAGTAAGATTCTATTTAACAAATCTATTCATTTAATTACATTGTCTATTATAATGATTCAATTGCTGACATCTCATGATACATCACTCAAGAACACCATTAAAATATCTTATCCTATGGTTTTCCATAACATATTCATGTATTGGTTCATTTTTTTTATTCATTGGTACCTATGATTACTAGGAAATTATTTTAATGAAAATCCAAATATATTTATCCTATTCGTCAAAAATATTTGGTATTTCAAAAACATGATTTCTAAAAAAGGATTTAAATTTATTAAACTTTTATCATATAATTTTAATGGAAATATTAAACCATTTCTTACCTTCTATTGTCATAGAATGAATTATAATGTCATTTTACTATCAATGTAATTTTTTTGAAATCGTAAGATAAAGTATTATCATGACTATATTTTGTAAATATATCCTTGACTATATATGATAAGAATCAATAATAAATATAGATTTAGTTCAGTGAGATCCATATGAGTTGTAAAAATATCTAAGAAACTATAATTCTAACTGTAATTTAATATTAGTATTAAATTAACTAGCCTAAGGATAATCACCATGTACACCCAATGGGTTAGTAAGGGATTATATCCCAAATCTATTAATAATTGGGAAACCATTAAAACAATTCAAGGTGCATTATCTTTATAATCACTTCAACCATTAATGCATCAATCTAGAGGACAAACATGTAATTCTTACCTCAAACCATACTAAAAAATATTATGTGTTCAAATACCGCCCCACTATTGCAGAAATTCTCTTGATCTTGGACAAACTTATTTTTTCAAATATCTAAGGTAATACTTCATAAAATATCTTTAAAATTCTAGAATGTTTAATATATAAATAATAATATATGAGGTGGGTATTGACTATAGTATATTTATAGCATTAATAGACTGATCTTATTCAATGACAATGACCATTGGGTGGTAATTCAAGAGAATATCGTGACTCTTTATATATCTTGGAAACATAATAATGTGTTTTACTATCAAAAATTAGGGGAGGATTTTTTTAGGAGAAAATTTTTTTCCCATTAGAAACTCCATGATCATGAATAAAAAGATTCTAACATTAATTTATATAATACGACTATTAATGGATATAAATGAAGTTGGAAAAATACATTAGTTAATAAGATGTTGAAAACCCAATTCATGTCCCACATACCTAACCAAAAATTAAATATTTTTCAACAAGAACACTATGTTCAATTCCTTTCCATATTGTTCTTAATATCTATTTTTTATTATTGTAATATATTCTTAACATCAACGTATATTATAATATACTAGTGGGAAAGTGAGAATCCTTCATGTTGATAATATCATCTTCCCTCTTTTGAAACCACATATTTTGATGGTGGTTACTATAAGTGGGAGAGTAAAATTCCTAATATAGGTAAGATAATGCTTGTAGAAACACTACATAGAGTGGAATACCCACTATATTACCCATACAATAATGTGGAGGGGAGTATTAAACTCCCCATCAATCATATTATTATTAAAAATAGAGATGTTGTATGTTATATTATCTTGTGGGATAAATTAAAATTCATACTAATAAATCATTTACCAATAATGGATAATTAGGGATATTATTATAAATATTTCACTAATTTGGGAAAATGAACCCCCTAGATATATGATCTATATTTATCGAACATGGTATGGTGTGAACTTATTAGAACATAGGTTTTAATGAGAATAAATTTACCCAAGAAAAAAAAATTATGAAAGGAAAAAATATCAAAAATATAGAATACTCTTTTTTTGATCCACAAAAATAATTCATGTTGTTTAATAAATAATAAATGTCATATATCACATTATAGGAACTATGCACGGTAAAAGGAGGATTAAAAAAATAGTTACAATATTTTAGGGATGAG
Organism: Viscum album; assembly: GCA_963277665.1. Taxonomy (NCBI): domain Eukaryota; kingdom Viridiplantae; phylum Streptophyta; class Magnoliopsida; order Santalales; family Viscaceae; genus Viscum; species Viscum album. The sequence goes on along the minus strand of OY728155.1, from coordinate 633,638,928 downwards.
GATATGGGTACTCCAACAATATCTCTTGATTCTAAATTGTATGATCTTAGTGATTACTATATAAATATTAAATAAGGAAACATTATAACCATAACAATGATTTTTTATTTTAATCAGGGTACTAAAAAAGATTTATATCCCTTAAAAATCAATGGCACTTTAACCCCTCATATACCATATTTTCATAATATTTAATATTGAAAACACCATTATATATCCACATATAATTACTTTGATATATTTAGATATGATCCCAAGGTGTTATTCTTACATCTTGGATAACCGACCAACAACTCTGGTAATAAAATAAAGGTTTAAATGATACAACCCACCCATAACCCAATGATATACGTGAATAAATAAATGATGATCAATTCATACATATTTATTTATTTTCAATTCCCTTAGTGTTTGGTCAATAATTCCTTTGTTCTAAAGTTCAATTGAAATATTATACTTTATAATAACATTGTAAACATTAAATAGTATTTAATAAAGGATGAGACCCTATCCTAATAATAAGATTCTTAATCATGTGATAAACTTTTTCTTAAAAAATTATAGTGATATATATACTTACCAGATTCATTCCATATTTGAGACCATCCTAAGAATGTGTGTGGAGTATAATATATATATATGAGTTTTTTGTTATGTCTTGCCAAATTTATTAAACAATTAACTAATAATGAGGTTATGTGTCATAGAAGCAACCTACCCTATATGAAAATTAACATAAACAATATTTTTTGGTGAAACATATAACAACCATATTATAATTGTATTAATTTTTTTTGTATTATTGAAAATGATCTTGATAATTAAATATAATTACTTATGATATCTCATCGTCACAATCTCTTATAGTTAGGAGGAATAAAAGGAAAATATTAAAAATAATAATAATTTTATTGATTTGGTCTCTACTCAGTGTTTATAAATAGAAATATTAATGAAAATTGGTGTTTATTACTAAAGGAAAAAATATTTTCATAGTTCATTTGATATCCTCAAGAAGTAAATTTTTTATCCAATTCTCTAAATACATCTCACTGAAGGAAAATAAATCATCAAATATGCATCCACCATAGAGTTATCACCAATTTATGACCTCTAAAAAACAAATGGTTATGAATATTTGAATAGTTTCATTTATCTTACCTATATTATTATGGATCCAAACAAATAATAAAATCCGAATGGGAAGAATTTTCTTTTCCAAATCATTATAACAAAAATTATGTGTCATTTTCTACAAAATCAGGTGGTTTATTTGGTCTCATATGTTGATCTAGAAAAATATTTCCACTCTAATTCAATTTTAAATGAATATTTCGTGATATTTTATATGATTAATTATCAATATGATATCCAATTTACCTAAAAAAATTAAAAAATGGGGCATTCACATTATAATTTAAGAATCATACATAACCTTAGAGGAGTTAAGCATTTAAATGGAATTTCCCATTAATGAGGACTTTTATATCATAAAAAATAACCAATTGTTATATATTTATATTCACATATCATCATAGAGTAATACTATTATAAGGATTGAGAAAATTATTATCAATACATTCATCCATTGATTTTTAATAATCTCTCATGTAAAAGATAAATTTTCATACAGTTTCTTTCTTTTGGTGGGTTTCATTGATAATGATAAAAATATCAGGTTAACCATATAATTCTAGAGTTATCCATATAAATATTTGTAACTTAGATGAACCATTATGGATATTTATATTTATTGATCATGAAAATGAGTGGATAATACACTATAAGGTATGTTGAATTGATACCATCACTCAACTATATTTTTGAGTTGATTGAATAATTTATCAGTTAGACTGTTCTATTGAATATAGTGATATTATATAATTAAATATTAAATTACCTAGAAAATATATATGCTACATTTTTTAATGAGAATTTGGATAAATTTATAATTTGTATTTTTTTTCAGATAGATAAAACTATATCCATTAGTAAGAAGTTTAAATGTGTACATGAGATTGATAGCATGTCAACTGAAGAGAGATTCAAATCAATATTATCTAATGAAAATTCATGATGGATTTATTAGTAGAATAATATCTAAAAAATTGATATGTAACATATAGATAATCATATAGGTAATTGATCAATATGAAGGCACTAAATTTGTTTAGTTTTGATATAATAAGTCTCAATAAAGCCATGTATATGAATGGTTTTGGTCTTTCATTTATGACGTCAAATAACTTAGTGGATCATCCATTTAAATAAAAATTAAACTATAAAATAGATAAATTTTCTTACCGTATAATGGAAACACAGTTTAATTATGTCTACTATGTATGTGTTTGATATGTATAGTAAAATATTTTATAAATTACCCTTTTATGTAATAATAAATTCCTTGGTTTGGCCAAACACTGACCCTAATGGTTGACTATTTTTATTTTTTTCATTATTTCTTATACAACACACAATGCGATTTGATGTATTGTAAATAAATTATTCCCTAATTCATGTCATGTATCCCCTACCACATAAAAATATCCATCTTTCTTTATTATATAATTACACTTAATTGTTGTTTTATTGTATACATATTTACTCATAGACCTCTATAATAGGTTTATTAATGAATTTCATCCACAAATCTTTATAAATTCCATCATTATGTTTGATTACTAATAAATATATGTCATGAAAATTCTGTCCCTATTTTACCTTTGTTCCTTTTTCTATCTATCTACCATTAATCAAATTCTTACTTGAGGTCACCTTATAGTTCTACATGTGTCTTGTTTTGTTTTATCAATAGATAAATAATGATTCATGGATGACCAGTATATTTATCAATCTCTTTTTTTTATATTGTACTCATATTATACTTTATAATTTTACGAATTTTTATTACATATCAGGATTTATTCCTAATTTTATAAACAATTTGGACCCCTCCCTTGAATTTTTTTATAATTCTTATTTTCGTAGGATTTATAGTGATCTTTATACTCATATACCATATCCACACATTTTAATTATATGCTCTACTTCTCTCATTTTTTATATCAATGTTATTGGTGCTCACCCAATGATTTTAAAATATTGTGTTATAATGATCCTTAATATATGATCTAATACTAAAAAGTTTATTATCTTATCGAATCATAGAAAATTGTAATATATGGTATAATTTATTTCTATACCATAGAAATTTTATTTTACATATGACATTGATCGATGAAATTGTATATTTTGGACACTTTCGATTCTTATTCAGTTACCCTCATATTTGGTCAACAATTAGGGATCCCAACTCATATTTAATGTTAATATGTTATAATACTATTCTTTTCCAGCTATTAGTTGGTTGATTATTGTATTCAAAGGCCATATAGTAATACATTAAAAATTTATTAATTGTTCAAGCCAGGATTCCTTTGCGTCCTCCCTCCACAATCATATAGAGTTTTATTCGATGATAAATTACACAATTGGGTATGTATTTGTGACAAAACACAATTAATCATGCCCTCCATTATAATGAACACATTTTAACATTTCGAATTCTTATTTATCAACATGTTTAGAGAAATTACTCAATGTTTCCTATTTTAATTATCTTTTATATATAATTAAAAATTGGTTTAAAATTTATTGATAATTTCCCATTTGAAATTGGTATTTGATTCATTTATAGTTCATATTCATCCAACTAAAAATATTTTCCAAATACACAGAGGGATAAATTTACGATTTTCAAACTCTCTATAAAAATAATCATCATTAATCTAAAAACAATTAGTCTATATGTTTTCATAACACCAAATGACTCTTAATGGGCAATAATAATGTCTATTTTTGATAAATAAATGAAACCATGTGTAGGAGAGTGAGAGAGAATGAGTGTCATGTTGTAATGTCCCCAACCTAGAATCCTCTAATTGATGGCCCGATTTAGGTCACCACAAGACCTCAATTACACCTCCCCATATAATACAGGTCACTAACCATTAGTAAGTGTTTAATAGATTATATTTGGATATTATACACACTTTATCAGAATAATCTATAATAGAGAAACATTTTAAATAATGTAAACTATAAAAAATAGACCTGAAACAATAATTACAAACCATTCTAAAATAGGGTAGAAAAATAACCAACAATAATATACAATTTTATACTAATGGTTTCCAATGTAAGGAAAATGAAAATAATAAAAATATTTGAATCCCTAAATGGTCCCTAATTCCATGAAAATATCTTCATACATGCACAAACCAAGCCGAACTCAACTCCATAAAATAGGTCTTATTCCCTTGTGTTGAACTGCAACCATGAAATCTTCTCAGGTACCCAATAGCATACTGAGTGGGGTGTGAGTAAAACTCTGTGGGCCCACACCAATAGTGTCTATAAAATATCTACTCTAAAGAGATAGTACATGCAGGAAATAAAAAAATGGCAGGGAAAAAAATGCCAGGTACCATTAGTTAAAAATAATCAATCTAACCATTTTAATGTCTTAGTCCATATTCAGCACATATTCCATGGGTTAGGAATCTAATTAATTTACACGATGGATAAAGATGGTAAATTACAATGCATAAAGTAATAATTGAAGTTCTATATCTCACTAGAGATATCATTTAGAAATACATTACATTACAAATACCATGGAGAACTGGTCCAGGAAGTATCATAAAATTCAACTAATAGGGACATAAATACTTAGTTCCCTTCCTTAACATTTTCATTATAGGTGTGGAGTTTAGAGCCATACTCTAACCTAACCCATGGTCATAGATCATCAATTCCAATACCCCACTAATACCAAGCCATGTTCACGGTCTTATTTATCCATTTACCATAGATATTAATAAAAAATAATAAACTACCAATACACATAACATGTACAATTCATAGTTTATAAAACTTATGAATCATCATCAATCCTTGACCCATTGTAACCTTCACTATTTACGTATCATGTCCTAATCAAACTATTTCCATTTCTATGTTGTAATCCATTTAGCATAATCAAAAATTCTTATACATTATCTTATCTAGAATATTCATCAATTACTATGCATTAACCCATTAAGAAAATTAAACAACATACAAATATTTAACCATTTAACATGTTCATCATTACTAGTGCATAAAAACACTTTTATATCTCACGTAAAATTCATAAGTCATTTATCACAATAATATTATTTATTCAAAACCATTCAATATTAATTGAAACAATCTCTCATGCCATTATCAATTTCCAGAAAGAAAAAATAATGTTACTCCTTTTTTACATCAACTAACCTATCAACATTTTCATCATGGGATATACTATATCACAAGCCATCTCTATGTTTAAATTTAAAATTTTCCTTGTTCGTTAATGTAGGCACACACCATGGGTGGCCCTAAATATGTCAAGTCACTATCAATACATCCCATAGAGATTATGATAGGTCCAATTAAACATTAAAACAATCATTTGACTAAATATCACTAAAGGCATCCATTTCACAATTAAATAGAATCAATGACACAACCACATAAGAACAAATAAAAATCAAGATTATAGGATATAAATACAAGAACTCCTACCTCAAATCAGTAAATGAAGTCTTTCTTGACCAAAGCCTTATATTCAAATTCAATCCCTCTTTCAGTACTCATCCTATGATCTACTAGAAATATAGTCTTCTAGGACTTCCTAAAAATTAATGTAAAACTACAAGCCCCTATTTGGGAATGAAAATCTAGAGGAGTATTATACTTACTCGGATTATAGATTGACAACCAACAGTACACTAAATGACCTAAAACAAGGAATATTAACCCTTGGGAATATTTGGGTTCTTAGGTTAGTCAATAGGGATGGATGTGGAATAACGTGGAAGAAAATCATGTGAGGAACATAAAATAACGAGTGAGAAATCGGTAATTTCTCACTTGTAAATGTGGTGCATTATTTGGCCACATGGTTTTATAAATATTCCACCAACCATGCACCAACCTCTATGATTGATGGGTGAAGTTGCATGGTTATTCGGGGAGACTGAATGGTTTAAAAATTAGTGTTACAACTATGTGGAACATATCTTTCCAAGATTTCACATTTTGGCCTCCCTTCCTTCACATATTGTTTAACCATGAACCTATCCACCCTGCGAGATTCGTTTGGGAATGTGATTTCCTATAACCATTCGACAACCATAAAACACGAACCAGATGGCCATTTTTCTCATTATTTTACATGACAAACCCACGAAACACCCCCATCCACATCATACACATAGTAAAAATTTAATTACAATCACTAATTTTTTTAAACAAGGATTTAAATTTGAACACACCTCTATAATGTTTGGGATCTTACAACCTCCCCACCTGATAATAGATTATCCTAGATCATCACGTCCAAGAATCATTGAGCTTCTAAGGAAAAGATATTTTCCTACTTAGATTTCATATCTGACTCCCTCACCCATTTTTCTTTTTAACCATTACCAAGTAGCCAAAAAAAATCAGACTAAGGGTAAGAACTTTCATTTATACAATTTATATTTATGATCCACAATATGAACTAGACGCTCCTCAATGGACACATCATCCTCAAGATGAAAATCCTCAACATCAATCATGTGATATGTGTTAGGGTGATATTTTTGAAGCTGTGACAAGGGGAAAACGTAATTTATACCACAATACGATTGTGGAAGTGTAAATCCATATACCACCTATTAAATCCTCTCCAAAATCTAAAATGACCCCTATTTATGGGCTCAAACATACCCTATTTTCGAATATGATGATGAACCATCCATTATGACACTTGAAGAAACACACAATCACCTACCATAAACTAAAGAGATATAAAACACTAATCCACATATTAAGTATCCATACTATGAGTTGTATCCAAACAATTCTTAATAAACTAAACATGCTCCAACATTTCCTACATGTGGCTCAGTCCCAACAACATTGACTCACCTTCATCCATCCAATAAATGGGTGACCAACATGGTCAACCATAGAGGTCCTATAATGGTTCCATCTAAATAATTTCTTCGTAACAATTGATATAGGTGATCTCAACAAGAGCCATGTGTTTCTCTCACATTCTATCAAAATCTAAAACACAATAGTCTCAACATTTCCTTTAGAATAAAAATTGTTCTATCTGAATGTCTATCCTTCTATTAAGGGAAATCCATACATAGAAATAGTAGGTTACAAAGTGTCATCTATAAATCCTACAAGAATCATGGATTAAAACAAGGTTCATGATCTGAAAATATAATCACATGGAACCCCATGCTACCAAACTATCTCTTAAACATACAACTCCTCAAGATGATTAATGGTGAAGTTCTCTCGAATCACAAAGAGATGATCCACCTTCGATAACTGATCCATATATCCCAATATTTCTTCATTCTTAAATGGAATTCTCGGATGACCAATAAAAAAACAATCACCACTTTATCCCATTTCTATTCTTGAATGGAAAATGTATGTAGAAATCCAAATGAAAAAAATGATCTTCCTTCAACAATTGATAATTAAGTCATCCTACAATGAAACCTACAACCTATTTCTTCATCCCTAGACACCAATACTACATAAGTGTATCACAAGAAATTTCAGTCAAACAATGATGCACTACCCACACCAATTCATGAGACTCGTGAAAAAACAATGCTCGTATACATGTTGTCATAACCAATTGACCATGAAGATAAATTTTCTCATCATATCCAGCTTTCCAACTAGAATGTGACTCTACAAATTTAAAACATAAACTCAAACATAATTATTATATATCATCATTCTACCTTTCCTTAATCCGGCTAAGAATCATGGACTCAATTTCCATGGATCCAAGGGACCTATGCCCTTATTCATCCTACACCTTAAGATGCATCCCAACAAACAACCCCATAATCATCCTAGCCTAAACATGATTCCCGAACTACTTGATTTTGAGGCTTAAAACTAAAATCATTTACAACACTTTTTTCCATTCCCTATGTTTAAACTAGATTAATGTTATTGGATTTCCACTATTCAACACACTTTCTCTAATGATGATTCAAATCATGTTGAGAGAATATGTAATTATGAATTTTTTTACCATTATTAATCATAAACTATTCCACCAACAATTAATTACACCATAATTTTAATTAATAGACACCATGACCAATTTGAGATCAAGTGTAGGGTTATTTCATTCATGAGGCCTCAACTATCATGAACCATATTCCACAAACCAATAATTATGAATCAACACTACCCCAAACCCATCACCATACACATTAAAAACATATATTTCTTACATGGATGAGGTAACATGAGAATTGGTGCAGTTTGTATTTGGAATATCTCCTTTTATTACATAATATTTAATTTACATGGTATAAATAGAGTATCTTTTAAAGTTTAGTTTCATTGAAAAAAGGTTATATAATAAATGAAAACATAAGAAATTATTAAGATCCACTTATATGGATTCATAATATTTGAATCCAAATCATATTTTCTACATCTCATAACATGGTTGCATACATCAACGGAAAGGGTGAGAAAAAGGCATAGTAATAGAAAATGATAGAAAAAGTCCACATGTGATTTTGTGAAAAAAATCAGCAAGAATAAGAGGAATATATTAAAGCTATGAGAAAAAAAATGGTGAACATCATAATAAAAAATAAGAATCAAAATATGGAAATGTGGCTGTAAAACTTAAATGAATTATTCTTAAGCATATCATAATGTTTTGTCACCGAGGGGTTGTAAACATTACCTAGGTTATTCACTAAGGTATCTTAAAACATGTTATATCTCGTGATTAAGTAATTTAACCAATTAATTAGAGTACTATAATGGTCCAATGTTGCTATGAATTAATTAATATTATACACATATATCATTATAAAATATATATTAAATAACGTTTGGAGGGTAAGAGAAATGAGTTGGATATCAAAATCACTGTGTTTTAAACAGGTGCTTAAATATAGAATATTTGTGTCATTATTAACACATGAAAAAGTAAGTCATGTCTCATGTATATTAATCCCATAAAAAATAAATAATTTTTACATCTGGTTGACTACACCTATAATTTGTTTAGGTTTTAACTAAAGAAAATAAGTGAATTTCTTGGTAAAAATGGAAAAATTTTGAGATGAAAATTTGGCAGCATAATGGGTATGAAGAATATTTTTTAGAAAATAGTAAAATGAAAGTGGAAAATGGAATATCATTCATAAAGAATATTATTAATTTAAAGGGATATTATGAAATGGATAGATAAACATAGGTTGAAAATTTGAATGTCATACCAAATTAAAACCAGAACATGAATGGAAAAGAGAGGTTGATATTTCCATTCCATTAAAGAGTAGCACCAAAAAAATCTATTAAGATCTTGGGTCTGGTAGAATCCTTATGAGGACTCATTTTAAATTAAAAATATCATAGATTCATGGAGTATTAATTGAGAGTGCATTGAAATGAAAAAATCGATGATTATTTATAGCCAAAGTGGGGGATTTGTTTATTAATTTATAAATAATTTCTATGTACACCTAGGTTATGGTACATAAAAAACCATGGGCTTTCCCATGGTGTTTTTCCCATTGTATTAGACTCTTGGGTAACATTTTATATCATTTTATTCAATATTATTTTACCAAAATACTATATTACTTATTTTGGATATGAAAATTAATGCTTTCACAAAATATTATTTTCAAAGTTAAAATTTTCTTTTTAGATTTTGGAAAGTAATATATATATTTTGAAATTGATTTAATTATATTAAAAAATAATATTAATAAAATAACATATTTTACATCATATATTGTGGTTAATTAACTATTACATCTTTATGAAATAAATATTAAGACATTAAAAAAAAATGAAAAACTCAAACTATATTTCTACTATTTATAAAAAATAAAGTATTTTAGAAAATTATCATAAATTTACCCTAACCTAATTTCAAAGTCCTGATTTCAAAAATGATATCAAATTTTTTCATAATAATTCTGTAAATATGAGAATTTAATCTTTTTATATAAAATTCATTATTAATTAAAAATAACAGTTGATTGAAAATGAATAGAAAAACTTCTAACACATGAAAAATAATTATTTTGTCATTTTTTTAATTAAGAGTGTTTTAATCATATACATTTTTAAAAATATATATTATTCATAATACCTTCAATAATTTTAATAATTATATATTTTCTGAAAATTAAAATTTCTTCTAAAAAATCAATATTTCAAATTTCATCACAATGTTGTTAAGAAAAACAATTCTTAAAATAGAAATGATGGATTAACATTTTTATTTATATAATGGGACTACAAAAACATGGGAAACAACTCATATCCCATTATAATACCACTATAAAACAGAAGGGTGAGCTGTGCAATAGTGAATGAATCATGGGGCTGCATGGCTAACATCACCCAAGGGTTAATATCCACAAACATGAACTTCTATCGTAATATATTTCATTATATAATCACTTGTTGAAGCTCTTTTTGGAATAGGTAAAGAGATAAAACAAGGGATGCTACCTCCTTCCAATGTTCGATCAAATGGTATTTGTATGAAACAACTCTACTGCATATAGAAATCACTCCTCTTTTATTCATTAATTTGTTTCTACATATAAAAACTAATTATAATGTTAAAATATTTATCAATAGTATTGTTTCCAATGATCATATTGACCAATGGTCATAATTGAACAACAGTCATATAATGATCGAAATATGATGGTCACATTTCAAATTATTTTCACCTCATTAAAAACATAAAAAGTTGTGAAAAAATATAACACTCAATTTCATGATACAACAATCACTCAAAAATTTCAGGATGATACATTCACCCACCCATAAGAAATTTCTTCTTTGAAATTTAAAATCATTCTCTCAGTTGGGAAGAGGTATGGGAACTATTTCATCATTGTATCTTCTATCTCTATTGTTTCTACTTCATATATATGGTTCCTCTAAAACACATTGATGAGGTGGTTCATCCTTTTTCATAGAACATTGTTTCTATGGTATAATATCTCTATTATATTCTCTTAAAAAGAGAGGTCATGTTCCAATTCTACCACCTTAGGAATCGGTACATGTGAAGGGTCAGGTATTTGCATCCTCAAGAGGGATATATGGAATACATCATGAACATGAGAATTATTTGGAGGGAGTTAAATACCATATTCCACTACTCCTATATGATCAATGATTTTATAGGGGCTATTATATGTGAGGTGAAGGTTTCCTTTAGTCAGAAACTCCATGAATAACTTCTGTGTTGAAATTAGAAATAATACATTATCACCAACATGAAACTCTTAGTCACTTAGATGGTTTTTAATATATTTCTTCTACCGACTCCATGAATATTTTATATGTTGTTGGATTATAGTAACCATTTCTTTATCTCCTGCATAAGATCATGCCAATGAATCTTTCTCTCACCAACATCATCCAAAGAATTAGCAGTTCTACATAGCTTCCCATATAATTATTCAAAGGGTGACATTTGAATACTCAAATAAAAGATATTATTTTATAATAACTCAAATAATGATATATTTTAGCCCCATCATCCTTTAAATTCAATTGAGAATATTATTTTTTAAATCCTCAAACATTTGAATATTTGTTTACATCTGGCCACTAGTTTTGGGGATGATAGTCCATTGTAAAATTCAATTTTATACTCCGAGAATTTATAAGAAATCTCTATAATTTTGGAGTGAACCTTGGATCATGATCAGATCTTATATAATTTTTCCACTATATTAAACCTCTACACAACCATTATGTAAAAACTAATAATTTTATTAAGAGGTAAGTCTACTTTATAGTGACGAAATGGATAGTCTTGGTGAGAAGATCTATTATAAACCATATTTCATTGTTTCTATTGGATGTTTTTAGGAGACAAATAGAAAAGTTTATAGTTATATCTACCCACTTACATACTAGTATGGGTAGTGGTTTTGGTACCCCTTTAGGAATTTTTCACTCTTCCTTTACTTGTTGAAACACTGGGCACCATGTTGTGTAGTTTTTAATATCTTATATCACGTTATCCACACAAATAATGATCTTAATGGTCCCTATAAATTTTAGTTCTTCCATGATATATTTAAAATGTATAGATATGATATTCATCCTTCATCATAATCTTTAATTTTATAATTGATATAACACATAGTCTTGTATAAAATTTCATTAGACCTGCTTTATCTATATTAAACATATGAAAAATTTCATTCTTTTATAATATATCATCATTTGAATCATAGGATATTCTCTTTCAATTTTTTTTAAATTATCTATTAACAATGGTTGGTAAATAAATTAGGATATTATTGATGATATCACATCCATTACAACTACTATTTTTAGTTTTACGACGTATTTGATCAATGTATCTCCTCGAATCTCCATCCTTTCCATCACAATAGGGATTTCTTAATTAACTCATAAGTAACCTTGTTTTCACATTCTGGATGATAATAAATTGAAAAATCATAATATTTATGATGTTCCATCCATCTTTTATGTCTCATGTTTAATTCTGTTTTCTTGAAAATAGACTTCAAGATTTGATGTTCTATGTATATATCACATTTATTTTTATAAAGATTTTGACTCCATTAATTTAGAGAAAAAAGAACTGCCTCCATATCCTGGTCATGCATTGGAAAATTCTGATCATGAGGCTATAAATGTCAATATTTATAGGAAATAAACATGAATGTTTTCATGAAGATACACCAATGACCTTTCATATATTCAAAACTAAAAATAATTAATCCTCTCTAATTGATGTAAGAGTTTATATGGGTATAAAAACGAGTCTCATATTTATCTCTTGGAAGAATTCTTCATAGTACTTTTTCTAGTTAAAGGTGTACAATTTCTGAATTAACATGTTTTTTTATTATAATGTACTAAAACGTTTTTCAAAAACCTCATATAATATCATTCTAATCCAAGGAAACTACAAATATCATTTACTTCTATAAGATGATTCCACTCCTAAAAAACCTATATCTTGGATGGTTCAACTGAGATTCCATAATTATATACTTTGTTCCCTAAGAATTAATCATTTTCTAATAAAAATTCACAATATATGAACTTTCGAAAAAGAATATCCTTCCTCAGTATTTGCAATATAACCCTTATGTGATCATGATTATCCTCAAAACTTTGGGAATATATAATAACAACATTAATAAAAACAATTTTTTTATCAAAATAATCATTAAATATTCTATTAATCAAATCCATAAAAATAGAAGGTGTATTAGTCAATTTAAAAGGGTGTAGAAACACATAATTATTAAACTGTGACTAGAAAGTGGACATTAGAATATATTTTTTCCCTCAATTGATGATAATAAGTTCGAAGATCAGTATTGGATATGTATTAAGCCAAATTAATCTTGTCAAATAAATAATCAATATTTGGAAGAGGGTACATGTTCGTCATTTTGATAATCTTAAGTTCTCAATAATCAATGCATAGTTGCATTGATCAATCAATGTTCTTCATAAAGAGAAAACTTTCTCCCCTATGAGACATACTTGTTCAGATAAATACCTTCTCAAAATGTTCTTGAGGTTGTTTAATTACTTCCTCCATCTATGAATTTTCCATTATATATGGGGTCTATCATATCAGCATGGATATATGAATGATTTTAATATAGAACTCTACCTCTATTTCATAGGGAGGTCTAGGAAACTCCTTAAGAAATATGTCAATGTATTCCCGAATTATAAGGACATTTTCTAACTGTATAATGTCATTTAAATCATCATACTAACTGATAATTTTCATAAATAAGTCTATAGTAGTATCTTCTAAAAAAAGTTCGAGTCAAAATATATCTCCATTGAAAAACATTTAAGGATTTACCATCAAGACTGCTAAGATTTCATTAATTATAAACTAGATATTAGCATTATAAATTGTGATTCAATACTATATAATATTATTTAGAATTAAATTATGGGAATGAGTTTTATATATGTGATGATATTATTCTCTCAAAAGTGAATTCAACAGTTTCTATACACAATTGATTCTTGGATAATCCCTCTAGGAATCTAGACTGATAACTCCAGTTCAAGATTTTTAGGGATTGATTCTACATTATTTGAATACCTTGAAGAAATAGTGGTATTTATAGAACTAGAATCAATCAAAGTACTTTCTATCTTTGAGAAAACAATTAGAGTACATTCCACCACATCATTTAGAGATTCAAATTTATCTATTATAGTAGAAAAGCCTAACCATTATCCATAAGACATTATTGATTTTGATAGTGAGTCCCCTCTACTTTCATTATATTTTTATAGTGATAGGAAAAGTGAAATATCATTCAAAAAATGAAGCATTTCTCTTCAGGATAGGCAAACACCATCTACCCTTTTTGCTACATGTTGAGAAGGTCAGGATTCATCTCACTATGAGAGTTATAAGAAATATGGACATATATTCTACACTTATAACATTTTCTACTCTGGATAAATATTTCATCAATTGATTATTCTCAAATTTTTTGGTTGTGGAAAGAGGAATATTATTTCCTCCTCTTATTTGATCAAAGTTACTTCATATTTTTTTATCCATTGATTACTTTTTTTATTCGATCTATGGAACCATATTTTCTCTCCACACTCTAGTTCAGCTTTCACAACAATTAGAACTATCTCCTCATATATTTTATAGTCTCTTCTATTTATATTATTCCGTAAATTGCATCTTAGCCCACCGAAACACCTATAAACCTTTCAATTATGAACTATGAAAAATATTTAGGTGTCGAAATAAATACTTAAAAATTTACCACATAGCTTCCCATATATTCATTGTTATTCTACTTTTTCTCAAGTAATTTTTTATCAATTTTCATTCTCATTGAACATGGTAAAAACTTATTGAAAAATATTACTTTTAACTATGCATATTCTATAACATCAATCTCCCCTATTGGATTTGTATTTTTAATTACTGCTCATCATTGATTAGCTTCTATCTATATAAGTTAAATAGTTAGAGTGATATTCTCTTATTCTCAAAAATAAAGTACACAAAAGATCTTTTCTATAGAGCTTATCCATTTTTTAGAAATCAATGTGTTGGTATATCCACTAAAATAAGGCGGTCATTGTTGCATAAATGACTCAATAAGAAATTTTTCCCAAATAGGTGAATTTGGTCTCTCAGCATGATTCATGTCAATTATTAATACTTGAGTATATTGATTCATTATTCTCTTGATGTTTTTTATTCCTTCTTCCATTGTAGGGTCGTTATTTCTTACTCCACTGTGCTAACCATTTACACAGTTCATTATACTAACTTCTATTTTCTAAATGAATATGAAATTAGTGAAAAACCTGTTTCTTTTATAAATATAATAATTCTAAATTAATTTTTATTCCTTGATACATTTTTGATACAATATTATTCAATAACATCAATTACATTTTCTATAAATCCTTAATAATGATTTATAAAAATGATTGTGTTTAACCAAAAATACCCCACATTAGTGACAAACCTGGTGTATGGTATGGCCCATTGTCGTGTACCAGTTTATGCCGAGTAATCCAAACACACATTTCTAGAGTTGTTACCCCTAATTAATTTTGTGCTTAGACCACATCCCCTTGTTCGTATAGGTACATGGATTTTATTTCTCAAAAATCCACTTACATAATAGTTTTTCAAAAAACAAGGTTGTTTTCTGATATTTTAAATTTTTTATAAGGATCCTACTAATGTTTTCATATACTAACATTAACGAATAACTAAACCATTATTTGAAATGAGCTATGGAATCCCTCTTTTTATTATATATCTTTTCAAATACATTTTACAAACAGAGGATTTTTTAATGTATTATTTCTCGGAAAATGGTACTTATTACATGAACACATAAAATATTATTCTAATAAAAATTTAAGGAATCATAATAGGTATATCCTATGTAAATTTAATACATCTCATAATGTGGTGGAATATATAAATATAATGGTCGAGAAAAAGGCTGATCATGAAAAAGTAAGGGAGACAGTCTACATGTTATCTTGAGGAAAAGTTATTGAGAGCATGAAGATTATCATAAAGGAATGAGAAAATGGAAAAAGTTAATATCATAAAAATAAAATGAATCATTACATGGATATGTGTATACAACATTTGAATGAGAAATTAATAATAAAATTAATAAGTTTTTTTCCAGGTTTTGTAAAAATTACAATGTTTATTCATGAATTTACTATATAACATGTTATCTCAAGAGATTAAGTTCATTACCCAATTAATTTGAGATCAACCAGGTCACACCCTTCATATTTATTAATTAATTTGATACAAATATATCAAAACAAAACATTTCATAAATAACCCATGGAGAATAATGAAAATGGTTTTCATATTAAAATCATGGTGTTTTAAAAAAGTTATTCAATACAAGATCTTTGTGTCATCATTAACCCATGAAAAAGTCATGAAGGTTTAATGTATGCTAATATTAAAAATAAATTGTTTAATTTTTACTTATATTAGAATAACTTTGTAAAATATATAGTTCTGTTTATCTATGGAATACAAATGATAATTTCCTTAGAAATTTAGAGGAATATTGGAAAGAAAATCCCACAGCATAACGGGTATAAAACATGTTTTTACAAAATATTAAAATATAGGAAAAATGGAATTAAAATTCCTAAAATAATATTAATACAATAAATTAATATTATAAAATGGAAAGATTAACATTTTTTAGAAATATGAAAGATATAGCCCATAAAAATGGAACTTGAATGGAAAAGTAAACTTGATATTTCTGTTACCCTGTAGAATGAATCCAAAAACACAACGATTATGACATTGGGGGCCTGAGAAAACCTTTGTAGTACTCTATGGTATGTAAAAATATTTTTTCTTTGTGGAGGGTGAATTGAGAGTTGATGAAAATGAATAAATGGGTTGGTATTTTTGGAACTTGTGGTAGATTTTTTATTAATTTCTAAATAAAGTTTATGGAAACCTACGTAGTGGTAAATGGATAACCATGGTATTTTCCATGGTATTTTCGTATGTTTTTTGACTAATGGAACATATTTATTATCCTTTTATCCCACAATAGTTTAAAAAAAATTTATATTACTTATTTTTGCAAGTAAAATTAATTTTTTCGCAATATAACATTTTAAAGAAAGAATTTCCATTTTAGAACTTGGAAAGTAAATTATATTGTAATTGTCCGGACCCTCGGGATCAATTACTTTTCCAAATTCTAAGTGTTGGGGTGTCCTAGACACCATCGGTGAGTTAGGAGGATAAGGGTGTCAGTGGTTACGTGTCACTATGGGGTCACCTATACATGCCACTGATTGGTCTCATCGATCAGTAATGCCCATCAGTTTCATAGATCAGGTACACAGATCATCTTCGCATACTAGCTTCACTAATCAGATTCACTGATCATCTTCACATGATCAACTTTATTGATCATTCTCACTGATCAGTATCATGGATTTGTTTCACCCCTCATTCTCATAGATTGGTGTCTCGCTGATCGGTCTCACTGATCAGTTTCTCCCATCGGTCTCATCGATCGGTTTCTCCCTTCGGTATCACCGATCTGTTTCACCCATGGGTCTCACCAATCGGTGTCTCACTAATGGGTCTCACTGCTAGGTTTCCCCTATCGGTCTCACCGATATGTTTCACCCATCAGCCTCACAGATTTGTTTCACCAATCGGTCTCACCGATCATTTTCAACCATCGGCCTCACTGATCGGTTTCACCAATTAGTCTCACCGATCGGCCACAGAGGGGTGTCAGGGATTCCTTCCCTAGTTTTCCAGTAACACCACTCTTAAGTCTTTTTAACATTTTAATGTGGTTTAAGGCCGTTTTTAAATCCCGTAAATGATATCTAAAATCCCCCAAGAGTTGGTAGACCCTTGACATACCGAAACATGTGTCTTTTTCCTCAATTTCACCCCTTTTTCTGTACATTTCAGCTATACCCTTGTGAGGTGGTTTTTCCATTTAAATGAATCCCTTCAACTCACAACCATTATCTCTACCATCTCTAAGTAGAATTATTAAATCCTAATAATTTATATCATGTGAAACTACCCACCCGCATGGTCAAGCCAAAACCCATTTTTCATGAACTTTGAAACAATATATCACATAACTCTTAGATCAGGCCTTTATCACCAGGATATTATTCCACAGTCTATTTGGATCCCTCTGGATGCGCTTGAAGTCCTTCCTCGAGAGACGAGTCATGCGCCGATAATCGATAACATTCTGCACAGCCTTAATGGAGTGTTTCTCTACTACAAGTGCATCCACATTTATTTTCAAGAGTAGAAAAACATTGATCGTTGATCATCTATGTAGGGATTCATCCCCCATATCTCTTTAGTGTGTATCATGCATGGTGGGTATGATAATCATCCTATGGGTATTGATGAGACCAAACCATAACAAAGATAATAATTGGATTTTAATTAATGAAAAGTTTCGTTTGAAGATGTTGAGATACTCATTTATCATTTCTTATATATTGTAAATTGAATGGGATTATTTTCATTAAAAATTATGGCCATTGGTGGTCCATTCTTACACACTAATAAACCTCTATTTTCTGGATATTTCAGTGATTGAATGGATGTAACTTGGAAACTAGTTAATAACATAAAATTGATTGATTAAATGGTTATCTATGAATAATAATACTTTTGTGGTAACCCTGTATAACTAAACAGAATGATGGAACTAAATGGTGGGTGTATTAAAATCCGAAAACTCCCTCGCTCTGTTCTGGTGATGTTTACGGTTGATGCATGTGAGGTGACATGGATGTTTATGAGATCTCCTATGGTGTAGTTGTTGGTTTTTAGACATAAGTCCTTATGTGATTTATGTTGGATCTAGGTTTGGTTACAGTACTTTGAGTGATCTCACTGATCCCTTTTGTTGTTGTGACATTACAAAAGAACTGGGTCTGAATGCTTAAATTACTGCTTGGTTGTTTTTACTTCATTGTCTTTTGGCTATGCCGATTAGTTTCCCAGTAGTGAAGAATTATTATAATGTAATCACTTGAATATGAAAAAAGTAATTGGTTTAATGGGTAATTGTTTTCTAGGAATGATTTGTACTCTGGTTATGGAAGTTGTTCTTTTTTATAAATGAATAGTAACGAGTGTGTTTGTGTATGGGGTTTTGGGAAATCATAGGTTAGGATGAGTTCTGGTTTACCTATATGTATTAATTAGTTTTTTGTTTATTATTCACACCCCACCCATGTTGAACACTTCATGATGAACAAACCCATTTCATGGGGTGGGTTTTTTCCTAACACTCCTAATGGATGGCTGGATATAAGCTCATTTATGCTCCATCTGCCGAGTAGCCCAATACTCTTTGGTCATTTTCTGACAGCTAGAGGTCCATTATAGCCCTATATTCTTTAGGGATGGTATGTTGTGGTGGTTGGCCCAGGTGTGTGCGGGCATGTTGTTTCCCAAGTGTCTTTCGGATGAGGACCAAGTGTCATCGTGTATGGAAGTAGTTTTTCGGGCCCATGATTCTTCAGGCATGGAGGTAGTTGTTCGAGACCTGGTGTCCTCAGGCATGGTTATGTGTGGTGGTTGTGTCCCAGGTGTTTTCCGGAGGGATTTATGGTTGTGGTAGCCCAGGTGTGTGTGGGTGGGGCATGACAGTGGGACTACAGTGAAAATGGTTGGGGAGGTCTAACGCGTAGGATGTCTGACACATATGATTTCTTCAATAACCTCTGGGAAAGTGGTGAGGGATACCCAAACACTGATGTGTTATTAGTATTACCTTACTTGATATTATTTATTTGGGGAGTGTTCCTTATTGAGGTTTACATGGATAGTTTCCTTAGTAGGTTCTCTGCTTATCTCATTTTCCCACGGGGCATTAAAATGCCTCCCCACATGTGCACGAGAGATTTTGGTTTTCCCTACTGAGTATACATGTATACTCACCTTACATTTTTAAAAATACTTTCATGTTTCTAGGATGAGTTCAAGGACAATTCCATACCCTATTAGCTCATACGCTAGGACCATTGACATTGCTATTTTTCGTTTCATTTGGAACATCCCTTGGGAGATTTCATATACTTTGTAGCACATTATTATTGGAACATGCATATGGGAATGTATTTTTTTGGATTTAATTTTACTTATAGCTTTGGTGTTTTTGGGATACAATATATTATCTCCGAATCCTACTAAATAAAAATGGGTTATTCAATACATATAACGTTTTATTCTATACGCTTGGTGTTAGTCGCCGCTCTAGGGCCTATTAAAGGTGGGTCTCGGGGGTCATTATATCTCCTTCATCTTGAGTAAGGAAGGGTTTGGAAATTTTTTGTCCCTTCCATCATATTGGTGAAGGTGGGTCATGACAGAATGGTATCAGAGGTGATGTCCGAGAGATAGTATAGAGCTAGGGGTTAGTCATAGAGAGGATTGCATGGGATGGTGGGGAAACAATGTTTTTCAATTATGGTCTGTGAAATAGGCAAGTAAAGACCTGCTAGGACACGTGATTTTAAGGACCACTATGATCAAATGCAAGGACTCAGGACCTACTGAACGACAACGTGAGGATACACTGATAGTAGGGTAGAGACCCTAGAAAATTTACATGCATCGTAATGACTTGGGTTATTGTGTAATCTGGGTGTTCTTGAAATTTAAATAAATAAAATGTTTAAGAAAAATTTAAAATAAATCTTTTAAAGTACTCAGGCTTAGGAATTTCTTGTTTACCATAAATCTATGGAACATGTTCGACGACCATAGGTATTGTGGGTGATCGAGACCCATGAGGTTGATTCAGATGATCATAAGAGTGATGATTGAGAGGAGGAGGATAACTAGTGGTAGAGGACACTTCATACCTTTCTACGGCAGACCCTCAGGATGTATGAGGGAAACATCTCGGACATGGAGACAGAGAGATGGATCAAAGAGATGGTTATAGGTTTCATCTTGATCTGGGATCTGGCTGAGTAATGTGTTCCTCTATTTTTAATCCAGATGTGGGGAGTAGTGTTTCAGTGGTGGAATTTCTATCTTAGGGAGAGGAGGGAGGCCGATTTTTTGTGGGCTGACTTCAATAGGGAATTCTGGGAAGAATTCCTCTCTTCCATGATGAAGGAGGAAAAGAGGAAGGAGCTACTCTCCCTTCATCAGGGGATCATGTCAGTGAAGGAGTTGAGGATCAAGTTCAAGGTTCTCCATTGTTTTTTTCTAGATATGTTTCCAGATTAGCTATCTCGGGTGAGAGGTTTAGAGGAGGCTCTCTGACCTTATATTTAGTTTATTGTTACTCTCATAACCCTACTGACATACATGGTGGTCCAAAAAGGAAGAAGTGGTGTATTGGGTGCACATGCTGGGAGGTGTGATGTGAGAGGGGAGCTAGTTGGGCTCATCAAAGGGGATGCCAGTCATTAACATGCCTCCAACATCGGGGCCTTATAGGATTCGTCCAGTGGGGAGAATTACCTAGTAGTTTCTAGATTCGATCTCCCAGTCCTCCCCTTTCATTATGGTCCTAAGACTAAGGTGATATATGGCGGTCGTAGGATCCTTCGGAATTAGTGCCTTGACTGAGGGAAGTATAGTTGGGGTGGGCAGGTTCAGCACCCACCTTAGTAGCAGCAGTTTTCAATAAGGCTCTTTCAGTAGTAGAATTAGGTACAACGATCTCCCACTCCTCTCAGAAAAGACATTGTAGGAGGAGGCCGACCTCAGGTATCTCCTCAGGGACATAACCATGGGGTGGTTAGGGAGGCATCTGATAGCTGAGGGTAGAGTAGCTAGGCGTGGGCAATTTCATGCTGTAGAGGCAGCCGTTCCAGCAACCCCAGAAGTCATTCAAGGTATGATCATCTTGATTATCACTCTTTCATAGGCCTTGTATGATTTCAGAGCTTTGAACTAATTTGTTCCACCCGGTCTATCCCATGCCTTAGTTCAAGTCCTAGAAAGACTCTCCATTCCCCTGGTATTAGGTATGCCAGTTGGGGTTCATACTAGTGAGTTTGATGTTATTCGGGGATACAGACTGTTGTTGGGGCCACATCAGTATAGTGGAGATCTCCATCTACTACAAATTATTCCATACGATGTCATACTAGGCATCGACTTGTTTTTAATATGCATGATTTTATCAACAGATTTTGGAGAAGAGTCATGTTCTCCGATGAGGATGGTCAGCTTCTGGATTTTGTTAGAGAACAGAGTTTCCAGGTGGGGATACGGTGTGTGGAGCTTCTCTTTTCTATGTTGGTCGATCTTTCAACAAAATCAGTGGATGCTATGATGATGGATGTTCTGAGAGTTTTCAGACATTTCCTCGACATTTCTCCTAATGAGGGTGTGACTCTACCCCCTCAAAGTGACGTCGAGTTTTTTATAGACTTACATCTTAGTGACAATTTGATTTTGATGGATCTTTATTGGATGGTATCTTCTGAGTTATGGGAGAAGCAGATCCAGATTAAAGAGTTGATGAAGAATGGTTTTTTTCAACCTAGTGTGTCACAATAGGGTGCACCGGTGTTGTTCATAATGAAAAATATGCTTGTCTCAGGCTATGTATAGACTACCAAATATTGAATCAGGTAATGGTCAATAACCATTTCCCACTCTCGATTATAAATGATCTCTTTGACCAGCTGATAGGAGCAGGTTTGTTCTCTTAGATCAATCTGCGGTCTGGGTATTTCCAGTTAATGGTGAAAGATAGTGATATCCCAAAGGCTTATTTTAGTTGAAGGTATGTGCATATTTGAGTTTATAGTCATGTCGTTTAGTGTCACTAATACACCTGGCGTGTTCATGGGGCTCATGTACTCCATTTTACATGAGTTTCTGGATTGGAAGTTCATTGTGTTCATGATGACATATTGATCTACTCAAGATCAAAGGAGGACAATATTAAGAAACTCAAGATGGTCTTGGAGATCCTTCGACATCACCAAATCTATGGGAAGTTATCCTAGTGCAAGTTCTTGACCTGAGAAATGAATTTTCATGGACATGTTGTGTCTCCGCAAGGGGTAGCAGTTGATCCCTCAATGGTTGAAGTTGTTGTTTCTTGGGATAAACCCAATAATGTGGTAGAGGTTTACAATTTCCTGGGTACGAAAGGCTATTATCGGAAGTTTGTACCCAACATATCTTGAGTTGTAGTTCCTTTGAAATCTTTGACCAGAATGGACCAAGACTTCATGTGGAGTGAGTAGTGTCGGGAATATTTCAGCAATCTGAAGTAATGGTTTTTCAGCACTCTAGTGATCAGGTTTCTAGTAGAAGGGGTGTTGTTTGAGTTGTTTTGTGACGCTTCTGGCCTTGGTTTGGGGTGTGTACTGATTAATTAGTGGGGATATATTGCTTATGGGTCTAGGCAGTTATGTCCTCATGAGTTCATCTATGCAACCCATGACATAGTGATTATAGAAGTAGTATTCACATTGATGTTATTGCGTTAGTAACTCAACGAGGATAAATTTTTGGTCATCATAGATCAGAATAGATTGAGGCATATATTTACCCAGTGAGACATGAACTTGTGACAAAGAAGGCCAGTGGAGTTTCTTCAGGACTAAAACGTCTAAATCTACTACACTGAAGGTAAGAGGAATGTTGTGGCTGATTCCTTGAGAAGGAAGTCACATAGGGAAGCTGTTCAATAATCTGTGGATTCATAAAAGACAATGGAGGAGTTATCTGCCTTACACCTGGATGTAAGGGTGGATGGTGGTAGAGATTGTCTATTTAAGATGAAAGCATGGTCCTATCTATTGTGGAAGGTGGAGGAGTCTTAGGGGGGTGATATAGAGAGTGAAGTGATGCGTGATCGGTTTGACTAAGGCAATGCTCCAGAATGGTGCTCAGAGGATGGTTAGAATCAGATGAATTTCTAAAGAAATTTTTTTGTACAATAGACGATGCCCGATGGATTTCTCCATGATTCCCATAACTCACTCATATAGGTACACCCAAGAGTTTCCATGATGTATCACGACCTAAGGGAATTATTTTGGTAGCCCAGGGTGAACCGGGCAATGGTGAAGTTTTTGGAAATTTACTTTTGTGTCAGCAGGTGATGGCTGAACACCGCTTCTTAAGAGGTCTGTTGCAGCCTTTAGATGTCCCCGATTGGAAGTCAAATGACATCACAAATAATTCCATCACAGGAATATCTAGGGTTCAGGGAGGCTATGATGCTGTTTGGGTAATGGTAGACCGGCTAACAAAATCTTCTCACTTCCTCGCGATCAAGAAGCTGATTGTGGTGGATTTTTTAACACGAAGATACATGGATGAGGTGGTGTGGTTGCATGGAGTTCTGAGGTCCATAGTCTTATATAGGGATATATGGTTTACCTCATGAGTCTGTAGGGGATTAGGCGTGCCTTTGAAACCCAATTATACTTTAACACTACTTTCCACCACATTAAGATGGGCAGATCGAGTAAACTATGAAGACAATAGAGGATATTCCATGAGCATGTAATTTGGACTTCGTGGGACCATGGGAACAAAATACTCACATATTAGAGTTTTCCTATAATAATATCTATCACTCTACTATTGGCATGACACTATTTTAATCCTCATATAGGAGGCTATTTCGTTCGCCCGTGTGCAGGACCAAGGTTGAGGACGTAGGTGTTCTTGGCCCCGAGGTAGTGAAGAGCACAACATAGAAGGTTCATCTTGTGTGTGAGACGATGAAGGTATCCCAAGATTGGAAAAATTCATATGTCGAACGTAGGAGTTAGCCTTTGGAGTTCGAGATTGGAGACCATGTGTTATTTAAGGTTTCCCCTCGATGTGGGCAGTGAAGGTTCAAAAAATTGATAAATCTCCCTCCTAGGTTCTTCGGGCCTTTCAAAGTGTTGGGGAAAGTTGGTGAGGTTGACTATTTTCTAGCGTTTCCATTATAGTTGTAAAGGATCGATGATGTTTTCCACATCTCCCATCTTCATCGATATATACATGATGATTCCCATGTCATTGATTAGTTAGAGTTGGATATAGGTGATGATGCTACATTCATGGAGAGACCAATGAGGATCAAGGATTGAAAGGAGAAAGTGATCCGTGGACAAACCGTCCCTTTGTTTCTTGTGTTGTGGAGGTATGGTGGCCTCTAGGAGAGTACATGGGAGAAAGAATCTCAAATGTGTGCCCAGAATGCATATCTATTTTGAATTTCTATTTACATACTCCCTTAATGATCTTGTTTTTTTGAAATCCTATGATGTAATGCTGACCTTGTTGGTTTATGAGATGAGTTGATTCCTTACCTTGTGAATGTTTATGAAAATTCCGATTATGTTGGGATGGTGGATCATAATTCCTAATCAAGACGCATCAGTGCAGATGTGATTAAACCCATGTGGGAAAGTCAGTGACACCCAAAGTAGATAATAGCTTGACATGGAGGAAAGAACTCCCTAATCTATGTGTTGAAAAAATGTGACCCTTTGGAATCATATGTCTATTTTGGGTGGTTTCTCCTCAAGAGGTATCTTCTTGAGTGGTTTTTTTTGGTTTCCCTTGTATTATCAAGGATGGGAATAATTTTAGAGGTATCTTATGTAATGGATCGAACCCTCATGGTTGACTAATTTGCTAAATTATAACTGTTACAGTGACATGGAAACCATCAGGGAGTCTAGAGGATGTTGGTGTTAGTGGAAACATTTCACAGTGGTGTCACCTATTAGTGACACTAACTGGCCTCATTGATTAGTTCTACCCATCGGTTTCATAGATCAACTTCACTTATAAGCTTTACAGATCAACTTCACTAATTATATTCACTAATGAGCTTCAACAATCAGCTTCCCTGATCAGCTTCACATCTCAGTTTCACGTGATCAACTTCATGGGTCGATCCCACCAATTTTTGTCTCACCGATCGGTCTCATTGATTGGTTTATCCCATCGGTCTCAATGATCAATTTCTCACAAATCTATCACAACGATCGGTTTCGCCCATTGGTCTCACCGATTGGTTTCACCAATCAGTCTCACTGATCGGTCACACTGCTGGGTGTCACCCATCAGTCACACCGATCAGTTTCACCCATGGGTATCACCGATCAGTTTCACCCATCAGTCTCACTGATCGGTATCACACCCATCGGTGTCACCGATTGGTTTCACCCATAGGTCTCACCCATCAGTTTCACCCATCGGTCTCACTGATCAGTTACACCGATGAGTCTCACCATTTGACCACAGATGGCTTTTTGGGTTTTCATCCCCAGTTTTCCCATAACATCACTTTTAAGACTTTTTATCCTTTTAAAGTGGTTCAAGTCTATATTTGAATCCCATAAATGATATCTAAATTCCCCCAAATGCCCGGCGACCCTTGAATTACCAAAAAGTGTGGCTTTTTCCACAATGTCAACCTTTTTCCCATACTTTTCATCTCCACCCCTTTCACACGGTTTTTCTTTTTAAAGGAAACCCTTTAACTCACAACTATTTTCTCAACCATATCTTTCGATAATTATTAAATCACACAAATTTCTAACGTGTGAAACCACACACCCACATGGTCATGCTACAACCCGTTTTTAATGCTTTTTGAAACGGCATATCCCATAACTCTTGGATTGTGAATTAATCACCAAGATTATCTTCAACAGTCTCTGAGGTTACCTCTGGATGCGCTTGAATTCCTTTCTCAAGATATGATTAATGTGCCCATGCTTGATCCATTCATAATCAACCATCGTGGAGTTTTTTTTTCTACTTCTCTCGCATCCCCAGTTGCTGGCATGTGTAGAAACACTTTGACCATTGATCATTCATGTTGGAATTATTCCTTTATCTCTCTTTATTGTGTATCATGCAGGGTGGGTATGATAATGTTCTTATGGGGATGAATGAAACCAAACCTTAAAAAATATAATAAATGGTTTTAAAAGAATTAATGGATGTGTTTTACAATACTTCAATATGCTTTTACCTTTTCTTATAATATGTATTATTAATGGGCTTATGTCCACTGAAAATCGTGCCCATTAGTGGTCCTTCCTTGTGCACTAATGAACCACTATTTTCTGGATACTTCTATGATTGAATGGTTGTGACATAAAATTGGTTAATCATGTGAACTCGGTTGATTAAATGGATTCCCAATGAATAAGAACCCTTTTGTGGTCACCGTAGTTAACCAAACGGAATGAAAATACTAAATGAATGGTGTATTTAAATATAAAAACTACATTTCCCTATCCTGGTGATGTTTAGGGTCGATGATTGTGTGGTGAATTGGATGGGGATAGGATCCCCTATTGTGCAGTTTTTAGTTATTGGACCTATGGCTATGTGGGGATGTATGCTGGAACTTCGTTTGGTTCCAATACTTCTAGGGATCTAACATATCCTTTTTGTTGTTGTGACTTTATAAGAGAACAGGGGTTGAGTGATTAAATTACTTCTTATTTTTTTCCTTCCTTATCTTGTGGATATGCATGTTAGTTTCCTGGCAGTAAAGAATTATTTTAAATTGAATCACTTGAATATGATAAAAAAATTTGTTTAATGGGGAATTTTTTTCCCTAAATGAGTTGTGCACTGTTTCTGGCAATTTTGCATTTGTATGAATGAATAGTATCAAGGGTGTATGTGTATGGGATTGTTTTGGAACCCTTAGATTGGGATGAGTGCGAGTTAAACTATCCATATAAATTAGTTTTGTGGTTCTTATTCTCACCCCACCCATGTTGAGAACTTCATGCCAAACATCCCCATTTCATGGGGAGGGTGTCTTTCCTAACACTTCTATTGGGTGGCTGGATATTAGCTCCATTTTTCATCCTATCTCGAGTATCCCAAGACACGTCCAGAATGTTATGATGAACAAAGATCCATTATATCATTAGATTATTTAGGAATGGTATGTAGTGGTGGTTGGCCTAGCGTTGTGTGGGTACCTTGTTTCCCAAGTGTCTTAGCGATGAGGACCAGGTGTCTTCGGGCATGGCAGTAGTGGTTTTGGCCTAGGAGTCTTCGAGCATGGAGGTAGTTGTTCTGGAATCAGTGTCTATAGGATTGGTATTGTGTGGTTGTTGTGGACCAGGTGTTTATTTGCGGGATGTGTGGTGGTGGAAACCTAGGAGTTTGTGGGCAGGGCATGGCGGTGGGACTGTAGTGAAAATGGCGGGGGAGGTCTAACACATAGGATGTCTTCAATAACCACTGGGAATTTGGGGTGGGTTACCCTATCAATATTGTGTTGTTACTATTACATTACTTGACTTGTGTTATTTGGAGAGTGTTCCTTGCTGAGGCTTGCATGAAAGGTTTTCTTTATAGGTGTTTTGGTAATCTCCTTTTCTCACAGGGCATTAAAATGCCTCCCCACTTGTACATGAGAGATTTTGGTTTTCCCTACTAAGTATACCTGTATAGTCACCCTTCATATATAAAACTGCTTTCAAGTTTCCATGAGGACTTGAAGACATGTTCCAGACCTTATTAGCTCAGATGTTGGGACTGTTGACATTGTGGTTTTTCATTTCTTTTGGTACTTGCCTTTAGAGTTTTCTTGTAATTTGTACCACTATATTATCTGAACACGCATATGGGAATGGATTGTTTTGGATTTATTTTTACTTCCAACATTGGTGTTATTTATGATATATTATCTTATCTCTTGATTCTACTAAATAAGAGGGAAATTCCTTCTATATTATGTGTGATTCTATACCATTTGAGATAGTCGCCACTCCAAGGCATATTGAAGGCGCATCTCGGGTTTCGTTATCTCTCCTTCAACATGAGGAAGGATGGGTTTGGGAATATAGTATCCCTTCCCTCATCTTTGTGAAGGCGGGTTAGGAAATATATATTTAAAAATTTACAAACATTTATTAAAATACTTGATATTAATAAAATAATATCTTATATGTCGTTAAATGTTTTAACTAGTTATTACATCATTATGGAATAATTAAAATTTCAATAAACATAGAAAAAAAATTCTATTTTAACCATTCACAAACAAATATGGTATTTTAGAAAAATCACATAAATTTACCCTAACCTAATTTAGATTTGATTATTTCCAAATTGATATTTATTTTTCCATAAAAAATTTATAAATATTATGATTTCAACCTTTAAGTATAAAAATCCATATATATATAAAATAACAGCGTATTAGAAATACAAGTAAAATATAGGACACTTGAAAAAATAAATTATTTTTCATTTTTTTAAGTAAGAGTTTTTAAATCATATTATTAATTTAAATTTAAATTTAATCATAATACCTTTTTTCATTATAATTATATATTTTTTGAAAAGTACAGTTTCTATTTTAAAAAATCTATTTATCAAATTCCATATCATTTTTATTAATCAAATAAATTCTTAAAATATAAAATATGGAATAAAAATTTTATTTATACAAATGGATTAGACCTTATGTAACTAGGTACTCAAAACAGAACCCCTTATAAAAACATTATATTAACTAAAGGTGAGGAGTGTAATGGTGATAGACTCATAGGGCAGCTCCACTAGCATCACTTGAGTAGTAATTTACACTAACTTTAAATTCTTCTGTAAGTGATTTATTTCAAGAAACATTTACTGAAGCTTAGCTTGGGCTTGGTCTAGAGTGAAGCCTAGTAAATCTACCTCTTTCCCATGTTCTGAGAAATGGGATTCTTATGGAACTAATCTACTGGTTGAGGCCATCGTTCCTCTTTTCTTCATTAATTCATTTCAACATATAAACAAAAATTATACCATTATTATTTTTATCTTGATTATTGTTTAAAAATTTCATATTGAAAAATAGTCATAATTGTGAAAATGTAAAATAATGGTCTAAACATGATGATTAAATTTGAAATTATATTCACTTCATTCTAAAAACATGTTATTTTTTGGAAAAATTATAACAAACATTTTCTAGAAACAATTACAATTCAAAAAGTTAGGTTTGTTACATTTCAACTACCACTTTAATTCATGGAAGGCATTCTCACATTATCTAGATAACATAAACATGATGTCATTCTTGGTCAGGCCTAAAATTGGTGATTCCAAAGGAGAGAAGTATTTAATGAAGCTTTGGTAATAACTATCCAATCCTAGAAAACATCTATCATCAAAAATATTCTTGGGATGCTCCCAAGGCACAACTACATGAACATTCTCTCGGTCTATCAACTGAAGTTCCTTTGATATGATGTTACCTATGAAATTAACCTAGTCAATCCATAATTTACTTTTGGATAGCTTAGCATATTTCCTATTATTTTTCAATGGACTCAGAATGATGTTAGGATGTTTGACATGATCATAATGAGTCTATGAGTACCCCAAGATTTCATTAACAAGGACAATTACAAGCTGATCTAGGTAAGTATGAATGATTCTGTTCATTAGGTCCATAAACATGGCCTCGAAATATTTCAACATGAACATATTTAAAAAACACATACAACCCATACATTGTCTTGATAACAGTTAGGGATATATCATAAGGCCTTTCTATTAGATGATAATACCCTGATGTCAAATCATTGATGGTGAAAACTGATCCATATATCAGCTGGTCAAAAAAATCATCAATTTGAGGTATAGGGTATTAGTTCTTAATATTCATTGGATTTAGATTCTTCTAATAAACAAATAGTCACAAGGATCTATCGTCTTTCTGTGAAAACAACATAGTAGATCCCCATGGTGATAGGATTAGAAAAATAAATATCGTTTTCTGCAGTTCATTTAACTGATTTATTATTTCCTAGATAAATTCCATTTATAGGGAGGAATGAAAACTGGTTCAACTCCATGTGATAACTCGATAATGAACTCAACATCCCTCATAGGAGGAAAATCCAACCATTACTTAGTAAAAACATCCTAGAATATATTCAACATGGTAGGGGATAAAATATACTCCACTCTATCATCATCAAGCACAAGACATGCCACATTAGGGCATAATTTCATCAAACTACTGAAAAAGTATCCCTAAATGGCCTTACCAGACATACCATTCACCACGATGTAAATATGTGTCTCCCTTAATAGAAGTGAACATTACCCTATAATAGAAATAGTTAATATTTACTTGGTATAACAAAATCTTTTCCAAATCCAAAATCATATCAAAATGAGATATCTCAACCATAAACAAGTCCCACTGAAGATGGTACCCACCATCCTTAATTTTACACCCCAAATATTTCCTGATCTTTTCTACCCTCACAAATAATGGTTTATCAATAGTCATGACCTCACACATGTATTCCACCACTAGACCTAACATGACAAAACATTGTGTATATAAAAATGGATTGTGTTACACCTGTACCAAATAAATAAATAGAAAGAGTGGAATCCACAAGGATCATAACTAAAAAATTCAATGGCCTAGCCTCACCAGTTCTATATGTATACTAAACTTAATGAAGAGGAAATACCCCTCTACCCTAGGACTGAGTACAAATTCCTAGTGTTATACTACCCATTTGATATGGATTCTCTCATCCCAAAGTACTACACATGATACCTCTACCAGTGTGATCGGTATAGCTCAAACTTCCTAACTAACATGAGGTAACTTACCCCCTTCCTTCACTTGACATCAGCCCCAGTCCCTCATCCATGTCTATCTGTCGAGGTTTCTTATAGAACTTCTGCACATTCCCCATTCTACAGTACACATGAAACACAACTATTGGATGGGGGAAATGACCCCGAAAATGACCCAGGAAACCACGCTGATAGAAAAACACTTGGCCACCACCATATGGAGTTTATCTTATCTTTTAAATACCCTGAAATGTTATACCAATATGCTGATTCCCAGAATGGTGCTTCCATCACTTAGAAGTCGCACCCCTTATCCATCTAACTAGAACAAAAAACCCACGACCCAAAGCCTCATTTATGTATCCTACTAAAATGAGGGCCCAATACAGTACATCTTCAAACCAATTTAAATATAATTCATTCACCTAACACATAGTCTCATGTTGATGTCTGACTATAAAACATAATATCATAGAGGCCTCATCCCATTCCAACACTGGGAAAATGCACTATAAGTACATGAAGTGTCCTACATAATTAATCACTGATATAGTTCCATATAGAATCCTCATAAACTATACAACCCAATCCTATATCTAATTACCTAGATAGATGTGTTCTAAAAAAATTTCCAAATGTCCTTCCATAGAATACCATATACCAACTTAGTGTAAATAAAGATATCACACCGACACATCTTTGGTCACTACAATATATATGTTTCCAACTTGAATCTATTTTCTACATAAGTATTTAAGTGATCCAAAATTTTCTTGATGGAACCAATCCAATAATCTAAATCCTCGGGTCAATCCTCTTCAGAATGAATGGAGGGTGTTACAACTAAAAATCATTGGTCAGATCAAACATTCTAGGCACAAACCTCCCTATCCCCTTTTACATCATCAACATAAAACAATCAAATTTAGCATGGAACTAATCCTCTCAAATATTACACTAGATTAATGGGTTAATTTACTTCATTCTAGGAGGCAAAATCATGGTGAAATCCTTTTATCACCCAATCATCACCCATCGTCATGGTGGAATTCCTCAAAAATGATAATCCCATGTCATAGAATACAAAACATAAAACACCCAAAATTTACATAGTATAAGTATCTCTACTAGCCATAAAACACACATTTCATAGTAGCTATCCACACAAACATCATCACATATAGAACACTACCCTTTACCATTCCTATTGTGTGTCATGGAAAACATCGTGTAAACCAACATACATAGTCATAGTTCTTTCTATACACAGATTTTAAAACCCCTGACATACTCACAACTTAAATATTACTTATTAGGAACATTTCTCATTTAATAACTTGTTAGAACCAACATTTTTACTCATTTATATCCATTCAGTATGTATAATTCTCTAACCATTATTTAACATCCATTAATTTTTACCCATTTTCTTTATTTTTATTAGACACCATTATCTTCAAATTTTCAATAAAGTAAAATGAATCCTACCATTCATGTCCAAAAAAAAACATCCCATGTCTACCTATTATGATTCATACCACCTATATAAACTGGAACATATAATGATTCAATAATTAACAACATCATTTAATTTTGAACATAGTCAAAAAATCATAAAATAGTCTCATAATAAAACAAGTTCATCACCACATGGTGAAATACCAATCTACTGTGGAAGAACATATATTGAACAACAATCTATGCCCTAGGAATTTGGGTTTTCCATCATAAATGAAGTATGATCTCACTTATAGGGAACAATACATCATAACCTCCCATATACAATCTCTAAATGACAAGACCACTAAACATAACCACTATGATACCACTTTGTAATGTTACCAACAAAAAGCCACTAATCGGTTCCACGATCCGGGTCACAACATGACCTCAAGCACACCTCCCCAAGAATATGTGTTTTCAGAATACCAGGGGGTCCAATAGATTACATGGGGATACTATACCCTCTTTAATAGATTAATCCACAATTGAAAAAATATTGAATTAAAGGAAATAATAAACAATAAACAATAAATATGCCTTACCAACCACTCCAAAATTGGGTACAACACACAATGAAAATTAATATACCATGTCATACTAATAGTTCCAAAAGTTAAGAAAACCCAAAATAAGAAAAATAGTTGAATCTTGAAAAAGATTCCCCACCAATTTTTTTATTATCATCAATGAACTACCCAAGCTGAACTCAACTCCCTCGCATATGGGAATTTCACATGTCCTGACATGAAACTAATAAATATTCTCAAGTTCCCAATGGCAGCATGGTTAGGGTGTGAGTACAACTCATTAGGCCATAACCACTAGTTTATACCAAATATCTATTCAAAGGAGAAAATGAATGAAAAAACTAATGAAATTAAAAGATAACCGAAAGATAACTCGAGTGGAATTATTTAACTACATTCACATTAAACATTTTAATCTCTTAATCCAAAATATTCACTTATTCCATGAAGTAGGCATTTAATTCATTTTAATATTTTTCTGAGATGGTAAATTACTATGCATAATATAATAATTCAATTTCCCTATCTCACTTGGGATTAACATTTTAGAAACCATTAAACTACACTTACAATGATATCTGAGTCTAGGTAGTCTCATAAAATACTACCGTTAGCAGCATAATACCTTAGTGCCCTTATCTAACCCATGAATTATATGGGTGGGGTTTAGATCCTTATTCAAGCCTGACCGGTTGTCATATATCCTCAAATACAAAATCCCATTAATACCAAACCATATTTACATGCTTATATATCCCTTTACAATATATACCATATTTGAAACCATACTAATAATATACACATAACATAAACAATTGACATTTCATAAAACATAGGAAAAATCATAAATCCTTAACCCATTAACACATTTACCATTTACTTAGAATAGACCATTAAAACCATTTCTTTTCTATGCATTTTCCCATTTATCATAATCAACAATTACCTTACATTATCCCATTTTACATATTTATCAATTCTAGTGCATTTACCCATTTTAAATATTAAAAAAAATTACATGTATTTACCCATTTACCATGTTCATCATTACACATGATTTAACCTACTTTTCCATTTCATGTACAGTTCATATGACATTTGAAACTATCACATTATTTCATCTAAACCATCCCATATTATGCCAAACAATCTTTTAGGCCATTATCAAAGTCTAGACACAACTATCAAAAATCAATTTTTAGATCAAAGAACATATCAACATGTTCATCATGGGATCTAAATTATCACAAGCCAAATTTATTCTTACAATTACAATATTCAATGTTTAAGAAGTATAGATCACCCCATGGGTGGCCCTATAGCAGTCTAGTTAACCTCAATTCATCCCATGGGGATCATGAGAGGTTAAATTTATCATATAAGAAACAATTTTATTAATAATAACCAAATTCATCCATTTCACAACTAGAGGGAATAAATAACATAAACACCAATGTAAAAAACAGATTCAATACTATAAGATATAACTTGTAGAATACCTACCTTGAATCCATAGATGAACACCAGTATAACCTTAGCCTATGATAAGGATTTATGCCCCTTATAATCATAATCCTTTTATATATTTGAAAACGTATGGGTTCAGGGATTGATAATACGATTAAGAAAATAAGTAATCACTAATATAGAAGAGAGAAGAATATGGAAGGTTAAAATTATCTTGAGCTTTGATCTGAAACAAACTATGCACCAAATATCCTTTAAATGAAGGAGATCGACCCATGAAACTAATTGGGTGTTTGGGGTTGTGTCTAGACCTAGAGGTGGTTGAATAGGGAATATATTCTGGTGAGGAGCATAAAGTCTTGAGGTTTTAGATTTTTAATTTCTCACTTTTTAATGGGTTACATGGTTTACACTCATAGGTTTCAAAACTGTCCACTAAACATGCACTAACCTCATTCCTTGTGGGGTGAAGTTACCCGATTTCCGGGGAAGACTGCACATTTTTACAAACTATGTGCCTACCCATGTGGAATTCTCTATCTAGGATCAAAATGATTTCCCTCACTTCTTTCACAGTTCATTTAACCATGCACACCTCTTCTTGGATATCACATCTAGAAAGCATAATTTCCACTAACTATTTGCGAACAATGCAACATGCATCAGATTTCCATTTTCCCTTTCTATTGTGTCCTCAACCCCTAGAACACCCATGACCCTCCTCGCACACTTGATAATCATTTAATTTCCTTCATTAATGGATTTAAACAATGGTTTAAATAGGAACGTACATCCTCGAAGTCTATGATCTTACACTAGCCATTATATATCTAATCTATAATTTAGTCTTGGAAAAAAGATACCCTAACTATATACTCCTTAGTATCAAAATAGCATGTCCCTTGTTATAAATTTTGTAAATAATTATATATAATTTTTCATCCAATGGTAATGTGATTGATCTACCATTTTATTTTTTTGAATGGAAATCCTTTCACATCCATCCTTACCGTTTATCCAATATTCATGAATCTAATAATATGACTTACAAATACTAATTTACCAAAAAAAATTAGTTTTAAAAACCTTTGATGATTCTGTACTTCTAATTTTTGTCATATGAATTTATATCTATGTCATAATGGGTGAATGACCTCCCTAATAGTGAAAAAACTACCTTTGGGATACCCATTAACCGATAATGAATGTTCTCAACATTATATAAAAATAAATTGTATGAATATTTTGTTGGATCTATAAGACCTTGAACTACAGAACACTCTCCTACATAATAAACCTTTTGTAAAATTATAAAGTGTGACACATGTAAAATCATATACTGATCAAAACTCATTTAGTTAGAAACATATAAGGGGAAATATTTTATGAATTAAACTAATCAATAAATAATAATACCATTAGGTGTCCCAAAAAACTATTAGGTTTTGACAAAATTAAAAGAATGAATGATTTTTATCATTAGTTAAAGGCCTTAAAAATATATCTATGTTCTATTGGAATCCATATCAAGGAAATTGATAACATAAATAACATTTTTTACTTCAATTTTGGAATTATTTTACCACCACACTTATAATTAATTATATTTATTTTTAACTTTAATAGTCAAGTTATGTTTGTTTCATTTCTATTGTGGAGAATAAATCCATTATGATAATTCATCCATATTTAATAATAATAAACTATAGAACATTCAATTTGATGTAGTAAAATATGAGGTGTTTTAATATATAATTTATATTAATATATGAAATAATATTTTATTATTATCAAATGATAAATACAAATTGATTATAAAAAATCTATTTTATTTCTACTGAAAACAACAAATGATCAAATAATATGAATAATTATAGAATAAAAAAAACTATCATAGAACGAAATCTCTAATAGACATCACATCTATAAAAAGTATAATAAAAAAGTAAAATATAACAAGATAACGATTATAAATTATTATAAATATAATATTATGAGTGAGAATAGTTTTAGAAGGGAATGATTTTATAATAATTTTTTATATTTCTATTTGGATTTATGTCCACCTATAACATAGTCCTTATAAATTAACCATTATTGTCACTTTATTTTATGAGGTTGGTGATGAAAATTAATTAATATATAAAAGATAAACTATTTCTAAAAAGATTTATAATATCATATATGAGGACCATTTATATAAACAAAAAAGATAGTTTATTTAAAAGTGTTTCCATTATATTAAGATAAATTTTAACTTGAAAATTTAAGGATCAAGAATAATGATATCCTTGAGAAGTTATAGATAATATAAATCACCATAAGATAAATGTTAAGTAAAAAAAATATAAATGACCCACCATTTTATACCATTTAATTAAGGATTATGCTATCATTATAGTGGGGTATATATCTTAGAGTTTTTTTATTAAAAGGTAAATTCATTTTTTAAAACAATGATTTTTTTTAATTTGTTTTTATTAAAGTTATCATCCCTATTTAAAATAAAAATCTCACATTATTAAATGACTAATTTTATAAAATTGATTACAATTTTTAATTATAAAATTGATATTAGTTAATTGTTAAAATTTTACAATTTTTTAAAAGAATTGTAAAATATCGTAAAAATGATGAAATAATATAAAATATAGTGAAATTGAAATCATATATATAATCAATAAAACGAATCAAAGTTAAGTTATCTTATCCAATTTTTCTACAGTTTCAATTTCTAGTTCGGAACAAAAAAAGATTCATTTTTCTAAGGATGCATTTCCTCCTTTCATATCCTATTTCCAATTTTTTTTTAATTTCATTATAAATTCCATGTCATATATATTATTCCTCTATTTATGTTTTCCTCATATAACACTGATATATTATTTAATAATTTTCATTTTACAATTTTTATAAAAAAAATTTATTCCAAAATAATGTTCCTTTTCAAATCTCATTGTTTTAATTATTTCATTTTAAAATAAAATTTAATATCTATTTATTTTTCTATTATTACTATAACACATTTTTATTATCATTCATTTTTTATTTTTAAAATTATATATTTCCCAATTTATGACATTATTTAAGATTCATAAATTGTGATGAAGATAAAATAATCCCATTATCCATTCTTTTATATCTAAATTTCATATATATCTATAGTGGTGTGTTGATAAATTACTCATGTCATCGTTAAATAACCATAAAAGTTTTATTTCATAATAATGAACCATTCGTGGTGATACCTATAATAAAATACCATAATGTCTATTTTATTCATTATAAAACTATATACCTAACCATTTTTTGGAATTTTATAGAATGATAATGATGATATATAATTTAATATGGTAAATAGTAGTAAGTGGGGAGTTACGCTACATATTTTATTGTATCAAGATGAAGAATCCAATTCCTTATTTATTGAGGCCTTAGTAAAATTCTATCCTTGGATTGTTATTATATGGTGAAATATTTTATTGTAACATTATATATACATTCATACATCCCTTTGTAAAAACATAATATAGACATATCCTATGTCGTATACTTTAATGATGAATAACCTTTATGTCCACATTCTAATTAATTGGAATTCACATAGAATCCATTATAATTTTTTAACTAGATATTTACATTTTTAAAAAAACTTATCATACTAAGGTGTAAACCATAAATATAAATATTCATTATGAACCAATTCAGTTTATGGTCCCATTAATTTAATTATTTCAAGTTATATATTTTTTAATGGATATGTTATCAAATCAGTGGGACTTTTTATATATCACTCCACAGTAATGTGAAATGACTAATATTTAATTAAATTGTGAATATAGTATGATTATGTATAAAATTGATTTCTGTTAGAGTTTTTTGGGGATGATTATGATACATTTAAATTGAAAGTAGACATTTCATATGGGGTATTTTGAAAAAAAAACAGTCTTTATATTATCAATGATTAATTTTAATTTTGTATGTTCAATAGTGAAATTTTATACTCCATGAAAATATTATACCTTTATAATGACCTATAATTATTGTTTATCATTAATTTTCTATGATTATTCCACCATTATTTATGTATTTTTCTCATTGATGGTCTCTTACATGTTTAAATTATATTATATAACATGTTTATAAAAGATTATTCATTGATTTTTATAATGCCTTTTTATACTTTTTTCAAGAATCTTATCTCACCATAGTCTAACATTTTAATTATTTTAATGAAAAAATTAATTTTAGTGGTATATAGACTTCATATTCATTGATATATCTAGTATATGTTTTAATAATTGTGGATGTGGAATTTCTCTTATACAGTGTTTTAGTTTCGAAGGAAATTAACCATAATGATATATTTAATCATTCATACATTATGAATAATATGTAATGTAATGAATTATTTAATTTGTGTGATGAAATCAAGGTGTGTGGGAGTATGGAATTTTATTTGGAATTAGAAAAGAGTTGATAAACATTTCATAATTAGGATGAACACCCGAGTAGAAAACCATTATTTCATAAAAACTAAAAAAGAATACAAGAGTATAATTTTATTCTATAATTAATTTATATTATTTTATTCATAATTAAATATTTTTAAATTTATCATATTTCTATTGGAAGGATATTACTTAATATAATTACCCAATCTAGAGAAAATAATTAATGTGATAACTATCTAAATGTCTTATGAAACATTATTTGGGAAAATTTTAGACAATATAGATAAAATAATAAAGATAACTTATGTAGTTGATACAAACCATAAATATATAGAGATTATTTATTTTTAATGATGTGTACCTTAATAAATTGAGAAATTTATGAGATAATGAAATATATTAATATAAACATCCATATATGCACTTGGATTGAATAGTGTCATCATAAGTATAGAAGATATTTTTTCTAGTGGAATGATATGGATAATTGAAGAATAATATATATATATAATACATATTTGTTTGTAATATTATGAATATTATATATTAATAAAGTGTTAAATAATAAGAGTATAATAATATATTTTTGGTTTTATTTATAGAGTTTACACCGGACTCTAAAAACCTGGACAAAGTGATTGATCAATGAGCTAAACCCTTGATATGATAAATCCATTATGAAAATGAAAGATAACATTTTTGTAATAAATGCATGATTATGGGTTTTTATATTTATCTATAATGTAGAATTATTAGAATAAATAATAGGGTTATTGAAAAATATTTTAATGTATTTTAAGATTTATGGGTTTTATTGTTTGAATAAAATCATAGGATATACCATAAGGATAGAAATAGAGTTCAATAATATATAATAGTCATGATTAGTCTTTGATAACTAGAAAAGTGTAGAATTTAAATAAAATATCATAAGATAAAGTGCATTAAAAGTTGATTTTTTTAACATCCCACCTTATAGAATTGTTCAACGAATCACACGTGAAATGTTGTACAGTAAATTAAGAAATTAGTCATTTATAGAAAGATAAAAAAAGAATACTGAATCCAAAAAGATAATGTATCATTATAATGAAAGTGGTTTTACTGATACCCAATAGGAATAAACAATTTCATTATATAATCCTCATACCATTGTCCGATGGTTTAATTATTATATCATTAATAATTATGCTAAAAATTGATTAACCAAGAGAGTGAATGAATTAAATAAAAATAAATTACTCTTGAGTCCTACAGTACAAGCTCATTAATATTTAACCACACCATCGATATCAAATATTCCTAATGATTCATTAAAATGTAAAAATATCATAGACAATTTGTAGACCTTCAACTATGATTGAGGTCCATACTTTTCTTGGTAGATCTATGTATTATTAGCACATGGTGGCTAATATTTTATGACTATACAACCGAATATGCAATATTTTATTGAATGGTATTGAAAACATTTTCATTTTATATTTAAATCAATTATGAATTTATAAATTTTGCATAATGTAAAAAGAAGATCTTAGGTTTTTCTCCCATGAAACTATTCCTAAAGATTCAATAATCTATAAATTATTTTTCATTTTGGAATTTCTCATTGTTTTCTTATAATAGAAGAAATGGTATTCAGTTATTGGTTATATGAATTCAAAATAACAGGCCTAAGAAAAAAAAACCCTAAAATAACATGAATTCTAGTAGTGGTTATAGATAATTTTGTTTAAATGTCCACTATAACATATGACCATCACTACCACATAGATTCAAGGAAATTAAATGAGAATTTTAATATTGAAATTTCAGTAATCCCATTGAGAATCCCCCTATAATACACACAATAGGTTATTTATCTATTTTTATAGTGCTTAAAGATCATATATATTTTACTTTGGTTGGGAAACATGAGAAACTTTGGAGGAAGAGAATAACATATGGTGAGGATACATAGTTTAATTATAATTCATTATAGATAATTACACTAATGAAAATTCAATACCATGACAAATTATAGGTTTAAGATCGTATATTAAATCGGTAGGTGAGAATGCTTATAATAATTTTTATTCCATTTTCCTCCTCCCATTCTATATCAGGAGGTATAAGATATGCCTTATTCATATTTTCTCCAACTGTACTATTTGTGTGTTTATATAGATTTATTAGGGACATCAAATCTTAACCCTTTCATGGAATTCCATCCCATAGTTATTTTCACCTAAAAATATTAAATATGTGTCATATATATTGACTGAATAATATATTACCTAGGTTGTAGGAAAATGTTAATGCAACATGAGTTTAGGTCGAACAGTTTCTAATTTTTGATTTTATATTTTTCCTTTAAATGTATCTAAAATTTTGTCATAGTATAAAGTCATTCATAAAAAAGGAAGTATTAAATGATATATAAAAAACATTGGTATTGTATTGTAATATTTATGAGATAAAATTCATTTAAGTCATATTAAGTACTTCTGAGTAGCTATGGGAATGTCATATGTTCTTCGAATTTATTACATGTTGAAAAATTGAAAAACTACAAAGTCATACATTTCCTAGGGAAATATATAGAGTGGAGAAAAGCCATACATGACCACTGAGAATTCTAATGGTTCTTTATCTAGTCTTGTAGATTTTATCAATTTCCTACAAATTCATGGATAATCTTAGATATTTTTAATATTTCAACCCTCCAATTTCTTTAATGGTTGGGTGTTATGTCTTACAAGATGGTGGAGAAAGTCATATCCAATGACCATTGGAATTGTTTTTGGACTATCTTGTAAATTATTCAGAATTCCATATTTTCCAAAATTCAGACCAACCACCCACAGAAGCTATTTAATCTATGTAAGTTTATTCTGAAGAAGAATAAAAATGATTGAAAAAAATTACATTACATTAAATGGTTTATACCATATATATAAAATCTAACTATTGCTTCTATAATTATTTCCAGAATGAGAAAAACACAAAAATAAAGATTTAGGCCATTTATGCATAAACCAAATTACTATTTAATGAATCGGGAATTAGTTTATTGTATGTATTTAATATCCATTATTAGCTTAGTTTTATTGGAAAAATAATTAAAAAATTTAACATATTAGATATCACCACTCCCAAAATAATAAAATTTTGCACTCTAAGAGATATTAATGATTTCAAATATTTTTTTATTGCCATGCCTAATTTTAAACACACCATCCAAGAAAGGAATAAAATAATAGAATAATAATTATCAATTATATAAAGAATATTCAAGGAGTAAAGCTCATTGTACCACTTCATATTAAGAAAAAATCCCTAGTTTTAGGACTGGAAATAGAATATAAATTTATTATAATTAAAAATTTAAAAAGTGTAAATTTTATTAATCCCTTTTTTTCTATACTCCTAATATTAAACCCTTGTTTCACAATTCCCTGATATAACTAAAATAAAATTTTAAGAATTTAATTTTTCTCTTCTCCCATTATTTTAAATATTACCTTATCGAAAATACATTCAATTTTTTCTATTATTGTGACATCCTGATCCCACACTCCCAAATCCAGTGATCATAGTAACTCCTGTACTTCTCTACATTGAAAATAACTAATGTGACCCAAACTCCCTGAATATGGTGGTAATAAGAACATTAAATTATATACAATCATTTTAATCAATCAAATATTACAAATATAAACCATAAGTAATTACAATATATTCAAAAAATACTAGGTATCATGCATTTAATGGACTATTTAGGTATTATTCTTAAAATAGTTAAGGAAAAAATTAATTAAAAAATCCCATGAAATTCTCAACAATTGAACATTTACTATTATATAGGAAACTACTTAATCAAAAATATGTCATAAAAATATCCTATAAATTATCCACAGAATCTATTCTGTTAGATATATCACATTTATTTAATATTTTCATAACATGGGGAACTTGAAACATAAGAAGTGTGGGATAAAATATTCTATAAGGTTACACATAAATGAAAACAATCAAATATCTTAACCGAATAAAATAGGTAAATAAATAATATTAAAAGAATAAATAATAAAAATAATTATATAGTAAAAAAAGAAACATTGAGAATAACTTATCCATTGTTGACATATCAATAAATTATAGCTTAGATATTGATAACTGCATACCTAGTAATGAAATCCAAAATAATAAATAAGAACGTATATATCCAATGTCAATAAATCATGAAATTTGAATATTTTAATCCTACAATATTGGTCATATCCTTAAATATATATTTATTATATTAGGGGACACATTAAAACCCCTAGCAAGTTTGTGTCATTAGAAATATCAATTAATCAAGGGGCTATTAAGGGCCCCAAAAACATGTATTATATCTAATAAATTCATCACATGAGATAATTTATAAGCTATGAATTACATAAAAAATATTCTCATAATCCATAGACATCAATATTAGAATAAAAATTATCTAGATTTTCAATATTTCAATAATAATTTAATAAGATAGATTTGTATGAGAGAATCGATCTATATAACAACACATAAAATTATAGTAAATAGTTATGATAATATTTTCTCAAATCATTTTTCATATGTAAGCTATGTTAAATACCTTCAAAAAATGTAATTAAAAAAGGGTATTCCAAGAGATAAGGGATTAGAAATAAAATTAATTCGATCTATTAGGATTATTTTGAAAGGCATAAGTAGTGATGGATTTCAATAGGATCTGAAAACAATATATTATGAAAAGAAATTTAAATTAGTACATACCAATATATT
Organism: Viscum album; assembly: GCA_963277665.1. Taxonomy (NCBI): domain Eukaryota; kingdom Viridiplantae; phylum Streptophyta; class Magnoliopsida; order Santalales; family Viscaceae; genus Viscum; species Viscum album. The sequence goes on along the minus strand of OY728155.1, from coordinate 633,594,439 downwards.
TACCTAAAAAAAGGACTCTTTTTATGGCATACAAATCATATCTCAATGAATCAACAATTGATCTGAAAACTCCCTTATAGAAGTGGTAAAATAATAATCAAAATTACATGTGAGGGATTAAATAAATTTAATGTATTATTAAATTAAATATATAAAATAAGAATGAATAAAATAGGGTATTGAATACACTATATATATAAAATTTGTACACAATATCATACTTGTCACATTTAATTGAAAATAAAGACAAAAAATATATGGCTTCAGGATCATTTGAGTTAAAACCACTTGAAGGATATAAATTCAATTTAAACAGTAAATTAAATGAAAAATTATATAATCATGAAATATAATATTGAAGTGTAATTAGATGCAACATTACAAATTAATCATTTTTTATAACAAGAAATATATGTCATGGAGTTAAAATTTGTTACAATAAACCTTAATGACATTAAAAAAAATTGAATAAAAAACCATGATGGATATTATTTCTAATGAAACATTAAATATCCTGAATAGTTATACAATTAATATGAAAAATATTAATGGGGGAATTGGTTATAATAGATAATTGAAAACATGTTTTGTAATAGAAAATATGTCATAGGTAGGTGAAAATTTCGGAATGAAATCTCATTAATGTAACATAATATTTATGGTAAGAATAATTTGATAAGGAGGATATAATGAATAATTATTAAAAATATAAAAACAAAAATAAATAACATAAAATATGTTCATTTTTAATAATAAATCTAACATAAATTAGTAATGGTCAATAAGAAATTCTATAACTCAATGGATAAAATTGAGTCAGCTGAAACCCTTATAGCTTTTATAATTCTCTAGTAAAGACAAAATCAGTGAAATAAAATGTAATATAACATTAAATATCACTACAAATAATTGAATAGTGAAAAAAAATATTAAATTGTATGTAGATAAACCATTCTAAAGAAAAATCATGTATAATAAGAAATATGTTTCAAGGAGTGAGCATTTGAGACAACAAACCATTAAAAACATATAAACATAAAAATCACAACCCCTATATGAATTTGACTTGAAATGAAAATTTTAATATCATGAATAATTTGATGATCAAGATACATTATATTTATATTATAACATATACACCAAAAAAATAAAATCAGGTTTATAATATGAAGTATGCGTCATGTGACTAAAAATTGAGACAAGAAACCACATTAATGGAACAATATATTTAGTTAAGAATCATTTGGAAATTATTTTATATGTATAAATTGAAGAAGACTATTTTCTTTTGGTAAAACCATTTCAATAATTCTTTAAGTAGAATAAATTGTACTTAGAACAATATAGTTCAACAAAAAAATTTGTAACTCAACGGATAAAAATTAAGTAATCATGAACCCCTAGAGATATTGTAATTCATTAGTAAAAACCACATGGCTAAAAGGCGAAAATAATAAAACATTGAATATAATGAAATATAATAGAATTAAGATACAAAATTTAAATTTTTTATTATATACACCATTAAAAATAATACATGGTGTATAATTTGAATTCCTCTCTAAAGAGATGATTTTTTTTAATAAGATACCCATACCATGTTCTCTATTCATTTTTTCTATGTACAATTATTCAAGAATAATATAATTAATTTTACAAGATACCTTCTTAAGGGAAATTTGTTTATATATGTTATTTAATATATTCCATATATTTTCTTATTCAATTTATATAATATATATATTTAGTTTATTTTTTTTATTAAAATAGATTCAATATTAACTTATATATGTAATTTTAGAAATCAATTATAATATTTATGAAAAAAATTTAAAAATTAAATATTAAAATTCCCCCTTAAAAACAATCATAAATGTTTTATTAAATAATGACAGTATTAGTATTTATTATCCCATATTATTGTATTAGTGATATTTATAGAATTTTTGGACTATGTGGTTAGACCTATAATAACATGAAAATTATATAATTTTATGGGTGAGTATGATTAATATATTTTTTTATTTTGAAATAACATAATTATATAATTATGTAATTATATTATTTTTATTTATTTGTGGTCTATTATTTTATTTTACGTGGTTTGTATAATGATTTAACATCCAGATGAAAATGAAAAATTTTACCTCATGGAGGTGATATTCCGCAGAACACACGATTAACATTTTCATATCCCAATGAATGAGATAAAATGAATGTGGATTATAATTTTCACCTTAAAATTTATAATTAAATTATATAATTAAATTTTTTTGTTCAATTCCATATTAATGACAATTATACAGTACCAGTGGATAAAAAAAGAAGATTTTGATTCATGGATGTAGATGTTTTTACAATTCACTATCGGTATTCTTTTGTTTTTATTATGTTAAAAATGGAATAAATATGGTTTTTAAAATTAATATTTCAAAAAATATTTTTACTAATGATTTTTTCTATTATATTATTATTGTTGTTGTTGTTTTGGATGGGAATAATTATTAAGAAAAAACAGTTATGTAATACTCAATTTAGGACCTCGAACAATCTATTCAATGCATTTTTTAAAATTAATGGATTAGAATAATAATTGGGACAAGGGTATTTCTAAATTTAGTGTTTATTCTATGGGATAAAATTTTATAGTTTTAAAAATTAAATTTATTGGATGTGCATGTCATGAAGGGTATGAATTGAACCACCTTATAACTAAATAAAACCACCCTATTGTGAACCCCAATTAATTTTCAATAATGGAATGATAATATTAATTGTTAAATAATTCCAAAATTAGGAAATAATGGGGTTTTATTGATTTAAAGTAGATAATGACTCAGTAAATTATTTCCTTGCATTTTTTATTCATGTTTTAGGTCATTTGTTCAAAACAATTATTTTTAGCTATTTTATTTTCTTACGTATGTAACAGATTTCAACCCTATTAAATGATATTTTAATAAAAATATGAAATACAAGGTACTTCTAAATATTTTAATTTTATAAATAAAATATTTATCAATTTACTATAAATAAATTTTTTATTAATGGGAAATTATCATTTAAAATAAAATATCATATATATAAAGAAAGTTTTTTTAGAAATATATTGTTTTTCCAAATATGTGTTGTTAATCATATTTATTTTTTATTACCATTTTAATGGTGGATAATTAGTTTAAATTTTGTTTTGAAAAAATATCAATCTCACTTTTTGATAAAATACTAACATATTTTATTCTATAAAATTTACATAAGGTCAACAAAATAATTCTTTGAAAATAATAGTTTACGATTGTCCCTATTATTTACATTAACCTGAGTAATCAATATTTGATTATTACTGATGAAATTGAAGATATTCAATAATAAAGTAATGCTGAAGTAAAATATTATAAACATTTTCAAGTTTAATTTGTATAACTCATTATTTGTTTTAAATACATGTGAATAAAAATAGTTTTTAGAGTAAAATATTACTTCTATATCCAAAATATTAAATGTGGGTATTATAAATTCAATATAATATTTCCAGATAATTTATTTTACTTTATAAATATATTGATTCGTATAATGTATTTTCATGAACTATACATTCATTATATTATTTTTGTAATTTCATAGTTCTGACGATAAAACTAAAATCTATTTTTTGTATATTCTCCAAAAAATAAGATTTTTTTAAAAAAATATAAACATTTTATCCAATTATAATATTGGAATTATTAAAATTAAAATTTAGTTTATTTTTTCAAATTAAATATATAAATTCTGAAAATTTATCTTGAAAATAAAATCACAAAAAATAATGTGAATGATATTTTAAAAGGAAAATAACATTTAAAAAATCTATATATTCTTATAATCATATTATAGAAATAGAAAATAATATTTAATTTAATATATTATTCATATAAATAAAATATTTTATTCATAACATATTTTGACACTTAAAAACATAAAAAATCCAAATATTATAATGGTTATATTTTAAATCATATATATTTCTTATTAATTATTTCATTACAAAAATTGAATTTTCATCAATGCATTAGTATTAAAATTGAATACTAATTTTTTCTAAATTAATATTATAATTAAATTACAATTTTTATTACTCTAAATTTCTAAAAATATATTTTAATGGTTATAAAAATTTTGTGGTTCATTTTTTTTGTTTTTAATTTAAAAAATCTATTAAACACATTTATATTTTATTGGAAACATATTTTATGATTGGAATTATTATAATTAGTAAATAATTAAATTTATTCAAACCTTGTTTTGTGAAATTAAATGTTTGGAATTACACAGGGATTTTATTACTTAAACACTTACTTCCTAATTTTTTTAAATCGTTTTTTGAGATCCCAATTGAAAATTTGATTCCAGTTAAATTGGATTTATAAGAATTTATTTTTAGTTGGATCCCTAGCTGTCATTTTTCTACAAGAAAATTTTTTCACAGATAAATTGGCAACTAATGTTATCTCTTGTTAGAATTTCTTCAACATAAAAATTTTCTATCACATTCCATTCAATAGTTTAAAAAAAATATTCCATGATAAAAATGGGAATGCTACTCAATAATCCCATAAATATATGAATTTAATAGTTTTTGGAATCCATAAATTATTTTATGGTATTTGTTATTTGGAAATATGACATTTATAGTCATTTTAAAGTACTAAAATCACACAATAAATGTAAAATAGAATAAGAAGACAATATTTTTAATTTTATTAATCAAATTCTAAAAACCAAATCCAAAAATAACTATAAAAAGTCATAAAATAATTCAATATATTTTTTTAATAGGCTTGATACCTTCCCCAACACCGATATGACATTTACCCAATAAAGGGTCAAAAAAATTAACAAATAGAAGATAATAAATAAATGGAAAATCTCAAAAAGAAAAAAATATTTATAATTTTCCCTAAAGACTTGAGTTAATGTTAAAATCTAACAATTTAGGGATAATCATGAGCTTTCCTCCTTAGTATTTCCCACATGAAATCATATTTAGAAATATAATTTAAATAACAAATTTTATTATAATGAAGCCAAATATATTAAATATTTTTTATCCCACAAGTGGGTACTATACTTTTACTACATGTAGTGACAAGTTTTAATGGTCCTCTTTAATAATAAGAAGGTTTAATTTAATAAATACAAAAAACCTCATATATTTTATTTATAATTACTATGATTAGAAATTGTTCATAGATAACCTCTATAATATTTTGTCTTAGTCCCAACAAAAAACATAAAAATATTAATTGTGGTGTAGGGGCATATATAAAGAGGCCTTTGTATTAGATATTATTTATCCCCCAATGTGATAGTCAATTTGGAATTGAGTTAGTATAATCTTCATCAATATTTCTGAACTTTTTTCATCATCTTTACCAATTTATCATGTGTAATCTTCATCAAAATCTCCTAAATAATATTTGGTAAATATTAAATTTAAAAATCATCTAATTCTAATTCTTTCCTCTTGGTAGCCACTATTCAATGATTCATCTCCTATTCACATTCAATTGTAGTTTCCCTATATTATTATCATAGTCTAGGGAATTGTTCATCTCAAATGCACTTATAGATTCAATTAAAATATGGATAGAATGAATTTTATGTAATGGATAGTAGGTATAATATATTTCAAAGAAGGTTTGGCTCCCTTGGGTGATCGCCCATGAGTTTATGGCCTAGAATAAATACCTCTGGGCTAGTTTATTAGAGAGTTTAATAAATCTATCATCTTGAATTAAAATGAAAATATCTCATTTTCTTACTCTCATTATAAGAAACACACAATTAGTGTTAAATCTTAAAATAAAAAATAGGTTTGGCATTCAAATAAATTCTAGAAAATATAAAGACATGAGAATTCACTGTCTGGCCATCTCTCGCTACTAGTTTTGCTTGATGTATTTGATTCTACACAAGTACCTCATGTAAAACCCCTTAAATATGTGGGATAGAAGGTTGTTTAAGTGTTTATTACACCTATTTTATGTGTTCTTGTGTAACACTCACATATTTTAATATAAAACTACATTAAATAGCATATACGACAGAGAACACCAAGATTTAATGAATAATGATATATTATTAATTAAATATTACAATTATAATCTAACAATTGAATTAATTATTAGGAGAAATAGTAATTTCATTATTAATTATATATATAATGGTCTTACTATAATAAATTTTTTTGATTACAAATTAGGAAATAAGAACAAGATTTTTAATAAAGTTTTTTTATTGTTAAAAAAATAATTTTTCATAAAAAAATGTTTCTTATTTATTTTTATTTCTAAATATTATAATTAATTTCTTTTACATCTAGAAAGTGTATTTTTAAATAATATTATAATTCTATAATTTCCATATATAATTTATATTTGGGTCAAAATTTGGGTTTTATGAAAAGATTTAATTAATTAGTGAATAGTGGAAATACATTTTTTTGGAAAACTATAATTTATTTTCATTTTAATTTTCAATTTTAGCAATATAATTTTTCTATGAATTATATATCATTTCCTATAATGATTTTTTATTAATATTAATCACTAATACTCATCGTTTCATCCCGAGGTGTTTGTGAGTGGGTGAACAAATTGGTATAACAGATCGAAAATAATTGCATGTTGTTATAGAGAGTATCACATCGGGTTTATCATTTTTGTTTTGAACTGATTCACATCGTACAATATTCGGTGGGGGTGAGATGGTCCCATCAAGACTGGGTAGTACATCCTTTTTATTTTGGGAAGGAGGTGCCATATTTGTGTGAACCTAAGAGGTGATTGCAGGGGGTTAAGTGTTTTCTACAACCAAACCACGTTAGGTATGATTTCCTAGAATAGTATCTAACAAATTTATTCTCTAATACAAAAAAATGACCATTTTATCAATGATTCATAGAGTGTCTTTCCAAATGTAGAAACTCGTTGGATACCAATTTTTTCAATTACACTAAAGAACTCCATTAGTTGATAGGATGGGAGTTCAAACTCATCACACTATTTTAGGGGAAAATAACTGTCTACTCAGGGAATCTCTTATAGATTTAATAAATGTTTATATGTTTTCTTATCCTTTATTCATTCCCAATAATGTGTCCTCAAATTAATCATGGGTTGAAAAATCCATCAAAGATATACATAGATCAGGAGTTGTTGAGACAAAGCTGGTTTAAGCCATGGGATAAGGCACATTGAAGTTTATTGTCATCCACGGAGGATAGAAGTTGTTTCTCTATTTTGATTAGACTCATATAATTGGACTCCTATATATCCGTATAAGAGGAATCAGAACTCACATAGTTCAGTGCCACTTAGCTGGAGACATCACCTTTTATGGTCATGCAATGAGGACCCATCAATGTATTTTAACTTTATGCGGCTAAGATGTTTAGGCCGAGAATTCAAAGTTTGGATTTCATGTGAGACTTACACCGAAGTGGCCTAGGATGCTCAGAAGTTCACGGTCTCTAAGGTTGATATTTCTATAAATGGGATATGGACCGATGTGCACTGAGGCTATTTTTGTGTTGGACTTGGGCCTCAGGGAGGCTTCCTACATATCCTAGTTAGTTGGAAATTTAATACCCCATAGTTTAGTTAAAGATGGGTCTTATACTATAATGAAGGCCTTGTTTGTAGTGAGACCGATTGGGCATCATCTTTTGAAATGTATCCCCTTTTATCATGGGTCTTTAGATAGGTTTCCTTCATATCCGGTTTGGGGTAGGAATTAGAGTTCTATTAGTTCATTGTTACGTGGTGTTGATGTTGTGATCATTTTTACCATTTATACCTGCATGGGTCATGCACGGTGTGAGAAACAAGTGGATATGGAAGATACAGCAAAATAAACACCATCCCATCTCTTATGATGGAAATAGAGGATGATAGTGGAAGTGGTTGAGGTAATGGCTCGATTATTGAGAGAGATGGCCTTTGAATGTTCCAACACTCTCCTGGGATGATATCCTGGATAGTCAAATTTGGATGTCTTTCTGGACATGTTCCAAACCAAGCCTGAGAGGATAAAGAGAACCACCTCCCATTGAGATGTTAGGGACTTACCTTTGGAAGAGTTTCCTATTGTTGGTTATGGTAATGGTAAGAATCTACGCTCTTCAATATAATTAAAGGAATGCATGATTAATTTGACTTATTAATGTCCCTTATTGAATGGAAAAGCCAATGATTATGCTTGATCCTTATAACGGGGATGTAAATGAGAGAATACCAAGGATGGACTTTATGTAACAATGGGAATTTAGACTTAGAAAGAGTCTGGGGGATATCATTTCAGGGAATACCCACACGATCTAATAACCATGGGTATATAGACTCATAAGGGAATTTTGATGTGCCTGATGGTATTATCATACATGTACAATGGAATTGGAATAGGATTTGTACTGATGATAATGGACTTGTTTATGGAGTGGATTTAGACGATGGGTTGGAACATAAGGTCATGATTAGTTCTAAAATGTGTAATTCTTGAAGTTATCCCACACCACATATTATTTGTTCGTGCGGGGTGGGTTAACCTTTGCAAAGTGAACTACTTTGTGGGTGGAGGGGTCATCTGCATACCATTGTGGTATGAGGTCCAAGATGTGGTCTGCGTACCATAGTGGTGCACAACCACATGATCCATCCACCTAGGGTGGTGCTACATGATGTTGGGTTCCTTAAACATTGAAAAGAACTTCACAGTGTAGGGTTTTATTTGTATCATGATGTGATGTGTGGTATGCCAGATCGAATAAGGGGAATTGTTCCTACGGTTCATGTAATTTTCATCCACTAAGGGAATAGGGTTCACATTTCACCAATTTGGATCACAACCAATTCAAGGTTATTATTATGTTCACTTACTTTCATGGTATACTATGTGTTTATACCTACATGAAATCGTTCACAGTTTCTTACTTTATTGATATTTTTACTTCAAATGCTTCAATCTATAAGATCCAATATCCCCCAAAATCTGATCTAGTTCTAGTTCTCCTTATGTTCCCTTTTATAGAGTTCCAAGGAAGCTCTGTCTTTGTGAAACATGATAGCATTTTTGTAATCCCGTGATGAAAATTAATGGTCCGCAGATGACTCTATCATCAGTGATTTGTGAGGCTATGGTAGGCAACACATGAAATCACCACATTGATCCCGTTAATGATGTAGTTCATAGTATATCATCAGTCTCTCATAGTTTTTAAACTATATTTCCATGCATAGTGTTTGGGGGTATACCTCTCTATCATGTTTTTTCCAACAACACAATTCGAGTGGCCACGGTTAATAGGAGGAATTTATCTACCTCCATTCTTCCAATGATGTGGTTCAGGGTAGACTGACATCATTCTTCATTTATTCCGAAAACTAATTAGTTCTATATCCAGCCACTCGTGGGTCATCTTTTCTAGGTTTTTTCGTGTACCATTTATTTTTCAGGTAATACCATTTGTGTAACATTCTTGAAAATCGGTTCACTTACAACTATGGTCTTTTCCCAATTTGAATGTCTTGATTATTTTTCCCAAATTATCAATTCAACATGAATCTTATTCCTTCATCATACATGAGGGATTATTTTCCATACCTTTAGAGTGTTTATATCCCTCTAAATGACCCCCATCAGAATGGGTTCTGATCAGGAAAGAGAGAATGTGATTCCGATGTAGAAATAGGTCCAGAACAAAACTAGTTTACGGTAGAATGTTGGACCCAATGGGGGGACCACACCAATATATAGGGGATCAGGTAATTTTTAATTTATCATACTTATCATCAAAAAGAGTTCTACAAAGTGCTCTCAAAATTATTTTCATCCTTGAACCAGTTCCTTATAAACTTCTTTCCCCACGAACTGTACATCACATTCTACGAACTGAAAATATTCACAATGACCTTTTTTATGAACTAAACATTTAAATCCAGCATCTAAAAATTAATTTTTGAATGTAAACATTCACATCTTCACTTCGATTGACCGTGTAGCAAGTCTTGTTATGCAGCTCACCCAATCCATGAATTGTTTGGTTCAAAGGCCATCACTTCCTTGACCAGTGTCTTACAAAGTGTTTTGTGAAAAATTTCCACTCTTCAGTGAGAAGATCCCTTCTCTGCGCAAATCTTGTAATCCTTTTCCAGTATTTGGTCTTTCTGAAGACATTTTATTGGACTAATGCTTTTGTATGGTCATTTTGATGTAGAAAGGAGATGTTTCTTTCACTTATCTCAATGGAAGCAACCAAGAGTAGTGAAGTAATGGATGAGAACATCGATGAAAACATTCATTCCTACATCATTCCACAAGAGGGTATTCTCATAAACCACTTTCCCTATAGCTCACATCATATCCTCTATTTTTCAAGTACTTTTTTTAAAACTTTGGACTTCAATATGTCACTTCCTTTCCCCTAGATGACCAAACCGGCTTCACCATACATCTTAAGATGTATCAAGATTATAAAAGGATCAATATTCTTACAAATGGGGGAATTAGGACTATAATGATCCATGATGATATATTTGTTTTGAATGAATCTATATGGATGTAGTTCACTCAATGACATTGTACTACATCTTCCAAATCAATCATTTGGGATTAGACAACTATTGTTAACTTGTCACAAATCAACACAAGCTGATATAGGTGCTCGATGTGGGATATTTGGTCTGGATGGTGATTTTATGTTAAGGGTTCATTGGCCTTATGGGTGCACAAAAACATCCTAGAGTCGCTAATTAAGTTATAAACTTGTATGCTACATCTAAAAATATTGGTATCCCTATTTTCCATATATTCACCAAGAGAAATACATCCTAATCTACTTAGTTGCTGTTGTTCGAGCACTAACATCATTCAATTGTCCCACAGTGAAGTGGGGTTCAGTTTATAGGATGTCTACCACATAGAGGGAATTTCTATTCGTGGTGAAATGAATGATGAGTTTCTTCATGTGGACACCACTTGGGAGAATGATGAATTACAATATCCATTGGGGAGATATTTCCTAGTCTTAGTTTAGGGATTTCTTGAACAACCTCTTCATTACATCTAATTAATTTCATTTTCTGTTTAGATATAATATTCTATATATGGTAGAGGGTTTATGAAGAATGTATAGATAATTTATAGTCATCTGACTCAACAGTCTCAAGAAAGTTCAGGCTCATAATGTGCTACCCTCAAGGGGGTCAGCACACCACCTAAGGCTATGAGATTCAGTCAGACGTATCACCTAAGCTCAGATTAGCGAGATTCATTTCAATATTCCTGAGGTATTGGATCATCCCATCTCATGATGTATACAATAGTGTAAGAAATAATTATATAATGATAGAGGAAACATTGGTATAGGGGATTCTTATCAACATAGTTGTCCCTACCCTTTCCCAAATCTATGAGCTATTGAAGCTGATATTAGATGGGAGGCCTCTGTATCATCTCAGCAAGCCATTTAAATTTATGTATGGTTTGATAGTAGATCATTTTTCCTACTACGGGTATCATCATACTAAAACTGTTCCCCCTTATATATTTAAGAAAACACTTCTTAGTATTGTCGTTGTTCTCCCATGTTCTATGTGTGTTGATTGAGTGGAAAAAATGATGTGTGATGATTCCCAATTTTCTTTTACACCTTACCATGTTCATTGGGGAAAAATAGAAAATTATGGGATGGATTTTTTTGAGGCACATTCATTCCACATGGATCTTCGGTATGAAATGTTTAATGCTCATATAAATAGGATGTACATCTGTGAACCCTATGCACCATAACGGTTTTCCCAATAGTTTGGATGTGTGTAGTGAGTTGCAATGTTACCCTGGTTAAGTGGGAATCTTACAATGAAATCCTTTAGTAGCTATGGTTTATGATGATTTGGGTGGAATCTATCATTCATGTGTTTATTCCTCATAAAAAATCATATAATTACTTATCATTGTAGTATGAACAATAGTGTGTAGCATGATATTTAGAAAATATACTAGCCAGGCCAGTCATATGGGTTTAAACACCCTTGACTACTTCTAGTGCCATTTTTCCTATGCATGTTGTCTCATCTTCCTCCATTCCTATTGCCTGATGGAACTATGTTCACCACCGCCTTCATTCAGAGGGGGCTTCATCTGCTTAGCCTACACTTGTGGATAGTGATTCTGACCCCAAAAATTTTACTAATTTTTTTCTTGGCACTACTGAAGCTAGTCCAAGCAGAGCACTATAGGATACCCCAAGAGTTATAGTCAACTACCTGAGCATGGTTCTAGATATTAATTCACTCACAATATGGGAGGTCTCCCCCACTTTGGTGAACCGGAAAAGGGAATCTCCATATATCATGATGTCATTCTAAAACTACATACCTTTTGTGGAAATGTAATACGTTCAGTGTTCCAATACTAGTAGGAGACACCGAGCTGTGTGGATATGTGCATGGAATTGAATCATTACTATTGTTTTTGGGACTCCTCTTCAAGTGTTTTTTGATGAGGAGGATACCCTTTGGAATCTATTTACTGACGTGGGTTCGGGTGGCTTCAACTACTAATATATACTACAGAATACACACCAAATTATCATAGTTTTAGAGGGTAAAGTTTCTATTTATGATGGACGCAGTCATTTCAATGCTTCACAACATCAAACAAAGACATTTTGATATCATACCAAAGAGCTCCATCACTTAATCGCATAGGAGGAAAATTCTCATGACCATGTGATTGAACAAATGTAATATTTACAAGAGTGAGAATCTCATGTGGCCAAGCTATATGTTCCACTAGCATCAATGAATTCTAACATTTAATCCATTAAACAGAAAAGGTAAGATCTTGGTGCCTTCTTGAAGCATTTGTCTCCCTTAGTTGAAGTTAATGCTACACAAGTGACAAATTTAGAGCATGATATTAATGGTACATGCCAAAAAATCATTTTCTTCATTATAATATTTTTATATTATATTGTGAGTTTTTTTATATTTTTCATTAGGGTGCGGCTCCATGTTTTGGATGACCACTTTATATTAATTTAATAGAATGAAATGGGTATTTTCACTAGTTCTTTACCTACATTGTCCAAAAATATTATTCAACCATCATCAACTATTATTGAAACCATATTCACAACTATATATCAACATGAGTCATAATCAGGGTTAACAGAAATAATCAAATCATGCCATTATTTTTTCCTGAGAAGAGGGATTCAACAAGTTTAGTTTGTCTCTTTCAAGGGTTATACAAAAAACCGAAAAAATGTTTTTCCTTTTTCATTATCACCATAATTTTTTCCTAAAACAATTTCGTGTGGGATGAGTGGGTATACGATGGCTTTTTCAGAAGTCACCCTTTATAGGTTTTTGACATAACTAACTTTGTGTCTGTTGATTATTTTTTTCTTCTTTATGTCTTTTATAATCCATATATAGTATATCTTATGAAAGTGGGTACTAGACATTTGGTCTCAAATTCCCTTTCTGGGTTTTCATCATAGTGAGTCTTGTGCCTCCTTTGTATTAGAATTTTATAGTCTTACAAGCATGAAAATAATTATTGGTGTTTTATTTAGAACATCATTGACCATGATTTTTTGGGAAAGGGCCCTAATTTAGGATTCATGGATCGAGGATATCCTAATAACATTTAAACAAGGATATGTGATTTTTCATGAACCTGCTTTTTTTTCTATTGAATAGAATGTGGAGAGGGGCTTGGAAACCATTAGGTTTTTGGAAGTTGTAAAGGCCTCCCCTATGGAAAAATTTTACCTTGATTGATAAGCCATTATTTTTAAATATATACATAGAGCCACCGGGGCGTTGTGTCCATAGTCAAACAAGGGTTCCTTCATGACTCTGGTTATCCACGTTCAATGGATAAAAAAAATTTATAGAATTTTTTATTTTTTTTCTATTCTGAGGAACTATGAGTGTCCTATTAAGAGAATGATATCTGAATGTAATAAGTATATTTGTATCAACTTTGGATGAGAAAAATCTCCAATATTAATTTCACCCGTGTAATAGAAGTTTAGTGAATGGTGTAGTTTAACTTCATAAAACAAGTTCATTTGAGATTTGTTTTATGAAATCGTTTTACTCTAACTAAAGGAATTAAAATGTTCCATATTTTACCACATTAGTTTGACTAGAAATGTATTTTATCATTAGTCATTGAGAAGGGAAAATATGTACACTATAATATATGTGGTTTCCGAAACCAAGGATTTATGTGGTACAAACATGCTATAAGGGTGTATAGAGGTAGAAAAATACAATCATGAGGATGAATTTTCCTTTTCTTGATAGACCATTTCTATTGGAAACATATGCAGAGATGCTATGGAATTGTATGAATAGTCAAAAAAGGTAGCCATAGGACACATTCCATACATTTCTGATGTCCACGGATGGTTACGGGGGTTCAGGTATTTTTGGACACATAGTATGGTGTGTGGAGAGGTGTTCCTGAACATAATAGGAGGAATTTCAGATTAAACATTTCTGACAATACCAAGGATACGTTAATGAAGTTTTATCCTATCTATATGAGTTGTTCCAATACCTAGGAATGACCCTTGTGTAAGCAGGGAAGTGACACTTCTACTTCAGGGTTGTATCCAAGATATGAAACATTGAGTTCACTACATGTCTAGTGATAACAAAAATCAATCCATAAGTATATTATTTAATGATCACCCCTTATGAGGGTTTGATTTACACATATTGAAGGAGGTTTTCTATTTTTGATATGGATTCACCAATGAGTCAGGGCGTATGCTAAACATTCCTATGCGGATTAATTTCTTGCGTAAGAACACGAGGTGAAATACCCATTGACATGACCCTACTTGAGGTTTGATTCTGGGTGTCGAGTATTACATAGTTTAAATGTCAGGAGATTGTACATTGTTATAGAAGCCTCAAAAATCTGGAGGATAAATGGGCTAGGATGTTCTGAAATTTCCAAAACATGAATATGAAGGAATGTTTTAAACATAGTTTCAAGGGATTTTGGATTTGGATAAATGAAATCAGTTTTGGAAGCCATTAGGAATACAAAAATAGGAAAACCCCTTCCTGGGGATGAATTTTCCTTTGGTTGAGATGCCATTTTTTGTGGGAAACATATGTAGATCCACCAGGGCATTATGTGCATAATCAAACAAAGGTGTCCATATGACATTGACCTTCCATTCTTGATAGCCATGAAGAATTATAATGATCCATGATCTCCCTAATCATGTTGTTTAATGAATCATGTAAATTGGTTTGGAAAAATCAAAAACTCTCAGGTTGTTATTATCCATGGAATTGGATCTACCTCTACCCAAATCTGACATGTATGAGGGGTGTTACATTTTGACTCCATGGAAAGATCAAGGCCTAGTTTTAGATGGAACGGTATCCAAAAATCATAAATCATATATACTATTGGTCCATTAAGGGGGAGTGGGTCATTTAGCTATATTTTGGGTACCTTGTAGTTTAATATTATATGGTTAGGACTTTATGTTTCCAAATATGGAGGGGAAAATACTAATATATCTTTTAATAACATGCAAGTAGGATAATTAATTTTAGATTGATTATCCTTGTATTTGTGGGAAATAACCTACTGAAATTCCTAAGCTCGCTTGAGCTATGCTCGGTTTGAGAATAACGCGACGGAAAGGGTTTCACTTGACCACCAAGGGAATGAAGGATCAAATAAGAGAGCTTTGTTGGGCCATGTAGTTTAACATATTAGAGTGAGGAAATATTTATCATAGTTTAGAGTTATGTTTCATGGATGAAATGTCAATGGAATCATGGGAAAACATAAGCTAATCAGGCAGGGATATCCTTGGATTTCCATGAATGTGAGTGGGAGAAGAATGTGTAAACAATGATTCCATGAACCCTCAAATAAAGAGATATGATTCATGTCATAAGAGGAAATGTGAGTATGGATGTACAAAAAACCTCTCATGTGGAAGAATATTCCATTGATTGACAAACAATATTGTTGTACAATTATGTAGAGCCACTAGTGTATAGTTTTCATAGTCAAAAAAAGGATTCTGTGAGACACTAAATGTCCATTTCTGATAGTTCTGGGTGATTTTGGTGATTCGAGATTTCCAGAGTCATGGAGATTGATGAATGAAAAGGGTATGTCTAGGTATGTGAGAAATTTATAGATTATGGTTAGTTATAAGGTACAATATTCACTATATATATCTAATTTGCATGTAGGGGAAACATGGTATTTTTACACATTCTGAATATAATTGTTTGAATTTTAAATCCCCTACAACTATTTTCATTTCACCTGCAGGAGACATGGGTATTTTTTTTATTCTAAATGGTTGGTCCTAGGACTCCTAAAATGAGTGTCTCTATGTATCTCATTGATTGATGGGAATCAAGCTACATGTAGTTCTGGAATCCCATGTAGTTTAACATCAAATTTTTAGGATGATAGTGAACCTGAAGTGAAAAGGATGAGGTCAGTGAAGTGTCGGGCTTGAACCTCATGGAGGATTACTACATATCCTAGTTTGTTGGGAATCAAAGTCTAAGTAGTTTTAAAAACATGGTTTCTATTCTGGTTTGACCCATGCACATGATAGGTGTAGTTTTGATTAATGACGACTAGACCTTGATGAAAAATTCAGGCGTTAGTACGTATCATGTGATGGTAGGATTCTAGAAATATATAGTTATTGGGCACTTCATGTGTTTGACATAGATGTTCATAAAGAGGGGGTTATTTTATACAATGAATTCAATATGATTCTCTTATCAAATACCTCTATGATATTTTAACTGGGGGACATCATTACGACTATTCTAAAGATCACATGAGTTATACTCAGTGTGAGAGAAAAGGGGAGACAAGGAGTTCCATTATAGTGTTGAATAAAAAGAATATAAAATAGAGGAATTTCATGTCATGTTATTGCTGGACCATGATCTTGGGTTGAGGTGTCTTTAAGTATCCCATTGATTAATGGGAATCAATTCATTCTTAGTTCTATAAAAAATCTTCACTATACCGGTCTAACACATCTACCGAGAAGGGATTCATTCCTGTTTTTGTTGAATGTACTAGGATAAAGTATCTGGGCATTACTATGTATCCCATTGATGAATGGGAATCAATACACACATAGTTTTAAGATACAATCCAAGTGCTGGTCTGACCTTTAATCATAAGGGGGAATTTTTATCTTTCCCTCAAATATATCTGTTTCATGGACACCAATTCATTTTACTGGACACTATGATCACCATGATGTTTAATTTCATACACATAGGATGAAGATTATATATAGTTTAACATCATATTTTGATGATGTATATGTAACTATGAATTTTAACATCTTGAAGCTAAGTAGATGATTATATAATTACACATAGTAATTTTTCATGATCCTTTCATTGGTGGGATTTGTAGGGATCTTTACATCCATTTATACGAAGCCATATGCACAATTGTAGTAGACCTTAAACAATATATGTGGTCCTTACCATTATGTAACATATTTCAGAGGTTTATTTATAAGTACCATTAGTGTTTTGAGGGACAACAATATCTCACTTTTGAGGAAATTCCAACGAAAAATATTTTTATTGAAGGATCATGTAATTTGGTTCTAGAAAACATTCATATGTTGTAGAGTGGGAAACATATTTTTTTAAAAAATTTTGATCTCAGAAATAAATTTCAAGGATTGATCATCTTCGAATAGTTGATCACATATGGCCACCTAGATTTATGGGTAATTGAACCTAAATCGGAAGAACCTCCTCCGTCCCATATACTAACAAGTACGGGGTTTCTTGGGAGGAATTGTGGGTCGTGGTCTAGTAAGACCATAGAGCATGGATGAGCTTGGATAGACATGTTTTCTTGTCCTTCTTCACCATTTTATAGAGTATATGGTATAGGTTCTTTCGTAAGGCATCTATCTGCCCATTGGCCGCTACATGGTAGCATGATGAAGGGTTGGACTTGATGCTATAGTCCTGATATAGCTTGTATAATTCAACACAGAAAATATTGGTGCCATTTTTTTGCCTATTTTGTATGAGGGACACCAAACATTACGATGATGTTTGATTTCACAATGCTGATAATGATTCTTTCCCGTACGACTTTGAGAGGTACAACTTTTGTCCATCTGGAAAATAAGTCAATTGTTTTTTGAATATGCATGAATTTTATGGCTGTGGAAGGAAGGTATGGTCCCATGTTTTCCATTATCCATATGAAAAATGGACAAGAGTATATGGTTTTTTTATTTAATTCTGGTGGCTGGTCGATGAAAGTTTCATGAAAAAAGATGGAATGGAAATTCATGGAGAATGTTCCATGATCATGTATCATGGTGGGTCAATAGTACCCATGCCTTCAAATTTACTGCGAGAGATTGGATGTTGATTATTGTTATCTGTATGTTTTGGAATAAATTATTTTATAGTGGATTTGGTATGTTCTCCATCGATATTCCTATGAAGGATTCCTTTAAGTCCTCACTTATAAAGGACCTTCTGACAATGTGTGCTATCGTATAGTAGGATGTTGGTTTCCAATCTCCGTATCTTCTCCCTTCCAACCCTATCTAGTGAGATCTATCCACTTTGAGGGTAATCGGGAATGTAATTCATCCTATAAGTGGTAAAATCATATATATTATAGATGAGGATAAATTCATTGATTTCTTCCATTTTGGTTTGCATGAGTGGTAGGACCATCATTCATTGGGAAATACTGATGACTATTTCATTTTGATCTGGGTCATCCAGAGACATGGATGAATTTTCAAATGCATTGCCTTAAACATTTTGTGATGAGGGGGCCTAATTCAATGATGGATCTGATGGAAATTCTTTAATTAATTCTTATACGTGGTTCATCAATGGAATCATATCCTCTTTCTTGATAAAAAAAATCACCGTTTACTTTATTGATGACCACTACTGAATAACCTTTAATTTTTAGGTGTTCATCTTGCATTTGGTGTGCTAGCTCCATGATTGTGATATGGGATTAATATTATGATTCATTCATTTTGCATCAATCTGAATGTATGATGGAGTTGATAAGGACTCTTATTTTTGGGGATATGAGTATGCCTTTCAGCCCCACATTTTTGAGTTTGGGGTTTTCCATTCGTTTTCCTGTCGAACTTCAAGAGGCACCATATATAACAAACCTTATCTTTATTTCATATTTAATCATGCTTTATTACATAAAAAATCACTTAAAAAACTCATAAGATAGAAAGGCCTAGTGTATTTGGGGCATAGGAACATCTCATAAAAAAATCACTATGAAATAAAAAACATTATTGAAATGTTATTTTACATGACAACAACATTCCTTCGTACATAGCATAAAATGGGATAACATGAGGACATTAATAATAAAATGCTAATATATGGGCCCCAGTAAGGGAGTAATCAAGAATAACATGAAGAATACAATACATGTTAAGAAATAGGCATATCAATGGGGCATAATATAATCATGAACATAAAGGCATGATAAAGAAATGATTATCATAACATAAAAATATGACAACAAATTAAAACACTACATCATTATCATTAAGGAATTAGGTAGACCCCCTGTCCCAACATGGTTGAAAAATTTCTATAATGGAATTAGGTAAACCCATCTCCTAATATGTGGTATCTTGATACTAAATATGACATAATGCATTAGAGCAC
Organism: Viscum album; assembly: GCA_963277665.1. NCBI lineage: Eukaryota > Viridiplantae > Streptophyta > Magnoliopsida > Santalales > Viscaceae > Viscum > Viscum album. The sequence goes on along the minus strand of OY728155.1, from coordinate 633,574,667 downwards.
TATCATGGTGCACATTCATAATTATTTCAATCTCATGTTTATGTGTTCTACATATATCATATAACATGGATTCATTAAACATCATAATTTAATCCACGATCATGTAATGTGGAATTAATACATGTATGTAACCATTATATATGTTTGTGTGTAAAAAGTTGAATACCCATTATAGAGTAATGGGTATGGTATTCACTACATGATGATTTTGGCATGGAAAATCATGGTGCAATTTTGGTAGCATAAAGATGTCATATAGAAATTAATAAATAGGTAGATGAGAGGGAAAGGGGTCTCTCATAATTTATACATGGGATGGAATGTAAGGGGATCATGGAAAATAATATCCCAACAAGTGATATGGAATTTAGAGAAATAATATAAAATAAAATTCGTGAATAGAAATTTCAAGAGAGAAATCCCTTATGGAATATTGGCATAGTAACTTTTGGGATTGAAGGATCATATGGGGGATTAATAAGATTTAAAGGAAGTTCACATCATGTATAAATAAAATCGATATTAAGGAATTATTAAAGAACATATCCAAAATCACAAAAATGAAAATTCAAATATATGACATAAAATAGTTGCTTGAAGAAAAAAGAGAGATTGAGATCCCTTACTTTGATGTAAAATCTCAATGGCTTGGGTGAGTCTTTTTGGGAGCTTGGGGAAACTTTTGAGGACACTAGGTAGTAATAAGAAGAGGATGGTTGAGCTTGAAAGATCATGAGTGAAGGGAAATTCATGATTGGGAGGGTTTATATAGGAAATATGGGGGGAATTATTTATGATTTTGGTTTTGGACACTCCACACTAAAATATTCTAAATCAAAAACCATCCCATGGGTTTTTTCAGTAGTTTCTAAAAAATGGAAGTCGTATACATTATTTTATATGGATAAGGGCCAAATATAAAAAAATATTTCCAAAAATTACGTGGTGGTGAGACAGACATTCAAGGAAATGAGTTTAAATTCATAAAATATTTTATATGACCACGAGGATTCACCACGGCTTTATAAAATAAATAAAATAAATCTTAAATTAAATTATTTTAAAGTAAAAGATATTTTTGTCTTAATATACATTATATAGTATTTTATGACATCACTATTGGGTCATTATGATTTCATAAAACACATTATATATTTATACGGTATTTAATCTTTACCAAAGAATTCCACTATATCAGAAAAATTACAAAACAATCATCTGTGGATGATTTTGACATTCTGATTCCAATAATAATAATATTTTCATAATAATATGTTTCTAAATTTTTTAATTTTTAATTTTAAAAGAAAAACTTATATTTTTTTTAAAATTGATATGTTATGACATAAACATTTTTCAAACCATAATAAGAATTTCATTTTACTTTATAAAAATTATATGATAATTTATATTTAATAAAGTAATTAGATTATAATAATTTATTAGAAAATTATTTAATTAATAAATACATTAATTAATCAATATATATTTCTTTATTGAATTTGTTTATTAACTAAAAAATATTATTTTTTCTTTAAAAATCAATTACAAAGTAACAGTAATTTAATGAAACTATATTCATTATTATATAAAAAATAATGCACATAATCATAATTATAGGGTCTTGTTACATATATCTTTATTACATCAGCATATGCCTCAAGAGTATGGTGTGCAATACTGGGTCTTTCATAGGGTTGTTCGGTGTACATTGTTTGGGTCATGATCTCAATGAGCTTGAACCTCCCTTGTATAAAAGTTTTCTCATTATTTTTTTGTTGTATCATGGATTGGGATTGGTATCGGGAAAATCTTAGAAATTCTACCTTCCTCGAAAGCTCTAATAAATGGGCTTCATAGGGTACAAGTAGACCACATCTATGAAGCCCAGTCTTTGGTATTTTCAAAGACATCTTATTGGACTAACGCTTTTGCATGTTCATTATGATGTAGAAAGGATAGGGGTCTTTCACTTATCTCAATGTAAGCATCCAATATGAGGGATGAAATGGATGAGAACATCGAATAAAACATTCATTCCCACATCATTCCTCAAGAGGGTATTCTCATAATCCTCTTTCCCTACAGCTCACATAATATCCTCTATTTGTACAGTACCTTCGTTACAACATTGGCCTTCAATATGATAGTCCCTTTCCACTGGTTTATCAAATCGGCTTCACAATTCATCTTAATATGTATCGAGATTATAAAAGGATAAATCTTCTTACAAATGGGGAAATTAGGACTACAATGATCCATGATGATATATTTGTTTTGAATGTCTCTATATGGATATAGTTCACTCAATTACATTTCACTACATCTTTAGAATCAATCATTTGGGATTACCCAACTATTGTTAACTTGTCACAAATCAACACAAATTGATGTTGGTGCTCTAAGTGGGATATTTGGTCTAGACGATGATTTTATGTTAAGGGTTCTTTGGCCTTATGGGTGCACCAAAACTTCCTAGAGTTCCCTATTATGTTATAAACTTCTAGTCTACATCAAACAATATGGGTCTCCCTATTTTCCATATATTCACCAAGAGAAATACTTCTTATACTACTTAGTTGCTGGTGTTCGAGCACTAACATCATTAAATTGTCCCATAGTGAAGTGGGTTTTAGTTTATAGGATGTCTACCAGATAGAGGGAATTTCTATCCTTGGTGACATGATTGATGAGTTTCTTTATGTGGACACCACTTGGGAGAATTATGAATTACAATATCCATTGGTAAGAGATTTAGTAGTCGTAGTTGAGGGATTTCTTGGACAACCTCTTAATTACCTCTAATTAATTTCATTTGAAGATTATATAGGATTATTCATATATGGTAGTGGGTTTATGATGAATTTCTAGAACATCTGTAGTCATCTGACTCAACAGTCTCGAGAAATTTCATGCTCATAATGTGCTACCCTCAAGGGCGGTCAGTACACCACCTAGGGCTATGATATTTAGTCACATGTATCACCTAGGCTCAGATTAGCGAGATTCATTTAAATATTCTTGAGGGGATGGATCATCCCATCACATGATGTATACACTAGTGTAAGATCTTATAATCTAATGATGGAGGACACATTGATATAGGGGGATCTTATCAACATAGTTGTCCCTACCCTTTCCTAAATCAATGAGCTAATGATGTAGATATTAGATGGGAGGCATCTTCATAATCTCATAAATCCATTTCAATTTATTATGTTTTGATAGTAGTTCATTTTTCTTGCTACGAGTATCAACATACTACAACTATTTCCCCTTATATCTTTAAGAAAACACTTCTCCGTATTGTTGTTGCTTCCCCATGATCTATGAATGTTGATGGAGTGGAAAAATGACGAGTGATGATTCCCAATTTTCTTTTACACCTTACCATGTTCCAAAGGGAAAAATAGAAAATGATGGGATGGATTTTTTTGAGGCACATTCATTCCACATGGATCTTCTGGATGAAATTTTAAATGCTCATTTAAATAAGATGTACATCTGTGAACCCTATGCACCATACTATTATTCCCTATAGTTTGCATGTCTGTAGTGATTTTCAATGTTACCCTGGTTAAGTGGGAATCTCACACTGAAATACTTTATTAGTTATGGTTTATGATGATGTGGGAGGACTTTAGCATGCATGTGTTTATTCCTCCCAAAGAAGGTTGTACTTACTTATCATTGGAGTATTCCCAATAGGGTGTAGCATGATATCTATAAAATATACTTGGAAGGATAGTCAGATGGGTTTAAACACCCTTGACTACTTCTAGTGCCATTTTTCCTATGCAATTTGTGTCATATCCATCCATTAATATTGTCTGAAGGCACTATATTCATCGCCGCCTTCATCCAGAGGGGGCTTCATCTGCATAGCCTATCCTTGTAGATATTGAATATGACCCCAAACTATTTACTAATTCTTTTCTTGGAACTATGGATGCTGGTCCAAGCAGAACACAATTGGATACCCCAAGAGTTATGGTCAAATACCTGAGCATGGTTCTAGATATTAATTCACTAATAATGTGGGAGGTCTCCCCCACTTGGGTGACCCAAAAAAGGGAATCTCCGTGTATCATGATGTCATTATCTAACTACATACCTTTTGTGGAATTGTAATACAGTCAGTGTTCCAATTCTGGTAGGATACACCAAGCTATGTGGAGATGGGAATGGAATCGAACCATTACTATTGTTGTTGGGACTCCTCTTTCAGTTTTTTGATGAGGAGGATACCCTTTGGAATCTATTTAATGACATGGGTTCTACTGGCTTCAACTACCAACATCTACACCAGAATACACACCAAATTATCATAGTATGAGAGGGTCAAGTTTCTCTTTATGATGGACTCACTCATTTTAATGCTTCACACCATCAAACAAATACATTTTGAGATCATACCATAGAGATGAATCACTTAATTCCAGAGAAGGAAAACACTCATGACCAAGTGATTGAACAAATGAAAGATTTACAAGAGTGTTAATCTCATTTATCCAAGCTAAATGTTCTACTAGAATCAATTACTTCCATCATTGAATCCATTAAACAGAAAAGGCACGATCTTGGTGACATTCTTAAACATGTGTGTCCCTCAGTTGAAGTTAAATCTACACAGGGGACTAATTTAGAGCATGATCATAATACTACATGCCAAAAAATCATTTTCTTAATTATAATATTTTTAGATTATCTTGTGAATTTTTTTGATATTTTATTATGGGGAGGCTCCGTGTTTTGGACGCCCTCTTTATATTCGTTTAATAGAATGAAATGGGTTTTATCTCTAGTTCCTTTCCTACATTGTCCAAAAATATTATTCAACAATGATCAACTATTATTGAAACCAAATTCACAACTAGATATCAACTTGATTCATAATCGGGGTTAACAGAAATAATCAAATAATGCCCTATTTTTTTCCTAAGAAGAGGCATTCAACGAGTTTAGTTTTTCTCTTGCTAGGGTTATATAGAAAACCCGACAAATTTCTTTCCTTTTTCATTGTCACCATAATTGTTTCTTAAAGAAATTTAGTGTGGTCTTAGTGGGTATACCATGGATTTTTCATAATTCACCCTTTGTGGGTTTTTGAAATAACTAGCTTTGTGTCTGTTGATTATTTTTTGATTTCATGATGTATTTTCTAATCCATATATAGTATATGTTTACAGAGTGGGTACTAGAAATTTGGTCTCAGATTCCATTTCTCAGTTATCATCATAGTGACTCGTGTTCCTCTTTTGTATTAGAATTTTATAGTCTTAAAAGAATGAAAATCACTATCGGTGTCTTAGTTTGAACATCATTGACCATGATTTTCTTGGTGAGGGACCTAATATTAGACTCATGGATATGGGATGTCCAAATAACTTTTAAACAATGATATGTGATTTTTCATGAACCAACTTTGGTTTCTAGTGAATAAAATATAGAAAGGGTCTTGGAAACTATTAGGTGTTTCGAAGTTTTAAAGGCCACTCCTATGGAAGAAGTTTCCCATTATTTATAATTCATTATTTTGAGAGACATACATAGATCCACTGGGGTGTTGTGTCCATATTCATAAAAAGGTGTCTGCATGACACTATCCGTCCACTTTCAATGGATAGGAAATTTGTATAGAATTTTGGATTTGTTTTTCTATTGAGGGGAACTGTGAGTGTCCTATTAAGGGAACAATATCTGAATATAATAATTATATTTTTATCAACATTGGATGAGAATTTTATCCAACATAAATTTCACTTGCATAATGGAAGGTTAGTGAATGGTGTAGTTTAATATCATAAAACAAGGACATTTGAGATTTTTTTATGAAGTCATTTTACTCTGACTAATAGATGTCAAATGTCCCATATTTTCCGACATTAGTTTTACTAGAAATTTATTTTATCATTTGGCAATTAAAAGGGGAAATATGTACACTATAATTTATGGGGTTTCTGAAACCAATGATTTAGGTGTTAGATACACGCTATAAGGGTGTATATAGGTAGAAAAATCAAATCATGAGGATGTATTTTCCATTGCTTGACAGACCATTTCTTTCAGAAATAGAATCAGAGATGCTAGGGAAATGTATGAATAGTCAAAAAAGGTTTCCATATTACACATTCCATACATTTCTGATGTCCATTGATGGTTATATAGGTTCAGGTATCTTTGGACACATAGTATGGTGTGTGGAGAGGGGTGATAGAACATAATAGGATGAATTTCAGAATGTACATTTCTGACAATACCAAGAATAAGTGAAAGATGTTTTATCCTATCCATATGAGTTGTTCCAATACATAGGTCTGACCCTTGTGTAAGCAAGGATGTGGCACTTCTATTTTAGGGTTGGATACAAGATATAAAACTTTGAGGTCACTACGTGTCTTGTGATAACAAAAATCAATCCATAACTATATTATTTAAAGATCATACCTTGTAAGGGTTTGATTCACACATATGGAAGATGGTTTTCTGTTTTTGATACGGATTCACCAATGAGTCTGGTCGTATGCAAGCCTTTCTTATGTGGATTCATTTCATGCGTATGAACATGAGGGGAAATACCCATTGACATGACCATTCTTGAGGTTTGATTCTGGGAATGGAGTATCACTAAGATTGAATTTCAATAGATTTTACATTGTTATAGATGCCTAAAATATCTTGAGGATAGTTGGGCTAGGATGTTCTGACATTTCCAAAACATGACTATGAAGGAATGTATAAAACATGGTTACAAGGGATTTTTTAATTGGATAAATGAAATTGGTTTTAGAAGCCATTAGGAATACAAATATATGAAAATACCCTCGGGGGGATAAATTTTCCTTTGGTTGAGATGCCATTTTATTATGGGAAACGTATGTAGATCCACCAGGGAATTATGTGCATAGTAAAACAACAGTTTCTATAGGACACTGACCTTTAATTTTGATAGCCATGATGAATTATGATGATCCATGATCTCTCAAATAATGTATTTTATTGAATCAAGAAAATTGGTTTGGACATATCAGAAACACTCAGGTAGTTATTATCATTGGAATTGGCATTACCTCTACACAAATCTGACATGTATGAGGGGTGGGACATTTTTACTCCTTGGTAAGATCAACGAATAGTTTTAGAGGGAAAGGTATCCAAAAAACATTAATCATATATAATTTTATTCCATTAATGGAGAGTGGGTCATTTTAGCTATAATTGTTGTACCTTGTAGTTTACTATAGTATGGTTATGACATTATGTTTCCAAATATGGAGGGGAAAACACTAATATATCTTTTAATGACATGCTAGTGGGATCATTTATTTTAGATTGATTATCCTTAGATTTGTGGGAAGACACCTAATGAAATTTTTAAGCCCGCATTAGCTATGCTTGGTTTGAGAATAACGTGACGGAAAGTGTTTCACTCGGCCACCAAGGGAATGAAGGATCAAATAAGAGACCATTTTTGGGCCATGTAATTTAATGTATTACTGTGAGGAAATTTATATCATAGTTTAGAATTATGTTTTAGGGATGAAATTTCAAATGAATCATGGGAAAACATAGGCTAATCAAGTAGGGATATCCCTGGATTTCCATGAATGTGAGTGGGAGATGAAGGTGTAAAGAACGATTCCATGATCCCTCGAATCAAGAGATATGATGACAGTCTTAAGATGAAATGAGAATATTTATGTAAATAAAAACCACTCATGAGGAATAATTTCCCTTTGTTTCACAAAAACTTTTGTGGTAAATTTATTTAGAGCCGCTGGGGTATAGTTTTCAGGGTCAAACAAAGGATTCTATAAGACACTAAATGTCTATATCTGATATTTGTGGGTGATTTTGGTGAGTCAAGGTTTCCCGAGTCATGGAGATAGATGGATGAAAAGGGGATGTATAGGTATGTAATAAATTTATAGACTATGGTTAGTTATAAGGTGAAGATTCACTATATAGATTTGATTTTCATGTAGGGGGAATATGGTCTTTTTACACTTTCTGAATATAATAGTCTGAATTTTAAATCCCCTACATCTATTTTCATTTCACCTGCATGATACTAGTGGATTATTTTTATTCTAAATGGTTGGTCCTAGTATTCCTAAAATTAGTGTCTCTATGTATCTCACTGATGGATGTGAATCAAGCCACATGTAGTTATGGTATCCCATGTAGTTTAACTTCATATGGTTAGGATGAGAGTGAACCTGAATTGAAAAGGATGAGGTCGGTGAAGTTTCAGGATTGAACCTCATGGAGAATACCTATGTATCCTAGTAGGTTGGGAATAAAAGTCCATGTAGTTATAAAAACATGTTTCCTATTATGGTTTGACACATGCACATGATAGGTGTAGTTTTGATTAATGGATAATAGACCTCGATGAAAAATTCAGGTGTCAGTACGTATCATGTGATGGTAGGATTCAATAAATATATAGTTCTTGGGAATTTCAGGTGTCTGACATACATTTTCATAAAAAGGGGGTTATTTTATACAATGAATTAAATATGATTCAATTATCATATACCTCTATGATATTTAATTGGGGGAAATCAATACAACTATTCTAAAGATCACTTGAGTTACACTTGGTGTGAGAAAAAAGGACAGAAAAGGAGTTCTATTATAGTATTGAGTAAAAAGAAGATATAATAGAGGAATTTCATATCATGTTATTGCTGGATCAAGATCTTGGTTTGAGGTATCTTTAGGTATCCCATTAATGAATGTGAATCATTTTATTCTTAGTTCTAAAAAAAATATTCCCTATACATGTCTAACCCATGTACCGAGAAGGGATTCATTCATTTTTTTATTGACTATACCAGGATAGAGGATCTGGGAATTACTATGTATCCCATTGATTAATGGGAATCAAGACACACATATTGTTAATATGCATTCCATGTGAAAGTCTGACCCATTCACATAAGGGGGAATTTTTACCTTTCCCTCAAACAGATCTGATTCATGGACACCAATTCATTTTACTAGACACAATGATCACCATGAAGTTTAATTTCATACACTTTGGATGAATATGATATTTAGTTTAACATCATATTTTGTTGATGTATATGTAACTATGAATTTTAACGCCCTGCAGCTATTTTGACAATTATATAAATACACATAGTACTTTTTCACAATCATTGCATTGGTAGGAGTTGTAGTGATCTTTCCATCCATTCATACTATGGAATATGCACAATTGTAGTAGACCATATGTAATATATGTGGTCCTTCCCATTATGTCTAGAATTTCAGAGGTTTATTTGTAATTACCATTAGAGTTCGGATGGACAAAAACATCTCTCTTTTGAGGAAAGGCCAATAGAAAATATTTTTTTTGAAGGCTCGTGAAATTTTGTTCTAGTAAACATTCAAATGTTGTAGAGTGTGAAATATATTCTTTTCCAATTCTTTGATCTTATAAAAAAAGTTCTAGGACTGATCATCAACGAATAGTTGATCACATATTTCCACCTAGAGTTATGGTTAATTGATCCTAAATAGGAAGAACCTCCTCTGTCCCATATAATAACAAGTACGGTTTTTTGTGGTAGAAATTGCGGGTCGTGGTCTAGTAAGACCATAGAGAAAGGAAGAGCTTGTCTGGCCATGTTTTCTTGTCCCTGTTTTCCATTTTCTAGATTATATTTTATATGTTCTTGTTTATGGCCTCTATCAAACCATTGGCCATGATATGGTAGCATGATTAATGGTTGGACTTGATGTTGTAGTCCAAATATAGCTTGTCCAATTCAACACAAAACAAAATTGGTACCATTTTCAGTCTATTTTTCATGAGGGACACCAAACATTGTGATGATGTTGGATTTCAAAATGCTGATAGTGATTCTTTCTTGCACGACATTGAGAGGTACACCATTTTTTCATCTGGAAAAGAAGTAAATTGTTTTGAGAATATACATGAATTTTGTGGTTGTGGAAGGAGGGTATGGTCCCATGTTTTCCATTTTCCATATAAAAAATGGCCAAGAGTATATTGTTTTTTAATTTAATTCTGGGGGCTGGTCGATGAAATTTTCAAGAACTTAGAAGGAATGGAAGGTCCCGACGAATTTTTCAGAATCATGTATCATGGTGGGTCAATAGTACCCTAGCCTTCAAATTTACTATGAGAGATTGGACGCTGATTCTTGTGCTATGTAGGTTTCAGAATAAAATTATTTTATAATGGAGGTGGTATGTTCTCCATAGATATTCCTATGACGGAATCCTTCAAGGCCACACATATAATGGACCATCTAACAATTTGTTCCTTCGTATAGTAGGAAGTTGGTTTCCAATCTCCAGATCTTCTCACTTCCAACCCTATCTAGTGAGATCTATCCACTTTGAGGGTAATCTGGAATGGGATTCATCCTACAAGTGGTAGGATCATATGGTTTATAAATGGGGATAAATTCATTGATTTCTTCCATGTTGTCCTGCATGAGTGGTAAGACCATCCTTTAGTGGGAAATACTGATGACTATTTCATTTTAATCTGGGTCATCTAGAGACGTGGCTACATTTTGAAATGCATCAGCTTAAACATTTTGTGATCAGAGGGAATAATTTAATGTTGGATCTGATGGTAATCCTTTCATAAAATCTTAGACATGGTTCATCAAAGGGATCTTATCCTCTTTCTTGATTAAAAAATCACATTTTACTTTATTGATGACCACTGATGAATCACCTTTAATATTTAGGTGTTCATCTTGCACTTGGTGTGCTAGCTCTATGACTGTGATAGGGGATTAGTGTAACACCCCAAGCATCTACGGTACACTTCTCTTTGAATAATGCGATAGCATTTGTTGTGCGGAATATCGAGTTTTAACACACCACAACAAATCAAACTAGCCGTTATGAATAGTAATACCTGCCATTTGAAATTATATTTAATTTATATTTCAAAATGGACTTCATTTTTTGTTTCGGAATATTGAAATTATCTTAAGATGAATTTTTGGTATTTTTCTGAGAACTTCCAATTTTTATGAATAGTGAAAAATACTTAAAAACAACTTTTTTAATCAAAATAATTTATAGTGATAAATTATATTATTTAGTGGTTTTAAAGTAAAATTAGAATATATTTTTACCATTTTATCCAATGGTGTTCATTAGAATTAATTTCACTTTGAAATTGGACCTAAACAATCGTCAATCTTTTTGTATATTTTGTTTCCTAAAAACATGCTATTTGTTGTGACAGCAGGAATTAATTATAAAATTAATTAATGCAACATATATGTTTGGAATTTTTTAAAATAAACATAATTTTTGAATTCATAATATCAATTATAGATTAGGTTGAAATTTTGGCATGGTTCTGAAAAACGTCAATTTTTGATGAATAGTGAAACTACTAAGTGGTAGTTAAAAAACTGAATTTTTCCTAAAACATAATTTTACCGCTTCTGTGAATGGAATTCCAAAAATCCGAGAGACACGGTTAATATCAAGAATTAAAATGTGGTTCAATGAGATATGAAATAATTTTTGGTGAATAGTAACTTTTTACTTTTATTTACCACGGTTAAAAGTAAATAGGTTAATTAAGGGTAAAAATGATATTAATATTAACCTAAAACATGTCCTAATTCTATTGGACAAGTGTATCTCGACCAAAAATAACCTTAGGAATAAAATATTATCATTTAGTTCCACTTGGATTAGATTAGGACATTTATTATTATTTAATTCAAAGAAGAGTTAAAAGAGTTAAAATCAATGTTTATTTGCTAAAATTTTTTTAATATAGGGTTATACTTAAGATAAATTCAATTGTTAATTTACATTAGAAATATAAAAATATTTCCTACATAATGATATTTTATTTATAATTTTTAGACATTAAATAATTTAATTTATTTATGACACAATGATGATGCAGTAATTACCATAATAGTGAATGATTAAAATAATTGATATTATAAATACCCAAATAAATATAATTTGAGACTTTTATTGACTTAAAATAATTTTATAGGATAATATGGCATATTAGGATTGATTTTATTGACTTTTATCGAAGTAATAATTCTTTTAAAAGTTTCACAAAAATCAACTATTGAATAGTGTCAAAATTGACATAAAAGTGTTTTTAAAAAAAATATTATATTATTAATTGATATTAAATTCCTAAAAATAAAAGGATCATCCAAGAGACTTATATCATGATAGGTGTATCATTAATGGACCACTTAGGGGTCGCTTGTATGTATATAGTAAGTTTATTAACTATATAATATAAAAATACAATGTGACATGGTAAATGTCAAACTAATTAACTAAGAGTTAAAACTAAATGATAAGGTTATTATAGTAACCAAAACCTGTCTAAATTATATTGGTTGAATGTTTTTCAACCTATACCCACCTTAAACTTTGAATAATAACCTTTTGAGCCATTAGATACCGAATATGAATTTATTATAAATTAATATTTCTAGCTTTTCCAAAGGGTCCCCTCACCCCTCTTATAAAAGGGCACTCCCCCTTCTCATTACATCACACCATCAAAGCATATTGGTTCGGCCAAACTCTGCCCAAATACTCTCTCAACTTCCCTCACTACAACCTAGAGGCCTTAGTTTGATCAGAAAGCCAACCTAAGGATCCCTTTTGATCAAATCAAAAGGAATAACCCGAAGAAGAGGTAATGTTTTCACCACCCTTTTTCAAATTCATTTTTTCTTCCTCTTATTCTTTATTTGTTTTTACCATTATAAAATAATAACTCCAGTATCTTATATATACTGTGATGTTATAATAAATATGGTACAACCATATCCAGTATTCTATCCACCCTTTGAATAACATGTCACCATACGTGCGTATGTACGGCTTACCGTCTACACGTCGTGGTGTAATTGTTATTCAATTTATTATTATTTGGATGAGTATAATAATGATGTGTAACTCATGTAAATAATAAATATAACATGATAATGATTCTATATATATGATATACTATCCAATTATATATCATTTAATATCAAAATAATGATATAGTCGCTCGTGTGTATGTACGGACTACCGTCTCCACGAACGCGATGAGATTCATTCTCCATCGTATCCATTCAAGTATAATTATCATTTGATGATTTAAAAATAATGTTTATGGACTTGATATAATTCTGGATATGAATAAGATACAACCTATTCATGAAAAACATGGCTTACATAACAAAACATATAAAAGAAAATGAGTAAGTTAACACCCAAAACGATGATAATACTAAGATATTATTAACAAAGCAATGTTAAAATATCATATATGATATCATATTAATATATATGATTCTTGAATAACTTAATAACAATAATTTCACCATTATACAGGAGGTTAACTTACCCTAAACCAAGGAAAAGTACAAGTTAAGGGTTTATTTCACAATCTCTTCATTATCCGAGGTTGTTTATACGTAAAAATCTACTGGGATCACTTTATCATCCACATCCATGTTTCTTAAAAATGTATTTCAAAATAAATTACTATTTACAATAATATGGGTTAAAGTAATTTATAACCTTGTTTGACTTTTTATAAGTGGTTTATAAAGGAATGTTTCTATCGTTTTCCAAACAAGGTACTTTTTAACCTTTTTGACAGAATTAAGGTAAGAATGTTTTTTTAACTTATACGGTGGGTGTGGTTATTTTCCGCCATTATAAAATCATCGAAGCTTACCTTACAATCTTATAAGAAGATTTTCAAAGAAAATGTTTTATTTCATAAATATATGACTCTTAAATGATTTCAAAATAGAAAGAGATATTTCTCTAAAAATATTTTTGATTTCATCTATGTCAACATACTTTGATGGATTTTATGCTTATTTGAAGTTGATTTATTATGATAAAAAACTTATATATTGTATTGAAGGTTTTGTGATATGTTTGACTATGGATGTGCTATTTTTATACCGTTCATAGTTTATGGTGAATGTATTGGCATTTCTTATGCTAGTTTTAATACGAATGTTTTTGTTATGTTTAAACCTTTTCATATGGGAATGCATTGGACTTAATATGTGATGGGTGGAGCCCGCTATAGCTCCTCGATGCATCAGTAGGTCTCATGAGACAAACTAGTGTCTTGGCACAAGGCCTTGGAAAAATCTTATTTGTAGTCTTGGCACGAGGCCTTGGCTATGTGCTTATGATAGTCTAGCATTATGCATTCCATCATTATGAAAGTGGTAATTGATATTGAATGTGATTATTCGATTAGTAGAATATCTATGTGAATAAGTAAATGGCATTATTTAATTTTATTTTTTCCATACTTTGTTGAAGTTCAAGTTTAAAAGGCTTTTGTATTAAGTTATACATTGCCTGAAATGTTTATTCTTATTTATGAAAGTTTCCGCTATATTGTTATCCTTACTGGGAATTTGAGCTCACCCCTTTTCTATGTTTTATTTTTTCCAGGATGTGAAGAAGTAATTTATGAATGACCTGTAGGGATAGTATGTGGGGATATGAGTGTGGGATATGGAGACTATGTTGTTGTAGTAGTTTTTCACTTTATGATGTAATGTAAAACATTATGAATATATCTAGTGTTTCCAAGGCTACTAAACTAATCGGTAATTCGAGATTTGATCCTTCTTGTGATCATGCCAATGTTATGTAATAATGCACCGACTCTAGGTAACTGGGGTTGGGGCGTTACAGTTGGTATCAGAGGAAGTTTAGAACAAACCTTGGAAGCTATATTTAGATAAACTCTTATTAGAGCACGTAGACCTAAGATGAACTTTGAGGATTAGTATAGAATAACTTCCTAGAATTTTGGTAATGTAGAGATTTTGTGAGTTTTCTAAGCAATACATCTCTGTCTGGATACGAGAAGGTAGAGGCGGCTCTGGCACATATTTACCTAGGGGTAAAATCTAAAAACACCACTTTGAGCTAGACTTGAACGAGAACTGGTGCACAACAATGGGCCTTGCTGCACTCTTAGTTACGACACTCCCGGGGGATATGCCTAGGATAACTCTCATTTTCTTTACAAATCATTATGAAGGGTTTATGAGTATATACTTCCTCAAAGAAAACATTTTTATGATTATGGATTATATCCATAAATAGTTCAATTTATGTTAAGTGTTTTATAAGTATGGGATTATGTTTTTTGATTCATAAACTGAACTAGTTTATTCCATTGTTTAGAAATGGTGCCTAGAGGAAGAAATGAAAACTGTATCAATGCACGCACTCCATATAGGGATTGCCCTCCAGCTCAAGATAATTATAGTGGATCTGGTGATGGAACTGGTGCCGATCAGCTAATCACCATACTGGGACAACTTACTCAGGTTATGAAAAATAACCTTACCCGTATGGAGCACCCAGATCCACAGCGTGGAGGATCAATGTTAGATCGCTTCATGAGGCAACAACCACCAACGTTCAATGGGAGTACAAATCCCTTAGTAGCTGAGAAATGGATATTTTCCCTAGAGAAAATATTTCAAGCTTTGGGGAGTAGTGAAAGGGGTTATCGTGGCAGTTTACCACCTCACTAGAGATGCTGATAAATGGTGGTCATTGATTAAAAATACAAAGGAAGATGATGAAGTATCAAATATAGAATGGAGGGAGTTCAAAGATCTGTTTTTAGAAAAATAATTTCCTCGTGACCATCGAGCTGATATGGAAAGGCAGTTTCTGAGTCTGAGACAAAAGGAGGATGAGAATGTCACAAAGTATGAGGCTAACTTTACAAGGTTAGCAAGGTATACTGGAGATTATATATGTAACCCAAGAAGTAATATTGATCTTTTCTTTAATGGGTTAAAACCATTTCTCTATAGAGCATTAGTATCACAATCCTTCTCGTCGTACGAAGACATTGTCTCATGTGCTATCAAGACCGAAAAGTAATTCTCTAAGTCTTATGACTTTAAAGCAAATCAAGAGAAGAATAGATCTGCTGATCAATCTGGGAATGGAAATAAGCAGAAGAAGGGAAATGTTGAATATCCATCCTGTGGTAAATGTGCACTACTAGAAATCCAGCATTTCCCAACGGTTTAGAACTGTTGGGAAAGGATGCAGAACCGTTGGTATATGTTATACCAACGGTTCTGCAAACCGTGGGGAAGTAAGCCGTTGGGAAAGGCTTTTCCCAATGGTTTACACAGAACCATTGGGATAGGTTAGAAAAAATCAACCTATCCCAACGGTTCTGCCAAACCGTTGGGAATGGTTTTTACCAACGATTCCATGAACCGTTGGTAAAAAACCATTCAACAGGGTATCCCAACGGTTTCAAACCGTTGGGATAGGGTGTTTTTACCAACAGTTCAAGGAACCGTTGGTAAAAACAGCTACATAAGGCCTATGCCAACGGTTTGAAAACCGTTGGCATAGGCTTTGCTGTGCAAATTGCACAACAACCTGCAATTTGCACAGCAGGTCTGGTTTTTGGGCATTCACCCTCGGTTTCAATTCAATTTTCAATCCAATTATGCCCTCGTTTTCAATTCATTTTTCAATCCAATTATTGTACCTGTAACACATATAATTCATACATATAGAGAACAAAACAACACATACAAATAATGCAAACCAACCAACCAACACATATAATGCATCCTGAAAATATACACATCCATAATTAAAGTAAAATTTATAACATAATTATAAACATACATAATTCATTTAGAATTCATTTTAAAATTTAGATGACAATCATATGTGGAATCCGGAATTCAATTCATAATTTGATTGGTTTTTCATATACCATATATTTTTAATAGAAATGATATCCATTTTAAACAAAATACATACATATGGAATGATACCGGTCACACCATGCCTCAGATTGAGGCGAGGTTAACTCGTACACGTCAAAAATGACTCATTGATCGTTGTCCTAAAGTATCAACATATTCCAAAATCGTTTGGTCGGTTTTCCGTATGTCAGTTGTTGTTTTTACTTAAAATGAAGTGTTTTTTAAATAAAAGAGAGACACTTTGAATGGTGTCGGCCACACCGCGCCTCGTATTGAGGCGGGGTTAACTCGTACACATCACAAATGACCCATGGATTGTTGTGCTAAAATATAAACACAATCAGAATGTGTTTGGTTGGTTTTCCGTATGAAATTAAAATGTAGTCCATTTTAAAGAAAAGAGATACACTTAGAGTGGTCTCGGCCAAACCACGACTCGGATTGAGGCGTGGTTGACTCGTACACGTAACATATGACCCATGAATCGTTGTCCTAAATTCTCAACAGATTCCGAATGCATTTGGTTAGTTTTTCATATGTCAGTTGTTTATTTCACTTATAATCTTGTCCATTTTAAACAAAAGAGATACAGTTAGAGTGGTACCGGCCACACCGCGTCTCGGATTTAGACGGGGTTGACTCTTACACATCTCAAATGACCCATGGATCATTTTCCTAACGTATCAACATAATCCGAATGCGTTTGGCCAGTTTTCCGTATGTCAGTTGATGTTTTTCACTTAAAATGATGTCCTTTTGAAATAAAAGACATACACTTTGAGTTGTGCCGGCCACACCACGCCTCGGATTGAGGCGGCATTGAATCGTACACATCACATATAACCCATGGATCGTTCTCCTAAAGTTTCAATGGAAATCGAATGCATTTGGTCAGTTCTCCGTATGTACTTAAAATTTTGTCCATTTTAAACAACAGAAAGTCACTTATTGTGGTCCCGGCCACACTTAGATGACAATTAAATTAGAATTCATAACGTAATTATAAACGTACATAATTCATATAGAATTCAATTTAAAATTTAGATGAAAATTATATGTGGAATCAGAAATTCAATTCATAATTTGATCGGTTTTTTCTATACGATATATTTTTACCTCAAATGATGTCCATTTTAAACAAAATACATACACCTGAAGTGATACCGGCCACACCGCACCTCAGATTGAGGTGGGGTTGACTCGTACACGTCAAATTTGACCCATGGATCATTGTTCTAAAGTATCGACACAATCCGAATATGTTTGGTCGGTTTTCCGTATGCCAGTTGATGTTTTTCACTTAAAATGATGTCCTTTTGAAACAAAAGACGGACACTATGAGTGGTGCCGACCACACCGCGTCTCCAATTGAGGCGGGGTTGATTCGTACACGTCACATATGACCCATGGATCGTTCTCCAAAAGTTTAAATGGAAACCGAATGTGTTTGGTCGGTTTTCTGTATGTACTTAAAATGTTTTCCATTTTAAACAAAAGAGTGACACATAGACTAATCCTGACCACACCGCGACTCACATTCATCCCATGTTGGCTCGTACATGACACATATGACCCATGGATCGTTGTGATAAATTATCTAAAGATTACGAATGCGTTTGGTCGGTTTTGCGTATTCCAGTTGTTCTTTTCATTTATAATCATGTCCATTTTAAACAAAAGAGACAGAGTTAGAGAGGTGTCGGCCACACCACGTCTTGGATTAAGACGGGGTTGACTTGTACACGTCACATATGACTAATGGATCGTTGTGCCAATGTATCGATAGAATCCGAATGCGTTTGGTCGTTCTTCTATATGTCAGTTGATGCCTTTCACTTAACATGACATCCTTTTGAAACAAAAGACGGACACTTTGAGTGGTGTCAGCCGCACATCATGTCTGATTGAAGCGGGGATGATTCGTACACGTCACATATGACCCATGGATCGTTCTCCTAAAGTTTCAACGGAAACCGAATCCGTTTGGTCGTTTTTCCGTATGTACTTAAAATGGTGTCCATTTTAAACAAAAGAGAGTCACTTAGACTTATCCTGGCCACACCGCGACTCAGATTCATCCCGGGTTTGCTCGTACACATCACATATGACCCATGGATTGTTGGGATAAATTATCAACAGATTCGGAATGCGTTTGGTCAGTTTTCTGTATGTTAGTTGATGCTTTTCACTTAAAATGACGTCCTTTTGAAACAAAAGACGGACACTTTGAGTGGTGCCGGCCACACCACGTCTTCAGATTGAGCTGAAACCACCGTGCAACATTCTAATTTTTATTCGTGACATGTACGCGTAGACGGCACGTCAATCGGATGTGCGGTTTGCGCGGTACGTCTCAATATTCGTGTTTTAAGTAATGCACGCGCTTCATAAACGCGCGTGAGGGGGGTCCAAATGGGCCGAACGAAGTCGGAATGGCCTGAAATCAGACGAAAAATACGGGAGAGTAATTTATGAAGTGTTCGAGCAGACAGCACGTCAATCGGACGTGCCATGTGCCCGCGGTGACCGACAACGCAGTTCTGGTGTCATAAACGGCCAAAACGGGCGTCCAACGGTCAAATTCATAGCGGACGACCTCATATTGAGCTGAAACCACCATGAAACATTCTAATTATTATTCGTGACATGTACGCGCAGACGGCACATCAATCGGGCGTGCGGTTTGTGCGGTACGGCTCAATATTCGTATTTTAAGTGATGTGCGCGCTTCGTAAACGCGCGTGAGGGGGGGTCCAAACGGGCTGAACGAAGTCGGAATGGCCTGAAATCAGACGACAAATACTGGTGATTGATTTCTGTAGTGGTCGAGTAGACGACACATCAATTGGACGTGCCATGTGCCCGCGGTGACCGACAACACGGTTCTGGTGTCATAAACGGCCAAAACGGGTGTCAAACAGTCAAATACATAGCGGACGACCTTGTATTGAGCTGAAACCACCGTGAAACATTATAATTATTATTTGTGACGTGTACGCACAGACGGAACGTCCATCGGACGTTTGGTTTGCGCAGTACGGCTCAATATTCCTGTTTTAAGTGATGCGCGCGCTTCGTAAACGTGCGTGAGGGTGGTCCAAATGGGCCGAATGATTTCTGAATGGCCTGAAATCAGCCGACAAATACGGTTGAGTGATTTATGAAGTGTTCGAGCAGACGGAACGTCAATCGGACGTTCCGTGTGCCCGCGGTGACCGACAACGCAGTTCTGGTGTCATAAACGGCCAAAACGGGCGTCCAACGGTCAAATTCATAGCGGACGACCTCGTATTGACCTTAAACCACCGTCCAACATTATAATTATTATTCGTGACGTGTACGCGAAGACGGAACGTCAATCGGACGTGCGGTTTGCGCGGTACGGCTCAATATTCGTGTTTTAAGTGATGCGCGCGCTTCATAAACGCGCGTGAGGGGGGTCCAAATGGGCCGAACGAAGTCGGAATGACCTGAAATCAGACGAAAAATACGGGAGAGTGATTTGTGAAGTGGTAGAGTAGACGGCACGTCAATCGGACGTGCTGTGTGCCCGCGGTGACCGACAACGCAGTTCTGGTGTCATAAACGGCCAAAACGGGCGTCCAACGGTCAAATTCATAGCGGACAACCTCGGATTGACCTGAAACCACCGTGCAACATTCTAATTATTATTCGTGACGTGTACGCGTAGACGGCACGCCAATCGGACGTGTGGTTTGCGCGGTACGGCTCAATATTCATATTTTAAGTGATGCGCGCGCTTCGTAAACGCGCGTGAGGGGGGGGGGTCCAAATGGGCCGAACGAAGTCGGAATGGCAAGAAATCAGACGAAAAATACTGGTGAGTGATTTTTGAAGTGGTCGAGTAGACGTCACGTCAATTGGAAGTGCCATGTGCCCTCGGTGACCGAAAACGCAGTTCTGGTGTCATAAACGGCCAAAACGGGCGTCAAATGGTCAAATTCATAGCAGACAACCTCGGATTGAGCTGAAACCACCGTTAAACATTCTAATTATTATTCGTGACATGTACGCGCAGAAGACACGTCAATCGGACGTGCGGTTTGCGCGGTACGACTCAATATTCGTGTTTTAAGTTTTGCACGCGCTTCGTAAACGCGCGTGAGGGTGGTCCAAACGGGCCGAACAATTTTGGAATGGCCTGAAATCAGACGACAAATACGGGTGAGTGATTTATGAAGTGGTCGAGGAGACGGCACGTCAATCGGACGTGCAGTGTGCCCGCGGTGACCGACAACGCAGTTCTAGTGTCATAAACGGCCAAAACGGGCGTCAAACGGTCAAATTCATTGCGGACGACCTCGGATTGACCTGAAAACACCGTGAAACATTCTAATTATTATTCTTGACGTGTACGCGCAGACGGCACGCCAATCGGACGTGCGGTTTTCGCGGTACGGCTCAATATTCGTGTTTTAAGTGATGTGTGCGCTTCGTAAACGCGCGTGAGGGGGGTCCAAACGAGCCGAACGAAGACGGAATGACCTGAAATCAGACGAAAAATACGGAACTATGATTTCTGAAGTGGTCGAGCAGACGACACGTCAATCGGACGTGCCGTGTGCCCACGGTGACCGACAACGCAGTTCTGGTGTCATAAACGGCCAAAACGGGCGTCCAACGGTCAAATTCATAGCGGACGACCTCAGATTGAGCTGAAACCACCGTTCAACATTCTAATTATTATTCGTGACGTGTACGCGTAGACGGCACGTCAATCGGACGTGCGGTTTGCGCGGTACGGCTCAATATTCGTATTTTAAGTGATGCACGCGCTTGGTAAACGCGCGTGAGGGGGGTCCAAACGGGCCGAACGAAGTCGGAATGACCTTAAATCAGAAGACAAATACGGGTGAGTGATTTCTGAAGTGGTCGAGCAGACGGCACGTCAATTGGACGTGCCATGTGCCCGCGGTGACCGACAACGCAGTTCTGGTGTCATAAACGGCCAAAACGGGTGTCCAACGGTCAAATTCAGAGCGGACGACCTCAGATTGAGCTTAAACCACCGTTCAAAATTATAATTATTATTCGTGATGTGTACGCATAGAAGGCACGTCAATCGGACGTGCGGTTTGCGCAGTACGACTCAATATTCGTATTTTAAGTGATGCACGCGCTTCGTAAACGCGCGTGAGGGGGGTCCAAACGGGTCGAACGAAGTCAGAATGACCTGAAATCCGACGAAAAATACGGTTGAGTGATTTCTGAAGTGGTCGAGTAGAAGGCATGTCAATTGGACGTGCCATGTGCCTGCGGTGACCGACAACGCAGTTCTGTTGTCATAAACGGCCAAAACGGGCGTCAAACGGTCAAATTCATAGAGGACGACCTCGGATTGAGCTGAAACCCCCGTGAAACATTCTAATTATTATTCATGACATGTACGCGCAGAGGGTACGTCAATCGGACGTGCGGTTTGCGCGGTACGGCTCAATATTTGTGTTTTAGCTGATGCGCGCGCTTCGTAAACGCGCGTGAGGGTGGTCCAAACGGGCCGAACGATTTCGGAATGGCCTGAAATCAGACGACAAATACGGGTGAGTGATTTATGAAGTGGTTGAGAAGACGGCATGTCAATCGGACGTGCCGTGGGCCCGCGGTGACCGACAACGCAGTTCTGGTGTCATAAACGGCCAAAACGGGCGTCCAACGGTCAAATTCATAGTGGACGACCTCGGATTGATCTGAAACCACCGTGCAACATTCTAATTATTATTCGTGACGTGTACGCGTAGACGGCACGTCAATCGGACGTGCGGTTTGCGCGGTACGGCTCAATATTCGTGTTTTAAGTGATGCGGGTGCTTCTTAAACGCGCGTGAGGGGGGTCCAAACGGGCCGAAAAAAGTTGGAATGGCCTGAAATCAGACGACAGATACGGGACAATGATTTCTGAAGTGGTCGAGCAGACGGTACGTCAATCGGACGTGCCGTGTGTCCGCGGTGACCGACAACGCAGTTCTGGTGTCATAAACGGCCAAAATGGGCATCCAACGGTCAAATTCATAGAGGACGACCTCAGATTGAGCTGAAACCACCTTGCAACATTCTAATTATTAGTCGTGACGTGTACGCGCAGACGGCACATCAATCAGACGTGTGGTTTGCGCGGTACGGCTCAATATTCGTGTTTTAAGTGATGCGTGCGCTTCCTAAACGCGTGTGAGGGTGGTCCAAACGGGCCGAACAATTTTGGAATGGCCTGAAATCAGACGAAAAAAACGGGTGAGTGATTTATGAAGTGGTCGAGCAGACGGCACATCAATCGGACGTGCCGTGTGCCCGCGGTGATGGACAACGCAGTTATGGTGTCATAAACGGCCAAAACGGGCGTCAAACGGTCAAATTCATAGAGGAAGACCTCGGATTGACCTGAATCCACCGTGAAACATTCTAATTATTATTTGTGACGTGTACGCATAGATGGAACGTCAATCGGATGTGCGGTTTGCACGGTACGACTCAATATTTGTGTTTTAAGTGATGCACGCGCTTCATAAACGCGCGTGAGGGGGGGTCCAAACGGGCCGAACGAAGTCGGAATGGCCTGAAATCAGACAAAAAATACGGGACAGTGATTTCTGAAGTGGTCGAGTAGACGGAACGTCAATCGGACGTGCCATGTGCTCGCGGTGACCGACAACGCAGTTCTGGTGTCATAAACGGCCAAAATACTGTCCATTTTAAACAAAATAGAGACACTTTGAGTGGTGTCGGCTACACCGCATCTCGGATTGAGGTGGTTTTGACTCGTACACATCACATATGACCCATGGATCGTTCTCCTAAAGTTTCAACAGAAACCGAATGCGTTTGGTCGGTTTTCCGTATGTCATTTTTTGTTTTCACTAAAAATGAAGTCCATTTTAAACAAAATAGAGACACTTTGAGTGGTGTCAGCCACATCGCGCCTTGTATTGAGGTGGCGTTGACTCTTACATGTCACATATGACCCATGGATCGTTCTCCTAAAGTTTCAACATAAACTGAATGCGTTTGGTCGGTTTTCCGTATGTCATTTTTTGTTTTCACTAAAAATGAAGTCCATTTTAAACAAAATAGAGACACTTTGAGTAGTGTAGGCCACACCGTGCCTCGGATCGAGGTGGCGTTGACTCATACACGTCACATATGACTCATGGATCGTTCTCCTAAAGTTTCAAAAGAAACCGAATGCGTTTGGTCGGTTTTCCGTATGTCATTTTTTGTTTTCACTAAAAATGAAGTCCATTTTAAACAAAATAGAGACACTTTCAGTGGTGTCGGCCACACCGCGCCTCAAATTGAGGTGGCGTTGACTCGTACACATCACATATGACCCATGGATCGTTCTCCTAAAGTTTCAATAGAAACCGAATGTGTTTGGTCGGTTTTCCGTATGTACTTAAAATACTGTCCATTTTAAACAAAAGAAAGTCACTTATAGTGGTCCCGACCACACCGCATCTCCGATTTAGGCGGGGTTGACTCGTACACTTCTCAAATGACCCATGGATCGTTGTCTTAAAGTATCAACACAATCTGAATGTGTTTGGCCGGTTTTCCGTATACCAGTTGATGTTTTTCACTTAAAATGATGTCCTTTTGAAACAAAAGACATACACTTTGAGTTGTTCTGACCGCACCGCGCCTCAGATTGAGGCTGGGTTGATTTGTACATGTCACATATGAACCATGGATCGTTGTCCTAAAGCAACAACACATTTCGAATGTGTTTGGTCAGTTTTTCATACGTCACTTTTTGTTTTCACTTAAAATCTTATGGAAATTCATATAGAATATTTTTATATCATATTTAGTATGGATTAGATTTTAGTTGATCGTGCTACGAAACATTTCAGAGCTATTGAAATTAAGGAAGGTGGAGGGGCTGTCCGGGGGGCTGTCCGGGGGGGCTGTCCGGGGAGTGTCCGGGGGGCTGTCCAGGGACCAAGGAGGAGGGTGGGGGGGCTGTGCGGGGTCTGTCCGGGGGGTGTTTGGGGGTTGTTCAGGGGGTTGTACGGGGTTGTTCAGGGGGGCTGTCCGGGGGTTGTTCAGGGGGTTGTTCAGGGGTTGTTCAGGGGTTGTTCCGGGGTTGTCCGGGGTTGTTTAGGGGGCTGTCCGGGGGGTGTTTGGGGGGTTGTCCGGGGTCCAAGGGGGAGGGTGGGGGGTGGGGGGGGGGGGGTTGTCCGGGGGGCTGGATGTCCGGGGGGCTGTCCGGGGGGTTGTCCGGGGGGGCTATCCGGGGTCCAGGGTGGAGGGTTGGGGGCTGTACGGGGGGGCTGTCCAAGGGGCTGTCCGGGGGGGCTGTCCGGGGGGGCTGTCAGGTGGGTGTCCGGGGGGCTGTCCGGGGACCAAGGAGGAGGGTGGGGGGGTTGTGCGGGGTCTGTCCGGGGGGTGTTTGGGGGTTGTTCAGGGGGTTGTCCGGGGTTGTTCACGGGGCTGTCAGGGGGTTGTTCAGGGGGTTGTTCAGGGGTTGTTCAGGGGTTGTTCAGGGGTTGTTCAGGGGGTTGTCCGAGGTTGTTCAGGGGGCTGTCCGGGGGGTGTTTGGGGGGTTGTCCGGGGTCCAAGGGGGAGGGTGGGGGGGGGGGGGGGGGTTGTCCAAGGGGCTGTCCGGGGGGCTATCCGGGGTCCAGGGTGGAGGGTTGGGGGCTGTACGGGGGGCTGTCCGCGGGGCTGTCATGGGGGTGTTTGGGGGGTGTTCGGGGTCCAAGGGGGAGGGGGGGTTGTCCAGGGTCCAAGAATGAGTGGGGTTGTCCAGGGAGTTCACAAACACACAACCACTAAAAGACAACAACATCCATAAAAACAAACAATATATAAAAATAACTCAACTCCAATACTATACTACGAGTCTAGATAAAACCAACAACTAGAATAGATTAAACATCAAATCTCAGTAATATAAGTCAAAAATGTAACGGATCAATATGTCCCACATCAGCATCAGCATCACCATCATCATCATCATCATCACCCTCGTCATCGTCCTCCTAATCGTTCTCACCCTCCACAGTGCCTTCCTCCTCGCCTTCTCCCTCCTCCTCGCCCTCCTCATCTCCCTCCTCTTCCGCATCAGACTCCTCGCCATCGTCATCTTCAAGCTGGACATCGGCCTGACCACCACTGCAACTGCCACCTGGTGTGCCATATATAGAATGTATCGACGACATGTATTCATCAATCGCTGGGCTGGCCTCTGCTGGAAGTGTTTGATGTAGAACTTCAATAAATTTCATAAATGCACTTTTTGCCCTAGCAGACTGTTCTGCCGTCTCTGTGGCCCTTTTCTCAGCCTGTTCTGTCTATGCCCTAACTTTCTGCAGCTCGGTGGCACTACAACTCGTACCTGAGGCAGGCCAATACCTCGTCGGGGCTATCCTAGGTCGGCAGCGTACTCTGCCAGAATGATCCTCTCCCAACACCTGATGTAAGTGATCAGATGGCCCAAAATTGTCTGCTTCATGGGAATCGAGGGCCTCAAAAGCATCCTATTACAAATATAAATATATTATTAAGTTACGAAATAGATATTAAAATATAAAATCAACATATTAAAACTTACAATCTGCTGCTGAGTCGCTTCGTTGACAGCACTTCCATCTTTTTTTCGTCTTCTCGAGCAAAATAGTTTTGCTCGAGGCACACATCCTTCAAAATTTTGTACTTTCCTCTACAATGACATTGAAAACAAAAGTTATATAAAAACTTTAGAAAATGATTAAATAATTGAGGAATCAAAAGAAAATGTAAGTCGTAAAGAAAACTTATAAACAATTTTCATACCTGCTGCCTCTCATGATCTGGAATCATCGTGCATCCTAGTGTATGAAGGTATTTTTTTGCATCAATGTTTTTTTTATTTTTTCCAGATGATTCCTAAATAAAATATGATAATGAAAAGGATAATATTAATGCAAAACTTGAAAGTTATTATTTAAATACCTCAAATGTAATTCATACCTTAAACTGGGTACTCGTCGAATGAGTAATCATCTGACGATACTGCTCTATAGGACAATCATCCACGACTGGTACCACCTCTAACTCAGTGCCAACTCTAGCATGCCAGCCAATATACAACTCATGCTTGTGGGCTCTCAAAATCTCTCCTAAATCCTTTAGACGTTCCATTCGTGCACCCTCACCATCAGGAACATTAAATCAAAGCTGAAATCAAAATATTAATTCATATAAATACAAAAATAATTCATGGCATTAAATACAACAGATTTGTTTACCCATATCTTTTCCCTAGCTCTATATTTGACCTCATGTGGAAAATGTCTCCACGACAGCGGGCTGACAGGAATGATGTCGGAGTATTTCGCAAGCGTCGCCAGAAAACTCAGACATTGCTGCCCTGTTTTCTCAACCATCGGATTGTCTTCATTATATTCCACCATAAACTGTGTGTGACGGTTCCACACCGAACGCATGCGTGTACGGCCCCGCCCCCGCCTCATGTCAGTAGATGTATATGTCATGAAAGAAAAACAAATATGTTATCAAAACATGTTATAATGAAAATAAATATTGCTATAAAAATTTGTTAGGGTTTTATAAATATACCTGCGCTAGTCTGATCAATGAGTGGAGCCGGATCCACAGAACCTGATGGAACACCCTCTGCTGGAATAGGAGTCGAAGACGATGGAATATAAAAGCTCAGAGAGACAGAAGTAGAAGGAAAAGAAGATGGAACAGCTGTATGACCTAATGCTGACTGGGGAGTGGGAATCATAATGGGATGTGAAAATGATGGGGCAGAAGATGCAGAAGGTAGCGAAAACATGGGAGGCCTAAATACCCTGTGTGTCCCTAACGACACACCGGGATCAGAATGTGGGAAGGCTGAAATGTCAGTGGGAGGGGAAGGGTCTAGTCGGGCACGCGCAGCTCTACGTCCACCTCTGGTACGAACCCTCCTTGTACCACCGGCCTGAGTACTAGGACCAGTACTAGGCTCCTTGTCGAATAACTGTCGGCGTAAATGTGGATCCTACAAAAAAATTTACAAAAAAATTAATCACATGACATTATATATTCTGTAAATATATATATATATATATATATTTGAAATAAAGTACACACTGTAGGCACTAATGGTGAATGCCCATCTCCTCCATCCGACGATTGTTCTCCGCCTTTTTTTCCTTTGTCTCTCTTCAATTGGCTGCATTTCCTGCATTTGAAAACAAATATGTAATTATTTAGAAAAAGAAAATTAATGTGTAAACCAAAAAACTAAATATATGAGGGAATGAGGGGATTCATTGGTAATTTAGCTATCAATTGTTTTAGATGATCTTGAATGAATTTAATAAAACATACAAGTTGTAATGTTCACCAAGTTAGAAATATTGTTTGATTTGGTTTGAATACAGTTCAATTCCAAATTAGAAAATGCAATTCAAATAAAACAGCAACCAATAAACATTGAAAATTCACATAACAGTCATGTCAGCTAAAACATATTTGTGATCAATACTAAATAAATATGAATATTACCAACCTTAACAACCCAACTCCAGGTAAACCAAAAGAATTGAGAACATGGATGAATGATTCTATATATTTCCAACCACAACTTCAGGTTCACAATAAACTCTGACAATTGAGCTATTGGAGTCATCAAAAGAAATAAATGGATTGGTTCCAATGGAAATAGGGACAGTGTCAATTCCATCATCAGCATCATCAAAAATATGTCTTGGAATTACTTCAATTATGACACCAAATTCAGGTTGAATTTGATCTTTGACATAAAAAACTTGTTTAACCATTGATGCCAACACATATGGTTCTTCGGTTGCAAGAGTGCGGGTCATATTAATTACTCGAAATCCACAATCATCAATAAATGTGCCATGTCTCGTCATCGAATCAAACCAATGGCATTTCATCATTGTGACTCATCCATGAGATTAATAATCCAATATTATTATTTTCTCAATGAATCCATAATAACCCACATTTTCAAGTCGCGGTCTACTATCTGATGCACTGGCATAACAATCTGTTGTGGCAGTAACCATAATACCATCATGTTGTGTTCTCATGTTTTTGGCTCGTTCAGTGACAATAAATCTGTACCCATTGATAACAATTGATTTACAGTCACGAACCACGGTATTAGGACCAAAATCCAAAGCTCTTATTTCCTCAGAGACAGAGTCAGCAGACAAACTCAATACCTGCAATATAAATGACAGTTAAACTTAAGTAAATATTGAAATAATTAATTTAAACAGTAATATTTTTACCTTCAATTTTAACCAAGCAGAAAACTATTTTCTATGCAAAGTCTCTCTCCTTCTCAAAGATAAAGAACGATGCTTCCTATTTATCATTGTTTTATGTTCCATGTAGATAAAAAAATATGAATAGTTTAACATATATATATATGTAAGATATACATATTCAATTTTGTTACCTGATATAGTCATCGAACAAATCACAGTTGAACAAAACTATGCGATGTGTCATCTCCCGCTCTTCATGGCTTAATGTCTTCAATGTATATGATCCAGGAATTCCTCCTGTTTGAGGAAGTGATGGAAAACTGGGTTCAATTTGCATATATTGTTCTTCTTCATTTCTCATTGGTCTGTTCATTCTTGTAGTAAGATCACAAATACATTGAACAGAAGTCCATACATTCTTGAGCTAAGTAACCGTTCACGATAGAACCTTCGGGATGATTCTTGTTTCGAACATAAGACTTTAATGTGAACATATTTCTTTCAGTTGGATACAACCAACGAAAAGAAACAGGTCCTCCGAGAAGTATTTCAGTTGGAATATGGACAGTCAGATGCATCATGCATGTGAAAAATGATGGGGGAAATATTTTCTCCAACTCACACAAAATTAACGGGGCATCTGTCAACATTTTTTGCAAGAAAGACTTGGACAACTTCTTAGCACAAATATCTCTAAACAAATGGAACAACCGAATAACACCCACCCTTACATTATTGGACAAAAGATGACAGATTTCTATTGAAAGAAACTCATGCAGTAGAACGTGATAATCATGAGTCTTCAAAGATTTTAGCTTCAACTCTCTTATGTTGACCCGTTTAGATATGTTGCTTGAATAGCCATCAGGAAATATAATAGTCTCTAATACTTCCAAAAATTGTTTTTTTCAGTAGGTGTCATCACATAAGAAGCACATGGAAGTTGCCATTTATTTTCACTGATACGCACAGGATGCAATTCTGGTCTGATGCCCCAATCCACCAAGTCACGTTGAGATCGTGAATCATCTTTTGTCTACCCCTTGACATTTAGAAGAACTGAAAGCAACATTTCACATATATTCTTTTCAATATGCATTACGTCTAAGCAATGACGTAGGAAATTGGTTGACCAATAAGGAAAATCAAAAAAGATACTCCTCTTCCTCCAATTGTAACAGGTTTCTGTGGAAACATTCTTTCTCTTTCTATATTTCATTTGACCCTTCCCGAACGAAAAACTGAAATCTTTCAATTCATTAAGCACATCAGTTCCAGACATACACTGAGGTGGATCATCAGTCTCTATAGTATTATCAAATCTTCGATGATTCATTCTATATGGATGATCCTTTGGCAAAAATCGTCGATGTCCCATAAAACTGAAACTACAACGATGTTTCAGTCTTCTGGATCGTGTATTCTTTATACAAACTGGACATGACAGTTTTCCCTTCGTGCTCCATCCAGACATCATTCCATAAGCCGGAAAATCATTGATCGTCCACATAAGCGCAGCACGCATCTGAAATATGTCTTTCGAACATGTATTGTATGTGCGCACACCCACATCCCAAAGAAGTTTTAACTCTTTTATTAAAGGTTGCATGTATACATCAATATCAATGCCGGGATTAGAAGGACCAGATATGAGTATACTCATGAAAGTGAATGATTTTTTCACACACAACCATGGGGGAAGATTGTAAATCTGTATAAAAACTGGCCATGTGCTGTGTGAAGTAAGCATCTGCCCAAACGGATTAAAACCGTCGCATGAAAGACCCAACCTCACATTACGCACGTCAGCTGCAAAATCAGGATGTCGAGCATCAAATCTCTGCCATGAAAATCCATCTACAGGATGAACCAACTCATCATTAGTCTTCTTTCTCTCGGTATCATGCCATCTCATTTTTATTGATATGTCATCAGACATAAAAAGATTCTGGAGTCTGGGGATCAATGGAATGTGCCACATTACTTTCTGTGGAACGCGGGATGGTGTTCCATCAGATTTTGACTTCCACCGGGATGTGCCACATTTTATACATTCATTTCGTTCAGTGGTTTCTTCCTAGAATAAACTGCATTCTTTCGGGAAAGCATGAATTTTGTTTCTGGAAAATCCAAGTCTTCAACTAACTTTCATGCCATATAGTGGTTTGAGGGAATATCTACATCATCTGGAAGTAAATCCTTCAAGAGGGTAAGAATGTAATCGATTGCTGTATTAGAAATCCCATACATAGTTTTTCCATGAAACAATTAGATTAAAAATTCCATCTTTTTCATTTTATCGCATTGCCGATATACTAGAGTCGTGGCAGCATCATTCAATTTTTTCACCCTATCAATATCATCATTTTCACTAGATGCATCAGTTTCCCTCATATCGACATCTTCTTGAGTCGAAATCCTTTCTTTTTCATGATGATGAATAAAAGAAAACCGATCATCTAACAAATTCTCCATTCCAGTCCTTTCATTTCGATCATCACCAATTTGAGATTTCATTTTCTCCCCATTGTGATACCACACAAAGTAGTTTGCTTGAAAACCATTTTTGGTTATGTGGTAGATGACTTCTTTACGACTCAACCAAGGTCTTCCAAAACAATTGGAACATGGGAAGTGTATGCGACCACTATCTGAAGCATTGTGAAATGCAAAATCTATAAAGCTCTCCAAATTGTTTTGAAAATCGCTTGAGATACGATCGGTTTCATACATCCAACTTCTGTCCATTCTGTAAAAAAATTCATATAAGTCATTTTGTCATAAACAATTCAATAGGATTGAACTTTAATAGAAAATACATTTAAGTAAACGATAAAGGAAGAAAATAATCATGGTATCAACTACACATGTGAAAAAACATACTAATGTGTTATTGAAAAAATGTAAAACCAACAAGAACTTAATGTGTTATCACATCAGAGTATGCCTCATCCCATAACCATATTAGTAGGGTACCCTCGTGGACAGCCCCGCCCACCCCCGTGGACAACCCACCCACCCCCGTGGACACCCCCTACACCCTAGACAACCCAACCACCCCCGTGGACAGCCCACCCACCCCCCTCGACACCCCTTCTCCCTATGGACAGCCCCCACCCCTTGGATAGCCCGCCCACCCCCTGGACACCCCTACCCCCTGTGGCCAGCCCACCCACCCCCTGGATAGCCCGCCCACCCCTCCTTGACAGCCCGACCACCCCCGTGGACAGCTCGTCCACCCTTGTGGATAGCCCGCCCACCCCGTACCCCCTGGACACCCCGTACCCCCCCGGGATAGCCCCACCCACCCTCCCAAACAGCCCACACCCCCCTCCCCTGCAACCCCACCACCACCACCTAGACATACCAACCCCCCTGGACACCCCACACGCCCCTCCCCCACCAGGACACCCCACCCAGACCCCCAGGACAGCCCACACCCCCTAGACAGCCCCGCCCACCCCCGTGGACAGCCTTTCCCACCCCATGGACAGCCCCTCCCACCTCCGTTTACAACCCACCCAACCCCGTGGACGCCCCCTACCCCCTAGACAGCCCAACCACCCCCGTGGACAGCCCACCCACCCCCCTGGACACCCCTACCCCCTGTGGCCAGCCCACCCACCCCCCTGGAAAGCCCGCCCACCCCTCCTTGACAGCCCGACCACACCCGTGGACAGCCCGTCCACCCTTGTGGACAGCCCGCCCACCCCTGGACACCCCGTACCCCCCTGGATAGCCCCGCCCACCCTCCCAAACAGCCCACACCCCCCTTTCCTGCAACCCCACCACCACCACCTAGTCATACCACCCCACCTGGACACCCCACACACCCCTCCCCCACCAGGACACCCCACCGAGACCCCCAGGACTGCCCACACCCCCTGGACAGCCCCGCCCACCCCCGTGGACACCCCCTACCCCCTAGACAGCCCAACCACCCCCGTGGACAGCCCACCCACCCCCCTCGACACCCCTTATCCCTATGGACAACCCCCACCCCCTTGGATAGCCCGCCCACCCCCTGGACACCCCTACCCCCCGTGGCCAACCCACCCACCCCCCCTGGACAGCCCCCCCACCCCTCCTTGACAGCCCGACCACCCCCGTGGACAGCCCGTCCACTCTTGTGGACAGCCCGCCCACCCCCGTACCCCCCTGGACACCCCGTACCCCCCCTGGATAGCCCCTCCAACCCTCCCAAACATCCCACACACCCTTCCCCTGCAACCCCACCACCACCACCTAGACATACCACCCCCCTGGAATGTGTAGAAATAACATAATAATACATGATATATAGATAGCACAAAATACTCAACCTATGGGTTCACATTAACTACATAATCAAACACTTCACTACTACCATAAAAAAAATAAACCACACCACCACCACACAAGACACATAGCATTTCTCACATTCATTTATAAGCCACTTCATTCACACTTACATTGTCCATTCATTTAATGTTAAATTAATTAAATCCATTTACCACACATCCATTTCTATTCCATCTCATTTATTTAATATCTTGTTTTTTTTGTTTTAACAGCATAATTGATTCCATAGATAACCAGGAAACTAATAAAACCACCACACAACAACTCACCATCTCACAATAACCATCGACACCATGTTACATCGACCAACCATCTCACCAAAACAACCACATATCACAATGAAAATATTTCACATCACAAACCACCGCACAACCAAGACCACCTCACCACATTATACACCACAACTTCATCACACAACACCTACACACGACACAACACCACCACACATCATCACTATCATACAACTTCACATGACACATCCATGCCCACTAACCATCACATTACAACCCCACATATCACAAAGCCCAACTGGTCACCTCAATCCCCATAAAACAGCCTACAACATACAATAAAACACAACAAAAAACCTATCATAGAGGCAACATACCCCAACTTCCACAATTTATTTATCCAAGGTCTTTTATTACATTACCCCTTTATTTAGCATGGACATTATAACACAACTGATATTCCAGGGGAAACTAATTAATTAACAAAATATTTATTCATTTCCCTATTTTACACGATGAAATCACATCAAAATCCAAACTTGAAACTAAAATATTAGATCAATAGAAATAAAAACAAGGTACCATATGTATATAAAGAAAAAATTACTTGATTTGAGATGATTCAAATGGGTTTTCACCTATTCAGATGGGGGATTTGGAGAGTAGCAGAGAGCTGGAGGTGGATTGATAACTTAAAACTAAAATACTAAAGCAATAACAATAAAAATAAGGAAGTATATGTGTATAAATGAAAAGATACCTGATTACAGATGGTTTTCACCTCTTTGGACAGGGGATTTCGCGAGAGGAGAGTGGTGGAGTGGATGAAATTAGGTTTCTGTGCGAATGGGGGAGAGCAGCCCCGCAGCTGGATTTGGGGGAAATAATTCCCAATGGTTTTTAAGAACCGTTGGGAAAGAGATGCTAAGGACCCCTTTACCAAAGGTTTGAGGAAACCGTTGGCAAAGGGGTGACCCTTTCCCAATGGTTCAACAGAACCGTTGGAAAAGGGTGATTAAAACACCCCTTTACCAACGGTATCTTCAAACCGTTGGCAAAGGGGTGGCTTTTCCCAAAGGTTTCAATGAACCGTTGGGAAAGGCATTCTTAATCCTTCAAGACCAATGGTTTTAGAAAACCTTCGGTAAACACCCATTGGGAAAAACAGCATTTCCATTAGTGGTGGGAAGAAACACCCTGGTACTTTCTTGAAGGGAACGAGAGTCTGTTACAAGTGTGGTGAAAAAAGCCACCAAGATCGTGATTGCAAAGGGAAGAAGGAATCTACCAATGTTCAGTGCTACAATTTCAGGGAGATGGGGCATTATGCAGATGAATTTTCTAAGAATCAGGGGAACATAACTCAGAAAATTCCAAGGGATCAAGGCCAAGCTTATGTTATCACTGCTGCTGAGGTAGAAACTCCGAAAGACGTGGTGGCAGGTAATTTAATGGTTTCCTCAAGTTTAGAAAATGCATTATTTGATTCTGGATCATCGCATTGTTTCATATCTTCCCAGTTTTCTAAAAAAATTAGATATTTCCAATTTGATTTAACAAGGGAGTTGTCAGTTAAAAATCCTAAGGGAAGTATCATTGCAAAAAAGTTTTGTGAATCAGTCCCCATTAGAGCACATAAATGTTCTTTATCTGCTGATCTCATCGTCATACCTATGATTGAGTTTGATATAATCCTCGGTATGGACTGTCTTTCAGACTATGTGTGAAGATTTATTTTAAGAATAAAGAGGTTACGATTATTGATGATGATGATAAGGAACACCTTATCTTTAGAGCAGAATCATCACCACATAATTCTTATCTAGATCCACCCCCAGTAGCTCAACTAAATTCAATTATTGGGGAGGAAGAGATTGAAATGACTATGGGTGAGGAATGGAATGTTCAAATAGAGGATGTACCCGTTGTTAAATAATATGTAGATGTGTTTCCAGACGATTTACATTGACATCCTCTAGAACGAGAAGTTGGGTTTTCCATTGATTTAATTCCTGGATCAAGGCCTATATCGAAGACCCTTTATTGAATGGCCACTGTAGAATTAGTCAAACTAAAGAAAAAACTAGAGGAATTTAGTAATAAAGGATTTATTCACCCTAGTGTTTCTCCATGGGGAGCCCGTTTTCTTTTTGTTAAAAAGAAAGATGGATCCATGAGGTTATGTATCGACTACAGGGAGATCAATGCTCTAACAATAAAGAACAAGTATCCCCTACCTCGCATTGAAGATTTATTTGACCAACTGCATGGAGCTCAATACTTTTCAAAGATTTACCTTCGATATGGATACCATCAGTTGTGTGTGAAGAAGAAAGACATTCCATAGATAGCATTTCGAACCAGGTACGGGCATTAAGAGTTTCCAGTAATGCCTTTTGGATTGACGAATGCACCCTCTGTATTCATGGATCTGATGAATAGAGATTTCAAGGAGTATCTCGATGAATTTGTGGTGGTATTTATTGATGATATATTGGTATACTCCAAAATCTATGAAGATCATGAAAATCACTTTCGCATTATCCTAAAGACTCTGAGAAGACATGAATTATATGGGCAATTTAGCAAGTGTGAATTCTGGATTCATGAGATTTCTTTTCTTGCCCATATTGCCTCTATATATGGAATCTTTTTTGATCCTTCTAAGACCAAGGCAATCCAAGAATAGCCAACACCTACGAGTATAACTGAGGTACGCAATTTTATTGGTTTGGAAGGTTATTATCGACATTTTGTCCAGAACATTGCCCGATTGGCTAACCCATTAATGAAGCTCACATGTGAAGGGGTTAAATTTGTTTGGAAAAAAGAGTGTGAAAAATGTTTTGAAGAACTGAGAAGAAGATTAGTCAATGCTCTTATATTGACTCTACCATCGGGGAATGATGGGTTCATTATTTATAGTGATGCATCGAAGATAGGACTTGGTTGTGTCCTTATACAGAATGATAGAGTTATTGCCTATGCATCACGATAGTTGAAAATTCATGAACAAAACTACCCTACTAATGATCTCAAGTTAGCAGCTGTGATCTTTGCTTTGACGATATGGAGGCACTACCTCTATGGTGAAAAATGTGAGATTTATAATGATCACAAGAGTTTGAAGTATATTTTCTCACAAAAAGAACTCAACATGAGGCAAAGGAGATGGCTTGAATTACTCAAGGATTATGATTGTACGATACACTACCACCCGAGGAAGGCAAACAAGGTGGCAGATGCTTTGAGCAGAAAAGACCATGGAGTTTTGAACAATATGAGAATTAAAAGGGATCCAATTTTCATAGATCTAGTGAAGATGGACATGGGAATAACCAGGGAAGGTGAAACATCAATGCTTTTTCAAATGGTTTCCAAAACATCATTACTAGAAAGGATTAAGAGTTCTCAGACTAATGATAGAGAATTTCAAAAGAAGATTAAAGATGTGAATGGTGGGAGATTGAGAGATTTTT
Source organism: Viscum album (assembly GCA_963277665.1). Lineage (NCBI taxonomy): Eukaryota > Viridiplantae > Streptophyta > Magnoliopsida > Santalales > Viscaceae > Viscum > Viscum album. The sequence goes on along the minus strand of OY728155.1, from coordinate 633,537,588 downwards.
GTGTATGAAGATGGAATTTTGAAATTCGGGAAGAGGCTTTGTGTTCCCGATATACCTGATCTAAAAAGGGAATTGCTGGATGATGCTCATAGTTCCAATTTCTCTATACATTCTAGGAGCACCAAAATGTATAGAGATTTGAAGGAACATTTTTGGTGGGACAACATGAAGAAGGATATTTCTGATTTTGTGTCAAGATGTATGGTTTTTCAACAAGTGAAAGTTGGAAGGCAATAGCCTAGAGGAGTCATGCAACCTATTCCCATACAGGAGTGTAAATGGGACAATATTATGATGGAATTTTTCATGGGGATACCAAAGACTCCTAGAAGGAACGATGCAATATGGGTTATTATTGATCGCCTTACCAAGTCAGTACATTTTCATGCTATAAGAGAAGATCTACCACTGGAACGTCTAGAAAGACTATATATTAATGAAGTTATGAGACTTTATGGAGTACCCAGACCGATTGTTTCTGATCGCGATCCCCATTTTACTTCAAGATTCTATAAGAGTCTTCAAAAATCCCTGGATACTAAACTTCATTTGAGCACTTCCTACCACCCTCAAACAGACGGACAAACAAAACAGACTATTAAAACCTTAGAAGACATGTTGAGATCTTGCTCACTTGACTTTCAGGGTATGTGGGATCAATTTTTACCTTTGTTAAAATATTCCTATAACAATAGCTTCCATTCCAGTATTCAGATGGCTCCATATGAAGTGTTATACGGAAAGAGATGTTGCACACCAACCTCTTGGGATGACGTTGGTGAAAGAAAACTTGTAGGTCTAGAACTGGTGGAGGAAACGATGGAAAAGGTGAAGGTAATCCAAAATCATATCAAAGCAGCTCAATGTAGGTAAAAGAGCTATGACGATAATCGAAGGAAGGATTTGAAATTTCAAGTTGGTGATCATATTTTTCTAAATGTATCTCCATGGAAGGGAGTCATACATTTTGGTAAGAAAGGTAAATTGAGTCCCAGGTACATCGGACCTTTCGAAATTCTAGAATGAATTAGGGTTGTAGCTTACCGATTGGCAATGCCGCCAAGTCTCTCCAAAGTTCACGATGTGTTCCACGTATCTCTATTCATGAAATACATGCCTGACCCAACCCATGTACTCACCTATGAATAATTAGAACTGGAACCCGATCTGTCTTATTGTGGAGAGCCCGTCAGGATTCTTGATACAAGAGAACAAATACTGAGAAACCGGACGACACGTCTGGTAAAAGTTTTGTGGAGAAACCATAAGATGGAAGAGGCAACGTGGGAACCCGAGGAACTTATGATGAAGAACCACTGGATTCATTTCATGCAGTAGTATTCTGGAAATTTTGAGGATGAAATTATTTTATGTAAGGGAGAATGTAACACCACAAGCTTCTACAGTACGCGTCTCTATGAATAATGTGATAGCGTGTGTTGTACGCAACATCGAGTTCTAACACACCAAAACAAATCAAACTAGCTGTTATGAATAGTAATACCTACCTTTTGAAGTTTTATATATTTTATATTTCAAAATGGACTTCATTTTTGGTTTCAGAATATCGAAATTATCTTAAGATGAATTTTTTGTATTTTTCTAAGAACTTCCAATTTTTATGAGTAGTGATAAATACTTAAAAACAACATTTTTAATCAAAATAATTTATAGTGATAAATTATATTGTTGAGTGGTTTTAAAGTACAATTAGAATATATTTTTACCATTTTATCCAATGGTGTTCATTAGAATTAATTTCACTTTGAAATTGGACCTAAACAATTGTCAATCTTTTGGTATATTTTGTTTCTTAAAAACACGCTATTTGTTGTGACAGCGGGAATTAATTATAAAATTGATTAATGCAACTGATATGTTTGGAATTTTTTAAAATAGACATCATTTTTGAATTCGTAATATCAATTATAGCTTAGGGTGAAATTTTGGCATTGTTCTGAAAAACGTCAATTTTTGATGAATAGTGAAACTACTAAGTGGTAGTTATAAAACTTAATTTTTTATAAAACTTAATTTTAACGCTTCTGTGAATGAAATTTCGAAAATCCAAGAGACACGGTTAATTTCAAGAAGTAAAATTTGTTTCAATGAGATGAAAATAATTTTCGGTGAATAGTAACTTTTTACTTTTATTTACCACGGTTAAAAGTAAATAGGGTAATTAAAGGTAAAAATGATATTAATATTACCCTAACACATGTACTAATTCTATTGGACAAGTTTATCTTGACGAAAAACAATCTTAGGAATAACATATTATCATTTAGTCCACTTGGATTAGATTAGGACATTTATTATTATTTAACCCAAAGAAGAGTTAAAAGAGTTAAAATCAAAGTTTATTTACTAAAATATTTTTAATATAGGGTTATACATAATATAAATTCGATTGTAAATATTCATTAGAAATAAAAATAGATTTCCCAAATAATTATATTTTATTTATAATTTTAAACATTAAATAATTTAATTTATTTATGACACAATGATGATACAGTAATTACCATAATAGTGAAAAATTAAAATAATTGATATTATAAATACCAGAATGAATATAATTGGAGACTTTTAATGAATTAAACTAATTTTCTAGGATAATAGGACATATTAGGATTTATTTAATTGACTTTTTCGAAGTAATAATGTTGTTATAAGTTTCACAAAAATCAACTATTGAATAGTGTCAAAATTGACAAAAAAGAGTTTTTAAAACAAATATTATATTATTAATTGATATTAAATTCTTAAAAATATATGGATCGACCAAGAGACTTATATCATGATATTTGTATCATTAATGGACCACTTGGGGGTCGCCTAGATTTATATAGTATGTTTATTAACTATATAATATAAAAATACAAAGTGACATGGTAAATGTCAAACTAATTAACTAAGAGTTAAAACTAAAAGATAAGGTTAATATATTAACCTAAACCTGTCTAAATTCTATTGGTTGAAGGGTTTTCGACCTATACCCACCTTAAAATTTGAATAATAAACTTTGGATCCATTAGAAACCGAATATGAATTTATTATAAATTAATATTTCAAGCTTTTCCAAAGGTGCCCCTCACCCCTCTTATAAAAGGGCACTCCCCCTTCTCATTACTTCACACCTTCAAAGCCTTTTGGTTCGGCCAAACTCTGCCCAAATACTCTCTCAACTTCCCTCACTACAACCTAGAGGCCTTATTTTGATCAGAAAGCCAACATAAGGATCCCTTTTGATCAAATCAAAAGGAAAAACCCGAAGAAGAGGTAATGTTTTCACCACCCTTTTTCAAATTCATTTCTTCTTCCACTTCTTCTTTCTTTGTTATTACCATTATAAAAGAATAAATCCAATATATTATATATACTTTGATGTTTTTATAAATATGGTACAACCATATTCAGTATTCTATCCACCCTTTGAATAACATGTCACCATACGTGCGTATGTACGACTTACCGTCTCCACGTCATGGTGTAATTGTTATTCAATATATTATTATTTGGATGGGTATAATAATTATGTGTAACTCATGTAAATAATAAATATAACATGAAAATTATTCTATATATATTATATACTATCCAATTATATATTATTTTAATATCAAAAGAATGATATTGTCGCTCGTGCGTACGTACGGACTACCGTCTCCACGAACGTGATGAGATTCATTCTCCATCGTATCCATTCAAGTATAATTATCATTTTATGATTTAAAAATAATGTTTAAGGACATGATATCATTATGTATATGAATAATATACAACCTATCCATGACAAACATGGATTACGTAACAAAACATATAAAATTAAATGAGTAATTTAACACCCAAAATGACGATAATACTAAGATATTATTAACAAAGCAATGTTAAAAGATCATATATGATATCATATTAATATATATGATTCTTTTATAATTTAATAAAAATTATTTCACCATTATAAAAGAGGTTAACCTACCCTCATCCACGTAAAAGTACAAGGTAAGGGTTTATTTCACAATCTCTTCATTATCCGAGGTTGTTTATACGTAATAATCTACTGGGATATCTTTATCATCCACCTCCATGTTTCATAAAAATGTATTTCAATTTTTTTTTAATATTTACAAGAATATGGGTTAATGTCATTTATACCCTTGTTTGAATTTTTATAATTGGTTTATAAAGGAATTTTTCCATCGTTTTCCAAACAAGGTGCTCTTTAACCTTTTCGACAGAATTAAGATAAGAATGTTTTTTTAACTTATACGATGGGTGCGGTTATTTTCCGCCATTATAAAATCGTCGAAGCCTTCCTTACAAGATTATAAGAATATTTTTAAAGAAAATTTTGTATTTCATAAATATATAACTCTTAAATTATTTCAAAATAGAAAGAGATATTTCTCTAAAAAGATTTTTGATTTCATCTATGTCAACATCCTTTGATGGATTTTACGCTTATTTGAAGTTGATTTATTATGATACAAAACTTCTATATTGTATTGAAGGCTTTGTGATATGTTTGACTGTGGATGTGCTATTTTTATACCGTTCTTAGTTTATGGTGAAAGTATTGACATTTTGTATGCTAGTTTTAATAAGAATGTTTATGTTATGTTTGAATATTTTCATATGGGAATGCATTGGACTTAATATGTGACGGGTGGAGCCCGCTATATCTCCTCGATGCATCAGTAGGTCTCATGAGACAAACTAGTGTCTTGGCACAAGGCCTTGTAAAAATCTTATTTGTAGTCTTGGCATGAGGCCTTGGATATGTGGTTATGATAGTCTGTCATTTTGCATTCCATCATTATCAATGTAGTAATTGATATTGCGTGTGATTATTATATTAGTAGAATATCCATGTGAATAAGTAAATGGAATAATTATATTTTATTTTTTCCATACTATGTTGAAGTTCAAGTTTAAAAAGATTTTTTTTAAGTTATTCTTTGCCTTAAATGTTTATTCTTATTTATGAAAGTTTATGCTATATTTTTATCCTTACTGGGCATTTGAGCTCACCCCTTTTCTATGTTTTATTTTTCCCGGGATGTGAAGAAGTAATTTATGAATGACCTGTAGGGATAGTATGTGGAGAAATGTGTGTGGGATATGGAGACTATGTTGTTGTAGTAGTTTTTCACTTTATGATGTAATGTAAAATATTATGAATATATCTAGTGTTTCCAAGGTAACTAAACCAATCGGTCTTTCGAGATTTGATCTTTCTTGTGATCATGCCAATGTTATGTAATAATGCACCGACTCTAGGTAACTGGGGTCGGGGCGTTACAATTAGTATTATGATTCATTCATTTTTTATCAATATTAATGTATGAAGAGTTGATAATAACTTCTATTTCTGGGGATATGAGTACACCTTTCATCCCCACTTTTTTGAGTTTGGGGGTTTCCATTCTTTTTGATGTCATTCTTTTAGAGTTAGAATCTATCACAAAACTTGTCTTTATTTCATATTTAAACCTGCTTTATTACATAAAAAATAACTTAAAAACTCATAAGATCGAGAGGCGTAGTTTATTTTGGTAATAGGAACAGTTCATAAAAATATACACTAAGAAATAAAAATAATTATTGAAATCTTCTTTTGCATGACCGCAACATTCATTCGTACATAGCATCAAATGGGATAACCTGAGGACATTAATAATAAAATGGTGATCCATGGACCCTGGTAAGGGAGTAATCAGGAATTACATAAAGAATAAAACGAATTTTAAGAAATATTAATGTCAATGGAACATAATATAATCATGAACATAAAGGCATGATAAAGAAAATATTATCATAACATAGATGTATGACAACAAATTAAAACACTACATCATTAACATAAAGGAATCTAGTAGACCCCCTATCCCAACATGGTTGAAAATTTTATATTATTGAATTAGGTCAACCCTTCACACAATATGTGGTATCTTGATACTAAATATTACATAATTCATTAGATCATTATCGTGGTTCACCCTTCCTAAATATTTCAATCTCATGTTTATGTGTTCTAAATAGATCATATAACAGGATTCATTAAAAATAAAAATTTATTCCATGATTATGTAATGTAGAATTCATACATGTAAGTAACCATTATATATGATTGTGTGTAACAAGGTGAATACCCATGATATAGTAATGGGTATGGTATTCACTACATGATTATTTAGGCATGGAAATTCCTAGTGCCATTTTGGCAGCATAACAACCTCATATAGAAATTTATAAATAGTTTGATGATATAGAAAGGTGTCTCTAATAATTTATACATGGTATAGAATTTAAGGGGATCATGGATCATAATATCACAACAAGAGAGGCTTAATTTAGATGAATAATATAAAAGAAAATTCTTGAATCGAAATTTCAAGATAGAAATCCCTTAAGGAATTTTGGTATAGTAAAAAATGGGATTGAAGGATCATATGGAGGATTACTAGGAGTTAAAGGAAGATCCCATAATGTATAAAACAAATCAATAGTAAGGAATTATGTAATAAAATATCCAAAATTATGAAATTGAAAACAAAAAAATATGACATAAAATATTTGATTGTAGAAAAAGGAGAGAGGAAGATCCCTTACTTTGATGTGCAATCTCAATGTCTTGGGTGAGGCTTGTTGGCAGCTTGGGGGTGCCTTGTGAGGACACTAGGGAGTAATAATAAGAGGTTAGTTTAACTTGAATGATCTTGAGTGAATGGAAATGCATGATTGGGAGTGTTTATATAGGAAATGTGGGGGGAATTATTTATGTTTTTTGTTTTGGACACTCGACACTAAAATATTCTAAATGAAAAACCACCCCATGGGTTTTTCCAGTAATTTCTAAAAAATGGTAGTGGTATACATTATTCTATAAGGATTATGGCCAAATATATTAAAATATTTCCCAAACTTATGTGGTGGTAAGACACACTTTCAAGGAAATGATTTTAAAATCAAAAAATATTTTATATGGCTTGGAGGATTCACTATGGCTTTATAAAATGAAAAAAATAAACATAAAATTAATGAATTTTAAACTAAAAAATAAATTTGTCTTAAAATACAGTATATAGTATTTTATGACCTCACTATTGGGTTATTATTATATCATAAAACACATTATATATTTATATAGTATTTAATATTTACCAAAAAAGTCCACTATATCAAAAAAATTACGAAACATTCCTCTTTGGATGATTTTGATGTTTTGATTCCAAAAATAATAATCTTTTTATCTAAATATGTTTCTAAATTTTTTAATTTTTAATTTTAAAATAAAAACTAATAATTATTGAAAATTGACAGGTTTTGACAAAAAAAGTTTTCAAACCATAATAAGAATTTCATTTAACTTTATAAAAATAATACGATCATTTATATTTAATAAAGTAATTAGATTATAATATTTTATTAGAAATTTATTTAATTCAAAAAACAATTAACACATAAAAATATATTTCTTTATTGAATTTGTATATTAACTAAAAAATGAAATTTGTGCTTTAAAAATCAATTACAAAATTCCAAAAATTGAATGAATCTATATTCATTGTTATATAAAATATAATGCACATAATCATAATGATAGGGTCTTATTACATATCTCTTTATTACATTGGAAAACCCCTTAAGAGTATGGTGTGCAATGATGGGTCTTTCATGGGGTTGTTCAGTGTACATAGTTTGGGTCATGATCTCAATGAGCTTGAACCTCCCTTGTAAATGTTTTTTACTCATTCTTATGTTGTTGTATCATGGCATGGGATTGGTATAGGGAAAATCCCAGAAATTATACCATCCTAGAGAGCTCTGACAAATGGGCTTCATAGGGTACAATCCTACTGGTTGAGGCCACCACGTCATTTGTGTTAATGCAAAATTACAAAGTCATTTTTTTATAATTCTTATATTTTCAATGCACAGATCACATCTTCCAACTCTAGATCATGTGTGGGATAGTTTTTCTCATGAATTTTCATCTGTGTTGAGGCATAAGTAATGACATTGTAATTTTGCATTAACATAAAACCCATGACCTTTTTCAAAGCATAGATGAGGATTACGAAAAGCTCCCCACTTATGGGTAGTGTGGCTATAGGGGATGTGAGATGACTTTTCTTCAACTCTATGAATCATTATTTACATTCTTCATTCTATGAAAACATTACTCCCTTCAGAGTTACATTGGTAAGAATGTTTGAAATCGTGAGAAATTATTCACAAATCAGAGATAATATCCAACTAACCTAAGGATGCTATGAATATCCATCATAGATGTCAGCCTCATCCATCCCTTAATTTCTTGTATTTTGGAAGGGCCAATAGTTATCTTATTCCATGTGATGATATTCCCCATGAAATTGACATCCTTCAAATATAACTAATTCATTTTTTACTTTTCAGAGAGCTTCTCATTTCACAAGGTCTCTAGCATAGTACTCATATGCTCCTCATTAACCTCCTTGGTTTTGGAGATAATTAGAATATCATCAATAAAAAATACCAAAAATTTGTTGACATAAACTCTACAGAATCTATTAATTTTTTCATGAAGATTTGTAGAGAATTAGTGTGTCCTAAAGGCATTAATATGAATTCATAATTCCTGTACCATTTAAGAAAATTAGTCATGGGGATATCTTTCATCTTCACACGTACTTGGTAATTGCATGACCGCATATCCACCTTATTGAAGTATTGGTGTCCATGTATCTGATTGAAAAAGTTATCATTTTTTTAAAAGGCTACTTATTCTTTATCATGATTTTGTTGAGCTCATGATAAGAAATGAAAAGGCACATTGACCCATACTTCTTCTTGGGAAAGATGAATGATGCACCACATGGTGAAGCACTTGGGCATATAAATACTTTATCATGATTATCCTGTAGTTATTTATTTATCTTTTCAATATAAAAAACCATTCTATTTAGAGTCATGGATATTGAAAATGCCTAAGGTATATGATCAATTGACAAGTCATCATCTCTTCTAGGAGGAAGACCATAAAATTCCATGGGAAACACATCAGGGAATTCCCTCACAATATAAAATTCTTCAAGGATGGTTCTATCCATAAACTCAATCATCTATGATAGATACATGTGCTCATAGGGTAGTAATATCCATTCTTTAGATGATGGTTCTGAAGAAGATTTATCATCATCTTTTTACTTGAATAGAATCAGTGGTCGATTCACCATGTAGTGAGTGATTTCCATAGCATGTCAATTAATATTGGCACTATATAGGGAAATCCTATAGATTCAATGAATTGCATAAAATTACACCATGGTATATATGATGAGGTTCGCTAGGATATTTAATCCACAAATTGTGATAGAGGAGGACCCATATGCATGAGATACTACAACTTCCTCGTTTTCCATTTTCACTGACATATCTACATCAATGATTTTCAATTGGGTTTAGATTGTTCTATTAAACATTGGGGATATAAAAGAATAAGTAGAACTAGAAGCCACAAGCATGTCTTCTATTCATGAATGAATAACCAGCGTACATGTAACCACATTTTCATTAGGAATCAAATCTGTGGTAGTGATGGATAATCTCTCCCTGGATGCCTTGAAGGTTGTTGGTTGCCTCTGAAAACCCATGTCTTAGGTCACTGGTTCTCAAATTTTCTTAGTTCCTTCTAGTAGTGTTAATGAATAATGAACTGAGGATCGAGCAAAGTGTTACATTGATATTTTAGAGTAGAGGGGTTTTCATACTGGTAATCACTAGCTAGGTTCCCTTGTTTACTACACCAAATTCATTTCCTCATAACGTTAAGAAAATTCCCAGTGTGCTTCTTACCACACTTTGAACATGTTGGGTTCTAAAATTTTTTATCATTGTTGGGTTTATACATCAGACCTTAAAAATTAAAGTCCAATTCTTGCATAATATCCCCATGGTACCACTATGAAATGGGGTTCTCACTGTAATTTTGACAAGTGGTGTTGTTACCACACTTTTGAAAAGTGGGTTTCATACTGCACTTATTATTAGTGGGGTTCTATATTAAATGGAATATTTTATGTTATTTTATTTTGTAAATGAATGATTATAAGAGTTTTATGTATGTTACAATTAATTTATGTTTTTTATTACTATTTTTGATTATGAAACAAATCTCCAATTCCATAGGTAATGATTATGTTGTTATTAACATAAGTGGGTATTCAATTTCTAAGGATTCTATGAAGATTATTTCTCAAGGGGCATAAATTAATTTCCTAATATTTCTATGAGTTGTCATTGGATTTTTTTACAATAAAAGTTTTGATATTTTCATATTTGTTAAGGTAATTAGTATTACTTTTTAGAGAAAAAGGTTTTTCTTAATGGGTAATTATTCCCTTTATTAGTCATTGTGCCTCTAGGACTGTAAAAAATCCAGGGATCCCCCTAAAACTAGTTTAAAAGTATGGAATTAAAAAAAATATAAAAATAGTATTCTTTTGAGAATGAGCTTGTTATTTTTAATAAAAAGTGTTTCATAAAACAATTTATAGTAAAGACAATTTTAAGTGAATTTAAATGATTATTTTTTGTCAGTGTTTACTATATTAAAGGAAAATTCTCTACTATGTACCCGTAATTTAAAAATTGACTAATTATTTTTTTCCTTTTTAGTATATTTACCTTAGTGAGATTTTTTTAACATTCCACATATTCAAATTAATTTTCATATTTCTTAAGGTTGAGTGGAAGAATTATCGAAGTCATATCTCTAGATACGAGAGCTTCTATGAACAAAGGAAGTTTATCTTTATAAATAACATTTTTTTAAAAAAAGTGATACTGTGTGTAAAAGTGCTTTTTTATATATTAGTTTTTGAAAATTCTCTATATCTTGAAACCCAAAATTTATTTGGGTGTGTAATTGAATCAATATTTTAGATTTAAAATATACATTTTGGAGGGATAAAATTAGGTCACGTTTATTAATATCAAAGATAGAAATATGATGGATTTGTTTTTAGAACTGGATCTATGATTGTGGTTTTGAGGATTTTTTTATATCTCAAAAATATTTTAAATACATTTTTCATTGAAATAAACATCTTTAATTTAATAACATTCATTACAACAACCATGAGGCTAAAAGAATTGTAATATAACATTCCATTATATCATATATATTTCATTGGATAGTGAAAATATTTCTAAAAATATTACTAAAAATATTTCTAATATTCATACACTATGAATTTTTTTTTGTTAATTCTCATGAATTAATCAATCAATTTTTATTAAAGACATTTTATAACTCAAAAACACATTTTGTTTTTCAAAAAATCGTTTTTATTTATTCTTATGAGAAAAATTATAACTAATTTATGAAACATTTCGATATTTTATTTGAAATGAATATAATTTTTAAGAAATCATATAATAAATATCTTAATTGGGGATTTCTTATTTTATGGAATTGATAAATTTTTTAGTGATTATTGATAAATTGATGATTTTACTGAAATATGTCTTTTTAATTTCAATTATTTTCACTATAAATTTTTATCTTGAATTTTTTTTTTAAATTTATTTAATTTTTTTTTGTAAATAATCCATTTAATGTAATTGGAATCAATATTATTCCTTATTTTTGTTTAAAACATTTTAATAGATTAAAATTACTTTTTCTAGAAATATGTTGTTATTTTATTATATGAGTTTATTTGAAAATAATTTTTATAAAATTAATGAGATTGAATTGGATAAAATGAATACTATATTTTTCATATGAATAAAAAATATTTTATAATATGGTTTACTAATTATTTTCATTATGAATATTAATCAATGTAAAAAAACTATTTCAATGGTAAACGAAAAAATGGGATAGTTTGCCGTTAAATTAAATAGATAATTGGTAAAATGATTTAAAGATATATTTAATTCATATTATATATACATAATTTTTTTATATTTATAAATATTATATATTGTTCCATCTTTTTTGATTTTTTATTTAGCATTCCATTAATATATTTTAATTTTTTTTGAAAATTCCACCTATGTCCTCTATCGTCGTTATATAAGTACACCACCTTCCCTCTATCCTCCCACATAATAATCCTCTAATATTGTAAAATATCTAACCATATCCTTTATTAATAACTCTCCCCAAATCCAATATTTTATTTTTTATTAGAATACCACCATTTTATGTCTAAAGGTGTAATCCAAATGAGTCCTCACAATGAAACGGTAAAACTGTTAACTGAGTACATTTAATTTCATTTATTATTTAACAATATTTTAACCTATTGTTTCCATTATAACATATCTAATAATGTATTACCAATTTCATTATAATTTATTATGTCAATGGATGAAATATTATTCTTCACATTCTCTATCAAATGAGGAAAATCATCATTCACGCATATAGACAAACTACCGCCCCATAAAACAAGGTATTTAGTTTTTCATCAACATCACTAATGTGTGGTTACTATAATGGATTTAATGATTATATAAATTATATAAGAAATAATTAATCTTAATCAATTATTATATATAATATACATTCCTACCACCCCAACCATGGTGAATTGATAATTCCACTCTTACATACATGTAGACTAGTGCCTCCACAAAGCTATATGATACCTTTATTCTATTTATTTTTTACATGGTTAGTGATAATGATATATTTAAAAATTATAAAATTTATTAAATATATAATTATTATTATGGAATGGTTAACTAATATTAATTTATCATTCATTGAATCCTTCAAAAAGTGGAAACATCACTCATGGCTTTGTAAAGATTACCATCTTAATAGAGTGGTGTAGTAAATGTTTTTCTCTAATTTTTATAAATAGTTATAGAAGTGTAAATAATGATTAAATATGATACTCATAAATTTTTTTACATTCTATATATTATAGATCCATGTTAAAATTTCATGTATTTCAATTGTCAAATCAAATTATGATTTTAGAACGAAATATAAATAACTCAAAACAAATATTTCAATAATGAATATATAAAATTGTGTGATAAATGTTATAAAAATATATATATGGTTTTATAAATAATAAAATTTATTATCAATTGATGTATTTTAAATTGATATTTTATATTCACGAAATATTAATGAATATAATGTTGGAAAATACTTCAGTTAGAGGGTTTATGGTACAATATTATTTCCTTTCCGGATTTTCTCTATAAATTGTTTTATAGAAATTATACAGATATTTTATTTTTAACCCTATCTGTTTTACCATATTATTTTTATTTCTATAATGTTTATGTATCTGTACCATTTTCCTCAATATGGTATATATAGTGATCAAGAAAATGTTTTCATAGAATTTTTGACCATATTTTCTTTTCTTCTCATGGAACTTTTTATTCCATATCAGTTCTTTTCAAAAAAAAATATGAATTGTTATATCTATAATTTAATGTTCAAATTTTTATAAAATGATTTTATTAGGATAAATATTTTTCAATCATATTGTTTTTAAATTTTACAATCATGTGAAGGGAATGTTTTCTTTCAAAAAATATAATATGAAAATATTTTTTCACTATAACTATCAATAATTTTATTTAAGATTACATGTCAATTTTCATTGGTTATTTTAAAATACAATAATTATCTTAATTATATAGTAATTTTTCATAAAATTATTATCAACATTAATGGTAATTTCTCTTAGGATTTCAATGAAATGTTAAAATTATCTTTTAAAGTTATTTTTCATCTTGTTCAAAATTCATTATGGACTGTTAGGATTTACTAGGGATATGATCTTATTGTAACATCCAACATATTTATTAGGATGGATTTGGTTATTGATGAATCAATGATGATTATATAAAGCCCATTTTATTTTAATGTGATAATTTTATTATGAAACAAATAATGGTCCAACCCATTTCCTTTCCATGGGATATTATAAGATGAAATATTTGAATGAGATCCATTTATTTTCTATGGGTTTTTATATTATGAATTTATTATTATCATTATGATCTTATGTTACATTTTTTTTAATTTTATGTGATGCAAGGGTCCTTCATAGCCCCTTAATTCACCAGGTTTTGGTGGATAAATCATGACATAAATATATAATACATAAATCTTATTTCTTATTGATAACTTATTGAGGTACTTGGTTTCTAATCTCTTTATTAATGTATGAAACCAGTTTCATGTTCATATGAATAACTATGGACATGGATAATTGTCAAATAATTTATGTGAGGACATGATTTCATATCATTGAATAATGATTTAACATTTTACATTATATAAATGTTCACAGTGTTATAGAATTATGTTTTTTCCACATTCTTATGTTGATGATATTATCTCATACATCGCAGTTGATTTTTTATGATTCCACACTTTTATATATTTTTTCCTAAGAAAAATCATTATTCTATGAATCATGATTAATTAAATTTAACTAGTTTGGAATGTTTTAATATTTAATATTACCTAATTCCATATAGTTATACATATCATATAAATACAAATTATTTTTAATAGATTTATATATTGTTTAATTGTACAAGAAAATTGATCTCGCCCTTTTTTTATATTTCATCCCTAGGTTTGATGAAGGGTTCAATGTGTGATATTTGTAGAAGTGTAATAATAATAAAATCATTTGGGGATTTATTAGATATTCATTATGAAGATATATATATATTTTTTATTTGACAAACACACTAAACCAATATAGTTCTATGGAATATATAATTGGGGTTTTTTATTGAATATTAATAAAAAATGATGTAATACTTATTTATTTTATTCTTGGGTTTCCACAATTGGTATTAGAGTAGGTATTCAATATTTTAGTAAATTATTATTATACAACTTTATTGAAAACCGTATCTAAAATTTTATATATTTGATTTCATCCAGATGTTTTGGTATAGTAAATATTATATGTTTTTATAGAAAAAACATATTTTTCAAGACTAATGAATCCGGATGTGGGTATGGAAAGTTTCACTTATGAAAATAACTTGGAAAGTGGTTTATTAGGTATTTACATAACCAAAAACTATTCACAATGAGTGGTCTAATACTACACACCTGGATAGACACTCATAGGGGATATAAATTGGTAATTCAAAATTATCTTTATAAACCTTTTTTCCATAATTCTACATATATCGGTTGTTATTTCCATTATTACATTATTTTTCACTCTAATTATTATATACTAATTCATAATATATATATATATATATATATATTTAATTTATATAGGGTACCACATGGAATTGTGTGAACAATAAATGTGATGGAAAATGCAATAACCAGACTCATCAGTAAACAATGTATTGGTACTGGGGATATAATATTAACATAATTATTCCCACTTAATATTATGAATATATAGGAGGTAAAATTGTTCAATTATATATCTCATATAAACTAAGAGGGGAGAAAATTCCATTGAATCATTTATGGAACAATTTCCACCATATTTCCATGTGCCATATGATCCATGAGTTTATAAAAAATGGATCAATGAGATAGAAAACATATTTTCTTCTAAATAATAATAAAACTAGAAGAACATTTTATTATTAGTATATCTCTTTTATGGTAATGTGGATCTATATTGAATTATTATAAATAATATATTGATTTTGGATGTAGTCAACTCCATGGAATGAGAAAATTTTAAGAGGGTGTCCATTAATAAATAATTTCCTTGAAATTGTTATACCAAAATTGATAGGGGAAGTCTAGAGTTGAAGAATAAGGTTTATAAATACATATAAAAGTATAAATTAAAAATTAAAATAATTTTGTGGCACACATAAAATTTAATCATTATAATATAATTAAATATTGATTAATTATTTATTTGTTTAAAACCATTTCGTGAATGACATTATCCATATAGGGATTTAAAGGATATCAATAAATCATTTAATGTTCATATAAAGTTGAAATAGAGGATAGAACCCCTTATGGTTATGGTGATAAAAAAATTACCGTTGATATTATTGTATGTTCTATTAGTATTTGAATTAGAGGGAAAAAGAATTTTAAATAATTGATATTCCAAAAATGATTGAAAGAGAACATAAGAAATTTATTGAATGTAATGAGAAGATATCATGAGTATATAAGGACATACCATAAACTAATATAATATACCTGTGATATGAAAATGTTGATTAATATATAAATAGTGATAATTAGAAAATAAATACAACAAAAACACTATGGTAGTTTATATTCATGATGTTTAAGAATAAAGGGAATCATTTCCCTAATATATGGGGTAATGATGATAATAATCCTCAATAACATCTAATGTACAAGTAAAAAAAGTGAAATCTCAAATGATCATGACAGGTGAAGTATATTATGATATTAATGTGGTTAAAGGTAAAAATATCTTCATATCTAGAATAACATTTTTTGATTTAATTATGTTTTTAACTTCCCTATAATTTAAAAATAATATGATAAGGGTATCAATTACCACCATAATGAATATTATTTTCATTACATGTGAACAATCATAAATTAATAATGATTTATCTAAAGTTTGTAGTTCCTATATAGTTTATGTGTGTCGAAATGTGTTTTCTAAATAAAAATTTATTCTCCATCTCATAATTTTTTATGTGGATGTTGTCATGAATTTACCCTATATATAAAAATTCTTTATGAATTACAGAGTATGAGATGTCAGGGTTAATATTCTGAATCAACCTATTATTGTCTTTTTGTCTGATGATGAATTTTGATACACGATTTAAGTTATTAACAATATATAGTCCATAGTTATTATTCTTAAGGAATATTTATCTTATACTATTGGGGATAAAATTAATATCAAAGATATGCCTATTTTTTGGAATGTAATTCTTTTTTAAATAATCTATTTTCTCACATTTCAATGATTTTTGATGTAGTGTTTTCTATATAACTCATACTTTGCGATGAACCAATTTTAAGGAATTCATATTGAATATCCTCAATTTTGTTATGGTAGTCGAAGAAGATACACTATGAGAATCTATATATGGGATTCAATTTGACTAATATTTAAAATGATTTCTAGAAAAATTTTTAAGAATAAAAATAGATCAATTCATCATTTATTGATTATCATGAAATTAACAAATTCAATATTTTGAGAAACAATCCATTCCCTAGAATTAATCATGTTTTTGATAAATTATGATGAGTTTAATATTTTTATAATTTTTTGTAGAATATCATTCAGTAAGATTCATGAAATAAGAAATACCCATGAAAAGCTTCAATATGGGGTTTTTTCATTATTAATTTATAGTAATTTTATTAGTAATTTATAATGTTCTTATTATCATTATGGATTTAATAAATTATGTATCTATATATTACCATAACTTGTTTATAGTACAAATTATTAATGAGATTATTATATATTAAACCATACTATAATATTATGAATTACATTACATAATTGTGTTGAAGTCCTTGATGTAAGAGAAGCTGTATTCCAAATTTTACCAGAGTATATTTTCTTTATTTAATGTCTATTTTTGGTACCAAATTATTTCATGTAAGGTTATATCAGTGGGTCCTTCAATGATAGAGTGTATTAGAAAAATTACTATACCAACCATGATGACCAAAACCCAAAATTTTCCTTAGTTTTAAGGATACTATATATGAAATTTTGGGATATTTTAGGCAGATATCAAATCCACTAAGCATGTTTATGTGGAAGGGATTCAAGTTATTATGAATATATTAATGTGGAGACAATTTCATGTATCTGAAGGAATGGTTGGTTATAAAAACTCTACTCACACTACCTTGTATTAAATAAGGGGTTCTGGTCTATAGTGATACATTAAATTAGTGACCGGTATGTATCTTTATGGGGAATTATATATTGATAGCATATGCAACACACCAATATAATATTCATGAGAAAAATTGACCAACTCCTGATTTGGAATTACAGGAGATAATTTTTTTCATTAAAAATATTTAGGTATTTTATATATGGTTAATGGTTTGATATATATAGTGATAAAAATGGAGGAGTAATATATTAACATATAAATAGTTGAATAATCACTATATATAGTGATTGGAATTGATTTTTTAAACAAAAGTGATATGCACCGCAAACATAATAAGGGGAATAAAGTGGCTAATGCTTTTATTCTGAAAGATCATGATAATATCTATGTGATGAGGATTGAATGGAATCTAGTATTTATGGATTTACAGAATATGGAGCTCGAAAATATGATGAAATTGGATAAATAAAGTCCTTTTAAAATGCATTTTCCACCATCTATCCAATTATGGATTAGAGAGGCATATAAGGATGACATGTGGCTATATAAGAATGTGATAAAATTTCATAAACATTTATTATGATGGAATTATCTGGTTTAAAGTGAATTATTTTAACTATAAATTCCATACATATAGAATAATTTCATGGATTAATATCATATTTATTTTTTCTCAATCTACGATAGAAGTAAGAATATGTATCAAGTTATGAAAGAGTATTTTTGTGGCATAACATTTAAATAGATATCGTAGAGTATGAATATCAATTCCACATACATTATAAAGTTATGGATTATATATATAAGTCTCATTTGATGTTTGAACCATTACCCATACCTGAATGGACATGATAAAAATCAATATAGAATTTTCTATAGGATTCCTAATGAAATTTAAAGGGTATAATCCTATTTGGATTGTAGTTTATTTCCATTAAAATCTATAACATTTCACTTATTTGAGATAATATATCTCAATCCATCAACTTAATTTTATAAAAACATTGAGGTATTAAAATATAATAGAGTACCACTATCAATTGTTTCTGATCAGGGACTATGGATTACCTCTATGTTCTAGAGAAGTACTTAGTAGGATTTAGATACATTGATGAGTTTCTGTATTATATATCATAGATTGAAACATGGTTAGCCTATATGGACTATACAACCTCTATAATAAATGTTGAGATATTTTTTGATGGATTTTGAAAGGTGTTTGGGATCAAGACATTCCATTAGTGTATGTTTTATATGACAACTTTAACATAACAATTCAGTGGCATCCATATGATACACTCTATGTAAAAATGAGAAGGAATGCCAAATTCTTCGATGAATTTGGATGAATAATTTTATTATGACCTATGATATATAAGGAAATAGTAGTGAAGGTTATATATATTCAGGAGTCCATCAAAGCATATTATACTAGATAAAAGAGTTGTGTTTCTAATTATTTACATGATTCTGAACTCTTCATTAGTGAAATGGTATTCCTATGAATTAATTAATGAATTTTTTTATGATATTATGTAATAATGGAAATATAATACCTTGATATTTCATCCCCCACAATATTCCATATTGGGTTTTGGATGGGTTCTTATCCTTTATCACTTCATCCAAACCGCTCCCTACTTAACGATGTGTTACACATATTAATCATAGGTAACTACATAACAATTACTTCTCATGTAATAAAATAAGAGGTTTTAATTCTAGTGAAAGATATTTACTTTGAATACAAAACTATATAAATCATTGATCCTAGAGAGAAAGTGATATGAAACAATAATACAATCCTATTTAATTTTAGCCATAGGGATTAGAATTTCGAGGAAGCAATATGGGAATATAACGATATGCTGAAGGAATACATATTTCCATTTTATTATATAAATGATATGTAACTTCAAGATATAACTTGATTTTTTGGAGGTAATATTGTAATATATTCGCATTAAATTTTTTTCCCTTTGAAATATACTTTAAGTATTCGATAATGTTCATTAAACTCAACTGTGAGTTAAAAGGAATCATGATATAGAATATCATTTTAAACTAGACCTTAGATATATGTGTATTAATATGATTAAACAAATTATGTATTATATTTATAATGTTCTTTCCCAATATAGATTTACTGAATAATTATATGGAATTATGAACTCAATTTTTAGTGAAGTCGTATTACACTTCAAAAATACTTGGCCTTCATAAATTGTATTTATTGCATTATATATGAACATATTATAACGAATTTATTTTTGTTTTAGTAAAATTATTTTATTAAAATGATAAAAATTTGAAATCAAGATATCAAAAATATCGGAAGGTCGATTCTTTTTATTTTTCTGAAATGTTTTAATTTTTTGAGTAATGAAAAAATGCCAATATGATTAACAACTATCATTTAAAATTAATTATTTAAAAATATCCATTTATTTTGAATTCATCTTAAAAGTTCATTATATATATATTTATTATTTTCAAATTTAATATTAATATTATTTTATTTGATATTATTATTAATTTTGGTATAGAATCATTTTTAATCTCAAAAATGAATTTTTATAGAAAGCTATTATTTGTCTGTACTTACGGATTTATTTTAAATTTATATTTTAAAAAATGAATATATTTAATTAGAAAATAATGATTACATATATAAAATTTTAAGAGTTATAATTTTATAAAAATTAAAATTAAAATTTTATAAATTATGAATATTTACGGAGGTAAAAACTCATTAGTATAGTAAATGTTAAATAGGGTTTACAAGGGGATAAAATAAATAAATAATTGTGAAAATAATTTATGAACATCTTTAAATACAATTTTATGAATATATTTATATTATATATAATCCTATAATCTGAATTGATCTAATGATGTTCTATTTTTCTTGATTAAGACATCGCAATATTTTAATCTCTTGAAATATTAATGGGGTGTCCTCTCCGTCTGTTATAAAAGGACACCACCAACCCTATCTTCATTGCACTTCATTTGACTCTTATCTTAGATAATACCATGCCAAACAATTTCCATAAATCCATAACAATTTTATAGTTCTCCTTTATTAAAATAATATGATCCTCTCTAGGTGTATTCTTTAATGAAAAATAAGTGCCTCCCCAGAGAGTTATAACAAATAACCATATAATTACAAATTTATTTATTATCCCACATTATATATACATAATTTACCCATAATGAAATAAATAATTACGTTTCACGATTATAAATAAGTGTTATTATTTGAATATAACAACCATTATTTCCCTCTTTCTCAATCAAAATGTAAATGAATGCACCATTCGTGTCTACAAGTGTACTACACCCACACAAAGGGATGTATTTAATTTTCCACCACAATCATTATTGGTTGTTTATTATTATTAATTTAATATTTATATATTATATTCATGGAAAAAATATTTCTCATGAACCATGTGATAATATATACCCTCTTAAAGTCCCATCCGTTGTGAAATAATAATTTTTCTCAAGTATGCATCTGAACTACCACATCCATGACATGATATGACTCATTTTTCATTTCATTTTTTATTAATGGAAATAAAGAAATATTTAATAAACATATATTACATTTATGATATTAAAATAATTTAACAAAGATTTATTATTATTTAACTATATTTTATTTTATCGATAAAAAAGTGGAAACATCACTCATGTGTACGTACAGATTATTATCTCCATGAAGTGATGTAAATCATATTTTATCACTAGTTTATTTAGAAAGTTATAAAAGTGTATAAAAAGAAGAAAAATATTATAATTATTAAAAGTTAGAAATTATATATTTTATATAACCATTAATAAAATATTGAGGAAATGAACATATAAATCAAAACATTCATGAAAACTTCAATGATATCAAATTAAACAGAGATGTTAATAATGCTTTTTTTATAAAAATTAGAAACAATATCACAAATAATTCATATATTCTATTATCTATAAATTAATTTTGATCTATAGTATATGTATAAAAGAAATATTCATTATATATGTGGGTTTCATTTATACGATATAGGATGAGATTTGAGGTAAGGGGATTATGTTAAAATCACATTTCTTTTATTTATAGTATATGATAAATTTACATTGAGATAAATTTTATGGATATTAACGTTTAAAATATATATATTTTCATATCCTCTTGTATTTTGAGAAAATTTATATCATAGTAATATTTTCCACCCATTGATACTTAAAATAGCTGAAAAAATGTTTTTCAGGAGTACTAGTACTTATTTAACTTGTCATTAATGAACTTTTTTTTCTTGTAAATGATGTTAAAATAATTTTATATAAGTTCATAAAAATATATTATATGTTTTAAAAACACTATCATCACTACCCATTACTATATTTATAATGTTTCTAAAAGGAATCCTTTTGAATAAATATTTTTTAAACAATTCATTTTTTAATTCTTACAAACAATTGAATAGTATATTCTCTTTTAAGATATAAAACAAGAATTAATTTTCTCCATATTTATAATAAATCCTTTATTTTAAGATTATTTTACATATTTCCTTGATTATTTTCAAATCAATTTATTTTATAAATAGTTTTGGAATTTTTAGTTTAAATTTTTTTTTGATGGAAATGAAATTTTTCTCTTGTCTGAAATGAAGTTTTGAATGTTATTTTAGATGTACTTTTTATCTATATAAAAATACATTATGTATTTTTATGATTTACTAGTGATATGATCTCATGAAACCAAAAACATTAATTTTCAATATGTATTATGATATAGATGATTCATGGAAGATTATATAAAACCCATTTCTATATAGTGGGTTAACTATGAAATGTAAAAAGATGAATGAAATATATTTCTTTTAAACAGGTTATTCTATGATGGAATCATATAATGAGTCCAATTTCTTTTCCATTGGTAATTATTTGATTAATTGGTTAACATTTTTAGGATCTTCGGTTACATTTATTTTTTAATCTTATGTGATTGGTGTTTCCAATATATCCACCTAATGAAATGGGTAAATATGGATAACTGATATGATAACTATGTTATTTATGAATATAATTTCAGGTTTAATACATTATTTGTATACCTTGGTTCATGTTAATTAATTAATGTGTAGATGTTTTTGTCTGTATGTTTATTCATGGACCTGGTTTCATGCCTATTCATTTATGATAGGACATAATTTTATGTCCTTAGCATAACCAGTGAACACTTAACATTTTATATGTGTTAAAAATGATATAAGATTCTGTTTCTAAACACATTACAATGTTTTTGATATGTTATCATAGATCAAGATTGATTATTTAAAATTCAACATTGTTTTTTTACTTTAATAATTATTTATAAAAAAACCTTCAAAAGTGACTCATTATTTATGATATGTAATTAGTGGTTATGATTTTATATAGATAATTACATGTTATAATACCCTTAATCTTCTAATATGATTACATATTATGGCTAATTGACATCTTCTTATTTCCCCTAATTAAGAATTTGAGATCCCCCTCATGTTTCCTTCCCTTATTTTTAAGGAATTTTCTATGTATGATTTCATTAGAAGGGTAACAATATGAAGAACTTTATAAGTTATATTTTATATACATGATGAAATAATATGGTTTTGGGTTTAGTATCCAAATACACTAAACCTGAATAGTTTTAGGTTTTCTATAAGTGTGTTATGTGTTAAATATTCATCTTAAGTGCTGAAATGTTTTTCTCTATTATGGTTGGCCCACCTTGGTTAAATCTAGTTTCATTGAATTCTTTATATATATTTACTTTTCTGATGAGTTCATGTGCTAGTATATTAAGAGTTAGGAATACCATCATGATATTTTATGATTAAGTTAAATGATAAGTAAAAGGTATAGAAATAACTTTTAGGTTTTAATTAATGGGATTTGGTGATTATCAAGAATTTTTTGCGAGATATTTATGGTTATAATACCCCTGGGTTTTGTACTTTTTAGTGAAAATATTATTTGTGGAGGAATTAATTTATATACTGCCAGCATAATTTGAATGTCAATGGTAAATATAATGAATAAGATAATATTTATATTTAATTAATTTAGGTTAATTCTGATAAAAGAGTTATTAAATTTTAGTAACATATTATATTTCAATATAGATAATCGTTGGATTAAAAATTTATTTTTGGTCTAGTTGAGTAATGTTAATTTTTGGGGATGATCATTATTTTTGGAATACTATATATTTATGGTAAATAGAAATATTTATTGGTTATTATATGAGTTTATTTTAGAAATAATGGGTGAATTATATTTGATTTTATGGTGTATTGATGTTTATTTATAATATTCATATAACTCATTTCCAAAATTTATAGATTTTATGATTATAGAATATAATCGTTTTTGTATTTTAGAAGTGATTTATGTTATTAGGATATAAGTGATAAATTTATATAAAAATAATATATGAATAAATATATATGATTTTTTTGGTTTTCAACTTGGTCAAGAATATATTATAGATTTTAAGGTTAATTTTCTATTGAATGTTCTATTTACAACTAAGACTATTGTAATTGAAGAGTTGGATATTAATGTTGAATTTATATATCATAAAGTTCATTCATATTGGATATTATCTTATCTTTAGGTATATGTTATCAGTTTTGGTTAAATGAAAAGATATATGGGAAATAAATTTCTTCATTTATTGATATTTTAATCCCATAAAATTATATTTATTACTTTATAAATGAAAAATTCATCATTATTATTCATTTCATGGAGTAAGAAATGTGGAAAAAATGTAAAATTATTTTTTCACAACCAAATAATGAAATTGGTACAATTAAATAAAATCAAATAATGTAATTATATTTTCCCAAGTTCACTATATTGATTGTATAATAATAACTCAACTTTATTAAAAGTATCCTTTAACCTTTATTTCTGAGTAAATGATGGTCTCCTTTATGCCAGACTGATAATAGATTTTTTGGTCAACAAAATTCTCATGGAAATGTTCTATATTAATCAATGTGGTTCATTATAAATTATTTTTCTATGTCATGTCTATATTTGTTAATTTATACTAATTAAATATATTTTGGAACCTAATTATGTGTTATTATAGGTGACAATCATATTTCCTATCTCTACCTATTAGAATGACATTTTATTATCACTTTTAATGATGGCAGTTTTCAAAAAAAGTCATTTTAAATATTTTTACAATTTATTAACAAGATAAATAAAAATTTATGAGGTTGATATTTATTAAATGGGGAGAGTGTAATTCATGATTTTTTGTAAAAAGAACAATATCTATGAGATTGTATAAGAAATTAATCACTGAATATAAATAGACCACAAAATATTATAATTTAAATAAGTCCGATATAACCATAACATTGTGTCATCATATAATAATATGAGCAATATAATTATGAAATACATATACAACATACCTGCATAATGAAAATCTGTAGATTAATAATTCGCAAATAAGCCTTTAATTTTCAGTAAAGTCTTTTATGTTTAAAAAATACATTTTCCTCAAAAATGATATTTATTTACTTTTTGTGAGTTAATATTATAATTTATTTCTTAATCATATATAAAATCTATTTGATAAAAAATATATCATATTTGAAATTGGTTTTTGAAATGTAGATTATTGTGAAATTTTGATATTTTTAGAGAAGATTTTTTTCGATAGTGGAAAGTGTGGATACTTATAAAATGATAATTTCATTGAAATAAAATGAACCATTATTAATTTAATTAAAGTAAATTTAATTTGGTTATAAATAGAATAATTAATTACATGTAAATAATCTTTATAAAGAATTTTGTTATAAATTAATTTTCGGAATAAAATACAAATTCTTCTTAAAAATGTATTCTATTGTGTTTTACACGTAAAAAGTAAAATTGATTTCAACCAAATATATAAATTGAATAAATAAATATAGACTAATATTCTGGAATTATGAGGTTATAAATTTCTAAAATTATTCACATTATTTTTTTCATAATGATTATTAATTGAGGTAAATATCTAACACATTGCTAAAGGTAAATTAGGTATTTGAGGTTAAAAAATAATTTTATATATATTTCAAAATAATTATAGAAACTAAATTTTTTGTAATGGGTGATGTAAGTTCAATAAAACCATTCCTATAATTGAAAATATTTAATTTTGGTGACATTTTTATTTGATAAAACCATTATATTGTTTTAATAAAATATATTCTAAAATGTCACTCCCTTTCATTATTTTATATTTTATGTCAACATAATGAAAAAACGATGTAATGAAAGAATGTAAAATTTCGTTTTATTAGATAAATAATTTATTTTTATAAATCATTTTTTTCTTTAGTGATTGAAAAATTACCCAAATAGTTTTTACAAAATTAATGTAAGGATTTTGAAAGTAGTAGGGAAATAATATAAAATCAATTTAAAAATATCAATGTAAATTTATAACTATTTACTATTGAAAATATTATCACCAAAGTTAAAGTTATAATTTGTCAATGAAGTGT
Source organism: Viscum album (assembly GCA_963277665.1). Classification (NCBI taxonomy): domain Eukaryota; kingdom Viridiplantae; phylum Streptophyta; class Magnoliopsida; order Santalales; family Viscaceae; genus Viscum; species Viscum album. The sequence continues at coordinate 633,511,183 of OY728155.1, read as the reverse complement.
ATAAACCTATTGATAATGTTTAAAATTAATGATAAAAAACAAAATTTTATTAATAGAAAATATTTCATCCTTACCCAATATAGTTGTATTTCATTAAGAAAAATTGTTCCAATTTGCCATGAAAATGAATTTATTATTTTTAACTCATTCTTGTATTTCCTATTGTGTTTATTTATGAACTATAAAATGAAATCACATCTGAACTATAATTCACACCATATTGTGCCACCTATTCTAGATAAAACCCTACAAAAACCTCATCTATACATCATTTTATATTTTTTAGAGGTTCTGGTCTCTTTGATGAAATATACATATGGTTCTTAAAATAAATCCAATGGTGGTATCTCCATGAGTAAGTACTAATTTCAACTGATATATTTCATTTAATTTATTCATTTTCCTCAATTAATTATTTCTTAAGAATTCCAATATTATTGAATTATTATCTTTCATAAATATATAAGTCATTATATTAATAAAACATAATTATTTTTCTACTTTTACATCATATGGGGAAATAAATAATTTTTTGGTTGTATGTGTGGACTACCACATCAATGAAAAGTTTTGAACTATTTTTCATCACCACCTTAGTAGCATAGTTATTATTATGGATTATATATATATATTCATGAACTAATTATTATTTCTTGTTTATAAACTATAATCACATTATTTACCTTCCACTATTAAATAAATCATAACATCTATCAGGCATAAGTGTGGAATAACACCTACAAGATGAAATGTAATTCATTATCAACATATGCATTTTTGGGACATTAAAAAGTTGATTTCTATTTGTAAAAATTATAATTAATTCAATATTTTATTACAAATAGTATAGAACAATTACCACTTTCACTATGTTCAAACTATTAAATTCATTTCACACTTATGAACTGAAATACTAATAAACATACAAGATGAACCTTTTCGATTATATAACAATATATGACATGGAAATGAATGAAAAAAATAAATTTTTACAATGTAATAAAATTGAGAAATGTTGTTACGAAATTTTACATTTAATATATTTTTAATACATGTGTTAATGAATGCATGTGTCATTTCAACAAATGTGGTATGGGATTTATAATGTAAATTCCCATTCTATGAGACTTAATATACACTCAACACATATTTTTTGAGTTAAATATAAAATACCTTAGGGATATATTTTATCATTACTCTCTAAATATTATAGTGTTTAGAATTTTTAATGTGGCTTTATAGTAATATTTTTTTTTCAATTTTTAAGGAAATATTGTTCAAATAGTATTCAATGAAAATTGATTTTTGACATTATTTTCATCAATATCTTGAAATTGCATACTTATAAGTGTTAGATTATTTGATGTCATTTTATTATTTAAATTAAAGGTAATATGTATTTATGTATGTTATGGTAACTTTACATTGATTATTAATACTGGTGATTTTGATATATCTCTCAAATTCATTGTGTAATTATTATGTGCAATGAAGAATTGTGTTGGAATTAATTTAGATTGTTATAAATATTTTTCTTTTATAGATAACGTTTCATGTGAGGGTTTTATGATCTTGTTTTCCCAAGACACCTAAATGAATTTTTTTTATTATAGATGATATTTTTGGTAAATCATTTGATATTAAAAGGGTTTCCCAAAAAATAGATATTTTTGTATTTTCTAAAATCAATTTTAATGTTTAAGGGAGAACGTTATAAAAATTAGATCCATTTAGAAAATTTTATGAAAACCCACCAAAAAAAGAATCCATCACATCCCATCAACCAAAATAAATTTTTAATATTAAATTACTGAGCACATCTCTTGAACCACCATATTGTAATCATCTAAATCCATCAACATGTCAAAAATTCAAAATTCAAACCAATATGTGCCTCGAACAACACACTATGAGATACTCGAGTCACGAACACCTGGACATACATCAACCTCATTCCACACCCCACAACACACGATCCATCACCATGAATCAAAACACTACACCCCAGACACACAAAAACATGAACATTGAACAAGTACTACCTTTAACATACCTACTCACCGATGACCAGAAACAGAATCCACCATCATTGACAAAACCCAAAAAAATGGAACCATCACCTCCTAAAATTAAAAAAATCTAAGATTATATGACACACTGAATAAAAAACTCAAGAAAACTGCACCTAGAAACTGTAACATGTATCATCGTTGATGTAGAAACACCTTACAGAAATATAAAACAAACCAATTTTTCTTCCATGGATTGTACAACCATCATAGGAACTCACATAAAAATAATTTTTTCCAGCATGAATGATGTGACATTGTTTATTCCATCCAAAACCATACATGAACAACATACAACATTAAAAATGAACTATTAAACACAATAATAACCATCCGAATAACCAAAAAATAGAAAATAATCCAAATGTAAATCGGAAGACATTGACAGAAGAATAACCAAAGTGATTGAAGAAAAAAGAAACCAAAGAGATGTTAAGGAAGAAAACTATGATGTAGAAAAAAAACAATGAGATCCACTATCCCCCCTCTGACACCATCCTAAGATTTTTGAAACCTTTAGCGAGCCCATCTAAGATAGGGTTGATCATGATGGGTTGGAAAATAATGAAATTAGAGAATAAGAACAATGAATGCCACCGCAATTGCCAACCCAAACCATTTGAAGCTCAAGAACATAGACCCAAAATAGATGTATAATTCTTAAGGTAAGGTAGAATGGTGGGAGGTCAATATAAAATAATATCCCTTAGTGAACAATATCAGAAAACTAATGAAGGGGGATATGGGAAAGGAAATAAAAAATAAGGAAAATTGATGTGGGGAGTGCCTTTGCTGCTAAAATGAACCACAAAAACCAAAGGATGATGGGGAAGAAGATGGGGAGTCATACAGAAAGAAATTATAGGAGAAATTAGATACTATGGGGAATAAAGGAGTATAAAGAGGAGTTAAGAGTGGATGGGGAAGTGGGAGATGCATTTGGATGTGAAATAAAGGCCACCCCCTCTGAATCTCTACTCAAGGAAGCCCGATCTCAAGGAGACGTGAGAGTTAATCCTCTCATAGGATATTAATTCCTCCCAAGGTTTATTATTGATATTTTTAATGGAACTATTAATCCATTTATGGGTAATAGTCATGATTTTAAGAAAATAATATCCATGGGATCTAATTTTTTATACAAAAACATCACAACTATGATTTTTCTGTTTTGTTTTTATATAAAGTGTTTTATGAAAATCAATATGTAGTAAAGACAACTTTATGTGAATATAAATGATTATTTGAGAAAAATATTAATATATTAAATGATAAGTATCTTATATGATCTGATTTTTTTGAAATGAACAACCATGTTTCCTTTCATTTTTTTATATGTGCATTCGTAACATTTTCTTCTCATCACATTTTAAAAAAATAAAAAATCATTAATGAATTTAGTGTTCTAGATTAGGTAATTTCCTTGAATAATGAAACTATATTTTTATAAAGATCATTTTGTATTGGATAAATATAAACTATTTTGAAATTTCTAATTTCTAATATAATATTTTTTTCAAACTTCCCTATAATATTAAACATAATTGGCCCTTGGGTATGTATGTGATCCAATATTTATATTTTATTTTTAATGTAATGGATAGATATAACTCAGTCATATTTTTCAATTTTAGATAAAAATATATAATTATTATGTTTATATCATGAAATTTTATAGTGTGTGTTTGGGTATAATGTATCATGATCAAAGGAAAATGGTTTTTTATTTTTATTCAATTTTTATCATTTTAGTAATTGTTAATGTAGGGCGGTGTTCATCTAATAAATCATTTATATCCAAAAAATTAATTTATCCTTATTTCTCATTATGAATTCTCTTATAATAGTCTTTTTTCATGTATGTTTGGATCACCTTTTGTGTATGTTCACCTCTACATTGATGGTGTGGGGGGGTATAAGAGATTAATGTTTGTTAAGTTCATTAGTGTAGTATCTTATATCCTCCCAACCATTGTTTTTTAATTAATTTTTCTCTTGACACTCCTATTGAGTTTTCCCATCCTCCAAGTATGATGTGAAGGGAGATTAATTAGTTTTCATGAATTGGATAATATTTGGTTTCATGATCTCAAAATTGATTCTTTCAATAAACATAAATAGGTGAGATGTGTATGGATTCATTAAATATTTGTCCCACTATGATACTTACGCCTATTGGAGAAAAGAGATAAATAAAAAATTAAATAAATTAAGAAAATTAAAAATGAAATCAATTAAAATAAATTGGAATATAAGACAAATTATAAATATACACAAACTAGATAATTCTCTTCCAAACTCACTTAAAATGGTTAATGGTTTTACACTATGATTGTTATGGCGGTCAATCAGTAAGTAATATTTGATTCCCTCATATAATAGATAATTTACTATATTTTTCTATAATCTGGTCATAGGCTTAGAGATTCAATATTCATGAACTTTTGTTTCCCTATTATTATTCATTATATAATATATGAATGAGAAGAAATGGGTTTTGATTTTGGTTTTATCAATATCAAAAAAAGGAAATCAAATAGATAAACACATAGTTATAAATAAATGAATGTGATCCAAATATCAATTTCATCATGTTCTATAATCATTTATAGCTTTTCCCTCAATAATCTACTTCAATGAGATGACTCAATATAAATCATCTACCAATCCATCCATCTATTTTATTTTTTTATGAAAAACCCCAAGAAATGATATTTAATTAGAATAATAAAATGGTTATTTGAAGATAAATAGTAAATTGATTCACTAGTATTGGAGGATAATGGTTTTATAATCTCCACCCCACTCTCCCCTAATTATATCATTATATAAGTATAAGAATAGATTTAGATTAAAAATATAGAAATTTTAGACATCCAACTATGAGAGAGTTTTTTTCACCCATATTAAGATAGTTCTATATAACCATTGATCCTAGAAATCATGTTTACTTTAACGTTGGTGGTAAGAAGATGAAATGAGGAGGAAGGTAAAAAACGACAATGGGAGAAAAAATAAATAAAATTAAATATATAAAATTACAATATAGCTAATAAAATTCATGGACGAAGCTATGTCTTTAAATCATTTAAAAATGGTAATTATAATGTATTTTTATGAATCATTGGTACTTCATCCTCCTTGATTTTAGTGTCACAAGTTTCAAGATAATTCTTTATCAGATCATCTCTAAGTGTATAGCGCGATTGAGTAGATGGCTTTAGGTGGCTATATTAAATCTTCTATCTTTATCAATATTCCCTCGCATGATTAATGTTTCATGATCTTCCATGAAGGGTTATGTGTGGATTTTTTGACTAATTTATTATATATTGGGATATACCCTATAAATATATTTTTATTTTAGATCAATCAATTTAATGTTTGGAAAATTAAATATTTTTTTCCACAAGAACTAACATGTTTCTAAATCAAAATCCATACACTAATGAGAAAGTATTTCATCCTGATTAAAATTCATGCATACTAGTTTTAATGATTGTTGGTATACCCTTATTATAGGATTGGTGAATTCTAATGATGTAATTGGAGAAATGTTATATACTTTGGGAATGTTTTACCGATATGAAAATATGTATATTTAGATATTATTGAGAGCTTTAAAAAGGTTATAAATGAGAGAAAAAATTCTTGACATCACTAATAAATCTTATGGATCATGACAAATTCATAGAAAAATCCATCTATTTCTTACAAAAATAGGTTTTAACTCATTAAATTTCCCTATATTTACCTTCTGAAGTCATATGTGGCCTAATTTGATGTCATTTGAGTTAGTAGAGAATGTTGTAAGGACTACACCAGTTAATAATTTACATGTGATGTTATAACGCCATATGATTTTTTCCTTCTCCAAATTTTAGACATCCCCTAGGAAAAAGGTTTACGAAATTTAGGGTTTTTTAAGGTAAAATATGAATGAATTAAATAATAAAAATTATAACTAAAAAACATTTAATAGTATATTTCCATGATCATTAATCTATTTATATCACGTAAATTTATATAATAACCTTTATAAAAAGATAAACTCAATATTTAATGTATTTGTCAATTAATTATTATATTTCTAAAAGAATCAAAAAGATATTATATTTTTATTTTAAACCATTTTCATGTTTTATTTCCACTAAAATAGGTAAAAATATTCAAATACATTCTCACATCAGTTATTATGTTTACATGAATACTAGAGAGTGAAAAATAATTCCATGATCTAGAAAATGGTGTCTATTTATAATATAATTACAATTAAATTAAAGATAAAATATTTTTAATCTATTTTGGGGATTTAAGTACATTCATTGGTATTATATTGATATATAATGATATTTTTTATATTATTTTTCTACAGCATTGATGTTTCACATACCAAATCATCATACACTATAATTTTAATTGGATACAATTGTATTATCATTGATGATTTTTACCATTTACACTATATTGTATTGTTATATATATATAGAATATAAATTTTATAAATATATATTCATGTATAATGAGTTAAACATGATATAATTAATCTACATAGAGTTTTTGAGGGTTAATTACTGTGTCCATAATTTTTATTCTAGTAGGGTAACACGATATTTAATGCCCTGAGAATCATGGATTAAAAATCTCTCTCTATACTATAGATAGATCATGATCTCTGGACTATTGATGTGGACTAGTTTCATTTACTAATTATGAATAATTAAATGATAAATTATCTTTTCTATATGTTATCTCAACTAAGAAAAGATGATAAAGTTGAAAAAAACCATAATTACATGATGTGATATAACTAAAGGAAATTTATGTTTTCCAATATGTTAAACTTTTAGAGTACAATGATGGAAAATAGGGAGTAAATTCATTATGGAAAATATTAGGTGTTCTATAAATAATTTAATTGATGTATGAATTTTAAGGTGATGTACAAAAATAAACCTTCTATATATATCCTATAAATTCCATTAAATATAAGTATATTCATATGATGTATTGGTGGGATAACATGAAGAATGAAATATATCATTATACATTATAATGACTTGTGTGTCAGAAATTCCATGTTGAGATGATGTTTTAAAAAGGGTGAGAAAACTACGTCCACAATGGGTATAAATGATAGAGTGTATCATCATGTATTTTTTTCAAGACATGGAAGAATATTACCGGGTGTAAATGTGCTTGGGTGGTTTTTGATAGATTAAGAAGCTAATTAAATATCATAGAAATAATATTTAACAAATCCCTTGAACAATATTCTATTATCCACATAAGAGAAATGGTGAATCTTTATGGTGTACATATATCTATTTAAACTTATCATGATCAAAGTTTCACCTCAAACTATTATATTTTTCTTTAATGGGTGTTTTTATAGATTTTTATCTTATAAATTCTTAACACCCACGTGGTGATGTATATTTATAAAGGTCTATCCAAATAAATATATGTTATTAAAAAACCTCTCCGACATGATTTATTTTTTAAAATAGATAAGTATATTCTATTAGTGACATTCTCTTATTATAGTATCTATCATTAAAGTAATAATTTGGAACATTATTTCTATTTCAATAAGAGTATATGTTATACTCATTCATTATTGGATAACTTTGGAAAGGAATGTAGAACGTCTAGAGTTGATTCGTGGGTACATTGAATATGTCATGATTTCCAAAAAACAAATGAAAATATCTAAATTAACACAATATATATATAACTATACATCCTATATAAATAGTTTGAGTTCCAAATCGATAACTATGTATAAATAAATATATCTCATTAAAAAGAAATCATATGGTTTTGAATAAAGGTAATTAAATTAATAAATTATAACAGTCCCTTAAAAATATTAGAGTAAATATAACTTATCAATTATCGATATTCTATTATTATAAAATCATTTATATGATCATGATTTTCTTTAGGTTTCATTACTAAGGATGTATAAATGGGATCAATCAAATAAGCTTCATATTTATGATATATCACTAGAACATGATTTATCAAAAATCAGCGGAACAAGTAATTATCTAAAAAAGGGATAATTTTCTATGAAAATATAAAACAAGATTTGTTAAAATGCTTCACAGTAGCGAAAAATTTATGGAATAAAAATTAGATCCCCAAGAAGAAACTATTCTGAGTTTCATTAATATTTCCACTCAAATAAACATGATTTGATATTTTATTAGTGAATGGTATATAAAGGCTTAGAAAGAGATACCTAAGGCACATAGTAAATAAATAAAAAGTCATTATAATATAATAAATAATAAAAAATTAAAGATATATAATTTATAAAAATATATTAGTTAACACCAACCCAATTATAAATTCTTTTATAATGAAACACCATCATATATATGATTCTACTGAATAATCATAACTATAAAAATTATAATACAACGAGATAAATTACACAACTAAAATAAACAATAAGTAAAAAGTAAAACATTTTAATCAATTTTTTTTAATAAAATGATTTCAGAGTGTGCTTTTATATGATCATTGGGCGTAATGACCAGTGGAATGATAAATATTCTAAAACCCCCAATAAATTTTTTCTATATTATATGTTTAATGAAAATTGGTTTCTTGGCTAGTAAATGATATACCATGGAATTTCTAATTATAAAAATAATATATAATGTTAATTCATTTAATCGTAGTATAAAGGAATTATCTCAAGGTACAGAACTAAGAAATTCTTTACAGAAACGTTAATATAAAATGATAGAGTATAATCATATATATGAGAAATAAATTCTATTAAAAATATCCATTGGATAATTTTTTATAAAACACACTTAGAATGCACTATTATTTGTAAACGTAGACTTAGGGAATATTGTAGTTTATTAAGGGAAATTTTAGTTAGGGGTAAACGGGTTGTGGTTGTGTAAATTAATTTATTAGTGAAATTGAATTTACCAAAAAAAAATATTTTAAATATATCATCATTATTTAAAATCTATATATTACATAATTTGAAGATGTATTTTATAATTTTGAATTTATAAATGGAAACAAAATTCCATAATTAGGTTATGAGTAAAATTTATTCATTTTTTATCTAAATTGTAAAATATATATTTTTAGTATTGAAATAAGGAAAAAGATAGATGGAATGAAATTATATATAAATATATCTAACCTTAATAAATATTCTATTGATAGGTATACTAGAGTAATTTTGGATGTAGAAATTATAGTATAATGTTGAGGGATGTAATTGGGGTTGTATAAGATGCAATGGATCACTTGATATTCTAAACCAATCGATATATTTTTTCCTGGGATTACTATAAAAAAATATTAGTAACTATCACAGATGATTTTAATTTCTTATTATTAGGGATTAAATATTATTTGGTCAGTTCTACGGTCATTATTAGATGACTAGAATTTATTGAATATCATTCACTAAAACATAGATAGTGAGAGGCTAACACATATCATGTTGGAGTTTAATGTTAAGTCTTGGAATCTATTCAAGTCCTAAGACAATGTTCAAGAAATCATTTATGAAAATATTATAATGTTACTTTATATCCATCATCACCAGTTTGGTGATGATAAATAATATAAAAATGAATAATTTATTGATACATTGAACATAAACATTAACTTATTTGAACTACACTATACTCAGGGAATGAGGAATTAACATTTGGAAATGAACCAAAATAACATTGAAGCTCACTTCTTACTATTTTTTTGTATAGTCACTCATATTCTGTAACTCAATAAATTATATAATTTAAGTATAAATAATTATATCTAATGGTTATCTCCCAAAAACATTCAAGCGATGGATCACAGCCGGTGAAAAATATCGCCTTCACATAGTCTATGTACAAGTTGTTCCCTCCTATGTAACCATTTTAATGGAATAAAATTCAGGTATTAATATATCCCCCATTTAATTTCTCACTAAGATGATCCTTCAACATGAAAACACCTCGATGTTGTACATTCTTTATTCAAGAAAACCCCATAAACATTATCCAATTTATGTAGGTACTATAAAAAATTCTTAAATCAATTTTAGAATGATCTTTAATGGTTTCCAAATATATTATATTTAATCCTCTAATATAAAAAAAATATCCTCATAAATTGAAAAATATAAATTCATCATGTTATTAATTTAGGGATTCTAACCTAGAACTACTATATATAGTTTTATAGGGATTTCTACTCATTAAATTCGGTCATACAGTTTGTATTAAAACCCTTCATGAATTGGAGCATGTTATGATTCTCATATAGTTAATAGTACCATAAAATGACTTTAAATATATGTTGGACACCCTATATTCAAATAAATAACATCCCTTCCTTATTTTTCTATTGAAACTTCAAGATAACTGAAAACTATTGGGATGTTACCAGGTCTAATGTGCTACAGAATATAAAATCCTATTTTGTAAGGTGTTGATACGAATACTACATTATATTCTTCACATCTCAATTAGTTTTTTAGTTATAAATTTTTTGGAAATCAAATATTTTTTCCTTATCTACTCTCATTTCATAGTAACTCATATATTAATCACGAATGATCTCAAAAATAATGTCCTCTAAGAACCACTCACAACAAACTCACAGGATACTGTACACATCATTGTATAATAGCCTCTTATAGGATTAAATATTTCTAAATATTATTATCTCTATAATTTATAATCTCTATCTAAGTGTGTGCATCTGTAGTGTGGAAATATTCTTCTATATGGTGATTGTGTAATAAATATCTCTATTGTGGCATGGACAGAACAAACCATACAGTAGCACCCAAACTCCTCTAAAACCCATCTTTGTCGTTGTAGACCAAAATTTTATGTAGACATATCTCATATATACCTTTATAATGGTTTCAATTTAACCTCAAATGTGATGTTATAAATATTTACTCAATATTTCAAACTCATGGGATACCCTTACATAGCCCAAATACATTTATGTAGTTTCCTCCTTGCAGTATAGCCAGAGGGACTTCAATGTGAGAAAACATTAGAGTTACCACCAAATAATTATATTATAGTATATCTATATGTGCTTTGGCATCGTACACTGTTCAGTATATACTCTATATTCGGTATTTTGAACTATGGAATAGAAGTATAATATCACTTCTCAATATACCTACCATGAGCAGAAATATGATACTGAATTTCCTATTTTTTGGTGTTTCTTTTTTTGAAATATATTCCATGAAATTACTTCTTGAATTCCACCAGAAACACACACTTATCCTATAATCTCATTTTTTTAAAATTAATATTGAAATAAATAATATACTAGGGGTATCACTTTGGGATTAATAAATAACCAAAGTAAAACATCAAATGTTCGATCATCACCAACATATATAGTCTACAATGAAGTTATCGAAATATCAAATCTTCGTCATTGTGTTTCCAGCACACATATTGTTCATTAATAGTGACTATCCTTAATATCAATGACATTGAAATTATTTTCAAGAACTATTTACATCCTTATTGTCAAAAAACACAACATCATTCCTTATGAATTTATATAAAAAAAATATTTCTTATACATGATATTCCCTTAATTCAGATGAGGAATACATATGTAGATTAAAAATTTACCCAATTCCATCATAGATAATTGACACACCCAGAGTCTTAATCATCCCCAAACCGAATGTATCATTCCAATATCAATAAAAATAATTTTCAAAATTAGTTACTAATATTTAAAAACATGTACTAGATCAATGAGATAGAGACAAGAACAAGTTAATAAAATCTATGGTGGAAGATCACATCATCTCATTTTTATTATGGATTCAACATCATCAACCATTGTGGTAGATTCCACCTTCATTTTGAATGTGGGAATATTGGGAAATAATTATGAGGTTCCATTACCAATCTAGGTGATGAACTATTCTATAAAATCCCACCTGATGTGAACCCCTATAGAAGTGTAAAAAATAATATGAAAAGCCTAACATAAATCACATATCCTATAACTATGGGGAAATGATATACAATATTCACTTCAATTTCTATGAATAATTTTAATCATTTCTCTCCAAAAAATGGTAATCTTGATGTGAAAGTATTCTCTTATGAATGGTGGAAAATTATGAGCATTGGGTCCTAAGAATTGTTGATGCAGATCCCATCTACACATTTGAGAGAATGAGAAGTGTAGGTAATGGTGGGTATAACCTTCAAGAAAAATGTACTAATAGTGTGATTCATATGTAATAAATAACATCGGTTCTTATTTATATCCAATAGCTCAACACCAAAAGGAATCAGTGTAGGAGGACTAGTGGTGGGAATATTTTTTATAACCTTTCATCAAGAACATCAAAAACCACCACTATCAATACCTTATATTTCCCTCATCCCATTTCCCCTATTATTTGTTTCTTGGAGAGTGTGATCAATAAAATTTCTCAATGAAAAAATAGGTAATATTTATACCATCCCTAGACAAGGACTACCAAGTCATTTATGTTGTGCGGCCTTTGTAAATCCATCACCCCTTGATTAAAAACATGGGAAATTTACAACCATCAGGATAGTGAATAATTTTTGGAAGATATATATATAATTTTCTGATATATCACTCCCATAATCCTAGGAGTTGGAGGAAGCGTTGGCCACCCAATCCATGAGTACTACTTAGGAGAAGAATGATCACATCTCTCATCCATTGGCCCTCATATATAATATCTAATCTCAACACCATGGAATGCTTCAAACCACGCCTATTAAGAGGGATATTTGACACCTCTATTATAACCTTACACAATCAATAAGCCATCTAATGGGCTTGATAACAATGGGTTATAACATTTTTCTAACCTAAATGGGATTAAGAATCTTGTAATCAATTAGTAAGGATATGATGACTTCCAACATAATGGGTACTAATTGAACACTTCATGGGACATCCCATGATGAAATGTTCTACTTCATTGGCCCTCCCTGTAGTCTGTTAGTCAACATGTTATTCCTCCTCAATATGAATACTTCTATTTTCATGAAGATCCATACTGTGGAAAAAGAACATACAACCATGTTGTGTCCTCTTTGTGCAACACAAATTATTTAATTTTTATACGAGATACACATGAAATTTAGAGTTTAAATATGATGTATATCCCACATCATCAATTATATAAATATGGATGGAATCACATTACCATCAACCACATTGAGTCTGAGATTAATTATGAATCAATATAGATTCTTCTGACCCCACCAATAGATATAGGGGAGGTATCCATATTATTAAGACTGAATGTCGCTAAATATGATATCCACTAAGATCCTTGATATTTCATCAAGTAAAATCATGTGCAGGATTTCATTTAACAATTTTCTGAATTTTTCATGCAACCATCCCTACCTCCAAAAGCCTCTATCCTCTTTTCCACAACCATGGATTTAAGGGAGATTACAGGGTTTGGTTTGAAACATTCAGATGAATGAGAGTGTTTAGTGGATGAGGTGTATGAAGATCTTCCCAATTAGTAAGATTTTGTGGATACCCAATACTCTATAGATATTTTTTTGAGGTTTTCCATACCATAGGAATACACTATATCATTTGTAGGATTATATTCCAATTTTATGCTTCTTCTTTCAGAAAATAAATAGCAAGGATGGTCTATGTCACTAAGACGTCTATATTTCAAAATATTGTTTATTGGGGATTAGAGTTGTCGTGAATAAGACTACTATTTTCGAAATTAACTAGTGTATAAATTATTTTTGGTAGATACTAGCTATTGACCAGCTACCAGTCATGGGTAGGCCACAATCCCCCCTAGATATCACAATCATAGAGTTCCTTGCAGAGGACTGTCTATATTAAATCAACCAAAATATTTTGTGGGAACTCAAATACCTGGATTTCAAATATCTAACCTATCCTAGAAGCCACAAACATATTAGGGATATGAATATGTATTGTCTGAAGGTTTATATTGAATTACATATGGTGGATCAATGCCCAATCTCATATGGGTATCACTAAAGATTCAAGTGGACCACTGTTGGCTTCATCACATTTAATTATTATGAAATTCAAGATGTTTCACACCATATATATATTTGGAGATGGGGTAATACCCTACTCTATATTCTAGTACCCATTTAAAGATGAAAAAATCTATGAGGATAACCCTCTCACTGATGATGAATGTTCCCCCCTAACCACCACCAGCATGAATATCATTATGTTCTGTAATACGAATGATTAATGAAATTAGAGATGGAAAATAACGTAGGGGTGAAAAATAATTTTATTACTAGCTTAAGAATTAAAGATATAATTATATAGTATCCCTACTTGTTATATGAGGCATGATTTTTACATTGGGAGTCCCATTATGTTGCAACTTATAACATCATGGAGTATATTGAAGGGAAAGTGAATATCATATGCCATTGGCCCATCATGGTTTATTCCAATAATAAATACATTTGTAATAATGGATCTTATTCCTTATGTTCTCTATGGATAAAAGAGAATCATTACAAAACTCCCCAATTAGTATCGACAAGAGTGAGATAATATTCAAAGTGTCACCATCCCTCATATGACAGAACATCTGATACTCCTTAGAAAAATGACCAGGGTCGAGGATGGAATCCCATTCACCAAATAATGGTAGAGGATATTGTATATTTAAATAGAATGATAAAAAACCCTGATACTATACCTATTTAATGTGACCTCCCACATTTGGATAGGAATCACTTCAGATCTCGAGATAACTGGTTATTCAAAGCTTTGGTCTCTACAAACCCTCACAATAATGTTTTAATAGGTAATCTCACTTCCCATATTGAGGTATTAGATATGAAACAATGTTAAATACCAACCATAGTGTTCTTGTATCTTCCATGGGTGGATCCTATTCAAACACCCCATGAATTTTGTAATCTAAGGTTCGCACCATTCCACAAGATAAACAATTCACAGAAATATCTACCCCCACCTCATGATAGGACTTGATGATGGTTACTCTCGAGAAGTAAGAATTATCAAAAAATATATATATTTCCTTGAAAGTGAAGGTACCATATTTTTTGGTATAGTCATCTAGCACCATGATCTGTTACAAATTGGGAAGATATTTAAAGTCTGTTTATCTACAACTATAGAACAACAATTAGAAAAACCAGTATCATTGAAATATTGAAACAAAATTACAGGGCCCATTAGTGAGATTTTGATATCATTCCCTGATATAAGGGTCACACATAATTCTTTAATATACATCATTCTCATTAGTGTCTATTGGGGGTTCTCACTGAGAATTATTAAGAATAGTTGGTCTCTACCCTCATCTTCCAAAAATATATGGTCATATTTTTTGAATTCACTGAAGGAACTTAGTTTTTTGAAGAACCATTGTAGTGGACCATGCAATGGTCATTTAGATAAAATATTATATATGTAATTTGAAATAGTATAATTGTTGAAATATCCACTACTATATAGAATTTGGACCTACATGCAGTTTAACTTTTGGTAAATCCACTTAATAGGCCTCACCATATGAAACGTTATCATGAGAATACGTCCTAACACACCGATTAGGGCTAGGAATAGAATATATACAACATTGAATAGATGAAAATGGTCTACACATTCATGGATTTCTAGGTCCTAGGATACATCATATGTTTCATGGAAAAGGAAATCATGAAATTTCATGAATATAGGAGGGCCAAAGAGGCTAGATTGAAAAATCATACAGTCTACTCCCAATAACATTGGGTCCTTGAAAAAACATCAAATATTTATTAATCTTCAATGATCCTACCATGTAGTTGGTATATCATAGCCATTCCATGTTTGATTATATCCCAAAATATGTGACATATTTCTCTTTCCTACATAATGGTGACCAAGAAGACTCTAGTGACAGAAATTATGTTCTTATACGACGTATTCTGATGTTTAACAATTGGATGGACCATAAAATGGTTTCTTGATGCATAAAAATTATTCATTACCATTTGATTATATTGAACACCCAGTGGTATCCACATCCATGCTTACCACCCCATCAGCATAACATACTTCTAAATCTCAAAAAAGAGGCATAGTTGAAGGAAACAAAATAACATTCTCCATGAGTTTCCACAACTATCTTGAACTCCCATTGAAATAATTCTCCTATAACTGGGATAATCACTTAGAATACATCCAAAAAGTGATATTCCACTAATAATGAATATGAGAATACTTATGTCAACATTATCAAGATACTATATTATTACGTAGTACCAAGTGCTAAGAAACACCTTGATGAAATATCAGGAACATCAGTGTGATTATATAAATTGAATTTCATGCAGCATACTAGTAAAAAAATACAGAGATACCATACATTAGAATCAACAGTTCAAGACACTAAAACCTTATAAAAAGAATCAATTAAATATCATTAGGAATATTCCTCAGAATCCACAATAATTGATACATCATCATAACTGACCAGATTGGTTGATCGGGTAGATTTTCAGATATAAACGAATAATATTATATGGCTATAAAATTCTTGACCTCATCCATCTAATGCTCATATTAAGTCATCCATATTATAATAAAACAAAAAAACACTAGCTAGGTCTCAGTACCACAGCTAACAACACCCACTAATGTCCTTCTTAAATTGAGATACCTAGTTAACATAGATATGATCCTTGCTCAGAAGTGTGATCTAACAATATACTATTCCATTTTTCTAGAATTAAAATAAATCCATGAGTTTCTTACCCTATTAATATAGCTACATGAGACTCTAATTGAGTTCAAGAAAATTACTCAACATTTTGAGACTAGGGTATCTTCTGTTATGGACTACCATTTAGATGGACCCGGAGATGAATAATTTTAATCCGTAGTCTCATTTTCACAATAAAGTAAGGGTACTAGTATTGAGGGGATTATTTTACCATGGTATGCCCAGGGATACTTCAATGGCATGTAAATCCATCATTGCCTCAGAGACACTCGATATAGAAACAATCATTCCCTAAACTAGATGGCCCATCGACATATTTTCATGGATGAGATATAAATCCCTTTTACCAGAGAAATCAAAGGAATGAAAAAGGGAGAAGAATTAATGATGATATAATCATTTAGAGACCTAGTTCAGTGTCTTAGTATGAAATTTTGAGTTCATGGTTTTCATTGTAGACACTACTTACAATTACTTATTGGGAGGCTATGGATCCATCTATATATAATGGTCCCTCTTTGTATCAATAGTTTATAAAATACTCCTTCAATTTTTAAGTAAGTTTACTTAATGGTGATGCTTCCCCATAAAAAATTTTTGATAATCGATGATTAATTAACATCATGTGAAATGGTAGGAAAACATTATCCTAACTGATGACGATTATTTAATCAATGCTTCCAATCAGATGATAACCACCTTCTTTGATCCACTAGTGGATTTAATGATAACTTCATAATTCTAATCAATTAGTTAGATCCAATAACCCTTGATCATGGTATCTATATTATAATCCCAATATAATAAAAATTAAAATATTTCCAAATATTTATAAATAAGATTGGAAAAGTTTATGTACAAAAATCCAACTGTTATTGAGTACATAGTGGACTGTCGATTGGTCATGGACTCATGATAACACTGTTCCTTCATGATATTGGGGATGAATCGATAGAAAGCGACAAGAAATATCAATTTCAACATCATCGATCTCATCACTAGAAAATTATTTTCTTTTGACCAACATATTTTTCTCCATGGTCCACAGATATGGAGTCCACCACTTATGGTCCATCCCCTGCCAAAGCAGATTGCACTACCACACTACAGGGTCCTGCTCTATGGGTGACTCCTCATTCCAGTAATCATTAGTTTTCCGATGATTAAAATGATTTTTATAACTCAAAAATTACCTTTTAATAATTTTTGTTGACCACTATTTATGAGTTGATTGAGGCGAATCAGAGTGCTTAACAAGGCCCATGCATAATACTAGTTAGAAAATTCTTATCACAAATAGAAGAATAAAAATAAATTAATTTAATAATGAATCATTGTGATGTGTCACCATGAGAAACAAGTAAATACTATAACTCACACAATATGTAAATATTTCTAACCTTGGCCTCCAAATGGGAACCATGGATTAAAATAGTCATTCATGATGAATAACACTTTCAATGATTCGATTATTTAGTACAAATTAAAAAATACCGTCAAGGAACACTTCATTAGAAGAGACCAATACCCCATGGGGATAGAGAATATCATACAAATAAGTATTAAGAATAGACATACCAGATATTTTATAAACTGTCATGACCTAAACTGAAACATATTGATGGATTATTTTTGCATCCTAGGAAAGAAATTTTAATTGATGACACAAATTCTTTTAAGGAACTTCCCTTCTTGGATGGGTACATAAAATATAATAAAATCTTGATGGATCCCAAGGATGAATACAACACTACATTCAAGGTTCATTAGGTAGCCATTCATTACCGAGTGAAAATATTCAGTTTGAGGATTTCTAGTTACAATTACTAATGTTCCATGCACCAGATATTCCAGATTCACCTTAAGACAGTAGTGGAATTTGTTGTGAATGATTTGGTGGCCAAACCACACTCAATCTTGGACAATATCAAGGATCAAGGGATAGTTTTTAAATTCCTTTTCTCCCATCATATGATGTTTAGTACCTTGATGTTTTCAATAATATATTCCTTTTGAAAAATCCTCAAATTTGTTTCTAGGTATCGAGGCATCAAAATTGATTGAAATAATTTAAATTAATTTTTACAATTCCCCTTACCTGAGACTTCTTGTAGTTTTGAGGACCCTATAGCCACCTAGCCTATATCCAATTATTCATCAATAATTTTCATGGATGTTGTAATAATATTTCAAGGATACTAATGAATGGAACTTCATATTTATTGGATGAATAATAGTAGAACACTTTTGAGGACATCATGTAGTATCTACTATATCTTCTTGTCCGGATTACACTCATCCTAAGAAATCATATTTTCTATTTAGTGACCTTCCTACAATAGTCCTTTTGTTCCCTCCAAACATAAATGAATAATGAGGGTACAAAATTAAATATTTAATACATCAAATATATGATACTCAATGTAGTGAACATAAATTATCTTGTTGAGAAGAGCTACAACAATGTGGTCTTCGTGGTTCAGAAATTTCAATTCTTTCTAAAGAACCAAAAAACATTTATAGTATCATATGTCAATTTGCAGAGGTAATTTTTAAACCACCACATATTGACTAGATAATTTGTTTTGATTGTAGTAATTTTTCTTACTGTTCAAAAGTGGATTTTTTTCCTTAGAAGAATGTCATGTTCCAAGTACTAGTAGAGTTCTCGGTCATGCACCTAACCCCTGAAGACCTACTTCTATATGTTAACATCTAGGATGAGGGTATCCAACTTATTGGTAAAATATCAGAATACTTCTTGATTCTCTTTAATGGTTCCTCCCATAGCATGATTAGGAGAAATATTGATAACCAAAAAGTTATTAGGGTCTGACTTTGGACTATCATCAACACTCATGGATAGGTCACTTTGTTTCATACATTTCTTTTTAGGAAGGGTATAACAAAAACTAGTTCTAGAATTAGGTTATTATCACTATCCTAGTGTTGGATATTTAGATCAAAGACCTCTAAATGCATTTGAATGTGGAATCATAAACAATTATCAATAAGAACAATGTTGATTACCTTATCTGGAAGTGAGAAATTATCCCCTATCAAGAGAGAACTCATTAAGTGAAATCCCAATTCCGTTCATAGAAAAATGACACTCATGATTCATGATATTAGTATAAATATGATAGGGGCTTGGATGGCCTAACCAAATCCCTTGGAGATCCTAACCACGATTCATAGGTCATTCATATGCCACATCATAGAGTAATTTCCCCTATTACTTATGATCTAGAGAACCAATGTGTGAACGATTTTACCATCATTGAATCCATATATGGGCTCTAAAACACCCTTGTGGTCGAAGAATCACCTGATTAGATGACTCTCTTCATCAACAATTTTTAATATACGACCCTCATGGAAGAATGAGTTGATCATGAGTAAATCAATTGGTGTGTAGTAAAATTTACACTCTAGGTTAGTCCTAATATAGAGTAATCCCTCTACATCTGGGGTTTTGAGGGAATAATTCTATTCATAAGGAATGGTTAGTAAGTTTTTTTATATTACAAAAAGTTCATGATGAGTTCTATAGAGCCCATCAAGCATGATTGAATATTTTCCACCAGATCTGAAGATTGGGGATCTTCTAGCCAACCATGGTTTATGACTGTATTGAGTTCATCAAAAAACATTCATGTATTCAATATAATTTTAAAATATTAGCATAAACCTACAAGTATTTACCATTACAAAATGTACCTTTTAAAATTTTCTATATGAGGACCATAATTTTTATTTCCCTATCCACTAGCAACATATTGAAAATCAATGTTCATTCTGACTACCAATGAATTCCTATAAAATATAGATGAAGTAATCCCCCTTAAATATGTAATGTATAGGTCCAAAGTTGAGTTTTTGAATGGATGTATCATCCACTGATTTAGGATCCCTCACACTATTATCGTAGACAATTATTTGTTTTCAATATATGGAGCTAATTATGTTTTGTGAAAAGTACAATATATTGTATAATTATACCTCCCACTATCACCTGAAGGAAAATGGGCAGATCAAGGAAGTCCAAAAAACCCCTTTTAATAAGTTTTATAATATAGTTGGACAGAAAAGAATATTGTACCTGATAATATCACCAATTCCATCTAGTATTATTAGGCTATGTCATGAAATTCCAAAAAATGGGACTCCATAATCCTTGGTGTATAGAATATTGGTAGTTTTATATATAAATGTTTAGCTATTGTAACTCTATACATGCATTTTTTAATATATGTTGTATTAAAAGAGAGCTAAAGTCTATCTCGTTGAGATGTAATCATTTCATGAAATGAGAAAATAATGGATATATAACCTAGAAAAGCATCAGAATATACTAGTGTGACAATTCAACAAAAAATATTTACATCTATATTCTTTCTAAGATATGTTGTACTTTCCTTGTGTATGTTGACGCCATATGGTAAAAATCCATTGAAACTAGTAAATAAGTATATAGGGACATGTATCATTCTTAATACCTACTCTAATAGTGCTTACATACTATTCACCACTGATGGAGAGCACATCAAACCTCCCACCGATCTCCAGGTAACTAAAGAGGTAATTTTCAAGAGTCTTCACTACATATAGTAGTCACAAGACATAAATTTACAAGATAATATCATTTTTACTAGACATTAAGCTACAAATTCTATGGCCACATTGCATAATGTAAAAACTACATGATTACCAATCCATCATCAGAAAGTAGCTCACATATGATTCCCCATATCCAAATATAACCGAATTTAGAACTATATATGGATTAAATCTCATTTATTATATGATATGATGGGATTCTCGGATCCCAAAGCTTGGTCCTAGTCCATACATAGATTTATTTTATGTATCTACACCTTAGTAAAATTTTTAATTTTTTCTTGTTGATACACATAATTGGTGCATTCGAGAACACAGTTGAATGACTTATAGTGGTTTCAAGTCTACTATGAACATACCATTATATTCACATTACATTCCTGGATTAGTTCCTTATTAATATTATTCTCCTAATATGATCCCGTAAAGAAGATAGTGCCAAGACAAACTGGTTAACCAACAATCCAAGGTACACATATTAAATGACTTCCGATTATAAGTGATGGATCCCCATTTTCAATAAATTTCAATAGAAAATTCAACATTTTATTTCCATAACTTTTATTTATATATTTCTGGAATCTGTGTTCAGAACATGGTCAATAGCCATTCTCTTGCCATCAGTCGCCCTCCTTTTCCTATCCAATTATTTCAATTCAAAATTTTCTTCAATTAAACCCCCACTATTCTTATGGAGTATCAATAACCATGCTGATATCCCCCATCATGAATTCAATTTCCTTGATCAAGAATGGTTTTTTACCAAATACCTTCAAATCCAAATACCTTTACCCCAATCATCTCCTCCCATATGAGAGGGGGACTCCCCAAGACTCATTTTTTCTCATACTGAGCATGGATCACATGCGACTTTTATTTCGGATATGATCATTTACAACATGTTTAATACAAATAAATTTTCGAAATAATACGATCTTTTGGGTGAAAGCATCATGACCTTATATTGTGTGATACATGCCTCAATGATGTTTTTTGTTGTGAAGGGCCTCATTAGCCAACTTTTTCCAAATAGCTACTAATTATTTTGTTATTAAAAAAATTCAGGTTATTGAAAACCATGCTCTTAGATTCACTACCTTAAATGGGTGGAAACCATTTTTTCCAAGCTAAGTGAACTTAAATTGCATAACTAGGATCCCACAATATGAAATTTTAAACTATAAAATTATCTTACAATCCCATCATAATATGATTTTCCACCAATTTAGGAATTGGTGTCCAACCACACCACATTATAGTGCTACGTACAAATTCATACCCAATTTATGGTATATATATTATTTACTAACGCCACTATATGGGGTGAAATAATAAATTATATGTTTTCGGTTATAGTGCCTTCAGTAGTTTTGGCACCCGATTCCTTCGTTCAAATTATGTTCAATGTTACCAACATAAAAATTAATATCTATCTTATCATTGGTCATAGTTGAATGAATATAAACAAGAATGATCCAACTCATTCTTTCTTTATGAAGATGAATTTTAGGAAAACATCCTCATTAAATGTACTGAACCATTCTAAGTGGACATGACCAGTCATCTGAGTCGACGTGACACATGGCCCAAGGTGCATTCCTCATAACCATGGTTTTCCCATAATCAAAGAACTTAAATAAAAATCCATTGGGAATTATTTCTAATGTGTTAAAATGGAAGGGATCTACATGTGTCAATCCTCATGATACCACGCCTCCAGCTAAAAGCACTGGATGACTATGGTAAAAAAGAACAACCATGGAACATGGTTCTATTTCCATTATCTATTTTTCACAAAATGGAATCATCAAATATGCTAAAGGGACCATATATGTTTTGATGAAAAAATAATAATTAGATAGAACCATGAATCTTGTCAATAATATTACCCATGAAAAACAATAAACTAGTTAGAAAAAAATCAAAACTAAAAACCCCTTTGTAAATATAAAAATTCCTTGTAAACCATCAAAATCCCATTTGATTCACTTTTAAAACAATACATGGTTTTCAATAGATATTATCAAACATGGATCAAGTAAATATTAAAACCCACGAGGGATAATATGCTTCTACATAAACAAAAATACACAATCAATGTAAACATTACATCAATATAATCTAATAATATAAATGATAAATGATAGAATTTTCTTAACACATATCACTATCATGAAATTGAACTTTTCAAATGCATAAACCATATTAACTAAACTAGCATGAGTTACATACCCATATGGGCTCTAACCATTATGTTTAACATGATTGAGAAAACATGTATTCCATCTAGAGACGAAATAAAATATCAAATATTCTTCCCTATACAGAACTCTAAAAGTTTACACAGTCTCTAATAAACCAACATTGAAGCTCATAAGTTATTCTTACCAAATGTGTATCGTGGTCCATTAGAAAAAAATGAATCCTTACATGGTTCTACATTGAAGGTTTATGAGGTAACTTGGAAAAACACCTCACTCACACCCTATATAACCCTTGTGCTACTCTATTCCACCACATGGACAAAACAATGGTCCATGTTAATCAACCTAATACACATGACATTTTATTTTTAAACATTCTAAATTTACCCAAAAACCTCAATCTATAGTTAAACCATTTATAAAACCACTATGAAATCCATTACAATTTTACAAAAGCCATATTATCTATTTTATCAAACACTTCGTTGAAAAAAGAATCCATAACCATTTGGAAAACATCCTTTTAAAACCCAAATTTCCAAAAAAAATCCATGAAACACATAAAACATGGGACATAAACAAATAATAAATCATTTTAATATAAATTTGAGTAAAAAACAACCAAATATATTGTTAATTTAATGATATCTAGGGAAATAACCCTTAAATATAGACACCTACCTTAGATTCGCCCTGATAATCATCACCTCCAATGAAAACCACCCAAATGAGGTAAATTAGGGACGCACATTACTAAAAATTAAAAACCAATCAAAAATCCCCTAAAAATCCAATGAATTGCGAAAAACATCAATATGGATCCATAACTCTGTAGAAATAGGAGAACAGTTTTTAGAATTGGAAATCAAGAAGAAATTAAGGATAAATCAACCTTCCATATGCCGAACCACCTAGAAACTAAGGGAATATTTATATGAAAAGGATGGGGATATCTCCACAACCATGGGAGGATAGTTTCACATGTTTGTGAATGAAAAATAACAAAAAAATAGGGTATAAAAGGTAAAAGGACACTTTTAATGATATTGATATGGTCACACAATTTTCCTTCATGGTTAAGAAAATATTAGAACACTCATTAGGGCTCCACCTTCAATAAAAAAAATAGTCCCCATAGTTTTATATGGGGTATTTAAGGGTTTTACATACCTATCACAAACTACGAAAAACAGCACCATCAAACCTACAACACCCCTCAAACGCTTTCCACATAGTTTAGAAAGGCAATGTGCTAACCATATTCCCTGGATTGTCTTGAAATTACACTTTTCTTTCGACACCCAAAACATAGTATCAATAACAATAAACTCAAGGTTAAATAAAACTCAAAATAAAATGTACTAGTGACATGAAAGGTTTCAAAAACTCCCCACCATGACACATTATTCTCCACGAATTTCTTAATGATTAAATAGAATAAATCATGTGATATCGATGATCCCTCACCCAACCTTCCAAATATAAATTAACATGGCTATATCTACCATTCATGTAGATTTTTAAGACCAATGGGATCACTAAACAAAAGATCACCCTTTTCTAATCATCTGTGATATGATAGGATTCTCTAGTATAATTTAATTTGGATCTAAATCCAAATATTCTCATTCCAAAACATGATTTGGGTATGAATGTGTTTCAATTATGGAAAAATCCTATATAATGGAAAATAGATACTTGAGTGACCATTTCACCAATTATAATAAACCAAAAGGAGACCACTATAATTGGTTTATCCTTTGCTAGTATATTTCTAACTATCATGTTATATCCTCCATTCCTGATTCCATGGAAGCCCATATTGTTTGTAGTCTTTCTAATCACTCCCCATTTCTCATTTTTCCATTTCCCAGAAAATAAATACATGTTCATTTCATTTTATCCTATCTATATCCCAGTAATGTGGGATTCCATCAGATAGTGAAATATTTCAGAGTGAATATATCTCAGTTTTATTAATGGATTGGTGTTCACCAAAAATAAATGTGTTTAAATGGAAATCTACAATCAGGGAACAATAGCCATCCCCTCCCTTCTGGGAGATGGATGAAATCAAAATACATATTGAATGTATGTAATCTGATCTAGAAAATTAATGGAATGTTTCTATTATTAAAAAGTTTTCTATAAAAAGAAAAAAATGTCTTTCATGATTTGGAAACAGAAATATGTGGTATAATAACAATATTTGATTAAATGGATCTGTTAAAGAGATTGGAATACATATTTCATACATGCTTTTACTAAGGAAATTCATCACATCAATAGCAGAAATATTATATTCTAAAATAGAACATACCCCGATAGGCATGATATGGATAGAGGTATGGTGGAGTGTAACTATATATCTCTTTTCATTTTAAAGAAATCTTTATTTCATGGAGGATATTTGAGTGTCTATGTATAAGAATTAATTTCTATTCCTTGGGTGGTGAATGATCAGGATAATGTGTTCTTCAAATTGATGTTATATGAGATGGGGATCTATGATGTAGTGTTCTCTATCAATCCTAAAATTTCGTAAGGCCAAGATAGTTTTATAAGTTATTTCTATAGGGAACATGGACTCCATTAATGAATGAAAAAGATTCATGTAGTGAAATATTTTTTCCATGATAGTTGTCTTCCTCACGTGGAATATTCTACCAGACTAGTTATTGTCCTATAAATCAAGGAATATTCTTCCCTTTAATCACTATAGACTTATTATTATTCTAATATTCTCTTATAATGAGTTGGAATGTGTACTCAAATAAAAAATTGAAATTAAATTTCCTTGATAGATCCCTAAATATAAATAATGTTTTTTCAATGTTGGTTTGAATTAGGATGGTATTTGAATGGATCAAGAATAGATATGTGTTTTGATTAGAATTATCATGGATAAAATATTTCAATCAATTTAGACATGAATATATCCTATAATAGGATTACTTTGAACAAAAAACTCATGTTCATTTCATTCATTGACTTATATCAGTTGTTCTATAATCTATTGTTCAGATGTTTCATCTTCTAATGGATCTCCATCTCCTTCATGAGTAATAAATTAGTTTTCCTCAAAGCTCTATGTTTCCTAAGACAAGGCAATCAACTTTCCCCATTCACATTCATAATTAATAAATAAACCATATTATTATTCATCATTAAAAACATCATGATAAGAAATATTCTTCCCTACACTAGTAATTATCAATTTGGAGGAATTTCTCATCTAATGTTTTTAGATGACATAGTCATCTTCATTAATTCCAGTAATTTATCTTTATTTGGATTCAAAAATATTCATAAATAATACTATAAATAGAGTTTCCAACTAGTTAATTGTGATAATATTTGTTTTTTTCATATAAAACCACTACACATACAAGCATTTATGATACTTGGATAATTATATGAACATGAGTAAAATGAAATTTTGAAAAAACAATTTGAGAGCTCTAATCTCCATAAGCATACCCCAGATCCCACCCTCCAAAAATTTTATTTATAGGATCAATTGATACATCATGAATTGGAAAAATAGTTTATTAGTTTTCAACGAAATATTTACACCAGTTTAAAAATCCTTTCATCCATCTCCATGCATGTTCTTTTATCCCTCATGGGGCTGAAAAGTGTTATATCATGTATTGAAATGATTTTGTCTTCATTCATTTGGTATGATCACTATGATGGAAAACATAAATTGGTATTTTGGATTATGATATATAATCATCTAAAAAGAGGGTGGAATTAATGTCAATAGAATCATGATCACAATACTATGTTTTGATGAAGATATGGATTGTGATGTTCTTGAGGACCAGAATCATTGGGGATTATTTATGATACAGGGGAGTATGGGGAGGATATGGATACATAGAGAGGAATCCCATATACAGTTTGAACCATACTTCTACACCATATATGGACACTCTAATATTACACATATTGTATTGTGGGTAGACACAATCTTAATTTCTTTCACAAAAACTATTTTGGAACCAATATTGGATATATGGGATTCCTAATACCATATACCATTTTCAATAAATCAAGTATATAACTCGACATCATCAAATATATTATGGATGATAACCAACATGAAGAAATTGAGATTGTTATGATAAATTCCAATCCAAACAGATTTAATTTTCATAAAATCTCTATTGGTATCCTTCTAAATGAATCAGATTTAGAAAATATCGATGGATCCTAATCATATCAACAACTAGAGAAAGGTGATGAGGAAAAAGGAAATTCAAGATAATTTCAACATCATCATGTGTGATGTCATGGATGGATATGTACATGTATATGGTAACATTAAATGTTGTAGAAGAAACCTGGTATCCATGTTTTCCAAATATACATCACCACGATAACAAACTACATGTCACATATTCTTCATAGTATATTGGGAATGGATAGTCTATATATACATTAGTGACTTTATATGCCATTTTTCTTAAGATCCATAAGGTTTATATTATTAATAAATAGTTTTATTAAGTTTGTAGCTTTTTTGTTAAGAATAAGGGTAGATCGTTTATCCTACTATTTTGTTGTTAGTGGATATGAAATTTTAGGACTAGAGCTATCTATGGGAATATCCCATGATGCATAACTACTACTGGCCTGATAACAAAGAACATTTTGATACATATCATTTGAGATGATGCTCCCTCTCTATGGCCTCTTTTATCTGAAAGACTCTACCACTACATGGTTCCAAAATCACTAAGCTCAGATGTATTAGTTTCCATCCACACTCTAATGGTCTCTAACTCAATAGAGATTTCCCATGTATCATGGGTGTCATGAGGGGATAAAGAATTGTTCGAGACCCTAGTGGTTTAGTTAATCTCACATTATTTTTAATATTTGAAGTAATGAATTTTCTACAAGAGGAATGAAATTAAAAACAAACAAATCGCCTTAATTGGGTCTATAAGAACATACAAATTGTGATATTTAAAATTGACTCCATTACAAACAATTACACACTTCTCAGTTGGGCCCTTATCCCTTGCTTTATCTTGTACATTATCTGATGGTTCTAGGTAATAATCACCAAAGACATGATTTTTATTCACAACTAGATAGAATAGAATATGGTGGAATACTACCATGCTTCCAATGTTGGCCACATATTCCCAATCACTTATTTATCAAACCATGGCCCCTTTCCCTCTAAGTGAGTGATCTTAGTGAGGGTAGTTACCCTTGGTTTACACTACTTCAGAACCCCATAATATATTTTGGCCTTAATATCATCCTAATTCATATTTTACCAAATATCTTATTTAAAATATATTAAAAAAATAAATATGTTCGATGTGGGTTTGGATGGTGTCTCTCCAGCTAGGAGATTTAGAAGATTTCACATATTAAGGAGTGTCATGGAGGCCGCTCCAACTGGTAGGATAATATTTCATGATGACCCACAACATGAAATGGAACAACATAATACATCACTAGATTCCCAATAATTCCTATGTGATTTTGACCTATGTAAACAGATACCCAAAGCAACCTCTTATCACAAACTTGAAACTCAAATGGACAACATAAAAGTTTTTCATATGAAATTAAGTGAACCTACATACTATAGCCATTTTGAATCATCCCAAATATCTCATTTCTCTGTTTTATGAGGTTTAGTCCAATTAAATAATTATCCCCCACCTCATCCCAAAAAAAATTTGATTAGAATGGTAACCCGTAATATTTTTCTCATTGATCCCAAATGATAGAGATCTGATAGAAATTAATAAATGAATGATCTACTAATAGAAGGTTAATTTCACATGAACCACCAAAAACAAGAACAAAAACACACAACATATCCTTGAGATTATTGATGTCCTTCCCTTTGTGTCATCCTTATATGGGATATATGGGGTGATTAACCTCTACTAGTTTACCAAATTATCTTGAAGTCCCTTCAAAAATGGATATGTCAAATGAGAATCCCATTCAAACTCAATCATTTAGAGAAATACAATAATTTTAAAAAAATAAACATGAATTTTTTGTGTTCTACTACCTTCATTGATTACATTATGGTTATATAATGGGATGATTTCAGTAGATCATAGATAGTCAACCATATGGAATAGTTCCCTCTTGTCCAATTAGGTATTTCGATCATGAAATCCATAAATATCTCTTCCCACTTCCATACTGGCATGAGAAATGGATACAAAAAACCAGAAACTCTCTGAAGATTTTATTTGATACTATAGAAGGTTTAGTATTTAAAATAAAATTTCACCGAAAAACCACTCATCTCGAGCCCCCAATACCATCAAATATTTTTTATAAAACATATTGGTCACACCCCAGTGAACTAAAATTATATAATGATAAAACTCATGCATCATCTTCTACCTCATACTAAAAGGAACAACTATCCACTTCCGCAAATTAAGATGTCCATCGGGATACTGAGACCAATAACCCAAGGTTTAACAACTACTTAAAGAACTATTATTCTGCAACCAATAGGGGTCATATGCCTACTCAGCCCCAAATTACTCAGTTAGATAGGGTTGAGTGTAACAGCCCAAGATTTTATAAAAAAATATTCTTTTTAATTTTATTAATGTCTTGCGTTGCACGCTACACCAAAAGGAGCTTGCACAACACGCATCCTTGACTTGCCTTGCATTACACGCAATCGCGACCTTCCTCGATAGCGTGTGTAATACGCAATACCGAGTTTCACTAAACAACGATATGCTATTAAAATATTATTAAAACTAGCCGTTATGAATAGTAATAACCACTTTTTAAAATTATGTAAATCTTATATTTCAAAATGAACTTCATTTTTGGATTCGGAGTATCGAATTTAGCCTAAGGTGAAATTTTGGTACTTTTCAGATAACTTTCATATTCTGATGAATAGTGAAAATTACTAAATTATAATTAAAAACAACTTTTTTAATCGAAATAATTAATAGTGATAAATTATTAATTTGAGTGGTTTTAAAGTATATTTAGAATATATTTTTACAATTTAACACAATGTTGGTCATTGGTTGTAATTTCACATTTAAACCATACATAATCAAGTGTCAATCTTTTGATAGATATTGTTTCATAAAAACACGCTATTTGTTTTAACAGCGGGATTTAATTATAAAAATAATTAATGCAACTTCTATGTTATGAATTTGGTAAAATAGACTTCATTTTTGAATTCGGAATATGAAATATAGCTTAGGATGAAATTTTGACATTGTTCTGAAAAACATCAATTTTTGATGAATAGTGAAACTACTAAGTGGTAGTTAAAAAACTGAATTTTTCATAAAACTTAATTTTACCGCTTCTGTGAATGGAATTTCGAAAATCCGAGAGACACGGTTAATATCAAGGACTAAAATGTGGTTCAATGAGATGAAAATAATTTTTGGTGAATTGTAACTTTTTACTTTTTTTTACCGCGGTTAATAGTAAATAGGGTAACTAAGGGTAAATATGATATTACTATTACCCTAACACATGTCCTAATTCTATTGGACAAGTGTAATTCAACCAAAAACAAACTTAGGAATAAAATATGACCATTTAGGCCCACTTGGATTAGATTAGGACATTTATTATTAATTTATTTAAAGAAGGGTTAAAATAGTTAAAATCAAAGTTTAATAAGTAAATCATTTTTAATATGGAGTTATACATAAGATAAATTCGATTGTAAATATTCATTAGAAATCTAAATAGATTTCCTACATGATGGTATTTTATTTATAATTTTTAGACATCAAATAATTTAATTTATTTATGACACAAAGATGATGCAGTAATTATCTTGTTAATGAAATATTGACATAATTGATGTTATAAACACCAAAATAAATGTAATTTGAGACTTTTTATGAATTCCCCTAATTTTCTAGGTTACTATGATATATTAGTGTTGATTTAATCAACTTTGTTCGAACATATAATTCTGTTATGACTTTCACAAAAATCATATATCAAATAGTGTCAAAATTGACACAAAATAGTTTTTAAATAAAATATTATATTATTAATTGTTATTTTATTCCTACAAATATATGGTTCGGCCAAATGACTTAGATAAGGATATATATATTAATAATAAACAATTTGGGGTTCTTTTGGCATGTTATAGTAAGTGTATTAACCATATAGTGTAAGAAAACAAAAAGGCACGGTAAAAGTTAAATTATTTAACTTAGAGTTAAATCTAATTGATAAGGTTAAAATAATAACCTAAACTTGTATAAATTCTATTGGTGGATAGGATTTCGACCCATCCCCACTTTAGCTTCGAAATAAGACCCTTTGGAACCATTATAAACCGATTTTGATATTAATATAAAATAATATTTTGAGGTATTCCTAAGGTGCCCCTCTCCTCTCTTATAAAAGGACACCTCCTCCCCCTCCTCCTCACACCAATTTGAGCACTAAAGGTCGGCCAACCCCTGCCATTTTCTCCTCTCCACTTCCCTAGAATAATCCTAGAGGTCCTGGTCTTCTCCAAAGACCAATCTTAGTTCCTTAAGTGGAGGATTCAAAGAGGCGTTCCAAAGAAGAGGTAATATCCATTACCGATCTTTTCAATTTCTTTCTTCTTCCACTTCTTCTTCTTAGGTTGTTTCATTATGAAGTAATAACATCAGTATCACTCATATACGGATATGTTATTATAAGTATGAAACAACCCTATTTCACCATCTATCCATCCTACGGAAAAAGAAATCACCGCGCGTGCATACGTACGGAATACCGTCTCCACGCCGTGGTGTAATCTTTTTTTTCCACCACCACCTTACATGGATGGGTATAATGGTATAAAGAATAACTATACATAGTTATTACAACATCATATTGATTCTGATATATTGTATAATCCACTCCAATTCAATTCAATATTTATAGAAATGATATCATCGCTCGTGCGTACTTACGGACTACCGTCTCCACGACGCGATGAGATTCATTCTCCATGTTAACCATTTAAGAATGATTATAATGTATATATAAGAAATAATAATGAAATATATGAAATTATAAATCTACTGGATTTATGTATATATATACATATGTATGTCATCTACTTACTTCCATTTTAAGACAATAAGGAAAGGAAAACAGCGTTCATGCGTACGTACGGACTACCGTCTCCATGAACGGTGTTTTTCATTTTATTTATCTATCTATTATATATATATATATACTGAATATATATGATATATAAATCATATTTTATATTCTGGAAGTAAGTAAATCATGATATAAGTAATAATTATGTCAAGAACAACAAGTCAAAACACCTATGATAAATGAAACAATTTTACCCAAAACGCTTCTTTAACATGGAATTTACAAAAGAACGGGTAATATAATGTCATAAGTGAACCATATATGATATCATAACAATGAATATGATTCTGTAATAAGTCAATTACATTATTTAAATCATTATACAGGAGGTTCGGACACATACGAAGCAAATTGGACCTAAGGTAAGGGAAATATCACAATCTCATTTTTATCCGAGATTGTTTATTCGTAAGTATTTACTGGGGTGTATTTTATCATCCACATCCATGTTCCCTCAATATGTAATATTGTTTCCATCCACTTGCAATAGTTTAAATCCAATTTTACCCTTAGGTGAGTTTTTAGTAAAGAATATGAAAGGAATCTTTTGTCGTTTTTCTGTACGAGGTACTTTTTGACTTTTCCGAAAAAAGTACGAAGAATGTTTTTTTTCACTTATACGGCATGAATGGATTTTTAAAACATTATTTCCAAGAAGCTTCCTTTACAAGTTTTCAAGTTTATTTTTAATCAACTTCTTTTAGTTTAAAGTTTTATGACATGTTAATAAAGGAAAAATGTTTTTGAAAAAGAAAGGATATTTTCCTCAAGAATGGAGTTCAAGTGTTTTATCAAAATTATTTTCCATCTAAGATAATAAAGGGTTCTGTTTTTATCCCTATTATTACATGGATTTGATTATGTTGTGATGGAAATATTTTTATGAATTCCTTTACCTTATATTAATTGTTTTATGATGTCATGTTGTTTAAGAATCCCATTTTTATTACATGGGTTACGCTATGATGTATGGTTTATGATTATGTGGCACACATAAGAAAGGATTCATTATAAGATGGGTGGGACCTATATCTCCCTCCAATGCATTGGGTAAAGATTTTATATCTCATGAGATAGACATGGCTGGAACGGAAGGTTATTTCGGTTCAGTGATACTGGACTGAAACAAGGAGTGAACTCGGTTCAGAAAGGGACTTTGTCCACTAAGATAGTCTTGGCAATGAGTCATGACTAACAAGAAATGATTTTCCATGATTATGTGTGCATGCCACAAAGTTTCAAGTTTTATGTTATGATTATGGGGATCTCATTTTCACTTCTATGATTTATCCCATGTTATGATATTATGAGCTCTTTTTCAGGTTAAGATTTCCAAAAGCTATGTTCTTATGTATATGATATGATTTTTATTTCCTTTATTTACCCTTACTGAGCATTTGAGCTCACCCTTTTATGTTTTCTTTTCCCCAGGATATAAAGAAAGGTTTTTAGGTAAAAAAAAGGGAAGATCTTTATGGGAGATATTGAAGATCTTTCACCACGATTAGAAGACTACGTTCTGAGTTTCCAAAGACACTAAACTATTACGGTCCTTGTGTGTGTGTTTTTGTTATGTACTAAGTATTCCGCAAATGTAATGTAATGTCCATATACGATAAGCTTTGGGTCTCTACAGTTGGTATCAGAGGAAAGGTTTAGTCAACCTTTGGAAACTAGGATGCGAGAACTTTAGTGAGATCCCTAGAGATATTTATAAGGTATGTCTAGGGATATCCCTAAGGATAAGTATACGTATAGGATACAGTCCTAGAACTATGGTAACGATCATAGAATTTAACCTAAGATGTTAGATATCAAGGATACTCCACCTTTATTATGTTGTTTTCCCTAGCATGATTTTTGCCTCTCACACTATTCTTTTTGGGTTTTAGAAAATGGCTGGAAACAAGATGATTCACGATAATGGAGGATATGATGGACAATGGAATGATATTCTTCATAATGAAATGGGATTTGGAAGTCGAAACATAATTATTATGCCGAATCAGCAATCTCATAATATGATCAATAAAGTAAAATTTGGTAAGTTTCCTGACTCGGCTAATAAGAGAAAGATAGAGTTTCCTGATGATCATAGAGGAAAGAAAGTTCAATTTCCCCTATGTAAATCATGTAGGAAGAGGCATCAAGGAGAATGTTTCAAAGGAACTGGAAGATGCTTTGGGTGTGGAAAAGAAGGACACAAAGCAAGTAAGTGCAAAGGAAAAGGTTCAGTTAACACCATGGATGAGGATAATGGTATTGCTACGACATCAAAAATGGTTAAGTGTTTTAAATGTGGAATGTATGGGCATTATGCAAACCAATGTCCTAAGGGAAAGACTCATGAAGAGAATCAGTATGGCCGTATGGGTAGTATTTATGTGGAGACTACAAATGATATGTGAGATGAAAGAATTATTGAAGCTCGGTTAATGGTTTAAGAATGTAGTGGAATGATTACATGTTTATCATGTGTAATGTTGTATAAGTAATCTCATGGTACTATGGAATAAAGAGACATCTAAGGATTGGTACACTATTGTCTTTCCTTGAGTTTTGAAAGTGTATGATGAATGGTACCAGTAACCATGAAGGTTATTCAAATACTTTTGTAAAGTAGATGATATGCGCATAATGAAAGGATAAGAAGATAATGAGATGTTTGATTGTATTCATGTGCTCATGATTGATATAAGGACTAAGTGATATCCTGGTTTGAGTATATAAAATTTTGAGGATTTTGGTATGTGGAAAGTGTTAACTTTTAACTGCATTCATGTTTTCACTAAGTTATTCAAGAGAATACACGATTAAGGACTTTGAATGTTTGGAATGTGACCAACAAAACATATCTTATGATATATGGGGATCAACGATGATATTAAATCTCTGGTAATTGTTTTCACTATGTTATGAGAGTGGACTGCAGTATTATGGATAAGCCTAAAGATTGGAATGGAT
The DNA here is from genome assembly GCA_963277665.1 of Viscum album. Taxonomy (NCBI): domain Eukaryota; kingdom Viridiplantae; phylum Streptophyta; class Magnoliopsida; order Santalales; family Viscaceae; genus Viscum; species Viscum album. The sequence continues at coordinate 633,475,400 of OY728155.1, read as the reverse complement.
TATGTTGGACATAAGTTAGTATTGTTTAAGGATAGAAATTTTTTTTTCGATATTATTGATGGGATGTTATAGTAATATAGTTTTGGAAAAAGGACAACCTGCAGGACGGGCGACAGCCCATCGCTTCGGACAAGGCTGTGGGAATCGAACCCACAACCGAAGTGCGATTGGCCTTTATCGCCTACCACTGGCCTACAGGAAGTCCCTGTTTAATAGAAACTAGTTTTATTATATTAAGCAGTATGATATATGAAGTATAAGTCCATTTTAGGAACCATATATGATTAATCTCACTATAGATCGATTTATGCATATAATTTTTGCTAACCTTTTGTTTGAGACAGATGGAATGACCCGTCATTCTATCACATGATCTGCTAACACTTCACGAATAACAAATTCAACTTCATTTATTTAAGAGATGAAGTGGAAATTGTTCAGGGCACGAACAACAGTGAGATTGTACCAAAATAAAGTATTTATTCTAATTCAAATTTTCAACTTTAGGGGAAATGAACTTGAAAACCAAAAATGTTGTCCTAGTGACCTTATACCTGATGAATCAGATGGTACCTTATATCATCACAAATCTATGGATTTGTGATTACTGGCTTTTCCATAGCCATGTTCTCTACCACTCTCCATCAGAACATGATGGTTAGATTTCTCTTCCATATCCATATTTTCACCTATGTGGAAACCCAATGATTTGTTTATTTGGGTAACCGTTACGTTTCATACTTTTGTTTTTAAAGATTAGTTTTGGTATTCCTTTTTACGATGTGGGTTTCTATTAAAGAAACTTTTGAATAGTAAACCATTTATAACCCCGACGAATTTCGAGGGCGAAATTCATTTTAAGGGGGGTAGAATGTAACAACCCAAGATTTTATAAAAAAATATTCTTTTTAATTTTATTAATGTCTTGCGTTGTACGCTACACCAAAAGGAGCTTGCACAACACGCATCCTTGACTTGCCTTGCATTACACGCAATCGCGACCTTCCTCGATAGCGTGTGTAATATGCAATACCGAGTTTCACTAAACAACGATATGCTATTAAAATATTATTAAAACTAGCCGTTATGAATAGTAATAACCACTTTTTAAAATTATGTAAATCTTATATTTCAAAATGAACTTCATTTTTGGATTCGGAGTATCAAATTTAGCCTAAGGTGAAATTTTGGTACTTTTCAGATAACTTTCATATTCTGATGAATAGTGAAAATTACTAAATTATAATTAAAAACAACTTTTTTAATCGAAATAATTAATAGTGATAAATTATTAATTTGAGTGGTTTTAAAGTATATTTAGAATATATTTTTACAATTTAACACAATGTTGGTCATTGGTTGTAATTTCACATTTAAACCATACATAATCAAGTGTCAATCTTTTGATAGATATTGTTTCATAAAAACACGCTATTTGTTTTAACAGCGGGATTTAATTATAAAAATAATTAATGCAACTTCTATGTTATGAATTTGGTAAAATAGACTTCATTTTTGAATTCGGAATATGAAATATAGCTTAGGATGAAATTTTGACATTGTTCTGAAAAACATCAATTTTTGATGAATAGTGAAACTACTAAGTGGTAGTTAAAAAACTGAATTTTTCATAAAACTTAATTTTACCGCTTCTGTGAATGGAATTTCGAAAATCCGAGAGACACGGTTAATATCAAGGACTAAAATGTGGTTCAATGAGATGAAAATAATTTTTGGTGAATAGTAACTTTTTACTTTTTTTTACCGCGGTTAATAGTAAATAGGGTAACTAAGGGTAAATATGATATTACTATTACCCTAACACATGTCCTAATTCTATTGGACAAGTGTAATTCGACCAAAAATAAACTTAGGAATACAATATGACCATTTAGGCCCACTTGAATTAGATTAGGACATTTATTATTAATTTGTTTAAAGAAGGGTTAAAATAGTTAAAATCAAAGTTTAATAAGTAAATCATTTATAATATGGGGTTATACATAATATAAATTAGATTGTAAAAATTCATTAGAAAGCTAAAAAGATTTCCTACATGATGGTATTTTATTTATAATTTTTAGACATCAAATAAGTTAATTTATTTATGACACACAGATGATGCAGTAATTATCTTGTTAATGAAATATTGACATAATTGATGTTATAAACACCAAAATAAATGTAATTTGAGACTTTTTATGAATTCCACTAATTTTATAGGTTACTATGATATATTAGTGTGGATTTAATCAACTTGGTTCGAACATATAATTCTGTTATGACTTTCACAAAAATCATATATTAAATAGTGTCAAAATAGACACAAAATAGTTTTTAAATCAAATATTATATTATTAATTGTTATTTTGTTCCTAAAAATCTATGGTTCGGCCAAATGACTTAGATAAGGATATATATATTAATAATAAACAATTTGGGGCTCGTTTGGCATGTTATAGTAAGTGTATTAACCATAAAGTGTAAGAAAACAAAAAGGCACGGTAAAAGTTAAATTATTTAACTTAGAGTTAAATCTAATTGATAAGGTTAAAATAATAACCTAAACTTGTCTAAATTCTATTGGTTTATAGGATTTTGACCCATCCCCACTTTAGCTTCGAAATAAGACCCTTTGGAACCATTATAAACCGATTTTGACATTAATATAAAATAATATTTTGAGGTATTCCTAAGGTGCCCCTCTCCTCTCTTATAAAAGGACACCTCCTCCCCCTCCTCCTCACACCAATTTGAGCACTCAAGGTCGGCCAAACCCTGACATTTTCTCCTCTACACTTCCCTAGAATAATCCTAGAGGTCCTGGTCTTCTCCAAAGACCAATTTTAGTTCCTTAAGTGGAGTATTCAAAGAGGCGTTCCAAAGAAGAGGTAATATCCATTACCGATCTTTTCAATTTCTTTCTTCTTCCACTTCTTCTTCTTAGGTTGTTTCATTATGAATTAATAACATCTGTATCACTCATATACTGATATGTTATTATAAGTATGAAACAACCCTATTTCACCATCTATCCATCCTACGGAAAAAGAAATCACCGCGCGTGCGTACGTACGGAATACTGTCTCCACGCCGTGGTGTAATCTTTTTTTTCCACCACCACCTTACATGGATGGGTATAATGGTATAAAGAATAACTATACATAGTTATTACAACATCATATTGATTCTTATATATTGTATAATCCACTCCAATTCAATTCAATATTTATAGAAATGATATCATCGCTCGTGCGTACGTACGGACTACCGTCTCCACGACGCGATGAGATTCATTCTCCATGTTAACCATTTAAGAATGATTATAATGTATATATAAGAAATAATAAAGAAATATATGACATTATAAATCTACTGGATTTATGTATATATATACATATGTATGTCATCTACTTACTTCCATTTCAAGACAATAAGGAAAGGAAAACAGCGTTCATGCGTACGTACTGACTACCGTCTCCATGAACGGTGTTTTTCATTTTATTTATCTATCTATTATATATATATATATATACTGAATATATATGATATATAAATCATATTTTATATTCTGGAAGTAAGTAAATCATGATATAAGTAATAATTATGTCAAGAACAACAAGTCAAAACACCTACGATAAATGAAACGATTTTACCTAAAACGCTTCTTTAACATGGAATTTACAAAAGAACGGGTAATATAATGTCATAAGTGAACCATATATGATATCATAACAATGAATATGATTCTGTAATAAGTCAATGACATTATTTAAATCATTATAAATGAGGTTCGGACACATACGAAGCAAATTGGACCTAAGGTAAGGGAAATATCACAATCTCATTTTTATCCGAGATTGTTTATTCGTAAGTATTTACTGGGGTGTATTTTATCATCCACATCCATGTTCCCTCAATATGTAATATTGTTTCCATCCACTTTCAATAGTTTAAATCCAATTTTACCCTTAGGTGAGTTTTTAGTAAAGAATATGAAAGGAATCTTTTGTCGTTTTTCCGTACGAGGTACTTTTTGACTTTTCCGACAAAATTACAAAGAATGTTTTTTTTAACTTATACGACATGAATGGATTTTTAAAACATTATTTCCAAGAAGCTTCCTTTACAAGTTTTCAAGTTTATTTTTAATCAACTTCTTTTAGCTTAAATTTTTATGACATGTTAAGAAAGGAAAAATGTTTTTGAAAAAGAAAGGATATTTTCCTCAAGAATGGAGTTCAAGTGTTTTATCAAAATTATTTTCCATCTAAGATAATAAAGGGTTCTATTTTTATCCCTATTATTACATGGATTTGATTATGTTGTGATGGAAATATTTTTATGAATTCCTTTACCTTATATGAATTGTTTTATGATGTCATGTTGTTTAAGAATCCCATTTTTATTACATGGGCTACGCTATGATGTATGGTTTATGATTATGTGGCACACATAAGAAAGGATTCATTATAAGATGGGTGGGACCTATATCTCCCTCCAATGCATTGGGTAAAGATTTTATATCTCATGAGATAGACATGGCTGGAACGGAAGGTTATTTCGGTTCAGTGATACAGGACTGAAACAAGGAGTGAACTCGGTTCAGAAAGGGACTTTGTCCACTAAGATAGTCTTGGAAATGAGTCATGACTAACAAGAAATGATTTTCCATGATTATGTGTGCATGCCACAAAGTTTCATGTTTTATGTTATGATTATGGGGATCTCATTTTCACTTCTATGATTTATCCCATGTTATGATATTTTGAGCTCTTTTGCAGGTTAAGATTTCCAAAAGCTATGTTCTTATGTATATGATATGATTTTTATTTCCTTTATTTACCCTTACTGATCATTTGAGCTCACCCTTTTATGTTTTCTTTTCCCCAGGATATAAAGAAAGGTTTTTAGGTAAAAAAAAGGGAAGATCTTTATGGGAGATATTGAAGATCTTTCACCACGATTAGAAGACTACGTTCCGAGTTTCCAAAGACACTAAACTATTACGGTCCTTGTGTGTGTGTTTTTGTTATGTACTAAGTATTCCGCAAATGTAATGTAATGTCCATATACGATAAGCTTCGGGTCTCTACATTGAGTATGAACATAGGATGAGAATACCTTCAACCTTACCTCAGTCATATTGAGTATCGTATCAAGAAACAACCTTATCATACCCCACTCATCCATTTATTCTCGAACATCCTATTCTAGATGATTCCTACTAAATTCGTTAGTGACCATGTTCCCATTATCATGTGTATATGCAATATCGAAATCAAAATCCCATGGTACTCTCCCTATCCTCTCTAAACAAGGTTCAAGTCACTCTAAGAGAAAATTTACAATAGGATATAATGATCCAAATATGATTTAAAACTCACCCCGAAGAGTTAATATCACCAAATATTTAAAGTATGAATAACTAACACCAATTTCTCGTCATTGATGTGTTACTACTCTCCTGGGGGAATAAACTTTGTGATCCATATGCAACCAAATAGTCATCTTGAATCAGCACACACACTAAACTAACACTATATGAATCAAAAAGATCACAATACTTCATAGGATTAGGTATAATCTAAATAGAAGTGGATTTCTAATGGGTCTATAATTTTTCAAATGAACTATGGAACATATAACAACATATAAATTTTATCCCTTACTAGGTCAACATCATTAAAGAATAATATAACTCAGAGTATTATAAGAAAAAAATTCTATAATAATGAACCAATACCATAAATATATAGATCTCAGTAATATTCATGGGATGATTCAAATACATTGCTTCTCAAACATTCTTTGGATCCACTAAAACAAAAACCTAAAAAATCATATATCCTTGAAACTATACATCCTAAATCCAAAATTGTCCATGTGGACAAATTTTGAATATAGATGGTGTAATCTCAAAACTCCCAAAACAAAATCCTTATGGTTTTCCTTGTCACGCCCAAAAACCTATTTCACATGTAATTATAATATTATTGTATTATTATATTTAATTTTCATGCTATATGAACAAAACAGATCAAAAAAAACAATTCCTTTTATTTAATTGAACACCAAACTGATTATAGTATAAAAATAACAAATGAAATCATACTACCCTACGATACCTACTAAGAGTCCTATCATATCCACTAGGAGGACTCCTAACACAACATGTAGACCTAGTAAATAGTGAATATCCTTTGGGTCATTCAGAATAAAAAAAATTATGGCCAGAACCACGAGAACGTTACTAATCCTCAGGGGTATAATGAGAACCATTTTCGCCAAGTCATTTTAAAGTGGGATCACCATAGTCATGTTTTTATAAGGACATAATGTAAATTTGACCTTTTCCTTCTTTAGGTGACTATTGAGTCTCTAATGGAAATAATACCATAGAGCGGTTGCGGTTTCTTGTGGTTTAATTTAATGTATCTAGATATAATGAGTTTTCCATGTGTTTAAAGTGTGCATTGAAGTCAAATCATTAAACATATTTTTAATAAAATATTTTTATATATTTTTTAAGGAATAGGATTTAATGTTTAAAATGGTTATGAATCATAACCCTTGTATTTTATTATAAATACAAAGAGAATCACACATTTTATTCTTCTTTGTTTGGGTACAAAGAGATTTTTTTTAGTTGAGATCATACTTTGGGAAAATTAAATTAATGGCTATGGTTATATTTAATATTTTACATATATATATTGAATTATGTATTTACATTTTTCAAATTTTTTAGAAATCTAAATTGAAATTTTTTCATTCTTGGATGAATAAAAAAACTAATTAAACATATGTTATGATTTTATTTATGATACCAGTGGGGATTTATTTTATGAAACATTAAACCATGATTTTTATCCTTAATGTTTTGAAACACAAGGTTTATAAACTAATGAAAAGTTTGGTTTAAGGATATTGTTTAACTATTATAAGGAAATTATATTCTTTGTTTATAAACATAATAAGTTTATAATCGTGTGTATAATAAAAATGGCTTTTATATTGCTAAAAAATGGGTGAGTACCCCACCTACCCGTGTAAAACCTAGTAGGCCAAGCCACTCAAGTCCATGGTGGACATTTAACTCAAAACTGATGGAAAATGACCCAGGTTTGTGCATGCATGGTGTGTGTTATTCCGTGAGTGCATAATAGTTCATAGTCATCCCTACGTGTGCATGATTGTGCGTGTGCAAGGGTTCTAAAGGACGCCACCGTGCAGGGTGGAACTGCGGTTAGGGTGGGCACAAAAGCATTCCCACAGAGACCTGGTATGGGGCGGTTCTAGGAAGGGGGTTGGGGATTTATGGTCTAATCATGGAGCTCCAGGTTAGTAAAGGATCTTGAAAAGCCTTTCCCTTTCTATGTGGGACACATATTTTTAGATAAACTCGGATCTAGTTTGTATGATCTCGCCGCGCGAGAATAAATCCGTTCGATCGGTTCAACCATTGAAGAAAAGCAGCCATAGATTTCCCTCTGTGTTTCTATCATCCATATTATTCAATAAGGATATAATCATGGTCATTCAAGTAATTTTAAAATTACACATCGCTCACAGCCACCTGATCAAATCTAATCTAATCGTGACCATTCGTCAATTTTTAAAAACACTAAAATTTTCATAGTCGTTCGATTCAATCCTCATCAGATCTCAAATTTTCATCTATTTTTAAAACCCATAGATGCTCCTCAGTCACTGTATTAGGGAAAAATATAATCCTGTCCATCCATTTCGTTTTCCCTACACATCGTCTTTTTCCTCCCGCATGTGCCACACCAGTATCCCAGGCTACTATTCTTTCCCATTTATTTTCCACACCTGTGACCTTGGGTGGCCCCTCATTTCTATCATTTTCCACAATACGGACATGCTCGGTCATCTTTTGAACTTATGAGACACACATTTACATGCAAGTTCCATTAAATATATATTATATATGGTTTATATATAACTTTTTTTCACTTAAACCCTACATGTCCTCCGATTTCCAACAACACCATCAAGTTTCTCTGGACTTTTTCTCCTTCATCAAACAAGGTAAGATACCTTTTTTGTCATTGTTTTATATGGTTTGCATATATATATTCTGTTGAGTATGGGATTTACTAGTTTCTTCAATGATGGTGATTTTTTGTCTTAAATAATGTTCTTAATACTTCATTATTCAAGGACTTGTGATGTTTTGTGATTGTATATATTGAAGTATACAAATATATATATATACATATATATATATATATTTATATACTTTCTTACAAAAAACCATTTATATTTTATGTCAAGATTTGGAATTATTGAACTATTGTTTAACTAATGTTCTAATATATTTAAAACATGTAAGTGTCATTAAATTTTTGGTATAATAACCTTATATACAAAAATTATATTCTAATATACGTATATATATATATATATATATATATATAAACATTGATCCTAAATCTAATTGGAATTTTTCAAAGGTTGATAAGAAAGAATAACAAACAATTTTGAAGTTTCAAAAGGCTTGGAATGAACATTTTAAAAATACAATCCATTATATACACTTTTGCATATACACGGATTATACAATACTAAATACAAGAAAAATTTGGATTTTCTAAATATTATTTAGATGATAATATTGTGTTCATGAATATATACATATGTATGAATCACTTATTTTCATATGTATAAAAATACTATTAGTTATGTTAGTAAGTGGGGTGGTTGGTTTTCCTGGTTTCCAATTCTTAGTGTTGTACTTTAATAGTTGATAGTTCACTTGTGGTATAGTATACATAAACATGAATGTAATGGGTGTCCAAAAAACTATGTTTTTAATACCTCACAAGGAATATTTTGATTACCTTTAATATTAATGATGAATTCCCAATATGAATTTTGTAATATAATATGTTTACTTTTGTAATAAGTATATAGGAATTTAGGGGTAATCATTTTATTTGACAAAACCATATTAATATGTTTTTCTTATTTGAATTAGTTATCACTAAATAAGCTATAATATGATTACCATTAATTCCATTTATTAAATTTCCACAACCTTCCAGATTTTGGTTTTATTGTTGACACTTAATGCATAACTCACTATGTGTATGTAAATACTAAAGAATATAACTAAAATATTATGACCTTTTATATAGTTAAGAACTGAATTATTAAAAGTTTTGTAAGAAAAATTGAATAATATGAAATGGTAGATTAAATATTTATGGCAGTATGTGACACTTTGAATAATAAATAATGAGTAACTTAATAAATCAAAGAGGTATGAGACACATTGATTTAATGATGTGAAGAATGCATTGGACATAATATGTGATTTTTGGGGACCTCTATAACCCCTTGATGAATTGGTAGGTCTAATGAGAAAAATGGATGTGGAATAGGTTGTGGTCGTTCCCAAGATGATTTATAGATTTTCACCGAGGCCTTAATCATTTTAGATGTCTCGGTAAAGGCCTTGAAAAATGTTTCAAAATGTTCAGAATATAAATTTTCCTTATTATGTTTATGAAATTTAATTAATCAATAGAATATTGGACAAGTAGAAAATAATTGGATAAGATCTTGTACTTATGAGTATCAGATGAATAAATGCTTATGACATAATTTTTATTTAGGACTCAGAGATTTTATCTTCCAATTTATGGTTTATTGTTATTAAGGAAAGAAATTATAGTCATTATTTTATTCACAACTCTGATCATGTATTACATTCATTTGTGAATTCTGTAATTTTTCATGTCACACATTGTATAGTTAGAATAGCTCCTGGTTTATATGATTCAAAACATATATTTTCTATGAGAATTATAATGATTGCATTAGGATTCATTGTATCCTAGATAATAATCAATGAACTGTTAACTTTTAATTCTTGGACAAAATGTTGTTTCATGATTCATGTAATGCATCATTCCTTAAGAAAATGTTCAGTGAATTATTTTGATGGAATATTTTAAAAATTATTTAATTGAAATATTATTTTATTTTAATACCCATTACTGGGCACTCGTATGCTCACCCTACATTTTAACTAAAATTTTCAAGTTTAGTAGATTTGAGTTACACTAATTGGTGGAAGCTTTGTGTTTACTCTTTTCTCAATCAGTTTTTGAAGGAATGTAATATTTTTATATGGTTTTGTAGAATCTAAACCAAAAAGATCCTCTTTAGTGGAACATGATGTGAAATAATCATATTTTATTTTTAAAAAAATTACACACCATGTTTTATTGAAACCACACCAGCTCTAGGGTAGTCTCAGTATGGAGAATGATATTTGGTATTAGAGTATTTGTTTTGAAAACCCTATTAAATTATAATAACAATAAAAAACATAATTATTTCTTACTAAGTAGAATTTTTCATAAAATTTTCAGATATCAGACAAATAAAACATATGTATCTTCTAGTGGATTTATTTGAAACTATAATAGACATGGAATGTTTAAAAGGATGTGAAACTTTTGAAAACCTTCATTTGACATGTCAACACCTCTACCGTGTATCCAATTCTCTTCATGTACATCAACTCCATAGAGGATTTGGATTTGACTACATTATTATGATACATTCCCAACATACCATCTATTCATGTAAGGGAAATTATTATGATGGTCTATTTTGATAATTTACCTTGTCAAGGAATTTTCAATCATTAATGGACTCCTAGGAGGATGAACATGAGGGTGACCTCTTGTAATCATACCTTTGTCAAATCATGACCTATGGTCTTCGAGGTCAGGTTATGGACATAGAAATTCTTGACTATATGTCTACCTATCTACATTATAGACATAAAGTTAAAACTGATGTTTCCCAACTCCATATAATTCACTATTTCTATTGTAGGAGCATTAGATGTCCACACACGATTGTTTCGAACTGCCTGTGATACATCTGGACCAAGGAGATTGAGGTTTTCGGAACCACCAATGGGATAAAATTAAATGGTAATTTGGTAAATCCCAACATCAGTGTAATCGGGGAATAGTCATATTCGGGGATGATAGGAAATGCTTACCTGTGAATCATGAGAGGGAGAGAATGGTTATGTATCACATTTGGTTTTATAAATCTTGTATAAAAGTATAATGTTATGATTTATGTTTTAGAATTTTAATATGATTTTATAAATAATGTATCGGTTTTAATATGGTCATGATTTGCAGATTGAAACATGTATCTTAAAAATTTTAGATGGAAGACATGAATTCACCAACCATCCATTTATCACTCACAAACAAATTATTATAACCCATAATTAATGAGTCATATTTAGAGACATACAATCTATTATTGAACCAATGCCTAACCTGAAAACAACTATATAATGTGTCCCTAAACTGAAATATTCTCTTTTCCAACAATGGAGAGATCTACATCCATCACAATATTTCAAATGTTCAATTTTCAGATTTTAGGAAAACGGGGAAGTACTAAAAAATACATTTCACATGTTTCACCTTATCTACGAACTGTTGAACATTGAAAAATTATCAATAAGCTACTTTGGATGTTGAAAATATGTTGGAGTATATGTTCTAAATACTATGTTTTACTGTGTATGTAATGCCCTATGACATCTAAATTTTCAAGCATGACGTAGTTTGAGGGATTTATATGGAATTAGTACAATCTCAAAGATCAGATCTCCACACCACATGAACCTTCCTCAGGAAACGAGAATGATTTATGCATATCCATAGTCCAAGATCCTCTCATTTTATTTGGACCAAATATGTTGAGGGACTGGAAACCAATCTTGGGATACATCTAGAGATAATTGGAATATCATCCATGTTGGTTGACTTTATGAAGGGTTGTTGGATGTGATCTGTGTTTGGTTTTTCTAGTGGTTTGTGTATGAGTATTTTAGAATTATGGGGAAGAAATTATTTGAAGTTGGGATAATGTGATTCCACGAACCTATTTGATGTTTAATAATAATATTATGGTTCTATTTTGTTTAATTATCATGTTATCCAAACAAAACATTCAAAATAAACCCAAGAAGTTGTATTTAATTCAACATCTAAGTGATTACATTATAACAAGGTCAAAGGATATCGTAAAACCCTAGGATACCTACAAAAATTTATATAAAATCCACTAAGAGGAAACCTAACACCAAAATTAGACCCAGTAAATAGTGACTATCCTTCAGGTTGGTGAAAACGAAAATATTTATTGGTAAAACCACAAAAACCGTATTGAGAATCATTGCAATAATGAGCAGCATCTACACCAAGTCATTTTGAAGTTGGAACACCCTAGTCATGTTTTATTAAGTCCATAATGTAAATTCTACCATTTCCTATTTTAGGTGACCCTTGAGTCTCTAATATTCCTAAGACCATATAGCTGTTGGTTTTTCTGGTGGTTTAATCCAATGTATATAGGTATAATGAGTTTTCCAAGTGATTAAAGTGTTCATTGAAGTTATAACATTAAACATGTTTGTAATAATTTTTTTTTTTATATTATATAAGTATAAGGATTTAATTTTCAAAAATGGATCTTAATCATAGCCAATGTGTTTTAAATGAAATACACAGAGAATCACACATTTGATACTTCTTCGTTTGGGTATAAAGAGATATGATTCTTTAATTGATATCGTACATTGGGAAAATGAAATTTATGGTTATGGTTATACTTAGTATTTTACCTATACATAGTGAATTAGGTATTAAATTTCTTAAAATATTATTGACAACATCCTTGATATGTTTTCAATCTTTAATGAAAAAAAAAATATTTTAATTCATAATATTGATGGAGTTTATATATGATAGAAGTTGGGATTTATTTTATGAATCATTAATCCTTGAATTTTAACTATGATGTTTTGATACTCAAATGTATATAAACTAATGAAAATTTTGGTTTAAGGGTTTTATTTGACCATGATAAGATAGTTATATTCTTTTTTTAAAAGATAATAAATTTATAATATTGTGTATAATAAAAATGACTTTTTCTAAAAAATGGGTGACTAGCCCACCTAGGCGACTTAACCTAGTAGGTCATGTCACTGAAATATTTGGTGGGAACCTCACTCAGAACCCTTGGAAAATTTCACAGGTCTATGCACGCATGGTGTGTTCGATGCCATGTGGACATGCGGGAATAGTAGGCCCTGCACACACCTTGGGTTGCATGTGCATGGGTGCCTGAGCATGCCACCATGTGGGATAGCACGACGGCAGGGGGCGTAGAAGTGCACCTACAGATAATCGGTATAGGGTGGTATCAGGGAGAGCGGAGGTGGATTTCTAGCCTAATAAAAAAGCTCTAGAATAATAAAGGAGCTTGAGAAGCTGTTTTATTTTGATATGTAATGCATATGTTTAACAGAAATCAGATCTGGGACGTACGATCCCATTGCGTGAGATCTCATTCGTTCGATCAGTTCGGCCATTGAACCCACGCAGCCACAACTTCCCTCTACATTTATATCAACCATCTGATCCAATCGGGATCTAGTACTATCCATTCAAACCATTTTAAAATTCCACATCACTCAAAACCGCCTGATCAAATCTGATCTTATCGTGATTGTTCATTCGTTTTTAAAAACTCTGAATCTTCATAGTCGTCCTATTTTCTCCTCATCAAATCACAACGGTTCATATATTTTAAAACCTACATACGCACCTCATCCATTTGATCAGGGTGTGATCTAATCCTAACCATCAATTTCCTTTTCCTTCATTATCATCTTACTCCCCCCACATGCTCCACACCAGTAGCCCTTGCTACTCTTAATTTTTTTTCCACACCTATGACCTAGGGTGGCCCCTCATTTCCCTCAATTTACACACGACCATCATGCATGGTATTATTTTAAACTAAGGAGAATATATTTTCCCTGAAAGTGTCATTAAATATATATTATATATGGTTTATATATATAATTAATTTTGCACATGAACCCTACATGCCTCCTCTTTCCAGCACCACCATCATGCTTCTCTGGACTTCTTATCCTTCATCAAACTAGGTAAGGGACCTAGTTAGTTGTGCATTGTTATGGATTCAATATATTTATATATATACATACACACATATATATAAATATATATATGTTCGAGTTTGAGATTTAATAGTTTCTTCGATGATGGTCAATTTTTTGTCCTAAAAGATGTTCATAATTCATCATTATGCAAGGACTTGTGATGTTTTTTTATTCTATATATTGAATGATACATAAATATATATATGAATTTTCTTATAAAAACCCTATTATATTTTATGGATTGATTTTAAATTAATGAACCTTTTTTAACTAATTTTCATAATATATTAAAAACATGTATGGGTCAATAAATATTTGGCGTGTGACCCTTATATACAGTATGTATATTTGGTTAAATTTTTATAAATATATATTTAAACATTGATCTTAAATCTAATTTTTATTTTCCAAAGGTTGATAAGAATGAATAACAATGTTTTTTGAAGTATAAAGGCTTGGAATGAATAATTTAAAAATAAAATTCTTTATATACACTTTTGTGTATACATATATTACACAATACTCAATCCTAGATAATTTTAGATTTTCTAAAAATTATTTAGATGCAAATTTTGTGTGTATGAATATATACATATGTATGACTCCCTGATTTTCATAGTAATATAAATAGTATTAGTTGGGTTACTAAGTGGCGTGGTATATTTTCATGCTTTTCAATTATTAACACTGTTTGTAAATAGTTGAGATTACCCTTGTGGTATGTTATACATATACATGCAAGTAATGGGTGTCTAAACAACTATGTGTTTAATACATAATATTGATTATTTTTCTTACCTTTAAAATTAATAATGAATTACCAATACATATTTTGGAATATTATATGTTTACTTTAGTAATAAGGATTGTGGAATTTAAGAGTTATCATTTTATGTGAAAAAACCTGATTAATCATTTATTCTTGTTTGCATTAGTTATCAATACATGAACAATAATATGTCAACCATAATTGTAATTTAATACATTGCCACAACCACAGAGTTTTAAGTTTTTTTGGAACATAATGCATGACTCTCTATATTTATGTAAATGATAAATAATGTAATTAATCTATTACAACCTTTTAGGGAGTTATGAACTTAATTATTCAAAGTGGTATGGGACACTTTGAATAATATAAAATGAGAAATTAATTATTTCATTTAGTATATGACACTTTTAATAATAACTAATGATAAATTCAATAAATCTATGTGGTATGAGACATTTTGATTTAAAGAAATGAGTAATGCTTTGGACTTAGTATGTGATGGGTGGGGCCTGTTATAGCCCCTCGATGTATCAGTAGGTCTCATGAGACAAATAGAGGTTGAATTGTTCGACTCCATTCCCAAAATAATTTATATATTTTGGCTAAGGCCTTAATCATTTTAGAAATCTTATATGAGGCTTGAAAAATGTTTCAATGTTTTTGGAATATGCACTTTACCCATTATGTTTATAAAATTTAATTATCCAGGAGAATATTCAACAAGTAGAATATACTTGGTTAAGATCTTGTATTTATGAGTATCATAAGAAGTAAATTATTATAGGATAATTGTTATTCATCACTCAGAGATATTATGTTCCAATTAATGGTTTACTGCTAGTTAGGAATGAAATTGTTTTTTTCATTTTATGTGCATCTATGGTCATGTATTACTTTCGTTTTTTAATTATGTACTTTCATACGTCACACTTAGTATAGTTAGAATAAATCTTCATTTATATGCGGCACACCATATATTTTTTATGAGTATTATTATGATTGAAACATATATCATTGTAACACTTTTAATAATCCTTAATTTTTCACTCGAATTCATGGACAAAATGTTAGTTTATGATTCAAGTATTTCAGCTTTCCATAGGAAAATGTTTTCTAAATAATGTTAAAGAAATATTTTAAAAATGTTTTAATTGAAATATTAATTTATTTTAGACCCCTTTACTGGGAATTCATATGCTCACACTAAATTTTAAATGAAAATTTTAGGATTAGTATATTTGAGTTACATTGATTGGTGGCAGCTTTGTAGAGATTATTTTCTCTTTATGTTAGAAAGGATTGTAATATTTTAATCTAGTTTTCCAAAATCTAAACAAAAAATACCCCCTTAATGGAACATGATGTTTAATAATAAGATTTTTATTTATAAAAAAAATTAGACACCATGTTTTATTGAAACCACACCAGCTCTGGTGCAGTATAGGGATGGGGCATGACATTTATGATCTTCCTCTATCATGGAATACTGTAACATTTTGTACATATACATGACTACAATGGAGTAAAAAATCAATTATGTATTTTGTTTATTGGTTCCATGAAAATTATTGGAGAAATGGTAAGACAAAATGGAATAACTAAATATTCATGATTTCGATAACATCCTGGGGATTTGGTATTTAGAATATAATATACTCAAACCGTCAATTGGTGGTAACCCAATCTAAGGACAATTTTTTAAAACCAATGGCCTATAGGATCTGGTCGAACTGATCATCGATTCTATCTACCAAATATTTATTCTTTACTACCACATGGTTATGATTATAAGTGGCTATAAAAACATAGAGACTACCATCGACCATCTTAGAAAAATAGATCTAGATAATTCCATTGTGACTTTATGAAGTGAATAAAACACTTTCCACCTTGATAGAGTAGTGTAAATTTCACCTCCACCATCTAGTCTAGAGCCATCTGATAAGATGGTTGTGAAATAAGGATCATTTCAATGAGAAATTGGATATTAAAGTCTACCTTTTTTGGCGGGTGTAAATCTAGATAAATATGTGGGAAACCTCTCTGGGTACTTATCCATTATTGTTTTACCTTTACCCAATGAATGATTCTCAATTACCTCAAGGACCAGCATGGAGAACCTGAATGAAACCAACCCTAAATAAGAAGAACCTTGTGATTCCCTCCCAGGTCAATGATCTCAATCACCCTGTAAGATGTGGTATCTCCCTTAAAGAGTAAATAAATAGAGAATGTGATGAATAAAGTTTACTAGAACATTGAATCAAATCATCCAATCAAATTTTATAATGATGCTCAACACATCAAGGTACATAACAAGGATTTCAAAATCTACCACCACACTAGCCACAAAAAAATAGTACTCAGACAACATTATACCTTACTTATTTTCCCTACCCAACAGGGCTATAAAATACTTAACATAACACATCTAATCGACCATCTTATCCAAGGAATCAATATTTAAAGTCAAATTATATAATTTAATGCACCTATTTCAAATATAGTTGATTCCATTGAGTAATAAATAAAGAGTATACACCAAATAGTTGATTATCCATAATATGTGTTCTCTAGAATGATCTCTTCTCCATAGAGTCACCCTATATCCAAACCACTACGATTCTTCTTATCATGGTGGGAATCCCCAATTCAAAAAGTATGAGATCCTATACCCTTAGAATCCTTTGACTGCATGTGATTCCCTCTTGAGAAAATTTATTCTACACCAATACTACATGATGCCAACACACAACAGTGTTGGATATGTCCCAACTATCCACATTAGTGGAATTTTCACAACGCCTCTAGGAAATGATTTCTGGTGTGTATAGACATCCCACTGTGATATTAGATAACCAGTATATTCCATGTAGAATCTAGATTTTATGATCTGTAAGACTCTTTGACACTATATACACTACCTTAATGAGTTTCATCCCATATTATCATTTTTTATGAATAAAAAATCTAGCTACCTATCACAAAAGGAACAGTAATGAGTCTTTTCATTCAATTAAAATTTTCATCCTCCATCACTGCCTTTTCAACCATCATTGAATAGTTTGGTAGAAACAAAATAATCAACAATGATTTGATCTCTTTCCTTAAGAACATCTCAAAATGATATGCTTTGAGGTACTCATTCTCATGTATCACTTGATATACATTAAATGACTAAATAAATATGGAGTGATACCAAATAAAACATGATCACCCTTCTCTGGCTTCTTAATCTCGGGCGCCTTTGCAACTATCATGGTCTCCATGTAGAACAGACGATTAAAAGGATCATTGAATGTTGTATACATGAGATTATTCTGATTTCTAAAAATAACCCTAAACTCCCACAACTTCATATATGATCCCTCATGAATGTACAAAAAAAGACATGTTATAGTTTTGAGAGGTATTCACAAAATGAAAAATCAAATCGATACATTCCAACCACTCTTCAGTCTAACTGGTTCCTTCTTCTCCATTGAAACACGTAGGATTCTAGTAAAATACACATGGGAATAATCTATGATTTGAGTCTAATCACAACTACCAATTTGACCAATTTATAGAATTATATGAACCACTAAATCCACCAAATATGGATCCCTGATAGGGTTCTCCATTGTGGTACACTCTACCGTGCCATATGTACACCTGATTATGGTCATTCTAGGAGAAATTTTCAGCAAGACACAAATAATAAACATCATTAATTATACTACAATATAAAATCACTATAATAGTATAAAACGAAAACCCATATCATGGGAAAAATATTCCACTTCATCTTGAATCAGTAGAAAATTAATAAAAACCCCCATAATAGGGATGAAAATATGACCAAAATCATGAAAACATCATCGAATCTCAAGGTTCAACATGAATAAGAGTTATAATAACACTCTCCCAATCCAAAATCTAATGGCCTAATAGTCTTATATCAATGAAACTGCTAACTCCCATATACAAACCATGCTATGATACCAGTTTGAAATAAACCAACCCAAGATAACCAAACTGTTCAGCCGAGTCGACCAACCACATGACCCGATGAATATTCTTGATCTCCATGGGATTGAGAAATAAACTAGGAATAAATCAATATCAATTGGGAATGATTTGTCAAAAATAAAACTGGTGTGACCCATTAGAAAAATAGGATGACCAAACGAATTTAATTAGAGTCATAAGAAAATGATAATCATATATCATAATCATAACATAAAAAATGAAAATAATTCCTAAATAATTCATATACATGTATTCTTATAAGAAAAAAAAAATTGAAAAAAATTATAGAAAAAAAATATATCCACACTAGTACTTCCCTATATGACCTTGTTTCCAATATAATACCCCATATGATATTAATGAAGAAGGGAAAACCTAAAACATGGTTCCATTGACATTACGTGTTTCCTAGAAAATGAAATCCTTAAATCCACAAAGGTATCATGATGTTTGTGTTGCATATTTCCCAATAAGATACCACCATGAAGCTACTTAAGGTTATTACCTTTAAAACCCAAATAAACTAGTTTTAATACATTTTCAAAAATAAAACCCAAATTGAAAATATACAATTTATGAGTAAAAAATAAAATATTTATTTGGTTTTTTTGAAAAAAAATATTCTACAAAGATAAATAAAAACATAATCAAGTAAATTTTAAATTAAATGTTGAATAATATGATCAAGCATAATAAATAATTTATAATCAATGATATAATAGAATAAATATAATATAGCCATATAAATGATAAATAATTGAAAGGAAAGAACATATATCATCACATAAAAATTGAACTTATAAAATTAATTAAGCATATAAACCAAACTAACATGAGTAACTTGAACCGAGGGGATATAAATATTTTGTTGATTTTTACTTAGTAAAAAAGTATTCCAGGTAGCTTATCAATGGAAGATCACATACTATTCTCCATGGAAAACTCCAAGAGCACACATAGTCTTTCAATAGTAAACATGGAATCTCAAATTGTATAACTAAAAAAGGGTTCAATTTATCCCATGGAAAAATAGATGATAACATGGTCCACACTCTAAGCCTCACACAATCATTCAGATGAACCCCTCTATCACACCTTGGTTAACCCCTATGATACATCATTCTTATACATCCTAAAACAATTTCATATATCAATCAAGCTATAACTAAAGCCAATTCCTAACAAATCCTGAATTATTAATAAAAAAACCATTTATAAGGTAAAAACATTTCTTAAATTAATTTCTAATCCATTTAAATTCACAAAATGCCTTAGATCCACATTATCAAACACTTGGTTGGAAAAGATGCCATGCCTATTTGGAAATCGACACATTAAACAAAAAAATCCCGAACCAATCCCTGAGACACATCAATCATGGAATACATCTAAATCATAAATAATTTCAATGTAAATTTTAGTAATAAAGTTATAAGGGTGTTAGAATTTAAAGGTATTTCATTGAAAATGACTGTAAATACTAACACCTAAAACATATTCAAACCAAGGTAGATTTAATCTAATGAATACCACCTAGATGAGGTATAACATGGAATTAAAAACCTAATCCTTATTAAATCAAACCAATACTCCCATCAACATAACATAATTTATCCAAAACCACCCTCCAGGTTCAAAAACACTGTTAAAATAGAAGAACACAAATTGGAAGTGGAAAACGAATCACTAAATAATAAATCATATTACCTTAAGAAAAAAACCAATAAACCATGCATAAAGAACCAATAAAAGTGGAGGGAGAGCACAATAACTAGTAGAGAAAGGATTTTCATGATGGTGGAGGAAAAAGAACCCAAAACATAAAAACCCGATATAGGATAAAAGGTGAAACCCCACTTTTTAATTATCTATATATGGTTTCATGGTTTGGTCATAAGGTTAGGAAAACCATTAACCAAACCTACGAGTGCCACTATCTATCCAAAATAGGTTGTGATGTTTTATATGGGGTGTCACAGGGTCTGAAATAATATTCATAGATTATGCAAAACTGAACAGCTAAAACTATATCACCCCTCACATGGTTTCAACACAATTTATAAAAACAAAATCTATCCATTTACCATATTATTTTTTCTAAAAAACATTTATCATTGACCCAAAAAACCATTGAACAACGGGAATATAATCAATGATAAATAATAATCAAAATAAAATTTACCAGTGACCTTAAAAATGTCAGATCATAATAATTCAAACTATATGACACACCATCCTAACCATATGATGTTAACCTATATGTTTATATTTCTTTCTTTAAGATATTAATCTACACAGTTTACATCATTTTCATATTACACAAAAGAATATTATTATTTTTTCATTTCTTGGGAGGACATACCTATAGTGTTGGTCTCGAACTACACACCTTTATATAAGTATGCGAGGATAGATGCTAAATTTCAAGAGAAATATAGTGATTACTAGATCCTATATCATGGGGTCAAAATAGACTCCTATAAATTTTGGGAAATTTATAATTGATAATGGGTTTGAATCTCAATCACAAATAAGCCCCATTAGAGTTATCAAAGGTATGATGG
The DNA here is from genome assembly GCA_963277665.1 of Viscum album. NCBI lineage: Eukaryota > Viridiplantae > Streptophyta > Magnoliopsida > Santalales > Viscaceae > Viscum > Viscum album. The sequence goes on along the minus strand of OY728155.1, from coordinate 633,454,006 downwards.
CGTAAAATAAATAGTTTTATATTCGACTCGAGTACATTCCCAGTTCATCCCTACACATCAATAAATCCTCAATTTTGATCCTAGTAATCCTTTTAATTGTGTAGGTATCCTATAATGGTGATGGTTCCTATAAAAACTTTTCCACCTTCTATCCTAGTTACATGACTTGTTAAACAACTTTTGACATGTGATGGTTCCCATATTTCGAAGATGATCAATGTTCAAACTTGTATTTTATCAAACTATATATGACCGGTGTGGTCATAAAACCTTTTTTAGGAACATATTAATCTTTATTTCCCCACAAATTGAGCAACTCTGTTGTGGTTCAATTCTCAGAAGTCCGGATTTACATACCATTAACCTCCCTTTATCATGTTAGTGGTTCAATACACTTGGTGTTACACTTCCATTTATTCACAAACATTGACCAAGCATCCAAAAATAGTAGGGACTCTCTCAGCCTAGCTTCATTTATCCTAGTTGTTCAATCCCATGTGAATTGGGGGGGGGGGCTCCCACAACTTGTTTCCCACACCAATAATTTCTCTTATGGTCTTATGAATATTTGTACCACCCCCAAACATGGTGGAGATGAACAAAGTATCTAACTGGTCCAAGATTCCTCACAACAAATTGTGTATAAATTTTTATGGCCATTTTATCATGGTTTCAGTACTCTTACCCCCAATAATATGACTATGTTTTAACTCTACGGAACTAAATGAATAATTATAGAACAAAATAAAATTATCTGTCCTCCATGAAATTAAATTTTCAGTATATTTGGCCCAACCTATGTGACCTTGAACAACCAGCAACCCATGAACCACAAATGAAGCTAAGTAAGTTTCTTTATAATAGATCAATGTTTTTACAAACACGTCTCATGGATCCTACTTCTAAATAAGGTATTTACCCATTTATATATATATATATATATATATATTCTCCCAAACAACCTAATGTAATGATGATATATTATGAGGAAATTTTCTAGTATCATAATGTTAAACTATTGGAAGAAATTACGAATATAATATGTTAAACTATATTATGAATCATACTTACCATATGAAATAAACCCCTTCTATAACATCCTTGAACAAGATTTTAGAGTTCATGGTTCTAGTTTTTATCACATGATGTAAAATTTCATTGTACATTATTCCTCTCCAGAGTGTGACACCATCTTGAATTTTCCTTCACCAATATTCCTTAAAAAATGTTTTACTTGATTACTATTTTATGGGATATATGGAGATACCTAGATCCTGTATACTATGTCATTATTGTCCATTGATCAATTATAGGGGTGTCACCTTAAGAACTAGTTTGAATATTACATGCTAATGTACCCATTCAGCATGCAGTAGAATGTACTGAATTATCCCTCAATGTTTTAAACTATACTAGAATATCTCTCTATTATAATTTCCACAGATCGATACTTTCACAATTTGGATCCTCATCATCCATCCAAAAAAGGAAGTGTCCCTTAATAGTTATGGTTCCTATCCAAACTCTACCACCTAAATTATTAGATAAAAATAATTAATTAATTCTTAAAAAAAATTATGGTTGTTATATTTTAAACATGATAATAGTTGATCCATATTTTCTCACCCTATCCTATAACAATGTGGTAAAAACCTATTTTTTTAAAATTTTAATAAATTGATCCCAATGAATCAATCACCCCATTTTTGATTAAGATATTTTATTTAACGATTCAATTCCCTTCTAAAATCCATTTTTTCATTGAAGTTTGTAATACCCTGAGTGTTACCTCTCCATGTAGTATATCATGTACAGTAATACAACCATTGTCATTAGGACCCTCCCATGCCAGATTCTCTATCATCCCCTGCCACGTGATCCCAAGTGATAAGGGAGAATCCAATATACTCTTTTTTTCTCATATCAATAATAGATCATGTGGTCTTAGGATTCTTGTTAGAGTCTTCCCCATAATGTCTGAGACACAAAAACATTCCCAAGTGGGACATTCCATGGGTCCATGCATCACGACCTTGAACTACACGTCAATCATATCAGAGATTTTTGTTGGGTTCGTATCCTCTTTAACCCCATTTTTTACTTTATATTATTATCCATTTTCTCCTCACATGAACATGTCTAGGACACACCCCCATTTAATCTACATTCCATGAGCACAAAAATATAAAATCATTCTGGTCCAGGAATCATGACCTCATATTGTGAGAAACAAAAATTGGAGTTTTTTATATAGAATGAGGCTCTCTATCCCCCTTTTTCACATCAGGATTATACTCTCTCACATTACATAGTAACATTTATACAATACCCATATTGTTTGATCATCTGACCATAAACTAAGTTGACTCATCCCTACATATGAACTTAAAAGTCTACCCCCTCATTCTGTGAGACCCCTATCTTAGAGACAATCTTGTGACAATATCCAAGGAGAATCCATTCAGTTTAAGTATGATCTCATTAAATCAAATGGTTGAATCACTCCTTACATTTACAGAATTGTTACCTTTAAACTGTATGAATATGGCCCCTTGGACCATAATTAACATCTAGTTTTCCTATCACTCAGTGCTAAAAATACTAGTGTCCCACATTATTGTGTCCTTTCCACATGAAATTTATCTTGGAAATTAATCTTTACCATGTGATATTAAGTGTACTACAACCTATAACCTCATTCAAGTTGATTCCTCTACAAGGTTATGGTCTCCTACAAAAACACCTTAAAAAATATATGGCTTAATTCCCCATTATTGAGTGTTTGTAGGAATAGCTATACTCCATATCTCAACCCAACCGAAAATCCACCTATTTATCATGACTTTTTAGAAAATTATAATTACACTTCAAAACATAGTGAACTCTCTTTTCACTCTAATGATGCGGGTTTCTTAGAAGATGGATGTCTCTATACTATGTCCTTAATCTATGTGTGTCTATCCCTATAAATATTTTTTTAATGGGCCTTTTAATCCTTTTTGTATTGGCTTTTTAATATCTATGGTAAAATGGTGGTTTCCCACATAGTATGTTCTGTAAGACCAAAAATATACTCATGGAATGTAGCACAAATGCGTATGATGATGAAAACCATAAGCATAAACCTAAGAAATATTTATTCATCCAATTTCAAAGTCACAAATAGAATATGGGTAATAGTAATGGTAGAAATATTAATGTACCTATCAAATGTCACTAACCATTAGAACCTGGTAAAAACATGCATATTCACACCAAATAGACTCGTTTATAAGAAAATAAAATAATATTATTTCCCCATTTTTCTCATCTTCTTATAATAATTTCGTGATGTAAAACTAAAAATACTTCATCCCACATATGAGAATAACTTTCCTACACTTTTGGTTTTGGTCACCAATTTTATGGCTCAATATCCATTGTCGTCACATTCCTACCATGATGACCCCCTCCAGATGTGGGTTTGGAACTCTCTTCGGATGATACACACAGTTAATCTGTACATATCCAAGTAGGTTTAATTTCTAGAGTGTTGAACTCCACTCAAAAATATGCTCCATTGTCCCATGCACTTCGTATGAACCATGATTTGGATCCACACCAGCTTCCACATTTAAATTATAATCATTATTGGATATAATTCTCAGAGAAACTAGATCACCTCTCACATAGGTCACATTTCTTGATATACATTCAATGAGAAGTTTATAGTTCCCATTTTTTGAAAATATCGTAATCATTATACCCACATGTGTGTGGGCCCACTCTTGGTAGTAAGTTGTTGTAACTTGCATTTTGAAATTTGTCACCAGTCATCTAAAATCAAGATATTGTTTCTATTTTAATTCCACAGGCTGTACATATTGATTCATTTCTTACTTTCACCGCTTTTTGTAGGTATAATCCACACCGTTAATGTTACCCCAATTGTACACTCTTGCATATTAGAAAAGAATGTAGATCATGGAGACTCTTTCTAGCCAGTTTAATAATAGTTAGGAAACTCCAATTTGTTGGTGGATAATTCCTAACCCAAATCATAATCAATTTTTTGGAAATTTCATAAAAATATGATGACATATATTGATCTGTTTTTTTCTAAAACTGGCTAGGAATCACATGTTCTTAGAGAATTTTGTGTCGATTTAATGTTATTATAATGAAGGTGAAATGTAAATGAATTGGACTGACTTAAGTAAAAAATATTATTTTTGTATGTATGTATTTATTATGACGTTCCTCCATAGGCTACATCCTCTCCTCAATGTTAAACAAAAAATGACCTTATTTCTTGATGTAGACTTTGGATTACACAATCCCAACTAGCCACAACCGATTCTAGTCTATAAAATAACATAACATAACTTTTTACTATAGATCTTCTTAATCCTATGGGATAAGGACCAACAATAAAAACAAAAATCCTTTCATATTAGGGAATAAATAATATTATCTATGAAGTTATATATGAAATCTCAGCTATAGATGTTTCATGTTATGCCTCCATATAAAATATTGTCACCTCAATAGTGAAAATGATGATCTTCTGTTAGCCCACATGACACTCTTTCTAGGAAAACTCTTATTTTTCCATTATAGGTTGGATAATATTAAATCCACAGACTCATAGTGGGTGTAACTATGTTCCTACCACACTATGTGAAACTTCTCAAAAAATAAATCATAGTCTTTGTGATGAAGTGCATGGTTGTCCGTCCAGCCAATCCCATAGTTTTCAATCATGTTAAAAATAGATACCATCAGACATAATAGATCGATTGAGTGAGATAGTGTGATGTGGTTATTTATGTTTCTCCATTAACTTTTTAAACACACTTTTTTCTCTTTCATTTCCTCCAATAATAGGGCATCCATATCCGCTTGAGGACGATCATTCTCTAGAATGGTTGTGCGTAACTTCATCCGGGGATCACCAATAGATGTTCGAGGGTCATATATGATGTCATGGATTAATAACATTATTAAATTCATTTATTTTTGCCTCATAACACATTTAAATTACTGTAGTTTATTATAGATCTTTAGTTTCAATATGGAGTATCACTTCATCCACACATTCAATATGTGACTCTCCAAAGGACGCCTCATCAGTTCATGAAATATTTCTATCACTGTTCTTGGATATTGATTTCCGAATAAAATCATCATCAGTAAATTGTTTCATGATTCCATGAATATTGGTGTCCTCCTACATATAGAACATTTAATTGGTGGTACAATCTATCATGGTCAGGTTGGTCCTCTCTGCCAAATGTCCAGTCCCGGTTTCCACCACCTCAAATGTTGTCTCTGCTTGCATTATCCCAATGCCAAGTTTCTGGTCTCCAAATGTAAAATATGGGAACCTCATAATTATAATTATTAATTATGATCACAATATTGGAAAATAAAAATATATCAATAAGTAAATTCTTTCAAAAGATATAGAGGGCGATATGGTTGAATTGTCAAGTGTACTAATGGGTTTCTTTCCTTAGTGAACAGTTGGACCTAGCCCCATCCATTACCATATACATTAATTAATTATTTATAATGTAAAAAATTACGTTTTATGTGATTTATCCATGATCTAAAATGAGGTAATTTTTTTCATTGCTGAAACATCAGCCATCTCCAAATTATTATCAATTAACAGATGAACATACACTATTGGCACTGCGTAAATGGTGGAACGTTGTGCACCATCAAATTTAGCATTAGAGAGGGAAACCACTATTTCCCCTCAAGTATTTTGTTTACACATAATACCTATGAGATTCATCAATACTACGTCCCTCCTCAGTACCATCTAATTTTATTGAAAATAAAGGGAAATGAGTCTATAAACCAAAATATTAAATATTGGATTTGGTCTCTAAAGTTGATAAAATTACAACATTATTAGTAGGTTATTTTCCCTCGGGGAAATATTGATATTTAAAACAATACCCTTTATTCCTTTTATTTATGTCACTACCCGATGGTTCCTTCAACCCTTCCACCAACATGGTGATCACTAAGTAAGGGAATGACAAACATCACTCTCACCTGATTTGTCAATGATTACACCATTCTAAATAATTGTGTAATACTCTATATCTCTTTTATATAAATACTTTATTCTACAATATGGGACTATAATCTAACCATGGCATAGAATGACACAAGAATGAAAACCATATCCCTCTTTAGTTATATTCATTCCCCTGGTTGGAGATGATATGTTCGAAGACATCCTACCGAACCTAGGTATTGGGGAAGACAAAATCATCATGTACCTCCATTACACAACACATGTGCTTGCCTATGTGAAAATTATACAATCTTAGACCTTTATTATAATATTTTATCTACATCTAATTATATTTTAGTGGGATTATTTTTTCAGCCATTGTAGTCCCCTCAGAAGACACACCCCATGTTGTAGTAAGATCACATAGAGTTTCAACTATCATTCCCCATACTGATTTACCTCATCCTCTTTAGAATGGTCCCCTAACTAAACATGTCCACAATCCCATGGTAATAAAATATCCCATTTATGGTCATCTCTAATGATTAACGCTTCATTGTTTCTCTAGAAAAAACACACTCCTAGTTTTCCAGGAAATTTTTTCATATCTCGTAAGGAGACTTTCCCGGTGGAAGGTACACCTATATCCAGTACCCTCTCACATATACATGTTCCAAAACAAACTGAATACCAATATTTGTAATTCAAGGCACAAAATAGTGGGAAATTTTAATGTTTTCCTATAGAGACAATGTAATTGGAGATAAATCCATTATATGGTGTACTGCAAAAAAACACCTCATAGTCCACCCATGCTACCAATACCTGAACTTGAAAGAATATAAGTTAGGTAAACTCATCAATATTACCCATGTAATAATCCATGAACATCATAATTTCAACATATAATGGATGAAATATAGTTACCTTGAACGTACCTACCCAAATAAGGATTATGACATGCTCTTCTTAAAAGATGTGTCTCCCAGGTATATTCTTTTTTAGTTATTATAGGATGGTTCGTGGATGGTAGATGGGGTTATTTAAAACATATCCCCTATTGTTCTCAATTATCCCCCAATAAAATACATGAAATGTGACATACACAAAAAATGGTCATTTTCCTTCTACTAATCTGACCCAACACTTTTTAGATCTTTGTCAACACTTGTACTTCTAGATTGATGGTATTCACCTTCCCCAAAATATGTTCTGTGGAAATGTTTCTAGACCAAAACCACATGTGATCATTTTGGATGGGAATCATCTATCTAGTGATATGTTATACATGAAATACTTCCAATATAATCATGTGGGAGAAAACCTTCATAATATAACAACATAATTGTAACTAGGTTTCCTCAGAGAGAACCAAATACGAGACCTCCTTCCAAAATATTTTATCCGATAGGAAATTACAAGGTTTCCTTGGAAGCCCCACCTCTTGATTATTCTGGAAAATATTGAACCACTTGTTGAATGAACCATCCTTAATTAGAAGTTTTTTCAACTTTCCACCTTTAACTATATATTGAAATGTCCATGATCATAATGGTATCTTTTCCTCATTATCCCATATAATATTTATGGTGATAAATTCATTGTACATATCCCCCAATGTGGGATACAATCAATATAGTAGAGGTCCCATAGGCTAATTCTATCCACCCCATGGTGCATTGGAATGTGTATTTCTTGAAACCCCCGAATTAGAAACCCTATAATGATGTCTATGTAGTGGTAGATTTGAATCTTGGATGTCAAATATACTTCATAAGGACCTACAATCTTCATATCCCCTCATAAATCATCACATGGTTGGCATACCTTGTATACCCAGACCCATTAAATAGTGATATTTTTAAATTGACACATCTACCATTTTTTTGTCTAAATATGGAGATGGTTGATTAATATCACATTATTAATGCTCCAATACTATGAATGAGATATTTTTTATTTGGAACCTTACCCCCATTGATCAGATTTATGGGATTTAATAAATAATAAGTTGTAAAAGAAGCATGACCCATGACGTAATGTCTAAAAAAAGAATTTTTCAACCTAGGAAGTCCCCAATAATTCATAAAATAGTATGATGGGGTGTATAATTTAGTACATGGTATCCCAACAACATAACGCTGTCCAAAAAAAAATACAATGGTAGCCTCTATCAAAGAATGTAATATCTATAATCATTTATTAGTTGTTTGAAGAATGTGTCCTGATCTGAAACAGTCTAGATAGACCCTTTTATTTTTATATTTTTAGCCACCTGTCTCCTCTACAAGGAAGATGATTTGGAGCCTTCAAAAATCCATCATAGATACATAGTAATATTTTTATGTTTGGATTATGAATGATTGATTGTGATGACTTGATAATCGGGGAAAATTATCTCCACGAAATAATCAAGTCAAAGAATAAGTATTGTGGAAGGAATCATTGAGTATTTTTTGGGGAAGAGTGGATGTAATGTGATTTATAATTATTTTAATCATATAACCCTCATGAATGTTAATTCTATTGAAAATTATATTGTCATAAAATCAATAATTATAAGATTGTTACCTCACATGGGACTCCATCATATATTTATAAGCAAATGGTTGAGTAATGATTTATAAAATAGGAACCCATGTCACTGGTTTTTAGATTTGTTACCTCGAAATTAAATCGTTTTATAACATGTTAGCTTCCATTATAATGGGATAAATTTTTTTCCAAAAAACACACATTAAGGGAGAGGCTGAAGATCATGAGGACCATTCATGGAAAATACTATATGAAATAGAATTTAACCCACATAAGGGATAATATTTTCCATGGTATTGCCCTTCATGTAAGGTTGTAGTTTCGTGGACATATTGGATCATGGTGAAGAATAATCTAACATGAAAATTGAAATACTTTGCGAAATGTATATTTAGATCTCTAATGATCTTCATACATGATAATGATAACCATTCTCATAATTTATGTCTAGGACTCTATGGATAATGCAACATGAAGATGGTAGCCATTAATGAAATATATTTCTATACCTATATGATGCCTTTAAATACCCCCTTCACCAATCATTTAAGATGATCTGACATTCATATTTCATGTTGAATCTATCAATTATTAAAACTACATACTTTTTAAATATAAAATGTCATGAAATTCTATAGGTATCCACCGATCATTAGTGACCTACCATTTTTTCATTACAACATAAGATATTATATTATGTAACCTACTTGAAAGATCACACCATTACACATAGATGCATATTCCCCTTTCCCCATAGTATTATGAAAGACCGCCATGTTTGTTGAACCCCTATAATTGAACCAAGACACCATCCGTTGGTGTGAAATCCATATTTAACGATGGCATCAATATCATGAACAATGCCATCATGAACCCCTAAACACAATAAAATCCACACCAAAAGACCAATACATGATTCCTTTTTCTACAAACATAGATTTATAAAATTTATGTTCTCATGGTCTTTTTACATTTTCAGGCTTGGTATACTAATGTATAAATCATGATTTATGAATGTATCATTAACCCTCATAACCTAAACCTTTGGCCCATGAAAAGGATGGAAAGTATCAACACCTTTTTCTCAAATGAACATGCACCATATCCTCATCAACCCTACATAAAACCTAAAAGTGGTTGTTTTTGTACATTATTTTATCCAAATCCAACTTCATAGTATACTCATAAGCTCAAAATTATAGTGTTATCAAGGGAAACCAACTTCTTTTCCCCATGTTATCCATGTATATAACCCTCATACCACCATATTTGGGAATGAGAACCACCATAGAGAATAACTAAACTATCATCTAATATAGAATATATTACACTACATAACACAATTTCATAGTCGCGTGATTTTAAAATGCACAACCCCATCCTCATAACATGACATTAAACTATAAGCTTCTCCCTATGCAATGAACGTCATATGACCTATGTATTCAATGTCGTAAAATTAATGGTATAATATTGTTATATGTCATATAATGGTATTAATATGAAACATCCACCTTACGAGCTACCATTATTAAAAATCCCTATACTATCCATTATTATCTCACATTTTGCAACAAAATTTCAATTACTGCACAATATTATCCTGCATAGACCGGTCCTATCACACAAGATCAGACTGTATAGTAAAAATACATGGGTCATGAACCCACTCTCCTAAAATCATATGAAAAATACTATCTAAGGTTAAATCCTATTGTCCAATACTACCACAAATACACCTTACTTTGATATGCCACAACTAAATGCATTTTATGTGCACAACCATCCCCCACCATTAAAATATGGGGACTCTATTGATCATTGGTACTATCATGAAAAACTACCCTATATTTATCCTATTATGTGATGAGAATATACATGAAACTTATTTATAATACATCAAATATTTGACTAACCTACATATTCTATTCTTTTGTAGAATTATGATATTGTACTTATAATTTTTCAAATTCCCTCACATAGCATTATACATGTGACCACTCTGAATAAATCAAAATATCTACCTCGTTTGAAAAAATTAGAATTCTTTTTTAGAATATAATTCCTTATTGGTTTCACATAAGGTAAATGTAATGAAGAGTATCACATTCCTGGTATAATACAAAATTACCATGATCCACCTTATATGATAAGTATATGATTCCAGAGGTAACAATCCTTTGATGACATTTGTATGTCACATATGTTTTCCCATAAGGTATAATGGAAGATGCATGTTATAATCCAAAGACACATTATATATGTGATTAAATAAAAATAAAATGCAGAATACTTATACATATGCCTTATGTACCTAATAGCCTTGTGGATTCCCAACACACCTGATTTACCAATCAGTAATAAATCAAATGTACCAACCCTTTTGTGACAATTATCAGTGTAATTTCCCAGGGTACACATAAATATTAATCATGGAAATTAATTCGTAAAATTATCATAGATCTATGGGGGTGATGTTTAGGAGGAAATTTACTCCATTGAGGAATCTATATAGAGATGATAAAACAACCTATCATCTGGTTCTGATTAAGGATTCAAAATCATCAAACATGGTGGAAGAGGACACTGACCTATGGAAAGAAGAAACCCATGTAATCAACATAAAGGGGATATGAACACTTTAGGGGAGAATATAACTATATAAGATCACACCGAATGAACACCTTTATGGAAGCATTGAAAATAATGAACCATTGGAGTCAATAATGAGAAATATTCATATAATTAATTAATGTTAAAACAAAACTAATCTGTAAGTTACAACCCAATATTCACCATCGGTATGTGATAAGGTTTAAAAGGATGTTAAAAAATATATATGATGTAGAAAATGGGAAAGGATGAATCATCCCAATGTAAATTAAGATTACATTAAAATAAATAACCAAAGAAAGTATGAGATTAATACAAATCCATGGTAAGAGTAACAAAATCTTTGGTTGGAGAGATTCATTAATTGAGGGGGAGAAAATATACTATGAAGAGTAAATTTTTTAAAGGTAAAATAGTAAAAAAAACATTTAATGTATCGATAAAATAGATTTTTTCAGCACATTTAGAAAAAAAAATTACAATTATTTAGGAGATATTACTTCAATAAAATTTAACAAGAAAGGGTTTTGGAGAACCATTCATGGTTTTAAAATCCATGATCAAATAATTAAAAATACCATTATCCCTAAAGTTTATCCCAAATTTGAATAGATTAATTTTTAGAAAAACATTGCAAAAATTATGTATTAGAGTCTACTTTCCCAAAAAAATAAAATTCTAAACCCCCCAAACCCCGTAATAGAAAAAAAACTATATGAAAAATAGATATATATATAAGAAATATCAATGACCTAATGGGTGTCAAACATGAATATATATATAATGTTTGTTGAAAGGTATTAATCCAGTTTTGAAACATGCATAATATAAGAAAAATAAAAGACCTATTTTTGAATAATTTTTTTATCCTTCTCTAAATTAGGATGTTCAATTCCCAATTTAACATATTCATACAGATCAGTCAACAATAAATAATCTCTAAATAATGGAACTAATTGAAATTGTGGAATTGATGAAGAAAATATAAGATAATATTGAAAGGTGTTTTATCGACCCTTTTGCTTCATCATTCAGTGAATCAATCAACTATTTTTCAGAATAATGATGGGAAAATTAGCCTTTTTATATATTAATATGAACTCAAAAAGTAAATTATAAAGATTATTTATATTCTTATCTAGACTGTTTACTTGATTTTTCATCTATATAGATCCTTTTACTTCTCAAAAGTTAAACATTAGAATGTTCATTTTCAAATAAAGGTTAGAAAGGAGGAGGTAACATTGAAAACCATTGGTATATGTCATAGTCAAACAAAGGTTATAGTTATTCCTTTCAGACTCACAAATTATCCAACAATATTTGCGGGAATCATCAATAATGCCTTTAAACACCAACATGACATGTTTTTTGTCATCATTATAGTTGATATTTTAATATAACTCCAATATGGTATGAAGATGAGGATAATTGGATAAATATATAAAATTCATTGATAAGGGATGAATTTTATTACATTTTCCATATCTGTGAATTTTTTATACAAAAGGTATCCTTCTTGGGTCTTGTAATCATTTATAATGGTATATTTTTGGAAATTTGAAAAGAAATTGTTACTGTAGAATAGAATTGTCAAAATTAAATAGTAGAAATTTTTATTTTCCTTACATTATATTTTTATTACGGTTAATTTATGAGATATATTTTTGGATTTTCAAACCGTTATTCCTATCTATCTTAAAATGGAGATTTTTTTCAGATTAATGAATGTGAAAGTGATTCAAGGAGTTTATTTAAACTATAATTGATACTCCTATAACAATTATACTAGACATTAGTGAAGGATTTTTCATTTATGACCTTTTATTAAATAAGACCTTATATTCTATACTCATGAATATTGTTATGTGATATAATATGCCTCTCGATAGTTAATGATCCAGGAATAATGTTATCCAAAACATGTTTTGGGGATTGATGTAATAGCCTTTACATTGATGATTTAGTGAAATAATATCTATAGAGATAAATTTGAAATATATAAATATTTTAAGATCCTAATTTATATAGTAATATAGGAGGGGATCAACATGAACCAATGAAGGCATTTAAATTTAATCAAGGATTATAAAATCTCCATCTCCTAACATTTTAGGAAAGAAAATAATGTGGTAGACTATGTTTGTAGAACATATCGTACACCTTTTTTAATGATGAATATGTATAATGATCCAATATTAATATAATTAGAAAGGATGAACCTGTAATTAATATTGTAATGAACCCCATCGTACCTATCTCAAATTATTTATCAACTATCCATTTTTGAGATAATTAATGAAGGTTAAATGGATGAAATAGAGGCACAAAAATATGCTTTATATAAAAAGTGGATGGCCATATAATTTGTAGTTGATGAAAATGGAGTTATGAGAACTTGGTCAGGAAAATGTGTGCCATACAACCTATAAATAATGAATATACTATGAAATGATTATCATAGCTCATCATTCTATATACACCCAAGTAGTAGAATGATGTATTGAGATATAGTAGTGAAATATTGTTGTGAATTTATTAAGTGGGAGATTTTATAATTTACATAAAGGTTCAATGTATATCCAAAAGTGATAGAAGAAGGAAAACAACATATGGACAATGAAACCATTACACATACCTTATTGGAAATAGGAGAACAACACCACATATTTTGTTGTGGGACATTTTATAATAACCAAATAAAGTAATTCCATATGGTTTTTGGTGGGTCATAGTATAATGAATTCTCATTTTATTACAAATTGAGAAGGTTTATCACTCCATCAACCCACAATGATATATATTTGGGATGTTTTTTCTATGTGTAACATCACTATAAATTATATCTAAACAATATATAAAATTCACTTCAATTGTTTTAAATTATTCCCATGATCTCTATATATTTAATCAACCTTTATTATGGTCAATCACCATCAAAATAATGAATAATATTAGTGTATTATAGATACAAATGAGGATATATTGAATTATTTCTTAGAGGAAAAAAATAGAAGCTAAGGGTAATAAATTTCATTCACCATATTCTCACACAATAATAAAGTTAACTCTAGATTTCTAATGGATAATTATGAATCCCTCTATTGAATGAAATAACGTATATTATCATTTTTATAGGATGTACAATATTAGATGATATTAGGATAAAAACATGTTAATTGGAGGGATGTGATGGACAAGAATACTATGTAACACATTAGAGAAATAAATATTCAATTGATGAATTATGATTTCAATTTTTTTGACGGTACATAGCGTTTGAGGTAATAAGTAAGTGTACATTCATATATCTCCATATAAGATATTTTTGAGGTTTGTGAAGAAGGGATATCTGGGATGTTTGTATAGTTCATCCTTTGAAATTTTTTATTTTATCAGAGCTTTGGCCTATCATTGAGAAATACCAAAAAAACTGTATTATGTACATGATGTGTTCTATGTATCCCTATTGAGTAAGTAAAAACCAAATCCCCCCATATTTAATGATTATATAAGAGGTACACTAAGATAATGACCCTATTTACAATGAGCAGCCAGCGACTATCTTAGACCATAGGGGAAATTTCTACATAACCAAAAAATAAATCTATTAAATGAACCTTGGGGAAATCATAAATAAGAATTTGAATCTATGGAAGATAAAAAATTAATAAAAACATCCATCATTTCCTTGCATCTTTTTTGTAACAACCAATCCATAATTATAGTAAGTGAATATTCTATTTTGATAAAAATATAAAAAAATAAAAATTAAATGTAAAAAAAATTCATAGGATGAATAGAGTTATTTATAACATACTTTTTCAAAATAATCAATGAATGAATTTTATAGATATTCCCTTAAATATTAGTATTTATGAAAATTTTAAAATGTAATATTTAAGTATTCCCCATTTAATTTATTATAATTTGAAATAATATTATTAATTAAAAACATAATAATGTTAGATTTTACTTATATAATGATTTGATCATTTGATGGTAAATTGGGAATTTTTCTAAAAATTGTGATTTAATTTGGATAAATATTATCATTTTAAATTTAATAATGTCTATACATTTAATTGATTAAATTATTATATAAAAATAATTTTCTTAAATAAAATTTATATATTATATAACTAAATATATTCAATTGATTCCATATAATGATGATTAAAATTTATATAGTTAATATAATATAATCTTATCCTTGAAAAATATGTTACCTGAAAATTATTTTTCTAGCAGTATTGAAAATTTATATTAAATTAAATTCTGAAACTTCAATGTATTGAATTTGAAATAACATAATACATATTTTTAATTATAATTATTAATATTACAGAATAATTTTAACTTAATTTTTTTTATAATGAAGAGTAAAACCCGTAAAAAACTATATATCGTGGTTATGGTTAAAAAGAATGTTTATTGTGCGATTATTCAGAAAATGTAAGGGTTATAATGACATAAAAACATTATAATGCCACAGTGTTTGGTATTACATAGATAGTATTCTTATACCCTTCTAATGGTATCCATTTTTTTCATTATGTACATGAATGTGTCATGATATTATCTAAAAAACATTGAAAAATTACTACATTGTCACTCACCACAATTATAAAAGGGTATCTCTTTCTTACAATTATAGAAAAATGCAATGTCATATATCCAGGACACTACTAAGAAATCTCTCCCCAACATATGATTCTATATTCTTGATTTTTAGGTCTTCCCATGATACCATCTCTACTGTTCTAAATAAGAGAACCAAAGGTGGATCTTATAAGTGATGGTGATTATCTTTATTAAACTCTTTATTTATACTTGTAATATTACCACCATGAATTGTTTCATAAAAATATCCAAACAATAACACAAAACTTAATCATATACAATGATGTTATTATGTTTATGTAATTTTATATATTAGCCTCTTTCTTAATCAAATTGGAATCAAAACCATCGTTCATGTATATAGTAGACTATCGCTTAACAAATCAATGTGACTTTTCCATCACCGACCCACATGTATAGTAAAAATTATGAAAATATTTAAAATCTATAATATTTATGATACATATTAATTCAATAAAATTATTTTATCACATAATTCCTTATACTTTCATCCATTAATGTAATGATATTGTCCCTTGGGTGTTCATATGACATACCATCTCTACAAAGCGATCCAATTCATATTTTATATAGATCATTAAATAAAGAAGCTAAAAAGTTAAATAATGGATAAATTTTATACTAATATAATTAATATTATTCTATATAATATTGGAATTTATATTATTTTCAAGAACTATAAAATATGTGACAAGACATCAATGAGAAAAAGAAGTTGTTTACAAATTAAATAAAGATAGTAATTAACTATTATTAACAAACACATGGTAAGATGTTATAATATAGTCATATATGATGTTCAAATACTAATATGGGTCTTTTATAAATAAATAACATTTTTAAAACCAATATACTAAATGTTAAATCATTTTCTACTAATTGGAGTCCTTGGTTAAATAATTGTGTTCAAATTTCAATTCCTTAAAGGAAAATTTGTTATCATAAATCTATTCACTTTTATATGTTGTATATGATATATGATTAATTTTTTTTACAGGAATAGTTATTATTTAATTATGAATAATTTTTCATTTATTTTTTTATTATTTCAATGGTTTATTATTTAAAAGTTAACAAAGTGTAAACAATCTATTTTATACTCTCAATTTCTTTTGGGATTTTTTATATTTTCATTGATTTAATCTTTAAATTTATTTATATTTAGATAAATAATTGTTTATGTAGTATATAATTAGGTTTCTCCAAATTGTCTTATGAGGATTCCTCTCTTTGTTAAAATATTAATGTTAATAAATTTTTATAATAAAAATAGATGTTATTTCTCTTTTAAATATATATAATTTTCTCCAATGTCTACTTTTTTCAAAACTATTTTACAAAAGTATATTTATTTAAATATATTACAAATTAAAGTAATTTTCTATTTTTCTTTATTTTAAACAAGTGTTTGAAATAAATTTTTATTTCATTTCTAAAAATTTAATGTTATACTTTTAAATAAAAAAACTAATGAATGAATGTTATTTAATTTATATGAATATAAAATACTTCCTCTCATACCATACAATTTTATATGATCTTTCACATTCTACATGTTTTCACTAGTTTTATAAAGAAAACCATTAAATACATTATTATTTTAGTATTTAAATTACATTTAATTTTTTTTCTAAATTGTAGTATTTTATTAAAAAAATTAGACATCTGATAAATCTATAGTCAATAGTTTTTTATTTTTAATTTCATGGTATTTATATTTCTATTGAAACATTAAAATTATTATTATCATTTGTGATTAAATTTAATTTAAATATCAATATTCTTTATTTGAGATGCACTTTTTTACTTAAATCATATATCATGTCAACATAAAATGTTTAAATTTGATTGTTATTTTATTGAAAGGTTAAATATATATAATCCTTATTCATTACCCAATAAAGATATTAATTAAGAAGGAATTTTTTTATCAATTAAATAGAGCATTCTCCATATGTAAAATTCATTGTGAATGTAGTGACAAGTGCTTCTTAGAATTACATATCCCATCAATGCATCGATATGACTAATGAGAAATAGCAGTTGGCCAAATTAATTGAGGATTTACCTGATGTTTTATACTACCTTTTATTAAGGCCTTGAAAATATATATATCCTGATGTATAATAACATGTCATCCAATTTTATGAATTCATCTCATTAAGAATATTGTTTTCTATATCCATTATATTCAGGCATTGATATTATTTATGGATATATGTCATGATCATGTTATTGATTAAATGGAATTTTATTACAGTTATTTACAATTCCATATTGATTAAACCTTTTTTAATAATGATAGAATCTATTTAACATAATAATTAATTAACACTTGATACCACACTTGTTTTATTCACATTCAGTAGTATATGAAGAAGAATTTTATGAATGAGTTTGATGGATGTTACAAATTTTCATTTTCTATGTTTTATATTCTATCACCAATGTGAAATTGGTATAACATGTGTATATAGTTCTCCAAGAATAAAATATTAGTTGGTCAGTTGTGATTGGAACCATTGTATCTATTCCATTGTAATAATGAAGTCACATGATCATAGTTACTAGAGTCAGGGTTATTATAGTTGTCATTATAGGAGGATTCGTATTCACATTTGGAAATATATTTTGATATATAGATTAGGTAACATGATAAAATGATATATATAGAGGATACATTAAATCGTGGAATAACATACTATTTATTTGGTAAGGTAGAGATTATATAGGTTTTCAATGCAATACATCTCTATTTATGTACTATAATTGGATACAGATTTAGTATAGTTGTAACTAAAGGAAATAACTCTAAAAGGAGGAATTTGGGTTTTTTATTTCATTACATAGATCAGGAAAATTATCCATACTGTGCGCCTAGTTTGAAACTCCCAGAGTAAATGATTTTCGTAATTAAAATTTTTTGAAATATTTTTAATTTTTTTGGGAAATATTTTATAATTCCCAAAAAAATTAAGATTATGGTTCCATTATTAATGGACTATAAATTATCAATTTATGTTAAGTTTTACATAAATTTTAAATTTATATATTGTGATTCAAAATTAATATTTTTATGATCAAATCCAATACTTTCCATTTCAATGAAATGAATCCTTGAAAAAATAATTTTATCAAAACTCTTGTTCATGTAGAAATGTATGTTCATAGAAATAAAATAAAAATACTATATTAATTTAGGAGATAATGGCTATATTATGGTACGTAATCAAGGTTATTACCAATAAAATTACTCAAATAGTGGGATCATATAACAATTATTCTTTTTTGATTAAAATTTAAACATAATTTATTACTTAAAATCTTAATATTATACAACATAAAATCAATACAGTTTCAACATATTTGGGGACTAAGAACACTACATAACAATTTAAAACATTAAATAAACATCATTATTGAAATCTTCTTTTACATGAACACACACATTCCTTCTTACTAAGAATTTCATTGGATAACCTGAGGACATGCATTATAATATGGTGGGTAATAAATCCCAGTAAGGAATTAAATGAAGCATAACATAAAGAATATAGTACATGTTAGGAGAAAGGCATATAAATGTAGAATAATAGAAATATGAACATAAAGGCATGATATATCATGATTATCATAACATGTAAATGTGGCATCAACATTTAACATGATATTAGCATGGGCCAAGGCTCATTGTACATGGAGAATAAGTAAACCATCATTTAAATTAAATTAAAATGAGTATACCATCATTGGACATTAATTAACATGAGTAAACCCTAATTTCACTTAATGTATCATGATACTAATCTTTACCCAATGCATTAAAGCACTATCATTGTGCACCCTTATTAATCATTTTATTTTATGCATAAGTGTGCCACATGCACCATACAACATGGAATCATTCAACATCATCATTTATTCCATGATAAAGGAATATGGAATATATAAATATATATATGAAGCTCTATGACAAATAATTAAATGTGCGTGAAGGTGAATACCTGTGATAGAGGAGTGGTCATGGTATTCACTACATAATGACTATGGATTGGAAAATTGCAGTGCAATTTCAGCAGCAAAACAGCGGGACATAATAATTCATAAAAATGGTTGATGAGAGAGAAAGGGGTATATCATAATATTTAATTTAATTTAATTTTATGCGGGTTCATATTGATACATGTCCCAAAAAATTTAATGTAATATAGATGCATAATTTAAAAACATTCTTGAATGTAAATGAGAAGAGAGAAGTTCTTTACAAATTTTGGCATGGTAACAAGTGTAAATGGGAGAAATTAATGAGAGAGAAATAGTTTTATCAACATTAAAACATATGGAGGGAATTATTTTGGGGGTGAAAAATCATACCCCAACATTTTTAATTGAAAAAAATTGTATAACAACCTATTGAAATTTTGGCAAAAATGAGAAGGCGAGAAATCCCTTACTTGTAAGTTTGATAACCAATGTTTGGGAGAGTCTTGAGAGAGGCTTCGTGGGAACATGGTGATACTTGGGAGGATTATAGAGGGATTATGGTATATTTTTGTTGAGATCCAAATTGTTTGTGTGAATAGGAATTGGATATTGAGTGGGTTTATATAAGAAAAGATAGTGAATTCTTTATTATATTGGATTTGGAAACCACACATTAAACTAATCAAAACCACCAGCCATCCCATGGTTTTTGCCCATGTTTTTTTTAAAATTGGAGTGGAATAAATTATTTTATATGTAAAATGCAATAACTTATTAATATATTATTATTTCTTATGTGGAGGTGAGTCGCACTCTCAAATTAATCATTTTAAATTTTCGAAATGTGAAATATGTCTTTGAGGGTCCACTAAAGCTTTGTAAAATAAATCAAGAAAACCTAAAATCACATTTTACACAATTTTAAAAATACATTGGCCAAAAATTATTTTTATATTATTTTATTACATAACTATTAGGTCATTATGATGTCATAAAACACATTATACATTTAAACGATATTTGATTTTTACCAAAAAATTCGACTGTCACAAAAAATTATGAAAAATTCACTATTGGATAATTTTGACATCTGGATTCCAAAAATAATATTCATTATATCTAAATAATTTTCTATGTATGTGAATTTTTACTTCTAAAATTAATATAGTCATTTCTCAAAAATTCTTGGGTTTTGACAAAAACAGATTTCAAACCTTCATAAAAATTACAATTGTATTCATGAAAATAATATGAATAATAATGTTTAATAATAATTAATTTAGTAATAATATTTAATTAAAATACTATTTAATTAAAAAATATATTAATTCATCAAAAAAAATGTTTTAATTGAATATTGATAGAAAATAATATTTAGTATTTAAAAAATATTTACAATGTATCATTAATAAAATGAATGTATTTTATTTATTCAATAATAAAATAATGCACATAATCATAGTGCTATGATATTGTTATATAAACCCTTATAACACCCACATAGTACCTAAGGTTAATTTTTCCATGATGACAAACTCTTTTGTAGATTTAGATAACATCGCTACGGTGGTGATGTCTATTAATTTCCACTTCTCCTATAGGCGGTTATATTCAAGCTTAACATGTTGAATCATGGCTTGGGCTTGGTCAAGAGTGAATTTCTATAATTATTCCTCTTTTCTGAGCTCTAGAAAATGGTATTCTTAGGGATAAATTCTACTAGATGATGTTATCTATTCCTTTTTCTGATTAAATTGGATTTGTTAATGCCCTATATTTATACTAATAATGATATAACTTTTCAACATCAATATTAGCAATGGTAAAATTTCATAGCAGTATTTTAAAATTCCAAAACACAAAACCAATTCATTGTATATTTTATATAACCATTTTATATAATAATACATTTAAATTGATCAAGGGGAATATTCATTAATAATAGTTTTGGTCATTAAAATATTTCCCCCTTATGAAATTTATCCATCAAAATTTCCATTTCCCATACTAAAACATATGAGGTTAACTCTACTTCATCACTTCCTGATATTCCCACATGGCTTTTTCAAACATATTATTTCACCACAACACCTTTACAAGGGGAATTTTCTTAGTTTGTAGTATTCTTTCCCTAAAATATGAGATCTTCACTGACTTCTCTTCACAAGAGAGGTTATTATCCAATGCGCCACCTCTGGATTGAGTACCTGAGATGGTTTGTTCTTGTACTTCCTTAATAGTGAAATGTGGAATACATCATGTACTTGAGATCGTTTCGGTGGGAGTGCTAGCTAAAAGGCCCTACTCTAATGCAATCAAGGATCACAAAAGGATTGATATACCTAGGAGTAAGATTTTTCTCATTCCAAAATATCAAAACTCTATTCCATAGTGATATGTAGAGGAAAACCATGTCTCTGACATCAAACCCTAGGTCACGTCGAAGATTTTCAGTATAGCGCTTTTGTCCACTCTGAGAATCTGTAATGTGTTGTTTCATGGTGTTATCCTTCTATACAATTTCATCGACAATTTCTATTACTAAGAGTTTTTTCTCCCCAACTACATCCCAACATGCCATTGTTGTGCACCTCTTCCCATATAGGGCTTTAAAAGGATCCATTTGGATGCTTTGTGGAAACTGTTATTTTAAGACAACTCTACCAAAGGAAGATGCTGATCACATCCTTCTTTTAAGTTCATTGATCTTTCTCTCAAAATGTCCTAAAGTGTGTGGATTGTCTGCTCAGATTGGTCATCAGTTTGAGGATGATAATCTGTACTATAATCCAGTTTAGTATTCAGAGCGTGTTGAAGAATCTTCTAGAACATATAGTTTAATCTTGTAACTTGATCAGATACAACAGATAGTGGTACTCAATGCAGCCTTACAACTACTATGATATATATCTGTTCTAGTTGATCCAATGAGAAATCCATTCGAGATTCATTAAATTTTGGAGTCTTAGTAACTTGATGCACAACAAACTAGAGAGCATTTTTTTAATTTGGATGTCTTTGGAATTCTAGTGAAAATTCCATGTTTATGTTCTAACATTTCTATACCAGTATAATAAATGGATTTATCATCCCCTTAGACTTTCTCCACTCATCCTTCACTAGCTGACATACTAGGAACTATGATGTAAACTTAGTGATCTTCTTCTTCTTGTTATCCTACGAATAATGCTCTCAGAGATCCCAATACATCATTTTATTTCTTGGGTTAATGGAGAAATTATAAATATGCACCTCATCCAAAAGTTCATTCATTAACTCCGGATTTAATAGAACACATAGTCTTGTCCCAAATCTTAAAATTCCTTCTTCATTTACATTGATCTATGAGGATTTTCCATTTCTGATAGTTTTAAAAAAAATTGAATTCACACATCATACTTTTGAGCAGCCTTTATCATTTTCAAAAGAGATGGTTGAGAAATATTTTGATGAAGGATTGATGATGTTACATTCTTTATGATTCCCATGTCAATATTTATCAAATAAAATAATGTTAGATCATTTTCTATTCTAAAAAATGTATAATCACTGGGTACTTTCTACATAGACCATCGTCCACCTTGTTTACATTCATAGGGTGGTAATGGATTGAACAATCATATTATTTGATTATATCTGACCATCTTCATTGGTGCACGTTCAACTCTTTCTGTGTTAATATATTCTTGAGGCTTTTGTAGCCTGAATATATTTCCCACTTCTCAATAGAGAGTTAAATCCACCAATTATTCAAAGTGAATATTACTATAGCAAACTCAGGATCATCTGTTAGATATTTTATCTTATGAAATATCAATTTTCTTTAAGTATAGGAAATGACTTTGACAAATTTCATCAACACACAGCCCATGACTATGTTTGAATCATAACTAAATACCACAAAACGTTCTCCACTTTTTGGTAGTCTGAGCATGAGCATACTGATAATCGTCCTTTTCAACTCCTTCAATGTCTCTTCTAATTCATCACTCCAAGAAAACATGACTCCCTTTATAGTTATCTTTCTAATAGGGTTTGATAATCTTGAGAAATTTCTCACAAATCATTGATAATAACCAACTAACCCAAGGAAGCTACATATATTCATCACGGATGTTGGCCTCAGCCGTGCCTCAATTGCAGGAATCTTATCGGAATCCACATATATCAAATTTCATGTGGTGGTATGACCCAGGGGTGATACTTCCTTAAATCATAACTCACAGATTCTATACTTTTCCTATAGTGTATCCTTTCTCAATGTCTCTAGTAAAGTTGTTACATGCCACTCATGATCTTCCATGGTTTTTCAGTATATTAAGATATTAAATATAAAGGACACCACAAATTTATTGAGTTAATCTCAAAATTCTATATTCATCTAGTCCATGAAGACTTCTGGAGAATTAGTTAGTCCGAAAGGCATTACTATGAATTCGTAGGTCATATACCTTGTTTGAAAATCTATCTTGGGGATATCCTCCTTCTTCACCCTTACTTGGTAATATCTGGACCATAAATCTACCTTGGAGAAGTATTGTGCAACATGTAGCTTATCAAATAGGTCATCAATTCTGGGAAGTGGATACTTATTCTTTATCATGATTTTCTTGAGCTCACGACAATGAATACAAAGGTGCATTGATCGATCCTTCTTCTTGACAAAGAGGAATGGTGCACCCAATGTTGTAGCACTTGGGAATATAAACCCTTTATCAATATTCTCTTATAGTTACGTCATCAGCACCTCATGCTCCACATCATCTATTCTATACGAAGTCCTAGATATTGCCAATGCCCCGTGTATAAGATCAATATAGAATTCAACATCTCTTCTAGAAAGAAGACCAGGAAATCCATTAAGAAACACTTCAGAATATTTCCTCTCAATTGGCATGTATTCAAGGATGGTTGCTTCCATAGAATCAATCATCTATTCAAGATACAAGTCCTTATATGGAATAAATATCCATGTTTGTATGATGGTAAAAAAGAAGATTCATTTTCCTACTATCACTTGTATAGAATCATGGGACAATTCTCCATATGAAGACCGATTTACCTCTCAAAACAATATATGTTGGATCTATATAGAGAAAGCCATTCCATGTAAAGTATTTCATCAAATTCCACTATATGGAGTATGTTGTGGTTTTCCATGAAGCTCAAACCACAAATTGTGACAGTGAAAGAGATATATTCATTGTTTGTAATGAAGTCTCCATTTTCCATTCTCACTGAAATATCTACTTCCATGATTCATGTTGATGTTTGGACTATTCTACCAAACATTTGAGATATAAAATAATTCATAGAAACCATGTCAGAAAGTATGCCCATTATTCATGATTGAATAACTAGTGTACCTGTCACCAATTCATTGTCAGGGTCTGTTTCAGTGGTAGTGATGGAAATTGCACTCCCTTGTTTTCATGGAGGTTGTTGGTTGCCTTAAAACGCTTGGATTAGGGAACTAGTCTCCAAAGAGCCTCGATTCTTTGTAGTTGAATAAATGACTAGTGCGTTGAGGTTCAAATGGAGTGTTCCTCTCCTCTATCAAAGTAGAAGTTTTTTATTGCTAACAGTTAATAACCTAGTGCCCTTCTCTTCCACACCTAATGCATTTCTTCATCATCTTCATCTGATTTCTGAGTTTCTTCCCTTCCGCACATTTGGAAATTGTGGCACTAGATTTTCATAGCACTAAGGAATTTATCAATCGCATAACTATAATTAGGTCCACCTTATGATTCTTATCCCCATTATAACCCTCATATTTTCTAATATCCATTTCAACTTTAAAGTCACATCGGAAAAATTCTTCATAGCTGTCAAAGTCACAGATCGCATGGGATTTCCATAGGTTTGGTTTTATCAGACCAAAGAAGTATTAAATATTGAATTTGTAGGTAATGTCAAATCTAGAGGCATATCATGCAAGACCTTTGATGTTTTCTTTGTATGCTCGGAAAGATTCGTCATCTTTTTGTTTGAGGGCATGGAATCCTCATTCCATATTATGTCGAAGGGTGTGAGGAAAATGATTTCCAAAAAACATTTTCTAGAAATCCTTCCATTCCAATGCCTCAATATCTTCCTTAGGATTTGTATTTTTGATCACTGTCCACCATTAATCTGATTCACCCTCCATAAGATAACCATCCCAAAGAACCTTCTCTTGTTCAGAAAATTGAAGGATGGAGAATATATTATCAATGTGGTTGATCCATTTTTTAGAAATTGAGGGATCATATGATCCTTTAATGTAAGAGGACTATTTCTCATGAAGCTCTCAATTGTGACATGTTCTTTCTTGGGGGGGGGGAGGGTTAACATTATTCCAAACCCATGTTTCTATTCAAAATATGAGTTGAATTTGAGAGTATCTTAACATAGATTTTCACTCCCACTCCCTTCAGATTTGGAATCCCATTATAACAGTCGTCGCATTGATCTTCGAATCAGTTGTTAGCCCAAGTCCCCTTATTTCTAGTAATTGGTTGGAATAAAAGGAATGTTATGGGTAACTCATAAACGGGAAACCAAATACAAAAGGCGATAACTAATAAATTAAATTTATTTCTTTAACTAAACGATGTTATCCATAATCCACATCCAAACATACATTCTTAGGTGAAATTTTTTTAATTCCTATAATTATGGTTCATGCTAAGCTTGTGAATTTACCCAAGAGTGTCCCCTAGGAGTGTTATACCCAATAGTACATCAAGGCCCATTGTTGTGCCACATTTCTTGTTAGAGTCTATCTCAATGTAGTGTTTTCATGTTTTACCCCTAGATACATTTGTGCCATAGCTGCCTCTACCTGATCATATCTAGAAAGGGATGACGTTTTCTAATAAAGAACCTAATCCATAATCACAAACATTTATTGATGTTTTTTTATACAAACTATTATCCCAAATAATTTCACTAGGGTTTTATAATCCTAATCCCAAAATTAACTAAACCTATCATCAGAAACAACCTATGAAAACCCAACTCTTTATTTCACACTTAAACATAATTTGTTAAATAAAATATCCACTTGATACAAAATAGAATATCATGAGGTATGGTGTATTTAAGGCATAAGAACATTACATAACAACATCGAACATGAAATACACATCTATTTTATAATCTTCTTTTACATGACCACACACATTCCATTGTACATCACATTTCATTGGATAACTATAGGAAATTCATTAAAAATTGGTGAGGTATAAAGCCCAGTGGGGGACTAAACAAGGAATAACATGAAGAATACAATACATGTGAGGAAATATTCATATAAATGGATAATAAGAAAAATATGAACATAAAGTCATGATATATCATGATTATTATTACATTGAAATGTGGAATCAACATTTAAAATGATATTTACGTTGGCCAAGGCACATTCCACATGGACCATGAGTAAACTCTCACTGTACATGAATTAACATGAGTAAACCCTACTTAAACTTGAATTAGAATGAGAAAAACCTCATTTCACTTGACTTATCGTGATACTAATATTTACACAATGCATTAGAGTGGTATCATGGAGCACCCTTCTTAATCAGTTCATTTTATGCATATGTGTGCCACATGGATCATACCATATGGAATCATTTAGCATCATAATTTATTCAATTATAAAGCCATATGGAATATATACATGAAACTATATAATCAATAAGTAAATGTGTGTGAAGTTGAATACCATTGATAGAGGAATGATCATGGGATTCATTACACAATGACATTATCATGGAAAATCGTGGAACAATTTCTGTAGCATAACGACGCAACATAATAATTCATAAAAATGGTTTATGGGAAAAAAATGGGTATATAATCATATGTAAATGAAATTTACAAAAAAAGAGGTTTTTATTGATACATTTCCCAAACAATGTAGTGAAATTTATATGCATAATATAATGAATTTCTTGAATGTAAATTGAAAGAGATAAATTCCTTGGGGAATTTTAGCATGGTATGAGGTGTACATCAGAGGAATTAATGAGAGAGAAAGAGGTATATCATATTTCAAAAATAAATAGGTTCATATGGGGGAGGTTAGAAATCAATCCCCAATATTTTTAATTGAAAACAAAAAGGTATAAAAGCATAATGAGATTTGGACAAAAATGAAAAAGGAAGAAATCTATTACTTGGAAGTGTGATCCCAAATGAATGGAATACGATGAAAGAGATTTAATGGGAGCTTGGGGTTCCGTGGGAGGACTCCAAAGAGGGAAGGTCATTGGTTGGTTGATCTATAAATGGTTTGAGTGAAGATGAATGAGAGATTCAGAGGGTTTATATAGAAAAGGAGAGGGAATTCTTTATTATTGAGGTTTTGGACACCCGATATTTATCTAATCAAAACCACAAACCATCCAACTAGTTTTACCCATGGGTTTTCAAAAATATTATTGGAAAGAGGTATTTTATATGGAAAATGGAATAACTTATTAAAATATTAGGCTTGCTTATGTGGAAGTAGTCACACTCTCAAGAAAATCATATTAAAATGTCAAAATACTTTATAAGTCTTGGAGGGTCCACTATTGATTTATAAAATAAATAAAACAAAACTAAAATCAAATTATTTTTAATAGAAAAAATTTATTGGCCAAATATACAATTTATATTATATTATTACATCACTATTGGGACATTATGATGTCAAAAACCCCATTATATATTTAAATGGTAATTAATTTTGAACCAAAAATTTGACTATCTTAGAATATTAAGAAACATTCACTGTTGGATGATTTAATCATCATAATTATAAAAATAATATTCATTTTATCTAAATAATTTTATATATTTGTTAATTTTTAATTTTAAAATAAAAACTGATAATTATCAAAAATTCATGGGTTTTGACAATAACTGCTTTCAAACATCAATAAAAATTACAATTGTATTCAGAAAAATTATTTGATCATTTATATTAAATAATAAGTATTTTAGTATTAATATTTTATGAAAATTTATATTTAATTCCAAAATCCATTAATTCATAAAAATTTATTTCTTAATTGAATATTAACTAAAAAACTATTTTCTATTTAAAAAATATTTACAATGTAACAATAATAAAATGAATTAAATTCATAATTCTATAAAAAATAATCCACATAATCATAGTGATAGGTTATTGTTACATAATCTATTATAATACTAGCATAAGACCAAAGGGAATGGTTTTTAATGTTGACATACTCTTGGGGAGGCTCAGATAACATCACTTGTGTGGTAATCTCTATTAACTTCCCCGTCTATTGTAGGTGGTTCTGTTCAAGCATAACATGTTGATTCTCATCTTGGGAATGGTCAAGAGAAAATCCCAGAGACACTACCTCCTTTTTTGGCTCTAAAAAACGGGATTCGAATGGAGCAATTCTACAGGATGAGGCAATCTCTTGCTTTTTCTGAGTAAATTGGATTTATTAAAGCCCTATAATTATACTAGTCATGTTATTAGTATTCAATGGATACATTAGTGATGATAAAAATTCTTAATGGTATTTTAAAATCCAAAAACATAAAACCAATAAACTGTGTATGTTATATAACTAGTTTACACAATAGAAAAATTAATTAGATCAAAATAAATTTTCCTTAATAAAAGATTGGTTCATTACAAATAAACTGTTTGTTAATGGGATTCTTGTATGTTTTATTAAATCAAATGATAGAATCCCTAATCATTTAGTGACACTACTAATCTATTGGTAGCTGATTAATGGATTACATCCCTCGAAAAGATATTTATGTCTTTAGGATGTGATGAAAAGGAAATAGTTTTACTTGATGTAATATTTATCAAGGGAGATAAACATAAATGGTTTTCATTGATCTAAAATACTACAGTGGAAGAGGAAATATAACACATCCAATGATTTAATTTTAAGGGAACATTATATATTAAATATTTCTGTTATGAGAAATTATTTTAAATGAATATATGTTTTCTTATCATAAAATAAAAAAGAAGAAGAATGTGTTATAGAGTATGAGGCTAGCATTATAAGATAATTATGTTATTCTATGTATTACATACACAATGCATAATTAATGGTTGAATAATTATTTTTTGGTCTTAATCAATGTCTATAAATGAAACCAGTTTCATAATATTTTGCATTACATGATGAAATAGTTTTATTCTAAAAAAATGAATTTTAAAGATGTGATAAATTCAAGGGTAATCAGTAGTATTATAGTTTGGAAAACACCATGAAAAAATTAATGAATTAATGATGAATAAGATCATGAGTTAATTTAAATTATTTGAACATTATGGGAAGAATCTCCATGGAAAATGAATGATGGTCATGGGATTTTATTACATGTGTAGAGATATGTGTCATATAAGTAATGAATGAAATAGGTAGAAAAAGTAATAAATTGTGTTTAGTACATAATTAATAATTTAACATGGTGTTATTTACACTAATTACCCAATAATCAATGTAATATAACATACAATAGGATTAGGGTAGATGGTAAAGCTTATGCGATCATTAAATAGGAGGTGGATGATCTCGTGGATGTCGTGGCAGGTACTTCAATCATATCCTATAATATGGCCAATATATTATCTATTTTTATACAATCATACACTTTTATATATTCATTTTTTTCATAAAAATTAGATATTTTCATATTACCTTAAAATAAAGTTGTTAATTAAAACTCCTTGTGTAAATCTCAAAATATCTAGGATATGGTAGGAAGATAGCATTATGACACCAAAATGTTCTATATTTTTTGTCATTATTATTATAACTATTTTATACCTTGATATAATCCTTCATATATATTAG
Organism: Viscum album; assembly: GCA_963277665.1. Classification (NCBI taxonomy): domain Eukaryota; kingdom Viridiplantae; phylum Streptophyta; class Magnoliopsida; order Santalales; family Viscaceae; genus Viscum; species Viscum album. The sequence continues at coordinate 633,423,379 of OY728155.1, read as the reverse complement.
AGTTCAAAAATATTATGAAAAATAATTGTATAAAGATAATGAAATTACTATTTTTTCTGAATAGGTTAAATTATTTTTCTTTAAAGTGATAACTTAATCATTCAGGTCATATCAAGATCCACCCCTATTAGCCATTCTAAATAATATTCAGGTAGAAAAAGAGAAAAAAATATATCGATTGAAAAGGTACATTCGGACTGAGGATGTACCAATTATATATGAATACATTGATTTATTTACTAAGGAATTACAAAGACATCCCATCCACAGTGAAGTTGACTTTCCCATTGGTTTAATACATAGTTCATTCCATATATCAACTTCTCCCTATATAACGGCCAATGTGAAGTTAGTGGAGGTGAAGAAAAAACTAAATAACTTATGTGGTATGGAATTTATTCAACCTAGTGGTTCTCTTAGTGGATCCCCTATTATTTTCATTAAGAAAAGAGATATATCCACGAGTTTGTGCAATGATTAATGGTAAATCAATTATATGATGTTAAGTAAAATGTATCACAGTTCTCGCACTGAAAGTGTATTGGATCAACTTTGCGGTGCTTAATATTTTTGAGTGATTAATATTCTCTCTATTTATCTTCATTTTTTAGGAATAGAGGTTGAAATTATGAAGATACCATTTAGAGAAAATTATAGACATTACTTGATTAATGTAATCTTATTTTAATTGAATAAATCATACTAAATTTTTATAGAACTAATTAAAATATGTTTCATGGAATATCATCATAATTTTATTATGTTGATGATTGATGAAATCTTGGTGCATCTATAATATATAACGACCATTGAAATCATTTTTTTATAATTCTATAGGATCATAGAAGACATGAATTTAATTAGAAAATTTTCAATTATGATTTCTTGCTTTAGTAGATTTATTTTATTGGCCATATTATTTTCTTGTATGTAACATTAGTTGATCCTATAAAGAAACAAATGGTCAAATAATAACGTATATAAATTAATTGGATGGAGGTATATAGTTTTATTGGTATGTAAGGGTACTATTAATGATTCTTTTATAATTTTCCTCATTTTCAAACATCTTAACCAAGAATATACATAAGTGGGTTATGTTCATATGGAAAAATCAGTGTGAGGAATTGTTTGAGTAATTAAAGAGGAGATTCTTCAATGACCCAATTTTGAAGCTACCATCATGAAATGATAGATTTGGGATATATATCAATGAATCAAAAAGGTACATGGGTGTTCCTTTATGAAAAATAAAATTTTTTTTCTTATGAATCAAGGAAAAAATACTCAAGAATAGTACAACCCCACCCATGATATTTATTTGGTAGTGAGAATCATTTCATTGAGGATAATGGAGACATTATTACTATAGTTGAAGATGTTAGATATACACAAATCATAAGATCTCAAAATAAAAAAAACCAAAAATATCTCATAATAAGTAAAGTGTGATGGCTAAGCTATTTAAGGGTACAATATCACACTGAACTACCACACTGGGATAGAAAATAAGGTAGTAGATTCTTTGAGCATGAAATCTCATATATTTATGGAACAAATTAATAATGGAAGTGATCTTAATTTCACAGATCTAGTAGATATAGATATTATAATTATTAAGAAAAGGGATAAATCTATATTTTTCTAATGATTGAAAAATCATACCTATTAGAAAAGTTAATGACATCATAATCAAATAAAGATAATTTTCAATTGAAAATTAAATCATTGAATTATGGGAAATTGATAAAATTCAATCGTTATGATGAATTCAAATCATTATAAAGGGACTATATATTCAAAATATACATATATTAAAAATAGAATTTTTTGATTATTATCAATGATCAAGTTTCCCTATAAAACCTATAAAAAATAAGTATAGATATTTGATGGCATATTTTTGGTGAGACAACCAAAATCCAAACATTGTTGATTATTAATTTATTTTACTAGTTTTTCAACTTGTGAAGGTAGTGATAATGAACTATATAATAGTCATGATATATATAAATTTTTTTATGTCTAAATTGGATTAAATTACTTTATAAGTTTTTTTAAAACTACCACAAACTCTTATAAAGAAGGAATAAATATAGTTTATTGCTTAGAACATAAATAAATATAAACATTTATTTTCTATAAGTGTAGATTTACCTCTTGAGTGCCTTTAAGGACTTGATATTAATGAAGTTTTAAGAAATAATTTTGATCCAATTTAATTTTTTTAAGATCATGATATCTAAATTACATTGAAATTTTAGAGGAGTCATCAAAGTACTTTTTATAATGAGTTTCATTTGAACACCACCTACCGGCCTGAAGAGTTTGGATAGTTCAAAACAATATTCAATCATTAGAATACATATTGAGTTCAATATCACATGAACATAAATATATATGGGATTAGAATATACAATAGGTTGAGTTTTAATATAAAAATGTTGTCAATACAAGTATTTAGATGGAATTGTGTGATGCATTATCTAGAAATACATTTTCTACTCCACCATGTGGGAATAAAGTTGATTAACATAACCTTATATGCCTAGACCGTGATAAGGAGATAATTATAATGGTAATGAAAATGTAGGATTATATTAATGAAAATAAAATTAGGAAAAATAGTTATCCAGATAACTAGAGGAAATATTTGGAATTTGATATGGGAGATCACATTTTCATCATTGTATCTCTATGGATGTGTGTTATAAAGTTCAACAAAAATTGAAAATGATCCCTAGGTATATCACATCTTATGAAATATTAAAATTAAATATAGAATTGAATTTTAATATCCATTTTTAAATGATTTCGATCCTCTCTAATGAAATTTTCTTTATACAACATTTTTGAGGAAGTATATTCTAGACCCAATTCAAGTGAGCGCCTCTGATGAAATAGAATTGGAGCAAAATCTTTCTTACTATTAAGATCCATTCATGATTTTTGACACAATAGAGTAAGTATTTATGAAACATACAACTTATATGCTAAATTTATTTTCGTGAAATAAAAAAAGAGAATAAATATGGGATCGAGAGGATGTTGTTAATAAGAACCACACTCATTTGATTATAAAGTAATATCAATGAAAATTTCAAGGATAAATGTTTTGTACAGGGATGAATGTAAGGTGTTAGACTCAATTATGAAAATTTATCTTTATATTTTAATAACAATAATAAATAATACACATTTAAACATTTTATGGAATAATATTCTAATTTTATAGGTTGAATATTTTTTTTAAATTTGTAAAAATAACCTTAAAATGAAATTTTCATATTTTCAATTAAAATTAATATTGAATAAAAAATTGAACGTATTGTATTTAAATATTAAAAATTTTATTTATAATAAATTTTAATAATATTTATAATTAAAAATTTATTAATTATATTTTTTTAAAATAAATCTAAAATTATTTGGAGGTAAAAGTTTTATTTTTTAGAAATCATTTTTCATTTAATTGTTTTTATTAAAAAGAGAATTATGTATATCCATTAAAATTAATTTAATTTATATTTAATGATTAATAAATTAATATATATATATATATATATATATATTTATTATATATATATATATATTAATTTAAATACCTATAATTATTATTACTAGTCATATAGTTAATATTTGATCATATTATTCTTTAAAAATGAATTTCCTAAAGCACCGTCATAGAGATATTTTAATGATTTATTTTAAAATTAATGCATACCAATTATATGAATTTAATTTATAAAAATGGATTTCATATATGAAATTAGAAAAAATAATAGTAGTTCATAAGTTAATTTTAATTTTTACATTATTAATAGAAAAACTATCAAAAACTAATTATAGAAATTAAGGTTAAACCAGGTTTACCAAATAATTATTCTATAATTATAACTATAAAAATGATATATTAAGAAATATTAAAACCCATATGGATGTCCCATTTAAAAATTACCCTTTTCATCGTAAACTGCTATCTATTTTAGCCTAATATCTCTAATAATCATAAATGAGATTATTAAACTACTCTGAAACATTAAAGGTGTTCCACAAACCTCATCTATAAATCAACACGTCCTCTCCTTATATATTAAAACCTATAATTCCATGTTTATTAAAATAAGCATGAAAAATTCTCTCTCAAAACATCCTTATATACATTTTAGAGGATATGGTATTCTCTAAATTCCACTGTAGGGTCATTAATATGATACTAAAAGGAGGTTCCTCTGTGTTAGGGAAATGTTTTTCATTAATATGTTAATTTTTTTACTTCTTATTTTACACCAATAAAATATGTAATAAAAATTACAATATAATAAAAATTATATCACACATATAATTATATTTTATTATGTTGATTTAAAAATATTTATCAATCTCATTCTCCATCTGATTCAAACTGAACCATCGCTCATATGTAAAACGAAAAATTGCCTCACGAACTAATATAATATGATTTCCATCACCGACTCACATGGATAATAATATTTATTGTAATAATTATTATATTTTATATTTATTACATGATATTTAATATGTAAAATTTATTTAAAATCCACTTCTTTACTATTCCTCCCATTAAGGAAAAGATATCATCTCTCAAGCATACATAAAATCAACCATCACAATGAAGCGCTGAAATTCATTTTCCATATCCAAATTTCCTAAATATTTATAAAATTGTACCTAATATATTAACATGATATTTATAACAATATTATCATTCTTATTATTTTGGATATATATCCTAAACAAAATAAATGGAAATTCTATTAATTGACCTTCACGGGAACAAAATCCAGTTATGAGAAAAAAATTGAATTAATGAAGATAATATTATAAACTGGGTGGTAAAATGTCATAAGAGGATCATATATGATATTATAATTATTAATATTTTTATTTAATATATTAATCAAAATTTTAAATTAATTATATATTAGTATAATTAATGTTAAATAAAATGGAATCATGAGTTGAGGATTTCTGTCTCAACTTTCTTTCTACAATGATATATTTTTCATTGTGAACATATTCACTTTTGTGTAGTATATATTATGAACCAATGATATATTTAACATGAATACCAATTTATTATTTGTGATTAATGTTCCAATTAAAATATATTCTTTCAATGTGTTACAATTTAATAGTTACCAAATAGGTATGAATCTCTATTACAATATCAGCTTCTTCTGCAATTTCTTAAATTTTCATCGAATGAGTCATAGAAATTATCCTTTATAAGATCCAATGATTTTAAATTCAAATTTATATTTAAGGATTAATTATTTTTTATTGAAAATGTTCATCAATTTAAAACTTTATTAATTAAATGAAACATTTAAAATAAAAACCATATTTTATTTCCCTTTTAATCAGATATGTTTTAATTTTATGACTATTTATTCAAAATTATTTTTGAAAAGTCTATATTGTTGGACTCCTCATGTAATAATCATGTTTTAATGATCACAAATCCTATTCCTTCTAATTAATATCAATATTAATTGCAAATCTTGCTAATTCTCTTCAGTCTCAATAACAACTAGACACCATGTTTTAATGATAACAAATCTTATTAATGTTAATTACTCTTTTTATTATTTACAAGTCTTATGCCTGATCACAAATCTCACTTATATTATAAAGAATATATATTTATGTTTCAACATTTCATACTCTCTAATGATTAAGCTTAATCCATATTATGCATATTACTGGTTATGTATAAATACAGATATTTGTCTAAGTATAGACACACCGTGACCCAGACACCGTGAAGGGCACACCGTGACCCAGACACCGTGAAGGACACATCGTGACCCAGACACTGTGAGCTACACGTCGTGACCTGGAGACACCATGAAGCACATACCGTGAACCACATTCTGGGAAGCACATACAGTGAACCATATACCATGAAGCACTTACCGTGAACCACATACCGTGAAGACTATACCGTGAAGAAGACACCGTTTACATAATCAAAGTGAAACTGTTTCTTAAATTTTTTTCAATATTAATTAAATAATTCTAACGGTCATATTTGATGTTTTTAATGCAATTAATGTTATTTAATTATAGTTGTTGGAATGTTAGGAAACCGTATCTCGTACCTATGGAAAGGTAATCATTCCTACTGCCAGAACGAGTAGAATATAAGGAATATTGAGATGCAGTACACGTAACAAGTGTAAGTAGTGGTGCGCAAGTGTGACGATACAACAAGAAGAACTTACAGACTCCTGAGACCACTGTGCTGAACAAAAGGAACAATCTTGATCAAGAAATAGATTGCAAGACTTTTCAAATAAATCTCATGAGTGCAATCCAACACCACTTAAGAACACACGATGAATCAATAGATCATTTTCACTCCTATAGAACACAAGATGAACTATGACACTCTGTTTCTCAACAGAATAACCAGAGAAGGGATAAGAAGGAATTCTGCTGAATCCAACGAGTCCAGAGCTGCATTTCTTATCACTAGAGCTTTCTAAACTCTTATCTATTCTCTCTAAGTGATTTTTTTATTTAATTTCGAGTAGTGTGGTGGACACTATATATCCCACACATACACACTGTCTCATGCATTGAACTGGAGGATATAAAAATCCTCACTCTAAAACTCTTAACTCTTTTTTACCCACGTAAAATGTGGAAGAGGTCCTTGTGTGGCCTGATCTCTGTTTTGTTTCCCACGAAGAATAGTGGCAGAGGTCCCTGTGTGGCCTGGACAGTTTTGTAAACTATTGTTAACCCTGATCCAGGGTGTAGATAAAATTTATATAAATTTGAGAGGACTAAGTCTCGGCTTGAGACTGAACCTCTTGTTATATCTGCTGTGCATATTTATTTTAAGATTAAAGTATACTACATATATCATTTATACTCCAATACTATTACTTTTAAATACAAAACTATTTTAAAGCTACTTTGATAGTTAAATTAGAATGTGTTTACACTTATTGTAAATCATTAGGTTAGTCTCAAAAGTTAGTTTGATCTTGTGGTTAAATTAACTGAGACCTAATCAATATTTGAGAAGCTAAGTGAACATTTACAATCTATATAAATTCACTATAGTTTAACTTGTTTTATAAATTGGGGGTTTTAAATAGATAATATTTTAACCGAAATTTTAATTGGAACTCAATTCACACCCTTCTTGAGTATCCACCCCGACCAAAATTTTGTATCAGATGTTGTTTTTATTTAAGTATTTTTTTAACTTTGATTTTCCTTGCATCTTTAATGATCTTAAATTTCTGTTAGTTCTAAATCTTATCTCTTTAAATTTAATTTCTAAAATCTAGTTATGGACAATAGACTAGAGGGTACAGCTACTAACATGCCACCTTTCTTAAATGGTACAAACTATGCTCAGTTGAAGCTTAAAATGAAAATTTATTTAGAAAGCATAGGTTTTGATATTTGGAATGTTATAGAATCTCAATATAAAATTCCAGAAACGGAAAGAACAACTTAGGATGAACCTATAAATACTGCCTATAATAATAATTGTAAAGCTATGAATGACATGTACTATGCTTTAGGAGATGAAGAGTTTAATATAATTTTTTCTTGTAAAACTGCTTTTGAAATTTGGGATACTTTAGGTGTTTCTCAGGAAGGAACAACTAATGTTAAAGAAATGATATTGAATACATATACTGTTAAATATGATAATTTTAAAATGAAAATTGATGAAGCTATTTTTGATATGTATCTCTGGTTTAATGAGATAGTCAATACAATGAATTCACTCCGTAATGTTGTTCCAGCAAAGGATAAAATTATGAGGATACTGAGATGTTTACCAGACCGATGGAGAGGCACATCTGTTTCAATCAGAGAGTCATGTGACATTGATTCTATACCTGTCAAAGAACTCGTTGGTAAGTTTATGATATATGAGGAAGAACTCAAGGTGAATAAATGGAAAGAGGATGAACCAAAAAAGAAATCAGTGGCTTTCAAGACTAACTCTTCAAAGGACAAAGAAAAAGAAAAGGCTCAAATACAAACTAAAAGTTCAACAAGTTAAAGCTCAGACTCTGATAGTGATGCTGAAATGGCTCAGATATCTAGAAGGTTTAAGAAATTTTATAGGAAGAAGAAATTTTTCAGAAAATCAAATTACAAATGAAAGTATGAAAATAAGGGTCATTGGAAGAAGGACTCGAAAAAGCTAGATAAAAGTGATGAAGTTGTTTTCTATTAGTGCAAAAGAAAATGACACATTAAGGAAGACTACCCAAAGCTAAAATTCAAGAAGAAATACGATTACAAGGACAGTAAGTGCAGGAATTCTAGGAAGGCAACCTGGAGTGCTTTTGAAGACAGCACAAGTGAATCTGAAATGTGTGATTTTGAAAATAATCATGCCAACATGTGTTTCATGGTAGACACATCTGAGCTAACCTTAGATACTTCTGTTTTAAATATTTATTATTCTGGAGATGATGCAGAATCTGATTCGGATTCTAAAAAAATGACTAGTGAGGAATTATTTGAATATTTTAATATGCGGGAAGAGACATGTAATGAGCATTAGGATAAATACAAATCATTCAAGAAGCAACATGCTCTCACTACAACTGTTAAAACTGAACTTACTATTGAAAAAGAGAAGAATGATCAACTGTTAAAGGAAAATAAAGAACTGAAAATTTCTAATGAGAAACTTAGAAAGGAATTAGAGAAGTTCACAAATGGAAAGGATACACTAACTCAAATTCTAGGAAAGCAAGTGGCACCAAAATACCCTACTGGAATAGGTACAAACCTGGACAGAGATAGTTTACTAAGAATAGCTTTATTCCTAAATCTGGACAGAATACTGCTAGTTCAAGTTCTGGAAATCCCTATCCTTCAACTTGTTATTCACATAGTTCTAAATCAAATAGAGTTTATCTTTCAAAATATATTGATTCTGTAAATTATATGAGACCCTTAGGACAAATATGGGTACCAAAATCATTAATTGCTAACCTTTCTGGACCCAAGAAGATATGGGTACCAAAATCATACTCTATCTAAAATTGTTTTGTAGGAAACCTTCTTGAAGAGTTCCCACAAGAAGACATGGTATTTGGACAGTGGATGTTCAAGACATATGTATGGGGATTACTCATGTTTCAAGAGTTTAATAAAGGTTAATGGAGGCTATGTCACCTTTTGTGATAATTCTAAAGGAAGGATCATCGACCTAGGACAAATGGGTAACACTGATTCAGTTTTAATTTATCAAGTTTTATTTGTTGATGGAATGAAATATAATCTGTTAATTATTTCTCAATTATGTGATGATGGTTTTAATGTCACGTTTGAAAATTATTCTTTTAATGTTTTTATTTCTAAAAATGTTTTTTTATTTTCTGCTTTATGAAATGAAAGTGTTTATTCTATTGATCTAAATTCCATAGCTAAACAAAATGTTACATCTTTAAATGGATTTCATTAAGAGTCTTGTCTTTAGCATAGAAGATTAGGACACTGCAATATACACTCACTTAGGCAACTAACTAGGAAGAACTTGGTTAGAGACTTACCAAAACTTGTGTTTCCAAATGAAAAAGTGTGTAATCCCTGTCAAAAGGGAACGCAACACAAAATCTCTTTCAAACCAATGAAATAAGTCTCAACTTCTAAACCTCTCTAGTTGGTTCACATGGATCTATTTGGACCATCTAGAGTTTCTAGCTTAAATGGGAATCACTATGTTTATGTCCTAGTAGATGACTTTTCTAGATATACTTGGGTATACTTATTAGCTCACAAAAGTGAAGCTTGTTCTTAATTTGATAAATACTCCAAGTCTATAGAAAACCTTGGTGGAATTAGGAATAAAACTCTAAGAAGTGATCATGCCCTTGAGTTTGAAAAACATGAATTCGAATCCTATTTCTCACACAATGGCTATAGTCATAAATTTTCTGCTCCTAGGACACCTCAGCAGAATGGTGTAGAAGAAAGAAGAAATAGGACTCTGTAAGAAATTGCTTGAACTATGCTTAATGAATATGACCTACCTATTTACTTTTGTGCTGAAGCTATTAATACATCTTGTTATATTATTAATAGATTCTTCATTAGACCCGTTCTTAAGAAGACCCCATATGAATTGTGGAATTATAGAAAACCTAAAGTCAATTACTTTAGAGTCTTTGTTTGCAAAGTATTTATTCTCAATAGAAAAGATAATCTTGATATGTTTGCTTCTAAGAGTGATGAAGGAATCTTTTTAGGATATTCTTTAACCAACAAAGACTATAGAGTTTTCAATAAGAGAACCATGTATGTGGAAGAATCTGTTCACATCAAATTCTATGAAACCGATCCACATGAGTCTAAAACCTCTCTTGAAAGTCTTTAAGAAGATTTATCTGTTCTAGACCTTAATGATAAAATCAATAATCCTGTTATAAAGACAACTAGCTCTGGACTTATTCTAGATTCTGCTTCTAATGATCCCGAACCTATAGAAGAACCTGAAATTTCTAGTCCTGCCTTTACTAGATCAACTAGAATTATAAAGAATCATCCTTTAGATGATGTTCTAGGAAATCTTGATAGAGGGACTCAGACTAGAGCTACTCTTAGAAATCAGGTTGAACATCAAGCCTTCTTGTCACAACATGAACCTAAAAACATTAATGATGCTATTAATGAGGAATTTTGGGTAATTTCTATGCAAGAAGAACTCAATCAGTCTGAATGAAATAAAGTGTGGAATCTTTTTGAAAGAAGTAAAGACACTTTCACCATAGGCACTAAATGGGTGTTTACAAATAAAGTAGATGAATATGGAAACATAGTTAGAAACAAATCTAGGATAGTTGCACAAGGCTATAGTCAAAAGGAAGGAATTGACTATGAGGAGACTTTTGCTCCAGTAGCCATATTAGAATCTATTAGGATTTTACTTTCTTAGGTTGCACATGTAAATTTAAAACTATATCTAATGGATGGGAAGAGTGCATTCTTAAATGGATATATTGTTAAGGATGTTTTTGTTGAACAACCTCATATATTCTCAAACCCTCATTTTCCAAATCATATTTTCAAAATATCAAAAGGTTTATATGGTTAAAGGCAAGCTCCAAGAGCTTGGTATGATAGATTAAGTACTTTTCTAATTTCTAAAGGTTTTAAAAAGGTATAGTCGATCCTACACTTTTTATAAAATGAATTCCTAAAGATTTTTTAGTTGTACAAAATTTTTTAGATGATATTATTTTTGGATCTTCAAGAAATTCCATATGTACTGATTTTTCTAAAAAGATGCAAAATGAATTTGAAATGAGTTTAATGGGTGAACTTAAATTATTTCTTAGATTTCAAATCCCTCAAAATGATGATGGATTTATTTGAACTCAAAGTAAATATGCTAGATATCATAAAAAACGTTTTGGATTGGATAGCAGAAAAGGTAGTGACACTCCCATGAGTACCACCTGTAAGTTGGATCTTGATGAAGATAGTAAATCTGTTGATCAAACCACTTATAGAGGAATGATTGGAAGTCTACTCTACCTGACTGCTAGTCGTCCTGATATTATGTTTAGTGTGTGTATGTGTGCTCATTTTTAAGCAAACCCTAAAGAGTCACATTTAAATGTTGTAATGAGAATTTTAAAATACCTCAAGCATACTCCCAATTTTGGACTGTTTTATCCCAAAGGACAATCATTTGAACTAGTTAGTTATTATGATGCTGATTTTGCTGGATGTAAGTTAGATAGAAAAAGAACCTCTAGAACATGTCATCTTTTAGGCAAGTCACTGGAATCATGGTGTAGTAAGAAACAAAATTTTTCTGCATTATCTACTGCAGAAGCTGAATACATAGTTGCTGGAAGTTGTTTTGTGCAAATTTTGTGGATGAAACACATGCTACTAGACTATGGATATCAATTCAGACATGTCCTAATAAATTGTGACAACACAAGTGCTATTAATATTTCTAAGAATACTTTTTCTCATTATAGGAAAAAACGTATTGATGTAAGACATCACTTTTTGAGAGATCATTATCAAAAGGGTGATATCACTTTGGAATTCATTGGTACTGAATATCAACTTGCTGATATATTCACCTCTAACACCCTGAGATTTTATGAAAAATATTCTTTTTAATTTCATTAATGTCTTGTGTTGTACGCTACACCAAAAGGAGAGTACACAAAATGCATCCATAACATTCCTTGCATTACACACAATCACGACCTTCCTCGATAGCGTGTGTAGTACGCAATAACGAGTTTCACTAAACAACAATATACTATTAAAATATTATTAAAACTAGCCGTTATGAATAGTAATAACTACTTTTTGAAATTTTATAAATTTTATTTTTCAAAATGGACTTCATTTTTGGATTTGGAATATCGAAATTAGCTTAGGGTGAAATTTTGGTACTTTTCGGGTAACTTTAATTTTCGGATGAATAGTGAAAATTACTAAATTTTAATTAAAAACAACATTTTTAATCAAAATAATTAATAGTGATAAATTATTAATTTGAGTGGTTTTAAAGTATATTTAGAATATATTTTTTACAATTTAATAAAATGTTGGTCATTGGATGTAATTTCACATTTAAACCAAACATAAACAAGTGTCTATCTTTTGATAGTGATTATCTCTTAAGAACACGCTATTTGTTTTGACGATGGGAATTAATTTTTAAATTAATTAATGGAACAGATATGATTTTAATTTGGTAAAATAGAAATTATTTTTGAGTTCATAATATCAAATATAGCTTAGGCCTAATTTTTGGTATTTTTCTAGAAACTTTCATTTTTTGATGAATAGTGAAACCATTAAGTAGTAGTTAAAAAAATGAGTTTTTCATAAAACATAATTTTACCGCTTCTGTGAGTGGAATTTCAAAAATCCAAGAGACACAGTTGATGTTATTAAGTAAAATGTGGTTCAATGAGACGAAGATAATTTCTGGTGAATAGTAACTTTTTACTTTTTTTACCATGGTTAAAAGTAAATAGGGTAATTAAGGGTAAAAATGTTATTATTATTACCCTAACACATGTCATAATTCTATTAGATTAGTGTAATTTAACCAAAAACAACCTTTGGATAAAATATGACCATTTAGGCCCATTTGGATTAGATTAGGACATTTATTATTAATTTATTTCAAGAAGGGTTAAAATAGTTAAAATCAATGTTTAATAAAAAAATCATTTTTAATATAGGGTTATACATAAGATAAATTCAACTATAAATATTAATTAGAAAGATAAAAATATTTCCTACATAATGATATTTTATTTGTAATTTTTAGACATTAAAAATGTTAATTCATTTATGACACAAAGATGATGCGACAATTATCTTATTAATGAAATATTGACATAATTGATGTTATAAATACCCAAATAAATGTAATTTGAGACTTCTTATGAAATAAAATGATTTTATAGGTTAATATGACATGTTAGTATTGATTTAATTAACTTTTTTCGAACTAATCATTCTGTTATGATTTTCACAAAAATCAATTACTAAATAGTGTCAAAATTAACATAAAATAGTTTTTTAAAAAAATATTATATTATTAATTGTTATTTTATTCCTAAAAATCTAAGGTTCGGCCAAATGATTTAGATAAGGTTATATTATTAATATAAACAACTTGGGGTTCTTTTGACTTGTTATAGTAAGTTTATTAACCGTATAGTATAAGAACACAAGAAGACACGGTAAAAGTAAAATTATTTAACTTAATGTAAAATCTAAATGATAAGGTTAAAATAGGAACCTAAACTTGTCTAAATTCTATTGGATGAGATTATTTCGAACCCTCCACACCTTAGATTCAAAATAAATCAATTTTGAGCTATTTAAAACCGAATGTGGCTTTATAATAAAATAATATTTTTAGTTTTTCCAAAAGATCCCCTCTCCTCCCTCTCTTCCTCACAAAACTTTGAGCCTTCAATATCGGCTAATCCATGAATAATTATCTTCTCCACTTCCCATGAAACATCCTAGAGTTCCTGGTCTTCTTCAAAGTCCAATTTTAGTTCCCTAAGAGGAGGACTCAAAGAGGCGCTTCAAAGAAAAGGTAATGTCCGTTACCAATTCTTTCAACTTTATTTCTTCTTCCAATTCTTCTTCTTAGGTTGTTTCATTATGAAGTAATAACATCAGTATCACTCATATACTGATATTTTATTATAAGTATGAAACAACCCTATTTCACCATCTATCCATCCTACGGAAAACGAAATCATCGCGCGTGTGTACGTACGAAATACCGTCTCCACGTCGTGGTGTAATCTATTTTCCACCACCACCTTACTTGGATGGGTATAATGGTGTAAATAATAACTATATATGATTATTTTAAATTGATATTGATTATTAAATAGTATAGATACACTCCAATACAATTCCACGATCATGAGAACGATATCATCGCTCGTGCGTACGTACGGACTACCGTCTCCACGACGTGATGAGATTCATTCTCCATGTTACCCATTCATGAATGATTATAAAGTATATATAATAAGTAATAATGAAATATATGACATAATAATGATACTGAATTTATGTGTATATATATTTATGTCATCTAATTAATTCCATTCGACTCAATAAGGAAACTAAAATAGCGTTCATGCGTACGTACGGCCTACCGTCTCCATGAACGGTGTATTTCTTTACATTTACCGATCTATTATATATATGTATATTCTGAATATATATTATATATAAATCATGTTTTATATTCTGGAATTAAGTAATCATTATCTATGTAATCATATGAATAATTACAAATCAAAACACGGATGAAAAATGAAACGATATTACCCAAAACGCTCTTTAACATGGAATTTACAAAAGAACGGGTAATATAAAGTCATAAGTGAACCATATATGATATCATAACAATAAGTATGATTCTGGAATAAGTAAATGACATTATTTAAATCATTATACAGGAGGTTCGGACACTTACGAAGTAAATCGGACCTAAGGTAAGGGAAATATCACAATCTCATTTTTAACCGAGATTGTTTATAATTTGAAATTTACTGGTGTTTATTTTATCATCCACATCCATGTTTCCTCAATATGTAATATTATTTCCATCCACCTACAATTGTTTAAATCCAATTTTACCCTTCAGTGAGTTTTTAGTAAAAGATATGAAAGGAATCTTTTGACGTTTTTTCGTATGAGGTACTTTTTGACTTTTCCGACAAAAGTACGAGAAGAATGTTTTTTTAACTTATACGGCATGAATGTATTTTTAAAACATTATTTCCAAGAAGCTTCCTTTACATGTTTTCAATTTTATTTTTAATCAACTTCTTTAGTTTAAAATTGTATGACATGTTAAGAAAGGAAAAATGTTTTTGAAGTAGAAAGGATACTTTTCTCAAGAATGGAGTTCAAGAGTTTTATCAAAATTGTTTTCCATCTAAGATAATATAGGGTTCTATTTCTATCCCTATTATTACATGGATTTTATTATGTTGTGATGGAAATATTTTTATGAATTCATTTATCTTATATGAATTGTTTTATGATGTCACGATGTTTAAGATTCCCATTTTTATTACATGGGTTATGCTATGATGTATGGTTTCTGATTTTGTGGAACACATAATAATGGTATCATTATGAGATGGGTGGGGCCTATATCTCCCTCCAATGCATTGGGTAAATATTTTATATCTCATGAGATAGACATGGCTGGAACGGCGGGTTAAACTGGTTCAGTGAAACAGGACTGAAACGAGGAGTGAACTAGGTTCAGAAATGGACTTTGTCCACGAAGATAGTCTTGGCAATGAGTCTTGACTAATAAGAAATGATTCTCTATAATTATGTGTGTATGCCAAAAAATTTCATGTTTTATGTTATGATTATTGGGATAAAATTTCACTACTATGATTTATCCGATGTTATGATATTATGATCTCTTTTGCAGGTTAAGATTTCTAAAGTGTTATGTTCTTATGAATATGATATGATTGATAATTCGTTTGTTTAACCTTACTGTGCATTTGAGCTCACCCTTTTTATGTTTTCTTTTCCCCAGGATATAATGAAATGTTTTAGGTATAAAAAAAGAAGGAGATCTTTTTGGGAGATGTTGAAGATGTTTCACCATGATTAGAAGATTATATTCCGAGTTTCCAAAGACACTAAACTATTATGGTCCTTATGTGTGTGTTTTTGTTATGTACTAAGTATTCCTCAAAAGTAATGTAATGTCAATGTACGTCAAGCTTAGGGTCTCTACAATTGGTATCAGAGGAAAGGTTTAGTCAACCTTTTGAAACTAGGATGCGAGAACTTTAGTGAGGTCCCTAGAGATATTTCTAAGGTATGTCTAGGGATTCCCCTCAGGTTAAGTATAAGTATAAGTTATAGTACTAGAATTATGGTAACCCAAGATGTTAGATATTGAAGTTACTCCCCCTTTATTATATTGTTTTCCCTAGCGTGATTTTTTGCCTCTCACACTATTCTTTTTGGGTTTTAGACGATGGCTGGAACCTGAAGGAACCGTGTTGATCAATGTAATGGGCAATGCAATGATTGTCCTCCTGAACAAACAAATGTTATGGGAGAAGGAGTGCAAAATATTTTTTCTATACTTACACAAGCTATTAATCATTCTGGACTTCCAAATGAGCAGATAAGGGAACAATATTCTATTGAGTCCTTCATGAGGAAACGTCCACCTTCTTTCAGTGGGTCTTCTGATCCACTTGTTGCTGAACAATGGATCAGTACTACTGAAAAGATATTTTCAGTTCTTTAATGTTCTGAACATGATAAAGTTATCTTATTAGTGTATCATTTGGAAGGTGATGCTGATCAATGGTGGAATCTTATCAAGAATACGAGGCCGAGAGATGAAATTGAGTCGATGGAATCAGACGAGTTCAAGAACTTATTTTTCAATAAGTACTTCCCTCGTATTCTTCGAACAAAGATAAAGAAGGAGTTTCATGAACTAAAGCAAAATGATGATGAATCTGTTGGTATATACGATGCAAATTTTACAAGTCCTGCAAGGTATGCATCTAGATTTGTCATCCAAGCTGAAAGTAAAGTTGATCGATTCTTCAGTGGCTTAAAACCAAATCTTCGAAGGGCATTAGCTATAAGAGACTTAAGTAGCCTTGAAGAAATTGTGCGTTGTGCTATCAAGGTAGAAATGGAAGTTGGTGTTACTTATCTATCTCATTGTTTTTACAAGAAATGAAAGATGGAGTTCAAGGAGAAATCTCAGAATAATGGTGAAAAGAAGATGAATGTTTCCTTATGCTCAAAGTGTGGAAAGAAGCATGGTGGAGATTTTATTAAAGGGACTATAAAATGTTTTAAGTGTGGAAAATAAGGTCATCAAGCAGCTGTGTGTCGAAGTTATGGAAAAAGGGTTTCTAATGATGTGAATAAAGAAAAGACTATAGAGAACGCACCACCAACCCTTCAATGCTTCAAGTGCAAGGAAATGGGGCATTATGCTAATAAATGTCCTAATCCAAGGGTTAGTGATGATCGACATGAGCAAAAATTTAAGGCAAAGGACAAACGATGTCACATGCAATCACTATTGGCGATGTTGAATATGACAACGATGTGGTGGAATGATTAAGTGTTTATGTAATGGAATTCCAAAATAATGTGGTATATAGTATCGTCGAATATTGGAATATTTATGTATTGGTATATTGTGGTTTTCAATAATTTTATGGTACCAGTAACCATGGAAAGTGATTGAGATATTTTTGGTAAGAAGATGATATGCACATAATGAATGGATAAGAAGATAATGAGATGTTTGATTGTATTAATGAGCTCATGATTGATATAAGGACTAAGTGATATCATGGTTTGAGTATAAAGAATTTTGAGGATTTTGGTATGTGGAAAGTGTTAGCTTTTAACATCATTCATATTTTCACTATGGTTCAATTAATGGGTATTCATTCGTCAAGAGAATACATGATTAAGGTATTCACATGTTTGTAATTTGACCAACATGATATATCTTATGATATATTGGGGATAAATGATGGCATTCACGTGATTGTTATGTGACATTTCAAGTAATCATTTCCTTTGTACTATGAGCTTGGACTAAAGTATTTTAGATAAGCCTAAAGATTGGAATGGATTATGTTGGACAGAAGTTAGTATTGTTTAAGGATAGAACTTTTTTCAATATTATTTATGGGATGTTATAGTAATATAGCTTTAGAAAAATGACAACCTGTAGGACGGGCGACATCCCATCGCGTCGGACAAGGTTGTGGGAATCGAACCCACAACCGAAGTGCGACTGGCCTTTATCGCCTACCACTGGCCTACATGAAGTCCCTGTTTAGTAGAAACTAGTTTTATTATATTATGAAGTATGATATATTAAGTATAAGTCCATTTTAGGAACCATATATGATTAATCTTACTATAGATGGACTTATGTATTTTTTGATTACTTTTCCAACCTTTTGTTTGAGACAGATGGAATAACCCATCATTCTATCACATGATCTGCTAACACATCATGAATGACAAATTCAACTTCATTTCTTTAAGAGATGAATTGGAAATTTTCCAAATAATGACCAACAGTGAGACTATACCAAAATCACGAACGTATTTCTTCTTATTCCAATCTCACCAACTTTAGGGAAATGATCTTGAAAACCAAAAATGTTTTCCTAGTGATCTTATATCTGATGAATCAGATGGTACCTTAGATCATCACAAATTTATGGCTTTGTGATTGATGTATTTTTCATAGCCCTGTCTCTACCACTCTCCATTAGAACATGATGGTTAGATTTCTCTTCCATATCCATATTTTCACCTATGTGGAAACCCAGTGATTAGTTTATTTGGGTAACCATTACGTTTCATAATTTTGTTTTTAAAGATTGGTTTTGGTATTCCTTTTTACGATGTGGGTTTCTATTAATGAAACTTTCGAGTAGTAAACCATTTATAACCCCGACGAATTTCGAGGGCGGAATTCATTTTAAGGGGGGGTAGAATGTAACACCCCGAGATTTTATGAAAAATATTCTTTTTAATTTCATTAATGTCTTGTGTTGTAAGATACACCAAAAGGAGCTTACACAACACACATCCTTGACTTTCCTTGCATTACACACAATCGCGACCTTCCTCGGTAGCGTTTGTAGTACGCAATAACGAGTTTCACTAAACAACAATATGCTATTAAAATATTATTAAAACTAGCCGTTATGAATAGTAATAACCACTTTTTGAAATTTTGTAAATTTTATTTTTCAAAATGGACTTCATTTTTGGATTTGGAATATCGAAATTAGCTTAGGGTGTAATTTTGGTACTTTTCGGATAACTTTCATTTTCTAATGAATAGTGAAAATTACTAAATTTTAATTAAAAACAACGTTTTTAATCGAAATAATTAATAGTTATAATTAATTAATTTGAGTGGTTTTAAAGTATATTTGGAATAAATTTTTACAATTTAATACAATTTTGGTCATTGGATGTAATTTCACATTTAAACCAGACATAAACATGTGTCAATCTTTTGATAGTTATTATCTCTTAAGAACACGATATTTGTTTTGACGACGGGAATTAATTTTTAAATTAATTAATGGAACTGATATGTTTTTAATTTGGTAAAATAGACATCATTTTTTAGTTCATAATATCAAATATAGCTTAGGGCTGATTTTTGGTATTTTTCTGGAAACTTTCATTTTTTTGATGAATAGTGAAACCACTAAGTGGTAGTTAAAAAAATGAATATTTCATAAAACATAATTTTACCGCTTTTGTGAGTGGAATTTAAAAAATCTGAGAGATACGGTTGATGTTAGTAAGTAAAATGTGGTTCAATGAGACGAAAATAAGTTTTAGTGAATAGTAACTTTTTACTTTTTTTACCACGGTTAAAAGTAAATAGGGTAATTAAGGGTAAACATGTTATTATTATTACCCTAAAAATGTCCTAATTCTATTGGATTAGTGTAATTAGGCCAAAAACAACCTTAGAAATAACATATGTCCATTTAGGCCCACTTGAATTAGATTAGAACATTAATTATTAATTTATTTAAAGAAGGGTTAAAATAGTTAAAATCAAAGTTTAATAAGTAAATAATTTTTAATATAGGGTTATACATAAGATAAATTCGACTATAAATATTTATTAGAAAGATAAAAATATTTCATATATAATGATATTTTATCTGTAATTTTTAGACATTAAAAAAGTTAATTTATTTATGACACAAAGATGATGGAATAATTATCTTATTAATGAAATATTGACGTAATTGATGTTATAAATACCCAAATAAATGTAATTTGAGACTTTTTATGAATTAAAATAATTTTATAGGTTAATATGACATTTTAATATTGATTTAATTAACTTTTTTCGAACTAATCATTCTGTTATGATATTCACAAAAATCAATTACTAAATAGTTTCAAAATTGACATAAAATAGTTTTTCGAACAAATATTATATTATTAATTGTTATTTTATTCTTAAATATATAAGGTTCGTCCAAATGACTTAGATAAGGTTATATATATTAATAATAAACAAATTGGGGTTCGTTTGGCTTGGTATATTAAGTTTATTAACCGTATAGTATAAGAACACAAGAAGGGACTGTAAAAGTAAAATTATTTAACTTAATGTAAAATCTAAATGATAAGGTTAAAATAGGAAAATAAACTTGTCTAAATTATATTGTATGAGATTATTTCGAACCATACCCACCTTAGCTTCTAAATAAATCAATTTTGAGCTATTTAAAACCGAATTTTGCTTTATAATAAAATAATATTTTTAGTTTTTCCAAAAGAGCCCCTCTCCTCCCTTATAAAATGGAACCTCCTCTCTCTCTCCCTCACACCACTTTGA
Organism: Viscum album; assembly: GCA_963277665.1. Classification (NCBI taxonomy): domain Eukaryota; kingdom Viridiplantae; phylum Streptophyta; class Magnoliopsida; order Santalales; family Viscaceae; genus Viscum; species Viscum album. The sequence continues at coordinate 633,402,429 of OY728155.1, read as the reverse complement.
GCCTTCAAGCTCGTCCAATCCCTGAAAAAGTTTCTTCTCCACTTCCCTAGAAACATCCTAGAGGTCCTGGTCTTCTTCAAAGACCAATTTGAGTGCCCTAAGAGGAGGACTCAAAGAGGCTTTAAAGAAGAGGTAATGTCTGTTACCAATTCTTTCAACTTTATTTCTTCTTCCACTTCTTATTCATAGGTTGTTTAATTATGAAGTAATAACATAAGTATCACTCATATACTGATATGTTATTATATGTATGAAATAACTATATTTCACCATCTATCCATCCTACAGAAAATGAAATCACCGCGCGTGCGTACGTACGGAATACCGTCTCCACGCCGTGGTGTAATCTATTTTCCACCACCACCTTACTTGGATGGGTAAAATTGTGTAAATAAGAACTATATATGATTATTTTAAAGTGATATTGATTATGAAATAGTATACATACACTCCAATATAATTCCACGATCATGAGAATGATATCATCGCTCGTCCGTACGTACGGACTACCGTCTCCATGACGCGATGAGATTCATTCTCCATGTTAACCATTAATGAATGATTATAAAGTATATATAATAAGTAATCATGAAATATATGAAATAATAATGATACTGGATTTATGTTTATATATTTGTATTTCATCTACTTAATTCCATTCGACTCAATAAGGAAACGAAAATAGCGTTCATGCGTACGTATGGCCTACCGTCTCCATGAACGGTGTATTTCTTTCCATTTACTGATCTATTATATATATGTATATTATGAATATATATTGTATATAAATAATGTTTTATATTATGTAATTAATTAATCATGATCTAAGTAATCATATGAATAATTACATATCAAAACACAGATGAAAAATGGAACTATTTGACCCAAAACGCTCTTTAACATGGAATTTACAAAAGAATGGGTAATATAAAGTCATAAGTGAACTATATATGATAAAATAACAATGAGTATGATTCTGGAATAAGTAAATGACATTATTTAAATCATTATACAGGAGGTTCGGACACTTATGAAGCAAATCGGACCTAAGGTAAGGGAAATATCACAATCTCATTTTTAACCGAGATTATTTATACTTTGAAATTTACTGGGGTGTATTTTATCATCCACATCCATGTTTCCTCAATATTTAATATTATTTCCATCCACCTACAATTGTCTAAATCCAATTTTACCCTTCGGTGAGTTTTTAGTAAAAGATATGAAAGGAAACTTTTGTTGTTTTTTTACGAGGTACTTTTTGACTTTTCCAACAAAAGTACGAGAAGAATGTTTTTTAACTTATACGGAATGAATGGATTTTTAAAACATTATTTCCAAGAAGCTTCCTTTACAAGTTTTCAAGTTTATTTTTAATCAACTTCTTTATTTTTAAATTGTATGACATGTTAAGAAATGAAAAATGTTTTTGAAGTAGAAAGGATATTTTCCTCAAGAATGGAGTTCAAGAGTTTTATCAAAATTATTTTCCATCTAAGATAATATAGGGTTCTATTTCTATCCCTATTATTACATTGATTTTATTATGTTGTGATGGAAATATGTTTATTAATTCCTTTATCTTATATTAATTGTTTTATGATGTCATGATGTTTAAGATTCCCATTTTTATTACATGGGTTATGCTATAATGTATGGTTTCTGATTTTGTGGCACACATAAGAATAGTATAATTATGAGATGGGTGGGACCTATATCTCCCTCCAATGCATTGGGTAAAGATTTTATATCTCATGAGATAGACATGGCTAGAACGGCAGGTTAAACCGGTTCAGTGAAACAGGACTGAAACGAGGAGTGAACTCGGTTCAGAAATGGACTTTGTCCACTAAGATAGTCTTGGAAATGAGTCTTGACTAATAAGAAATGATTCTCTATGATTATGTGTGTATGCCACAAAGTTTCATGTATTAAGTTATGATTATTGGGATTACGTTTCACTAATATGATTTATCACATGTTATGATATTATGATCTCTTTTGTAGGATAAGATTTTGAAAGTGTTATGTTCTTATGAATATGATGTGATTGATATTTCTTTTGTTTACCCTTATTGAGAATTTGAGCTCACCCTTTTTATGTTTTCTTTTCCCCAGGATATAAAGAAAGGTTTTAGGTATAAAAAAATAAAGAAGATCTTTATGGGAGATGTTGAAGATCATTCACCATGATTAGAAGAATATATTCTGAGTTTCCAAAGACACTAAAATATTACGGTCCTTGTGTGTGTGTTTTTGTTATGTACTAAGTATTCCTCAAAAGTAATGTAATGTCAATGTACGTCAATCTTAGGGTCTCTACATCACCAAACCATTAAATTCTGAAAGATTAGACTACATCATACATGATATTGGTATGATTAATCATAAATAGATATCTTACTGATCTTAATGCTCAATACTTTACAGTATTTTACATTACTGTTTTATGCTCACGGTATCACAGTTACTGTTTCATGCATATGGTCTCACCGTTAAAATATTGTTCTCACGGTCTGTTAACTCACTGTCTCACCATGACTACACAGAATGGTCACTGTCTCACTGTGATGACCGCCAACTGTCTCACCATGATGACTTTTTTTCATCACACCGTAATGCCTACTCATGGTCTCACCGTGAAAATTATTTATATTCTTACTTTAACCCATATCGTGGTAATTTTTATTTCACTACTATTTGATTTCATGGGATTTTTTTATGACGATTGACTTTCCCAAATGATAAAACGTAAGGGTTTCATTCGAATCCTTACCCGAACTCTTTTTTTCATCACACCGTAATGCCTACTCATGGTCTCACCGTGAAAATTATTTATATTCTTACTTTAACCCATATCGTGGTAATTTTTATTTCACTACTATTTGATTTCATGGGATTTTTTTATGACGATTGACTTTCCCAAATGATAAAACATAAGGGTTTCATTCGAATCCTTACCCGAACTCTCTCCTAAACCTTCTCATTCTTGAAAACCTTCTCTTTCCTCTCACCTGAACATTTAGTGGATTCCAAGGATGAAGCGTCCATCTTCACCCTCGTCTGAGAAGCGTCGCTCTAAGAAACAGAAGAGGATACCGAGGATAGCTCTTGATGGACCTCTAAACCCAATCATGGTATACCGTACTGTTTTTCCTGAAAAAAAGTTTTCCCTGAGTGCATGTTGTCTAGAAATTCGTTAGTTTTGAATGTTTTAAGAGAACAAGTATTACTTGAATGGTTCTCTGGAAAAAATATACCGATTTACCCAAGGCTGGTATCTCAATTATACCAATATGTGATGTTTTCCTTTGATTTTGGAGAATGATTTTTGGTGACCAGCTGGATCAATGGCCAGAAGTGTTCCTTCTCTTTGAGGTTTTGGGCTGCATGCCTAAGAATACCACATGAAGGAGTTTGTGAAGATTACCAAAGAGACCCTCCTTCATCTACTGATATCTTTTAACTGGAGAATGCTTTGGAAATCCTGACTGGTAATGAAACCAAGCGAAGGGCCATAGCTGCTGAATTAGATGGGGAGACTAGAATTCTTTTCAAATTTTTTCATCATTTGATTAGTCCGAGAAAAGGGGATTTTGCTGTAATGAAGTATCAGGATGTGTTCCTGATTCACCTATTGAAGAATGGCCATACGAGAAATCCATGCATGTATGTTATTATCCATATATGTGAGCTGATCAAAGTCACTTCCAAATCCACCTCCTTGTTTTACTCAACGACGATTTCATCCATGTTAGTTTCAAAAGGGATGGTTGGACCAAATGAAGAAAAGCTATAGGACGTTTATTTCTGCTTATCCAAGCCTATCATCAAAAGGATGAAGATATGATAGAACCCCTGGAAGAAGCAGTGGGTTGAGGATAATGATCAACTCTATAAAACGTTTAATCCTCTTGATTATCCAAGAAGACATAAGAATCTATCTGATCCTGGTTTGGAACCACATGAAGTGGCTGAATATTCAGAAGAAGAAGAAGAGTATGTAACAACTGAAGTATCACCTAGAGAAGAAGTTGGAAGACCTCCAATGGAAACAATTCATGTTTATAAAGAAAGGGATACGGTCCCTGCTGTTATCCTTGCTGAAATACCTCAAGGAGAGGAAGTTGATGTTGGTTTGTGAGATGATGAAGATCCTACTTCTAATGAGGATGTTAATCCAGAAACTCATCCTAATGCTGCAAGAAAATTGGTTCTTCCTGATTCAGAACAGAAAGAAACCATAGAGACAGACCCTATTGAATAGGATCTCCCTGTTCAGAAATAAGCAAGTCTAGAAGCTCAACCAGGGGAACAATTGGTTCTTGAGATAATTCCCTTTGCTGAAGAGAGGATAGAAATTGCCTTTCAGCTGGCAAGGAAAGAGTTTGATTAATAGATTAGAGATGATCATGTAGATCTTGATCATGTTTTTGAGCCTATAGTCTCTAAAATGGAAGCACAATTTGAGGGGGAGGAACCTCAAAACCATGAGATTATGGAAGCTGGATCTGCTGAAGCTTTTCAACCTACAATCACATAATCTATGTACACTCGGTATGAGTTCCAAAGATTTTATGATGTGAATGAGTCACAACAGGTGACTAAAACTGGAATGGATCTTTCTTCTACATTTCAACTGAATTCTATAGCACATCCAGAACCAGTACCAGAACCAGAACTTCAATCTGAATCAGAATCTATGTATGAAGATGACTCAGAACCGAAACCAGAACCTGAAGCACTACCTTTACCTACACCCTTACATGAGCATCACTCCTTTATGACTAAAGATGATCTGAATGTTTTTGGTGAGACTCTATTAGCTGGAGTTGAGAAGATCTTATCCTCTTAACCTCGTCCAGTGACTCAATTAAGTGAAGAAGATGCCTCAATTCTCTTGGAAAATATTATATTGAATATTCAACCAAGGATGATTCGAGAAATTAAAGATGTCGGAGTTAAAAATAAGCTGCCAAGTGTTGATGTTTCAAATCTAAAAATATTGTAGCAAACATGGAGAATGAGTTGTCTTTGAGATCAGAGCATGCTCATGTCTCTGCCCCAGCACATGTTGCTGCTTCTCCTGATCCAACTGATTCCAACCATTCTAGGGAAATTGTGTCTCAAGTGCATCCATATATACTATATTTTCATGAAAAGATTGGAAAAAGACACACCAAGATTCTGGAACTTATGATGGAGCTTGTAGAAAATCTGAATAAACTCACAGATGAGTACACTGGATGCCTGCAAGAAGTTCTAAAACAGCTCAACGTTCTATCTGAGTATTTGAAAGCTTATCCTGCTTCAGGTCAACCATCTGTTCCTCTTTTGGATGATTCTCTGCTGAGATCCATAATCAAGGAAGAACTTCAGAATGCCTTAAGTGGCTTGGATCTGTTTTCTTTGTCAGAAGTGGGTAAGAACTGTGATCGAGCATTGGACTTGGTTAGAATTTATTCTAGGATAACTAATGATTCTCAACAAGAGATCACTAAGAAAATAGATTTTTATATCACCCAGATTTTCTCCAAAAGTGATATGACAGATCACTTTATATATCTTGCGGAAAACCTGAAAATCCCTCCGGTAACTCAAGCTTTTAAAGCTCAAGTTCAGAAACATACAATGTTCACCAGGTTGTTGGACAAATTCATGGAGAATAAGGATGATTTTTAAAATGCTATGCAATATGGTGGGGAAATCATTACTAATTTCATCAATCTTTTGAAGCCATATCTTCATGTGCAGAGTACTGCTATAGTTTCTCCAGGTGCTGCACCCCTTAGACCCAGTCTACCTTACTTAGCAGTAACTGCCATGTCAGTCAGCCAAGCTCTTTCTCAAATCCGGCCAGTCATTCTTGACCAACAACAGCCTATATATTCTACTGCCCCTACATTGGATCCATCCATTTTTGAAGGTCTACCCTTACCCTCTTTGTCTACCACATCTATGCCTTCTTCTACTTCAGCAACAGCTCCTGCTGCTGCTAAAGGCAAGGAAAAGGTGGATCCCTGAAGAGTTTAAAGACTGTTTTCTTTTTGATGGGATGTCATTTCTTGATTCATGTTTATATTTCTCTTGTATGATCTATTCTGAACCCTTTTTAATGAAAAATGAATTGTTTCACTTCATTTTCACTACGTTTTGATAATCCCAAAAGGGGGAGAAAAACTACAAGTATTAGTACTATAATGAGATATGTTATTATCGAATATATTATTATCTAATTTTTTCTTTTCTAATATGCTAGTTTCTTTAATGTTTCATTTCATTTATATTTTGACTATACATGATTTGTGATCATCAAAAAGGGGGAGATTGTTGGACTCCTCATGTATTAATCATGTTTTAATGACAACAAATCCTATTCTTGCTAATTAATCTCAATCTTAATTGCAAATCTTGCTAATGACCTTCAGTCTCAAAAATAACTACACATCGTGTTTTAATGATAACAAATATTATTGATGTTAATTATTCTCTTTATTATTTACAAGTCTTATTCATGATCACAAATCTCACTTATATTATCAAGACTTTATATTTATGTTTCACCTTCTCTTACACCCTAATGATTAAGCTTAATCCATATTATGCATATTATTGTTTATGTATAAATACAAATATTTGTCTAAGTATAGACATGTCGTGACCCAGACACCGTGATGGACACACCGTGACCCAGACACCCTGAAGGACACACTGTGACCCAGACACCGTGAGCTACACACCGTGACATAGAGACATCATGAAGCACATACCATGAACCACATACCATGAAGCACATACCGTGAACCACAAAACATGAAGCACTTACCGTGAACCACATACCATGAAGACTATACCGTGAAGAAGACGCCGTTTAAATAATCGGTGTGAAATTGTTTCTTAACCTTTTGTCAATATTAATTAAATAATGATAACGGTCATATTTGATTTTTTTAATGAAATTAATGTTATTTAATGATAGTTTTTGACATGTCCGGAAACCGTATCTCGTACCTATGAAAAGGTAATCATTACTACTTCCAGAACGAGTGGAATATAAGAAATATTGAGAGCCAGTACACGTAACAAGTGTAAGCATTGGTGCACATGTGTGACGATACAACAAGAAGAACTTACATACACCCGGGAGCACTGTGATGAACAAAAGGAACAATCTTGATCAAGAAGGATATTTCAAGACTTTTAAAGAACTCTCATGAGTGCAATCCAACACCACTGAAGAACACACGACGAATCAAGAGATCATTTTCACTCCTGTAGTACACAAGATGAACTACGACACTCTCTTTTTCAACAGAAAAAATAGAGGACTAAGAAGAAATTCAACTAAATCCAACGAGTCCAGAGCTGCATTGCTAACCACTAGAGCTTTCTAAACTCTTATCTATTCTCTCTAAGTGATTTTTATATTTACTTTCAAGTAGTGTGGTGTACTCTGTATATCTCACATACACTCTATCTGATGCACTAAACTGGAGGATATCAAAATCCTCACTCTAAAACTCTTATCTCTTGTTTACCCACGTAAACTGTGGAAGAAATCCTTGTGTGGCCTAACCTCTATTTTGTTTCCCACGAAGAACAGTGGTAGAGGTCCCTGCGTGGCCTAGACAGTTTTGTAACCTGTTGTTAACCTCGATCCGAGGTGTGGATCAAATTTATATAAATTTGAGAGGACTAAGTCTCAGCTTGAGACTGATCCTCTTGTTAAATCTGTTGTGCATCTTTAGTTTAAGTTTAATGTATACTACATATATCGTTTATACTCGGCTGTTATTACTTTGAAATACCAAACTATTTTGAAGCTACATTGATAGTTAAATTAGCAAGTGTTTACACTTATTGTAAATCAGTAGGTTAGTTTCAAAAGTTAGTTTCATCTTTTGGTTAAATTAACTTATACCTAATCAATCTTTGAGAAGCTAAGTGAACATTTAAAATCTGAAAAAATTCACTACAGTTTAACTTGTTTTATAAATTGTGGGATTTTAAATAGACAATATTTTAACATAAATCTTAATTGGAACTCAATTCAGACCCCTCTTGAGTATCCACTCATAACAACATATATATTTACTAAAATGAATTATTATGGAAAATTTATGTTATAAATAACATTTAAAAATAGTTTAAAATAATTTTATCTTGTTTTTTATTAATGGGAGGAATTCGAATTTCATTAAAATAACTCACAAAGAATTTTTTTTAATATATATAACAATAAAAGACGTCATATTGTCGTAACCATCTTAAAAAATCTATCTGGTTTTTTAAATGTTCAATGATTTTCAATACAAAAAACTTAAATGAATTTTAATTTTAATATTTAACTTTATTAAAATTTATTTCTCTAAAGGACATAATTTTATTACCCAATCCATAATTCTGATGAATCTATGATGAACTCTTATATCTTATTAATTTTGTAGTTGTTATATTTATATTGAAAAATTTACATTCTTATGATCAGTGTATATTATATTTTCCATAAATATACATATTATTTTTCATGTATATAGTTATTTATTAAACATTTTTTTCATTTCTACTTATGATGTTTTAAATTGAAATTTAGTTTATCAACTAGGAAAATATTGATAATTTGTTTTTTTACTCAAAAAGAATATTTATATATAATTCATAATGATCATGAATTAAATAAATAATTTAATATTTTATGAATGAATTAGAAATTTAGGGATTGGTGGGACCTAGTTTTATATATCCCCTCGATGAATCGATGTGTATAATGAGATAATTGTGTTTTTCAAATTGAATGTGATTTTACTCAATGATTTATCCTCTCTTAGACCATATCATTGATGGTTTAAAAATCATGAAATCTAAGATAATGGAATAAAATAATATGAATTTACTTCATTTATATTTTATTTGATATAATATTTTGGAATTTTTTTATTGATCATATATATGGATAAATGTTATTCTATATTTATTTATTGAATGAATATTTTCAAATATTTAGCTTTATATATTGATTATTACTTATATAATATTGATAGAATAATTTTAACATTAACTATATATAGAATTTTATATCAAATATATTTCAATTTATTCCCTAGGATATTAATATGTATTCTGTTCAAGAGATTCAAGGATACTGAGCATTTTATTTTGTTATGTATTATATTATATTCCCAATGTAAAATGAGTATCATATATATATATATCTAGTTCTAGAACACTATTAAACTGATTTTTCCTTATATATTATAACCCTTTTATCCATTCCAATGAAATAATGTATAAATTGGTTTTGGGATACTATAATAAGTGTTATTACATTAATGTAAATAATGAAAATACTACTAAGAAATTTCATAATGGGGGAAAGTCTAACAACACATAAATTTATTTAGATATTATCCCATCTATATATTTTGTTAGATATATTTGATAATATGTTATTATTTATATCATAATTACAGTAGCTTATGCCATTTATTTTTTATATACTAAATTTTGTCAAAATATAAACCAAATAATATGATAACTATTACAATGTAAAAAATGAAGAGAATAAATAAAATGACTAAAAAGGAAAATTTGGAACATCTAGATCTCCTAGGATAATCATAGTCCTTAAAAATAAAAATATGAAATAGAATATTTTAAATTTAATATATATTTTTAAAATTTATAATATTGAATAAGAATTGAATTTTATGTAGTAAGAGAATAAATTAGTTATGAAGTATTTATAGTAAGAGGAAACCCATTTTGACTTTTAGGAATTATGAATCTTGGTCATCATTATCATCAATAAAGATATTATAATTTCACATTATAATCAATGCATATTAAGAGTAATTAAGATAACTAAATAATATATAAGGGATAATTGATAGCCTTAATTGGTTGAATCATGAATTATAAATCCCATTTATCTGATCATGTGGGGAAGGTGTCATTAATGGGGTCTCCACATGACAAATTCCAAAAAAATATTAAAAAAGTGATGTTTTTTGAAAATCATATAATGGAAATGTTAATATTATTAAATATTACAATTAGAAGAACGTTATCATAAGAACCCATTGATAGAACCACTATTACACACCTAATTATTACAGATTATGATGGTGTAATAAGGTGTTATATATCTCGATATGAGTAGTAATACAGTGTAAATTAAATTGTTAGGAATTAAAAAATGGTTAATTCTATACCACTTCTGTTATATTTCAAATTCACATATATTGAATAATATAAATAAAATATTATGATATATGGAAAAACTATTATTTTAGAAAATATATAATTTGAATTAAAATACACTATTATGAAATATTAAAAAAATTAAAACAAATATATATTCCAGAGAAATTGTGTTTTTAAAAATTATTTAATTGACTATAGTTGACATTATAATTTTAAAATTTCCAATTTAATTTTCATAACAGTAATAAATATCAATATGTCATAAAAATACTATCTGACAAAATGAATAAATTATATTTTTAAAATAAATTTCAAATATTTTAAAAAATATTTTAATAGAATAATTGTCATTTTTGAATTCAAAGCATCTAAAATTTTCAACCATGGTTTTCCCTAAAATTAAAAATGAGAAAAATTTATTGGTACAAAATAAATAGGACATAAATATTAAGTAAATATTATGAAATCACAATGAATTAAATGTCAAGTAATCAACACTATAGTGGTCTTTCTTAAAAAAAATATTATTCCTTGGATATTTTAATTTTATCTATACATTTTAATTTTTTAAACCAATACTAATTCATCCAAAACCTAAAGTATATTTATTTGTTTTAGAAAATAATTTTTTAATATGTCTCAAAATCACATCATAGATGATTTAATTTTTTTCTTCTAGTTAATATGAAGTAAAAATATTTAAAACTAACAAACCTTATAAAATACCAATGGAAATGAAGATGGAACTTTAAATGGTTCTTCATTTTTATTCTCTAGATGTACATGGCCTAGAAGTATAATTTAATATAGAATTCCCCCTCTTTAGCTATAAATTACCACGCATTCTCCCTTTCTACTAAAGTAAAAAATATTTGATCATGATGTTCCTATCATTTTCCCTCTCTACATGACACTAAAATCATTTCATTATTTTTAATGAAATATTCTCAGTATTTAATAATCTACTAATAATGATATGGTATTATCCTTAACTATAATTTTATTCTCAATATTCTGTTTAAATTGGCCTTGTCTTCTTAAAATTAGTATTTCGTCTTGTGATTATAGTCATTCACCTAATGTCAAAATTATTCTTTATTAATGGGAGAGTAACTTTCTATTTCATAAAACTCATTTCATTATTCATTTTTTATAACTATTATTATACCAATAGAACTTCATGATTTCTCATTCCACCAACCCTAATTAGTAATGAACAATACCATTTTCACATGAGGGTATTAAAATAAATGTAAATTTAATTCATTAATTAAGGATTTCCATGAATGAAAAATTTCCATTATCATGGTATAAAAATTATGATTGTATCATGAATCTATGTTCATAAAAAAATTAATTTGATATGAAACACATTATAATTAAACATGTATTATTAATGAAATGTTATGATATATGATCTATATGGAATGTATAATTTTATATATATGTTGGGTGAACCCAAGTAATTCTACAAATCCAAGTGTTATGTTTTTGTTCCATGAAATTCTATGTATGGAGTATGTGTTGTTATCCTTAGAGAATATGTTATGTGGAATTTGTAGTGAGCCCTAACATATTCATATATTGTCATATTATAAATTTTATCCACATGTCGTTGATCTTATGTCTTTTTGATATCATCTTCTTGTGTATATATTCTATTATCATATTTCATTTAGTCTCATATATATCATGCATACTCTAATTTGTTCCTTTACTAATATATATAAGTCACCCCTTTTCAATATGTATTCTTAATGATATACTTTGATGTATTAGATGATAATTTTGATATTGGAACTAGTGATAGAGTCAAAATAAATATTATGTAGATTATTTTGAATTTGTTTATTTTTATGACTAATTTTTTAATGCAATTAGACCTCTATATTATTTAGTTTGTGATTTATTGTTTTTAGGATTAAAATTACATAATAAAATATGTAATTAAATTTTTATTTTCATATTAACTATGGTAATAGTCTCAAATATTAGGATTGAGTATGTTTTTACCATAGTAAATCTATACATAGAGAAGTCAATCCCTATATAGGGTATCCAACGGGCATGTTTTAAATAGTTTCAAAGTATATAATTTCCTTATTTCATTTGATGAAGTGGCTCAAAATTTTGTCACTTATTCAATTAGTGGTTAATTTGTGGCTCAAAAGTTTGTCACTTATTCAATTAGTGGTTAATTTGGAACCCATGTCAAGAATTTGTTAACTTCTTTTGGGAAGGGGAAACCAAGTAGACCACCTTATAAAATACTAACCAATGAGAAACTCATGTGAAAGGTTGGATAAAATACAAGTTGATGGGGAATCTAAGTAAGTAATTTTTTTCAATAGTTGTTGTACTATTTCCATAGTAAGGAGTTTCATCAAATACTGGGTAAATTTGACCCTAAAAATAAAATTCATTTGAATCGATCATAACCATATCATTGATGAGGCATAAGATAATTTTTCACATATAAATTATTTTCATATAAAAACATTTATTGTATTGAATTACTCATATTCTTATATGTGGATATTGGGAGGATTTCATGCATTGACATGTTTCATCATGTTCTCAGATAAAATTGATCTTTTGATTCCCTCTACATTTTAATTATGTCTTAAAGTTTTGACATGTTTATCACTTTTTAGTTTATAATTTATCTTGGTGGTCAAGTTTTTAGTATAGCATCCCGCCTTTTTATCACATAAACTTTCATTACATTTTACAAAACTTATGATCTTTAAGGTTTAGCGTCTTGGAAACCAGGAACTTAAAACATGAAAACATACATAAAATATTCTTATTAAACCCTTGAAAGGCTTCTCCTTAAGTTCATCTTATGATCATTACTTCATCTCATAACCTAGGGACATACAACAAAAGAAAGTTTGAGCAGAAGGCCCAGTAAGGGAAACAAGAGAAACATTTTACATGTGAACTTGAGATACTTCATTAAGGACATGAAAAGAACTTTAAGGAATGAAAATAAAACCATGAAGCATATCATAATAAAAATAACATTTTTCACAACTTGAAGATGTTTCTACAACATTTAATATTGACAATCGTTTCGTTTCACCAAGGTCCACCCCCAAGGTGTCGTTAAAAATTACCATGGTTATTCACCAAGGCGTCGTAAAAAATGGTCATCTCTAGAGATTAAGTCTTTACCCAATGCATTGGAGCGCTATCACGTAGAACCCTTAAATTTTCCTTTATTATCATGTGATCCACATATATAATCATAAAACATTTCATAAATAACCCATATAGAATAAAATAAATGGGTTTCATTTCATAATGATAACGTTTTAAAAACTGCTTTAAAGACATGTTCTTTACGTTACTTTAAACCCACGGAAAGGGAAAGTGGGTATCATGTATGTAAATCCCAGAATTTAAAATAAATCATTTTTGTATATATGTGAATAACCCTGTAGAAATAAGATCATTGAGTATTCACTTAATAACATGAAGTAATTTTGAGAAAAAGAGAGAGGCATTTTGAGACAAAAAGTATGCAGCACAACGGCTACGTTACAAGGTTTTAGAAAATGTTGAAAAGAGAGGGGACATGGGTCAAAAAATGATACATGATCAATAAAACAGTAGAGGGACAGAATATAAGGGATTTAAGAACATGGTAATAAAATTTTAAAATATACTATATGAAATGAAGAACATGAAAGGAAGACAAAAATAGGATTTCTCTTATGAAAATTCGGCAGCCTAACAGCGTTACATAAACTTCAACCAAAAATGAATTGATGATTTCAAATAGGCTCTCTCATCATATGAACATAAAAGATCAGTATGATAGATATAGAGATCATACCCCAACATAATAAAAAGGAACTTTCAAGACTTGACATGGAATTAGAACTTTGAAAAGGAGAAGGGTGAAAGAATCCCTTAAAAATTCAGCAGCCTAACGGCGTCACTTAAACTTCACCAAAAATGAATTGATGAGATCAAATAGGATCTCTAATAATATGAACATAAGAGTCCATTATGATAGATATAGAGATCATACCCCAACATAAAAAAAAGGAACTTGAATGAATTGACATGAAAGTAGAACTTCAAAACGAGAAGGGTGAAGAACCACTTAAAAATTCGGCAGCCTAACGGCGCAACAAAAAACTGAATTGAAGAGATGAAATGGGGTCTATCATCATATGATCATAAAATATCAGTATGATAAATTTAGAGATCATACCCTAACATAATAAAAAGGAACTTGAAATACTTTACATGATAATAGATCTTGAAAAATGAGAAGGGAGAAAGAATCCATTACAAAAATTTCGGCAGCCTAACGGCGCCACTTAAAACTTCATTGAAAGAAATAATGAGAGTAAGAGGGGATATCTCGTTATGTGAATATGAAAAGGGAAGTAAGAGGAGTATAAAAGAACACCCTTTAACATAAGAACATGGAGCATAAAATAAATTACATAAAAGAGATTTCTTGAAAAGAAAGAGAGAGATCAGATCCCTTACCTTAAAACGTAACTCTTAAAACTCAAAGGATTGGACCTTGAGGGATTTGGGGCACCTTGGGAGGACTCCTTGGGAGGTAAGGAGACCTGAACTTCGTTGTGGGAGAGTTGGGAGTGAAAACTATTGGAGTAAAGGGTGGGTATTTATAGGGAAAGTGAGGGGACAAGACATTAATGGCCAAGGGACACCTCACAAGTGGTTTTCTCAAAACCATGTGCTCTCCCTTGGCATTTCCCATAGAGTTAGGCCACATGGGGCACCCAAAAAAATAATTCATCACCCTTGGCCGTCCAACCCTTAAAATATCTCATGAAATAATCATGACACGGTTATGATGTCATTAAACATACTGAAACCCTAAAACTGTATTTTTACTATTCACTGAAAATTCAACTTTCTCAGAAAAATCCGAAAATTTCACATTAACCAAATATCAAGGCTCTTAATTCAAAAATGAACTCCATTTTATAAAAATAATTTTCTAAATATTTTTAATTTTATTTTTAAATAAATACACTATTCACTGAATATTCATTTTTTTAGAAAAATCCCCAAAAATTACCATAACATAATATTGATGCTATGAGTTCAAAAATGAAGCCCATTTTATAAAAATAATTTTCTAATTATTTTTAATTAAATTTTTAATTAAAAAACACTATTCACCCGAAAAAACTAATACTTGACTAATAATTTATGAAACCATTATTTAACCATTTTATTGAATCACAGTACTTAATCAAGGTGCCTAGATTATACTAATACTTTATTTAAGTGAGATTACTAATCCATTTGGACTCATTACTAATCCTAATCATAAAATCACTATTCATATTTTACTATTCATCAAAAATCAAGTTGATCTTATTAGACTCTAAATTTTGTACTGAACATAATTGTAGAAGACCATTTTTGGCAAATCATTACACATTTTTAATTATTTAAGGTTTACAAAAACATTTTTAAAATATATTTTTTATAAGATTCATCAAAAATATGCATACTATATTTATCCGGTCATTTGAAAATTCATAAACTTCATCATAAGAAGAAATCCCAATTTTTATTTAAAACAAAGGATTGCACAAGGCAGTTACGGTCTCCTTACATAGACCCTTATCACACCAGCATAGGACCTAAGTGTAAGGTGTGCTAAAGTGAGAGAATCAGAGGGAGGCTCGGCCAACATTGCATGAGTAGTAATTTCTATCAGTTTGAACTTCTCGCGAAGGCGATCCCATTCTAGATTCACACGATGAAGTTCAGCTTGGGTTTGGTCCAGAGCAAAGCCCAGTGGAGCTACCTCCTTCCCAAGTTCTGTTATATGGGTTTCGATCGGTCCAAGACTACTGGGTGAGGCCATCGCATCTTCTTTCTATATTAATTAACCAAGATTACTTGTATTTAGAGACAATAATCAAAACGTTTAGTTTCCAGCGGTCATATTGACTAATGGTCATATAACAGTCAAAAACCAACTGTATCATTTTAATTATACTCTTGTTATCAAATGAAACATTTTTTTTGAGTATAAAAACAAAATAAAATAACACATAAAATTAGGAAACAAGATTTAATCAAAATTTCGGGTCGTTACAATCTTTTCCCCTTAAGAAATTGCGTCCTCACAATTTTTTTAAAATTAGGTTTTGAAATTTCATTTAAAGTCCCACATCGGAAAAGGAGTTAGTAAAACTATTACTTTAAAAGAAAGAAATGGAAGTACGAAGGTCACCCGAGTTAGCCCACACTAGGATTCCTTGTAGGAAAACATGGACATGGAAGAAAAACAAAGGGTAAAGTTCTGAGGGAGAGTGATAGAGAACGTGATTAGGAGAAAGTTAACCATAAGAAAATCCCAAACATATGATTGTGTAAACGGTCATTTATTACCTAGTAGGAAACAAAAACCAACAACGTTTTTGTTTTATGTTCCTTTTCATAATTTTGAGGAATTCATTTACTACATAGAACAAAAACATAAGAAAATATACCTACCTTTATGTAGAGTTTCATCCTTTAATAAGTTTCTACCAAAACTAATCTTTTCTCCAAAATATGAGAATTCAAAACTACTTGGTCTCATCAAAACACAAGAATCATCTTATAGAGAATCACATAATCCACAAAAGATTAACTATCTATTTCTTCTATCTTTAAACATTATCCCAAAAATAGAAAGGGTAAGGTAAAATAACTCTTTAAAAAGAAAGAATCCCATAGGAAGAAAAACTATTTTTAAATCTTCAAAGTTCCATGGTACTACCCAAAGTTCATCATAGACCATCTCATAAATAACGGTCCTTAAAATTTCTCAAAATAAACCAAACTAAGATTGAAACCCAAATACAAGAGGGATTTGATAACATAGACTTCCAAAATAAACTTCATTGTTCATCTCCAAACAACATCAACCACACCTAACATCTTATAACAAAAGTAGCTAACCTAAACATATTTTACCCAAGATAGGTTAATAATTTCCATAAGTAACCTAAATTACTATAAGTCCACCTTAAATTCATTGATTCTTAAAAATATAAGTCAACCTTACTCCTCAATGAAAATACCTTAGTAATCTATTTACCTTGATCTAATAGGGTCCTCAAAATAGTGAACATCTTCCAAAATAATAATCATCTTTTAATCCCCTAATCATCTCTGTCGTATTAATACGGCAATCGTAGCATTTCCTATCACATTTGTTGTTGGGACATGTTCTTACATTTCCCGCCATTAAATAAGAAAAGAAGCTATAATTATGGGCTTAAATACATAGCAAATAATCATGAAAAGAAACTTAATGCATATAAGGATAACTTGTAGAAGAAAAGTATACCCTAACTTGTGATCCCCTAGGTTCCCATCTAGGTTATCCATGATCATATATTCTTATGTGAACCTTTATTTTATTTTGTCTTTGTTCCTTTAACAATGGTTCATACTAAGCTTATGAATTTACCAAAGTATATCCCCCAGGAGTGTCGTAACCAAAAGTGAAGCAAGGTCTGTTGTCCTGTACCAGTTCCCGTTCGAGTCTAGCTCAAAGCGGTGTTTTCGGGTTTTACCCCTATGTACATATGTGCCAGAGCCACCTCTACCTGCTCGTATCCAGACAGGGATGTATTTTCTTGGAAACCCCTTACTCAATACTGACCAAAATACCAGGAAGATTTCCTATTTTTAAACTTTTCTATAGGGTTCTTCCTAGAGTTTTCATATCCTAATTTCCACAAATCACTAAACCATCCTTTGATACCAACTATAGCATCACGCCTTTTTATCACATAAACTTTCATTAAATTTTACAAAACCGAGGATCTTTAAGGTTTAGTGTCTTGGAAACCAGGAACTTAAAACATGAAAACATACATAAAACATTCTTCTTAAACCCTTTAAAGGATTCTCCTTAAGTTCATCCTAGGTTCATTACTGCATCTCATAACCTGGGAACATACAACAAAAGAAAGGGTGAGAAGAAGGCCCAGTAAGGGAAACAAGAGAAACTTTTTACATGTGAACTTGAGATAGTTCAATAAGGACATGAAAAGAACTTTAAGGAATGAAAATAAAACCATGAAGCATATCATAATAAAAATAAAATTTTTCATAACTTGAAGATGTGGCTACGGCATTTAATATTGACAATCGTTTCGTTTCACCAAGTTCCATCCCAAAGCTTTCATTAAAAATTATCAAGGTTATTCACCAAGGCATCGTTAAAAATGGTCATCTCTAGAGATTAAGTCTTTACCCAATGCATTGGAGTGCTATCAGGGCGCACCCTTAAATTTTCCTTTATTATCATGTGAGCCACATATATCATCATAAAACATTTCATAAATAACCCATATAGCCTAAAATAAATGGGTTTCATTTCATAATCATAACGTTTTAAAAACTGCTTTAAAGACATGATCTTTACATTACTTTAAACCCACGGAAAGGGAATGTGGGTATCATGTATGTAAATCCCAGAATTTAAAATAGAACATTTTTGTATATATGTGAATAACTCTGTAGAAATAAGATCATTGAGTATTCACTTAATAACATGAAGTAATTTTGAGAAAAAGAGAGAGGCATTTTGAGACGAAAATTCTGCAGCACAACGGCTACGTTACAAGGTTTTAGAAAACGTTGAAAAGAGAGGGGACATGGGTCAAACAATGATAAATGACCCATAAAACAGTATAGGGACATAATATAAGGGATTTAAAAACATGGTAATGAAATTTGAAAATATACCATATGAAATGAAGAACATGAAAGGAAGATAAAAATAAGATTTCTCTAATGAAAATTCGACAGCCTAACAGCATTACATAAACTTCAACCAAAAATGAATTGATGATGAAAAATAGGGTCTCTCATCATATGAACATAAAAGATCAGTATGATAGATATATATATCATACCCCAACATAATAAAAAGTAACGTGCAAGACATGACATTGAATTAGAACTTTGAAATGGAGAAGGGTGAAAGAATCCCTTAAAAATTCGGCAGCCTAACGACGTCACTTAAACTTCAACAAAAATGAATTGATGAGATAAAATAGGGTCTCTAATCATATGAACATAAGAGTAAAGTATGATAGATATAGAGATTATACCCCAACATAACAAAAAGGAACTTGAAATAATTGACATGAAAGTAGAACTTCAAAACGAGAAGGGTGAAAAACCACTTAAAAATTCGGCAGCCTAACGGCGCCACAAAAAACTGAATTGAAGAGATGAAATGGGGTCTCTAATCATATGATCATAAAAGATCAGTATGATAAATTTAGAGATAATACCCCAAAATAATAAAAAGGAACTTGAAATACTTTACATGATAATAGATCTTGAAAAATGAGAAGGGAGAAAGAATCCGTTACAAAAAGTTCGGCAGCCTAACAGCGCCACTTAAAACTTCATAAAACGAAATAATGTGAATAAGAGGGGATCTCTCATTATGTGAACATGAAAATAGCAGTAAGAGGAGTATCAAGGAACACCCTTTAACATAATAACATGGAGCATAAAAAAATTACATAAAATAGATTTCTTGAAAAGAAAGAGAGAGATCGGATCCCTTACCTTAAAACGTAACTCTTAAAACTCAAAGGATTGGACCTTGAGGGCTTGGGGTCACCTTGGGAGGACTTCTTGGGAGGTAAGGAGACCCGAACTTCGTTGGGGGAGAGTTGGGAGTTAAAACTAAAGGAGGAATGGGTGGGTATTATAGGGAAAGTGAGGGGACAAGGCATTAATGGCCAAGGGACACCTCACAAGTGCTTTTCTCAAAACCATGTGCTCTCCCTTGGCATTTACCATGGAGTTAGGCCACATGGGGCCCCCAAAACAATAATTCATCACCTTTGGCCTTCCAACCCTTAAAATATCTCATGACATCATTATGACACAGTTATGATGTTATTAAACATACAGAAACCCTAAAACTATATTATTACTATTTACTGAAAATTCAACTTTCTCAGAAAAATCCCTAAATTTCACATTAACCAAATATCAAGGCTCTGATTTCAAAAATGAACTCTATTTTATAAAAATAATTTTCTAAATATTTTTTATTTTATTTTTAAATAAATACACTATTCGCCGAAAATTCATTTTTTAAGAAAAATCTCCAAAAATTACCATAACATAATATCGATGCTCTGAGTTAAAAAATAAAGTCCATTTTATAAAAATAATTCTCTAATTATTTTTAATAAAATTTTTAATTAAATAACACTATTCACCCGAAAAAACTAATACTTGACTAATAATTTATGAAACCATTATTTAACCATTTTATTGAATCACATTACTTAATCAAGGTTCCTAGATTATACTAATACTTTATTTAAGTGAGATTACTAATCCATTTGGACTCATTACTAATCCTAACCATAAAATCACTATTCATATTTTCCTATTCATCAAAAATCATTTTGATGTTATTAGACTCCAAATTTCGTACTGAACGTAATTGTAGAAGACCATTTTTTTGCAAATCATTACACATTTTTAATTATTTATGGTTTAAAAAAACATTTTTAAAATATATTTTTTCTAAAATTCATCAAAAATATGCATACTAAATGTATCCGGTCATTTGAAAATTCATAAACATCATCATAGGAAGAAATCCCAATTTTTATTTAAAATAAAGGATTACACAAGGCAGTTACGGTCTCCTTACATAGCCCCTTATCACACCAGCATAGGACCTAAGTGTAAGGTGTGCTAAGGTGAGAGAATCTGAGGGAGGCTCGGCCAACATCGCACGAGTAGTAATTTCTATCAGTTTGAACTTCTCACGAAGGCGATCCCGTTCTAGCTTCACACGATGAAGTTCAGCTTGGGTTTGGTCCAGAGCAAAGCCCAGTGGTGCTACCTCCTTCCCATGTTCTGTTAGATGGGCTTCGATCGGTCCAAGACTACTGGGTGAGGCCATCGAATCTTCTTTCTATATTAATTAACCAAGATTACTTGTATTTAGAGACAATAATCAAAATGTTTAGTTTCCAGTGGTCATATTGACCAATGGTCATATAACAGTCAAAAACCAACGGTATAATTTTAATTATACTCATGTTAGAAAATGAAACATTTTTTTTGAGTATTAAAATAAAATAAAATAACACATAAAATTAGGAAACAAGATTTATTCAAAATTTCGGGTCGTTACATTTAGAGTATCAAAATATTGAGAAATTGAAATGACCCATACATTACATAAATTGTAAATTCTTCAAAATTGAAGTACACTTATTACAACATATAACAAAACCATGAAAGGATCGTATAGGTATAGTGTCTTTAGAAACTGGGAAACATAAAAAACAGGTTCATAAATCATCTACGTTTTCTCCCATTTATTTCTTCTTATCTAGAGTCCCTTTTTGCCATATCCTACTTAATATCCTTCTTCCTGACCTGGGGAAAATAAAACATACAATAGGGTGACCTCAAATGCTCAGTAATGGTAAACAAAAGAAATATCAAACATATCATATTCATAAGAACATAACATTTTGAAAATATTATCCTGTAAAACAGATCATGACATGGGATAAATCATAGAAGTGAAATGAAATCCCAATAATCATAACATAAAACATGAAGCATTGTGGAATACAGACATCATCATATAAAATCATTTCTTAGTAGTCAAGACTCATTGCCAAGACTATCTTAGCGGACAATGTCCATTTCTGAACCGAGTTCACTCCTCTTTCAGTACTGTTTTAATGAAACGGTTTAACCTTCCGTTCCAGCCATGTCTATATCATGAGATATATCTCTTTACCCAATGCATTAGAGGGAGATATAGGTCCCACCCATCTTATAATGAAACCATTCTTATGTGTGCCACAAAATCATAAATCATACATCATACCATAACTCATGTAATAAAAATGGGAATCTTAAACATAATTTCATCATAACATAATCCATATAAGATAAAAGGACATCATAAAAATAATTCCATCATAACATAATCAAATAAATGTAAAAATAGGGATAAAAACAGAACCCTATATTATCTTATATGGAAAATAATTTTGATAAAACACTTGAACTCCATCCTTGAAGAAAATATCCTTTCTACTTCAAAAACATTTTTCCATTATTAACATGTCATACAATTTTAAACTAAAAGAAGTTGATTAAAAATAAACATGACAACTTGTAAAGTAAGCTTCATGGAAATAATGTTCTACGAATCCATTCATACCGTATAAGTTAAAAAAACATTCTTCTCGTACTTTGGTCGGAAACGTCAAAAAGTACCTCGTACTAAAAACGGCAAAAGATTCCTTTCATATCATTTACTAAAAAGTCACCAATGGGTAAAATTGGATTTAAACAATTTTCGGTGGATTGAAATAATATTACATATTGAGGAAACATGGATGTGGATGATAAATTTCCCCCAATAAATTCTGAAGTATAAACAATCTCGGATAAAAATGAGATTGTGAGATTTTCCCTTACCTTAGGTCCGATATGATTCCTATGAATCCAAACCTCCTGTAATATGGATTAAATAATTTCAATTGACTTATTACAGAATCATTTTTATTTTTATGGTATCATATATGGTCATATTTGTATCTTCTTAGTAGTAATATTTCATTGCTACTTGTTATTCGGGTGTTTATTGCTCTATGTTCATATTCATGTTTTGTCGAATAAATTCTTATTACTCTTTATAGGATATAGATATTTCATTTACAGAATGTTATTAGTTTAATATATATCATATTCATTCCTTAAATTCAATTATATAATCATTATTCAATGAAGATCGTATAGAACGAGTTGCATCACAACGTGGAGACGGTAGGCCGTACGTACGCACAAGCGATGATATCGTACCCATGATCATGGAATTGTATTGAAGTGTATGTATAATAATTCAGAATCAATAACACTTTACAATAATCATATATAGTTATTTATTTGCACCATTATACCCATCCATGTAAGGTGGTGGTGGAAAACATATTACACCACGACCTGGAGACGATATTCCGTACGTACGCACGCGCGATTATTTTGTTTACCGTAGGATAGATAAGAGGTGAAATAGGGTTGTTTAATATTTATAATAACATATCCATATATGAGGGATACTGATGTTATTACTTCATGATGAAACAACTAAATAAGATGGAGTAGAAGAAGAATGGAACTTGATGAAAACGGTAGAAGGTATTACCTCTTTCTCGAAGTACCTCCCTTAAACTTTCTCTTAGGGCACTAGAGTTGGTATTTTGAGAAGACCAATACCTATATTAGGTTTCTAAGGATGTTGGAAAGTGAAAGGTGCAGAGTTTGGCCAAGATTGAAGGCTCAAATTGGTGTGAGGAGGAGAGGGAGGAGGTGCCCTTTTATATGGGTGGAGAGGGGAACCTTTGGAAAGTGTGGAAATATTATTTTATTATAAACTTATCTTTGGTTTTGAAAAGGTCCGAAAATCATTAAAGATGAAGATAAGATGTCTCGTGGTTGAAATAAAATTATCCAATCAGAATTGGACATGTTTTGGAAAATATTTTAATCATTATAATCTTATTTATTTAAATCATTTTTTCATGAGGTAAATACTTCATCATTATTGTGTCATGAATAATTTAATTTATTTGGTGTCCAAAAATTAAAAAAAAAAATATCATTATGTAGGAAATAGATTTATATTTTCAATTAATATTTATAGTAGAAAATATAATTTATATAACCCCTTATAAAAATTAATTACCTAACTATTTTTGTTAATGTCAATTTTGTCTTTACATTAAATTAATTAATCCAAATTGTCATTATCACTACCATGTGGATCAATGGGGTCCCAAACTCGACCCATGGATGCCCATAGTCGGCCAATACTCATTAAATAAGGTTAGTACAAGTTTCAAGGTAATTTGGAATTATTATAATATTCTTTTAACCTTGATTTACCCTATTTACCTTTAACCGCGATAAATAAAAATTACCGTAGTTACTATTCATAATATCAAAAAAATAAAAGTAACCTATTAACATAATTTGGATGCACGGATTCCATATATGGAATCCATTTTTCAAAATTCAAAACACAGAAGTTGTAGTAATTAATTTAAAATGAATCCCATTGTTAAGCAAACATTGTTTAAAAGTTAAAACATTGCCAAAGATTGAAATGTTTTTACCTATGAATTCAATGTAAAATTAATGTTCATGACATACATTATATTAAATGGTAAAAATAAATTCTATTTAAACTTTAAAACCATTAAATATGATAATTTATCCTTAAATAGTATTGCGATGAAAAAAGTTTTTTTTAATTAAAATATAGCGCGTTTTTACTATTCATCAAAAATAAGAAAGTTACCAGAATAATATGAAAAAATTATCCAAAGTAAATTTTTATATCATGATTCCAAATATGTATTTGATTTTGTAAAATTGAACTTATAAACATGACAAAAATATATCTAAAATGGGTGCGCCATCAAAAGGCGGTAAAACTGCATTTTTAAAAAAATACTTCTTTTATCCAAAAAACTGATTTTGATTTCAAACCTCATTCTAGAAAATGAATAAGATGAATTATAATGTTATAAAATTCAAAATTTAGTTAATACTATTCATAACGGCTAGTTTATAATATTATAATATTATATCTTTGTTTAGTGAAACTCGGTATTGCGTACTACACACATTATCGAGGAAGGTCGCAATTGCATGTAACGCAAGCCAAGCTAGTGTTGTGTAAAGTGAAAGATTCCTTTGCATATAACAGATTACATAAAAAATATACTTCCGATAAAATATCAGGGTGTTACATTCTGCCACCCTTAAAATGAATTTCTCCCTCGAAATTCATCACTTCCTCACAAACAGATGAGGATACCTCTCACTCATCATATCCTCAAGTTCCCATGTAGCTCTTTCTAATTGGTGGTTCCTCCATAAAACTTTAACCAAGCGAGTGGTCTTGTTTCATAGAACATTTTCTCTACAATCCAGAATCTCTATCGGCTGTTCTTCATAAGAAAGATCTTGCTCTAGAGGTACAACTTCTAAACTGAGTACATGTGAAGGATCAGGTATGTACTTTCTCAGGAGAGATACATGGAACACATCGTGAACTTGAGAGAGATTTGGTGGAAGTTCCAATCGATAATCTACCTTCCCAACCCGATCCATAGTCTCAAAAGGACCAATATATCTAGGGCTTAACTTTCCCTTCTTCCCAAATCTCATTACTCTCTTCCAAGGAGATATTCGTAAGAACACTTTATCACATACATCAAACTCTAGGTATTTTCTTTGGTTGTCGGCATAATGTTTTTGTCGACTCTGAGCTGCTCTAATGTGTCGTTGAATAGATCTAACCTTTTCTGCCAATTCATCAACAAGATCAGGTCCTAATAGCTTTTTTTCCCCAACTTCTTCCCAAAAAGTTGGAGTTTGACATTTCATTCCATAGAGATCTTCATAAGGATCCATATGAATACTGGAGTGAAAGCTATTATTACAAGAAAATTACACCAAAGGTAGGTGTTGATCCCAACCACCATTGAAATCTATATAGAAATCTCTCAATATATATTCTAGAGTTTGACTTGTCCTCTCAGACTGACCATCTATCTGAGGATGATAAGCAGTGCTGAAACTCAACTCTGTATTTAGAGTATGCTGAAGACTTTTCCAAAACATTGAGGTAAACCACAGATCCCGATCAGATATAATGTTAAGTGGTACTCCATTCAATATTACCACTTCTTTTACATATATCCTACCAAGCTGATCCAGAGAGAAATCTTCTCTAATAGCAATGAAGTGTGCCAACTTTTTAAGATGATCAACTATGACCCAGATAGCATTATTGCCTTTGGATTTTTTAGGAAGTTCAATGAAAATGTCCATAGTAATGTTTTCCCATTTCCATTCAGGTATGGGTAATGGTTGTAAAATCCCCTTAGACTTCTGTCTCTCAGCATTAACTTACTGGCAATCCAAGCATCAAGAGACATATTCAGTAACATCTCTTTTCATGCCATCCCACCATAAGTATTCTTTCAGGTCCCTATACATCATTGTGCTTCAAAGATGAATAGAGAATGAATAACTATGAGCCTCATCCAGCTGCTCCTTCTTTAATTCTCAGATGGGTGGAACACAAACATGATTTCTGAACATTATTATCCCATCACAATCAAGGTTGAATTCAGGAACATTTCTCATCTTCTGTTGCAACTCAACATCTTCTTTTTGTGCCTCTTTAACCATCACGTGTATATATGGTTGAAAATTCATTTGATAAAGATAAGATTTTCCCCCTCCATTATAATTCCAAGATCCATCCTTTGTAAATCCCTAAATATTGGATCTTTTGTGATCCTCATTATGGATAAACTAGCATGGTCTTGTCGACTTAATGCATCTGTCACTTTGTTTTCTTTTCCAGGGTGGTAATGAATTGAGCATTCTTTATCCTTAATCAACTCCAACCATCTTCTTTGTTGCATATTCAGCTCCTTTTGTGTGAATATATACTTTAAACATTTATGATCAGTATAAAGATCACACCTTTCACCATAAAGATAATGCCTCCAAATCTTTAATGCAAAGATTACCACTATAGCGACCCAGCCTTTTCTTTAATTACTATTACATAATTTCAATGATAAACAAAATAATAGTATTACACTTTGAGGATCCAATGGTTTAGTGTCTTTGGAAAACTAGGACCCTACATAACAAATACAACATCAACCATAAACATTTATTTAATTTCTTCTTCACTAGCTTCTTAGTGGCACTTGTCCTATCAATAGTACATGTAGCCACCTGAGGATATATATCAAAAGGGGTGAGCTAGAAGCCCAGTAAGAGGATAGATAATAACAATACATCATGGGGTTAGAATAATCATGACATAGGAAAATGATCATGAACATGAGATGAGCATAAAAAAAGGCTTGAAATGTGGCAATGCATAAAAATGAAACATCATGTATTTGTGGTTAACTACCACACATATTTTTGAACCAAGCTAGAATATTGTTCACACATCATTTCACATTTACTCATGAGATTCATCACTTTACCCAATGCATTGGAGCGCTATATAATTCTGGTCACACCCGTCACATTTAAACATTCATATTGTGATATATAATTCCTGGCACACCTGTCACATCATAACATTATCATTATCATTCTTGCCAAATAGAACACATATCAAACATGTAAATAAATATCCCATGGAAATGAATGAGTTTCATCTCATAATAAAACATTCATAAGCTTTGGGTTCCCAAAATAAATAGGGAACAACATACATGATACAAGAACCATCAACCTTGAATGAGAGGTAAAAGGTGAGATCTTGAAAGAAGAGTTCTTTTGGAAAGCAATTTGATGAAAATAAAAACCAGTGAAAAACAATTATATCACATAAAAGTAAAGTAAATTATGATCAAATAATCTTTGAGGAGTAAACATATCAAAAATGGTGTGAATGAGGGAGAACGTGAAGGAAGAACATTGGATTCGAGATTTCCCCTTACCTTGTACTCGAAAGCGTCCTTCTCTTTAATGTCATGTATAATGACATTATATTCATTAATTAGAATTCCAGAACCATGTGTAAATTAATATGGTTCATTCTGGTTTCATTATGTCATATTATGTTCCTTTGGATGACTTATATAGTTTAAAAACTTTGTTCAGGGATGTTCGTTTTTGTGGGTTTTCTTTTGTGATTCACTTGTATTCTTAAATTGATGTTAAGGTAGATCATGGGTAAACATCCTGAAATGAAATTACATGTTATTAATGATATTACAGGATCTTTATTTATCTTATAATTAATTATATTATATCCATTTGGACGAATCATTAGATAAGAATTTAATGATGGTTATTTAGGTTAATTTGAGCGATTTTTTATCACAACGAACTTGTTTTAACTTTTCACTTAGTAATATGGCCACATGTAATTTACATAACATAAAATAGAACATATAACATATAAAATTTTCTGGTTCAACCATGAAAATGGTTTCATGACCAGATATGAAGGTATAAACGGAAGAACAGAGCATGTCGTTTTTGAAGGTGATAAATTATCACCTCATGAACAACGTTCTCTTTAAAAAAATAAAAGGAAGATAGAAAGGGGGTGGGGTGATATAATATCCCCTTAGAATAATAAAATTACATTGTATGTATAATAATGGAGTTACAATACAATTTGGATGAATATGGGTGGGGAGAGATCAAGAAAGGAACATGAACTTGAAAGGAAATTAAAGGAGAAGTGGGAGAGAAATTAACTCTAAGAATCTTCTTCTTGAGATCCTCCTTAAGGATGTTAGTCTTGTTCTTCTGATGAGACCAGAAGCTTTTGGACGTGGGGGAGGTTATAGTGAAGGTGTTTGGTCAGAGTTTAGAAAAGGCTTGGAGCTTGAGATGTGTGAGGGAGTGAAGGGTGGCTTTTATAGTGGAGGGGAGAGGGGGTTCCTTAATATAAAATTGATTAGTTTATTAATTTCACCTAAGACAAGGAATAGTGAGTCTTGAACGACCAAGAATATTAATTTTATAATGTAATACCGAACCATGTGGGCTTACATCAGTAGAACATCACACATGACCCTATAATTAGCTTATTTAGCTTATTTTGTAAATTACGGTATTTCACTATTCATAAAAAATTCACGTATCTCAGAAAAATCCCAAAATTTTACCCCAACCATTTTTTGATGTGTAGAATCCAAAAAATAAGTCCATTTTTAAAAAATAATTTTCTAAATATTATTAATTTAATATTTCATTAAAATAGTATTTTACTTAAAAAAACAATTTTTATGATTAAAACTGATTTTATAGTTCTTTCAAAAATTACGTAGGGTCTTATAAAATTATCTATAAACTATAATACATTGATTCAACAATTTAGAATACATTTTAGGGAAATAAATATTCTTGTAAATTAATTAATTAATTATATTTAATTATTTATGAATTAGAAAATACCAAAAAGGTTTACTAAGGTCAAATTGTCACTTTCTAATATGTCTAAATTTTATTTTATTATTCATAGGTAATGTTACTCTTATTTACTATTCACACGGGTCATATTACTATTCATAAATGTAGGTTACTATTCATAAGGGTAGGTTACTATTTACAAAAAAAATTATTTTTGTTTCCTTAGACTCCAAAAACCATCTTGAACACAACTGTGTATGTCAGATTTTCAAAATTCCAAACATAAAAGTGAAAAACTTATGTGTAAAGGTCACTTATCACTTAGTAGTTCATTATTTGGTGATTTCATGTTATTTTATGACATAAGTATAAGATGGTAAATTTTCATTGAAAAACTTTGGGTCATTACATTCTTCCCTTCTTAAGAAATTTCGCCCCCGAAATTTCACTTTACACAAAAAGGTGAGGGTACATCTCCTTCATTGCCTCTTCTGGTTCCCAAGTGGCTTCCTCAAACTTACGGTTCTTCCACTACACTTTTCAAAGGCGGGTTGTCTTGTTGCGTAGAACCTTATCACTTCAGTCCAATATTTTTACCGGCTGCTCCTCATAGGAGATATAATCTTCCAGCTACACCACCTCTGAGTTTAGTACATGTGAGGGGTCTGGTATATACTTCCTCAGTAGTGATACATGAAACACATCATGAACTTGAGTCATATTCAGTGGAAGTGCAACCCAATAGGCCGCAGATCCTATGCTGTCAAGGATCTCAAAGGGGCCAACATACCTTGGGAATAACATCCCTTTCTTCCGAAATCGCATGACTCACTTTCATGGAGTTATTCGAAGGAAGACTTTATCTCCAACATCAAACTCCAAGTCCATTCGATGGTTGTCAACATAGCTCTTTTGCTAACATTGAGCAGCTTTGATGTGTTTATGGATGACTTGAACCTTCTCTGTCATCTCTTGAACAAGATCAGGACCAAGTAGCTTTTGTTCTCCATCTTCATCCCTACAGGATAGAGTTCTACATCTCTTCCCATAAAGAGCTTCATACGGAGCCATCTGAATACTCGAGTGGAAGTTATTGTTGTATGAGAACTCAACCAATGGGAGATTCTGATCCCAACCACCTTTGAATTTAAGAGAGCAGGCTCTTAGCATATCTTCAAGCGTCTGAATAGTCCTTTCAGACAGGCCATCAGTTTGGGGGTGATAGGCCATGCTGAAATTTAATTCAGTACTCAAAGAATGTTGAAGGCTCCTACAGAATATAGATGCGATCCTTAGGTCATGGTCGGAGACAATTGAGAGTTGAACACTGTGAAGTCTCACCACTTCCTTCACATATATCCTTGAAAGTTTTTCAAGAGAGAGGTCTTCTCAAATAGTGGTAAAATGGGCAGTCTTGGTGAGTCGGTCAACCACAACCCATATCGCATTATTTCCCTTTTAAGTCTTTGGGAGACTCGTGACAAAGTCCATAGTAACATTTTCCCATTTCCACATGGGTATAGGCAATGGCTGCATCATACCCTTGGACTTTTTTAGCTCAGCTTTAACTTGCTGACATACCAAGCACCTTGATATATAATTTTCAATCTCCTTCTTCATGTTATCCCACAAGAAGTGTTCTCGGAGATCCCGATACATCTTGGTACTCCCAGGATGGATAGATAAAGTTGAGCTATGTGCATTATCTAATATCTCCATCTTTATCCCGGGTGATGAAGTCACACAAAGCAGTGTTCCAAACCGAATCACACCATCATCATCGATATGGAACTCTTGTAGATTCCCTTCCATTACTGCATTCACCCTCTTTCGTATCTCCACATCGTCCCTTTGTGCTTCCTTAATATTCTCTTGGATGGATGGTTGCGCAATCATTTGGGAAAGGTAGGATGTATCCCCTGCCCTTATGATTCTCAAATCCATCCTTTGCATATCCAAAAAGATAGGTTCTTTCTCAATCCACAACATGGATAGAGTAGCAGGTTATTTTCTTCTTAGAGCATCAGCTACCTTGTTCGCCTTTCCAGGATGATATTGAATAGAGAAATCGTAATCCTTGAGTAGATCTAACCATCTCCTTTGATTCATGTTGAGCTCATTTTGTGTGAATATATACTTTAGGCTCTTGTGGTCAGTGTATATGTCACACTTCTCACCATAAAGGTAGTGCTGCCATATTTTCAAGGCAAAAATCACGGCTGCCAGCTCTAGATCATGAGTTGGGTAGTTCTGGCCATGGATCTTCAACTGTCGTTAGGCTTACGCTATCACATTATCAATTTGCATGAGTACACAACCCAAGACATTATTTGAAGCATCACTATATATCACAAAACTTTCTCCACTTTTTAGAAGTGTGAGTATAGGTGCAGTGCTCAGCCTTCTCTATAGCTCCTTGAAGTTTCCCTCTCATTCTTCCATCCAGACAAACTTTACCCATTTCCTTGTTAACTTAGTTAGCGGGCTTGACAATATTGAGAATTTTCTCACAAAACGTCGGTAGTACCCAGCTAATCCAAGAAAACTACGGATTTCTGTGACACTAGAGGGCATGTTCCATTCCTCAATTTTCTTTTTTCTTTGAAGGGTCTATAAAAATTCCCTCACTTTTGATCACATGTCCCAAGAACGTGACATGATTCATCCAAAAGTCTCACTTTTGGAACATGGCGTACAACTTCTCCTTTCTCAATGTCGCCAACAGTAGTCTTAGATGTTCTTCATGTTCCTCCTTGCTCTTGGAGTAGATGAGAATATCATCGATAAACACTACCACACATTTTTCAAGGTAATGTCTAAAGACTCTATTCATAAAATCCATGAAGATTACAGGGGAATTAGTAAGTCCAAAGGTCATCACCAAAAACTCATAATGGCCATACCTTGTACGGAAGGCAACCTTCTGAATATCTTCCTTCTTCACCTTTACATGATGATATCCAGAACGAAGATCCACTTTGAGAAGTATTGAGCTCCTCTTAACTGAGCGAACAAGTCATCTATCCTTGGGAGAGGATACATGTTCTTTATGGTTATCTTGTTGTGTTACTGATAATCAATACACAGCTGCATTGTTCCATCCTTCTTCTTCATAAATAGCACTAGCGCACCCCAAGGTGATGCACTAGGGCGTATGAACCCTTTGTCCAGATGCTCTTGCAGCTGCTTCTTTAACTCCTCCAGTTCATTAGGATCCATCCTATAGGGACACTTTGAGATGGGAGTAGCTCCAGGTATGGGTTCAATTCAGAACTCTACCTCACGATCCGGGGGAATTCTGGGGAACTCTTTGGGAAATAAATTGATGTATTCCCTCATGATGGGCATTTCCTCAAGGTTGGAACTTTCATTCGACTCAACCATTTGGGCGACGTATGCTTCTTCATAGGGAATCAACACCCACAACATTGAAGGATTTTTCAAAGGATATTCTTGATCTTCCTTGCATTTGTATAGGAGCATGGGATGGTTTTGAATATGAAAAGATATTTCCTTTTCCTGAAAGATGATATGCGCTCTATATAACGAGAGCCAGTCCTTTCCCATTATAGCGTCGAATTCCACCAAGGGAGGTATTACGAGATTTGCTGGAATAATAATCCCACATACATCAACAGGAGAAGAGTCAAACACTTGGGTTGTAATGATTTCACCACATGGTGTTTTTATAGATATCTCTACTTCAAGGTTTTGGGGCATCGATTCGATAATTCTATCAAAATTTCAAGATATAAAGGAATGCGTAGAACCAGAATCAAATAAGACTTTTTCCATTCTTTAGTGAATAGGAAGTGTACCTTATACGACTTCATTATCATGCACGACCTCTGTAGTAGTGATGGCATAAGCCTTCCCTTGTTCTTTTGGATTTTGTGGCTGCTGACGCTGATTGCCCTCGAGAGCTCGAGGTTTAGTGCATTGGTTTTCATAGTGCCCTAGCTCCCTACAGTTGTAGTGTTGAACCATGAGTTGTTCTCCACTTTCATCAGCTACATTATCCTTCATTTTCATGTATTTTAGACACTCTTTATCTTGGTGTCCTTCTTTCCCACACTTAAAGCATTTCTGCGTACCTTTGAGGCAGTTCCCATGGTGAAACTTCCCACATTTTTGGCATGTGGGTCATTGATTTTTCTTCCCACCTTTGTCACTAGATCCACCGGCTTGAAACTTCATATTTTTTTTCTTATCACCATAGATATGGGACCATTCTACAAACTCCATATTTACATTGAGAGCACACCCAACAACTTCTTCATAACTCCCAAAGTCTTGAATGGCAAGGGCCTTTCAAATATGTGGTTTTAATCCCCTAAAGAATCAATCAATTTTTCTATCATTATTGATAACAAAACCCGAAGAATACCTTGCAAGCCTTGTGAAATTTTCTATATGTGTTGTGATAGATTCTCCTTCTTTTTTCTTGAGCTCTATGAATTCTCTCTCCATCTTCGTGCGAAGAGTTCGTGGGAAGTACTTATTAAGAAATATTATCTTAAAGTCTTCCCATTCCATCTCTTCAATTTCCTCCCTTAGATTGGTGTTCTTAATCAAAGAAAACCATTGATATGATTCTCCATCTAGACGATAAATGGCTAGGGTCACCATCTCCATCTTAGAACAGTGAAGAACTGAAAATATCTTCTCCATGGAGTTGACCCACTATTCCGCCACTAGTGGATTGGAAGATCCACTAAACGTCTGTGGTTTTTTCCGCATAAAACATTCAATAGCTAGCTGCTCCCTCTTTGGTGAAGGAGGTAGTTCCCCATAATTATGGTTATTATTAATAACCTGATATAATTGGGTAATCAATTCTATGAAGTTTTGAACTCCACCACCCAAGTCATTGGGGATGTTGTTTGGGCAATCGTTGCATTGGCCCTCGCAAGATTTGTTGGCCTGATTTTTCCTGGTTCCCACCATTTTCTAAAATAGAAAAGGTTAGAACAAAACATAAGTAAACAATTCATGAATAACATTTTCATTTAAACAATTATACCAAAAACATAACATATGGAATCCCTAGGTAAATATTCTTGTGTTCATTTTTGTACTTAGTCTCATGCTAGAGGTTTTCTTTAGGGTTCACTAATCCCAATTCCCAAATTAACTAAACCTTTCCTATGATACCAACTATAGTGAACCAGCCTTTTCTTTCATTACTATTACATCATTTCAATGTTAAACAACATAATAGTATTAAACATAGAGGATCCAAAGGTTTAGTGTCTTGGGAAAACTAGGACCATACATAACAAATACAACATCAACCATAATCATTTATTTAATTTCTTCTTCACTAGCTTCTTAGGGGAACTTGTCCTCTCCTTAGTACATGTAGCAAACTAAAGATATACATCAACAGGGGTGATCTATAATCCCAATAAGAGGATAGATAAGAACAATATTGCATGGGGTGAGCATAATCATGAAATAGGAAAATGATCATGAACATGAGACTTGAAATGTGGCAATGCATAAAAATGAAACATCATGTCTTAGTGGTTAACAAAAAGACATATTTGTGAACCAAGATATAATCTTGTTAATAAATCATTTCACATTTACTCATGAGATTCATCACTCTACCCAATGCATTGGAGCTCTATATAATTCTGGGTGCACCCGTCACATTTAAACATTCATATTGCGCTATATAATTCCGGGCGCACCCGTCACATCAAAACATTATCATTATCATGATTTCCACATAGAACACATATAAAACATGGAAATAAATAACCCATGGAAAGGAATGAGTTTCAAATCATAATAAAACATTCATATGCTTTGGGTTCCCAAAATAAAGAGGGAACAACATACTTGATACAAGAACCGTCAACCTTGAATGAGAGGTAAAAGGTGAGATCTTGAAAGAAGATTTCTTTTGGAATACATTTTGATGGACATAAAAACCAGTGACAAACATGTATATCCCATAAAATTAAAGTCAATTATGAAAAAATGATATTTGAGGTGTAACCATATCAAAAACGGAGTGAAAGAGGGAGAACCCGATGCAAGAAAATTGGATTCGAGATTTCCCCATACCTTATACCTGAATGTGTCCTTCTCTTTAATGTCCTATATAATGAAATTATATTCATTAATTAGAAATCCAGAACCATGTTTACATTAATATGGTTCATTATGGTTTCATTATGCCATATTATGTTCCTTTGGATTACTTATAGAGTTTATAAACTTTGTTCGGGGATGTTCGTTTTTGTGGGTTTTCTTGGGTGATTCACTAGTATTCTTAAATTGAAGTTCAGGTAGATCATGGGTAAACATCCAGAAATGAAATTACATGTTATTAATGATATTATAATGAATTATATTATATCCATGTGGACGAATCATTAGATAAGAATTTAATGATGGTTATTCAGGTTAATTTGAGCGGTTTTTGGACCACAACGAACTTGTTTTAACTTTTCACTTAGTAATATGGACACAAGTTATTTAAATAACTTAAAATAAAACAGAATGCATATAAATTTTTTTTGGTTCAACCATAAAAATGGTTTAATGACCATATCTGAAGGTAGAAATGGAAGAAGAGAGCATGTCGTTTTTGAAGGTGATAAATTATCACCTCATGAACAACGTTCTCTTTAATAAAATAAAAGGAAGAGGGAATGCGTGTGGGGTGATATAATATACCCTTAGAATCATGAAATTAAATTTTATGTATAATACTGGAGTTACAAAACAATTTGGATGAATATAGGTGGGGAGAGATCAAGAAAGGAACCTGAACATGAAAGTAAATTAAAGGAGAAGTGGGAGAGAAATTACCTCTAGAATCTTTTTCTTGAGATCCTCCTTAAGGAAGCTAGTATTGGTCTTTTGATGGTACTGGAAGCTTCAAGACGTGGGGTAGGGTCTATAGAAGGTCTTTGGTCAGAGTTTAGAGAAGGATTGGAGCTTGAGAGGTGTGAGGAAAACAGGGAGTGAAGGGTGTCTTTTATAGTGGAGGGGAGAGGGGTTTCCTTAATATAAAATTGATTAGTTTATTAATTTCACCTAAGACAAGGAATATTGATTATTGAATGACCACGAATAGTAATTTTATAATGTAATCCCGAACCAAGGGGGATTACATCAGCAAAACCTCACACATGACCCTATAATTAGCTTATTTATCTTATTTTGTAAATTACGGTATTTCACTATTCATAAAAACTTCAAGTATCTCAGATAAATCCAAAAAATTTACCCCAAAAATTTTTTTAAGTGTAAAATCAAAAAAATGATGTCCATTTTTCAAAAATAATTTTCTATATATTAATAATTTAATATTTAATTAAAATGATAATTTACTTAAAAAACATTTTTTAAGATTAAAACTGATTTTATAGTGCTTTCAAAAATTACGTAGGGTCTTATAAAATTATCTAAAAACTATAATACATTGATTAAATAATTTAGAATACATTTTAGGGAAATAAATATTCTTTTAAATTAATTAATTTATTATAATTAATTATTTATGACTTACAAAATACCCAAAACGTTTACTAATGTCAAATTGTCACTTTCTAAGTTGTCTAAATATTATTTTATTTTTTATAGGTAATGTTACTCTAATTTACTATTCATAAGGGTCATATTACTATTCATAAGGGTATGTTACTATTCATAAGGTTAGGTTACTATTCACCAAAAATTATTTTTTCATTAGACTCCAAAAACCACCTTGAACACAACCGTGTATGTTGGATTTTCAAAATTCCAAACATGGGAGTGACAATCATTTGTTTAAAGGTCACTTATCACTTAGTAGTTCATAGTTTTGTGATTTCATGTTATTTTATGACATAAATATAAGATGATAAATTTCCATTGAAAAACGTTTGGTCGTTACAACCACAGCTAACTCTGAATCATGAGTTGGGTAATTTTGATCATGGATTTTCAACTGTCGTGAGGCATAAGCTATCACCATATCATTTTCATAAGAACACACCCCAATCCCTTCTTGGATGCATCACTGTAGATCACAAACCATTCTCTACTACAAGGTAGTGTGAGCACAAGTGCACTGGCTAACCTTCTTTTTAGCTCTTTGAAATTATCTTCACATTCCTCCGTCCAAATAAACTTAAATCATTTCCGAGCCAACATGGTGAGTGGGTTATATAACCTTGAAAAGTCATTTACAAAACTTCTATAATATCCAGCCAAGCCATGAAAACTTCGGATCTCAGTTACTATTGTTGGTCTCGACCATCTTTAGATAACCTCTGTTTTGGTTGGATCCACATATATTCCCTCTTTTGAGATTATGTGACCCAAAATGCAACTTTTTGATGCCAAAATTCACACTTGGTAAATTTGGCATAAAGCTTCTCCTTTCTCAGGGTCTTCAATACAATTCTAAAATGGTCTTCATGTTCTTCCTTGCTCTTTGAATAGACAAGAATATCGTCAATAAAGACAACAACAAACTGATCAAGATGGTCTCTAAACACTCTATTCATTAGATCTATGAAGATAGAAGGGGCATTAGTAAGACCAAATGGAATCACTATAAATTCATATTGTCCATACCTTGTACGAAAAGCCATCTTTGGTATATCCTCCCTTTTGACCCTTAATTGATGATACCCCGAATGAAGATCAATCTTGGAAAAGTATTGAGCTCCGCGTTGTTGGTCAAATAAGTCATCAATGTGTGGGAGATGATATTTTTTCTTGATAGTGATCTTGTTAAGTTCTCGATAATCAATGCAGAGTCCCATTGATCCATATTTCTTATTAACAAACAGAACAGGTGCTCTCCAAGGTGATGCACTATGGCATATGAATCCTTTATCAAGATTCTTTTGGAGCTTCTTCTTTAATTCCTGCAACTCAATTGGGTCCATTCTATAATTTGTCTTTGAATTAGGTATAACACCCGGTATGTGTTCTATTGAAAACACAACATCAAGATTTTGTGGAAGACCTAGAAATTCCTCCGGAAAGACATCATCAAACTCCCATACAATGGGTGTGTTCTTAATCATGAGTTTCTCCCCAACCATTTGATATAAATAACCTTCATTTAGATGAATCAAGACCCTTAAGATGGATGAAATTTCCTCTGGAAGGTTATATTTATCCTTGCATTGATAGACGATCATAGACTGATCTGGAATATTAAATGTGATTTCCCTTCTTTGGAAATTGATACAAGCTCCATATAAAGAAAGCCAATCCATGCCAAGAATCACATCAAATTCCTCTATAGGATGGATCACAATATTTGCAGGAAGCACTTTCCCACAAACTTCAATCGGAGAAGAATTATAAACTTTTAATGCAACTGTTGTTCCATTATAAGTTTTCACAGGTAACTCAACATCTAATTTTTTCGGTAATACGACGATACCCTTAGAAAATTCTTCCGAAATAAATGAGTGGGTGTATATAGAATCAAATAAAACATTTTCTACTTTAGAGTGGATGGTACGTGTACCTCTCACCACTTCGTTGTCGTACTCCACATCGCCGATAGTAATTGCATGTGACTTTCCTTTGTATTTGGCCTTAAGATTTTTTAACGTCGATCATAATCATCAACCCTTGGATTTGGGCATTGATTGGCATAATACCCCATCTCCTTGCACTTGAAACATTGAACTATAGGAGGTGCATTCTGTGTATCCCTTCCTTCGTTCGCATCATTAGACATCTTCTTCCCATAATTTCAACATTCAATTGCCCGATGACCTTCTTTTCCACATTTATAACATTTACTTGTCCCTTAAGAGAATTATCTCCGTGTTTCTTTCCACAATTTGAGCATAAATGAAAAATCATCTTCTTTTCAGTGTGGTCTTTAGATTTTCCTTTGAATTCCATTTTCCTCTTCTTATCAAACCCATGTGACTGATGGGTTACACCAATCACCATCTCAACCTTGAGAGCACATCAAAAAAATTCTTCATAGGTATTGAAGACCCTTATGGATAATGCCCTTCGAGGTCTTGGTTTTAATCCACTAAAAAATCGATCGATCTTACTCTCAGGTTGGATAATAATTCGGGAAGCTTACCTTGCATGTCTTGTAAAATTTTCTTTGTAGGTACCAACAGATACATCATCCTTTTTGCTTCAGTTCAAGAAACTCCTTCTCTAAATTTGTTGTAAGAATATGAGGGAAATACTTATTGAAAAATAAGTTCTTGAACTAATACCATTCTATGGACTCAATTTTATCCCTTTGCCTCATATTCTTAGTAAGATTCCACCATTGATCAGCGTCACCTTCCAAACGATATACTGCTAAACTGACTTTATCATGTTCAGAAAATTGAAGAACTGAAAATATCTTTTCAGTGGTACTGATCCATTGATCGACCACTAATGGATCAGAGGACCCGCTGAATGATGTTGGACGCTGCCTCATGAAGGATTCAACATAATTTTTCTCATTACTGTACTCATTTGGAATTCTTGCATGGTTCATAGCTAGAGAAAGTTGTGTGAGCATGGCTATAAGATTTTTCATTCTAGCTCCCATAACGTTTGGTTGCTCAGGGGGGAAATCATTTCACTGCCCGTCGCATTCCGCATTAACACGGTTCCTTCGGGTTCCAACCATTGAATAAAACCAAGAAGCATAGTGTGAGCAACACGAATCATAATAGGAAAACCACATAATCAAGAATAAAATTTCACACTTAAGGTATAAACATTGGTTGTTCATGTCCATTTCTAAAACACTAAGAATATGTTCTATGCTTAGACATATCCTTAGGGTTTTTAATAAATCTTTCACATCATAGCTTCCAAAGGTTGACTATAACTTTACACTAATACCAACTATAACGACCCATACTTTACATAAATTGTTAATAATTCAAAATTTATGTACACTTATTACAACATATAACAAAACCATGAAAGGACCGTAAAGGAATAATGTCTTTAGAAACTGGGAAACATAAACAACTGGTTCATAAATCATCTACGTTGTCTCCCATTTATTTCATCATATCTAGAGTCCCTTTTAGGAATATCCTAATTAATAACCTTCTTCCTGACCTGGGGAAAAGAAAACATACAAAAGGGTGAGCTCAAATTCTCATTAAGGGTAAACAAAAGAAATATCAAACATATCATATTCATAAAACATAACATTTTGCAAATCTTATCCTGCAAAAGAGATCATAACATGGGATAAATCATAGAAGTGAAATGTAATCCCAATAATAATAACATAAAACATGAAGCTTTGTTTCATACCCACATAATCATAGAAAATCATTTCATAGTAGTCAAGACTCATTGCCAAGACTATCTCAGCAGACAATGTCCATTTCTGAACCGAGTTCACTCCTCATTTCAGTCCTGATTTCCAGTTTAACCTTCCATTCCAGCCATGTCTATCTCATGAGATATAAATCTTCACCCAATGAATTTTAGGGAGATATAGGTCCCACCCATCTCATAATGAAACTATTCTTTTGTGTGCCACAAAATCATAAATCATGCATCATAGCAATACCCATGTAATAAAAATTGGAATCTTAAACATCATGCCCTCATAACATAATCCATATGAGATTAAAAGACATCATAAAAATAATTCCATAATAACATAACCAAACAAATGTAAAAATAGGGATATAAACAGAACCCTATATTATCTCAGATGGAAAATAATTTTGATAAAACACTTGAACTCCATTCTTGAGGAAAATATCATTTCTACTTCAAAAACATTTTTCATTTCTTAAAATTTTATACAATTTTAAACTAAAAGAATTTGATTAATAATAAACTTGAAAAATTGTAAAGGAAGCTTCATGGAAATAATGTTCTATGAATCCATTCATGCCGTATAAGTTAAAAAACATTCTTCTCGTACTTTGGTCGGAAAAGTCAAAAAGTACCTCGTACTAAAAATGACAAAAGATTCCTTTCATATATTTTACTAAAACCTCACCAATGGGTAAAATTAGATTTATAAAATTTTAGGTGAATGGAAATAATAATATTACATATTGAGGAAACATGGATGTTGATGATAAATATTCCCTAGTAAATTCTTAAGTATAAACAATCTCAGATAAAAATGATATTGTGAATTTTCCCTTACCTTAGGTCTGATATGTTTCTTATGAATCTGAACATCTTGTAATATGGTTTAAATAATTTCAATTTACTTACTACAGAATCATATTTATTTTTATGATATCATATATGGTCATATTTGTATCTTCTTAGTAGTAATATTTCATTGCTTCTTGTTATTCGGGTGTTTATTGCTTTATGTTCTTATGCGTGTTTTGTCAAATAAATTTTTATTACTCTTTATAGGATATAGAAATTTCATTTCCAGAATGTTATTAGTGTAATATATATCATATTAATTCATTCAATTCAATTATATAATCATTTTTCAATGAAGATCATATAGAACAAGTCGCATCACATCGTGGAGACAGTATGCCGTACGTACGCACGAGCGATGATATCGTTCCCATGATCGTGGAATTGTATTGAACTGTTTGTATAATATTTCAGAATCAATACCACTTTACAATAATTATATATAGTTATATATTTGTACCATTATAACCATCCATGTAAGGTGGTCGTGGAAAACATATTACACCACGGTGTGGAGACGATATTCTGTACGTACGCACGCGCGGTGATTTTGTTTACTATAGGATGGATAAGAGGTGAAATAAGGTTGTTTCATATTTATAATAACTTATCAGTACATGAGGGATACTAATTATATTAATTCATAATGAATCAAATAAATAA
This sequence comes from Viscum album, assembly GCA_963277665.1. Classification (NCBI taxonomy): domain Eukaryota; kingdom Viridiplantae; phylum Streptophyta; class Magnoliopsida; order Santalales; family Viscaceae; genus Viscum; species Viscum album. Next base: position 633,360,435 of record OY728155.1, on the reverse strand, counting down.
GAGGGAGTAGAAGAAGAATGGAATTTGAAAAAAACAGTAGAAGGTATTACCTCTTTCTCGAAGTTCCTCCCTTAAACTTTCTCTTTGGGCACTAGTGATGGTATTTTCAGAAGACCAGTACCTCTAGTAGGATTCTAAGAAAGTGGGTAAGTGAAATTGGTAGATTTTGGATGATCTTGAAGGATCAAATTGGTGTGAGGAGGAGAGGGAGGAGGTTCCCTTTTATAAGGGAGGAGAGTGGCACCTTAGGAAAGTGTGGAAATACTATTTTATTATAAACTTATCTTTAGTTTCAGAAGGTCCAAAAATTTTTAAAGATGAAGATACGATGACTCGTGGTCGAAATAAAATCATCCATTCAGAATATTACATGGTTTGGAAAATATTTTAATCATTGTAATCTTATTTATTTAAATCATTTTTAATGAGGTAAATACTTCATCATTTTTGTGTCATAAATAATTTAATTTATTTGGTGTCCAAAAATTATAAAACAAATATAATTATGTAGGAAATATTTTTAGATTTACAAGGAATATTTATATTAGAAAATATAATTTATATAACCGCTTATAAAAAATAATTACTAAATGATTTTTGTTAATGTCAATTTTGTCTTTACATTAAATTAATTAATCAAAATTGTCATTATCACTACCAAGTGGATCAATGAGGTCTCAAAATAGTCCCAAGGATGCCCATGGTCGGCCACTACCCATCCAATAAGGATAGGACAAGTTTCAAGGTAATATTAAATTATTATAATATTCCTTTGACTTTGAATTACCCTATTTACCTTTAACCGCAGTAAATAAAAATTACCGTAGTTACTATTCATAATATCAAAAAAATTAAAAGTAAACTGTTAACATAATTTTGACCCACTGATTCCAAATATGGAATCCATTTTTCAAAATTCAAAACACAGAATTTGCAGTAATTAATTTATTATTAATCCCGTTGTTAAGCAAACGAGTTTTAAATGTTAAAACATTTCCAATGATTGAAATGTTTTTACCTATGAATTCAATGTAAAATTAATGCTAATGAAATAAATTATATTAAATTGAAAAAATATATTCTATTTATACTTTAAATCAATTCAATTTAATAATTTAACCATATAAATTATTGTGATGAAAAAAGTTGTTTTTAATTTGAATATAGCGTGTTTTCACTATTCATCAAAATATGAACGTTACCAGAATAATATGAAAAAATTATTCAAAGTACATTTTTATATCTTGATTCCAAAGAAGATTTTTATATTTTCAAATTGAACATATAAAATTGTCAAAAAATAGATTTTAAATGGGTGCGCCATCAAAAGGCGGTAAAACTGCATTTTTTTAAAAATACTTCTTTTATCCAAAAAACAGATTTTGTTTTCATACCTCATTCTAGAAAATGTATAGGATGAATTATAATGTTATAAAATTCAAAATTGTAACACCCCGAGATTCCATGATACACTTTCATTCAATAATCCAATAGCTTGCATTGTACGCAACTTCGAGTTCTAACACACCGCAACTAATCAAAGTAGCTGTTATGAATAGTAATACCCACCTTTTGAAATTATATAAATTTTATATTTTAAAATGGACTTCATTTTTGGATTCAGAATATCGAAAATAGCCTATGTTGAATTTTTGGTATTTTTCTAAGAACTTCCAATTTTTTATGAATACTGAAAAATACTTAAAAACAACTTTTTTAATCAAAATAATTTATAGTGATAAATTATACTATTGAGTAGTTTTAAAGTATAATTGGAATATATTTTTACCATTATATCCAATGGTGGTCATTAGAATTAATTTCACTTTGAAATTAGACATAAACAATTGTCAATATTTTGATATATATTGTTTCTAAAAAACACGCTATTTGTTGTGACAGCGGAAATTAATTATGAAATTAATTAATGCAACTTATATGTTTGGAATTTTTTAAAATAGATATCATTTTTTATTTCAGAATATAAATTATTTCTTAGGGTGAAATTTTGGCATTGTTCGGAAAAACTTCAATTTTTAATGAATAGTGAAACCACTAAGTGGTAGTTAAAAAACTGATTTTTCATTTAAATGAAACATTACCACTTCTGTGTTTTGATTTTCAAAAATCTGACATACATGGTTGTCATTAGGAAGTAAAATGTGGTTCAATGGGGTGAAAATAATTATTTGGTGAATAGTAACTTTTAAGTTTAATTAATCACGATTAAAGATAATTAGTGTAATTTAAGGTAAAGATAATGTTATAATAATATTAAATGACATTTACACTTGTCCTAACACTATTGGATGTGTCATGGCCGACCAATACAGTCCATGGGTCAACTTGGGGACCCTATGGAGCAACTTTGGTAGGAAAATGACATAAATAACCTTTATTTAGAGTTAAAATAAAAATGTCACAAACAAGAGTTGTTTTACTAAAACAATTATTAAATGGGGTTATACAAGTCATATTTTTTACTATAAATATTAACTATAAAGATAAGACGAGTTCCTACAACATGATATTTTTTTATAATTTTTAGACATTAAATAAATTAAATTATTTATGACACTATGATGATGCAGCGATTACCTCATTAATTAACGATTTAAATAAAATGAAATGATAACGTAAAATCGAAGATTTACACTTGTCAAAAACCTATTTTATGAGTATATTTCGAACCCTTATCACCTTATCCTCTAAATATATAAGTGTAGGACCTTTATAATCCGAAAAAGCATTTCATAATAATGTAACGTTTCAGTCTTTCCAAGAGTGCCCCTTCTCTCCTCTTATAAAAGGCCCCCATCACTACCACCATACTAACACCTTCAAAGCCTTTTGGCTCGGCCATCCTCTTCCCAAATACTCTCTCAACATCCCTCCCTTACTCTTAGAAGCCTCACTTTGGGCAGAAGTCTTTCCAAGGAAGCCTTTGGCTCAAATAAAAAAGAGTTACCCGATTTTAAGGTAATGTCTTCTCTAATGTTGTTTTGTTTTATTTTGTTTCTCCAACCCCTTAAACTCTTTTTATTCCTTTCTTTTGTAACAACACCAGTATCTAAATTATACTAGGATGTTTTTATGATATGTATTTGGTTTACATTTATACACACCTTCATCTAATGGTTAAAGAACATACTGTTTCTGTGGGTGGCGAAATACTACCTCACAAAACGATGATTGTTCAATATTCTTTTAACACCTCTAATGGTGGCCATTTTGATGACACTATTTTTATATATGTTATATATATTATGTTTATGTTTTCATTATGCTTCTTTATTTCTCATTTATGACATACTTTATTATTTCCATTATGGGTAAACGCGATAATTTCATTTTAGGAATTGCGGACTACCGCCCCCTCAAAGTGATTTGAATCATTAATGCCATATGTGGGATGTATAAATGATGGATTAAATGGTATTATACATTATATTATAATGGATATATATTATATTTTTATATAATTATAACTTCATTCCATTAAATACGAAATAGAAATGAAAGTAGCGTTCATGTGTACGTACGGCTTACCGTCTCCATGAACGGTGTATTTCATTTCTTACCTCTAAATGTTATGTAATATTATAAATGAATGTATATACCCGATATATATTATGTATATGGTATATACATCATGAATATAATTATGGATATAATGGATATATTACCACATGAACAAAGTGTAATTATAAGAAGTTTATTTTGAATCAAGTACCTAAGATCGACAAAAGGACCGTTATAAACTTAAATAATTACATAATGTTCAAGACATGGTAATAAGTGATATAAAAGGAATAATGAACTTGAAAAAGGTTCTTAAGAAGGTAGATATTAACTCTAGTTTATTATTTAGGAGGTTAAAGAGCGGTCGAGTCAAGTCAGACACGAGGTAACAGAACTTCTTAACCCAATTTCCATTCTTTGGGTTAATCTCCTACTTTAAAATTATGTCAAGATATTATTATGTCCTATCTTGTATTTTTACTTTCTTTATGTGTACTTATAGTGAATAAGAATAATAGATCTACTTTATTTTAAAAAAAATGATCTTTGTAAGGACTTCGTCTCAATCTCCTTTCATTGAGGCATATTTTGTTTTATACACAACTTTCTTTTATACGGTGTATAAACCCCTTTGACTTTTATGTTTATTCAAAAGGTTTTCTTTTATAATTATGTGATTTTTAAATGATTTCAAAAAAGAGATATTTCTCTCCAATATATGAAAATCCAGTGCAAATGTATACGTATTTAACGCAAGCTTAAAAATGTTTTCAGAGAACCCGACTCTCGAGTGTGGTAGATAGGAAGGGATTGGGCGTGGACCCATAATGGCCTGTAATTAGTCGAGTAGTCTCAGAATTAGTTATTTTGTTTTCAGAAGATTTCTTAATGTTTTCAGAAAAACACTGAAGAATATTGGAGAAATTTTAAATGAAAGTATCTTCTAAAAAAAATTTTATCGGTAGGTCTCATGAGACAAACTAGTGTCTTGGCACGAGGCCTTTACAAAATCTTATTTGTAGTCTTGGAATGAGGCTTTGGCTACGTGGTTATGATAGTCTAGCATTATGCATTCCATCATTATGAACGTGGTTATTGATATTGCATGTGATTATTCGACCAGTAGAATATCCATGTGAAGAAGTAAATGACATTATTTCATTTTACTTTTGCCATATTATGTGTAAGATCATGTTTAAAAGGATTTTGTTTAGTTATACATTGCCTTAAATGTTTATGTTTATTTATGAAAGATTTCGCTATATTGTTATCCTTACTGAGCATCTGAGCTCACCCCTTTCAATGTTTTAATATTTTCTAGGATGTGAAGATGTATTTTATGAATGACCTGTAGGGATAGTCAGAAGAGGATATGAGTGTGGACTATAGAGACTTTGTTATTGTAGATTTTCACTTTATGATGTAATGCAACATTTATGAATGTATCTAGTGTTTCCAAGGATACTAAACTAATCGGTCTTTCGAGACTTAATCTTTTGTGATCATGGAAATGTTACGCAATAACGCACCGACTCTGGGTAGCTGGGTTCGGGGCGTCACAGTTGGTATCAGAGGAAGTTTATTACTAACCTTGGAAGCTAGATTTAGATAAACACTGATTAGAGCACATAGCCCGAAGATAGACTTTGAGGATTAGTATAGAAGAACTTCCTAGAATTTTGGTATTATAGAGATTTTGTGAGTTTTTCGAGCAATACATCCCTGTCTGGATACGAGCAGGTAGAGGCGGCTCTGGAATAGATGTACCTAGGGGTAAAACTTGAAAACACTGCTTTGAGCTAGACTCGAACGGGAACTGGTGCACAACAACGGGCCTTGCTGCACTCTTGGTTACGACACTCCCGGGGGATATGATTTGGATAATTCTCATTTTATTTAAAAACCACTATGAAGGGTTATGAGTATATACTTCCTCAAAGAAAACATTTTTATGGATTATAACCATAAATAGTTCAATTTATGTTAATATGTATTTTGATTCATAAACTAATCTAGTTTATGCCATTGTTTAGAAATGGCGCCTAGTGGAAGGAATGGAAACCATATCAATGCACGCAATCCGTGTAGGGATTGCCCTCCTGCTCAAGATAATTATTATGGAGCTGGAGATACAACTGGTGCTGATCAACTTATTACCATACCGGGACAACTCACTCAGGTTATGAATAATAACCTTACTCGTATGGAGCATCCTGATCCACAACGTGGAGGATCAATGTTAGACCGCTTCATGAGGCAACAACCAACAATATTTAATGGGGGTACAAATCCATTAGTAGCTGAGCAATGGATAAACTCCTTAGAGAAAATATTCCTCACCTTGGGGAGTAGCGAAAGAGAGAAAGTTGTCATTGCAGTCTACCGCCTCACTGGAGATGTTGATCAATGGTGGTCGCTGATTCAAAATACGAAGGAAGATGAAGAAGTATCAAGTATGGAATGGAGAGAGTTCAAAGATCGTTTCTTAGAAAAATACTTTCCTCGTGACCATCAAGCAGATATGGAAAGGCAATTTCTGAGTCTGAGACAAAAGGAGGATGAGAATGTCACAAAGTATGAGGCCAACATTAAAAGGTTATCGAGGTATGCTACAGATTATATACGTAACCCAGGAAGTAATATTGATCATTTATTTGATTGGTTAAAACCATTTCTCCGTCGATCTTTAGTGTCACAATCCTTCTCATCGTATGAAGATATTGTCTCGTGTGCTATCAAGATAGAAAAGGAATTCTCTAAGTCTTATGAAAACAAATTAAAGCAATATAAGAAGAGAACGGTGGAAAAAGAGACGGATAAAGGGAAAAATGGAAAGAAGTATTTTCCATTATGTGATAATTGTGGGAAGAATCCCCTCGGTGCTTGCCTAAAAGGAATGAGAGTTTGTTATAAATATGGAAAAAATGTCACCAGGCTCGTGATTTCAAGGGAAAGAAAGAGGCTATCAATGTTGAATGCTACAATTGTAGGGAAATGGGGCATTATGCAAATGATTGTCCTAAGCGCCAAGAAAACATATCTATGAAAAGGCCAAGGGATGAAGGCCAAGCTTATGTTGTTGCTACAGATGAAGTTGAATAATTAATATATTTGTGTTTTTGGAATCAAGGATTATATTCTAGTTATAGGAATAATGTGATATATAAGGATTGTACTGCAGTACTTGTTGTTTTCATTAAGGTTTTAATATGATGAAGTTCATCATATATTAGTATGTGACAATAAGTGGAACTTTACTTTGTTTGAGTAATTTGATGATACAATTGATTTTATAATTTAGAGACCTTTTAGAGAAATTCTGGACAGAGGTATTTTTGATAACTAGAAAGGTTGGAATGAATTAAATTGAACTTTGGATAGTATTGTTTAAGGTTAAAACATTTCTGAACATTATTTTTGGAATATTATAATACTATAGTTTTAGGAAAAGGACATCCTGCAGGGTGGGGAATAACCCGTCGCGTTGGACAAAGATGCAGAAATCGAACCCACAACCATAGTGCGACAGGCCTTTCTTACCTACCACTAGCCTACAGGAAGTCCCTGGTTATTACAAAATAGTTTTCCTAATCTAAATGGTATGTGGTAATATTTAGAACCTTATAAAATTAGGATAAATAGAATATTTTTGAGTTCTGTTACCATTTGGAGTGAAAGATGGGTTTCTGGTAAACATTTATTAATGAATGAAAGTCTACATGACAAGTATGTATATTTCCTTACGAAAGTTAACTTAAAACAAAAACGTTGTCAGTTAACTTTTCCAACTGGAGATTCAATGACCATTTAACCAATCACAAGTTTGTGATTTTCTTGTGGTTAACTTTCTGCTAATCCTATTTTCTACAACTCTCCATCAGACCTTGATGGGTTTTTTCTTCCATATCCATATTTTCATAGAATCCTAGTATGGGCTATCTCGGGTGACCATTGTACTTATCTTTCTATCTTTTAAAGTTATATTTTTATTAACCTTATTTCCGATGTGGGTTTTCCACAATGGTATTTTCTATTTTCAAAATTTTATTTTCAAAGAAAAATTTCAAATTCTGAGGACGCAATTTATTGAAGGAGGGTAGAATGTAACACCCCGAGCTTCCATGATACACTTCTCATTCAATAATGCAATAACTTGCATTGTATGCAACTTCGAGTTCTAAAACACCGCGAATAATCAAAGTAGCCGTTATGAATAGTAATACCCACTTTTTAAAATTATATAAATTTTATATTTCAAAATGTACTTCATTTTTGGATTCGGAATATCGAAATTAGCCTATGTTGAATTTTTGGTATTTTTCTAAGAACTTCCAATTTTTTATGAATAGTGAAAAATAATTAAAAACAACTTTTTTAATCAAAATAATTTATAGTGACAAATTATACTATTGAGTGGTTTTAAAGTATAATGGGAATATATTTTTACCATTATATCCAATGGTGGTCATCAGAATTAATTTCACTTTGAAATTGGACATAAACAATTATCAATCTTTTGTTATATATTATTTCTAAAAAACACGCTCTTTATTGTGACAGTGGGAATTAATTATGAAATTAATTAATGAAACATATATGTTTTGAATTTTGTAAAATAGAAATCATTTTTGAATTCGGAATATCAATTATATCTTAGGGTGAAATTTTGGCATTGTTCTGAAAAACATCAATTTTTTATGAATAGTGAAACCACTAAGTGGTAGTTAAAAAACTGATTTTTCATTTAAATGAAACATTACCACTTCTGTGTATTGATTTTTAAAAATCTGACATACATGGATGTCATTAGGAAGTAAAATTTTGTTCAATGGGATGAAAATAATTTTTTTGATGAATAGTAACTTTTAAGTTTAATTAATCGCGATTAAAGGTAATTAGTGTAATTTAAGGTAAAGATAATGTTATAATAATATGAAATGACCTTTACACTTTTCCTACAACTATTTTATGTGTCATGGCCGACCAAGAAAATCCATGGGTCAACTTGGGGTCCCCATGGAGCCACTTTGGTAGGACAATGACATAAATAACTTTTATTTAAAGTTAAAATAAATATGTCACAAACAAGAGTTGTTTTACTAAAACAATTTTTAAATGGGGTTATACAAGTCATATTTTTTACAATAAATATTCCTTAAAAGGATAAAAATATTTCCTACATCATGATATTTTTTTATAATTTTTAGACATTAAATAAATTAAATTATTTATGACACCATGATGATGCATCGATTACCTCATTAATTAATGATTTAAATAAAATGAACAGATAATGTAAAATATAAGATTTACACTTGTCAAAAACTTATTGGATGAGTATATTTATAACCCTTATCACTTTATCCTCGAACTATATAAGTTTAGGACCTTTAGAATCCGAAAAATCATTTCATAATAAAGTTACATTTCAATCTTTCCAAGAGTGCCCCTTCTCCCCTCTTATAAAAGAACCCCACCACTACCACCTTACTCACACCATCAAAGCCTTTTGGCTTGGCCATCCTCTGCCCAAATACTCTCTCAAATTCCATCCCTTACTCTTAGAAGCCTCAGTTTGGGCATAAGTCTTCCCAACGAAGCCTTTGGCTCAAATCAAAAAGAGTTACCCGATTTTAAGGTAATGTCTTCTCTAATGTTGTTTTGTTTTAATTTTCTTCTCCAACCCCATAAACTCTTTTTATTCCTTTATTTTGTAAAAACACAAGTATATACAATATACTATGATTTTTTTATGATAATTATTTGGTTTACATTTACACACACCTTCATCTAATGGTTAAAGAACATATTGTTTCTGTGGGTGGTGAAATACTGCCTCACGAAACGATGATTGTTCAATATTCATTTAACACCTCTAATGGTGGCCATTTTGATGACACTATTTTCATATATGATATATATATTATTTTTATATTTTCCTTATTCTTCTGTATTTCTCATTTATGACATACTTTATTATTTCCATTATCGGTAAACGTGATAATTTCATTTTAGGAAGTGCGGACTACCGCCCCATCAAAGTGATTTGAATCGTTAATGTCATATGTGGGATGTATAAAGGGTAGAGTAAATGGTATTATACATTATATAATACTGGAATTATATTTTATCTTTATATAATTATAACTTCATTCCATTAAATACGAAATAGAAATGAAAGTAGCATTCATGCGTACGTACGGCTCACCGTCTCCATGAATGGTACATTTCATTTCATACCTCTAAAGGTTATGTAATATTATAAATGAATGTATATAGTGGATATATTTTATGTATATATTATATACATAATGAATATAATTATGGATATAATGGATATATTACCACATGAACAAAGTGTAATTATAAGAAGTTTATTTTTGACTCAAGTACCTAAGATCGACAAAACGACTGTTATAAACTTAAATAATTACATAATGTTCATGACATGGTAATAAGTGATATAAAAGGAATATTGAACTTGAAAAATTTTATTAAGAAGGTAGAGATTAACTATAGTTTATTATTCAGGAGGTTAAAGAGCGGTCGAGTCAAGTCGGACATGAGGTAAGGGAACTTCTTAACCCAATTTCCATTCTTTGGGTTAATCTCCTACTTTCAAATTATGTCAAGATATTATTATGTCCTATCTTGTATTTTTACTTTCTTTATGTGTACTTATAGTGAATAAACATAATAGATCTACTTTATTTAAAAAAATGATCTTTGTAAGGACTTCAACTCAATCTCCTTTCATTGAGGCATATTTCGTTTTATACACATCTTTCTTTTATACGGTGTATAAACCCCTTTGATTTTATGTTTATTCAAATGGTTTTCTTTTATAATTATGTGATTTTTAAATGATTTCAAAACATAGATATTTCTCTCCAATATATGAAAATCCCGTGCAAATGTATACGTATTTAACGCAAGCTTAAAAATGTTTTCAGAAAACCCGACTCTCGAGTGTGGTAGATAGGAAGGGATTGGGAGTGGACCCATCATGGGATGTAATTAGTCAAGAAGTCTCAGAATTAGTTATTTTGTTTTCAGAAGCATGCTTAATGTTTTCAGAAAAACACTGGAGTATATTTGAGCAATTTTAAACGAAAGTATCTTCTAAAAAAATTTCATCGGTAGGTCTCATGAGAGAAACTAGTTTCTTGGCACGAGGCCTTGACAAAATCTTATTTGTAGTATTAGCACGAGGCCTTGGCTACGTGGTTATGATAGTCTGGCATTATGCATTCCATCATTATGAAAGTGGTTATTGATATTCCATTTGATTATTAGACCAGTAGAATATCCATGTGAAGAAGTAAATGGCATTATTTCATTTTACTTTTGCCATATTATGTTTAAGTTCATGTTTAAAAGGCTTTTGTTTAGTTATACATTGCCTTAAATGTTTATGTTTATTTATGAAAGCTTCCGCTATATTTTTATCCTTACTGAGCATCTGAGCTCACCCCTTTCAATGTTTTAATATTTTTCAGGATGTGAAGAAGTATTTTATGAATGACCTGTAGGGATAGTCATAAGAGGATATGATTGTGGACTATGAAGACTTTGTTATTGTAGATTTTCAATTTATGATTTAATGTAACATTTATGAATGTATCTAGTGTTTCCAAGGCTACTAAACTAATCGGTCTTTCGAGACTTGATCTTTTGTGATCATGCCAATGTTACGCAATAACGCACCGACTCTGGGTAGCTGGGGTCGGGGCATTACAGTTGGTATCAGAGGCAGTTTAGTACTAACCTTGGAAGCTAGATTTAGATAAACTCTGATTAGAGCACATAGCCCGAAGATAGACTTTGAGGATTAGTATAGAATAACTTCCTAGAATTTTGGTATTATAGAGATTTTGTGAGTTTTCCGAGCAATACATCCCTGTCTGGATACGAGCATGTAGAGGCGGCTCTGGCATAGATGTACCTAGGGGTAAAACCCGAAAACACCGCTTTGAGCTAGACTCGAACGGGAACTGGTGCACAACAACGGGCCTTGATGAACTCTTGGTTACGACACTCCCGGGGGATATTCTTAGGATAATTCTCATTTTCTTTACAAACCACTGTGAAGGGTTATGAGTATTTACTTCCTCAAAGAAAACATTTTTATGGATTATAACCATAAATAGTTCAATTTATGTTAAGTATTTTACAAGTATGGAATTATGTATTTCGATTCATAAACTAATCTAATTTATGCCCTTTTTTAGAAATGGCGCATAGTGGAAGGAATGGAATCCTTATCAATTCATGCACTCCGTGTAGGGATTGAACTCCTATCCAAGATAATTATTATGGATCTGGAGATACAACTAGTGCTGATCAACTTATTACCATACTGGGACAACTCACTCAGGTTATGAATAATTACCATACTCGTATGGAGTACCCTGATCCGCAACGTGGAGGATCTATGTTAGACCGCTTCATGAGGCAACAACCACCAACATTTAATGGGTGTACAAATCCATTAGTAGCTGAGCAATGGAGAAAATCCTTAGAGAAAATATTCCATGCCTTGGGGAGTAGCGAAAGGGGGAAGGTTGTCATGGCAGTCTACCGCCTCACTGGAGATGCCGATCAATGGTGGTTGCTGATTCAAAATACAAAGGAAGATGAAGAAGTATCAAGTATGTAATAGAGAGAGTTCAAAGATATTTTCTTAGAAAAATACTTTCCTCGTGACCATCGAGCAGATATGGTAAGTCAATTTCTGAGTCTGAGACAAAAGGATGATGAGAATGTCACAAAGTATGAGGCCAACTTTACCAGGTTAGCGAGGTATGCTGCAGATTATATACGTAACCCAAGAAGTAATATTGATCGTTTCTTTGATGGGTTAAAACCATTTCTTCGTCTAGATTTAGTGTCACAATCCTTCTCATCGTATGAAGATATTGTCTCATGTGCTATCAAGACAGAAAAGGAATTCTCTAAGTCATATGACTACAAAGTAAAGAAAGAGAAGAAGAGAATGGTGGAACAAGAGACGGATAAAGGGGAAAAGGGAAAGAAGTATTTTCAATTATGTGATAATTGTGGTAAGAATCACCCCGGTGCTTGCATAAAAGAAATGGGATTTTGTTATAAATATGGAGAAAAAGGTCACCAGGCTTGTGATTGCAAAGGAAAGAAAGAGGCTATCAATGTTGAATGCTACAATTGTAGGGAAATGGGGCATTATGAAAATGATTGTCCTAAGCGCCAAGGAAACTTACCTTAGAAAAGGCCAAGGGATCAAGGCCAAACTTATGTTGTTGCTAAAGATGAAGTTGAATAATTAATATATTTGTGTTTTTGGAATCAAGAATTATATTCTGGTTATAAGAATAATGTGATATATAAGGATTGTACTGCAGTACTTGTTGTTTTCATTAAGGTTGTAATATGATGAAGGTCATCATATTTTGGTTTGTGACAATAAGAGGAACTTTACTTTGTTTGAGGAATCTGATGATACAATTGATTTTAGAATTTAGAGACCTTTTAGAGAAATTCATGACAGAGGTATTTTGGATAACTAGAACGGTTTGAATGAATTAAGTTGAACTTTGGATAGTATTGTTTAAGGTTAAAACATTTCTGAAGATTATTTTTGGAATATTATAATACTCTAGTTTTAGGAAAAGGACATCCTGTAGGGTGGGGCATAACCCGTCACGTCAGACAAAGCTGCAGGAATCGAACCCAGTACCATAGTGCGACAGGCCTTTATTTCCTACCACTAGCCTACAGGAAGTCCCTGGTTATTACAAAATAGTTTTCCTAATCTAAATGGTATGTGGTAATATTTAGAACCTTATACAATTAGGATAAATAGAATATTTTTGAGTTTTGTTACCATTTGGAGTGAAAGATGGGTTTGTGGTAAAACTTTATTAAAGAATGAAAGTCTGCATGACAAGTAAGTATATTTCCTTACGAAAGGTAACTTAAAACAAAAACATTGTCGGTTAAATTTTCCAACTGGGGATTCAATGACCGTTTAACCAATCACAAGTTTGTGATTTTCTTGTGGTTAAATTTCTTCTAATCCTATTTTCTACAACTCTCCATCAGACCTTGATGGTTTTTTTTCTTCCATATCCATATTTTCATAGAATCCTAGTATGGGCTATCTCGGGTGACCTTTTTACTTATCTTTCTATCTTTTAATGTTATATTTTTATTAACCTTATTTTCGATGTGGGTTTTCCACAAAGGTATTTTCTATTTTCAACCTTTTATTTTCAAAGAAAAATTTCAAATTGCGAGGACGCAATTTATTGAATGAGGGGAGAATTTGACACCCCGATCATCTATGATATGCTTCTCATTCAATAATGTAATAGCTTGCATTGTATGAAACTTCGAGTTCTAAAACACCGCAACTAATAAAAATAGCCATTATGATTAGTAATACCCACTTTTTGAAATTATATAAATTTTATATTTCAAAATGGACTTCATTTTTGGATTCGGAATATCGAAATTAGCCTATGTTGAATTTTTGGAATTTTTTAGAACTTCCAATTTTTTATGAATAGTGAAAAATACTTAGAAACAACTTTTTTAATCAAAATAATTTATAGTGATAAATTATAATATTGAGTGGTTTTAAAGTATAATTGTAATATATTTTTACCATTATATCCAATGGTGGTCATTATAATTAATTTCACTTTGAAATTGGACATAAACAATTGTCAATCTTTTGATATATATTCTTTCTAAAAAACACGCTATTTGTTGTGACAGTGGGAATTAATTATGAAATCAATTAAAGAAACTTATATGTTTGGAATTTTTTAAAATAGACATCATTTTTGAATTCGGAATATCAATTATATATTAGGGTGAAATTATGGCATTGTTCTGAAAAACATCAATTTTTGATGAATAGTGAAACCACTAAGTGGTATTTAAAAAACTGATTTTTCATTTAAATGAAACATTACCACTTCTGTGTTTTGATTTTCAAAAATCCGACATACATGGTTGTAATTAGGAAGTAAAATGTGGTTCAATGGGATGAAAATAATTTTTTGGTGAATAGTAACTTTTAAGTTTAATTAATCGCGATTAAAGGTAATTAGTGTAATTTAAGGTAAAGATAATGTTATAATAATATGAAATGACCTTTACACTTGTCCTACCACTATTGGATGTGTCATGGCCAACCAATACAATCCATGGGTCTACTTGGGGACCCCATGGAGCCACTTTGGTAGGAAAATGACATAAATAACTTTTATTTAAAGTTAAAATAAAAATGTCACAAACAAGAGTTGTTTTACTAAAACAATTTTTAAATGGGGTTATACAAGTCATATGTTTGACTATAAATATTAATTAGAAATCTAAATAGATTTACTACATCATGATTTTTTTATAATTTTTAGACATTAAATAAATTAAATTATTTATGACACCAGGATGATGCAGCGATTACCTCATTAATTAACTATTTAAATAAAATGAAAAGATAATGTAAAATCTAAGATTTAAACTTTTCAAAAACCTATTGGATGAGTAGATTTAGAACCCTTATCACCTAATCCCCTAAATTTATAAGTGTAGGACCTTTAGAATCCGAAAAAGCATTTCATAATAAAGTAACATTTCAATCCTTCCAAGAGTGCCCCTTCTCTCCTCTTATAAAAGGCCCCCACCACTACCACCTCACTCACACCATCAAAGCATTTTGTCTCAGCCAACCTCTGCCCAAATACTCTCTCAACTTCCCTCCCTTAATCTTAGAAGCCTCACTTTGGGCAGAAGTCTTCCCAAGTAATCCTTTGGCTCAAATCAAAAAGAGTTACCCGATTTTAAGGTAATGTCTTCTCTAATGTTGTTTTGTTTTATTTTGCTTCTCTAACCCCTTAAACTCTTTTTATTCCTTTATTTTGTAACAACACCAGTATTTAAAATATACTAGGATGTTTTTATGATATGTATTTGATTTACATTTAAACACACCTTCGTCTAATGTTTAAAGAGCATACTGTTTCTGTGGGTGGCGAAATACTGCCTCACGAAACGATGATTGTTCAATATTCTTTTAACACCTCTAATGGTGGCCAGTTTGATGACACTATTTTCATATATGATATATATATTATGTTTATGTTTTCCTAATGCTTCTGTATTTCTCATTTATGACATACTTTATTATTTCCATTATGGGTAAACGTGATAATTTCATTTTAGGAAGTGCAGACAACCGCCCCCTCAAAGTGATTTGAATCGTTAATGCCATATGTGGGATGTATAAAGGATGAAGTAATTGGTATTATACATTATATTATACTGGAATTATATTATATCTTTATATAATTATAACTTCATTCCATTAAATATGAAATAGAAATGAAAGTAGCGTTCATGCGTACGTACGGCTTACCGTCTCCATGAACGGTGCATTTCATATCTTACCTTTAAATGTTATGTAATATTATAAATGAATTTTTATACTGGATATATATTATGTATATGGTATATACATCATGAATATAATTATGGATATAATGGATATATTACCACATGAACAAAGTGTAATTATAAGAAGTGTATTTTTGACTCAAGTAACTAAGATCGAAAAAACGACTGTTATAAACATAAATAATTACATAATTTTCATGACATGGTAATAAGTGATATAAAATGAATAATGAACTTGAAAAAGGTTATTAATAACGTATATATTAACCCTATTTTATTATTCAGGAGGTTAAAGAGCGGTCGAGTCAAGTCGGACACGAGGTAAGGGAACTTCTTAACCCAATTTCCATTCTTTGGGTTAATCTCCTACTTTCAAATTATGTGAAGATATTATTATGTACTATCTTGTATTTTTACTTTCATTATGTGTACTTATAGTGAATACACATAATAGATTTAATTTATTTAAAAAAATGATCTTTGTATGGACTTCCTCTCAATCTCCTTTCATTGAGGCATATTTTGTTTTATACACAACTTTCTTTTATATGGTGTATAAACCCATTTGACATTTTCGTTTATTCAAAAGGTTTTCTTTTATAATTATGTGATTTTTAAATGATTTCAAAAAAGATATATTTCTCTCCAATATATGAAAATCTAGTGCAAATGTATACGTATTTAACGCAAGCTTAAAAATGTTTTCAGAAAACCCGTCTCTCGAGTCCGGTAGATAGGAAGGGATTGGGCGTGGACCCATCATGGACTGTAATTAGTCGAGCAGTCTCAGAATTAGTTATTTTGTTTTCAGAATCTTTCTTAATGTTTTCAAGAAAAATACTGGAGTATATTTGAGCAATTGAAAACGTAAGTATCTTCTAAAAAAAATTTCATCGGTAGGTCTCATGAGACAAACTAGTGTCTTGGCACGAGCCCTTTACAAAATCTTATTTGTAGTCTTGGCACGAGGCCTTGACTACGTGGTTATGATATTCTGTCATTATGCATTCCATCATAATGAAAGTGGTTATTGATATTTCATGTGATTATTCGACCAGTAGAATATCCATGTGAAGAAGTAAATGGCATTATTTCATTTTACTTTTTCCATATTATTTTTAAGTTCATGTTTAAAAGGCTTTTGTTTAGTTATACATTGCCTTAAATGTTTATGTTTATTTATGAAATCTTCTGCTATATTGTTATCCTTACTGAGCATCTGAGCTCACCCCTTTCAATGTTTTAATATTTTCTAGGATGTGAAGAAGTATTTTATGAATGACCTGCAGGGATAGTCAGAAGAGGATATGAGTGTGGACTATGGAGACTTTGTTATTGTAGATTTTCACTTTATGATGTAATGTAACATTTATGAATATATCTAGTGTTTACAAGGCTACTAAACTAATCGGTCTTTCGAGACTTCATCTTTTGTGATCATGCCAATGTTACGCAATAATGCACTGACTCTGGGTAGCTGGGGTCGAAATGTTACAAAAATTCCGTTAATACTATTCATAAGGGCTAGTTTATCATATTATAATAATATATCGTTGTTTAGTGAAACTCGGTATTGCGTACAACACATGTTATCGAGGAAGGTCGCGATTGCGTGTAACGCAAGCCATTCTAGTGTTATGTACAATGACAGATTCCTTTGTATATAACATATAACATAAAAAATATACTTCTCATAAAAAATCAGGGTGTTACAGAAATAGTCATGGTGCATATTTTTAACTTAGTTAGATGTAACGATGCATTAAGTCTTTGAAATTAGTTTTTTTCCAATGGATATTTTCAAATTTTTATCATTGGATTGTTTAACTTTGAAATTCATCATGTATACCATGAAGAGGAAAGGGGTTTGGTCCATAGGTTTTCAAATTACTTATTCTTAGTTTCCAAACCATGAAACTATTTCTTGGAAACATCGTGCTTCATATTTCATGGTAATGGAAATACCAAATAGTTATCATACAATCTGAATAACCATTTTGTCTAACTATATAAATATTGTGGGATTTTTAAAATTTAAAAATCATGATTATTCCAAGGGATTAAATTAGGTCTAATATTCTATCAATACATTATTATCTCAACTAAAATTCTCTATGATATTTTATGAGGTTCTCCCAGGGTCTCTTGGGGATTATTTATTCATTTAGGTGGATCTCTATATGGTAGGTGAGAAAATTCAACAAATTCCTTCTCTTGTTTTGTGGATCCAATCTTACTTTATCTTCCATTTGTTTTATTATAATCCTAATGGGATAAAATAGTTAGATGGAGGTTTTTAATAGTAATTAATGATTTTGTGTATGGATATTATCTTATGAGTATATGATACATTTGTTTTCAATAACTTTTCTAGATGTAGACTTTGTATTTTAAGGATTTGTTGCAGGTTTCAATACAAAATCATTCTTTTTTTCATGGTATTCCTTGTTCTCTTGGGTTTTAATTTATTTCATCTTCATAATATTCCTGATTTGAAGATAATGATTTATAAAATTTTAAAATTTAATTTGGTTACAGGGAAAATGGGTTTTAATATTTGTTTCACCTTAAATATTATTCTGATTACATCATGCAATGGATAAAATTCCCCAAAGATGGTTTTGACACTAAATGGATCTTCATAATTGTGAGATGTAAATAATTTCCTGTGAAAATGTTTTATTAGATAGTGGCCATGAAATAAATAAATATTTTAAAATAATAGATCTCTATGAGAAACTTGGTTGTGTTGGGTTATTAACATATGAAAACAATACTAAGTATAGAACTACATGCCATCATGAATATGTGATCATTATACTATGGTGGCTAATTGGTATCTTAAAATTGATAGAATGTGGTAGGACATAGTATCATAATATTTTAATAATTCTATCTTAGAATTAAATAAATGTCCTAGTTATATATTAATATAGAAAAAAAATATTAATTTACATTTCTTTTTGATTTGTTGTAGATTTATTAGTAATTGTAATTTTTTATACTTTGACTACTCACATGTTTAAACATTAGATGTTAATTTTTTTACTACACCCCTATATATTGGCATTCATGTTTATTCTTATAATAAAATGACATTGAATATGATATTATTTGAAAAGAATATGTATTTATTAATTTTGTTTTCAAATTAAATAGATCTATAAAAATTGGTTTGTTATATATTTATAACAAATGGTTGTATGGTGATAGACATTGTACATATTAATGGCGATATCATAATGGGAATTTTCGACACCTTATTTGTATGCTATGTGTATATGTATTTTTATAGTATATGGGGAATATTAAGGATGCCATGTATCTCATAATATTCCCTTAGATGATTTTGGCACTATAGTTGATGGGGTTGGTGCTTATAGGTCATCACATGATGACATGGTTTTGATATTGGGTTGGGATTTCATATAGGTTTGGATTTTAGTGTATTTTTATATATAATGGTTTTTTACCATTCCTTCCATATTATACTCTCATTATTTAAATTTATCATATTCTATATGATACATGTTATGTTGTCTTTCTTGGTGATATCATTCCCATAGTTATTTATGTTGATACTCTGGATCTTCTATCAATCCAATAATTATTATAATGTATATTGGGACATGTTCCAATAAACAATTTGTGATATTCTAGGTCATCACAAGTTTTTTGTTTCAAAATTATATATAAGAACCAGTGTATTATTCAAGTGTATATTGGTTGACTTGATTTGGACCATCAAAACTTAGATGGTAAGTGTATACGAGGTCCAATCCAGTTCACCTTCACATCTGAATTTCAATTAAAAAGAGTGGTAATGGATTTTTTATTGATCAGTGGTCTTGGTTTTTGGATTTATTATTATAAACATGTTAGTGGGTTTATCTAGATAAACCTTTTAATTTCATTATATTATTTTTCAATGTTTTCACCTATCATTCATATAATTCAATGTTTGCATAAATTCATGTTGTATAAGGACATTACAATGGATTATTGAAGGTCATATTTTTATCATATGTTTTATTACATATATGAACTTTGGATATATCTTGTGTTTAATATTGGATCCCACGTATAATGATATCATTTAATTAGTTGAAAAACCTACAGGGAATATCCCAAAATCAAAACCTCATGTTTAAACATCATTAAAAAAGATGATAATATAAAAATTTTAATCACCAGATCATTCATATTATGTAAATTGAGAAAGATAGTTAATCATGGTTTATACATTACCTAAAAAATACCCCAATATTCCATGGTAATAATTGTACTCATGATCCCAAGAAATGGATTGGAAAAGTACAAATAAATTTAATATTTTTAATACTCTAGAGGACTATAAGTTAAATTTTACTACTTCTATTCTTAAAGGGCTTGTAATGAAATACAGGGATTAAAAATAGTATTATAAGTTAAATGGGGACCTTATATAGACCACTTTATAGATATATTTAAATCATATTTTCTAGCTAGATTCATTTTGGGTGGTGAATAATTTTTTTTTTGACTATAGATAAGGGATATCATTTTTTATTGAGTATTATTATCAATTTTTAGAGTTTTATCAAGAATCTCTAGAACATATCTCTATGGACTGCCTCAATGATATGTAATATTATATGGGTCATAAGCCTGATATTTGATTTATGTTTAATATCATAATCTATTTGAACATTTCAAATGAAGTTGACAATATTTCTACGCTTGAGGAAAACAAATCCAAGAATACATGTCCTAGTATATATTTTGTGGTAGATATGTTAGGTCTACTAGGCTGAATACCCTGAGAGGGGGGTGAATCAGGGTATGACTAATTAAAAATTAATGCCCGTTCTGATCTTGTTTCGCTGTTAAGCAAAAAAATCTTCTCTCTCTTTCATGCTACATAATATAAACAGAAAGTAAAGCAAGCGCAGGACACCGCAATTTTACTTGGTTCACCGCTAAGGGCTACGTCCAAGGAGCATACACCGACAGGTTTCCGGTCGTACCAAATTCCACTAATCTTCACTAGATGTGGATTACAAGGTTCGGGCTAGATCACTTCTATGCTCAGGCTCACTGCCTTTACAAATTAAGGGTCAGCTCACTGCTTTCCCAAGGGTCACTCCCTGTCTCTCTCTCTCTGGCTCACTGCCGGTGGAGAGGATCACCTTCTTCCTCTTCCTAAGCTCACTGCTCTTGGAAGGAATCTACTCACAGTTTATAGACCTGTAGGTCTCTTCATTTTCATGAATGAATGCATCTTTCTCTGTATGTAGATGATCTGTTGAAGTACAAATTTCACCCGTAGATGAATATCTCTTTGCACCGAAGGTATCGGGCAACGTACCAGCTTCCACGCAGTCCGAGAAGCACCACTAGAACAAAACCTCACTTGGCGTGCAAGTCTACCTCAGCGCGCAAGTATTGGCGCGCAAGTCACAACGGGCGCGCAAGTCCTCCTCAGACACTTGCGCGACTCAAGCTTCCTCAACTCCAAACTTGCGCAACTCTCTTCATTTTACGCCCAAACCAATATTGGTGTGCAACTGCCAACCGGCGCGCAACTTCTAACACCGGTGCACAACTTCAACCTCTGGCGCGCAAGTCCCACTTGCACGACCACACACACCACTTGCGCGACCACCCCACCTGCGCGACAGGAGCTCTGATTTCTCAAAGAGTTGAACTCCGGTGAAGAATGAGGAGGGGTGGTCCAGTATTTATAGGCAATCTGACCACCCTGCGCGACGGCACACAAGTCACATGCGCGACCCAGTTTCGGCACGCAAGTCTTCTGTCCTTTTGGACACTTGCGCGACCAAATCCCAAACTTGCGCGAACCAACTTCCTTTTCAATATTTTGATCTTCTGATCTTGAAAAACATATGGCGCACAAGTTTCCTATTCTCTAAGTCCTCGGCGCGCAAGTCCCTTTTCCAAAAACACTTTTCTTCATTTGCCGATTTTTAGGCCCAAAAATTTGGCAAACACTGGAAAACGGCGCCACCTTTTATCCGTTCTTTTGTACAACCTCCAGATCATCCATTCCTTTTATCTATGTTCGTGAATCAAACATGGATCATTGAACTCAGATCTTGAACTCGACATTCCACCATGAAATCCTCTTTGTCAACAAAGTTGTATGTCATCGTTTTTCTTTGTCAACAATCACTACTCAGATGTCCACTTTATCAACAAACACAATCACCTCAAAAATGCTTCAATGATACCTTGAGGGATTTTTTCCAAACAATATCCCCCTTTGGGTTTGTTGACAACTCTTCCAAAACAAAGATATGTCGTTGATTCTTCAGCCTCCATTCGCCTCATTGCGATTATGATAGCAATCAAGGATTTACTCAACACATACTCTAAGCCCACATGAGTAATGCTCGGCATGAGAAACAAGAGTAAATGAAAAGTTCATCAATGAATCACTTTATCTCTGACATCCACTGTTGACACCAATCTGATACCAATTTGTACTAAACTGGTACCAATTGTTGATGGGCTTGTTGGAAGACCAATGTTTGGTTTGGAAATAAGCTTACCACTGTCCAACACCACTCTTCTGCATTTATCACGATCCTCAGTTGTTGTGATATCTATTCTTTGATCGATCACTTCTAGAATCGTCAGATTTAATACGCTCCCCCTTTCTGCTCACAGCTTCAACACCTCTTTAGCCATACTTCCTGTGTTGTCCAAGCTAAGCTCTGGGTAAGCACGTTCAACTGGCTTCAACTCCCCCTATCTGGCTGCTCCACCTGTCAGCTTCTCCCTATATCATTCAATATTTATCAAATATCCACATTTCTCCACATTGTCTCCCCCTTGAACAATCACTATTTTCTCCCCCTTTGGAAACGAACCCAAAGGCAGTCCTTGGTAGTCTATAACAGAGTAGAGAACAAGTCAGCATATTAGGGAAAAACACATCATACCTCGGGGAGAGGGGGGGGGGGGTCCCACATCCACACTATTTCAAGTGCGTGGAATCGACTGAACTCCCAGAGCCAGTCGATGCCTCTCAAAAGCTTCCTTGGGTAAGGCCTTTGTCAGAATGTCTGCAACCTGTAGCTCTGTAGGCACATACTCCAACTTCACGATGCCCTGCTCAACCTTCTCCTTGATAAAATGATACTTGATCTCAATGTGCTTTGTCCTGGAATGATGGACAGGGTTTTTTCTAAGATTTATAGATCTTGAGTTGTCACACCGGATTCCGATCGGAGACTTCACTTCAAATCTCATATCCTCAAGCTACTGCTTCATCCACAATAACTGTGTGCATGCTTGAGTGGCTGTAATATACTCAGCTTCTACGGTGCTTAATGAAATTCAATCTTGTTTCTTGATTAGCCATGAAATACAAAATCCACCAAGATAGAATGCACCACCTGACGTTGATTTTCTATCATCTTCTGAACCGGCCCAGTCTGCATCAGTATATCCCAATAACTCTGTCTGAGATTTGTCGTTGTATGTCAAGCTGAAGTCCACCGTGCCCTTGATATACCGAAGTATTCTTTTCACTGCAAGAATGTGACTTTCCTTGGGATTACTCTGATATCTCACTGCTTGGCATGTGGTGAAAACAATATCAGGCCTTGTTGCGGTTAAGTACAACAGACTTCCAATGATTTGCCTATATTCTGTGATATTAACTGCCTTGCCATCCTCATCTTTTGATAATTTTATCCGGGTATCAACCAGAGTCTTCATCTCCTTGGAATTATCCATTAAAAACCATCTTAGAACCTCCTTGGCATATTTGGATTGAGAAATGAATGTTCAATTCCTTCCTTGTGTCACCTATAGACCAAGGAAAAATGTTAGCTCTCCAATCATTGACATTTCAAACTCATTTTTCATGAATTGGGAAAACTGTCTGCCCTGAGCTTCATCTGATCCGCCAAAAATTATGTCATCGACATACACTAGCACCATCATCCTTTGATTACTGTCATTGCTGAAATAGAGGTTGTAGTCAACTCCTCCATGCTGGAAACCAAGCTTCTTCAATTACTGATCAAGCCTTGAGTACCATGCCCTTGGTGATTGTTTCAGCCCATACAACGCCTTCTTCAGTCTGCAAACTTTGTTCTCATCCTCATGAATGAGAAAACCATCTGGCTGCTCAATATACTCCTCTTCTTCCAGAACTCCATTCAAGAATGTGGATTTGACATCCATCTAGAACACTTTGAACTTTCTTTGCACTACTATGGACAAAAATAATCTGATTGTCTCCAGCCTTGCAACCGGTGCAAATGTCTCATCAATATCTATTCCCTCGATCTGGGAGTTTCCCTTGCACACTAGTCGTGCTTTGTTTCAAATAACAACTCCATCTTCATTCATCTTGTTGTGATAAAACCATTTAGTCCCAATGACATTCTTGTCTGTTGGTCTCGAAACAATCTCCCACGTCTGGTTATTTTCAATCTGATCAAGCTCTTCATTCATAGCTTGAACCCAGTTTTCATATTTAGCGGCATCGGAAAAACATGTAGGCTCACCTGAGACAAAAACGACCTTTGCTGCAACGATTTCATTCTTCGAGTCTGAACTGAAGCTGTCTGATCACCAATGATATTCTGCCTATAAATTTCAGCTCGAGTCTTTGGCTTCCTTGCAGTCACAGACTTTAAACTTTCTTGTTCATCATCAGTATCTTCTTCTGAGTCAACCTCTGCCACATCTGATCCCACTGTGTTACTTACTTCATCATCACTTTCATCCAAGAACTTTTCACTAGGTCGTTGAGTATTCTGTTCATTTTCAACTATAGTGACATCATTGCTCTCAACAATTTTTCCCAGCCTTTTGTTGAAACATTTATATGCTTTGCTTTTCCCTAAGTAGCCAAGGAATATTCCCTTATCTCCTCATGCCTCACACTTCCTGTGATTCTCTTTGTTGATAATAAAACACTTAGTTCCAAAGATTCGAAAGTATTTCAGCGTTGGCTTCTTTCCGTACCACAGTTCATACGGAGTCTTCCCCTGCTTCGGACACAACAGAGACCTGTTTGAAACATAGACCGATGTCAAAACTGATTCCTTCCAAAATTTCTCTGGTAGTTCTTTATCAATAAGCATCGTTCTTTCCATGTTTTTGATGATCTGATTTCTCCTTTAAACCACTCAATTCTATGGGTGAGTTCTTACTGATGAAACTTGATGCCTTATCCCGTGTTTCTCGAGATACTCTTCCACTTGACTGTTTGTGAATTATGTACCGTTATCTGTACGGAACATCAAAATTTTCTTCCCAAGCATCCTTTCTGATTCCCTCATATACTGCTTTATACAACTGAACACCTCTTTTTTATGGGTAATGATGAATACCCAGGCCATTCTGCTATAATCATCCCTGAAAATCACATAGTACCTTTGCCCATTTGTAGCTCGTGGTGAAATAGGTCCACATACATCAGCATGAACCAATTCGAGCACTCTAGTTGATTTCTGTTCCTTTGTCATGTATGTCTTTCTGATGATTTTCCCTTGTTGACAAGCATCACACGTATGAGTGCGATCACGTGATAGTTTGGGAAGGTCTCTAGCAGCATCACATTTAACGAGATCCTCCATAGATGGTTGGAGTAGATGGCCAATTCGCTTATGCCACAACTGGTTTTCTTCCACTCTTGATAAAAGACAAGTATCTTCTTCCCCACCTACAAGGTAAAGATTTCCCTTTGACCTTTTTCCCTGTAGAACAGCTGCTCCATCTTTTCCTTTGACAACACACATCTTCTTGGTAAATTGGATAGAGTGCCCAGAGTCACATAGTTGACTGACACTGAGTAGGTTATGACTGAGACCCTCTACTACCAAGACATCATCACGTCTCATCTCTTTGCCCCCAAACTTGGCTTTCCCTGAGCCAAAAATCTTCAGGCCTTCATCATTTCCAAATTTGACAACTCCTTCTTTGTCATATTTGATGCCTGTAACAAGATCCTTATTACCTGTCATGTGGGTTGTGGAACCACTATCAAGGATCCAAACACCATCTCGATCTGATTCTTTAAGGGAAATCTCCGCCACAACGGCCTTCTCATTTTTCTTCTTCTTGGTCCATACTTTTTATTTAACACTCGGCACGAATTGAGACTTCTGTTCTTTCTCAGAGTATGATGGGCCAGCCTCATCTTGCAAAGCTGCAAATATATTCTGCATTTTTAACTCACCTATTGGTTTATTGACCTGCTGCTAGCAAACGTTTTCATTCTGATTTGGCACATTTCTCTGAATGGTCGAAGTATAGTACCTAGCCATATGCCCAAATCCTCCACACCAAAAACAGTGTCCTCCAAAATATGTTCTGGAAATCTGTTCTCTATTTGGCTGCCATCTCTGTTCTTGTTCCCTTCGATATCTTTTGGCTATAGAATATACATACTGTGAATGTCCCATCTTTCCACAACAATAACACCTGATATAATGTGCATTCCTTCATGTTACTTCAACACTACGTGTTTCCCCTTGGGATCTCTGAATATTCTGATTCTGCTTTGAGCCAAAATCCACCTTCAATCTCGGGACGGGTGCTTGCGGTCTGACTTCAACTGCCACAGATTTTTGTTTCTGATTAAGCCATGAATCATCCTTAACTTCTGAGCTCAATTGTGTCTTCTTTCCAGCTGAACTACTAGGATCTAATTTCATCTTCTCTGTCTTCTGAATGGCCTGCTTTTCTGATATCACATTGGGGGTAAAGAGTTTTTCTTGATCCTTAATTTTTTGTCGCAGACTGACCACTTCTTCTTCAATATCTTTGATACGTCTAACCTTATCCTTTCCTATGTTAGTCAAACAATCAATTACCTTCTTTTGTTCCTCAATTTTAAGCTTATACTCAACAATATTTTCTGAGCTCTCTGGTGTTGAGGATTTTAGTCTTTCAATTTCTTCTAACAGCTCGGACTTTTCTTCATCCTTTTGCTGCATATAGAGTTTGGCATCACGAACCACTTTATTGGATTTCTTCGTTTTGGCTCTCCAAACATCTATCTCCTCAAGATCCGCTTCCAATTCGACTTCCATATCAATTCTCCCTTCAATTTCTTCTTCTTATTTAGCATCAACTTCTTCTCCCTTTTGAGAACTACCAACAATTTCCACCAAGGCATTTATCCCATGATCTCTGCAATTTTCTATTTCCTCAACTTCTTCATCCTCAGACTCATCTGAACTTTCAAATTCTTGTGAAAGAAGATTCTTTTTCTTGAATAAATTTCTCTTGAATTGCTTCTTCCCTTTCACAAAAGCTGAAGTCTTCTTTTTGGGAATTTCAACGTCATCATCATCATCATCATCATCTTGAAACTTCTTGGGGTATCTTGCCACAAGATGACCAACCATTCCACATCTGAAGCATGCTAGTTGAAGTTTACCTTTAAACATTCCTCTTCATCTTTGTACATTTGAAGAAAGGAATGACATCACCTCATCTGTCTCTTCTTCTTCATTAGAATCTTCAATGGTGAGCTTCTTCATGGCCTTAAATGCCACCTCTTTAGACATCCCCTTTTCCACATCCTCATTATCATCGTTCCTCATTTCATATGCAACCAAGGTACTGTAAAAATTGTCCAATGTCAGCTCTTCTGGATCTTTATCTTCTAGTACTGAAACTTTCGGATTGAATCGAGGTGGAAGTTTCCTCAAGATGCACTTTACAATCTTTATGTCTTCAATGACTTCTCCAAGACCTCACATATCTTCCACATGAATGTTTACCCTGTCAAAGAATGGGTCAACAGACTCATTCGGGTTCATTTTCAGATCTTCATATTTGTTCCACAACACTTGCAGCTTTGCCTCTCTGACTTTTGTGTCCCCTTCATATATATTCAAAATCTTTTCCCACATGGCATGTGATGTTTTGCATGACATCACCTTCATGTAGATGGGATTGGAAAGAGCTCCCCCTAAGGCATTGATTTCTTTGGAATCAGCATCCAACTCTCTATGCTCAGCTTCTGATAAAGCCCCACTATTAATATCAGCTGTGATACCATGCATAGCAGCTGAAAACACATCCATTCCCAAGGATCGGAAATAGTGTTGCATCTGATTCTTCCATATCTGATAATTATATCCATCGAAGATTGGAATACCTTTATGATTGGTTACCTCCATTGAGAGAATAACAACTTTCAACATTTCCCTCTGATACCACTTGTTAGGTCCACTAGGATGAATACCCTGAGAGGGGGGGTGAATCAGGGTATGACTAATTAAAAATTAATGCCTGTTCTGATCTTGTTTCGCTGTTAAGAAAAACACTCTTCTCTCTCTTTCCTGCTACACAATATATACAGAAAGTAAAGCAAGCGCAGGGCACAAAAATTTTACTTGGTTCACCGCTAAGGGCTACGTCCAAGGAGCATACGCCGACAGGTTTCCAGTCGTACCAAATTCCACTAATCTTCACTAGCTGTGGATTACAAGGTTCAGGCTAGATCACTTCTATATCCAGGCTCACTGCCTTTACAAATTTAGGGTCAGCTCACTGCTTTCCCAAGGGTCACTCCCTGTCTCTCTCTCTCTGGCTCACTGCCGGTGGAGAGGATCACCTTCTTCCTCTTCCTAAGCTCACTGCTCTGGGAAGGAATCCACTCACAGTTTATAGACCTGTAGGTCTCTTCATTTTCATGAATGAATGCATATTTCTCTGTATG
The DNA here is from genome assembly GCA_963277665.1 of Viscum album. Taxonomy (NCBI): domain Eukaryota; kingdom Viridiplantae; phylum Streptophyta; class Magnoliopsida; order Santalales; family Viscaceae; genus Viscum; species Viscum album. Next base: position 633,331,775 of record OY728155.1, on the reverse strand, counting down.
TAGATACTCTGTTGAAGTACAAATTTCACCCATAGATGAATATCTCTTTGCACCGAAGGTATCAGGCAATGTACCAGCTTCCACGCAGTCCGAGAAGCACCGCTGGAACAAAACCTCAGTTGGCGCGCAAGTCTATCTCGGCGCGCAAGTCACAAGAGGCGTGCAAGTCCTCCTCAGACACATGCGCGACTCAAGCTTCCTCAACTCCAAACTTGCGCGACTCTCTTACTTTTATGCCCAAACCAATATTGGCGCGCAACTGCCAACCGGCGCGCAACTTCTAACACCGGCGCACAACTTCATCCTCTGGCACGCATGTACCACCTGCGCGACCAAACACACCACTTGCGCGACCACCACACCTGCGCGACGGGAGCTCTGATTTCTCAACGAGTTGAACTATGGTGAAGAATGAGGAGGGGTGGTCCAGTATTTATAGGCAATCTGACCACCCTGCGCGACAGCGTGCAAGTCACCTGCGCGACCCAGTTTCGGCGTGCAAGTCTTCTGTCCTTTTGGACACTTGCGCGACCAACTCCCAAACTTGCTCGAACCTACTTCCTTTTCCATATTTTGATCTTTTGATCTTGAAAAACATATGGCGCGCAAGTTTCCTATTCTCCAAGTCCTCGGCGCGAAAGTCCCTTTTCCAAAAACACTTTTCTTCATTTTCCGATTTTCAGGCCCAAAAACATGGCAAACAATGGAAAACGGCGCCACCTTTTATCTGTTCTTTTGTACCTCCTCCAGATCATCCATTCCTTTTATCGATGTTCTTGAATCAAACATGGATCATTGAACTCATCTCTTGAACTCGACATTCCACCATGAAATCCTCTTTGTCAACAAAGTTGTATGTCATCGTTTTGCTTTTTCAACAATCACTACTCAGATGTCCACTTTGTCAACAAACACAATCACCTCAAAAATGATTCAATGATACCTTGAGGGATTGTTGCCCAACAAGATAAGAGTATCTAGGGTGTGACATATGTCCAAAATGGGAAGCATAATAATGGTGATCAGTTTACATTTTATTTAGTTTTATAGGATTATTCATCCCAAAATTTTGTGATTTGTTACAAATGAGGTTGGCATATCCTTAACAATCTTGATTATATTATATCACCATGTATTTTCCAACATCATGGATAATCATGTCATCTGGGCATTTTTTTCAAATGATTTTCCCATGGATGTTGAGATAGATCCACATTTATAAAGGGATCCATTCCATATTAATTCATAAAAAGGTGTAGAGAATTCCATTGTCATGAATTTGTGTATTACTAAGAAAAAAATAAATCCTATTAGGGGATGAGGATAGTTACCTTTAAGCAGTAGAGTGTGAACAAAAAAAACTAAATTGGGTCTACATATTGTGAGTGGTAGAGTGTCTATTTCATTCTCTATGTTATGGGTTTTCATTCATACCATTGAAAATAAATTCTGTATATCATCTATATAGATTGACAAGGTCATATTATACTCAAATAATATTCTATTTAAGGTAGATCATTCCAATAACTTATGAAAGAACAAAGAATGGGGTTTGAAATGTTATGAGTTCTGAGTTATGATCAATCAATTCAGGTTTGTGTGGGACATACTAGTTATTGATGAAGATATATTTTACAATTTCATTGGTATAGAATGGATGGTCATACTAAATAACATATAGAATGTTATCATCATTGGGTTCAGATTCAATCCTCTATTGGTGTTAGACACATCTTTCAGGATGAGCATGATCATGTATTCAGAAGATATAGAGTTATAATTCCAATGTTTGGAATGACCTCATAACAATTTTTAAAGATATTTATTTACCCGATAGTCTAGTTTTTAAGTGGTCAACTTCTAGCCTTGGTATATTAGTAACTTGAGGGTTTTCTTGATGATTTGCCATTGTTACAACCCCCAAGGGATTTCATGTTTTATGTTTAATTACTCCCATGAATGAGACCCATATATTTTTCATATTATCATATGACACCTTTTGAGTTTAATAAACATAATGTTCAAATTGATGATATTTTTTTCAACAAATTTACTATTATAAGCATGTATTCTTGGGTTTCACCTGCTCTTTTTATAAATAAGGAAGAAGGAAGCCTTGAGTTTATGTTGATAAAAAATCTTAATTATGTTAATTTTCAGAAAAAGTATACATTCACTAAGATTAATGATCTATTTGATCAAATTCAAGGAGCCCGATGGTTTTTGAAGAGTAATGTACAATCAAGGAAAGATCTTCTAAGAGTAAAATAGGAGAACATACCTATGAAATATATCAAGATATGGTATGTAAATTATGATTATATTGTTATTCAATTTGGTATTAAAAATTATCATGATATTTTTGTTGACATTATGATTCATATCATTCACTAGGTCCATGAATCTATCATATGTTTTGTGTATACTATCATGGTGTATTCCAAGTTAGGTAAAATTATATAGGTTATCCAGGTGTTGTTATCAATACTATGAAAATATATTGTCTTTTGGGAATGTTATTGAAATTTGAATTTTGGATCCCATGATTAATATTTCTAGTACACATAATATATGAAAGAGAAAACTCATTTAATATAAAAATTATACATTTATTGATATCATAAGTGAAACCTAATAATGTGTTTGAGATTTAGAGATTCTTGGAATTGGTTAGTTATTGGAGGCAATTTGTTATGAATATTTACATTTTTTCTTCTCCAGTGAAAGAGTTGGCATGTATGGGTGTTTTGTTTGAATGTATAAAAAGTGTAACAGATAATTTTTGGATGTAAATCTATGGTTTTCATAATATGAAGTTCTAATTATTTCGAAACCAGTTCTGTGATATGATTTACGATGTAAATCCTTATGTCTGTGATTAGGATGCATTCTGAAGTAGGGGATGCAGGTTGTAGCTTATGGATCCTACAAACTAATTACTAATGAGAATAATTATCCTAACAATTATCTCATGTTTGGTAAACCAATATATCCTCTAAAAAATTTAATACACTATCTTTTTATTGAGTTTTTTACTATCTATTTAGATCATACGATCAAAATTAGACACCAAAGCATATGTTTGTGACTCTATCTTTAATATATATATAAATTTTATTTTGATAGTTTAAATACACATGGAAAATGGAATGTGGTCACTGATTATTTGATTATGAATTTACTTACTCAAGACTTGAAATAATAAGTGGAATAATTGCCTTGGATGAGGATATTGAGGATATGTTCCTAGATGTAAAATAGGATGACAGGTATGTGTTTGTGGTTTGTGTGAATAATGATTTAGAATTTCATGATATTAATATTTTTATGAATTCAAAAAATAATAACTTTAAACATTTTATGAAAATATAATATAATGGGTTGACCTCATGAGACGGGTCTCATTCTTCAGATGTTATTTTCACTTTCAGTATATATTTGTTATTATAGTATCTTTAAGGTGGATGATAATGGAAAATGGGCAATAGAAAGGATATTATGTACACATTAGGTCTACCAAAAGGTATCATGATTGAATAAATTTTTATGGGTGTCTAGGATTGAGGTAGTCAAATTTGAATTATTTATAATGATTTATTACCAACCATTGGATTAATATGGAGCACTAGACAAATGTTTGTTTGCTAACGTATTTTTCCATTCTATTGTGGAAGTGAGATGATATATCAACATACATCGCTATTTGTTCACAACGGTATACTTGTATGATTTATGTGAGATTTGTGATCATTTATAAACCCAAAATAATTTCTAATCTTATTGATATTAAAGAAATTACTATGATTGAAGAGCTCTATTGGCTATATGTCAGAGAGATTATAAAGCATAATTTAGTGCCTTCCACTATTAATTATGATAGAGGTACCTAATTTTAATCATATTTAGTGATGAGATTACAATAATAAATGGTAATCCATATTAAATTATCCTTGATGAATCACCCATAGAAGGATGTGTGAACTAATTAGTTTATTCAGATTCTTATGGATATACTTTTGGCATGCATACTTTATTTTGGGGTCCCTTAGTATAAAAATCAACCAATTTATAAATTTATGTGAAATGATAATTATCATGAATTGGTAATGTGGACCCCATTAGAGGGATATATGAGAGGTAATGTTGATATTCATAATGTAAATCTCAATTTGGTAAATATAATTTAGTTGGACAAAGTCTTTTTCAAGATATGATTAAAAAGGTATCGTCGGTCAGAAAGATGTTTGTAATAGTTTAGAGACATTAAAATCATATACACACTATTATTATTTCATGTGGTAGTTTATAGTAATTGATAATGTTCTTATTAGAATTTCCCCTCATTTAATAAGATTGGTTTTTTGGGGAAATATGCTATGTTTGAAATGAGGGTTATTATCTATTATGAATTATTAAATAACATTGAAAGGATTCATATCAGTTTCACTTCTTTTCTAACATGATATAGATTTTAAATTTATTTCATTATTCCTTATTGAAGAGGTATCAACTAGAACCATGACATCTTATTGAATTAGAGTATGATTATCATGATCATGACACTTATATAGTAGTGTATCCCAAAAAAATACGGATCGCTAAGAAAATTGTGATGTATTGTAAAAAAATTCAAATTTTCAATGTAATATTTCAAAGCTGATGGGATGGAGATGATATGCAGGTTTAGAAATAATTGATGAAATAATAATTAAATTAGAAATCATCTTCTCTAGTATCATGGGTGATTTATAGGTTTAGAAAAGTTCTAGGGGGTTATGATATCTATTAGGACACAATTATGTTTCATATTTTTTCTTTTCTTATCACTTTTGTGGTTTTATGGTACTTTGAGGGATGAGGGCTGAAAATTTGGAAAAGTTTTAGAAATATTTTAATATCATGATATACTCATGGTTAGTAGTAACAACCATGTAACCAAAAAGATGGAAGTATTGGTTTCAATGATTATATTCATGGTGTGAACATGTTTTTTTTAAGAGTGTGAGTTTCATGGAGAACCATGCTGATGAAGTTGTTTGGGTACATAGGTGGTACCATAGCTTAACATGTTCTATAATACTATAATTATATTCCTAGGTAATTTTGTGCTTTACATTTCAAGGGGTAGTAGCAACCACAACGCCATCATAGAGTTTCTGTAATTGTGAAACCAAACCATTCAAATGAGGAAGGTATATTAAAATTTGAATATTTCCATAAAACCATGGGTACTTTTTTATCCTTACTATGCTCCTAATAAATTATAATCTTTACCCTACCTTACATAGTTTCTCTAGGATGTTCCCTTATGGTATCTTGGTGATTATCCATCAATTTTTGTGGGGCTCTATTAAGTTTGTGTTAATCTCTTATCCATTCCTTATCTTTTAAAAAGACCATCTTTTGATATATCTTACCATCATTTAGTTGTAACACTAATTGGTTTTCAATATTCTATATACAGGGTATTATTTGGAATTGAAAATGTTTTTTTATGTATACGGGTTTATTGGGAAATGATCTCCTAATCTATCATAATAATGTTTTAGGTTAATAAGGTTTTTTATATTATCTAGGTAAGTGTTTATACCCAATGGATGTTATTATGGAATACCTTATGTTTTTAATTTTTTACATTTATTTATAATTCTGAAAGTCGTTTATTTGAAATATATATGGGATATTTTTTAAAAAATCATTATTAGAGACTTAGAAATATTTTTTAAAATTTGTTACACTTTGAATACATTTTTAAATACATTATATTTTTTATTAAATTTATACAATATGGTTTTCAGTATAAATGGTTGCCTAAAAAAATTAGCGATGCATTTGTTGTGTAAATGTTTTATATTATGATGAAGGTGATTAAGATTATGTTTTTAACAAAAATATTCAATATATAAACCTTTTGTGCATTGTTTTATTGACAGATGTGATTGATAATGAGTTTGGAAACACTATATAATATAAATTGGATAAAATTATGTTGTGGGAACTAATGTTAGACTGACAGAAATAGAATTTATAAATACACACTCTCATAGAATTTAGATTATGCACCATATAGTTTTTTGGGCATCCTAGTTACATATTCACAAAATCTGGAACCTATATTTGGATTTCTTATTTATACATGTTTAAATTATTGATTGAAAAATATAATGATTTTATTTTTAATGTGTTCAAACATTAATATTTAAAATCATTTTTGAATACTACCTTCAATGATGTCATTAATCTTTATTTTCCTATCCATGTGTCTTTGAATGTGATATTTTTCAAAATAAAAACCAAATAATGTATTATGTAAATTTTGAAAACATTAAATGTATTTATTAATATTGTTTTATTTTAAATCTAGAACTAACAATTTCAGACTGAATAGAACTGTATAGATTCATAGTGGCATCCAAATATTAATTTTCCTCACACACTGCATATGCTTTTAGGTGTATGATGATTTTGTTTGGAAAGATATTTGTATTGTGAAGGGAGTTTTCTAGCAAAAAAACTCTCAGAATTTATGTCACCTTAATTTTGGGATGGGTTAGTTAAAAAGGATTGGAAAATTGATAAATTATTTTGAACTTATTTTTTCATACTAGTTTGATCCATTTAGCAAGGTTTTGTATATGATTTAGTTTTATAACATTCCTTTTTCAATAAACTAGAATTTTTTAACATTCCCTTTTTATAAATGGGATGGGTTGTATTGTATTTCATGGTTAAATCATTCCAATATTTATGTATAATGATTAAATGGTGCTTGTTATCATCCTTTCTCTAATGTGAACACACTTCAAGTCTTATTCCATGCTTACTTAAGTTACATGTCTGCTTAAACCATGATGGTTGGTCACATATATCTTTCCATTATGGTCTTATAACATAATACTGTGACTTAATGAAAAAGTTTTGGGCTATGGTTCATTTTTATTGGTAATTGGATCCATCTTTAACTAGAATTTCAACCCTGATGGAGGATTAGTTTCACAATAGTATATATAGATTGGCATGGGTGTATGTGGGTTGGGAAATGAGGATAAGGGTGGATCAAGGTTTTATAGGAAGAGTGAAAAGGGTGTGGGAAAATATGAGCACATATTTGTATAATAATCTATGAACCAATATTTATATCATTTAAAAAACATAACACTCTATATGAATCCTCCTCGGTAAACTATAGGTAAAACAAAATCCTCTATTCCCCTGATAATTGGATATAATGAAAACTAATATGATCAAATATTATGGAAAATAAAACATTTTCCTGGCCATGATTTGAATGATTACATGCACTAAAGATGAAAAGGACAATACTATGATTTGATGAGGACATTGGGAGTATGTGTTAATTGTGAAAAGGGAACACATTTCTGTTAGAATTCATGGAATACAAGTTGCATATGATATTTGATATTCCCAAAAAAAATTGGTAATTAGTGTCATGTATTCATACTCTATTAATATTAGTGCACTGGTATAATCAAGGTGAATAAAATTCACTTGGATGATTCTCGTAGCTTAGTTCTATCTCTTAGTGACCTTGTTATACACTATAAAAGATACCTCAAGATTTTAAATTACATGTCTTTATTAAAAACCTAACGTGTTCAATAATATACATTAGGCACACCACCAAACAAAAATTAAAATGTGAAATGTAAAAAAATACCATTATATAATAGACATTAAATTTGTTGTTATAAAAAGAAATATCCTTATAACATAATAAATGATGATATCAGAATAAAATGGTATTGGGTTGTTGAAGTATCTCTTATGAACCTCATTAATCTAGGATTTGAGAGGATGTAGTTTTATTATTTTTTTTAATTACACCAAAATCATTCCAAACTTGAATAATAATGGTACGAGGGGAATCATAAATCAGGTAAATTCAACTCATATTAATTGATACAGTATCTATGCAAAAAAATAACCACACTCAACTACTACCAAATCATACAATATTTTTATAACTCACGTAACAATCTAAAGGAAATATGTGACACAAAATTAATCTGTTATAATTGAGATATGTTAATATAATAAATTATTTATCACCAGTATTTTATATATTTTGCATTAGAAATTTTAATGAAAAAGTGAATTTATTTTTTAAAAATAGTTTTTTACTTATAAAATATATTTTATGAATATTTGATTTTAAAATTGATTGAGAAAAACCAAATTTTAAAAATAAAATCTCAATATTATATTTGGGTGATTTTAAATATTTTTCTAAAATTATTCTTTTTCATGAATAGTGAAAATATAAATTTTTCTATAAACTATCATTTTTAGGACGATATATTAAAAAATAGCTGTAAATTATATTAATTCATTCTAATATAAAAGGATTATATTTATTAAATAATATAAATAAATTTAAAAAAATGACTACATAAAATTTATATTGACCATGTTAAAAGATTAAGAATATTTTGTAACATTATAGTTTAAAAAACATCTTTTATTTAGATATATTAAAAAATCGTCACTTATAAATGTTAAATCTAAAACAATTTTTTAATTTTTTTTATCATAATATTCATTTTATATAATAATTGAACTTTCATTTTTGAGGAAAATAGAATTTTCCATGAAATATATTAATAATCTCATTAAAATGATTATTTTTCAAAAACATTTATAATTATATCAAATAGTGTATTAATATAAATAATTAGCTATAATAGAAAGTAATATTTTAATATGATGTTAAGAAATATATAGAAAAATTTACACACTTTTAATTGATATTTAATTTTAAATAAAACTTATAAATATTAATGATCAATGAAATATTTTTCTATAAATATATTTTTCACCACACTCTATGTTTTAATTTAAAAGTTAATTATTTCAAATTTAAAATTAAAATTAGATAAAATGGAGATTTAATTCCGATTTAGAGGAAGAAATATTTTACCAGGATCATCTTATATTTTCTAGAAATAAATTTAAACATTTGTTATATTATAATATTGTTTAATATGTCTTAAAATGGGTAATCTAATGTGGATTGAATTATACTCTTAAAGAGGAAAAACAACCACTCACGAATAAACTAATATTATTTTTCATTTTATAATTATATATCTCACAAACATTTACCCACATAACTTAGCTAACTATAATTCAATTCCATTCTCACCCCTTACCTTACATTAACATCAAAAGATTTACCCCCAATTTTCAACTAAAAAAGGTTATCACTCCCAGCCATTTCAATCCACAACACTAGTTATAAATTTCAAATTGAAATATCAAAAAATTAATGATTATTAATACCCTATATATGTTTTCATCCTCTTTCCTCAAAAACATTCTTCATTCCCATCATTTGGATTGGATACATCAATAGACTATCAAAATTATAACCAAAGTATTACTTACCCTTTAACATCAATTATTGATCCTTCTTATCCTCACTAATCCAAACAAAGAATGGTTAATTATTAAAGAATTATATATAATATCAATAAAAATTAGTATATTTACTATATAAAAATTATATATTCCAATTATTTTAAAATAAAATAATAGAAATGATACTCCTTCGTGTGTGCGAACAATAGCCACCATGAATGACAAGATTCATTTTTCATCCCCACCATTCATGGAGTTTTTTATAGATAAGTATAGTTAATTTATTTGATATTTATGTCCTGATTTATATTATATAAATATAAATTATTTGTTTTTTTAAAAATATCAGTAATAGGAAATCAATTTAAAACTATCCACTTAAATTGAACTTACCAATAGGAAAACAGATTTATTTATAAGTGACATATTAATTTTTTATTTAACATAATCTTATTTATGATTCCATTTTTGATAAAGTACAATAATTACCTGTAAATTACTTCATTTTACATTTTTATAGTGATTATTTATTAAGAGAATATCTTCCATAAACATACTCGCCCAAATATGGTAACTTGATCTTTTTTGTTCAGTTTTACCACATACAAGACTGATGCCATAAATTTATATAATGGATGGATTTGGAAATATAATATTTGATATTAATAAAAAATACTTTTATACTTTTTTTATATGTAATATAAAAATTTAACTCACTAATTAATACAAATCTATTAAGTCATTATCAATTTCCAAATATAAACTCATCACAGACTTCGATAACACAATTACAAACTAAACTACATATGAAATTAAATTAAAAAATTTAAAAAATTAAAATACATCAATTTTTTATCATTTTATCATTATTTAATTAATATATTTCAATATTAATAGATTAAAAAACATAACTATTATGAGTCTAGTTCAAAATGACCCTAATTACTGAAGCTCGATATTTAATATTGATAATAACTATCTAATATAAATGTGTAGATTAATTTTAAATTATGAAAAAAAAATTATATATTAAAAAATTACTATTAAATATGTGATTAAGAAAATATGATTTTTATATAGGGTATTAAAGTGCTTTAGTGGATTTTTGGAATTATAGTATTGTGTTTAGCTCAAATGTAATATTTGGAGACATCTATCGTATTTTAAATAATGTTGTCTCCAATATAGTAAAATTATTTCTTGAGGAATGTTTTCCAAACTATTAATGTAATTATCATTATTTGAAGGTCCCTTTAATGTTCTATCTTATAGAAGATTTAAATTAAAAAATGATTCTGTTTTGGCCAGCACCACTCACTTCAATGAGTTATAATGCATCTTATTTAAGTTGTTTCATCAAATATTTTATTTCTTCCTCATAAATATTTAAATACTTTTTCATTTTCTCTTATTAAAAGGAGATATTCCATGCTCAATTAAATGCTTATATATTGATCAAATTATTTATCAAATAATATATAATTGTTGAAAATAATTTTCATCCATAAGGATGATAATTTCTCCTCATTATCCATATTCTCCAACTATTCATAACTATCATTTAAATTTGGAAATCCATTTATGTTTCCTCAAATGTTTTAGTCATATTTCTATTATCCTATTTTTGAAGGATATTTTTATCACTTATTTATGATTTGAGATTTCAAAATTGATATTTAAAAATAAAAAATATTTGTTTTCCTTGATTACTTTTTTAATCATCCACTTCCTTTTTCATTAGTATACTCTATCTATTTTATCATCAATTAATTTTTAATTATTATAAAATTATTTTTAGGGGGTCCTCTTATTTATTAATGATATTGACACAATATTCATGGGATGTTCTTTTCTATATTTATCAACATCCTCTATTCAATCATATGATATTATATTATGATACAATAAACCTTAATTCTATTGATGATGTATGATCATATTTGGTATTTTCATATAACCTATTAAAATATTCATTAATACTATGAATGAATTATATATGATTTCCTTATATCGGGTACAATATATGATATCTATGAATAGCTTAACCATATAGCTCTTTAATATATTGGGTAAAAAAATAATCCCAGTAAATGATATGTTTATGATACCTTAGAAACATGACTTTGTAATTTTTTATGATACCTTGGTGATAAAACATCCTAAAGAAATCCAGGACTTGATATCACAATAATTCATTGGGTAAATCATTAATATCTTGATATTTCCTATTTATTATTCCCTTGGAATATTCTATGGAAATATTTTAGGACATATTGGTGAATATAATTGGTAACATGCTTTTACAAAACCTTAGTGATAATATTTTCTAATATACTTATAGATCAATCATATTTCTGGGGGATCCCCATTTATGTCATATTATTCATGTAATTATGATCATGATAAAAATCATGGGATTATATTAATTTTGTTATGTTCACATTTTTATGATAACCATCTTATTTATATGGGATCCCCAAAGTCACATTCTAGTTGACTCTCAAGGCCTTTAGGACACGTCAAGGCCTTTAGGCCACCCCAAGGGATTCAGGCCACATTAATATGCACATGTAAAAGTCTAAATACATGGTACAATGATCCAGATATGGATTCAAATCATGTGAATTCATAAGAACAATTCTAATTAGAATTGGAAGAACGAGAGGGTATGGGATTTCCATCGGTACCAGACATATGCAGCTCTGAATAAGACAGCTATCCGGCCATCCTTGTGATGTTGGGGTGACGATATAATGACATGTTTAGGGTAAGAGTAGGTCCAAGTTGTCTTATCTGAGTGGTTTACTATAGAACCTATGGGGCATGTAATTTTCTCTAAGCGTTCAGGCCTTGTAATCCTTCCACCTCACCATTTAAAAAGTTTATTTTCGAAATAATAAAAAATTAAAGGCCTTTATGCCATTTAGTCAACTGGGAAACTAATATCACCCCATTTTTATTTTACATTGCATCAGGTTAGGAATAACATTATTATATGTGATTTTTTTATAATATTATCATGTGTGATGAATTTATTAGAGTTGATTTAGACTTTTTATATACTAAAAAGTTTCTTATATAGTATAAAAAAATTCATTTAGTTGAAAAATACATTGGTTTAGTTATATAATTATTTTTCCTAAAATTATATAAATCTAAACCAAAATAGTCGTGGGAATATATATAATGAAATATTTTATTTATTTAATTTAATTATTATTCTCATATTGTGTGGAGTTTTTGTTTATATAAAAGTAAGGTTTAAAGAAATTTATATGTTATGATATTAGTTGAAGATAATTTAAAATTAGGCAAGATAATAATGATCGTAATTTATAAGTTATAGATATCCATCTTTATAAAGTGAATAAATATTGAATATTTTATGGATTATGATAAGATTTTTTTTAATAAACTAGGAATAATTCAACGAATGTGGTAACATTATAGAATTTTGGTTAAGTAGAACTTATGTTACTCATCACACAATGAAAACTATTTCTTGATACTTGAAAGTGGATGTGGAAATTCCCAAAATGCACGTAGGGTTAATCACCTAGTGCCAGACTAGTGGACAAAAGACTCAATAATATCTTTATTTCATGAATGTTTTTTCTAAGACATCACATATGGTTACATAACCCCAAAGGATATGTTTTGGGTAATCAACTTCTCATTAAAATCCCTTATAGTGTGTTTATTATGTGAGAGTATTAAATAAGAGATAAAACAACAAAAATAAACCTATATTAAGGAGTGATAGGTTTTGGTTGATTTAAAGTATTATATTTTTTTAATAATAAGGCATGTTGATGTTTAGTTTTTTAAGGTACTTATATTATAATAAATATCATATTGTGTTAATTTGTAACCACCCATTTTATCCACCATGTTTTTAGTAATAGATAAATCCCAATTGAATCTCATTATCAAAGGGTAGTATAAATAAAGGAGAGATAGACCAACAGAGAAACCTAATTTGAAACAAAATTGTCAAATCAATTTATAATTCCAATAAGATTTATATAATTTTAATTTAAAATATCAGAATAAATGAATTTTAAAAAAAATGGTTAGGATTGAATCTCATGAGTTTTTAATAAATATATATAATGAAGAAAAAATGGTCAATTTGATTATATGATATTAATGTATAAATAGGCACCCAATGTATTTTCATAATGAACATTAAGATAATTCATGTGTGGGGATAATACAAGTAGGGGTATTGAATCAATCATGGTGAAAAGATTCCTCTGAAGGAGAGCACAATGGGAGTACGCGTGAAGACTGATTTGACTCCAATATTCTCAAATGGACATCAAATCAAGTTCTAGTTTTGATCCAACTCAATGGAATCATTTAATCTGGAATGGAAGAGACCCCCTCTTCCACAGAAAAAGGGTTAGAATGCCTCAGGTACGAAAGCTCATACAAATAAGGATATTTCTTTTGCAGAAGCCCTTATAGGGTCTCCTCATTCTAAAAAAACCCAGGTCAAGTTTCCAATGGTCAAAATGACTTTGGAGGGTGCAATTATGATTACTGTAGATCCTGAAGCTATCAAGCAGCGCTTGGAGGTTTGCAAAAATTTTGTGCATGGCTGCATTTCTTATGAAAAGAGAATTATTCCTTGGTCTTACTCTTATCACAAATAGAGAGTTTCAACCTATTGGAATTCCTCTTACTGGCACTTCATTCCAACTGTAAAAGCCTTCTTCCATATTATTTTTCAGAAATAGCAGGACTTGAATCATGTATAGCGTATAGGATCTCTCAATTTGAGACTTGGATTCTTTCGTCTATCTGAATGGGATCCACATTTCAACCCTTATAAAAAGAATAAGAATATTTCCTAGGTATGTACAGGGATCCATTGCCTTCTATGGATTTATTGGCACCGAAAAATATTGAATGAAATTTCTTCTGGAATTGGTACTTCTTTGATGATTGATGAAAGAAAAATCAATGGGAATCTTGGTTTCTTTTCCAGTGTTCTGATTGTAATTGACATGGATTCACATCCTCCTCAACGTGTTTTACTGGAGGTTAATGATCATTTTGTTGACCTCCATTTATAATTTGAAAACCTTATTATTTTCTATGAGCATTGAAGGATAATTTTTCACTGTATTGATCAGTTTCACTTTGCTCAAAGGATCAAAAATCCTACATCAGGAAAGTATTCCTGGAATGAAGCTCTTAGAAAGAAACTTGTTTCTGCTAAACATTATATCAAATAGGACACCATTAATTTCATTCTTGTTCTTCCTGAATAGTCTATAGGTTCCAGAAGGCTTGGGCTGACATGGTTGAAGAGGAAGGTCATTCTGATTCACTGGAAAATAGAATGGATCCTGGAGACCCTATACAATTACATGCTCATAGAAGCGATCTGCTGGAAAACCTTGAGTTCTCAAATGACATTTTTAAAACAGTTCTTAACTTGAAATATTAGGATTTTACTCTGAGTCTGATCAACTCAAGAATCTATGAAGTGATGGATATTTTTCAATCTGAACATGGAAATATTTCACACTCATCTAATCAATCTCTTGACACTTCCCTAATAAAAAATGGAGCCAATCAAGTGAATGTGGGCACATCTCTAGAGGAACATTTTGTGAGTAGGCAACATGTATCACCTCTATCTGAATAGAATATCAACCAAGATGTTGATTCCTCATTCTTGTCCAAGCATATTTCTATCCAGTATGGTTCTCAAATCCGTACATAATTGAATCTGGAAGGAAACCCCATAGGAGATGTACTTAACATAGCCTCCAATCATGCTGAAATCACTCCATAAAGAGATGCTACTTCAGGATCCCCTAATAGCATTGATCTAAGAAGATCCCAAAGAATTAAGGTTGGTGAATGCCTGAAGAAGAAGGGGTTCAACCCCACTCAAAGTTTATAATGAGGATTATCTTCTGGAACTGCCAGGGCATAACCAACTTTGGCACTATGAGTTCCCTTAGGATTCTTGTGATTAAACATAAACCTAATGTTATTGGACTTCGTGAACCCAAGACAAAGAATATCAGTTCTATATCTCAACTTGATAAACTCGGTTACATGATGTACAACTTTTTACATGATCATCATCATGATTGGTTATGGATCTTGGTGCATAGTAGGGTTGTCAATCTCACTCTTGTTTCTGTTCAAGACCAAATTATAACTTGCAATTTTTCTATCCAGACTCAAAATTTATTCTGCTCAATGGTTTATGATTCCAATAACTATCTGTTTATAAGGGACTTATAGAAACACATCTCTAATCTATCTCATAAAATTGATGATTCTTGGCTCATTATAGGTGCTTTTAATGCCATTCTCAATGCAGATAAAGGCTTGGAAATTCTTCTACTATTTCTGCTATAGATGATTTTAGACTATGTGTTGAAAGGTCAAATCTGATTGATGTTAATATGATCAGATCCAAGTATACCTAGTATAGAAAGAATCTTAAGGTCACGAGAGCTCGTAGAATTGATCGCGACTTTATTAATGACAAAGTTCTGGATTATTGGAGGACAATATCTTGTGTGTCTCTTTCTAAACATAATTCTGACCATCAACCAAACATATCTAATTTTATTTGAATAAGTGACATATGTCCTCTCCCCTTTAGTTTCAATAATTCTGGGACTACCCTTCCTGAATGTTCCACATTGGTCCAAGATACTTGGTGCACTGGTGAAAACAATCACCCTTTATATTGTGTTTTCAAACTTAGATCTCTCATGATTAAGATGAAGCATTGGAGCAAAAATAGATTCAACCTCCTTGATCAGGAAATTGATTCTATTGAAAAAACACTTCATGGAATTCAACAATCAAGTACCAACACTGATTTCTCATGCATGGATGGACAATAAGCTAAGATCTCCTCATATCTGAAAAATCTTATATCCATTAGAGATAATATTAAAAAGTAGGTACATAAAGATAGGTTCCTTACAAATGGTTATCAAAATAATGTGTTTTTTAATGCCTTATAAAGGAGTAAAAACGTTAGTAGGACACTCTCTCTTCTCAAATATGGAGATGTTATTCTTCAAGACTATCAAGATCATTCGAATCACATTGTCTCTTTCTATATGAACCTCTTCAATGGCCCTAAACGAAATGGTGAACTCTTGGATGAAATCATACCTTCTCTTGTTAGTGATGATGATAATTCAATGTTGATAATAGTACCCTCTAACATTGAAATAAGGAATGCTTTCCTCAGACAAAAAAAAAGACAGCTCCCCCGGGTTGGATGGATTCAGCAATCACTTCTTCCAATTTTTTGGGATATTATCCAGGAAGATGTTTGCAGGTTGATCATGTACTTCTTTATTGATGGATCACAAATTCATGGAATGAATGAAAAATTTATTGCCTTAATTCTAATAGTGTACAATGCTAGTGATATCAGTCAATTCATACATGTTGCTCTTATCAACACCCTACAGAAAATCCTTACTAAAATCCTAGATAACATGATTGCCTGCCTATCTGATAAAATCATTTCCTAAAAACAATTTGGGTATGATAAAGGCAGAATAATTCAAGACTGTATTTTCAATTAATCTGAATGTGTGAACCTTCTTCAAAAACCTACATGAGGAGGGATTATTATCCTCAAATTGGACATCAAAAAGGCATTTGACACCACTAATTGGGACTTCATCAGTAACCTCATGCATATGTTTGGGTTTTTTCCAACCTTCATATAGTGGTCTTATTATTTGAATAGCTCAGCTTATATCTCCATCTTTATCAATGGTTCACCAAAAGTCTATTTTAATTTTTCTGGAGGAGTAAGGCAGGGAGACCCTTTCTCTGCAATAATCTTTTCCATTGAAGAAGATTACCTTAGTCGATTGATCACTCACAATGTTGAAAATGGGAATCTGAATGATCTTCAAGATAATTGTGGTATCTCTGCCCCGTCACATCTATTTTTCTCTAATGACATCATCATTTTTACTCAGGGAGACAAAAGAAATATTCAGAATCTTAAATCAATCCATCATCACAATGATCTTATCCCTGGACTGAAGGTTAGCTGGAAAAAATATTTTATTTTCATTGGGAAAAATATTTCAGATTCTAGGAAACATTATATGACTCAGAATCTAGGCATTAAAGAGGGTTCCCTTCCCTTTACATATCATGGAGTCCTAATGTTCTTTGGTATACTGCGCTCCACCAACATTACTGATGTGGTTAGTCATGTTATGAGAACTCTCTCCAATTGGAAATGAAAAGCTCTATCCGAGGCAGGAAGAATATGCTTAGTCAAATATGTGATCATTTCCAAACTTGTTTACTCTTTCAGGGTGTACTCTTGGCCTGCTTCTACAATCAAGATTCTCAATTCCCTTATGAAGAATTTTCATTGGAGTGGCAGCATTATTGAAAGGAAAATTATCACTGCCTGATGGAATAAATGATGTTTACCTCTCTCTGTGGGGGGAATTGGGATTAAGAATATTGAGCTCTTTAATCAATCTTTTCAAGATCAATTTATTTTGACGATTATTAATGGAAAATCATGATCTCTTGATTTTCTAAGAGTAAGAATCCTTACTAGATTGATTGCTAGAAAGTTAACTTATATGCAATCCTATTGTTGGCCTTGTTTGAAAATGTTTTTTCAAAAGATCACTAGTCACTCAAATTGGTTGGTGAATGCCTCCTCCAAGCAGAAAATCTGGAATTATAACTGGACAGGAAATCCTTTAAATGATATTATAAATAGTGAAACTATGGATGTTGATTTAGATTCCTCTATTTGTGATCAGATTGAGAAGACCAGCAATCTACCTACCTATATTGTACAAATTATCAATTCTTATGACTTCCATAATTCATATCATATCATGTTTTAGGAACCATGTTCAAATGGGCTTCTTGATTCTAAATTCTTTTACAACCATTTGTTGTGCACTGTGTTTCATTTGTTGTCAATAAGGTGTCAAGGATTGAATGGATGACAAGGAGTGTCAATATGTGAATGATAGAGGAAGTGATGGTGATGGTGATGTTGTGAAATAGATTTCAAGGATTGAAGTAATGGTTTTGGAGGTGATTGAAGAATGACCATGGTACTGAGAAGCATGTCAGTTAGGAAAATCACTAAGTGGCATAGGAGGTAATGGTTGACACATTCTCCATACCAAATCAGATGATTGTAGAACTGATCTTGAAGTTACACGACTTGTATCAAGGAGATACAATGTCACAACATTGTTAGAAGTCCATGCATTGTCTTCACAATGCATGAGGAGATAAAGAAGTTCCATCCACAATTACTAAGTGGATGAGGAATGAAGAAGGGTTTCATCCACAATACCTAAGTGGATGAAGTGAAGAAGTTCCATTCATATCTACTAATTGGTTGAGGGATGAAGTGAAAATGAACCATCCACAGCTACTAAGTGGATGAAGTGGTTTGAAGAAGACCATGCACTATCTCTTAGTTCGTGAGGATTTGAAGATGATACAACCTCATCTATAATTGGATCATTGAAGAACATTGAAAATTAGGTGATTCTTAATTTATGGTTGATGAAGATAGTTGAGAGATCCTTGGGAATTCTATTCTTTAATAGAAGAAGAATAAATGTTGGAGAGGATAAAAGGAATTCTAAAGATGAAGAGGAGGTGAAGAAGAAGAGAATGGCATGAAGAAGTCTTGTTCCTACTTGGTAATTTAACCAAGTATACAAGGAGGGAGAGGAACGTATGAAAAAAAGGGGCCATCCCACGAGCTGGCTACCCACGCTTCAACCCAAGGCACATATGGGACTAGGTCACCACGCCCATGAGGATGCCTAGGCAGAGCCAGCCCGCAGGATGCCGGGACGTGTGTAAGACCGAGCTATGCGGAGGTCAATCCCGCACATAGTGGGCGCTAGGTGCACGCCCAGAGGAGCATTGTGGGCGTTGAAGCACGCCCGCAGGAGAACCGATGCGGGGCGACACCGGAGGGGGGAGAGGAGAATTCTGAACCGAGGATGGGAGGAGTTTTTTGTTAAACCATGCAAAAAACAGCAGTTCGTTTTGATGTAGGATGAAATTTTTAGACGCACATCTTATACTGGCCATCCATATGATCTCGCATCCTATCTCAGTCGCTCGTTCCATCGCCTGAGATCCTGGCTACACATCTGATCTTCAATCGAGCCGCGAAGGGTGTGAGCTGTCCGATTGCCGGGGGAGCGTTGTCTTCAACACCCCGATGGCTTGCTACTATGCCGGCGATCGTCATGAGCCAGTGATTCTCCCAGACATCGATCCCCTCACTCCGGCCACTATTCAAGCTCATTCCGAGCGCATTGAGATCGTATGAAGGAACTGAATCTCTTGCATGCAGTTTCACTTGCATGCAATATTTCAATGTAGAAACTCGAAGGTGGACGATGCAAACGGAGTTGCGAGGCAGTGTATTCATGCATGGGAGAATAGGAAGAATCCATGCATGCGTTCAAAAACAAATGCACATGAATACTATGCGTCATGAAGAAACCCGCGCTGAATAGAGAAGAAAAACAAGATTTGAGGAAAGTCTTGAAAACCCGAAGTTTTTGGGAAATCAGGATTTATCCATGCAGAAGATCTGAGGCATCCGTTGTCTATAAAATAATCCGTCTGAGGCCAAAGAAGGTTGCTATTGAGTATTTTTGAAGAAGTCCCACGAAGCTCCTGAGCATCGCGAAGCTTGAAGCTTTGTGCATCACTTGCGCGGTAGAGCAGCCCGAAGCCACCCGAGGCTTCGAGAGTTACTTTCGCGCTACCCCTATGTGAAAGAAGTAAGGAGGAAGGCCTCCCTGTGCGCTCCCTTGTGCGACAGGGAAGAAGCGCATCCTTGCACGCCCGTTGCCCGCATACTGGCGCGGTAGCAAGTGGCCGCACCCTCTGTGCCCGCACACTCATGCGGCAGGAGGAAGCCACATCATTGCCTTTTTGTGGTAAGAAGAAGCTGAGCTGCACACACTTGCACGCCTTATTTTCCCGTGAACTCACACGACAGGAGGAAGCCGCCGTGCCACCTGCGTGGTAGAAGAAGTTGTCGCGCCACCCGCACAGTTGAATCCCCTCATGCACCCTGTCCGGTTGAAGACAAGAGGTGGCCGCATAACTTGCGTGCCCTCATTTGGTGAGAAGTGGAATGCCACACGTTTGTTTATGTGTGTGCTAAGTAGATAGGAATCCCATAACCCACATGAGTGTGTGTGTGTGTGCAAAGTGGAAAGGAAGGCCGTGTGTGCAAAGTGGAAAGGAAGGTCGTGTGTGCAAAAGGAGAGGAAGTCAACACCATCATTGAGTGTGTGTGTGAAAATTAACGAGGAGGCTGAACCCTTAGTGTGTCCACAAGTGGAGTGTGCACACCTTAAAGAAGAAGAAAAGAACAAAGTGTGTGCAAGGAAACAAGAAGGCCTAAGCCTTAGTGTGTGCACAAGTAAAGGAGGCCATACCTCTTGTGTGTACCCAAGTGAAGGAAGAAGATACATGAATGTTCATGCATGTATGAATATGTGTACCATTGGGTAAACACCTTGAGAAGAAAGAGAGATGTAAAAATTCACACTAAAGAACAACACACAATTTGGTGTGTGTAAGAAAGAATAAAAAGTGTGACTCCAAGAAGAAGGTGTGTTTGCTAAAAGAGTTTACACTCTTTAAGGGTTTATCACACCAAGAATAAAATGGGAGTACTTGTATTTATGCATGCACATGAACACGTAAAAAAATCTTAAATCAGTGTGTGTGCATTTGATAAGACCAAGAACAATGGTTCTTGAGGAAATTTGAGAAGCCATGCAACCAGTGCATGAAGATTCAGAGATTCCATGCACTCAGTGCATGAAGTTGAATTGAAGAGAGATTGAGGCCAGACTAAAGTTAAAGACATCATTCATTTGAGTTTTCAGTAGTTGAGAAGACCAAGAAGATTGAGTGGGCATACTCAGTGCAGGAACATAGTTTCCAACCAAGTTTCTTGAAGACATTGGCCAGGTCATCCTTAGAAGAAAGAGATAAAGCCCGAGAAAAGAAGAGGATTCCTGATCACCACAATTGATCAGAAGAAGTGAGCAAGGCCAGCAGACCTTATCCAAGGCTGTTGAAGACTCTTGAAGAGCTTCAAAAGAAGAAGAGATACTCGTGTGACTCGAGGAGCCAGGAGAAGACCCCCTATGAGACTTAGGGCGGAGAAGTCTTTGGTAGATGCTGAAGTAGGCCAGTGGGACTCTGGTAACACTATGGGATGCAGTATAAATAACCTCCTGTGGGACTCAGGAGAGATACAGTGTGACTCTGTATTGACCATTGTAATTACTAACCGAATTATAGTGGAGAAACAATGTTGGGGCATTTAACCAACATGGAAAGGACATAGGCCTTTGGAGCCGAACCTTGTAAATCCTTGTGTCCTATGCCTTTACATTTACTGCATCACTCGAGGAAAGGCTATGAGATACAAGAAGAGTGGAACAGGGCCTTAACAAGTCATAGAGGTTTAATTGATAAATAATCGATTAGTAAAAAGTTTAAAAGGATCATTGATTCACCCCATCCCCCTCTCAGTGATCACACTGATCCGGGAAATCCAATTGGTATCAGAGGGAGGTTTCCTCTAAAAGATCCAAGGGAGTATTTATGAAGTGAAGATTTGAGGAAATGAGAGAACACCCTCAAATGAAGATATCTGCCAAGACACAGAATAATAGAAAGAAGAAACAGGTCCAGAAGATGAAGAAGAAGGATTATACTAATAGAGAAACACCTTCCACTGAAGGTAATGTGAAAGTCCCAAATGATGACAATTCCTTTTATCACTCTTCTAATGAAGCCTTCTCTAGCTATGATGATGATGGAACTATCAACGATCTTCTAAATGCACTCAAATATCTTCGGAAGACAGTCCCCAGGGAAGTGGCAATGTGTATCGCTAAAAGTATCCATGATCTTCAAGAAGACAAATTACAGCTAGAAGAAGAAGCCAATTCTATGGAAGATCAATTGGCAAGAAGGGTTGGCATAACCAACTCTCTCACAAGGCTGGTGAAGTCTAAAGATGAATCCATTTCCCTTTGCAGTGAAAGAATTGATGATGTCACTGAATAACTACAAATAAGCATTTGTGAGAAAGAATTCTTTGAGATAGTGTTTAAAGATGTTTTCCATGCACTGGAAAAGAGGCATAGAGTGTCAATGATTTTCAAATATGATCAACTATAAGACAAAGTAAAAAGGGTAAAGGAGCTTGAAAATTCATTTCAAGAAATGAAGAAGGTGCATGAAGACCACACGAAACAACAGGAAGAGAATTGGGAAGGAAGGCTAAGATTTTGTGAGGATGAGAATAACTCTTTAAACATGAAATGCTTAGAGCTAGAGGGGATATTGAAAAATCAGCAATCACCCAAAACTGAAGTCTCCCAATCACCTGAAAGACAAAATGTTTCCACTCAAGTGTGTATTGAGAAAGATGATTCCAAAAGGATGACATCCTCTAATGAAAAGGGCAACATCTTCTAAGAAGAAGGTACCATCCATACCATCTTTTACTAATTATTTTGAATGTGTTTCCACAAAAAGTGAAGGATAGGATAATAACTCTAAACAAGTATGGATGAAGAAGATGAAGAAAGAGATCTCTCCTGAAAAAACACAGAAATTCAAGTGAAAGACTCAACAATTAGAAGGAGTCAAGAATACAAGATTTGTGGGTCAATGTTGGTGTTGAAATAGGTATGGACATTGTGGAATGAATTGTTGGTAAAATCCTCTAAATATTAAAGCACAAATGAAAGCCATGGAAAGGGGGAGAAAGCCATAGAGGAAGAAGCAACATCCACAGGTCCAGAAACATTTGTTTACTGCAAACAGATTTGGAATGTTTGATAACATCTCGGATGAATGCAAAAGTGGTCACAAGAATGATACATACCAATATCCAAATGTTTCCAAAGCTGAAAAGAAGAGAAGATCACAGAACCTAGCTAAGAATGAAGAAGTATCCTTGGGAACCCAGCAAAAGAAAGATGAAAATTCTCCCAATAAGATCTTGAAAAACAAAGAGAAGTCCTTGGATTTCAAATCCAAGAAGGGTGTTGCATCCAGAAAGACCACCAAGAAAAAATGATTTTACTGTGGAAAGACAGTTCATACCATGGATCTTTGTAAACAAGCCACGGAACTAAATAGAAGCAAACCACACTCAACAAGACAATAAATCCCTAAGAAGGGATTGATTGAAAATAAGCTGTCTAAGAAGGGTAACTTAAAAGAATCAAAGGAACCATGTGGAACATCCAAATCTAAAGCCTCACTTCCAAATAACATATTAATCATCTGGCCAGAAGATTTGGAAAGAATGAGAAAGGAAAAAAATTCCCATGCCAATGCTAGTACAAAAGGAAATCAAAATATTTCACATGAAGATGATGTTCTGTGTGTGAGGTGCAATAAAGTTGGTCATATCAGTAATAAATGCATGACACTCATTCCAGCTCAAAAAGAATAATTCATGAGAACGAAGATTGCACCAGGAGATTCTAGTGCTCAGAAGGTACTTATAAAGAGAGGAGTCACATACAAAAAAGCTGAAGAGGTGTTATGATCCACACCAGCAAAATCATCATTGAAGATCAAATGTGAAAGTGTAAATAATGGAGAAAGTGGAACATCTCAGTTGAGAGAAACTTCTCAACCTTGTTGTTCAAACTGATGAACAAAACAGGTTCCATCTTATTCCCTAATCACATGTATATACATGTGCTTACATTTTAGGGAATTTAAGACGATGATCACTCTCAAATTGAGAATTGTATAGACAGAATGGAGTGCACCCCTTGAGGGGGAGCCAATCTGTAGAAGATGATCTTTTGAGATACATATCATCTTGTGAAGAATGAAGGTATTCCAATCACACTTTCATCCCTTGTTTCCTAATTGTATTTAACATGTCAATTAAGGGGGAGTTATTTATTGAAGACAAATGGATGAATGGAGGAGCTTTATCTTTGCATCTGAACTTTCTAATGAGTTTGGTGAAGTATGTGCAGGATTTAGCAATTCATTGATATATCTGAAATATTTTAACCCCTTGAAGCCTAAGCATGATCTCACATGTATAGTGAATTGTGGACAAAATTGAATTCTTTGGTTACATCACTCTTTTTTCCTACATCGGGTTATCCCAAATAGACTTAGAGATGATTTACTAAAGGCTCTTTGCTAAAGTGAACATATGACATCATCCCTCTCTTAGTGATTTTCAAGAAGATTCTATTCAAAGGGAGGAAGTTATATTTTGAAGAGAACCACACCACACCTTTGAATTTGGTTTCCAATAAGGGGGAGAAAAGATTGGGACACATATTGACCCATTCATATGTGCTCTAGTGATGTTGAAAACAAATACAAAGGGGGAGATTGTTGTGCACTGTGTTGCATTTGTTGTCAATAAGGTGTCAAGGATTGAATGGATGACAAGGCATGTAAATATGTGAATGACAGAGGAAGTGATGGTGATGGTGATGTTGTGAAAAAGATGTCAAGGATTGAAGTAATGGTTTTGGTGGTGATTGGAGAATGACCATGGTACTGAGAAGCATGTCACTTAGGAAAATCACTAAGTGTCATAGGAGGTAATGGTTGACACATTCTCCATAACAAATCATACGATTGTAGAACTGATCTAGAAGTTCCACGACTTGTATCAAAGAGATACAATGTCACAACATTGTTAGAAGTCCATGCATTGTCTTCACAATGCATGAGGAGATAAAGAAGTGCCATCCACAATTACTAAGTGGATGAGGAATGAAGAAGGGTTTCATCCACAATCCCTAAGTGGATGAAGTGATGAAGTTCCATTCATATCTACTATGTGGTTGAGGGATGAAGTGAAAATAAACCATCCACAACTATCAAGTGGATGAAGTGGTTTGAATAAGTCCATGCACTATCTCTTAGTTCATGAGGATTTGAAGATGATCCGACCTCGTCTATAATTGGATCATTGAAGAACATTGAAAATTAGGTGATTCTTAATTTATGGTTGATGAAGATAGTTGATAGATCCTTGGGAATTCCATTCATTAATAGAAGAAGAATAAATTTTGGAGTGGAGAAGAGGAATTCTAAAGATGAAGAGGAGGTGAAGAAGAAGAGAATGGCATGAAGAAGTCTTGTTCCTACATGGTAATTTAATGAAGTATACAAGGAGGGAGAGGACCTTATGAAAAAAAGGGGCCATACCACGAGCTGGCTACCCAAGCTTCAACCCAAGGCACATATTGGAATAGGCCACCACGCCCATGAGGAGGCCTAGGAAGAGCCAACCCATAGGAGGTCGGGCCGTGTGTAAGCCCGGGCTACGCGGAGGTCATGCCCGTGCATAGTGGGTGGTAGGTGCGCGCCTGGAAGAGAATTGTGGGCATAGAAGTGTGCCCGCAAGAGAGCCAGTGCAGGGAGGCACCAGAGGGGGGAGAGGAGAATTCTGAACCGAGGATGGGAGGAGTTTCTTGTTAAACCATGAAAAAACGCAACGCGTTTCGATGTGGGACGAAATTTTTAGACACAGATCTTATCTTGGGCGTCCATCTGATCTCGCATCCTATCTCAGTCGCCCGTTCTATTGCGTGAGATCCTGACTGCACATATGATCTGCAATCGAGCCACGAAGGGTGTGAGTCATCCGATTGTCAGGGGGACATTGTCTTCAACCTCCCGATGCCCTACTGCCGTGCTAACGACTGCCGTGAGCCAGTGATTCTCCCTGACATTGATCTCCTCACTCCGACCACTATTCAAGCTCATTCTGAGCGCATTGAGATCGTATGAAGGAACCAAATCTCTTGCATGCATTTTCACTTGCATGCAATCTTTCAAAGTAGAAACTCGAAGGTGGCCGATGCAAACGGAGTTGTGAGGTAGTGTATTCATGCATGGGAGAACAGAAATAAGCCATGCATGCGTTCAAAAACACATGCACATGAAGACTATGCGTCATGAAGAAACTCACACTGAACAGAGAAGAAAAACAAGATTTGAGGAAAATATTGAAAACCTGAAGTTTTCAAGAAATCAAGATTTATCCATGCGGAAGATCTGAGGAATACATTGCCTATAAAAGGAGACGTCTAAGGCCAAAGAAGGTTGCTGTTGAGCATTTTTTAAGAAGTCTCGGGAAGCTCCTGAGCATCGTGAAGCTTGAAGATTCGTGCATCACTTGCATGGCAGAGCATCCCGAAGCCACCTGAGGCTTCGAGGGTTCCTTTCGCACTACCCCTGCGCGAAAGAAGTAAGTAGGAAGGCCTCCCTGCGCGCTCCCTTGTGCGACAGGGAAGAAGCGCAGCCTTGCGCGCCCACTGCCCGCATACTTGCGCAGTAGAAAGTGGCCGCACCCTTTGTGCATGCATACTCACTCGGCAGGAGGAAGCCACAACATTCCCTTTATTCGGTAGGAAGAAGCTGAGCCGCGCAAACTTGCGCACCTTCTCTGCATGTGAACTCACACGGCAGGAGGAAGTCGTCGCGCCACCTGCGTGGTAGGAGCTGCCGCACCTGCGCGGTAGAAGAAGTTGTCGCGCCACCTGCACGGTTGAATCCCCTCATGCACCCTGTCCGGTTGAAGACATGAGGTGGCGACATAACTTGTGTTCCCTCCTTTGTTGATAAGTGGAAGGCCACACGTTTGTGTATGTGTGTGCTAAGTGGAGAGGAAGCCCATAACACACTTGGGTGTGTGTGTGCATGGGTTGAAGAAGGAAGGTCATGTGTCCAAAGTGGAAAGGAAGGTCGTGTGTGCAAAGTGGAAAGGAAGGCCGTGGGTGCAAAAGGAGAGGAAGGCCACACCATCTTTGAGTGTGTGTGTGAAAATTAACAAGGAGGCCGAACCCTTAGTGTGTGCACAAGTGGAGTGTGATCACCTTAATGGAGAAGAAAAGAAAAAGTGCGTGATAGGAAACAAGAAGGCCGAAGCCTTAGTGTGTGCACAAGTAAAGGAGGCCATACCTCTTGTGTGTAACCAAGTGAAGGAAGAAGATACATGCATGTTCATGCATGTATGAATAAGTGTACAATTGGGTAAACATTTTGAGAAGAAAGAGAGAAGGAAAAATTCACACTAAAGAACAAAACACAATTTGGTGTGTGTAAGATAGAATAAAAAGTGTGACTCCAAGAAGAAGGTGTGTGTGCTAAAATAGTTTACACTCTTTAAGGATTTATCACACCAAGAAGGAAAGGGGAGTACATGTATTCATGCATGCACATGCACACGTAAACAAATATTAAATCAGTGTGTGTGCATTTGAGAAGACCCAGAACAAAGGTTCTTGAGGAAATTTGAGAAGCCATGCAATCAGTGCATGATGATTTAGAGATTCCATGCACTCAGTGCATGAAGTTGAATTGAAGAGAGACTGAGGCCAGACTGAAGTTAAATACATCATTCATTTGAGTTTTCAGTAGTTGAGAAGACCAAGAAGATTGAGTGGGCATACTCAGTGCAGGAACATATTTTCCAATCAAGTTTCTTGAAGGCATTGGTCGGGTCATCCTTAGAAATAGGAGATAGAGCCCGAGAAAAGAAGAGGAGTCCTGATCACCACAAGTGATCAGAAGAAGTGATCAAGGCCAGCAGACCTTATCCAAGGCTGTTGAAGACTCTTGAAGAGCTTCAGAAGAAGAAGAGCTACTCGTGTGACTCGAGGAGCCAGGAGAAGACCCCCTATGAGACTCAGGGTGGAGAAGTCTTTGGTGGAAGCTGAAGCAGGCCAGTGGGACTCTGGTAACACTGTGGGATGCAGTATAAAGAACCTCCTGTGGGACTCAGGAATGATACAGTGTGACTCTGTATCGACCATTGTAATTACTAACTGAATTATAGTGGAGAAACCATGTTGGGGTGTTTAACCAACATGGCAAGGACGTAGGCCTTTGGAGACGAACCTTGTAAATCATTGTGTCTTGTGCCTTTAGATTTATTGCATCACTCGAGGAAAGGCTGTGAGATACAAGAAGAGTGGATCGAGGCCTTAAAAAGCCATAGTGGTTTAATTGTTAAATAATCAATTAGTAAAAAGTTTAAAAGGATCACTGATTCACCCCTCCCCCTCTTAGTGATCACACTGATCTGGGCACTCCAACATTTAATACAAGGAAATTCTTCCAATGTTGTCCAGCAATTAAAAAAATGGATCTAGCCCTCTCGGTTCACTCTTCTCTAGAGAATTAACTTTCAAAATATGCGAGTGTTCAGAAATATCCAAATATTTGGTGTCTCTCTATGCTCAAGATGTGATTTGTGCCACCAACATAAGGATGAAATGGTTAATTTATTCCTTTCTTGTAAAACCGCTGCTTCACTTTAGATCATTATATTTGATCTCTTTGGAATTTCGATACCTTATGCCAACAACATTGCAGATTTATGCACATAATTACAGAACATTTATTTTGCAAGAAGATTCATACTCTATTACTTGTCGCATGTGCTGAAACATTTCACACTCTTTGGAGAGGTAGAAAAAAATAAGGCATGACAATGCCACTTTCAATCATAATGTTTTCATTTCGCATATTCTATCAACGAATTGATGTGAAAATCAGTTCCACACTAAAAAATGCGACAACTCTATCAAAGGCTTTGAAATACTGAGAAGTCTTAATCTGTCATGTAATTTTCCCAAACCTATGGTCACTATGTAAATTTTCTAGAATCCCCCTTTTGTAGGTTTGATAAAATGCAACATTGATGGCGCCTCAAAGGGAAACCCTAGACCAGCTAGATATGGTATTGTTTTCTGTGACCACAATAGCGAATTTCTTGATGAATTTTATGGCTCTTTTGGTCATGCCACTACCCTTGAAGCTGGGATGATGGCACTTTTTAAAGTAGTGGAGCTTGTTCATTAATGAAATTGGAGTAATATCTGGTTTGAAAGTGATTCATCCACTATTGTACATGTTGTTAGAAGCAATCAGATCCATCTTGTTTGTAAGCTTACTCTGAAATGGATCAAATGTCTTGACACACTTTCCACAAAGAACATTATCATTACATATTTTTACCATGAAGCCAACTCTCTTGCAGATAGTATTGAAAATCATGGTATTCTTGAAGCCTCTGGTGTGCATGTTACCGTAGTTTCTGATGATTTTCTCAGTATTCTTAATAAGGGTAAATGTAAAATTCCCTCCTTTAGACTCTTGTAACTTATTTTTTTAAGTCTTTAATGCACGCACTTCTTAAAAAAACATTGTGTGTGGAAAAAGGAGTTTGTTGAAAAGCACGTATCAAATGAAAGATACAGAAATAAATTAACATGATTAGAATAAAATATGTAAAACCATTTCATAAGTAATTTATCAATGTATAAACGATATTTGATGATATATAATGATTCATTCATATTTTTTAGATACACAAAACTATTTATTTTTATGAATGACAATGAAAATTGTGAGGATGCAATTCATTTTTAGGGTGGGAGAAATTTGAAGATGAAGATTATAAATTTTATAAATTAGTTGTGAAAATAATGTGTCCCATAAATTTATTTTTACATATATATTAAATGATGAAAACCATGATATGTTACAAAATTATATTATTATTAAATTGGTGAGTATTAAAGAAAGTAACCTTATTGAAAAATCTATGAAAAAAAATGGGATTAAAATTGAATTTGGTAGTGTAATTTTCCCTTATAAAGATCATTTATTCCAATCATGGAAATCATGTACCTTCACTAGAGTTTAATATTCACCAAACCCAATTAGAACTAAAATAATTATGGTGTGTGAGAAATCATAAGAGAGAGAAATCTAAACACATTATAATTTCCCTATGATATTTGACACAAGAATAATGTAATTATATTACCGTAATATTATTCATTATAATTATATTTTACACATAGATCATGAGGGGATATGAAATATTAAATTTGGATGTTATAATTTGGAAGTTGTTAATATAATAATTTATTTATCACATGTATTTTACACATTTCACAATTTTACTTTTAATAAAAAAGAAAGATTATTTTCTATAAAATATTTTATCTTTATAAATCCTTAATTTATAAATTTAATAATTATAATTTTTAAAATTAAAATAAATCTATAAAAAATATTTTTTTGTTTTATATTTGAATTATTTTTTGTGAGATTTTTAAAATAATAGTTTTTATGTAAATAATGAAAAGATAAAATTTTCTAAAAACTAAATATTTTATTGAATTTTCATATGATAATAATAACAAAAATTATTTTGAAAACAAAAATCAATAAAATACTTATATTTTATAAGAAATTAAAATCATTAAAACTATGTTTAATTTATAAAATCATTTATTAATGTTTTGTAATATTAGGTAACATTTTACACTAAAAACTATCTTTAATCACTTAAATAAAATATTTGTTTTTATTACTCAGAAGATCAATCTGAAATAATATATTTCATATATTTATTCAAAATTTTCATATTATATTATAATTTTATATTCATTTTTACATGTAATATTATTTTAGTAAGGAAAATATTATTTACCATGTTAAAATAGAATGTTTTCAAAGAATAAAACCTCTATAAATATTGCATATTTTTATATATATAATGGGTTATATTTTAAATTTAGAATATAATATTTTTTAAAATATAAAAAATTTACACTATTTTAATTTATAATCAATCTTAAATAATATTGAAACTTTTAAAGAGACAAAATGAAATATATAATACAAAATAGTTTTTCAACACATTATATATTTAATTTTGAGTTTTACTTTAAATATATTTTAAAAATGTATTAAATAAAATAGAATCAGATTTAATATTTAATTCAAACATTTTTTTAATGTTTTCATATTATATTATTTTTAATAAATTAATTAGCCAAGATAAATATTTTCCATGTTTAATAAGTGTTCCAATGGGTAATATAATGTTCCTCAAATTTTACTTAATCAATCTGAAAAATATATCTTTTATAATACATATTTTATATATTAAAGTAATATGAACTTATCTCATAAACATTTCCATACATAAATCACCACAACGTCATGGAATTCCATTCTTACCCATTACCTAACATTATTTTCCAAATACATCCCATCGTATTTACGTTATAAATGGAGTTCGCAACTACACATTACAAGACACAACCCTAGTTAGAGATTCCACAAAACCAATACATAGTATTTTCTTCATGACAAACTATACTCATTTAGTATCCTATAGCCTCAAAAATATTAATCAATTCCATTATTTCAAAATAATATTTTAATAAAACATCTAAATTATCCATGTAAGTATTACATACCCTTTAACAATTTATTCTTTTTTCCTTTTCATCCACCATCCTTAAAAACCATTGTAACCACATATATATAAGTAATGATGTGAAATTATTATCATTAAATGTTATTATATATGTAAAAAACCATTATCAATTCCTCTACCATTCAATCTAAAAATGAAAAAAATTGACCATGCACACGTGCAGACTACTGCCTCCATGAATAGATGATATCATTTTTCATCCCAACCATTTCCCAACCATTGAAGGATGGTTATAAAAATGATTTTAATTAATTCATAATATATTTATTTAATGAATTATACTTTTTAAATATTAACTGGGAATTAAATATATAATATTAGTAAAATATGTTCATTGTAAAATTATCTTTATAAAATAAACATACCAAGAGAGAAAACAATATATATTTATAAGTAAAAATTCATTTCCAGTTGTCCCCTTTTTATAAATCATCCAAATTTTTATTCATAAACTAAATAATATTAAAATAATTTAATTATTAATTTTCTACAAAAATATTTTATCCAAATACTATCTTCTGTTGTCATACTCCCACATAGACTGTTATGTGTTCTGATTAGGAAATCTTAACCAGATAAATATAAAATACTATAAATTTCTATAATGGTTAGATTTGGAATATTTATAATTTTTCTAAATATATGAAAAAAAATTATATTTTTTGATTGTTAATATAATCATTTGAAAATTTAATTCAAAAAATTGTTCGTTTATTATAAATTAACAAAAAAGATCATCTCTGACTACATTATTACAAATAATAACTAAAATACTTAGTAGAAAAAATTATTACATTTTAAATAATTATATAACATCAATTTGAGTTCAATATATGTTCTAGTAAAGAAGGAAATTAGGATAAAAATGAATAACCACACAACTATTATAAACCAATTTCAAAATGATCAAGATTACTTATAAAAAATATTGAAAATAAATAACAACTAAATAACAAACATGTATATAATAATTATAAATGAACATTGTTAGAGGGTTTATATATGAATATCGTTCATTAATTGGCAATCAATATAGTAATATATATTATAAAAGTTATTTTAGTGGTTTAGAAGAAGTAATTAATTAATGTATGGTGTTCTTTGTCTCAAATTACATTTTCTGGGTAATTTTGAATAATATGCATCATGTTTATCTATAATTAGATATAATTATTATGTAAATAAATTCAATTTATATATTCATGTAATTTTTTTGTGTTTAAAGATCCATATCATGGTATTTTTCTAATGGATATAAATTCAAATGTTGAAAGGGTTTTTGTTAAACAATCTCCCTTCATTGAATTATTATGATTATTATCGAACATTTTACAACTATTATTGTCTTCCTGAATATTAATATTTTGTTACTAGTTTTTTTCACTTACTATCGAGGTATAATATATTTTTAGTATGATCATTAACTATGTTAAAATTCTTTCTCAAAATGTATATGATTATTCTGAATAATTATCATCCTATATTATAAATTGTTTCCCCTCGTGGACTATATTTACCTTCCAACCAATGTTATTCTTTATATCTATAAAAAACTATATATTATATTATGTGGCCAGTATATATCTCTTTTAATCGTTTACGAATTATTTTTTATTCTACATTTTATGATTCTATCATTTAATAAAAATATTTATAAATAAGAAAACATTTTCCTTCTATTGTCATTGGTTGCGTCTTCTTCTCCACATTATTTATGATGCTCATTAGGGATTTTCCTGAAAATATTATTGATGGTTCCAAATTGTATTAAAAATTAAAGTTTGAAATATTATTAACTTATCATTTTTAAAAATAAATCATGTATGTAATACATGAATTCATCTTTTTTATGATAATTTGTAAAATTATTTCTAAAAATTATATTTGTATTCTTCTTCCTTCCAAAAATATCTTTTTCTATTACTACCATTACATTCAAAAAATCTTCCATTCCATATTGTATTATAGGATTCCCATTAATAAAAAAACATAACGACTATAAAATTAAAAGGGGTATTTTCTATTATTTTTCAATGTAATTTTAGTAATGATCTTGAAATTATATATTCCATTTATTTTATCAACATCTATTCATTCATATGATATTTTATTATGATACCATTAACCTTCTTTCATTGGGTAGATATTTATCTTGTTTTATATTATCATATAACACATTTCAAAAATTTGTTCATTATAAATTTGTAGAATTATATATAATTCCTTATCTATAAGACATAATGTTAGACATAAGAATAATACAACCTTCTAGTGCTCTAATGAAATGGGCCAATAATTATTCTCTCTAGATTAAATTTTTATGATACCATGGTAACATTACATGGTAATTTTTTATGGTAATTGGGTGAAAAACCATGGCAATGAATTGTGTTCCTAGAGAGCACTCCTTTGAATTGGGTAAATGATAAATCTCCAGATATGACATATTTATCATAACCATATAGCATTCCTTGTTAATTATTTGTGATAAATTATTGTATAACATTTGTAATTATATTTAATGACACCTTAGTGATGAAAAATATTGATATTATTATCAATTTCTCATCATTATGTTCTAAAAATATTTCCTAGTCAGCATTAACTTACATGTCATTTGGTTATGTTTCATGTGGTTATCATTATATTCATACAATCATAATTTTACATTATTCCCACATTCATACACATGTTTTATATTGGGTTTGTTATATCCCTTAATAAGAATATGATATCAACCATTTCTTATGATTAAATTTCTTTCATTTATTATAAATTTAATATATATGATGTTTCTATAACAGTATCTCATATAGATAATTCGTGGGAGATTTCACGGACTTTTAATGTAGTAAGTATTAAATTATATTATGTGAAAAATGTGTGTTATTTGAAAAAGAAAAGGGTTTTGTTGTTTGAGTATTTATTCTATCCTTATAATACTATAATTCCAAATGTAATTGGTAATATATATAATGAGATTTTTTAAGTAATTAATGTAACTGATACCGAAACATTATGGGGTGTAATATCAAATTGCTAGTTTCTAGGCGATTTTGAGTCATTATAACATTTTTTATTTAGATTTGACATAAACCATGATTATTTCAGAGGGGATTAACCATGAAAAGAATATTTTAATAATTAGTTTCAAGTTATATATTAGTGAAAAAAATTATAAAATACATAGTATTGGAGAATCTATGTAAAAAGGCGTAAAAAATTTAATTTTTTTTAAAAAACCTATGTTAAATTCCCCAAATTATGAAAATCTCACTCATGCACTTTTTGAAACTATTTCCCTTAATATTTAATGGACTTTATTCTATGTATGATATATTTTAATTTAACATACATGATAGTTAATTCTTTTTAAATAACTTATATATATTTTAATAATAATATTAATGAATACATACAATCTTACATTCAAATGATGTTTAGTGATATATAGTTTTAGTTATGATTCTCCAATTCACTATGTCACCAGGTCTATCAAAACTATTTTGTTAAGAACTTGTCAATTAACTTATATAAAATGGGATTCCTATGTATGGAATGTTTTCAATTTAGTAAATCATTTATTCAATGTTTAGACGGAAATAATTAATCAAAGTGGTCTACAAAGTCATGAATATAAACTCAGAAGAACATCTCTATTAATAAGGAGATCATATATGATGTAAGTGATAATTAGACATAAAATTAATCACACACTCTTGTTACAATGAAAATACAATGTTAAATTTATCATCCACTAGTTTTAGAATATGATCCAATCATAAGATACTCTAGATAATGTTCACCTAAGGGAAAATTGTAACAACTGTTGGAGGGATAAAATAATTCATTTTAATATTTATTTTTAATCTAGAATTATTATTTTATATTTAATATAAATATATTTTGTAATTCGTAAAATAAAAAATAAAATTGTTTTATTTATTATATGATTTCATATAAAAGTAAAATTTTATAATTTCTAAATTTTAATTTAAAAAAATGAATTTTAATTTTGAATATATGATATAAAATGATATTATTATGAATTTTTTGATATTTTTTCTAGAAATAATTATTTTTCAGTGAATGATAAAAAATATTTTTTTAAATAGTATTTTTGATTCAAAAATATGTGAGTTTCCTATTATTTTAAAATTATTTCAAATAAAGATTATCTTTATTATGAATAATTAAATAATTTTATATTTTATAATTATATTCAATATGAAATAATATTTTTAATCAAAAATATGGATTTTTAATAGGAACTATATTTTTAAAAAAATAGGCTTTCACCACATTTTACGAACATTATTAAATATTAATTTATTTAACTTATAGGATTTGAATTAGAAAAATATTTATTTATTTTTTTCATTAAATCAAACAACTTTCTCCTCTAATGTTTTGATTTATATTGTTTTGATAAAATTTAATTTTTAGAGAAAAGTAAAAAAATACTATTTTTATGAAATATGGCATCTTTTCAGATAATTCCATGTCATATTAATAATATTAAAATTTAATATAATTATGTATAGATTAAATTTTTTTATCAAAATATAAATTCTATTCATATATAATTGAATATATATATATATATTTGAATTTTGTACATAATAAATTTGAAATTCATTTTCTATGATGATGCAGAGCAAACACATTATTAAATAAGTAAAATATGTTGTACTAAAAATAATAATTCTGTTTAGATATGTTATTTGTAAAATTTTACATTAAATATTATCTATTATTGATGATTTTAAATGTTATTGACTAATATTATAGTTATATTATCAATTTGTATCCAAAAACTTTTGCAATGCCTGTGTAAGGCCATGAGTGTCAAAATAACACATTAAATGTGTTTTCAGGATATACATATAAGTTAAAATTAATTTATAATGAATATAAATGGATATGTTTATGATAATAAACATATTATTACGTTATAAATGTATTTATAACCTTTTAAGGCCACTTATATTAGATTTTTACTTATATAATATCTTATTTAATGAATAGTCCAACATGTCACATTTTTTTAAAGTGTAGAATTTTTAAGTTGGTTTTAACCAAGTTATGTATTTATCTATAAATAACCTTTTGCAATATAATGTCTTTATCTTCATTAGGACATTATTTGCAAAAATTATTGAAGGAAATAATTATTTTTAATTCTTTCACAATGTTGATTAAATAAATATTAAATTTATGAAAAATTTACGTAATTGATATGAAGAATTTGAAAATAAAGTTATTTTGAGATAATAAATTTAATCAAGGAATTTTTTAGATTTTCTATTCATGTTAGTGATATTATATAATATATTTTTTTATTGTATTTTTTATCTTTATAGTGCTAAATTCAATGTAATGGACAACTCTTATAATAGAAATTATTGATATTTCATAGTAACAAATATATTTTAAAATGATATAAAATTACAAAAAAATAACATTCATCCATGTGACTATTATAAGGATTCAAATATCAACCATGATCCATTTATGAAACTTTGTTTATTTTATAATAACTATATTATCCCTCAGTAAGAAAAAATCAATGTCTTCATTATAAGAGTTAAAGGGTTTAAATAAGGGTCAAAACCAAAAGATAAGGGTAGAAACATTGGTAAATATTATATTAATTTTATTTAAATAGGGTTTTCTTACCCATACTATTCTTATATTTTAAATTAATAAGTTTAGGGAAATTTTTTAAAAAAAAATTATTATATATTAATTTATTATTTTGAGATGTTCGAAGAGTGCTTATCACATCTCGTATAAAAGGGAACATCTTATTCTCATTTATTAAAATAGAAGAAGAAATTGTTTCTAATACATACCCAAATACCTTTATATAATCCATAATTGCAATCAATTCGTTTTATTTTAGGTAGAACACATCCCTTAGTGGTATTATGGTTTTAATCAAATGTGATTGTCTAAAGAAGTCATATTGTATTAAATTGAGCATTTGTGTTTTTTTCTACATCCACATAAAAAACAATTTTAAACCAGTAAAAAATTATAAATAAGATAAAATAAATATTCTATGATTCTATTAAGTTTTTTTCTTGATGTAGAATCATCTACACTTTCATTTAAATTAGAAAAAAATTCACCATTTGTGCGTATATGGGATTACCACATCGTGAACCAATTTTATTTTATATTCATCACCAAATATCAAGGATTTATTATAATGATGGATTTTATGTTATTATGTTATATTGGTGAAATATTTATCATTATTAAAAGTTAATATATCATTTACTTTATTACCATTCTTTTTATAAAAATTGATAACATCGATCGTGCAGACTAGTGGACTACCACCTCCATGAATTTATATCATTCATTTCTCATCAACGCATAAAATGGATGATATATATATTTATATATAAAGATGTAATATGACATATAATATATTAAGATAATTTTGGGAACATAAAATAATACTTAATTTATTTCTAAAATTATCATTGTA
The DNA here is from genome assembly GCA_963277665.1 of Viscum album. Lineage (NCBI taxonomy): Eukaryota > Viridiplantae > Streptophyta > Magnoliopsida > Santalales > Viscaceae > Viscum > Viscum album. The sequence goes on along the minus strand of OY728155.1, from coordinate 633,293,529 downwards.
ATATAGAAACCTCAATGATGCATTTGTATGGCCGACCATATCTACTTTTATAACATAGTTCATTTTTTATAACCATATATAATGGATTAATTTAAAATCAAAATTTTTGAATAAAATTTATATTGTGTCCGGAATATTATTCTACCGATGATTGATGATGAATTTTTTATAATAGTTAACATTTATATGTCTTACTAGACATATGAATTGAATATCACCAAAGCATCAGATGAAATCTAAAATAATAAAAAATTTATATGACCTCGTAATTAGTTAAATTAATAAAATAATAAAAATTAAAAAGTTAATAATTGATTTTTTTTACAAATTTATATTATTGAGGAATATATATAATGTACATAATGATTCCTACTGAAGGTAAAAGGATTTCTTTTTATAAAATTATTTTAAAGATTCTTTTTAGAAAATTCAAAAGGAATTATTATATAACATATACTAAATTATAATATTTTTCCTCTATCATGGTGTCTCACTTCATTGAAAATTCCTTTACATCTTTAAAATATTAAATTCAATTTTAATGTTTTCATTAATAAGTGTATAGCTTTTTGAAAAAATAATTTATTCTGAAAGGAATCTTTTATAGTATTCACCATAATTTGTAATGATCTTTTAATTGATGAAAAAGTATATTTACATTATTTTTGGAATTTTGGAATTAAAATAGAGTTTTTTAAAGAACATCACATTTTGATAGTTGATAGTTTTTTATATATGGTATTGAAGGAGTTTTTCAAAGGATTTATGATGAAAAGTGATAACATTAAATTTTTTTATGATATGATACAAGAGTATTATACATGATAAATGGGTAAAACTAGAAACTCTATGGTGTTCCAATTTTTTATTATACTAAAGTTATTCTTAAATAGTGTTTGGTAATCTTGTTACATCTTATATGGTGGTTGATCCCAAACAGAGACATGTGATCATGTTGCAGCTTATATGATGGGTGTGCCAAGATAGTTCCAAGTGTGTTTTTATAGCCTTTGATGTTCCCATATAGTGATCTAATTAATTGGGTAATGTTACTTTTATTGATAGGTAATAAAAAATAGTTACTAAATTTTTTCTCATATGGATTTAACTAGTCTTCAGTTATTGATAACATGAGTTTAAATTGGGTTATGAATGTGATTTGCTATGTTTAGAAAAGGGTATTTTATTTTCATTATATTAGATATAATGATTCCTTTTTGATAAGGTTTTTTATTTTTTTTTATGGAAATGAATTTTGTTATCCTCTAAAATGACATTGTAGAAATTGTAAAATTTTAATGCATATTCACATTTTTTCTATAAAATAATATATTTATTCTTTTTTATGTCTCTTACTGAACTTTTTGTGCTCATACCATGTTTTAAAATGATTTTCATATGTTCTATGGGATATTAGTGAAAATATTGACGTCAAAAAGAATATTTTAAATATTTATCATAAAAATAAACCATGATTTATTTTAAAATTGTTTTGTTTAGTGGAAAATTGGATATTAAGTATATGTTTCCCCTTTTAATGTATGATATCACTTTGTAATATTTTTTCCTAATTAACTAAAACATTAATCCAAAAATATCATTGTAATTTAAATAAATTTATTTACATTTCTAAAAAATATAAAAAAAATGCTTCAAGTATATTCTTAATGGTTTGGATCATAGGATTATTTAAATAACTTTGCAGATTACGATGGTTTGTTTGATTTTATCTTAAGAGAGTGTAAATCCATGTAGGGGTTAAATATTATGGTTTAGAATATGTTCAATTGCTTTGGAAAATCACTTTTTAAGTTTTATATTAGTAAATTGTAAGGATACTAATGATATTTTTGAAGAAATTTATTTTTGATGTTATAATGGTTTATTTATTTTTTATAAGAAAAATTAAAAGTAATAGACAACCATTGAAGTTAAAAAATTAGATGAATGTCCATATATATTAATGTGTTTTCAAGGATTTTAACACATTATTTTGTAATTTTATTGGAAATATATATTTTTAGAAAATGTAAAGAAAAAAAACCACATTACAACCCATCCCATTAGCCATGTTCATGACAATTAAACCCAAAATTGACATACGACACGAGTATATCACCCACCACTATGATAATAATGTACTAGTTAGTTAAATAGTTTTTTTTGAAATTAAACAATATGATAAATAAAGGTTATGTATATTTTTGGAATATATTTTTGATCAAATAGGTAACCAAGAAATTGGAAAATGATTTGGTGATTATGTTTTCAAGGTTATTTATGACAAAACTCACTATTTTTTGGAACTATATATGATTATGGTTAATATAATACTATAAGAATTTATTTGAGAAATAAAGGATGAATTAAATTTTGTAAGCATATATTGTTTTATTTTGGATTCAAATTTATTTATGAAAATGGTTAGCATATTTTGGAAATTGTGTGATTTTTAAAAATAAAATATAAATATTACACATTAAGTGTTTTTAATGATATTTTGGGAGATAAATGTTAAATTTATTTTCAAAGAATATTTTATCCATTAATTTTTTTGTTTTGTATCATAGTCTAGAAAATTCATGGTTAATTGTAATGATAATTATTATTTTATGATCTATACTATAATTTGGGTATTTTTGATAAATTTTTTAGATTAATGATGTTTTTCAACAAATAATGGATTATTATTTTTAAGGAAATATTTTATCTTGTACTAACAATTTGTTTTTGGTTAATTACTAATGATTTGTGGAATAAATTGTTTTTATTTTGTAGATTTCGTAATTTTTAGAAGTTGATTCTAGTGATTCAAGTATGTAAAATTAAAATAAATCATTTGTAAAAATATTATTGTGTAGTGAAAATTGTTTAAAGGATGAGACTCAATTTTTCAATAAGAATATTCCCTTATGGTTTTAGTATAATTGTTAATGAAATTACTAAACTCTACAAAACGTTTATTAAAAAATACTTTATTCCTCTACATTGTAGACAAAAAAATAATTTTCTTTTTAAAATATCACAATTTTAAAATAATTAAACAATTAACTTTCTCTAAACATGTTATCTATAACCCTTTCTCAGTCCATTGAAGTTAATTTTCTCTTATAAATCTATATTTTCTTACATGAAATCATAAAATGTTTAATTTCATGTGAACATTTTAAATTATTTTATCTCTTATCAATTAGATATTCAATTAATCCTTTTTATGATGTAGGATACCAACATACGCATTTGGAAAAGTTAATCCTTGGATACCGAGAGTGAGATGAAAATAGAAGGGATCGAATTTAAAAAAGTTGGGTGGGGGTTATAAATTCCTATGTAATTAATAATAAATCATTTTAATTTTATTTTTTATTTTTTAAATGGGAATTTATATTTAATATAAACATATTTAGTAACTCGTAAATTATAAAATGGATTTATTTCTTATAAGATTTCATTTAAAAAATAAATTATAAAACTATATAATTAAAAAAAAATTAATTTCATTTTTAAATCCATCATGTCAAAATTATATTAATAATATTATAGTTTATTTTTTAAAAAAATTTATTTTTGACTGAATTGTGAAATATAACATTTTTTTGAAAACTATATTTTTGTTTTAACCATTTTAGAGGTTCTATATTATATTAAAATAATATAAAATAAATATTAGTATAATTTATAATAATTAAATTATGTTAATATTATAAATTAATTTTTTATAAAATCACTCCTTACAAAAAAAGAGGTTTTTTTATAGAAGATGTTATTTTTTCTAAAAAGGACTTTTTTCACTTTACAATATTATTAAAATATTAATTTATATCACTTATATATAATTTATTTCATAAAAAAAATAATTTATGTTCTTTGAATCTATAAATCCAAAATTTATACTTTGATGATGTTTTTATCATTTTTTAGAAAATATTTAATTTGTAGTGAAAAACTACTCTTTTAATTAAATTTAATATATTTTATGACATTCAAAAGAAAAAAATTTTAAAAAAATTAAAATATTTGAATGAATATATTTTTCAAATAATATCAATACCATTGATGAAAAAGATAAAATGTATATTAGAGTTTTTTTGTAAAAGAACTACGAAAATCATTTGTAGTGCTGGTGTTGAGCTTGCACAAGAATTGAAAAACAACATTTTGGTATACTATAAATAATAACTATGTTCCAATTAAAATTTTCTATATGTTATTAATAAATATTAATTATTATTGGATAATTTTATAGGAATAACTGAATTGTAAGTATATATTATGAGTTGATTTTTTAAATTCATCTTGAATTCATATGCAAGGCCATCAAAGTCAAAATAACACATTTAATTTGTATCACAAAAAATAGGAGAGAAAGAAATTTTCAATGAAAATAAATGGTTATTTTATGATAATATTCTTATTTTTTATTTAAATTTATTTAAGAGATTTTGGGGTATCTTTGATAAGATTATGACTTTTATAGTATTTTATTTAAGGAAAAGTAAAATGTTTCACATTATTCTTTTTAATATGTTTAATATTTTCATATGGTTTTCCCCAAATGATATATTGGAATATAAATAGTATTTTTAAATCTGAAGGATATATATTCATCATTTAATTTGTTGTTAATTTTTTTATAATAGTTATTGAAATTAAATTCTTGGAAAATACTGATACATTAATTATTTAATTAATTGAAAAATAAAATAAATGAAAATAAATTTATTTAAATAAATGTACTTTGAGATTTTAAAAATTTTCTAATAAATTTCTAGATTTACTTTTAATGTTATAGACATTATAAAATATTTGGTTAAAATTTTTGTTTTTATGGTCGTATTATTGTTGAAGTAATAAATAGTTTCGTAAAATTGAAATTATGGATTGTTTATAGAGAATTTTTTTTTATTAAACTGTATTAATTTAATTAATAAATAAAAATAATCCATGGGAATTTTATAAGTTTAGAAATATCTAATAAGGTCTATTTAATGATATTTTTTCATTTTATTGTGACGATATTATCCCTTGGAGTGTAAAACATCATGTTACCACAGTTAGAGTTAAAGTGGAAAATTAAGTGATAAAACCAAAATATAAGGGTATAAATATTTTAAAATACAATATTTTATTAGTTTTATGATGAAATTTCATCATGTAATCTTCTGTAATTTGAAATTATCAAGGTTGAATACACTTTTTATTCAATATTATTTTATACTAATATATTATTTTGAGATGATCCAAGAGTGCACATCCCATCTCTTATAAAAGAGCACTGATTATTATTTTCTTTCATTACCCAACCACCAAAATATTTTTCAGGGATGCAGTTATGCATCCATCTTTTATCAAGGTTGTTTTTCAGAATTCCCAATGGGACATTTTTGACCCCATTAAAATTAACTCAGAATAGGATAAGAGCTATTTTACTCCTTCTAACAGGAGAACATCTACTCAAGGGACTTATACTGGTATATTTATCCCAAGATCTTGTTGAAGGTTTGAATGATGTATTCTGGTCCAAAATAATCTCAAATAACTATTGCTTCCTCGTTTGGAGATTAAGGAGAAATGTTGTTCCTATGGATGAGAACATTATAATATGTCGTACCAATATCATTTCATGTTCTCCCTATTGTAAAATTCACCCAGAAGAGAGTTCAATACATCTAAACATTGACTGTGAATGGGTGGAAAATGTCTATAGAATATTTAGTGAGTTCACTACATTTTCAACCAAAACCCTTCGTGATGTCTCTTTCTTGGATCGATGGTACTATGGTTTGGGTGGTAAGGGCTGGAAGAAAATGGACCAGACCATTGTCTGGAATACATGATACTGGTTTATATTCTATGATAGAAACAAAATCATATATTAGGGGATCCAAAAAAGGGGTGTCTATCATTGTTATAATAAGTAACTTACTCCTCAACAGGGTCACACTCATCTCTAACTGGTGTGATGCTCTGACCCTCCAACTGATTCAATATTGTAAACATGCCTCTCATCCGGTAGCAGTGGCTTGACGACCCATTGGGTGGGATGGAAACCACTCTCCATGGGTCTATAACTTAGCACTGATGGGTATTTTATGTTGATATTCATGAGAGGAGTGGTGTTTCGTGTTTTGAGGGGCTCTTTCATATTGACATTTACATCCCACCTTGGTTGAAACTCCTCTTTATAGGTCAAGGATAAGGATTTTATCACTTGTTTAAATTTATACTACTATAGGGACATTGTTATCTCTAAGGAATAAACCAGTTTTATGATATTTCTAAACTCTTTCCATGGATCTGGTGCTATTCCATGTCGATATCATACACAATCAGAAAATTTTATGGTATGATTTAAAAAAATATCAATGTCGATCAGACATGGTTTGAGGGAAAAAAAGTGGAAACCCTCCTTGAATATCTATCTATTCATGGCTCTAATTTTTCTTGTTTCTATAATTTTAATATTATAATTCCTATGGGGGTCAATCTTATTATTTGGGATGCTATCAGGTTACACTATTTTATTCCTTCTTTGGTTCATGACTATCCGTTGTTTTTCCTTGTATCATTTCCTACTAATAAAAAAATAAATGATGATGATGATTAGGATATATGATATTAATTAAATATATATCATTATGTAAATATAATATATAATATATGTTCATAGGATTCCTTTCACGGGAAATAGATAACATCATTTGAAATACATATGGACTACCACCTCTACAAAGAGATGTGATTCATTTTTCATTGTCATGTCACATATATAATTTATATAAGTATTTTTAAATAAATAATTATATATAATATTTTCATATTATTTTTTAAAATTAATATAATAAATATCTTTTTTTTATAATGATCATTAAAAAATGGATACATTACCAATGCATACGTATGACCTACCATATCCATGATTGTAACCTAATTCATTTTCCATAACTATATTAAATATATATTTATATAAAAGTATAATATTTATAAAAAATAATTATTTCATTAATATCATTTTGCAGAAGATGCAATTCAGATCAATTTGACCATTTTCAACATACCAAAGGAATTCTGAACTTATGAACTGAATATCGTCAATGCATTTGATGTGAGTATAAATAATAAATAAATTGTTTTAACATGGTAATAATTAAAATACAATTAATAATAAACATTAGAAAATTTATCAACAAAGTAAATAGTTGACATATGTGTATTATTCATGAAGATAAGGAATATAAATAATGAGTTAGACTCAATATAAGGGACTTTCATTTAAAATTATTCATTTGAAGTAACTATTAACTAATCCCAAAAGGAATTTTGTTTTTACTTATTTATCATCATATGTTTTTTCTACCCTCATGATTGAAAAATTATTTTATTCTTATCTATGTAAGGCCAAATCTATATTCATACTTGAATTTTTAGTAAAAATTTTATTTTTTTCTATCAGATGCTTAGAAGGGGTAAAATATTCTTTCTCCCATATATGATGATCTCAAATAATTTTTATGACCACTTGGTTGTTCCTGAAATATGGCATTTATCCTAGGAAAGAAGTATGGTAGAACTCTAAGACAATCTAATTTTAGAGGACTAATTTATATTTAGTAATTAATATATTAAATATTAATTTATTCACAAAGGTTCTATCAGACATATTTTTTATAGGAGTTTTAGATTGAGATTTATTCTCCTCTATTGAGTTTAAATATGTAGTTTTTTTCAAGGTGACACATCAACATGAGGCTGAGGCCCCTTTTTTCTTTTTCTTTTTCATTTTAATTTTAATTCTTTCTTCTATTTTATTCTTTTCCTATCCATTATTTATTTTCTTTTCTATCCATGGATTCTCATATTTTCCTATGCATATTCCCCTTCATAAAATTCAGATATAGTAGATGGTGGGGAAAAAGTTAAAGAGTGTGAGTGGGAGAGAGATTAGTATATCTACAGAGCTCAGGATGTGCTGAATCATCATGCAACATTCACTGAACATAGAAACTGACAATGTTTTTTGCAAATTCCATCCAAATTTAGGATTTTTTTAATATTATTCATTGAATCCTTGTATATTAAACATTATCATGTTTTAATAAAAAATTATTCTCGTTTGGGACCTCAAGTGGGAAAATCTATACTTTTTACTGAGAATATGGGGTTTCCAGTGTGATTTGGAGGCTTTCTGTTTGGGAAAACCTATCTACATGATATTTAGTTCAAGGATCACATGTCATGTATTCTTTATGTTCGACAAAGATGAATTTTTTGACATACACATCGGGTACGTTCATTACATTCCATGTACTAGGGACTCATCCTTATAGTTGAGTACGTGCCCAAACATCTAGTGTAAGGGGAACATGCCATGTAGAGTACACTGGAAGGCCTCATGTGTGTTGTACACCATGTACCTGTGTATGACCAAGACTTATACATGGATAGACCATATGATATTCAAGGGTAGGTTCCCTATGTAGGGTATACTTTTTATAAAGGACCAACATTATTTTTACATGGAATTTGATTGCCATGTCTAGCCATGGTACAAGCACAACTAAGTCTTTGAAGGTACACTCCAAGTACCTAGGAACACGTGATGTGTATGCCTCCTTTTATACCCTTACAAGGTTTTTTCATATCATTTCACCTATGAGTCAGAGATGGACCCATGACTAGTCCCTAATGAGTATATTTTTTCAAATATCATGATATTAAGACAATTAAGGTGTTCTGAGGAATCTGAGTTTCATTTCATGGGTTTCATGAATATAAAGGTTCTTCCTCTAGCTATTAAATCCATTTATCATTGGATGTAGATACAGGAAATCCGAATGATAAGATGAGTGTTCAGAGTAACCTAGATTTATATGTTTACATATTATGGTTGACATGATATCTCTCTTGATTGGTGAATGTGTATATTTTTCCCTTGAGGAAATCACCCTTAAGAGATGTTCCCTTCTAGAGTAAGAGGCTATGAGACTTGTTATCTTAGAGGATCCCATATTGGGTGCCTCTGTCTTCTTTGTATAATATTTACCTCGTGATTAATTCTATTACATTCAAGATTACAAAGGTAATCCCTTGTTGGATCCTTATACCTATATATAATTCTTAGGATCCATTAAAGGATGAATTTTTTCCATCATACCGTATGGTGAGGGTCCTATATAGGACTCTTCTTCCAATATACCATTTCGAGGATACCTTTTTGGAAGCCTATATTTTTTTCATTCAAGGATCCCATGTAGGATTCCTCTATTACCTTCCCAGTTAAGAATCTTGAGTAGGATGGATTCACTTATGTGTATGCATGAGGATATTGAGTAGGATTCTACTCTAGTGTATGATTTAAGGGTCCCAACGTGTGCCCCAAATTATGACCAACCCTAATCTAGTAAAGCAGGCTTGTGTATAGATTCTAGAAGGAGTCACCATAAAACTCATATAAAATAAGAAATCCCAAGTGGATATGATTTTAATGTTGGGTTTATGGGTTTGTCTACCCTAAATATTTGGTTTATACTTTCACCTGTTTATTACAAATGATGAAACGTTTACAAGAGGTACTTCCTGGTTGGTGAATGCATAGCCCGACATGGGTATATTTCATTTTATATGGGATTCCTATATGTAATTTCCTATGATACAACTTATGAGCCATATTATTTCATTATTATTTTTTTACCTTAAGTTACTACATGGTATTTTTATTTTGAAGCTATATATTTTCTTATTAGATTATCATTATTTCCATAGGTATTTCCTGGGATCCAACTGTTGATCTTGTGATTATGAGATATGATAATAGATTCCATAGTAATGATAACTGTGGATGATTATTCCCTCTCATTTGACTAGGCTGATTCATCTATCAATGAGTTGATATATGATGAGGAATAATATTATATCCTCGGCTCATGGTTTAAATGAGGATGATTACGCTCTCCTCAATTGTGGCTCTTGGTGGATTATTACACTCTCCTCGACTTATTCATTATAGGGGAAAATTTCCCTCTCTAACACATATAGCCTATGAAGGATGACTACACCCTCCTCAATTAGTCATATGATTAGGATCTCGAGAAGTAATATATGGGATTAGACTTATGATAACATTCTTATTCAGGTTCTAGATCATGGCATTGCATGCCTATGATTAACATTTTTGTTTATCTTGAGGGGTGGTCATGAAATCTCACTAGTGATATCTCCTTATAGGTTACCTAAGGGTCAGAGCATTATAGTTAATATGATTCATAATTTTTTGATCACCAATGGATTGAGTCTTGGGGAATATATATTGTATTATATTAATGTGGAATGAGAATCATTGTGTTTATCTATTCTCCATTTATAAGATGTATAAATTTACTTCCCTATAGTCCTTTTTTATAGCGATTAGAGATGATTATGTGTAAACAAAATGTTTCGATAAGTATCCACCTATAGTGTTGAAGCTTGATGAGATAAATTTACATCGTTACCCAAAATAGTTATATGTCAATGGGGAATGAGCACCCATAGAATGACATAATGATATCCAGTTGGAGTGAAACAATGTCGATCTAACATATTTTTCATAGGATGTCAATTTGATCAGGATTATGATTCCTATGATTGATTTCTTATTAGTTTTATGATATTTTATTCACCTTACTCATGAATATTCATATTTATGTATATATTTATATGTATGGGAAAGTACATGTATACCCATATAATTATGGACAAGGAGGGTAGCACATTCCTTGTTGACCAGGATAATGGATACAATGTTCGATTTTGGTATCGCTTAATTGGTTTTACTTCTATATTTATTTTTTTCTCATCTAGGATTAGCATATTAAATTAACATTCACTTATAGTATCATATTTATTGGTTTATCATTGGGGTGGTATAAAGAGATTATTTCACCCACCTGCACTATCAACTCTGTGTGTATGTGTGTGTGAACCATATGTCTACTTTTAATGTGAGGATGATCTACATGGTAGATAGCGCTGAGGCCCTAAGTTATATGATCAAGTAGATATATTTTTTTGAGTTCATCTGATTGGGATATTGTGGTTCAATAGTGTATGAAGACTGGGTATGTGTTGTGTCTCAATGTTAGTAGTAGATCATTGTATGTTTATTTATGTTCTGTTTTTTACTCCAATATCTGTATCGTATTCCCAATTGGTGTCCAGTGAGTAATTTATGGCATATGTATTCAAAATTTTATTGAATTTTCATTTAATATCATAGAATTTTCTATTTCTCACAACTGCTTATTATGTCTATTTTTTTACTATTGTCTATAATACATAGATATTTCTGGGTCTTTTTATTCAAATATTAGTTCATTTTCTCCCTAATATCACCCCATAGTCCCTCACTACTACTCGGTAGCCTCTAGATTATGGAGAGTAATGGTTGAGACCTCCGGAGGAATTGAATCAAAGCTCCATATTAGTGGAATCCAATTCAAGATGTTAAATAGTAGAATCAGATGTGTTCTATTCATGGACATTATAATTTTGGAAATTGTAGCTTGAAGCATTAAGAATATGTCAGAATGTGTGATGAATATCAGACGACTGAATCAAAAGCACTTATTCTGGTAAGAAATTTTAGATTCCAGGGGTATGTGATTGTTTTTATAAAATTAAATGTCGTATTTGTATATTATTTTCTCAATAAGAGATTTAATTTTTTTTGTATGTTATTATTTAACAAGGATATATAACTTTTGTCCATTTGTGAGAGGCTAGTGATATATTTTGAGTCAGGTTCAGAAAATCCAGTAGGCATCTCATTCATAATATTTTTAGTGTAGAATTCATGACAAATAGGCCTACTAATGATTTATTTTACCAATGATAAATTCCTATTCAATTAGTCCTTCATATTTTTATATATCTAACTATATCACTCCGATGGGATGATATGTGGTACTGTTTTGAGGAATTTTTTATTAGGATGATGACTCAGTCATTTTGCACGAGAGGTGTAGTGACCCTTGTAGATCAATATGGTACATGATTCCCTTTTGTTGTATAATTATTGGGTTCTGTTCTCTCTAGTAGTGGCGATACAGTCAGATCACATAGTAAGATGGTGATAGGTTCCATTTTAGTTTCTCATGGGATTGACCTCCATGGGGTATTACCGTACGCAGGTTCTAGGTGAGTTTCAGTTCAGTATCACTATTATAAATTGGTATCGCGATCGCCAAGGAGAAGTTCCTTTTGAGGATTCTTCATGATGATTTTTACCTTATAGGCTGGGTTGATAGTTTTTATCCTCATAGGTCATTGTGATATTTATATTCCTTGGAGTTGTTTGATCTTGTGGGATAGTTGGTTAGACCTTGTTCCCCAGTTCTAGGACTTGTTCTATAGGGATATGTGGGAAGACTAATGACCCTTATATTTGACTTAGACCCTTGTAGCTCAATGTCTATCTCTATTGATGGAAATTGGTATGAGAGAGGTTGGCCCATGTTTTATGATTCCTTTTGTGGAAGTGATGTTGGTTTATGTTCGTTTTTTCATATCTTTTCATGGTATGTGCTTTTTTTCATTATTTTCATTTTGATGCCTTCATATTTTAAGACACACCGTGACTGATTTAGAATCAAGACTAGAATATTCATCCAAGACTATACAGGTGTTTGGAATGATCAAGTAGTGTTTCTACTGTTGTTAATCTATTCAAAGCACAGGTGGACCCTCATGACTAAAATAACAATAGGTAACAATTGATCATTGAATAAAATCATGGAACATGTGAGGTTCACAATTTGGAGAGTATTTCCTATGAATATTATGGATTAATAAAATTGACATTTCATGATGTATGGTTAGCTTATCATTGTGATGGATGACTCACTATAGTGAGTGCCAAGTGATAAAGGTATACATGGGTGGCACGTGGTACCATTTTTATCATAATCGTTGTGTCTAGATGCGATCCAAGTACCAATGTTTCCATATCTGGATATAGATATGAATTCTTTGGAGTTGTGGTTAAAATGATAAATTTTCCCCATGTTATAGTTGATATAAAAGATAAATGGGTTATTTTAAGATGGAAGACCCATAGATAGACATATATATTCATTTTTTTGAAAATGTTTTGTCAGGTGTTGGTAAATTAAAATTATCTCGTTGGTTGTGAGAGAGGATCAAAAAAGTTTTCTATTCATTTTGGTGGAATCATTCCTGTAACTACCTAAACATTCTTGAATAAAACTCCCTTTATTTTATTTAACTAAATTTATTATAAATATAGAAAACACATGCTATTTTTTCATTGGGTTTAAATAATAATTCAGTATCATTAATATTGATAATATACTTGTTGAATAGTTATCACATGACTAGTACAAATATATTTTTATTAAAAATCCTTTCAACACAGAAAAAGGAGGTGATGGCCTCATCCACTAGACAGGGGTCGTACGATGCTCATTTCTTGGAGCTCGAGATGGAGGTAGCATCAATAGGATTTTTTCTTGACAAATCCCAAGCCAATCTTAAACTTGTTAGGCTTGAATGTAATCACTTATGGTAGAAGTTGATGTTAATTGAGATTACAACCCGATCGATGTTATCTGAGCTTCCCAAGAGTCTATCACAATCGAACACCTTACCATTAGGTATTATGTGGGTGTTATAAGGTGTTATTTAACAAGATATTAGTTACATTTTGTGTAATCACTTTTATAAATAAAATTCTTATTCCATAAATTCCTTTATGGGAAACTTTTTTATTAAAAAATATAATGAAATAAATAAATTGACTTTTCGGGTAAAATGGTACTTTATAGAAATATATAAGTTATTATATTAAACATTTGTTTTACAAATATAGTTATTAGAATATTTTTATAATAATTATCCTTTTAATTATAAGTTATTATTATATTTATTCCTTATTTATTTAATATATAAATGAATAAGTAATCACATTCATAATAACTATATTTTCATAAGATAAAATTGAAATTGTATATATTAATTAATGATTTTATTTTTATATCTTAATTAATTTGTGGAATAAATATTAATTTAATAAAATATTATTATAATATAATTTTTATTAAATTAAAATGATCATATATTTTTTTAGTAACTTAAATATATCTTTTATTACGGGTTGGAAGCTTTATTTGTCAAAACCATCAATTTTAAATAAGTAAATTTTCTTATTTTAAAAGTGAAAATTCACATATTTATAAAATTATATAGTTTTAATGTATATTATTTTTGGAATAATGACATTGAAATCATTAAATGGTGAAATTTTAAAAAACAATCGAGACTATTAAATTTTTGTGTAAAAATTAAATACAGTATACATATATAATTTGTTTTATGACATCATAATGACCCAATAGTGATGTAATAAAATAATATAATAGGTATATTCATCCAATATATGTTTAAACTTTATAAAAATATTATTAAATTTTTTTATTATGTTTATAATTACTTAGTTGTCCCTCCAAGACTTATAAAATATTTTAACATTTTAAAATGATTTCGTTGAGAGTGTGAATTACTTCCACATAAGAAAGGATAAAATTTTATTATTTTTGGCCCTGTCCTTATAAAACATATGGTTTCACATGAAGTTTCCTAAAACCATGGTCAAAACTTCTAGAATGGTTTTTGGTTTTGAATATTTTAATGTGGAGTGACCAAAACCAAAATAATAATGAACTCCCTCTTATTTTAAATATAAACCCCCCAATCTCCCACTTATGCTCACTACAATCCTTGAATCACATCCCAAAACTTACCTAATCACACTTTTATCCACCCAAGGTGTCAAAAGCTCTCAATAATCACCTTCTCAAGCTATTTAAGTCACACACTCAAGTAAGGGATCCTCACTTTCCTCTGCTCATTTCAAATTCAAAAATCTTATTTGAAAGTAGTTCTTGTAATTTCGAATGGTTTTAATGTGATAACTTCCTAATAATTATATTAATATCCATTTGATGTTATTTTAATTAGTTATTATTTATCCTCCTTCATTTGTACCCTTACCTAATTCATTACTATTCCGAAAATTTGAAATGGATTTCACTATTCTCATTTCCATTTAAGTTACACTTTTATGTTATGCATATTATGTTCCATATTTTTATGTTCGGTTATGTTGTTCAACATCCCCCATACATTTATTTTGATTTATATATAATCATATCTTATATTAACTCTCATAAACCCCCTATGATCCTTTAAGAACAGTAGTTATTATGTCGAAATTCCATAAGGGATCTTCAACCATCCTCTTTTATTAGGCATTCTTTTCATGTTATTTTATTCCTATGTCGAGATATGTTATCATATATTCTCGTTATGGCCCAATTAATTTATAAATTATAATATCCCATTTTCACCCTCATTTATCACTCTTATGATACCTTTTGTAAACATGTTACCATGCCGAATGTTCATCTGTGATTCCTTCCTTTCTCATTTTTATCCGAGTTTATTTATGTTTTAATACCCTATTAAATTCAATAAAAAATGTTGAGGTTTAATTTTTCCACTACCCAATACTTCCCTCATTATTTTTTAATTATTATATATTGATTTTTCTCCCATTAATCACTCTCATGTACACCTATTACCATTCCAAAATTTCATATGTGTTATTCAATTTCTCCCATTTCATTAAGTTTCTTTATTATGTTACACCATTTATTTCTAAATTCCATGTGTTGGGTCATGTAAATATATGAACCCCCTTACTGTAAATTTCATTTACATATGATGAGATGCCCCTTTCACTCTCATAATCCGATTTTATGAATTTTTATGTCATGTTGTTATGTTGTCAAAATCGCACCATGATTTTCCCAAGCCAAAATCGTTATGTAGTGAATTACATTCCTAGTTATCTATCAAGGGTTTTCACCATTATTCACATATACATATTGAGTGGTACATACATGTATGTATTCCACATTATTTAATGATTGAATTGCTTATGATGTTAAATGATTCCATGTTATATGATCCATGTGGCACACTTATGAATGAAATGAAATGTTTATGAACAGTGTTCCCTGATAGTGCTCCAATGCATAATGTAATGTTAAGTATCATAATACACCATGTGAAATGAGGGTTTAATAATGTTAATCCATCTTTTATTAGGATCTATTCATGGAAATTCATTTTCAGTGACCGTTTACTCATGCTAATCCAAGTGCAATGAGGGTTTAATCATGCTAATTCATGTGAAATGGGGGTTTACTATTGCTAATCTGTGTGCACTGATCCTTGGCTCATGAAAATATCTTGTTTTATAACATTTCCACATTTCAATGTTAAGATAATAATTCTATATCATGCCTTTATGTTCAGGTTTCTCTTATTCTCCATTGGTACACCTATTGCCTAATATGTATTGAATATTTCATGTTATGCATTGTTTACTCCATTAAAGGGATTTATAACTCACCATTTTCTAAGGTATTTCCTCAGGTTATCCCATGAAATGCTAATACGAATGAATATTTTGGTCATGTAAAATAATTTTTCAATAAGGATGTTATGTTTTATGAATTATGTTATCATGTAATGTTTCTATTCCTCATATAATGTAGATATCTCGGTCTTTTGGGTTGTATTCAGTAAATTTTTATGTAATAAATCATGTTTAAATGTGTAATAAAGAGTAGGGTTATTATAGTTGGTATTAGATTATAAGATTAGTTATTTTGGGGATTAGGATTATAAAACCCCAGTGAATGACCTAGGGATAATAATAAGTATAAGAAAACTATACCTAAATTTGGGTTAGTAGAGATTAAACAGTTTATCAAAAAAATCATCCTTGTATGCATATAAACAAGTAGAGGTGGATCTAGAACAAATATATATAGGGGTAAAACCCAAAAACACAACATTGAGCTAGACTTGAATGTGAACTAGTGCACAAAAATGGTCCATGTTGCAATTTGGGTTTGACACGCTCATGGGATATGCTTTGGTAAATTCATAATATTATTATAAACCATTATTATGAGAATAAAAAAATTCCCCTAAGAATATATGTTTGGAATTAGATCATGGATAACGTAGATCGAAGCACAGAAATTCATAAGTTAATGAGATAAATTTAATTTTTAGGTTATCCTTTTTTTCATTTTATTTCCCTTTATTAATTGAAATATTCAAGATACTCATCCATAATATTCCATTTAGTATAGCCAATATTATGTAATATTAATAATATGGCTAACAATATATGAAAAGGGAATGATGATGAATTTCCCAAAGATATTATAAATCAAATGGGTGCTAATGTAAGAAAAATTGTGATTATGAAGAACAAGCTATATAAAATCCTGATTAATAATTCGAACATTGTTGAATTCCCAAGGAAATCAAGGAAGAGTAAGATCACTTATCATGAAATATCATCTAACAATGGTGATAAGGGAAAGAAGTCATAGTCTCCTTCGTCCAATAAGTGTGGATAGAGGCACCAAGGGAAATTTCACAAAGGGACTAGGAGATGTTTTATGTGTGGAATAAAAGGGAATAAAGTAGCCAATTGCCGTGTCAAAATTGATAATTTGATGAATGGAAACAAAGAACCTTCTATGGAATCAAATACAGTTCCATACTACAAATGTGGAAATGTTAGAAATTACACAAGACAATGCTCTATTGGATGGGATGTGAATCACGATACGTGTCAACAATCTCCATGATAAAGGGAGAACGAGATGTCTTATACTAATATGGATAATTATTAATTAATTACATGTATCCACTACTTCATAGTAGTGTATTTCATAATTTATTTCAATTCATGTACTATTAGTATATATTTTATTATTTATAGGAACATTGAGGCCCCATGAGAATTGATATTTAATCATTAGGGAAAACATTTGTAAATGTTGTATCACATGTTGATGTTTTTGGGAATGTTCTTCTTGAAAATATCATAAGTATCCATTTTGATGTAATTTTAGGATAATGTACAATGTCATTGCCTATGACTCAAGGTAGGTGAATTTTCATGAGAAAAACATTGAAACACATGATCTAGAGTTAGATATAGTATTCTTTACTTTGAAAATCTAGCGGCATTACCCATTTGGGGAGAAGTATTAAATATATATGGATCATAAAATCCAAATTATATACTCTCACATAAGGAGTTGAATATTCACCATTGATGATGTGTATAAGTGTTTGAAGACTCTTACTACTCAATCCATTATGACGCGGGGAAAGCGAACAAGCTGTAATATGCTCTAAGTATAAAGGATCCAACAATTATATCATTGATGAGAATTTAAAAGGATCTAATAATCTCAGATTTGATGAAGATGTACATTGGAATCATAAAGAAGGGAACATCATCAATCTTGTTACAAATTATTTCTCAATCATCTCATTTGGAATGGTTATGGGATGCTGAAAAAGATGATGTGGGAATTCAAAAGAATGTTTAAACTATCAAAAAGGGAAATCCTTAGAGTTCAATGTTAATGAATATGTAATTGTGATATTTTGTAAAATATTATGTGTTCCATCAAATATAGAGTTAAAGAATGAACTTTGTGATGGTGGACATAGTTTTAATTTCTCCATTCACCCAGGAAACAAAAAGATGTATTAAGATATCTAAGTGAATTATTTGTGGGATAAATGAATAAAGAGATCACTGAGTGTACATCAAAGTGTCTAGTATGCTAGAAAATGATGTTATAGAGGAATATGTATAAGGGGATGAGACAACCATTTCCAATACCCACATGGAAATAGAAGAACATCACCATGGACATGGTCACCAGACTTCCAAAGACAACAAAAGTGAAAAATAATATATAGGTAGTTGTGGATCATATTACAAATACTATACACTTCATTACATTTTGAGATGATTATCATTGGATCTATTGACATGGATATACATCAGAGAAGTGGTATGGATGCAAGGAGTTCCACAATTGATGGTATATTATCAAGATCCATTATTCACCTCTATGTTCAAGAAGAGTCTCTAACAAGATCTTAATATTGAGATGAATATCAGTATGGATTATCATCCTCAAACAGATGGCCAATATGAGCACACTATCCAACCTCTTGAGGACATGTTTATGGAATACTCAGTGGATATCAAAGGAGGAAAAGATCAACATCTTTCTCGGGTTTATTTCTCTTACAAAAACAATTTCCACTCAAGAATCCAAATAGATCCTTATGACACCGTTTATGGGAAGAGGTGAAAAACATTGGCATGATGAGATGATGTTAGGTAGAAAAAACTTATACATCCAGAAATGGTCAATAAAATGGTGGAGAGGATTATGGCCATCCAGCAACACATTAAAGCTACTCAGAGTCAAAAAATAAGTTATGCTGACAATTATCGATGAGACCGTAAATTTGAAGTTGGACACATTGTATTCCTCTACATATCATTTTTGAAGATATTTCTGAGATTTGGGAAAAATGGAAAGCATTTTCCAAGGTAAATCGTCACCTTTGAGATCCTTGATCGCATTGGAGTAATATAATATCAGCTAGAACTCCCACTAAACCTATCTCCAGTACATGATGTATTTCATGGGTCAATATTGAGGAAGTACAAACCTGACCCATTTCATGTACTCAATATATAGGTGGTACCACAAAAGACTTACTTATTCTATAAAGAGATGTTAGTGAAGATATTAGATCATAAGGAAAAAGTTATACAAAGTAAGGCAATGAACCTCATCAAAGTGTTGTGGATAAACCACATGTCTGAATAAGCAACATGGGAACCAGAAGAAGTGATGAGGAAATGTTACCCTCATCTATCATAGAGTGGGAAAAGAAAATTTTTAGGGTGAAATATCTTAATGGGGAAGCTTTTAACAACCCGAATATTCATGAATAAATTCCCTTTATTTTATTTTATTAATGAATTATGGATATAGAAAACTCATGCACTTTTTCTTATCGGGATTAAATAACTGTTAAGTATCATTACCATTGATAATGTAGTCATGGAACAGTTATCACATTAATAGTACAATTATAGGTTTTTAGAAAAGACTTTTTGACACAGAAAAAGGAGGTGATGGCCTTATTCAATAGACTCGGGCTTTAAAAATCTAAATTGTCGGAGCTCAGGAAGGAGGTGGTGTCACATGGATTTTCTCTTGACAAATCCCAAGCTGGGAATCAACATGTTAATCTTGAATTGAATCACCTATGGGTGAAGAGATATTTAATAGCGATTATCACCAGAGTGATGTTATTAGAGCTACCCCAAGAGTCTGTCACAATCGCACAACTTACCCTTAGGTCTTATACTGGTGTTACAATGGGTAATGTAACAAGTTTTTAGTTTCTTTTTTTTAATCCCTTTTAAAAATAAAATCTTTATTCCTTAAATTACATTATGATAATAGTTTCTCATTGAAAAATTTAATTAATTATAAAGATTGAATTTTCATGTAAACTGGTACTTTTTAGAAATATATAAATTATAATGTTAAACTAAGGTTTTATGAACATTTTTATTATAATAGTGTTATAAGAACACTCTATTTAATTATAAGTTATTATTATATTTGTTCCTGATTTCTTTTACTCTATGAATGATAAATTATTCAATTTTATAAGAATTATATTTTCATACAATAAAACTGAAATAGTAATTTTTTAATTAAATAATTTATTTTGATAAATTAATAAACTTTTGGAATAAATAATATTTTATTAAAATATTATTATTCTATATTTTTTAATAAATATAAATATGAGCATTGAAGTTTTTATGAAATCAAATGTAATTTTTATTAAGGTTTTGAAACTATTTTTGTGAAAACCCATAAATTTTAAATAAATGAATGTTTTTATTTTAAAATAAAAAATTCAAATATTTAGATAATTATTTAGATAAAAAGAAAATTATTTAGGGAATCAGTATGTCTAAAGTATCCAATGGTGAATTTTTCATAATTTTTTAGTACAGTGGAATTTTTTGGTAAAAATTAAATACTGTATAAATATATAATGTGCTTTAAGACATCATATTGAATAAATAGTGAGATAATAAACACATTTAAAAGGTTTATTCAGACAATATATGTTCTGCCTTTAAAATAATGGTATTTTATATATTTTTTAATTTATTTTTTTGTGCCTTAATGGAACCTCCAAGACTTAAAAAATAATTCAGCATTTAAAAATGAATTCCTTGAGAGTGTGACTCACTTGTACATAAAAAAGGAAAATATTTTATTATTTACATCCATTGGACTTATAAAATATTGTATACAACTCCCCTTTGGAATAAACCATGGTAAAAACCATGGTATGGTTTGTGGTTGTCTAAATTTTAATGTGTAGTTTCCAAACCATAAATAATAGACAACCCCATCTCATTTCCTGTATAACCTCACCTAAGAACCCACTTATACTCAAAAAAAGTATATGGATCACATCTCTAATCTTCCATCCTCTTTCTAGAATCCTAACAAGGTGACCCAGTCTCTAAATTGTCCCCTCCTCATACTCTTGATGTCACACACTCACAGAAGGGGTTCCCACTTTCCTATCCTCCTATTAAATGCAAGAATCTTATTTGAAAGTGGTTCTCATAATTTAGAATGGTTATAATGTGATACAATTATAATTATTCAATTAAATTGAATTTTATGTTATTTCAATGTGTTATTATTTATCCTCCCTCATTTTAACCTTAGCTAAGCTGTTACTATGCTAAAATTCCATAAGGGATTTCACTCTTCTCATTTCCATTCGAGTGACTCTTTTACATTATGCTTCTTTAGGTTCATATATTTTTGTTGGGTTAAGATGTTACACAACCCATATACTCTCCATTTGATGTATATATGATTATATATTGCTTTCACTCTCATCAATCCCCCATACGATTCTTTAAGCACACCTGTTACTTTGACGGAATTCTATTGAGGATCATCCACCATTCTCTTTTATAAAAAATTATTTTCATGTTACTTTATTATTATTTTTGGATACATTATTATATATCCTAAATAATTCCCAATTTATGTATAAATGATGATATCCCCTTTGACACTCGTTTATCCCTCTTATGAACCCTTCTGTATAATCTTTTCCATGCTGAATTTTCCTAAGGGATTCATTCCTTTCTCATTTTTATCCAAGTTTCTTTATGCTGTAATACGATTTTATATTCAATTAAAAATTTTGGGGAATGATTTCACCCCCCCCCCCAAACATCCATAAATATGTTTTAATGATGATATATCACTTTTCCTCTCATTAAACCCTCTCATGTACACCTGTTACCATACTGATATTTCATAAGTGTTCTTCCATTTCTCTTATTTTTGAAACATTATGTTTTATGTTACACCTTCTATTTAAAAATTATCTATGTTGGGACATGTATATATATGACACCATACTATTAATTTCATGTATATATGATTAGATTCCCATTTCTATCTCATCAACCATTTTTAGGAATTTTTATGTCATGTCGTCATGCTGTAGAAATTGCACCGAGATTTTCCCAAGAAAAAATCATTGTGTGTTGAATACCATATCGATTTATCTATAATGTATATTTACCATTGTGACCATATTCATATTTCATATTATTTACATGTATGTATTCCACATTCTTTAATCGTGGAATAGATTATTATGTTGACTTATTCCATGTTATATGAACCATGTGGCACACTTATGCATGAAATGGAATTATTATAAAGGGTGCACCCTGCTAGTGCTCCAATGTAGTGGGTAATAGTTAGTATCCTGATATGTAAAGTTCAATTATGTTTTAATCATGATAATATAAATGAAATTTGGGTTTAAAAATTCTAATTCAAGTGCAATGAGGGTTTAATCATGCTAATCCAAATTCTGTGAGGGTTTACTCGTGCTAATACATGTGCAACGCGAGTGTTGTTAGGATAATCCATGTGCAACGAGATTTGCCTCATGATAATCTAATGTTTTATATCATTTCCATATTTTCAAGTTATGATAATCATTATATATCATTCCTTTTTTCATGTTTCTATTGTGATCCATTGATATGCATGTTGCCGAAGATGTATTCTATTCTACATGTTATGCCTTGTTTGCTCACTGACAAGGATTTATAGCTCACAATTTTCTTATGTATATCCACATGTTATCTAATATAATGATAAGTTTGAAGTAATTTTGTAGTAATGTAAAATAAATTTACAATAAAGATGTTTTATTTTATGTCTTAATTTGTCATGTGATTTTCATAATCCCCAAAGACACTAGACCTCTTGATCTTCTCAGTTGTATAATGTGCATATTTATGTAATAAATAATGTTTAAATGTGTATAAAGACTAGGATTGTCATATTTGATTACTCTAACTTAGATATGATCATGATATATCTTGAAATCATCTTGATTATTCTTGTAGAGAATCAACCATATATTGATCTTATTTTAATAAAAATGTTCTTCCCATGTTGAGGAAGGAAACATGTTGGGTTACACTCAGGGAGTGGTATAAGGTAAACCATATGGTTGTGAGTACATTATTACCCTTATGAGGGTGATGACCCTAATTTCAGTTGAAATAAATTACATTTCATGATAATTAGATCATTGTTTCAGTTGTGAGATGATGATAAGAGTATTTCAATAGTGGGGTGTACCAAATTTGTCGCATTTATGTGTATTCTATATAGGAGATAGTTTATGGCACTATGAGGATGGTAATTTGAAATACTAGATATCTCAGTTGTGAAAAAGATTAGGATGACATCATGGTTTATATTCTTACTCCCAGGCTGCTCTTGAAAGAGTATATTTATCGTGAGGATATTGTAAGGTCACATGTTTTTATAATGGGAGTTTTGAGTAGAAATATTAATTTTATCTCTCAAATTCTTGGAAGGGGTAAATAGTCTTATTTTCCATATTATACGGTATCATGTATTATTTCTGACCACGTAGTTTGTTTTTGACTATAGTTATTATCCAATGATAAAATTTTTGTGTAATTCAGTTCTGTACAAATTTTTAGGAATAATTAATAATTAATAATTAATATATTAAATATTTATTTATTTTCACAAGTTTTTTCAACCATAATTTCTCAATGGGGCATAAAATTGATATTTTTTCAATATAGTTGAGTCCAGAATAAGGTGTATTTCATAGGTAAATAAAAACATGTCCTGGGTACTGGGGGTGGCCTAAACTACTATTTTTTCATTTTTTTCCTTTCCTTTTTTTCATTTATTCCTTTTCATTTCATTATTTTCAATCAATTCCATCCTTTTATTCTCATGTAAAACAATGTGAATTTACCGTCACGTGGTATAATTATAGGACATGGATAGTGAAAAATATAAATAGGGGGAGGGATAGAGAGAGAGGTACCATTTTTGTGCTAAAGACGCGCCGAATCAATGTACATAAACTGTAGACCACACAAATATGTGAAGATTTGGAAGATTACAAAAACAGTTAGGAGGTTTTCCTATTTTTTATAAATAATCTTAGGTAAAGTATTTTTCATGTTTTAAACACCCATTATTCTTGATCAGGACACATAGTTGGATGATTATAGCTTTTTCTAAGAAAACAGTGGTTTGGGGTGGTTTGGGGATTTCCCATTTAAGAAAACCCATCTACACAACGTGTGGTTTGAGGAAAACCCACCCTTTTTATTCATATTTTGGTAAGATGAATATTTCAATGTACATAACATGTATGGTAATTTTACGCCATGTACTATGACTTAGCTATGTGGTTGAGTACCTGGCGAAGCTTCCCTTGTAAGGGGTAAATTCCCGGTAGCGTGTGTGGAAAGACCTAGTTTGGGATTCTATCCATATTGATTTACATTTCAATTTATTATATAATTATAGGCCATCCAAGGTACATGGGAATGTACCCTGTAAAGGGTACCCTCTGTGTAAGGGACCAACATGATCTGTACATGGCTTTAAACACCATGTCCAGATAGATTAAACGCATGGGTGGGGCCTTGGGGGAACACACCATGTACCAGGGTACAAAGGTTGTGTACGACTCCTTTGGTACCCTTTCTAGGGGTTTCTAATATATATATTATTCCCATGATTAATATATGGAATCATGTGTAGTCCATTCAGAGTATAATTTTAGAGAGATCGTGATGCAAAGACCCATAAGGTGTTTTGAGGACTCATAGGTGAAATTCAAGCATTTTAGGAAAGGATAGTTTCATCGTAATGTTATTGAATCTAGTTGTATCCTCAAAGAGTGAATTTTAATGATAATGATAGGTTATGAATTTGGATAAACCTAGTTTGAGAGTCAAACCAATGATGAGAAATGATATCTATCTATTGAAAGATTCCTTTTAATGAATTTCATGTGAGGAAAAATTCGTTTTGAGATATTCCATTCTAAACCAAGAGGCTCTGAGGCTTGTTTTCTTAAAGGGTCCTGTTTTGGAATCGAAAATAATTTATTTGAACTAAGGATCCCTTATGAATGAATTTTCATAAAAAATAACATAAGGAATCCATTATAACAACCCTATATCTCAATTTCCTTCTAAGATCCCATATAGGATTCCCTCTTCCCATCATACAGTGTTATGAGTCTCCCATTTCTGAAACAAATTTCAACATACCATTACAAGGATCTATTGTTAGATAACATTGTTTCTTACCATTCTAGCATCCCTTCTAGGATTACTCTCTTACCATAAAAGATGAGGATCCTAACAAAGAGGCCTTCACTTTTGTGTACATCTGAGAATCACAAGTAAGATACCTCTCTTATGTATAACATTATGGACCCAATAGGTTCCCCAATTTTTGATATACCCAGAGATAGTAAATCAGTTATTTGTATAGATAATAGGTAATGTCAACATATAATCTTTTCCAATCATGAAATCCCAATTGGAAATTATTGTAGTGTTATGTTAAGGCAATCATACACCCTTAATATTTTTTATACATTAATATTCATCACTTTCGTATTAATTTTTTCCATAGGTTTTCTCAGGTTGGTGGCTACTGAGCCTGACACGAGGCATCTTTCTTTATCATTAGAATTCTCATACATGATTTCATGTGACATGATTCTAAGAAATGTTTTATTATTATTATTTTTACACACAAATATCCTACCTGGTATTTGGATGTTGTGCCTATTTATTTTATTATTAGATTCTTGGGATTTCCAGAGATGTTTCCTAAGATTTGATTATTGAGCTCATGATTATGAGAATTGACATGGTTTAATGAACAACGATACTTGTGAGTGATTGTGATCATCCAAGGGATATAGATGTTTCTTTTCTCCTCAATTTGATATAAGATTTGGATGATTATGCGCTCCCCAACTAATGGGTTAAATGATGATGGATAATTTTTTTTATCCAAATCATTTTTTCAGTTAAAGATTATTCTCTCGTCAAAATGTTGTCTATAGAGGAAGATTACGATCTCATTGACCTGTGACATATGAAGGATGGTTACACATTCCTTGATTTGTAATATGATGAAGATATATTAACATAATCTCTATGATTATTCTTAAGAGAACTTCTCTAATCTGTTTCATTGAGTATGTAATCTCACCCCTATAATTTAAATTCATTTTTTGGATTTCAATGGGTGGGATGGATGTCTCATTGCTTAGCTATCCTTAATGATTGCCTAAGGTTTGACCCTTAGGCTTCATAATAGTCGCAATGTTAGGAGAGAATATAGACTGGGACCTATGGCTAAAAAATTGGACTATTTTTACAAGGAATGAGTTGAATGTAATCTAACTCTTTTATATTTCCATGATTTATAGGTGTACCTCCCTGGAATAATTATTTAGAGTGATTGGAGGTGAGTATGTGTGGTCTTATGGTTAAGATGATTAGCCCCAAGTTGAGACTTAGCTTTCTCAATGACTTTTATGACCATGGACAAATATGGTATATGTCGATTGGGATTAAAAAGAATGATACTTACTTAATGATTCATGGATTGAGTGGAATGACCTCCAACTCAATATTATTTAATATAATATCTATACGATAAGATTTATGGCCTCAATGATCAACTATTGATTGGTTTTATCTTATTTAAATCAACTAACTCATCAATATTCATATTTATGTATATAGGTATTGGTACGGGACTATAAATATATATTCATATACCTGTATAAATCTATTCATCCAATATCCTAGTTGACCCAAATTATGGACTTGGGGTTTGTGTGTGGTTTAACATGTTGGTTTTACGAAACTTTTCATTTGTGTACATGCTAAGAAGACCATATTTGTTTTTCATTCATTTTTTTCCAAGTATTTTTTTTATCATTGTGGTTTCCTATTGAGATTATTTATCACCTACTAATGTTAACCTTTGTGTGTGTATAGACATTATATATATTTTTTGATCATGATTTTAATGGTGGTTATTGATAAGGCCCTGATTTTCTTGCTCGAGCAGATCTATTCATGGGGGTTCATCTTATCAGGTCAGTTTTGATCAATGGTGTTTGGAAATCTAGTATGGGGTCTCATTCATAGTTAGCAGTAGAGCCCAATACTTTTATTTCATTTTCATTTTCTACTCTTGTATTTTTATGGTCGGCCCAGTGGGTCAGCAGTGTTTTCTGTATGTTATATATATTTGTTCATTAAAATAATTATAATTTAATATTACAATATGTTCATTCTGATTTTCTTACCACAAAAAAACTCTATTTATTTACTAAAATGCGTGATACTTTGCAATGTCCACTATTTTCATACTCTGATATTAGGCCATCATCCTCCCATTTTCACAACCTTTTATATTAAAATAAGTTAGTAGCCTCCGGACTATAGGAATGTGTTCTTGAGGAATCATGTAGAACCCACTAGGTGCAACAGATTAGTGGTATTTATGTTGGGGCATCACAAATTACATTTTTAAATGTTTATTTTGTATATAATTGTTTTAATTTATAAGTGCACACTTTTTTATAAAAGTAAGTTATTTCGAAATGAAATTTTTATTTTCTGGAAAAATGATTTTTAGTGATATTTTATTCTTTAATGACCATCAAAACTCTTTTTGGTCTGATTTTTATAAACAATTGGCTTCTAAAAGAGAATTGTATTTTGATACTAGAAAAGGTTTTAAATAGTGGTTTTTATGATTTGTTCAATGGTTTCATGATGAAAAGTGTAAGCATATAATTTTTTATTCATGGTATGGTTCTTAAGAATTAATTATAAAAAACATTTATCCTAAATATATTTATTTGTTCATGTTATCACATATAAAAGAAGTGTGTTGAGATAGAAACAGGTTTTCCCATTATAGCTTATACAAAGGGTACACCCAAATGACATATAATTATCCTTTTATTTTTTATTTGATTGGTGAATCCAGATAACACCAAGTGATTTCATTATAGATATGGGTCAAACCATATAATTCTCTTTTGAATATGGTAGTTTCTCTTATCTTGATATTCAATAAGCAGTGACATACATAAGGGTTTCTCCTTTGGATTTAAGAAGGGTTCGGTAATTTCTGACAGGAGTTTAAAAAGGGTTATGAATGTAATTCTCTATGTTTACAAAACAGATTTTTTCTATGATTGTTAATTTTTTTTGAAAAATAGTGTGTGTTAATTTCATATAGAAATGATTTATATCGTTTTACAAAAGACTATTGTGATAACGGTATTCTTTGCATTTGTCTTCCATTATTTACTGGACTAAAAAATTTCATTTTTATGTTTCT
Source organism: Viscum album (assembly GCA_963277665.1). Taxonomy (NCBI): domain Eukaryota; kingdom Viridiplantae; phylum Streptophyta; class Magnoliopsida; order Santalales; family Viscaceae; genus Viscum; species Viscum album. The sequence continues at coordinate 633,264,751 of OY728155.1, read as the reverse complement.
TACATAGATTTTTAAGATCATACAATGCTTTAAAAAGATTGAAATTGTTTTAGGGATATTAGGTACAATGTTGACGTCACGAATAAATTTTCTAATATTTATATTAAAAATAAATAATTTTTACATTTAAAAGGGTTTTGTTTTTTGGAAAAATGGATTCTAAATATAAGTGTCCCTATTATTGTATAAGATTATATTGAGTTTGTAATAATTAAATAGAACTATAAAATAAATGTATCCTTTTAATTTTAATAAATTGAATTCTTATTCAAAAACATTATAATATATAATTCATAAGATTGGGTCCTTATAGTATTAATTCGAAGATACTTTAAATAAATTGGGGTATTATGTTTTTTGTGTGTGAGGAGATCTTAAGAGAAAGGGATACCATCATGGGTATATAATTTTAAGTTTTATGATATGATAAATTTATTTGTGACCACTTTTGATGTTTAATGTTATAATATTTTAATATCAATATTGATATTTTCTATACAAATTTATTATTTAGGTCAATATAGTTTTTTATGAAATTTGAAAAGTATGATATAATCATTATGTTTAAAGGAATTCATTAATGTTGAATATATAAAGGCTATTTTGATAATATTATAATTTTTTTGTGTATGTTATAAGAATTATATAGTTTTATAAAAGAACATCTAAAATAATGTTTGACATATCATCACAACAGTAGTGGCCACAAGGATTGAACACGCAATTGAATGGTGAAAATGCTAAACCACACACCACTGGCCTACATGATGTCATAATTTGTATGAAACTAATTTATTATTAATACTATTTAAAAGATAATTTTTATGATAATTTTAGGAACTTATGATTTATTAAATAGATAACCATAGGGTTTGGAAAATGATTTTGGGGTTAATTTTTCAATGTCAATTTGAAAGTCATTCACTATTTTTGGAACACTATTTGATTAAGGTGAACAGAATACTATGAGTTTTTTTTGAGTAATAAATGATTAATTATATTTTTTAAGAATGTATTATTTGTTTTTTACATATGGAGATTTATAGAAATGATTAGTATATCTCAGAGATTATGATATTTGAGAAATTACATTGTTGTTATGAGACATTAACACTTATTGATGTTATTTTGGGACATACATGTGAAATATATCATGGAAGATTAATTGCTAAATTATATTTGGTTTTTTATCATGGTATATATTTTTATGTTGAATTATATGGAATGTTATATGTTGAATTATCTATGATGAACATTTGATATTACTATTATATTTTAATGTTTAATGTTTTTATTAATTATATAATGTATATAGTTTTTGTGGAATTATTTTATCTTGTACAATATTTTTGAATATATTTAATTACTATTTATAGGTGGAATATATTTTCTATATTTTGTTTGTGTTTTTTAAACATTGACGTTGCTTTTAATTTATCATGTTTGAAAAGTTCTCAATCATTATTTTGAGAAAAATATGTTTTTATGGTGGAAATTTACTAAAGCATGGAACTATACTTTCTTTTTAAGTATATTTACTTATTATTTTAGTATATATGGTAAAGGGACACCATAAATCCTTGAAATTTATATTGAAACAAAAACATTGGACATTTTATTTTCAAACTGGTAAATCAATGACCCTTTCACACATCACAAATTTACAATTTTGCATTGGTTAACTATATAATTATCATTTTTTCTATCACTCTTTATGAGTCCTTGAGATTATGTTTTCTCTTCCATGTATATTTTTTCTAATATAGAATCCTAGTATGTGTTATCTGAGGATAAATTCAAAAATTATTTTCACTTATCTTGTAGATGCTTCTTAATCCATTTTATAATGTTGGATTTCAATAAAGGTACATTAAAATGTTTATGCATGGTTAATGAGCCCAAGTTAAAAATTGTGAGGATGTAATCAAAAAATGGGATAGAATATATAAATGTTGGTTATAAGAAAATAAATCATTATAATATTTATTATTGTTATTTAATTTTGATGTTATATTCAATATATATATATTAACAAATTCTTAAAATCAAAAAGGAAACAATTTTAATTATTAGAATATTTTAATTAAAAGTAAAAAATTCAAAAAATATAATTGTAAATTAAAAGAATAATTTTCATTTTTGAATCTTACATTTCCATAGTAACTTGATATTTTTTTAACAATTTTTTGAAAATATTAATTTTCAAATGAATAGTGAAAATTACATTTGTTTATTTAAAACTATATATTTGTTTCAATTTTTTTGATAATTCATAATATTTTTAATTTAATTCAAAAAATAATAATATATAATAATAATAATTTAAATAATTTAAATTTTATAATTTCCTTAGGAATAAAATCATTTTTTATCATAAATAAAATGTTTTATGAAAAATTTATTTTTTGTAAAAATATGTTATCATAACGTTTTTTGCTCTAATTTAAAAATTACATTAATGATTTATAGTAAATTAATTTCATAAAATGGAGTTTAATATTTCTAATTCTATCAACCAATTTTACAAAGTATTTTTTTTATTTTTTTGGTATAAATTAAACTATCTGTTAAAAGAAAAAAATACGGTTTTTATGAAATGCAGTATATTTTTCAACGTTTCCTATACAATGGAAGAACATAAAAAATTCTGAAACATATTTAATGAATCATCTATGATAAAAAATATAAATACAAATAAAAAATCATGGAAAACATATATACTTTAATTTATTCTATAATAAATTTGAAAATCATTTTCAGTGTTGATGCACAACATATGAAACACTAGAAATGCCATATTTGGTATCTAAAAACTCATAATTATGTTTATATAAGACAATTAAATAATATTATATTAAATATTTTGTATTGTTTTTTATTTTTATGGTTATAAATGAATATTAGGGTTATATAAAAAGTGGATTGTCCAAATGGTTGTGCAATGCCTGTGCAAGGCCATCAATGTCCAAATAACACATTGAATGGGTTATCATGGTATATATGTTAGATAACATACATATTTTTGGAATATAAGTTGATATTTAATGGATAATTAACTTATTTTAATGATATAGAATTATTTTTTACATTTATGCGACTAATTAGATAATATAATTACTTTTATATTATTTTATTTGTTTTAAATTCAAACATGTCACATTATTGTATTTAATAAGTGTAATTTTCTTGAAATTATTTTATACAAGGGATAGAATAGACTAAAAATGGTATTACAAAATATAAATTATTTTTCATTGTCTTGGTATGTTATTTTTATTTTTTAGGAATAAATAATTACTTTAAATGCTTTGAGAACATTTATCTAGTAATTATTTTAGAAATGAAAAAATATAATAAATGATAAAAAACTATTACTATAAATAAAATTTTTTTAAAAAATATAATCTAGTAATTTATATAATAATTTTACATGATATTGATATGATAAATTTTTTATTTCTAATTATAATATTTATCTTGATAGTATTGAGATCAATTTAATGAATAGTTCTTAAAATTGACATTATGGATATTTTATAGTAAAAATATTTCATTAAATGATATAAAATGTCCAAAATATACATTAGGACAACAGTTTCTGATAAGTCGCAAAATATCATCAATTCTCCATCAATGGATTATTTGTTTTTTTTATATTAACTATATTATCCCTCAAATATTAAAAACCTATGTTATCATGGAAAGAGTTAATGGGATTAAATAATGGTTAAAACCAAATGTTAAGGGTATACATAAAGTCAATGATTACATTATATTTATTGGATTTGGGTATTTCAAACAATTCTCAAATTATATTCGAAATTAATATGTTTTGATCTATTTAGAATTAAATACTATTTTACATTATTTTTTATTTTTAGATGTTCTAAGAGTGATATACCCTCTCTTATTGAAGGGAACCTCTTCTTTTAATTTATTGATGCAAGGAAGAAAATTGATTTTTAAAATAAATGTACAAATTTCTTCCAAGAATTTGTAACAATGTTAAATTGGTTTTATTTTAGGCATATAACTATCTGTATTCATCATATACTATTAAAAAATGAAGATTGCCCACAAAAGTGCTTTCATTTTGTATCGGTCATTTATATTTTTTTTATTAATCCACATCCATAAAACCATATTAAACTGTGATAAAATAATAAATATAGTCTCTTAATAATACCTTAATGTTCTATATTCATCTCTACTTCCATAAAATGGGAAAACAATTCTTCGTTTATGTTTTTGACAGACTACCTCTATTCGAATCGATGTAATTCATTTTCTTTAACCCTTTCCCATGGATGGATTATATTTATGGAATAAGTGTTAAAATATGATAATAATGACATATTTATCACTATAAAATTATAATATATCATTTATATTCAAAAAATTCAGTTTACATAAAGATGATAATGTCATTCGTGCGTATGTGTGGACTACCACCTCTATGAAGTCATGTGATTTTTTTCATCAAAATATTATATGAAATATATATATATATATATAATGATTTTTTATGATATGTATGATATTATGCTCATTATATAATGATTAAATAGTACATATTTCTTTTTTGTAGTGATATTTGAGAAATGGAAACGTTACACATGTGTATACACGATGTACCGTCTTCATGAATCTTATATAGTTAATTTTTTCTTAACTATATTTATTGGATATATTTAAAAGAATAATTTATTTATAATATTTATTTTTATTTCCTAACTATTAATCTAGATATGATGTAATGATGTTCTATTTAAGTAAAATCATCATACTGAATGCAATCTTGACTTATGAACCTAATATCATTAATGTGTCTTATATGAACATAAATAATTGAGATATTTTTATAACATGGTAGAAAGTGAAATAAAAAGAGTAATAATCTTTATAATGTGTTTAGTTCAAGTAAATAATTATCTTATGTTTATTATTCAGTATGATAAAGAGCATTGGTGATGAGTCAAACTCAATGTAAGGGACTTTATTTTAAAAAGCTTCTTTGATGTCTATTTTTCCAAATTTCAAAATGAATGTTTTTTAAATTATATGATATGAAGTTATTTTGAACAATAATTATTCCTCAATTATTTTATTCTTCCATTCTCTGATTATTTTTATATTTTCAAAGAAATATTTTCCATTTATTAGTGTGTAGTATTTAAAAAAATAGTTATTTTAAAAACAAATGATTTTTTTATATTTTCATCATTAAAAACAATTTTTCCTTGTTTTTAGAATTCTGTTATTAAAAGTATGATTTTTAAAATAAAATGGTATTTTAATACCGTAATGTATTTTTATTTTGGGTTTTAAGTAGTTTTTCAGAAGGATTTTTAATGAAAATTGAAAAAATAATATGTTTTATTTATGATATTGTATGTGAGAGTTATACATTAGAAATAGGATTTCCCATAAGGAACTAAGTAATCCTATTACTAACTATATGGTAGGTTATCCTAGATAACTCTCGGTGATCCCATTACAAGTTATACGACGGGTGCACCTAGATAGCATCGGATGAGCTCATTTATTATTACTGACGGGTTTGCGTAGATAGTTGATGGTGATCTAGTAATAGATTTTTAAGTGATTAGATAGTGGTCTAATGTACTTGGTAATATTAATTTCCTTGAGAGGAAATATATATTGTGTTATATATGTTTTTACAATATATATTTAATTGGGGTATAGTTTTTTTGGCAAGGGTTTAAAATGGGATATGAATGAGTTTTTATATGTTCCAAAAGGGTTTTTATTTTCATTCTAGGAGTTTTAAAGTGATCTTTGAGAAAAAAAGTATGTGTTATTATAATATAGGGATAATATATATGTTATCCACTCAAATTACATTATGATAAAGGTAAAATATTCATAGTTTTACTTATTTTTAGGGCACTAATGGGGATATTATCATTATATCCTTTACTCATTTGTTTGTGTTCTACCCATGTTTTAATTTCTTTCACATGCTATAAAAGTGATTATGGATAGTTATGAGGTTAATAATAAAAAACTAAAGGCTTACCAAAACAAATTAATCATTTTTTATTATAAAAGGTTTTTTTGTTGAAAAAATGGATACAATGTATTAGTGTCCACATGTAATATATGAGTTTACGCTGTAAGTTATTTTCTTAATTCCCTAAAAAAACAATCCAAAAAGATCCTTAAAAATTTATGAAGGTAGGTTTTAGTTAAAATATATATATATATATAATTACTATGGTGAGGTATTTACACATGTCATCTTTTTTAATCTTCTCTTTAACAATAGTTTCTCTAAGGGGTCCACATTTAGATACATTATAAGTTAGATATACGATTAATTTAATGTCACTTTGGTATTTGTAGAGATATATGAGGTGGTTTGGACACTATAATTATTAATCCATCCTTAATAAAACATATTCTATAATTTAATTAGTTGGTGATTTCTCGAATCAAATTATCTTCCTTTACTATATGATGTAGATGATTTTATCCACCTAGATGTCTATAAGATTGTGAGACTTCCAATCCACGATTAAATATATATTAAATTTTGTTTTGTTTTCAATGCTTATGATAACATTTAAAATTTACATATTTTTTATATATTTATAAGAACTGGTATAAATTTATCTAATGAGAAAGATTCATCCTCTTATCTGTAACCCTTTCAACACTTTAGACAAAAAACATTGTGATCCCACTAGTGAAAAGTAAAGGCAATGATGTATCGAAATAGTCCAACCTAAAAATATTGTTGGAATAAAGACCATTAACATAGTAATAATGATCCTAAAAAAGATACACTATTGTTTATTACATCAGATATAGGGTATTTTTTGATATATGACTAGATGAACAATTGGCAGTGTTCATCATTGGGGGGTCTTTTTCATTCCAAATATACTATTACTTTGGTAAGGCCCACCAATATTTGTATTGACACATACATATCCTCATATAAATAGATAAATATTTTTCACCTGTCATTATTAGACTCTACCATATGTTATGTCACATTTAATGTGGTGAAACACCCTATATAACATCTATCATGACCTAAGTATTTCACGGTTAAATAGTGATACATCTTGGTTACTATAAAACCTTAAACAAAATTTTTTCTCCTCAGTTTTGATTCATAAAAATAGTATTGGAATTAAAAACCATGATACTATCAATAATAAATTCCCATTACATATAATATATTTTAGTGAATCACTTATTTTTTTCATTTATACATTAAAAATATCCCACAGTATTTTTGAAAAACAATATCCCTAGTATTATGGAAAATATTTCCTAAATAATCTGGATTTTGAATGATGTTCATGAATATTGGGATAATCGTGTACACATTTATGACCTATGAACATAATTTTGATCTATACAATAATTATAATGTGTATTGCAGTTCAACCTAACACACTATTAATATATGAAAAAGGACAAACATCCTATGTTAATTCAATAATTGTAATAGATTTTTATGTTTGGGACACTACCTCTTAAATTGATCTTTAACCTTTTGATGATCTAATGAATCAATCAATGGAAACTTTTTAAGAATTATTTTGATTTTATCTTATTGGATCACTAAGGTGATCCATTCCACAAAAAGATTCACCATATTTCAATGTCATATATAATTCTATTGAGGAATCAGAATGGTATAGTAATTTCATAATGATTGATTTTAAAAATAATTTAGAATATGGTCTAATTAATCTTATTAACATTAACTCTAAATATTTCATCTTATATACTATATTGTTTTCATTTATCTCTATAAAATATTATTTGATTTGAATCATCTTATCATATTTCAGTCATGTATGAAACAAATTTCATATGCAAGACATTCATGTGACACCACTTGCGTCCCTTCCATCAAACATGTTCATTAAATTCATATATATTAAACATTTTTAAAAAAATAAACTACTCATATTAATGTAATGGGTTTTTATGAAATAAACTATTAATAATTAACATTAAAAAATACTTTAATGTTAACCAACATTCCATGAAATATTCCAAACCCCAAGGATGAATATAGGCCATGTATTGGAGCTATAACTATGAATTGATTAATGTGTATTATTTAATGGAATAATATATATGTTATAATAATGTTTTATCCATTATAAAAAATGGGGGAAAATATGTGCACATCGATAAACACATTATGGGTCTGGGAGTGGGAATCTTCAACATCTAAGGAAAATATTCCAACATTGATAAAACTCTATTTTTTCCAGAGTAAAAATTTCCCAAGAATGAGTTCTTTAGGCATTGATGTCTGTTGGTAGTTATAAGAGATTAATATAGGGGATCATTCAAGATTTGAATCAATGAAAAAGAGATGTATTATATAATCTTGATTGGGTGGACACATAGACAATAGAATTATAGAATAAAGAATCATTTATATTGTCTATGAATGAAAGCATTATTTTCATAATATCCATCATTGAATCCATTTGAAATAAAGGTTAATAAATTTCTATCCATATCAACTAGTTACATTCATTTTCTAAAACATATATTATCTAGAAACTATATCTGTAATGATCGATTAATTATTATTATCTACTATTTGTTTCAGTTATTTATTATATTCATTTATTATCACCTACCTATGGGACATAATCAATTTATGGATGTTCTATTCCTCCCATGTGATCAATGATAAGTCTCATTGTTATTAATCAATCACTAATCTTCCACAAAATATCATAAAATATATTTCAATGATAATTTTTTTAATATATTATAATATTGAATAATGATAAATTCTAATGCAATAAAATTTATTTGAATATTGAATTTAAATAGACATTGATTAAATCATCAAGGTGATGATAAACAACATGAATCAATAAATTATATATATATATATATATGTTTTTTTTCTCTCACATTTTTATAGGTGATATGGATACACATGAAATGTTTGATTATCATAAAAAAAGTTTAACTATTTATATAAAAGGTAAAGGGGGTTTGGTTTACCCTTGTACAGATGCTATTGGATGGGTATATCTGAGATATTTATGAAACATATGCATCATAACCATTACTACAGTTAAACCCCTAAATAGAAACTATTTTGAATTTTAATCAAATTAAATGGTCTAATATTTTTAGATGTGAAAAAATGATTTATCTTTTCCAATATATTTAAAGACCTAGTGAGTAATCTTGAACCATTACAATGGGGAAGTGTTAGTTCCCAAAAATAATACATCATTTTCATTCAAATTTATCCATTTTTTATGAACCAAAATATATGTCTTATCACGAAAAATATAAACAATTTTATAGATTCTTATTATGGGTTTTCTAAATGATTTGTTGGTCCTTTTTTGGTTAATAGATTAAATTTTACATTAACTATGAAATAAAAAGTCAATGTAATTAGAGACTCATAATTTCTCTTGGGGGCCCTCTTATTTTTTTTCTTAATGGAGACCAAGTTTTTTTAGAATAAAACTTCTTAGGATCATAAATAATGAGTGGAAAGTTTTATGATCATATAGACTTGACCAAAATGTGGATGAACTTTTAACATAAAATAATTTTGGTCAAATGATGGGATACGATCAATAAATTGATAGGGTAAAGTGTTACATGGATTAAATGTAGATCCCATTAATGGTGTCAATATTATCAAAGGGGAGGTTCATGTATTTTAGTGACATTAATTTTTTTTCACGTCATTTAGGGACAAACTTATAGGGCCAACATATAAGAATTTCATTATATGTGATGATGTAATATTCAATACAATATGAATGATATATTATAGACATGTCCAACCTTGAAAGATTCCATCACATTGTTTTAGATAATAATGGATCAATCAAAAATACTAAATAATCAAAAGAATTTTTAGAGTATTTTATAAATTTATATATGGTTATATGCATTGTTGATTGATATTATCAAAATTTCAAGATATAGAGATACAAACTAATAAGAAAGGAAAACCACTCACTAAATTCAAATGACATGACTATTATTTTACGTTTAAATATATCTACTGCTAATGATTTTTAACCACATTCAATTAAAGTATTTATAATTAATTTGTATTGATTTTCTGACAATGTTTTACTCTCTATAGGGATGAGGGCTTTCCCATAGTTGGTTGTTAGCTTATTGGATATGAATATCAAACACATTACCCATCCCAATGGGGTAATTTAAAGAGTAGGTATACTAGTTTCAAATATCAATGAAATGATTATCTTAATTTAAATACTCAATATTATTATATGGTGTATAAAGGTTCATTATTCATACATTAGATTAAAAAAATGATTTGAAACTGAAAATGAATGGATTTACAAGATAGTTGATGAAAAATGTGTATGGGTGGTGATTTTTTCTGGATCTGAGATAGGTGGATCATCCTAACCTAGATAAATTGTAATTAATAGGATTTTATATTAATTTATTTCATATATGTTTGATAAAATAAATCCATGAAAAAGTTTAATAACATTAAACCTAATGTGAACCAGTAAATAGAAATACATCTTTGATTAGGGGATGATATCAAAGTGTATTTTTTGGTTAGCCCAAATAAGGAAGGATGTGAAATAATTACGTTTCTTATAATAATATGAATCATTATATACACAGATCTCGGAATAAAATATTTAGTCACTATATGGGGTCATATGTAAGACTATTTTACATTAATTGAGAGAAAATATGTTGGGAAGTTTAAAAGGGTGATGGAAGGGGTTGCATGGCATTGGATGGAAGATCAATGATTGACTAAATATCATTCAATATAAGGATAAATATACTAAAATGTTCATGAAAATAGGTACCTCTTATGAGATCTTACTCATGCATAGATTAAAATTGAATTATTGTAGTTATTATATATGGCTATTGGTGGAAAAACCTTCTTAATTATTGTGATCCTATAAACTATGTTTTCAAATGAGATAGTTTAATGGGTTTGAAAAGTGAATAAAAAATGGTTGAAAATCTAAGTGAAATAATGAATGTTTCAAAACGATAATGAGATAAAATAGGTGGTGTAGGTGAAGAATAAAAATTATGACGTGGAAAACTAATTTTGGTAACACTTTATATCATGTTGAAAGAAGAATAAAGATACACTTAGTTCTGGAAAAAAAGGGTTTAATTTTATAATTTCTTATTATTTGACAAAATTAAGAAGATTTGATCTGGTATATAACATAGGGACCAATTTATATATTAAATCATGTATCCTAATTTTATACAACATAAATGATGGATCCATAGTGTTTTAATAATCACTATTATAGTTTTATTGTTCTACGATGTGGAATTAGTGAAATATTTCTATCACTAATGAATTTTTGGGATGAGAATTCATCACTAATGACTCATTGTAGTAAATATAATAGTGATAATTATTTACTGATGGATCATCGTAAAACCACCATTACATTAAATAGATCCATATTATGTCTCAAATAACATCAATAATATTTTAAAAAATATACGTATGATATATAAAATCAATCATAATTCCAAATTTGTTTTTGGAAAATAAAAAAATTTCAAAAACATTTATCAAATCAGAATTTAAAAAATTCATTTGAGAAAGAAAATTATTCTATCATTTCACCCAAAATATTATTTTCAACCCAAAATATAACACAATCATAAAAACTACTAATTATTATATGGTATTATGTGGAGGTGGATTACATGAAGGTTCAGGGGGAGGAATTTGAATACCAATACCACCTGAAACATATCTAATATTCTCTAACATCTTCTAATATATTTGACACTTCCACTAAAACTCTTACTCTATATGTCTCTACATAAAATATATAATCTCATCCAGAGATCTCAACCTCCCATAATATTATGCATCAGTTGATAATCATGATTCTAAAAAAGATGAATTTGATCTTATCGATGACATCAAAGATGTGACATAATATCTAGCATGTGTTAGTCATGATATAATACAGGTAAAACATCTATTCTCAACACAATGCATAATATCCCAACTGAAACCCCCTCCTAAAAACCTATCTTACAAGTGGAATATTCTTCACTGTCAACAAGATTATCGTGAGAATGAAAAACCACTTTTTAAAAAAGATACTTCAAATATAACTAGAATTTAGAATAAGAATAATATTAATATTAGTAGAATTTAAAAAATAAGCTAACCATAATCCCATGTGATCTATCACCGATTGGATTTCATGCATGGAGATAACTTTACAATATTTGGTAATGTTCAAAAACTATAATATAGGCGTATGTAGTGTCCAGAATAATAAAACAATCATATTATATATTAATAATAGATTAATTAATAAGTAATATTACTTACCATATGTCATTGATGCATACCAATAGTATTAAACCCAGTCTTCAGTTTGTTCTATTGCATCCTGTAATTATCATACACTGATGATGAACTCCTCATAAATGTATCCCATAACCCATATAAGTTCAAACCAACCCATACATGAGTTGAGATATAGTATGGTTGAGGTGATAAACATGACGGGTTGAAGGTAGTAACAAAAACACTTTTCATGGATCGATTTCTTAATGTTTTATAAAAACTAATGAAATAGTTTATGTATAAAAATATACCATGCATCCTGGAAATAATATCATAGTCTATCATTAATTTGGGACCATGTTTTCTTCATTAAAATTATAATCGACAAGTTTTTAATTAAATTAATATATAATAAAATATATTATTCAATAATGTAAAATCAATGGTCAATACTATCATGAATAATGATTATAAGAACATTATTTTATGAATATAATGGCTAAGAAAAATAAATTCTTATGATCTAATCATCCATCATAATAGGAATATGTGAAATACATTGAAAAAATAATATTGAAAAAAATATTACCATAATTAAATAAAAATAATAATATAAAATAAATACCTTAAACAGATGAAAATACGTCTAAAATTGAGGATCAATATCATCATATGGACGAATGTATTGGGAGGGTTCCATAATAATAAATTTATAATGGTTTTTCCCTCTTATAATAGTAATATCATCCCAAAAATCTGATGAATCCGGCTCACCATCAGAAAGACCAACATATTGGAGAGAAGCAAATAATTCTCTAGAAGCATCTCATGCCATATGAAACAGGAAATCCTACTAGTTACAAAATGTTAATATATATATATAATAAATATATATAAATAATAAATATGATTATAAAATAATCTTACCTATAAATACGTTTTATTACATATATCAAATATAAGAACAAATATGTACTAGAATGAAATAAATTCCATATAGATATATTCTAGAATATAATAATATTACCTGAATATATTTGATAATAAATATAGCATATATAATAAAATACAAAATTACATACATAATATAATATATTTATATATCAATAGTTTTTAATATGTATTTTGACTATATAAACCTTATAATTATAGGCTTTACTGATGGAACCGATTAGATTTTTTGGTCCAACCATCGGAAACAGAAAATTTCACATTTAAATAATTATCAATAAAAATATCAATTATAAAAAAAATATTTACCTTATATTATAAATCATTAATCAAATCCTTCCTCAACATTATTGAGTAAAATTTCTTCATCTTCATCTAAAATATCTCCAACATCCATATGATTATTAGTTTCATTATCCCATATTTCTTGATCAATAATATCATTATGATCAGCCTTTAACTGGGGTATTTCATCATCATTATTTATATTTATTCAGGAATGAGATATATTTGTATAATTTTATGGAAAATATTCAATATGTTGCACATTCACATAAACTTTTTTATTTTTTGGAAACTTATTATAATGAGATTTAATTTTTATTACACTCTTCTAGTCATTGAACTCTCGTGTTGCATCATAGAAATATTGATAATAAACCATATGTGATTTAATAAATGGTTTAATTGATTCTATAATACAATTATATTTAATGTTAATGACATAATTTCATGTATGAACTTGAAAACCGTGATCAGTATCAAACAAATGAAATTAAAGCATTTTAACAATATTTTGTGCCAAATAACAAACCACCATTATTTCAACCAACAAACTATAAAAATAAAGTTCACATTCATTATGATGATATCATTTCAAACAAAAAATCAGTATACATTGAATTGTTTGATTCATCAAATATTCAAGTATGTAATCAAAATCTACTAACCACATACCCATTATATGATTTTACCAAATTCAATAGAGGGTTTTTGATCACACAAAATGGAATAGAAATTTTACATTCAAGTTTTATTTCTATCAAATAACATAAAAATTTAAAATATGTATCATTAAATATTTAACTTAATGTTAGATTTAAAAAAACGTAACCTTCCACACTTTCAAAACAATAAGAAAAATTCCCTTGATGATGGTATTCATGATAAATAAGAGAAATTTTTATATATTTTTTTTATATGGACATCAGATAGCCTATGAAATAAATATTTAAAATTAATTTTTTTATTATATTAAAAAAACATTTATCATATAATGCATAAATCTAGTCTTTTATTCACAATTTAGAAATACATATACATGAGAACTGTGATGTTACTCATTTTAAAAACATCGTTCAAGATATCCACCTAAACCATTCTATAGATGAAAAAAAACATTAAATTGATGGTATATGACATGATCATAACATTCCTCATTATTCTCAATTAAATTTTGTTTTGTAGGATATTAATATTCAAAATAATAAAAGAATAAATTTTAAATTTCCTCTGACAAGTACGATTATGTAATTAACCTATCAATGGGTGCTTTGTTACATATTTATTCAATAATTTTTTAAAACATATCTCAAACAGATGCATCCTTCCGAATTTTATCCACCCTCAAAATTTATTTTCCTTAGAAAATTTTGATATTTAAATGTTTCATTGATTCAATAAACGTGAAGAGAATTTTTTCTCTAATTTACATAAAAATAAAACAATATGTTCCAATAGAATACTAAATGTTTCATAATATGAGGTTTCCAAAAAAATAACATAGATGGAATATAGTATTTCATTTAAAACATCCAAAATTGAAGAATTCAACTCCTCTCTAATACAAACAGGCAGTAATCCCTCTATTTTGACATGGAAATAAAGACTTTTTAACCTGATAATAAGTTAATTTCAGAAGAAATGCAAACAAGTTTAAGTATAACCATATGGTAACCTACAATATCTAATCCTATGATAGAATAATGAACATATTTATTTTAATATTACAATATATGATTTTGGATTCATTAAATTGTGTGATTTATCATATTCAAATAATTCAAGTTCACAAAATTTGTAAATCAAAGAATGATATATTTCATCAATTTTATTAACTCTGGTCATATCAAGTGTGTCCAAAATGCAATAAAATATGTTCTCAAGCAATTTATTCTCAATATTAATTACATATACCATCAACTAAACCAACAAATCAGACTAATATGAAAGGTCCCAAAAAATAAAAATTCAATTCAATTTTTATCTCTCCCAGACCAATTTTCTAAATTTATGGTTAGTCCAAAATTGTTATGATGTAATGAAGAAAACATGTCTTTTAACAAAATGCCTACGATTAATACTATGGGTTTCTCTCAATCAATTATAAATTTTGTAATATTATTTTTATTTCTTCGAAAAGGGTCGTCTATATGATGAAATCATACATGAGATAAAGAATAAAATATCATTCTCCCATTCACAAGAATAAATGATCTATTATAATACATGTAGTATATACATAATCATAGAACATATATACTCAATATAGACAACATTCCATGCATACTAAGTTCACTGATGAACCACATTATTAAATCATTCAGTGTAAAATTCTGACATGCAACTATATGAAATGTTGTTACATCATCATTCCAAAATGAAATTAAAATGTTAATTAATAGTTTTAAATAAAAATAAAAATTATTATTTAAATTAAATATAGTTAATAGAGTTAAAAATATACATGTATATGTTTCCTTAATCAAAATCTATTTTGGTATGTTGTGTCTAGTAATGAAAATAGGATAACCTGAATATTTACTAACATAACCACTAAATAGAAAAAAAACAATTAGTAGAAAGTCCCAACTGTATGTTATGAGGTTATAAATAAAAATAACCATACATCCGATCAAATTTTTACAATTAATCACTATCACATTGAGTATTTATTCATTTACTGATGTAAATGTTTGACTTATTCAATGTAATTAAGGATACTATGTTTTTAGGTGTAAATAATTGTTGTAAACATATTGTAATTATAAATTACCACAAATATTTGTCAAGAAATATGAAAATTACAAGTTGATTCTCTACATGGTAGATAGTTAACCAGTGATTCGATTTACCATGAAATGAGATGCATCCATTTGAATATATATGGATCTTTTCATGTATTTAACTCAAATTATAGACTAACCACTTACTTTAATATAAAAATGTAGGTAATATATTTCTGTCAAGATAATGTATTTAAAAAAATAATATTTGATTGTTGAAATAGTTTTTCATTACAAAATCTAATTTAATTTCCTTAGATTTTGGGACAGTTTAGGACTTTGTTTTCTAACATCTAATATATATGCCATTCCCAACAGATTTTGATAACTTATAAAATTGAGAAGGTTCTGATTCAATATTTTCAATATCATTTTTAGTTTTTGTTTCCTGAATATGTATAAGAAAAACATCGTGAAACATTTATGAAACATTTTATTTGGAATAAATAAATTATTTTCTTAATTAATCCTTTCAAAATGTTGATACCCAAAAAATATAATCTTTCTGAAAACCAAAACATTGGAGGCAGTGTCTAAAATTTTCCAATGTTTTGAACATCATTAGATGACATTTCTTAGATGAAAATTTAATTTTTCATATAGAAATAATTTCTAGATTCAATAATGGATATGATAGAAATTTTTTAACACACTAATGGTAGACATAAGTTAAACATGATTCATTCATATTTTTTGATGATTTATCCAATCCTGATCACATAATAGAAACTGTTGTATACTTCCTATGTATATAGTAATCTAAAAAAACAATAGAAATAAGAATAGTTATCACTCTTTGAGACAAAATTAAAATTATTATTTTGTTTTTACAGCTTGGAATATTCTATAGAATGCTTGAATAGTGTGGTGATGTGTTAAGATTGAATTTCAGGGCACATATAGGCTTGGTACATATAGAATGAAAATATTAAATATATTATTTCACTTTCATGATATGTTACAAAATTAAATAAATATCTCTATAATTGTGACTTATATGAGAAATATGATGCCACATTTATTTTTCGAAAATAGGTTTTACCTTTGGCATGACATAACATATGTGTACATCAGTTGACTAGTAAAATCACTCTCGAGGGAAATTCAATTAATTTTCTTATTATAATTTCTTTCAAAAAAAATTATGTTTCTCCCAAAGGAGTGTCTCATGAGATATTTTTGACCATCATTAGGTCTGGGATGTGGGGATAAATCAAGTATTAATATAACATATTTGTGTGTTTGGTGATTGGTAATGTTTCACAAGAGAGTAATTCATTTAATATTATTTTATAATTTTTTTTTGAATAATTGATTTATCTCCAAAGAAGTGTGTCATAAGAGAAGTATGAGTCCACCATTAGGTATAGTATATATGGTTTACCCAAGACGTGACATAAAATTAGATTTTATCAGTTATTTTCTGACATCATATGCAATGTAAATTCATTTAACATTTATATTATAAATTTTAATAAATATATGTAGTATATCTTGAATGGTGTACCGTATAAGAAATATAAGACCATTTTTATGTTTAGGATGTTGGTTTTACCATTGGAAATATATAAAATAATTATTCTTTAGGTGATTGGTGGTGTCGCACGTTATGGTATAATTTTTATTAAATATTAATATTTTATATACATATATTTATATAATAATTATCAGAATATAAAAATATTTACTATTTATTATTAATATATCATAAATATTTTTAAATTATTTAAATAATGATAATTTATAATTTTATTATTACTATTATATTTATTATAATTATTGTGACTTTTTTAAAAAAAAATTGTAAATTGTAAATTTTTTTACAATTAATTATAACTTTTCAGTGATTGGTAAATATATTTATTATATAATACTAATTATTTACTAAAATTAATAAAATAAGTCAAAAAATACTTATTATTACTATTATTTTTGTTCATTTTAATGAATCCCAACAAAAACAATACATTAAAAATATACTTGAAACATTTATGAACCTCCAATCTTTTTCATGGACAAATAGTTCCTTTATTAGTGAGTAATAATTATAGATGTATTTATTTTACTTAATAAATTTTTTTTCATTAAGTATTTGGTTTTTTTTAATAGATTCTACATTTCACCAAAATATGTTTTGTACAAAATTTTCCATAAATTGTGTTTATAATATTTTTTATAAGAACTATTTATTATTTATTTCATCTGTTATGTATATATATTACTTGGTTTCTTAAGCATGTATATATACATCAAATATGTTCTTACATGTTATCTAAACAAATATATATATATATATATACATATATCAAATTCCAAACAAATTATTTATAACTTGTATATATGTATATGTACATATTAATATATATATAAATATGTGTGTTTGTGTGTGTTACACGGTTTCTTATTCAAATATATATACCTCAAATATATTTATACGTGATTTTTAATCAAATATAAATATCATATATATATAACCATAATGATTTATTTAAACATTTTATATACGTATATAAACATGTTAATATATATATGTATACAAAAGTATACAAACCAAAATTCACATGTTTTATGAAAATGAAAATAAATAATAATATAATTATCAAACATGGTTAACCAACAAGACCATAGTCCAAGAGTCATCATAAGTCATGGAAAATCATATCACCATAAGAATAAATTATTTTTTTTCAATTAAATAGATTTATATAAAATATATTAGTATATGTATTATTTTCATATAACCCTACAAATAATTTTCATAATATTAATATTTCCAATAAGAAGATAAAATAAAAAAATTATAGTAACCATAAATACACAACACAAAATTAAATTAAATATAATGGTTAAAAATTGTGGAAAATATCTACGTTCAATTTTTATCAACCCGTGCAAAGTCGGTGGACACCCTAATATGGAATAATATACCTGAAGAAACCCTGAATACCAAATAAACCATCAAAAACTAGATATTTTTTACATAGAATTTAACAGATATTATTTCTGATTGATTGAATAGAAAATAAAAAAAAATGAAATTGGACATAAAAGGAGTTCATACCTAGTGGATGAGAAAATAAATCTACATGAAACTAGGTCTGAAGATCAATTTTAAAAGTGGGCTATCAGAGGGTTATGTGTTGGGAATAATAGAATGATAGGGAGAAAGAAATATTTGAGGTGGTGTAGAGAAAAGGTATTGTTGGATTTTCAAAGTGTTTTATTTGTGACAGGTTAATAGAAGATATAATTTATTCCATCACAAAATGTTATTTTCTCAAAATTATAGGATGGATATTATAATCTATTACAAAAGGTCTTGAAAAAATTTCTATTAGAGATCAATATAAGAGTTTTTCGCTATTATACAGTCCAACGAAGAATTCCCATAATATAAAACACATGAGTTTCTAATATATTTGTGACGTAAAACATTATTATATCAAATATGTGCTTATTTACAATGGAAACTATTTTTTGTGAAAAATAGGTATTATTGTGGTAATATTTTTGATGTCTCTGTTCCTTTTAAAAATTGAGCTTTCAAAATTATCAATTATTATAGTAATGAAAATATAATGATAAGAAACTATTATTAAGAGTGATAGAGGGTTGAAAATAATTAATTATTTAGTTGAGTATATGGGTAATCAAAGTATATGATTGAACATGACTATGGTTTTTTACAATTGATTGGTGAGATAGGTTTATTTTTGTATTTTAGGAAAAAATGGGTTAAATTGGATTATATAAGTTTAGTGATGGTATAAATGAGTTTGATCAAGTGGAGATAATGAACTAGAGAAAGAAATATGAATAAAAATATTTATTAAGCTATTTTACATAGGCTTTTGAACCAGGTTAATCTTGGATGTATTTTTGAATAATATGAGATTAATTATGAATATTTAAATTAAATAGAATTTATTCTTTTCAAACATAAAATTATAAAATAATAATTAAATTTAAATATAATAGTATGAAGTGGGTGACATTGAATGATAAGGATTATGATGTTTGGAATAATGTGAAATATAGTATATTTGTTTATTGATAATCATGATATAGGGTTGTTTTATGCCAAATTTTAGTGAGGGTTTTCATTTAACCCCTATGTTGATTTTGATCAGGATAAAAAAACAATCATTAGAAATAAGAAATTAAGAATAATTAATTTGAATTGGAAATACCATAAACATGGGGTTATTATGTAAACCAGAATCCTCTGTAATGGGAATAGGTCGTACCTAAAGCTTATTAGGTTTATATAGTATGGTACATATGACATTTAGTTTTCAGTAAAAATATTAACAACCTTGTGTCTTGCAATATAAAATCTCATAATGAGGACATTAAAAAATTGTAGTTTTGATTTAAACATCCATGACTCTAATTCAGTCTATTTTAGGTTCTCATGAAGATGACCACTTGAACCCTATATAGAGCGACACAATGTATTTGTTGAGGAATATTACATTGGTGGTAGGTGTAATATGATATTCATCCGTCATGTTATGAGAGTATTCGTTATTTTAGTAGATAATGTTTATTTTGTAAATTATGTTTAATTTAATTTAAAAAATTGTGGGAATATTTGAAGGTGTTCTTGGAATTCATAGAAAAAATAACAATTACAACTTTATAAAAAAAGTTTAAGGGAACCTTTTAATTTAGTATTATGGTTAATGATTTTTGGCCTACCAAATTTAAAACATGTTTGTAAACTTTTCTGTTCAAGTCACTCAAACTCATGAATAGGTACTTAGGAATGTTCCTCGTATGTTTGTTGGACACTGAATGAAATTCAAACTGAATATAACTAAACATCAATAGGAAAAAAATTCTTTCCTATACATAGGGTAATATCAGTTGATATTGTGATCTATGTTTGATAAAGAGAACAAGTACTACAATGGGATTCATTTATGATGGAGTGATTCCCTTTTATATTGACTCATATAGTGAGGGTCTCATCACATATTCCTACGGAGTGGACATTCATGGAATCTAGGCTATCACAAAAATCAATCTTTTATACTTGTCACATTTTTTATTTCATGGATAGATCTTGTACAAGAGGCATATTAAAAAATATAATATTGTGGAAAAAATTTTATTAGATATTATGTCATCTAGTGAAATATGATACTCTCCATTAACTAATGTGGTGTTAATTTTACTTCTTTCTCATTTATATTTATTGATAAATATAGAAACTACATTATGGTGTGTGAAATAGGTAATTATTTTCTCTATATCTTGATCCATGCGGGTAGTTTTTATATTAGATAGTGTATAAAAAGTTCTAATTTTTATCATATAATGTGGAATAGTGTTTAATATGAGGGGTAATATCATAGTATTTATTACACATGATCAATTAGGTGTATCAACTGTGCTTTTCTTATATAAAATTCACCACTAAAGTTTTATTTACATTTCTAAATAAACGAGTATGTGTAATATAGAATATATGATGGCTAATGAAAACCCTAAACCTATGTAATGTTTTGGATATCCTTCCACATTTTTATATTAAAATTATAATATGAGGAAATAATAGTAAAAAATATTATTCATTGGTGAGACCAAAACCATCCCTAGAAGAATACAGTTCATATTTTAGTTTCCATAATTCTACCAATATGTCATTTAGAAGCACCTAAAATTAAAATTCTCACATTTGGTTGTTTTCATAGATAAGTAAAACTTCTTAATTTTGTTTCTATTAATTTAATAGGGATTCCAAAGGGTTGGGGGTTGTTTTCAATAATTCTACTCATGCCTTGCACTTACTCTCTCATTAGGAACAATGTGGATATTGAATTTATAAAACATAACCACCCATATTCATCATAATACAATATATATAGGATAATTAATACATAATTATGGTTATCCAAAAGATAAATTATGTTATTCTCTCATTGATATAAATAATTATACATATTCTATACTATTTGATTAGTTTTAGAAAAACGTTTTGTTGACATTAGTGTAATACCATTCGAATAGGAAAATATTCCAGTTGAGATAATACATGATATTTTCCTAGGATAGATCATAATTTCTTAAAATATGTGAAATAATAGACTTCCCATAGCCACTAAAAAGATAAAAATGTTACTCCATTCAATTGGATACATTAAAACAAGACTATATATAATATACTACTTGACATCCTCAAAATATTTTCGATAGTATTTATCCCATGATAATGTTTCTCCTTTATTCTTGAATCTCATAATGAGAATAGAGTTACTTATTAGGTTTATTATTAATCAAAATATATAAGAGTTGTTTCCCTAAACTCCCCTTAACAATCAAGGGTTTGTAAGAGGTATAATATCATATATTAACTACTTTTTCAAGACCATATTCAAATCCGTGATGGAATACTACAAAGCTAAGAACTATTTTGTATGTTATCATAGAGGTTACTTTAAATGATTTCATATTACCATTATATGAAAGATTTTCAAAAAATAATTCATCAATGATATTGAAATGATGATGTTCTTGATAAAACATAACAGAAAGATCATTTTCATGGAGTTAAATGATTTGAGTAAGGGAGGCATTAAAAATAAACTGTATGACCCCAAAAACATTTAGGAAACATTGTAATAAGTGATAATAATATAAACCATAGAGGCAAAAATGGTAGTGAATTATTATTCCTCATGAAGTATTCATATCGGATTATTTCTAGAATAACCAACTATGAATGAGAAGTCCTAAAAAAAATTTTACTTCATGAAAAAATTCCCAAATCAAGGTTTTGATTTATCAATCTGACAAAAAACAGTTCCATTCCTTGAAATAGTCATATATATTAATATTAAAATTATTTTTTATTGGAATGATGTTATTGATCTATTTTTTATTTAACATCCTAAATTAAATTATCCTTGACCAGATTGTTAATCTCGTCTTCTACCAAGATATAGTGATTTTGATGAATCTTTATTTCTTATTGGTTGTAACGAAAATGGTCATCTAGAAGAATTAAATAACGAATGATTGTATGGGTATCTAACATAATCGTTTATTTTTTGATACTTTTTAATACATCACAATGATTTTTAAGAAAGGTTTTTTTATTACATATATATATTAGGAGTCATTGCTACACTGATAAATTTCTATCTTGGATCCTATTTCGTAACAAGTTTCACCTACCTAAGATCATTACTAATGTTTAATACAACGTCCGTGATTGATAATGGAGCATAATGGAGAATTTCATCCATGGGATCTTCATGTCTATAATATTGTACAATTTTTTGAGATTTGATAAATAATAGAGTGGTTTCATCATATATGTTTAGATCAAATTATTTTTGTTTTTTATTAAGACTAAATGATTCTATATATATAGAGATAATGGTGTTTAATATTGGTATCCATATTTGATAGAAAATCTTGAACTAATACAAAATAATGTGATAAATTTAGTAGAATTAAGAAATGACACTATTGATATAAATATTCGAAGAGGTTATGATTTGTGTTTGTAGATTGCGTGGGTACCTCTTCTTTCAGTCAATTCAAAATTTATTTTTGCATCCTAAAATGTAAATAAAATATATAGATCCTATATTTTGTCTAGAAAAATACACTAACTTCAACATATTTTTGTTCATTTTATTTAACTGATTTGAATTAGAAATTCAATAATTTATTTTTCTATGTGTTGATAAGAGTAAACTAATAATAATTTGAACTATCATTATGTCTTATATGACTCGATAACTGATGTTTCCCATATACTTTATAATACCCCATCAATATATTTAGATTAATAATTTTGAAATCTATAAATTTGATTGCAGAGGACTCCTAATTTCCCATTGTTAGTGTATTTCAGAAATTGTCATTTTGAAGATGTAATTGTTGTAACCATGTTAATATGTGGACAGAATTTTTTTTATTAATGGTTAATTATAAGTAAACTACCATGAATTGATATTTTGATAAAATATCAATGAATTTAGCTTCTATATTTTTTCTTTCCTATAAGATTTTTTCCAATTTGTCCATACCAATGGATTATTAAGATATAATAGAAAATGAATGCCTCCATGAATCCAAAAAAAATATGTGTCGATACTATAATATGGTATATTACTAAAACATTATCGTATATTTATGGGGGAATACACATATCATCAAAAATTATAGATACATATATATCGTTGTAAAGGTCCATTGTATAGAGGCTTCCAAATCATTCCTAATAGACTCTATGAAATTTGTTGTAACCAATTTCACCATGATATGTGGAATCCATAATCTCCTCTATCAAAAACTCTAGAGGGAATATAAAATTATTTATTAGTTCCTCTTATTCTTCATGTAGAGGATTTTTACATCAATAATTTCAATCCATAAATGATATAATAATTTATGAATAAAAATATTATACTTCTAAGACATAGGCTATGTAAGGTTTATCTATGACCTGGAGTATAGTATTCTGAACTTGCTATGATAAAAATATTCTCTTAGTTAAAAATTTTGAGGATTTTTTTGCCTTTTTTTTAATATGATTTGTTGTTGAAACATATATTAATATATCAAATAATATTTAATCCAAATGTCAACAAACCATTGTGATTGGTTAGTATTATACTCTTGAGGATTCAAGAATGGACTGATGTTCTCATTGAACTCAACAAAGTGCGTGTATCAATGTTTTATATCCATCTATTGTTATTTTAGGGATGAAATAAAAATTTTCTGGTAATATTGGTGTAATATTTCCTCTAATTTTATGGCGTCCACCATGATTAATGGTGTTGAGAACTACGTTATATGTTTTCTTCACATTTATCCAAGATAATTTAAAGTTGATGATGTTCATCAAAGTACACTGTGACACGTCATCAGAGAAACTTTTGACAGGTTAAGGGGGTATTTAAAATCCTATTAATGATTATAGAAATAAATCTAGAAGAGATTGGTGCAATTTCGGTACCCAAGAAATCTTCCCTTCAAGTGTTTTTAACTAATTTTGATTGAAAAAATTATTAAAAAATTATAGGAAAGTTAATGTTTCCTTAGGACTTGTAAAAAAAATGTATTTTTGATATATTAATTTATTCACACCCATTTGAATGTATATTTTTTGTTTTTAAATTATATGAAACCCATTAATCCATCATTCATTAAATTCTTATATGTTACCTTCTTCCGTTTAAATTTTTTGCAATGTCAAAAATAGAAAAGATACAAGAGCGTCAATATTTCCTATATTTAAAATCCCTTTATCCACATTCCATTGAAACATGTCTTAGATAAGGGAGAAACTCAACATTTTTTTATCTATCATCTGATGATATGATAAATATTTTTTTTTCAATCAACCTCACAATATCATGTTTCTATATATCCAATACTTTAAAGAAGTTATTATCAACGTTTTTAATGAAACAGTTGATGAAAACATCCTTATTGAATAAATAGAATTTTATTTAATTTTTTAAAACTATAGTGGAATTGATCCTTTATAGCCTGTGTATTTTAATTTGGACACTAATACTATCTTTGTTATCTACGAATTGGAATGACATTATATTTGAAAGGATCGAGATATGAAGCCAATACTGGTGTTACATTGAGAATTATATCTATAATTCTTACCTTTCTTGAAATATTTTTTGATGTTGATATTGTCAAGTAATAATTATCTTTAGTATAGAAATGATATTATTCAAGTCATTATGCTGCAATGAAAAATTATTGAAACTATCAATGGAATTTTAATGAAACTATATTTATTTGTTAGTCACCATAAAAATCCTTTATAAATATCTCAAACTACATTTCTTATTTGATTGATATACACTAGAATTATAATAAAATATTTATATGAAAATTAATTAAATAAAACATTGATATTCATGTTTATTATGGTTTATGTTGCAAAAAATTCCCATACATATATTCTTTTCGATGAATTAAATGATGAATTGTCCCCAAAGATATTTTGTATTATTTAATGATCATAATAAAATATTTATATACATAGAAAAAATAAGGTTCATCTAATTTTTATTTAAAACACCTATTATTGTCCCCTTTTTACTTTTCTATTGTTCTATTAATTTTGTCACACTATGAGGTAATGTGTGTAAGTTACTACATATATATTCTTATAAAATTAACTACAAATAAGTTGGGGTTTTTATTGATAGATATATGTGGGTTCAAATAAACCAAACTGGGGTATAATATACTCTTTGACTACGTGTGTTGGATATAACCTTCCATAGCCTCTATCTAAGTAGTATGATACATGATAATTTCTTTTTTCACTCTCACATGAGCAAGCAGATATGTGCAAACACTTGATAAAGGTTCACATTTTTCCTCATCTAGTGGAAATTAAGTGAAACATTCCATAGTTAAAATAGGATGGCATACCATAATTTTTAACTACTATAGACAACATGGAATGAATATATTATAATCAAATAGTAATGGAATTAGGTGGATATGATGATTTGAATTCATTTATATGGATTATCATTCTATAAAATGTCTTCTAATGAATCCTCACATGATGTAGAGGGTCTTCTAGGGGAGGCATGACTACATCAACATAAGAATTAAAATCGAATGGTATGACACCCATGATCATTTAAGCATTATTTCACCTCATTGTTTCTATATATTTCTTCATTTTAGTCTATCATTTACTCAGAATAGAAAACTGTAACTTCTTCATATGGTAGATTGGTCATGGATACAATAAAACATTTTATATTTTAAATTGATGTTTCCTTCTGAGTGGGAGTTAATTATATTTTTATTGCAGATACTAGATCACATGTTTTCCTTTTATATTTTTTTTATACACCAGTTGAAGCTTCGTTCGTCACTGAGTCCAAAGATTGACTAAAGGAAGCACCTCAAGCAAAAAATAGGGAATAACATCAATAATTTCACAAAGGCATTATGGCACACAAGTATACATGTGCGCCACCCTTAGACGTGCAAGTCACTTGCGCGCCAGTCATGGGCGCATATGTCACATGCGAGCCCATAGTGGTTTTTTTCCCAAACTCAGGTGGCCTATAAATACCCCATGTGGGCCCCCCATTTAAAGGACAAATTTTCCCAAACTCATATTCAAGCTCTGGATTCCCAATTCTTTGTCTAATGTCTTCCTAACACTTCTTAAGTAATTCTTTACCTATAATGGAATCTCTAAAGGGGAAGGATAAGGCCAAAGTATTAGAACTCATCAATACCTGCACGCTTAAGTGTAATGCCCCGACCATAGTTACCCAGAGTCGGTGCATTATTACATAACATTGGCATGATCACAAGAAAGATCAAATCTCGAAAGAACGATTGGATTAGTATCCTTGGAAACACTTGATATATTCATAAGTTTTACATTACATCATACAATGAAAAACTACTACAATAACATAATGTCTCCATAATCCACACTCATATCCCCACATAATATCCCTGCAGGTCATTCATAATTTACTTCTTCACTTCCTGGGAAAAATAAAACATAGAAAAGGGGTGAGCTCAAATGCCCAGTAAGGATAACAATATAGCAGAAACTTTCATAAATAAGAATAAACATTTAAGGAAATGAATAAATAAAACAAAAGCCTTTCAAACATGAACTTTCAACATAGTATGACATAAATAAAATGAAATAATTCCATTTACTTATTCACATGGATATTCTACTAATCGAATAATCACATGAAAAATCAATAACCACTTTCATAATGATGGAATGCATAATTCCAGACTATCATAACCACATAGCCAAGGCCTCGTTCCAAGACTACAAATAAGATTTTGCCAAGGCCTTGTGCCAAGACACTAGTTTGTCTCATGAGACCTACCGATGCATCGAAGAGCTATAGAGGGCTCCACCCGTCACATATTAAGTCCAATGCATTCCCATATGAAAAGGTTTAAACATAACATAAACATTCGTATTAAAACTAGCATACGAAATGTCAATAATTTCACCATAAACTATGAATGGTATAAAAAAATAGCACATCCACAGTCAAACATATCAAAAAACCTTCAATACAATATAGAAGTTTTTTATCATAATAAATCAACATAAAATATGCGTAAAATCCATCAAAGGATGTTGACATAGATGAAATCAAAACACTTTTTAGAGAAATATCTCTTTCTATTTTTGAAATCATTTAAGATCCATATAAAAGAAAACATTTTATTTGAAAATATTCATATAATCTTGTAAGGAAAGCTTTGATGATTTTATAATGGCGGAAAATAACCGCACCCGCCGTATAAGTTAAAAAAACTTTCTTACCTTAATTCTGTTAAAAAGGTTAAAAAAGACCTTGTTTTGAAAACGACAGAAAGATTCCTATTATAAAAAGTCAAACAAGGGTATAAATGACTTTAACCCATATTCTTGTAAATAATAAAAATGTTTTGAAATACATTTTTAAGAAAACATGGGTGTGGATGATAAAGAGATCCCAGTAGATTATTACATATAAACAACCTCGGATAATGAAGAGATTGTGAAATAACCCTTACCTTGTACTTTTCCTTGGTTGGGGTAGGTTAACCTCCTGTATAATGGTGAAATAATTGTTATTAAATTATACAATAATCATATACATTAATATGATATCATATATGATCTTTTAATATTGATTTGATAATAATATCTTAGTATTATCGTTGTTTCAGGTGTTAACTTACTTGTTTTATTTTATATGTTTTGTTACGTAAGACATGTTTGTAAAGGATAGGTTTTATATTATTCATATCCAGAATGATATCAAGTCCTTAAACATCATTTTTTTAAATAATCAAATGATAATTATACTTGAATGGATATGATGGAGAAAGAATCTCATCGCGTTCGTGGAGACGGGAGTCCGTACGTACGCACGAGCGACAATATCATTCTTTTGATATTAAAATAATATATAAATGGATGGTATATCATATATACAGAATCCTTAACATTTTATATGTATTATTTACATGAGTTACACATCATTATTATACCCATCCAAATAATATTATATTGAATAACAATTACACCACGACGTGGAGACGGTAAGCCGTACGTACGCACGTATGGTGACATGTTATTCAAAGGGTGGATAGAATACTGAATATGGTTGTACCATATTTATAATAACATAACAGTATATATATGATACTGGATTTATTATTTTAGAATGGTAACAACAAAGGAAGAAGAAGTGGAAGAAGAAATGAACTTAGAAAAGGGTGGTGAAATCATTACCTCTTCTTCGGGTTCTTCCTTTTGATTTGATCAAAAGGGCTCCTTAGGTTGGATTTCTGATCAAAATAAGTACCCTAGGTTATAGTGAGAGACTTTGGGAGAGTATTTGGGCAGAGTTTGGCCAAACCAAAAGGCTTTGAAGGTGTGAATAAATGAGAAGGAGGAGTGCCCTTTTATAAGAGGGGTGAGGGGCACCTTTGGAAAAGCTAGAAATATTAATTTATAATAAATTCATATTCGGTTTCTAATGGCTCAAAAGTTTATTATTCATAGGTTAATGTGGGGATAGGTCTAAAAACACTCAAAAAATAGAATTTAGACAGGTTTGGGTACTTATATTAACCTTATCTTTAAGTATTAACTCTATGTTATTTAGTTTCACTTTTACCATCTCTCTTTGTATTTTTATATAATATGGTTAATAAACTTACTATATACATCCATGCGACCCCCAAGTGGTCCATTAATGATTCAACTATCATGATATAAGTCTTTTGGACGAATCTTAGATTTTTAGGAATTTAATATCAATTAATAATATAATATTTGTTTTAAGAACTCTTTTATGTCAATTTTGACACTATTCAATAGTTGATTTTTGTGAAACTCCTAACAGATTGATTAATTCGAACAAAGTCAATTAAATAAATCCTAATATATCATATTATCCTAGAAAATTAGTTTCATTCATTAAAAGTTTCATATTATATTTATTTGGGTATTTATAATATCAATTAATTTAATTTTTCACTATTTTAGTAATTACTGCATCATCATAGTGTCATAAATAAAATAAATTATATAATGTCTAAAAATTATAAATAAAATATAATTATGTAGGAAATCTTTTTATCTTTCTAATGAATATTTATAATCTAAAATCCAACATATATAACCCTATGTAATAATTGTTTTTCTAAAAGATATATGCTTGTGTCATTTTTGTATTCATTTTAACTTAATTAAAATAAAGTGTCCCTATCACCTACAAGTGGATCCATGGGGTCCCAAAATCGACCCAAAGATGCCCATGGTCGAACATGTATCAATCAATAAGGATAGGACACGTTTTAGGGTAATTTAGTATTATTATAATATTATTTTTTAACCCTTATTTACCAGATTTACCCTTAACCATGGTAAATAAAATATTTACCACAGTAATTATTAAAAATGTCTAAAAATAAAAGTTAACTATTTACACAATTTGAACATCCTGATTCAAAATATGGAATCCATTTTTCTAAATTCAAAACACAGAAGTGGCAGAAATTAATTTAAAATTAATTCCCGTTGTTAAAACAAAAAGCATGTTTTTAAGAGATAATAACTATCAAAAGATTGACACTTGTTTATGTTCGGTTTAATTGTAAAATTAGGTACAATGACAAAAATTATATTAAATGGTAAAAATATATTCTAAATATACTTTAAAACCACACAAATTCATAATTTATCACTATTAATTATTTTGATTAAAAAAGTTGTTTTTAATTAAAATTTAGTAAATTTCACTATTCATCAAAATATGAAAGTTATCCGAAAAGTACCAAAATTTCACCTTAGGCTAAATTTGATATTCCGAATCCAGAAATGAAGTCCATTTTAAAATATAAAATATATATAATTTCGAAAAGTATGTATTACTATTCATAACGGCTAGTTTGATTGGTTGTGGTGTGTGTTAAAACTCAAGGTTGCGTACAACACACGCTACTGTATTATTCAAAGAAAGCGTACCGTGGAAGCTTGGGATGTTTCATTTTAAATTTTTGATGTCCCCATTTAGTCAAAAAGTTTAAAATATTGTATTTAAAAAGGGTTCACTATTAAAATTTGATAAAAGTGCAATACTGAAAATGAATTTTTTCTTGCATTATATCTAAGAAACTCATAATATGGATTCTAAAATTATAAGGATTATATAAAGTTTAAAATTTAGATAATACTATTCATAACCTCTTTTGAATGGTTTTTTTTTGTAATTCATGGTGTGATTGAACTCGGTGTTGCGTGTAGTGAAAGTTATTTAATTATTTTGAAGAAATAACACACTATGAAATCTTGGGGTGTTACATTCTCCCCTCCTTCAATAAATTGCGTCCTCTCAATTTGAAATTGTTATTAGAAATTAAAAGGTTGAAAATAGAAAATATATTTGTGGGAAAACCCACATCGTAAATTGGGTTACTAAAATTTAGTATTAATATGAGGAAAAGAGAAATGAAAGGGTCACCACCAAATTATGATCTCGATTAGGAGAACATTGGTGGCAATTAGAGACATATAATTGGAGGAAAAACGTAAATATTTATAGGTAGTGATTGAGGTCATCAATCACAAACAAGTATAAAATTGAGGTCCTTAAATTCATCAATCTATGATGATTTGAAATACCATCGGTTCAACAAAACATAGGGTATTAGGATAACACATTTTTGACATTTCAAAATATCTTAGTTGAAATCCCACATAGAAAAATGAATTAATAAGGCCTCTATTTAAAATAAAGAGTCGAACGTATGAAGATTACCGAAAATAACACATACTAGGGTTCCATGTAGGAAAATATGGATATGGAAGAAAAATCTAACCATCAATTATCTGATGGAGAGTGGTAGAGAACATGGCTATGAAAAGGCCAACAATCCCAAAGCCATAAATTAGTGATGATTTAAGGTACCATCTAGGAAAACATTTTTGTTCTAAGTTTCTTTTCTTAATATTGAGGAATTTATTTATGATATTGGCTAAGATCATAAGGAGATATACTTACTTTATAATTAGAGTTTTATCCATTAATAAATTTCTACCACAAACTCATCTTTCACTCTAAAACATATTAGAATGTAAAAAAAATCTATTTACACTATTCGTATAGGGTTCCAAAAAAAATTAATTTATAATTCATCTACAAGATCTTTTAATAAAAACTACATTATTTAATCCAGGACATCTCGTGGGCCAGTGGTAGGTGATACACCCTTGTCGCCCTTCGGTTGCGGGTTCAAGTCTTGCAGCCTTGCCGGACGCGACGGGTTGTCGCCCGACCTCCGGGTTGTCCTTTTATGGAAATCCAAAATAATCCAAACTAGAACTATCCAAAATACTTCTGTCCAAACTCATAGTCCAACATTTATAAGGAATTTAAACATAATATAGATCCTTTTTACCCCGTAATAGCATATGAATACCTTCATCATGTATTACCATATTCCTTATTGATTACATTCATGCTCCCTTATTCCATATAGAATGTTGTATATACTTCAATAATCCAAAAATGTTTTAAACCCCAACAATGATGGAATATACAAATCATTAATCAGTTCCAAGGTAGTCAAGAATATCCAATATAATTTATCTAAAACAATCACATATTATTCCAAAATCACTACCTCAGTATCAGAACTATATTATGATTTATCATTCTCTCAACCATATATTTTCCAAAAATTTATCCTGCTATTGAGTCACTTTTCTTTGTTCCACACAATCTCAAGTCCTTAATGAAATAGTACTGCAGTACAATCCTTATATACTCCATAATTATTATAACAAGTACATTGTTGATACAACACTCAATTGACATAATCAACATAAGAACTCTAATCATTCCTCTTCATCTATGGCAGTATCATAACTTGATTATTATCCAATAACATCATTTGCGGCATAGTCTGATAACTGGGACATAGGTTCGCGTAGTGTCCAAACTCCTTGCAAATGAAGCATTGTACATTTAAAACCATTTTCTTACCCTTTCAGTCACGTACTTTGTGACCTTTTCCTCCACACTTATAACAAACTCCCATTCCTTTCATGCAAGTTCCAGGGTGTTTCTTTCCACAGTTACCACATATGGGAAAATTATTCTTTTCCCTCTTCCCTTTATCAATCTTTCTCTCTTCCATCCTTTTCTTCTCTTGCTTCCCTTCAAAGCCATAGGACTCAGTAAACTCTTTACTTATCTTATCAACACATGATATTATTTCTTCATATGATGATAATACATGGGAGACTATTTCTCTTATAAATTATAGCTTAAGACCATGAAAGATATGATCCTTCCTTCTCTTTGGATCATGTGCATTTCTGGAGTTCTCATTCCTTCTACTGGGCACCATTTCTAAACAATGGCATACACTAGATCAGTTTATGAATCAAAATACATAATCCCATACTTATAAAACACTTAACATAAATTGAACTATTTATGGATATAATCCATAATCATAAAAATGTCTCCTTTGAGGATGTATATACTCATAAACCCTTCATAATGGTTTGTAAAGAAAATGAGAATTATCCTAAGCATATCCCCCAGGAGTGTCATAACCAAGAGTGCAGCAAGGCCCGTTGTCGTGCACCAGTTCCCGTTCGAGTCTAGCTCAAAGCGGTGTTTTCGGGTTTTACCCCTAGGTACATCTGTGCCAGAGCCACCTCTACCTGCTCGCATCCAGACAGGGATGTATTGCTCGGAAAACTCACAAAATCTCTACAATACCAAAATTCTAGGAAGTTCTTCTACACTAATCCTCAAAGTTCATCTTAGGTCTACGTGCTCTAATCAGAGTTTATCTAAATCTAGCTTCCAAGGTTTGTACTAAACTTCCTCTGATACCAACTGTAACGCCCCGAACCTAGTTACCCAGAGTCGGTGCATTATTACATAACATTGGCATGATCACAAGAAAGATCAAATCTCGAAAGACCGATTGGTTTAGTAGCCTTGGAAACACTAGATATATTCATAAGTTTTACATTACATCATAAAATGAAAAACTACTACAACAACATAATGTCTCCATAATCCACACTCATATCCCCACATAATATCCCAGCAGGTCATTCATAATTTACTTCTTCACTTCCTGGGAAAAATAAAACATAGAAAAGTGGTGATCTCAAATGCCCAGTAAGGATAACAATATAGCGGAAACTTTCATAAATAAGAATAAACATGTAAGGCAATGTATAACTAAAACAAAAGCCTTTCAAACATGAACTTTCAACATAGTATGTCATAAATAAAATGAAATAATTCCATTTACTTATTCACATGGATATTCTACTAATCGAATAATCACATGAAAAATCAATAACCACTTTCATAATGTTGGAATGCATAATGCCAGACTATCATAACCACATAGCCAAGACCTCGTGCCAAGACTACAAATAAGATTTTGCCAAGGCCTTGTGCCAAGACACTAGTTTGTCTCATGAGACCTACTGATGCATCGAGGAGCTATAGCAGGCTCCACCCGTCACATATTAAGTGTAATGCATTCCCATATGAAAAGGTTTAAACATAACATAAACATTCGTATTAAAACTAGCATACGAAATGTCAATAATTTCACCATAAACTATGAATGGTATAAAAAAATAGCACATCCACAGTCAAACATATCACAAAACCTTCAATACAATATAGAAGTTTTGTATCATAATAAATCAACTTCAAATAAGCATAAAATCCATCAAAGGATGTTGACATAGATTAAATCAAAACACTTTTTAGAGAAATATATCTTTCTATTTTTGAAATCATTTAAGAGCCATATAAAAGAAAAAATTTTCTTTTAAAATATTCTTATAAGCTTGTAAGGAAATCTTTGAAGATTTTATAACGGCGGAAAATAACCGCACCCGCCGTATAAGTTAAAAAAACATTCTTACCTTAATTCTATCGAAAAGGTTAAAAAGGACCTTGTTTTGAAAACGACGGAAATATTCCTCTTATAAAAAGTCAAACAAGGGTATAAATGACTTTAACCCATATTATTTTAAATAATAAAAATGTTTTGAAATAAATTTTTAAGAAAACATGGGTGTGGATGATAAAGAGATCCCAGTAGATTATTACATATAAACAACCTCGGATAATGAAGAGATTGTGAAATAACCCTTACCTTGTACTTTTCCTTGGTTGGGGTAGGATAACCTCCTGTATAATGGTGAAATAATTGTTATTAAATTATACAATAATCATATACATTAATATGATATCATATATGATCTTTTAATATTGATTTGATAATAATATCTTAGTATTATCGTTGTTTCGGGTGTTAACTTACTTGTTTTCTTTTATATGTTTTGTTACGTAAGACATGTTTGTAAAGGATAGGTTTTATATTATTCATATCCAGAATGATATCAAGTCCTTAAACATCATTTTTTAAAATCATCAAATGATAATTATACTTGAATGGATACGATGGAGAATGAATCTCATCGCGTTCGTGGAGACGGTAGTCCGTACGTACGCACGAGCGACAATATCATTCTTTTGATATTAAAATAATATATAAATGGATGGTATATCATATATACAGAATCCTTAACATGTTATATTTATTATTTACATGAGTTACACATCATTATTATACCCATCCAAATAATATTATATTGAATAACAATTACACCACGACGTGGAGACGGTAAGCCGTACGTACGAACGTTTGGTGACATGTTATTCAAAGGGTGGATAGAATACTGAATATGGTTGTACCATATTTATAATAACATCACAGTATATATATTATACTGGATTTATTATTTTATAATGGTAACAACAAAGTAAGAAGAAGTGGAAGAAGAAATGAACTTAGAAAAGGGTGGTGAAATCATTACCTCTTCTTCGGGTTCTTCCTTTTGATTTGATCAAAAGAGCTCCTTAGGTTGGCTTTCTGATCAAACTAATGCCCCTAGGTTGTAGTGAGAGAATTTGGGAGAGTATTTGGGCAGAGTTTGCCCGAACCAAAAGGCTAGGAAGGTGTGAAGAAATGAGAAGGAGGAGTGCCCTTTTATAAGAGGGGTGAGGGGCACCTTTGGAAAAGCTAGAAATATTAATTTATAATAAATTCATATTCGGTTTAGAATGGCTCAAAAGTTGATTATTAAAATTTTAATGTGGTTATAGGTCGAAAACCACTCAACCAATATAATTTAGACAGGTTTGGGTACTTATATTAACCTTATCTTTAAGTATTAACTCTAAGTTAATTTGTTTCACTTTTACAATGTCTCTTAGTATTTTTATATAATATGGTTAATAAACATACTATATACATCCACGTGACCCCCAAGTGGTCCATTAATGATGAACCTATCATGATATAAGTCTCTTGGCCGAATATTAGATTTTTAGGAATTTAATATCAATTAATAATATAATATTTGTTTTAAGAACTCTTTTATGTCAATTTTGACACTATTCAGTAGTTGATTTTTGTGAAACTCATAACAGATTGATTACTTAGAAAAAAGTTAATTAAATCAATCCTAATATATCATATTATCCTAGAAAATTAGTTTAATTCATTAAAAGTTTCATATTATATTTATTTTGGTATTAATAATATCAATTAATTTAATTTTTCAGTATTTTAGTTATTATTGCATCATCATTGTGTCATAAATAAAATAAATTATTTAATGTCTAAAAATTATAAATAAAATATCATTATGTAGGAAATTTTTGTATCTTTCCAATGAATATTTATAATCTAAAATCCAACATATATAACCCTATTTAATAATTGTTTTTCTAAAAGATATATGCTTGTGTCATTTTTGTATTCATTTAAACTTAATTAAAATAAAGTGTCCCTATCACCTACAAGTGGATCCATGGGGTCCCAAAATCGACCCAAAGATGCCCGTGGTCGACCATGTATCAACAAATAAGTCTAGGATATGTTTTAGGGTAATTTAGTATTATTATAATATTATATTTTAACCCTTATTTACCAGATTTACCCTTAACCATGGTAAATAAAATATTTACCACAGTAATTATTCAAAATGTCTAAAAATAAAAGTTACCTATTTACACAATTTAAACATCATGATTCCAAATATGGAAATCATTTTTCTAAATTCAAAACACAGAAGTGGCAGAAATTAATTT
The DNA here is from genome assembly GCA_963277665.1 of Viscum album. Classification (NCBI taxonomy): domain Eukaryota; kingdom Viridiplantae; phylum Streptophyta; class Magnoliopsida; order Santalales; family Viscaceae; genus Viscum; species Viscum album. The sequence continues at coordinate 633,227,204 of OY728155.1, read as the reverse complement.
AAAATTAATTCCCGCTGTTAAAACAAAAAGCGTGTTTTTAAGAGATAGTAACTATCAAAAGATTGACACTTGTTTATGTTCGGTTTAATTGTAAAATTATGTACAATGACCAAAATTATATTAAATGGTAAAAATATATTCTAAATATAATTTAAAACCACTCAAATTCATAATTTATCACTATTAATTATTTTGATTAAAAAAGTTGTTTTTAATTAAAATTTAGTAATTTTCACTATTCATCAAAATATGAAAGTTATCCGAAAAGTACCAAAATTTCACCTTAGGCTAAATTTGATATTTCTAATCCATAAATGAAGTCCATTTTAAAATATAAAATATATATAATTTCGAAAAGTAGGTATTACTATTCATAACGGCTAGTTTGATTGGTTGTGGTGTGTGTTAAAACTCAAGGTTGCGTACAACACACGCTACTGTATTATTCAAAGAAAGCGTACCGTGGAAGCTTGGGATGTTTCATTTTAAATTTTTGATGTCCCCATTTAGTCAAAAAGTTTAAAATATTGTATTTAAAAAGGGTTCACTATTAAAAGTTGATAAAAGTGCAATACTGAAAATGAATTTGTTCTTGCATTATATCTAAGAAACTCATAATATGGATTCTAAAATTATAATGATTATATAAAGTTTAAAATTTATATAATACTATTTATAACCTCTTTTGAATGGCTTTTTTTTGTAATTCATGGTGTGATTGGACTCGGTGTTGCGTTTAGTGCAAGTTATTGAATTATTTTGAAGAAATAACACACTATGAAATCTTGGGTTGTTACATTAAGTGTCCATATCTTAAGGGATGTAAAGACACTTGCATGCCACCTTTCCCATTCAAGGGAACTTGCGAGCCACCATTATGTAAGCCTCTAGGGATGATACTAAGGGATTGAGTTCAAATTCAGCCAAGTATTACCCTATGGATTCTTCATCTCCCAAGGTGACTCATGTCACACAAGAATACTTGCATGACCAGGACTTGAACGCCAGAAAAATACTTGCGTGCCTGCTTCCTGGTTACCTTTTTTCTTCAAATTTACCTCTCCTCTCTAAGAAATGGCCTTCAAAACCTTCTTCAAAACCATTTATGGCATGGTTCCTTTGTTGGTTTCCTTATCTATGAGGAATTCATTTGGGCCTCTTTTTCAATAGTAAGTCACAATCATAATTTCCCTTATCTTTGGGCCTCCTTATATGGAGTAAGCCCCAAGTTACATGTCTCCTTAAACTAAGCCTATTTCGTAGGAGTAAGTCCCAATCATAATTTACTTTAACATTGGGCCTCTTTCTCACGAGTTAGTCCCAATAAAAATTTCATTTAACTTTGGGCCTCCTTCTTAGGAGTAGGCCCCATGTTACAAGTCTCCTTAAACTGGGCCTCTTTCTCAGGAGTAAGGCACAATCATAATTTACTTTAACATTGGGCATCCTTCTCAAGAGTAATCCCCATGTTACATGTCTAATTAAACTGATCCTCCTTCTCAAGAGTATGTCCCAAACATATTTTCTTTTGATTTGGTCTTCCTTCTCAGGAATAAAACCCAATCATAAGTCTATTTTGATTTGGGCTTCCTTTTTAAGAGTATTTACTGAGTTAATATTCCAAATCTTCATAAAGCACAAATACCATTATGGACCCTGATCCTAGGCATCTTACTTGATCTAAGTCCTGATCTATATTTACTCGGGCCATCATACATACGTAAACCCAACATCATTTTTTATGACTGCATCTTTCATGGAACAATCGTTATATTTACCGATACCTCTTTTTTCTCACACTGAGCATGACTCATGTGGGATTAGAGTGTAAAATTAATTATAACATCTATCTTTGGACAATTAATTATGCATAAACCTCATACTTATTCACTTGAACTATGTTGTCTTTGATCTCTGCCTTAAATGTAGAGTACGTAGGAAGCCTTTCTATGGTTCAAGACCATATTAAATTAATTATTTTCTATCATGTATGACATTAAACTATATCCTTCCTATTTAACTATGTGGGTTCTGATTCCCTCTTTAACAAGGATATGTAGGTAGCCCATCTGCGGATGCAATCCCAAATCTAAAATAATTCATGTCTTTCTGAATGAAAATAAACTTCAATTTCCCCACTGAGTGGCTTTAAAACCAGTATGGTCATCATAGTGACCAGTGGATTTATATATAATGTATTGAAGGATACCATTTACTAAGAATCTCTAATTAATAGAGATGATTATCTATTGATGAAGAACCTCATATACATATAAAAGATTCCTTAAATCCCATACATATCAATCATTGATTGCAATGTCTAAAAGAAAAGCTCATTTTTGTGCTTGGTAAATTAATATGGATTCATGAACATATCTTAAATCTATAAGAGTGTCCTGAAGTAGAAAATAATTCCCCCTAAAAGTTGTGATGAGTCTGAACTCCCATCATCTCGACCAATGAAAATTCTTAAGCCTCATCAGTCCACAACTAATGAGCACCTACCTTTGGAAAGTTGGTCCATATGGATATAGAATCATTGGATGTTTCCGGTTCAACAAATAAACCCGTTAAGAAACCGATTGGAATGTTTGAAACTTAAAAAAACAAGATCATCCCCATTTCCAGGAGAAACCAAAAATGGTGAACCCGACGTGAATCATTAACCATGTTAAATGACGTTATAATTATTTGATAGGCCCCTATTTTACTCCATGTGAAGGCCAAAAAAGAAATAAATCACATGTGTGTTCATCCAAAAGATGTAGTCTAGATATTTTTATCTTGTTTATGTTTTTTATATCAAACAAGCACTCTTTTCGAAGATCTCTCTTCAATACTGAAATGGTTTCTTTAAAGTTCACACCTGTGAATGCCTCGGTTGCTACTCCTGCTGGATCCTCATCCACTATGAGGACGACATCACCTACTTAGCCTATTCAAAACTGGGTCATGAATGCATTGGTGAGGGAATACCTTCAACACAGTACCATCCCGACTCTAGAGGCTGCTCGACAAGCCCTCTAAGTTAATAATTCACCCTGGTTGTCCAAACAGCGACAACTTGTGGTCAAAAAGCGGGCGGTTCCAAACACTATTTCCAACTATTTTGGTTTTTTATCCCTGTAATCCAATAACCAGTCCCTCCCATATTATAGTGAGGTAAATGAAGAGGTCACCCAAGGTCTCCATTCATAAATACAGGAGTCCTTTCTGAGGGATCCCATCATCAATCGCTACCAGAATCGTGTGGTAGGGCACCCTAAACATGATGAGAGTATCCCCTTTAGGGGTACGTCTTATGTTCCTCAGACCCGAGCACACAAGAAAACCCATCATAGGCGAAATCCAGTCAATAGGGAGTAGGTTCTTACTTTTTTCCCCTCTGGAGAAGTCCATCAAGCCAACTGGATGGAAAACGACGAACGTGCATATACCCCTACCAGTCATGATTTTACTGCCAACCAGAATCATCTAGAAGTAACATACCAATCCCTCTATGTAATTCTAGTGGAGTACTATTGGCAGGCACATACACCTGCTTATAATTAATTAGCCATTCAGTAGGCTCATTTGACTACAACCAAAGATGTTCGCCAATTTAATATGGTGGAAACCGGTAAGCAGGATACACCTGTTTACATCAACAATTATGTCAGAAGTCTCATCTTCCAGTATTGATGGAAACCCATCAACCATACATGATGGAGAATACACAGTAGGTACATACACCTTCCAATTTTCTTTAAGCCTTCCATCAGTCCTGTTTGGTATCACTAGGATAAGTCATTCGGAAAGATCCGACGACAAATCTGGAGTAGACTCAACTATCTTCCCCCACACATGAGTACTGTCAAAATTCGCAGATAGTAAAAGGAGTAAAATAGCATGAATACACACCTAATCCAAGCACAGAATGGATGTATATTCCCGTTCTGGCAGCTGAAGTCATCAAGAACATTCTGACAATGGTGAAAGAGCAGAAGAAAATCCCAGCCCATATTCTGGAAACCTGTCAGAATATTAAAACAACATCAGTAGCATCAATGGGATAGAATCATAAATCTATCACAATCATTGGAGTGACTCATCAACATATCAATTTGGAACAGATACACACCTCTGTCCCTGTCCAGGAGGGTTGTGGGGCATACTTCCCTATGTCATATGGACAATCAAGTCGGGTACATACACCTGATTTGAATGGAGATAGTCATCCTAACCTGACCATTTCTCCCGAGTAGGCACATACATTTCCCATAATAAACACTTTTTTCAACAAGTGGTTTCCAAGGTGAGTAAGAAGGTGTCTATGAAAAAGTCCCTTCAACACTATTGATAAATCAAGATCCAATCTGCAATAAGTCCTTGCTCGATGATAGAGTTCTTGATGCACTCAAACAATTGTCTATTGTAACTCAAGATTCTACTATCTCATTTCCAGATTTTATAAGTAACAACAACAATTCTAAAGGCCTCCATCAGACATTTCGTCATGAAGTCTTTCTTTATTACATTTCGGTCGACCTCGATGTATCATCTTGAGATGAATGCCACGATAACTCTCTGCATGGCTAGAAGATCAAGGAGAAAGAGGTTTTATCTTTTTCTATAACCCACCATGGTATTCCTCCCCATGATGATGAATTTAGCTGCGAAAGTCCTCTCCACAGTAGTAATTCGCATTGCCTGAAAAACTATTCAATGGAAAATGATGTAACGATAAATCCCTTTATCTTGAGGCACTTGCAAATGTCAAGCCAATCATGTCTGATGATTTACTTCTAATAGGTGAAACACATTCTCAATCAGAAGATAGACCGGGGTGTAGGTCATTCTCCGAACCACCCCTGTGTCATTCATATTCTAATTTGATAAATATTTTATCTACCAATCTTGTTGAATATGAAAAAGTAACAAATAAGAACCAGCTTTGGTCTAGTCAGGTAGAAAGATCATCATCGAATGATAAAGAGGAAGTGCTAAATATGAGAAAACAACAGGAAAAAGGTGAATTACCAGTTATGATTTGGCTTTGGCTAACTCTCAGTATGATATTCCAGAAATGTTAACTAATGATTTTATTCATGATGTTCATCTCAACGTGTGGAAAAATATTTGTCACATAAAAGAGAAAATATTATCTTATGATGAATATGAAAATCATTCCAAGATAATAGAAGGGTTACAATGCCAAATTGATTGGGCATATCTCTCAGTTTTCCAACATCCAATGGTTTAAAAGTAGCATAGAGCCCTTCAGTGTTCATGCTTTGGTGCGTTAAAATGTTTGCTCAAGTTAATTATCAAAGTCCCATGTGGTATTCATATCAAGGGATGGGGTGTTCATGAAGCACTACATTTCACTGTATTCTCTAGTCAATAAAACCTTCCAAAAGTGGTCTCATTCAATGTTATTGACAATGTCCGGCCACAAACAATTGGTTTTTTGTGTAATCAATGGCTTTCTCAAGAACATGCCTCAACTAGTTCTTCCCAAATTCAGGAATACAAAGAACAAGTTGTATAATTACTCTTTCATCAAGCAAATGAGAATATCAAACAAGCTTCTCATTTAGAGCATGCGCATCGTCAGGTGATAGAAGTGTCTGAAATAATCCAATCGTCATCTGAACCAGGTGATTTTGAGTGGATGTCGGATGATGCATCCGGCTAATTTCAAAACTAAAGTCCTCAAAATCAGAAGCGATTTTAAGAAAGTCTCAGATGTAGTAGCTCAAGAGCCACCTCAGCTTTCCAGACCGGGGACTCTTTTAATCCAACACTTGGGGTCACCAGATAGGATTCGTGGAGTTGAGAAGGAACCGTAGGCACAACCCCAGTCCACCAAAATGGGGACCTTTTCAAATTCTCAATCTCTTCCTCAGCAAAAGTCAGTCTTCTCTCGATTAGGGAAGAAGCCACAGGAGGAACGCAGAGCCGAATTATCAGGATATTCCCTCTAAATTACGGTTCATCAAGAAGTTCCTGAGGGATCAACTAAACAAAAGGAAATTTCTTATAATGGACATGGAAGAAGAAAATATTTCATAAATTCCGACAGATGGGATGCAATGCATTATGCATCGATAAATGCCATCAATGTTGTTGTCAATGATCCCACAAAACATGAGGTTCACTTAGTGGAATCCGATGAAGAAGTATCTATTCAAGAGGCTGTACACACAGAAATTAATGAAGAAGGTCTGCGTTCCAGAAGCCAAAGGGCTTCCCAGAGGGAATATTTTCTTTCGGGTAATGCCCTTCCATACTCCAGAAAGGCACATGCAGAGGAAAATGGTAAAAGTCAGGTTACATCCCACCCTACCTCTGTAAAATTCCAATCACTCTCATTAGAGGAATGGTTCACACAGTAGGAAGAATAAATGAAGGAATTAATAAGGTTAAATACAGAACTACTTCAAGGTAGTTTTCTTCCAAATCATTCTGGAGTTAATCAGTCATGGTAATTTATTGTAGCTATTGGGTTGGATCAAGAGTATCCTCATTTACAAGTACACCCTCATAGGTCCAATCCGATGGGTCATACGCAACAACAACTGGAAATACTACCATTAGTGGTAGTCCCAGTCACCAGACTCGTCCAAACTCTAGTTATTGAACCTTCTCAGGTCCAAGATCAACCAGATGTTTCTCAAAAATTAATAACCACCATTGAAATATTAACAGCTCAGTTGGAAGATATGGAAGGAAAACGTGCACAAGTTCAACTGGGAAAGACAACTTACCTTGAATGGATTGACTCAATTCCTCCACCATCAAATTTTGTGAATACCACATTCCTAATTACTAATGGTTCAGAAGATCCAGAACAATAGTTAAAACATTATGTTTCTTGGTGTGATACTATGATGGGAAATCCTCAACAACAAGAAGCAGTTAAGCTCAGATGTTTTTTGCAGTCATTACAAGGTCCTGATTTTTTCTTGTATACAATTTTGCAATCTCGGTCAATTATAGGGTCGGAAGATCTCTATCAATGATTTCATCTTAAATTTATCTCAACGTTTCCAAAGACGACAGTTTTTTATCTTAAAAATTGTAAGCAAAGGGAAAATGAAAGAGTTTCATATTTCATTGCTCGATGTAAGGGATTAACATATTCCTTAAGTTTAGCACTCCCTCAAGAAGAATTGGTGCCAATATGTCTGGAAAATTTATGCGATGAATTATGCACACCATTGATCCATATGAAATATAAATGAGGTTTTCAAGACCTTACCTCAATCGCTCAGTCGATCAAAGACTCTCTTATAATGGATAAGGCTAATACTTGTGTAATTCCATTAGTTCCAGGAAGGAGAATGGAGAAAGAAGAGACAGTTACAGTTACACGTAAACAAGCACATGTGTCTGCTTCCACTTCAAAAACTTCATCATATTGAAGGGCCCCACCTCCTGAGCATCAACAACAATGGACACCTTTTCAAGATGATCAAAGGGATCAAAGACGGAAACAATTTGAATATTCAAAGAAAAAGGTTTATTCTTTTTGGAAGGAACAATTTCCTGGCTACTTCATCTCAGCTCTGGAAAACAATCTGGTTTAGTTGCCAAGGCCCAATAGGCTGAACAAGGAAAGAGATGTAGTCCTTCCCAATTATTGCCCATTTCATCAGATGTTGGGGAATCTCGTTCAGTAGTGTTTTGTCTTCCAAGACCTCCTACAAAAGATGTTGGACTCTGGACAGGTAAAATTGAATGGTTCTTTCAGACCAGGTATCATGTGTTACTATTACTGGTCAGAGGAAGAAGGCGAGTGGCATGAAGTCAAAATAAAAAATTCATAGAAATATGATGATAGGATAGTTAGGAAAATGATCAAATGAACTCATGAATTTTTAAAAACACAATTGAATCAACCAATTGTGTCTTCTACTATGAATTTCATATCAAAACCCCCTTTATTAGAAAGAAAATCTTCAAAAAGGCAGCATAATTAGAAGAAAGAAGAGCAGCCAGAAGAAGATGAGTTCATATCAAAGAATAAATTATCTTTGATTCTTGCAGATTTTATGACATTGACGTCAAAAAAATAGGCACCTCCCCACCAAAAGGCACATCCAGAACTAGCTAATCTGGAAAAATCTTCATCAGATGAAGAGTTGATCATTGGTTATATTATCATGATTCACCTAACAAATCCTTATGCCAGTCACTATTTTGATCTTGATGAGCCTGAATTACCTATATCAAACAGAGGAATTCAAGGAAGAGACAGTGGTCTAGGATACAAGGGATTATGTGGATATTCCCAAATCCACTATTTCAATCCTACCCCTTCTAGAACTTTATATGAGGCAGAAAATGGTGGAAAATCCCTTTAGCAGTCTCAACAGGAATAGGAAAGTTCTTCCAGACATGGAAGATTCGGTCCTAACATAATTATTTTGGAGGATTGGTTAGATGTTACACCTTTTTCCTATATGTAAATAGATAGACCTAGTCAGTATAATCTACTGAAGCCATTAGTATTTCCAACTCAAACCCCAATACGGGATGCATCTACTACAAAAGCATCAACTTCTAAGGCACCTACAAAGCCATAGTTTCCTGTTTGGAAATGCAGAACTTTGGATCCAAAGTATGATGTATTGATTCATTTAAACCAAGTACCGGAAAAGTTATTAATTATAGTTGTCTTGAATCTTTCAAAAGAACTTTAAGAGGATCTTATTGATGCTTTTTCAAGTCCTCAAGAATTCAAAACTGAAATTGATGTGGCTGAGGTCTACCATATAAGGAATGATCCTGCAGAATTCCATGCAGTAATATCTTTTAAAGATGAAGATGAATATGATGTTGTACATGGACAAATGTGTCTTATTTATTTATATGGAAATGTCAATGATGTAGATATCTAACGAGCATTCATTGATAATGGTTCAGGATTCAACCTCATCCCTATTCATACACTTTGTCAATTGGGCCTCACCGAATCTGATTTATCTCCTTCTATATTGATATTTCAAGGACATGATAAAAAATAACAAGAACCTCAGGTCGAGATTTCACTAAGAACTCAGTTTGGAGCCCTTGTGTCTAATTCAGATTTTATGGTTGTTATTCATGAAACAAACTTCAACATTTTTCTTGGAAGACCATGGCTACATCAACATGCGCCTATACCTTCATCATACCATCAATGTCTCAAATATTGTTTCAATGGTCAATTTTGGACATTGTATAATGCTAATTCCGCATTCAAAACATGTGAATCTCAATACATTGAGGTAGAATTCTATCACATGGAGGGAAATGAGAAATCCACAACAAAATAGGTTACCAATATTAATTCACCAAATGGTTTAGAAAAGATTCTAGTTAACCCATTCATACATGTGAGTATAGATTATGTGTTTCCTATTAGTCAAATGGACATGGTATACCCAAATCCAAACACTCTTATGGAAACATCCATAATGTCAATTATGGAAATTGAGCCAGACAGAACGGGAGAAATTGTTGATTCACCAAGAAATGATGAAAGTTTAAATGGAGATGTCTTTATTTCATCTGCTGAATTCCAGAAATTCTATACTTTATCAACCATTATAGAAGAAGTTATAGCAATTCTAGAAGAAAATAATGATTTCGATTCTCAATCCATAATCTCCTCTCTATCACCTCAGAAAGACCCTTTATCATCAATAGGGTCAGAAATGGTAGCCTCTTCTTCAATATGTTCATGTTTTTACCTCTCCCCTGGTCATGAATATTCTGATTCATCATCTACTATGAAATTAAAAACAAATTAAGTAACACATACTGAATAAGAAGCCGAAGATCTTAGGGATGCTCCTCCGGCATTTGAAGAATGTATCTCAACCACTATGGATGAACTTAGGGAAATAAACTTGGATACAAAAGAAGATCCACACTCCACTTTAATTAGTGCAGCCATAAATCTTGAAGAGAAAGAAATATATATTTCATTTTTAAAGAAAAATCAAGATATATTTTCTTGAAATTATACAGAAATGATAGGGCTCGATCCTGATGTCTCTACTCATCAATTGTGTTTTCCAAACAAAACATCAAGGATTCAAGCAAGCCACAAGAAGAACACACCAAACTTATGCCTCCAAAATTGAAGCAAAAGTGGATAAGCATATCAAGGATAACTTTTTCATAGAAGTAAAACATCCCAAATGGATGCCTAATATTGTCCCTATGAAAAATAAGAATGGAATAATTAATGTTTTCATTGACATCATAGATCTTAATCAAAATTGTCTCAAGGACAATTTTCCAGTTCTGATCACAAAACTCATAATTGATACAACAGCTAGATACAAAGCTCTTTCCATCATGGATGGTTATTCATTGTACAATAAAATACGAATGGCCCTAGAGGATGAGGATTCTATAACATTCGGTTCCCCTCAAGGTCTGTTTTTCTATCAGGTAATTCCCTTTGGCCTAAAAAATGTTGGTTCAATGTATCAATGTTCCACACACCATATCATCAAACCCTTTTTAGGGAAATTTGTTGAATATTTTGTGGATGATTAAGTGGTTAATTCTAGGAAATGTCATGATCACTTGGTTGATCTAGAAATCATATTCCACAAACATCAAAAACATAATTTGAAGATGAACCCCTTGAAATCTGCTTTCAGGGTAACCTCAAGAAAATTTCTCAGCATTATTGTACGCCATCGTGGTATCAAAGTTGATCCCGAGAAGAAAAAATCAATCATTGGTATGTCACCTCCTTGAAATTTGAATGAATTAAGAGGACATCAAGGACACTTGGCCTATATTCATCATTTCATTGCCAATTTGGAAGGCAAGTGTTTACCCTTCACCAAATTAATGAATAAGGGAGTCACCTACAAGTAGACTTAATAATTCCAAGAATCATTCAATATTCTCCCGAGATATCTCTTGATTCCACCGGTATTAATTCCCCTTGTTCAAGGAATACCACTAATTCTATACATAATATCTTTAGAGCGATCATTGGGTACCTTCTTTGCCCAAAATAATGATACTGGGAATGAAAACAGCCTTTACTATCATAGTCAGACAATGCATGAGAGGCATAACTTCGATATTCAAGTATTGAAAAGTGCTACCTAGCGTTAATCTTTGCTATTAAGAAATTGAGACACTATTTGAAACATCATGTGGTCCAATTGGTATCTCGCAATAATCATCTCAAATTTATTCTTAGTCATCCAATGCTTATAGGACTTCTGGAAACGTGGGTAGTTGTTTTGAAGCAGTTTGAAATCTAATATGTGTCTCAAAAGGCATTAAAGGTCCAATCTTTGGCCGATTTCGTTATTGAACACCCATTGGTATAGGATACATATTTAAATATTGAACTTTTTGATAAGGAAGTCTTCTCTATTCAAGATTATCCTCAAACATGGGAAATGTACTTTTATGGTGCTTCCCAAAGTCCAACATGGAAGAAATTAGAAGATCCTAAATTCAATAATGTTGTGTTAGGAACTATAATTATTTCCCTAGAAAAGGTAGTGCTACCCTATTCCTTCTAATTTTTGGTAGGAAGTACATATAATGAAGTATAATATGAAGCTCTCGTCGCATGCTTCGAATTGGTGCTTCAGGAACAGGTGAATCACTTAAAGGTAAAAGGTGAATCAGATTTGGTAATAAAACAAGTCAATGGGGATTATGACATCAGAAAAGAAGAGTTAATACCTATGCATGATTACGTCAGAGAGTTAATGACATAATTTCCCTCATAACCGACATATTGTTATGTCCCGTGATCACAAAATGCCTATGCTGATGCACTGGCTAATGTAGCCATAGCCCTAGCAGAACCAAACCACTATGAAACAATCATTAGTATTGCCCACCATCATGTAATTTCACCTTTTGTTCAAATCAGAACAGGGGAAATCAATGCAATCAGTCCCATTTCTGAACCATATGGTCATACTATAGGATGGATGACACCTATCAGGTAATTCCATTAATATAGAACACTACGATCTGATAGAGTCGGGAAAGAACAACTCTGGCAATGTGTGGTCAATTTTACTTTTTAAGATAGCCTATATCACCAAAACATTCTCTACAAGTGAGGTTTTGATGGAATTCACTTCATATGTATTGATGGTGAAGAGACAATGGCTATCATGAATGATGTTCATGCAGGATTTTATGGTGCCCACCAGTCTAGACATAGACTTTCTGGTCAAATTCGAAGTCTTGGATACTTCTAGCCTTCAATGATACAAGATTGTGTTGATTTCACTATGAAATTTCATTCTGGACAAGTATGTTCCAACTTCATTCATCAACCCATAGAGTTTCTTCATACAGCAAAATACTCATGGCCATTTTCCACATGGGGAATAGATGTAGTAAGACCTTACCCTTTGGCTACATCCAAGAAGTTTAAATATATTCTTACTGCAACTGACTTCTATTCCAAATGGGTAGAGGAAATACATCTCAATGAAGTTAGTTCTAAAATAATTGTTAGCTTCGTCAAGTCAAACATCATTACCAGATTCGGTGTCCCTCATACCACATTGACGGTCAGTGGCACCAACTTCTGTTCATCCGAGGTGAGAATGTCGTATCATGAATACAACATCAAATCCAACCATTCATCTCAGTATCATGCAGTGGCCAATGGACAAATAAAGGACTTCAATAATACTCTTTCAAACTTACTGCAAAAGATGGTGGATAAAGATTAGAAATCATGGCATGATAAACATTTTCATGCATTATGGGCTTATTGGACCACCACCTGCACTGCTACACGGTCAACACCATATTCATTGTTATATGGAACAGAAGAAGTCATTCCCATTGAAGATCAATTAAAATCGCTCAGAGTAGCCATTTTTAATTAGTCATATACAAATGAACAATCTCAAAAGTGATTGGATAAATTGGAATAATTATATGAAAAAAGATTGTGCACCCTACACCACATGGAATTCTATCAGAATCGAATAGCACGGGCTTTAAATAAAAAAGTTAGTCTTCGTTCATTCATTCAGGAAGAATAGGTATTAGTTCACAGAACTCCAATGATACTAGGGAAGAAGCCTCTAAATTTAGAGCCAATGCGGAAAGGACCTTATTCAATACATAAGGTCTACTCATATGGTGCTTATTCTTTAATCTCAATGGATGGTGAACTCATTACAACTCAAACCAATGCAAGATTTTTGAAGAAGTATTTTGTGTAACAAAAATTCACTATTTGTCCTAGCTACATGACCCTAAACTGTGCATCACTTTGTCCTAGCTACATGACTCTAAACTATGACGCACTTTGTTCTAGCTACATGATGCTAAACTGTGCAGCACTTTGTCCTAGCAACATGATGCTAAACTGTGTAGCACATTGTCCTACCTACATGACACTAAACTGTGAAGCACTGGTCCATGCATATGACAATAATCCACATTAGTCCTTACTGCATGACTTTAAACTACAATTTCCCTTTAGTCTTTACTACAATACATTAAACTACATGGTCCCTTTTTTCCATGTTGTAAGACATTAAACTGCATTGCCCCTATATCATCCAACATGACATTAAACTATTCATCTGAGCTGCAAGACGTTAAACTGCCAAGCACCCCATTTCTATGACACATGTCATTTAAACTATGAAACAATCCCTTATACTTCCTGCATGACGTTAAACTCTGCATTTTTAGAGTTGTTTCTACCTCTTGTTTCTCACACCGAGCATGACTCGTATGAGCTTAGAGTAAGCTCCAATCATAACACCCTCTCTGGGCTGCTAACCACGCATAAGTCCCAACACCATCTTTGGTTCATTGTCCTTAAGTACAACTCGATCACTAATTAATTCTTCAATTGAACTATGTGGACTTTTATCCTTGCCTTCTAGGCTGGGTTCGTAGGCAACCTCCTGAGGTTCATGCCAAAAAACAACATATTCACATCGGTTCACCTCCATCTCATACAATGTTTTTCTATGAATCCCCCCACAAAAAAACCAATATATTCTCATTGGTTCACCATCTTCCTTGATATATGACATTAAACTAAATAATTCCCCCATTGTCCTCACTACAATACATTAAACTACATAGCCATACATCTTAGCTGCATGATGCTAAACTGTGCAGCACCGGTCCATGCATATGACACCAAAAAATTCGCACTTTTTTCCTTTATGTCAATAAACTACAACAGTATTTGACACCCTCACCTGAGAGGGAATCAGTATTTACATTGATCTCCAACCATGTCATATTCCAAGGACTATGTGCATACATGGAAATTCCTGAGCCTTTAATCTCAGATCCAACCATCATTGCACTAAATTCCTCTTTCTCCCTTCACATTTACAAACCAAGTCTGTACAGGGGTATTTCAAGAACTACTTATGGATTGATTCTAATAGTTATGGGATACATTGGAACATTCGATAATCCCTCGAATCCAGCCCCAAGTCTTTGGGCCTAACCCAAAATTCCACTTTCAGTCCCTTGGCTAAAAATTCCCCCTATGAAAACATGAATGTGTTATGAAAACCATAGTCTTCATTCCCATCAGGTTTATAAAACACACAATGTATATTACTCATTATGGCTCGAGCTCTATAGCCTTAAACTATGATCTCCGATGCTATCATACCACATGACGTTAAAATGCATTTCATGAACTATGTATGTCTTGATTCCCATCTTTATTGGATACGTAGTGAAGTCTAGAACCTCAATTCAGTACCCAACCACAATATGATTATGGTTAGCATTGTTTTATGTATCTCCATCATGCATTGGAAAATACCAATTTGTATGTGTCATACTCATAACCATAAATACTTCAAGATCTCCATAACCCTTTTCTTGGTTTCTGGTCACAAAATGTCTGAATCCTGGGAATTCTTTTACCTGACCATGCAGCATGTTCCCTTAGGCGGCCTTGCATAAGTAGTCCACATAACGGACTTGTCATCCAAAAGATAATTTTATTTGACTGTGCAGCCAATTCCCTTATGTGGCACTGCATAATTCAAACCCCCTTACAGGTTTTTCAAATAGTTGTAACTTTATTCATGTGGAGAAAACATTTATTGTACTTATTGGTCATAATGACAAATGTAGGGATCCGCAAAAACAGCCATCCTTAACATATTTGTCCCATACGCTTTTTAATGATTTGAAAGTATTCAAGTCTATGGTCTATATTTCCCCTCCCTACGTTTGGGTCCAAACTTCACCGGAGTGACATTCATCCAATTCTTTGACAATATTAATTGAGAATATCCTATTCACATTCAAGTACCTCTCTCTATATTGTAGACTTTATGATTTGGAAAATATGAATCTCTATAAACTTCCACTGGATTTTTAGTAATAGAAAAGTAAAATTTCTGAGTGTTCATTTTCCTGACTATACCGCATGTGACCCTAGGTGGCCTTGAATAAGTAGTCTACTTAACGGACCTATCATCCAAAAGGTTCTATTATTTGACTATACATCCAATGCCCTTATGTGGCCCTGCATAATTCATCCCCTTATGGGTTTATCAAATAGTGGTAACATCACACTTAGGAAATACATCCGCTAATGCCTTTTAGGACTTCTTTCATTTCATCTCTCAGATTCAAAATTTCTTAAGTCATATTTTACATATTTTCCCGCATACTTGAATGTGGTATTATGTTTTCAAACAAATTATCAAGGAATTGAGTAAATTTTAATCAATTTGGTCGAAGGTATTCAACCTTAAACATTAGCATTTTTATGTCTGACATGCATGACATTAAACTGCCAACAAAATATAGGGTACTCATTAAATTGGGAATCTGTAAAAGTAACTCTAAACAAATGTTGAGTCACAACTCGCTAAACGTACATATTATATGAAATAGGAAATATTGAGCAATAAAAGATTCAATGTTTGTGGGGTTGATTGTATAATCCTAGCCCAAATCAAACTATGATATTACTAGGCCCATGGGCTTAGGTAAAAAATATATATAATTAATTAGCATGAGAATGAAGGTACAAATGATTGAAGATGAAATGTCTTTTTCATTGATGCAGAAGATTAGAATAACATCCACAGACTGGAGTATTTTATCATTTTCAAAAATTACGAGAGGCTTTCATCATAACTTTTCATTTGATTTACGGCATTCTAAGCTTCATCAACAGCCACCTAGAGTTCATTCATTCATCTAGATACAATAAGAGACATAGTGATACCAAATCTTCTTGGAACAATTGTAAAATAATGTTCATGAGTACAGTTTGATAAAATTTTCAACTAATAAAACAGTGACTCTCTTTCTGTCTATGAGATTTGGAAATTGGATACATGGATTTGAGAATGCAGAATTGGAAGTAAATAGCCATTTGGAAAGAGTACTCATTTTAGGAATTGTTCCAGTGTATTGATAGTCTTCTCTACACAAGGCAGCAATAGAAAACATATTAGACCATGGGTTTTCTATTTTCATATCTACGACGAAATGACATAGAGAAAAAATTTGAAAGTCCACACCATTGTTTCTACTCTTAATGCACAGTATAACTGAAATAGAGGGATATCAATGAGGCTATAGCTCAGGCTTTTGAGGCTTAAAATCAAGATCACAAGGGTTATGATGCATTATTAATGCCTTCTCTACTATCCCAGCATTGACAAATGATCCTACAACTGAGACATTTGATGAAGCAATGTTATTGTAAGTTTGAAACCAAGAATTCGGGAGATAGTTATTTGGATCTGGAACATTGACTCCTTGTAGATGACCATGGCCATATAAAGGCAATTAAATGCACTGTAGAAAATTGACATGATATTTCTTCATGTACTTAGCCAAATATTAGAGAGTGCTATCGCATATATCATATTAATCATTTCCAATGATGTCCATCTTGTCTTCAATCCGCTTTCTAGCCAGCTCATCATCTGATCCAATCTTCCTTGGAGCCAATGAATCTGCCCAAAGATGGAATAATTAACATTTAATTAAGTTGGGTTTTCATAAATTTTGTAAAGAAATCGAAAAAAATCGCTAAGTCATTAAGGCACGCAAGTCTAATCTGGGCGTGAAAGTCTAAGCCGGTCGCGCAAGTTGTACCATGCTAGTACTAGCGTGCAACTTAGAAATAGACTAAGGAAGCATGACACAACGAACAGAAGCGCAGATAATAGAAAAGCCAAGACACCCGCATGAAGAGAGCTCACTTGCACGACGAGAGTGAGAAGCGTTCGAAAACTAGATGCTTTGCACGAAGTGACTCTTATATTTATAGGGGATCCAGAAACTTGCGTGCAGAAACTTTCACGCCTCATACCTATGTTCCGATGGATATTGGATTCTCCTTTTCCTCAGAGTCAAATCCTTTTTCCTTTTTCAGATCTAACTCTTATGGGGGACTTTTTTGAAGCTTCGTTCGTCACAGTGTCCAAATATTGACTAAGGAAATTACCTCAATCAAAAAAGAGGGAATAACATCAAGAATTTCACAAAGGAATTAATGCATGCAAGTATACATGAAATCCATCCTTGGGAAATCAAGTCACTTAAGTGCTAGTAATGGGAGCGTAGGTCACTTGTATGCCAAAAGTATTTTTTTCCCAAACTCAGGTGGCCTATAAATACCCCCTGCGGGCATCCTATTTAATGGACGGATTTTCCAGAACTCAGATTCAAGCTCTGGTAGCCCATGTCTTTGTTTGACGTCTTTCAAACACCTCTAAGGTAATTATTTACATATAATGAATGTATAAAGAGGAAGGATAAGGCCTAAGTATTAGAACTCATCAATACGTGGTGCCTTTGTGTCCGAACCTTAAGATAAGTGAAGACACTTACGCACCGCCTTTCCCATTAAAGGGAACTTATGCACCACATTTTTTGATGCCTCTAGGGATGATACTAAAAGATTGAGTTCAAATTCGCCCAAATATTACCCTATGGATTCTTCATTGACCAATTGCACGACCAAGACTTGCGTGCCAGAAAAATAATTGTGTGCCTCCTTCCTACTCACCTCATTTCTTCAAATTCACCTATCCTATGTAAGACATGGCCTTCAAAACCATCTTCAAATCCATTTATGGCATGGTTCATTTGTAGTTTTCCTCATCTGACAGGAATTCATTTGGGCCTCCTTCTCAGGAGTAAGTCCCAATCATAATTTCCTTTAACTTTGGCCCTCCTTCTCAAGATTAAGCCCCAAGTTACATGTCTCCTTAAACTGGGCCTCTTTCTCAGGAGTAAGTACCACTCATAATTTCCTTTAACTTTGGGCCTCATTATCATGAGTAAGTCCCAATCACAATTTCCTTTAACTGTGGTCCTCTTTCTCAGGAGTAAACCCCAAGTTACAAGTCTCCTTAAACTGGGCCTCTTTCTCAGGAGTAAGTCCCAATCAAAATTTCCATTAACTTTGGGACTCCTTCTCAGGAGTAAGACCCATGTTACAGGCCTAAATAAACTCAGACTCCTTCTCTAGAGTAATTCCCAATCATATTTTCTTTTTATTTGGACTTCCTTCTCAGGAATAAAACCCAATAATAAGTCACTTTTGATTTGGGATTCCATTTAAGGAGTAAGTCCTGAGTTAAAATTCCAATTCTCCATAAAGCACAAATACCTTTATGGACCCTAATCCTGGTATTTTTTCCAAAACTATGTCCTGATATTCATTTACTCTGGCCATCATACATACATATTCCCCACATCATTTCTTATGACTGCATCTTTCATCGCACAATCGTCAAATTTACTAATACCTATTGTTTCTCATAGCGATCATGACTCTCGTGGGCTTATAGTGTAAAAGTAATTACGAAATATCTCTTTAGGCCATTAATTGTGAATAAAACTCATAATTCATTCACTCAAACTACGTGGAAATTGATAAAATCCTTAAAATTAGAGTACAAAGGAAGCCTTTCTAAGGTTCAATCCAATATTTCATTAATTCATTTTTGTCATGTATGATGTTAAACAATATCCTTCTTAACGAACTACATGGGTTCTGATTCATTCTTTAACAATGATATGTTGGTATCCCATCTGTAGGTAATATCCTGAATCTAAAATAATCCTTGTCATTCTGAATGATAATAAACATCAAGTTCCCCAATGAGTCGCTTTAAAACCAGTATGGTCATCCCAGTGACCATGATATTTCTATATTATGTATTGAAGGATACCATTGACTAAGAATCTCTAATTCATATAGATGATTTTCTATTGATTAAGAACCTAAAATACATATAAAATATTCTCTAAATCCCATACATATAAATCATTTATTGCAATGTTTAAAGGAATAATTAATTTTCATGATTGGTAAATTAAAAAGGATTCGTGAACATAACCTAAATCTATAAGAAAGTCCAAGAGTACATAATAATTCCCCCCAAAAAGGTGTGATGAGTCTAACCTCCCATCCTATAGAAGAATGGAAATTCTTATACCTCATCAGTCCACAACTAATGAGAACCTACATTTAGAATGTAGGACTAAATGGATATAGAATCATTGGATGTTTTTGGTTCTACAAATAAACCCATTAGAAATCGATTGGAAATTTTTAACCTTAAACAAACAAGGTTATCCACATTTCCAGGATAAACAAAACCATATAAAAATACTTATACGTAGAATAAATTTGGAATATATATCACTTCATTTTTAAGTCCCTATACATTTTTATTATTCCCCATGATATCCACGGGGTTTTTATAGAAAAATTAACTGATGTGAATATTATGTTGGGAACTAGGCCATCATATACATTAGTGTAAAAAAGATTATATTATATATCATACTATCCTTGAATGGAAATATCAAAATCCTCATTCATGTTTGGTTTTCTGGAAAATTACATTGTTTTAAACCTCTACATGGTTTCAATAACTACATTTTAGGTTCCTATAGGGATGAGATGTATTTTTGGGAATGGATAATGATATTGAAGGAATATCCTCTATATTACTCTAATAATTTTCTTGATACAGGTGATCCATGAATTTCCATATGAATATTCCCAAAAACTACTTCTAGCAGTCCTTCACCCAATTTCCGGAACGTTGTCCTCCTTCTAAGAGTTGGTAAACAGACACCCTTCCCATTGAGATGAGTTTTCCTATTTATATTTGTTTCCACATATACTTTTCTTCACACATTATATTAATACAAATGTGATGTTGGGGGTGAAAAATCCTCTAATCCCATTAGGACGATCTCCCCTATGTAGTTGAAATCAAAGAAACATTATTTTGTTTTTCAGTGATCATAGGGCTAAATGTGGAGGTGAATATAAAATTGGTTAATGGGGTATGGTTCCCCTTAGTTCATCATTTATATTATTGTTGTATATCACCTTCTACTTTATGGTCATATCATACCAAAAGTTTTGTGATGAATATTATCTAGTTGTTATGAATGAGAAGAATTCACTTTTTGTAGTAGATTAGTACAAAAAAGGTTAACTTGTACCAGCTTGTTACAATATTTTATTTTCTATGTGGATAGACATATAATCCAATTGATTTAACACTACTATCAAGTGAAAATTTATGTATCTATTCTATTAGATGAAATTTTTGGATCATCCAATTTCTTTACCCTTCTACAATGATTAATGAATGGTTTTAGGTGATGATGTTGCATGATGGAAAGTGAATATGACCATGTTGACCATTTAGTAAGGTAGACTATATCCATATGAATTAATGATATCATATAATTTATACCTCTGTGGAAAATTTATTATCAATTGGTGGAGTTTTTGAGGCTATGGAAATAATAATTTTTAAGGAACTCATCTTGTTTGGTTGAGTTGATGTACATGGACACCTATAAAGTGGATAGATCATTGTGGTGAAACTGCCCATCCATTGTAAATATATGTTTTCTACATACCATTAATATAAAATTTCATGTTTTATAGTTATTTAATGTCACCCATAAATTGGAAATAAAATTAAATACTTTTTCGTCTATATGTATTTTAGTAATAATAATGGTTGAGGAGGATATTGGCCCCAACATTATCATTATCTTATTTATTTACAATCCCCTTGACATGATATGAAAACATCATCATTTTCAATGAATGGAACATTCATAATTTATGACAAAAAAAAGTAATTTTTACAATACCTTTTCAGGTGATCTAATTAAATTTTTAATTATTTGAAGCACTATGAGGATCTCACAATTTTTCAGAAGGGTAGATGATAAGTTCTACTTCTTATCACCCATGGACTGTGATGGAATGTCAAAATTTGATAATGTACATCACTCTATAAATGATCAATTAATTTTTTCACAACATCACCCTATGGGGCCTTCTTGGCCGATGGAAGGCTGAGTTGAAAATACCCTTAGCCTGCCTTCATAGGCTTGGGGCTCCTGAAAAATCACCGAAATGAATAACTAAAATGGAAGTCCTTTTCCTAAAGTACCATTACACACAAACATATGAAGTAGATAAGTGGAATAATAATAATTTACTATAGTATCTAGAGTAAAAAACTTCCATGTAATAACCATAATGTAACATGTAAGAGTGCAAGAGTGCAATTCAAAAAGTGAAGGGTAAAATAAAAATATAACAATATATGTTTTCCTAGCCAAAAAACAACTGTAAAAACTGATAACATGGCCTGAAATGCTGTCTCCAAGCCTGGAAAACCATATTTAGCTAAGTGACTCAGGTATCAATATGTTCTATTATAATCAGCACGAACATGTCCATCATCTACACATGACAGAACAATTGTGGGAAAATACTATTCAAGGATGCTTATATGCATACTGAGTAGGACGTCATGAAAACTAGAGGGGAAGAAATAGATTACAAGATGGATTTGATCATCTCAACCCAAATAATGAAGCAAAAAAATACTTCATGAAATGTTTGTGTGTGTGTGTGCTCTTAAAAACCCAAATGAAATAGAAAAAAGTATCTCTAAATCATAGCCATATCAATGAATGTGTACTCCAATAGTTCCGAAAGGTCCATTAAGGATTCCCAGTATCTCGTTACTATAACTTAAGAAAAGATGAGGTGGGTTTTCACCTCTCCACTTCTCCATAGCCTTATGGGGATGAATCCCCTTATTGAGGACCCATGCCATGCTGTAGTAGGATATTTCCACTCATTATATAGAGAGAGGAACCATGGATTGGTATGACATAAGGGTTCCACTCATTAGGTAGAGGAAAAAATACATAATTCAAAAATAGGGTATCACATCATAGGTAGTAGAAACATGCCCTAATATATTAATAGGGTGTCACTAAATAGGTATATCACATATTCCCTGATTCAAGCCAAGGTTTTTACTCAATATACAGAGGACCCATTCCCTGATAAAATAAGTGGGTTTTCACTCAATAAGTGGGGGAATGAGATCTGATATGAAAATAAGTTAACACCTAGTATATAGAGGAACCACACTCGAATACATTATGAGGGTTCCACTCAATAGGATGAAGAACCATGCCTTTATAAAGTATGAGTATACCCCTTATTATGTTAATGACCCATTCTATTAGATAGTAGGAGAGTTCCACTCAAACCAGTATGAGGAGTTTGTGGGATTTCCTTCCAATACATCTTTATGATAATCTTACCCATTCACTACCATTATCGATCCCTGCATAATAAATAGTCATACATGTAACATCTCACATCATATCTCAATATCTAGTATGAATTCCACCATCGTTTTCTATGTGGAAAAAACTCATGATATACTACTTTTGATAAAAAAAATATGAGTTAAAATAAAAGAGATATGATAGGTATATGTTTCCTTAAAAAAGATGTACATGGTGTGTAAGGGGTCAGCATAGTGTGTGGACCTTATTCTATTATTGGTTGTGTCCTTGCTAGTACACATATATCTATACATTTATCCTTGTATGATATGCCTCAACCTCTCATGGATGAGATATATGGTCATGGTCATGGTCATGTACACTAGCAATGTGCTAGTACATGGTGTGTTCCTGGATGTGTCCATATCCATGTATTTCCATTATGCACATCAGGTCCCCATCAATGGGTCGCATCACATTTCGGGGCCCTACATGGTTAGTGATATTTAATTAACCATGAAACCCTTACTACTAAAACAAGGGACTATATATCATATATTGTTTTGACTAAATAGCATATAGTAGAGTTTTTTCACATAATTAAAGGAATCCTTATATAGTTCTCAGATCAAGCCTTGATGTCATGATTCCCTCTATTTTACCACCATACATAGGTGAAAAAAATCCACAAACCATATATTCTGGACCTTCGATGGCCGGAAATCGAATTCTGATCCTTCGTTTGAATACACCATATTCCTTATGCACCTCCTCTGCCATTTCCTTCATCACATTGGATCCAATATCCATGAATCCATCAGCTCTTACCAAAATACTGTCCAATTCATCATAAAATCTCAAATCAAGTGATTATGCTCGCATCCACCATGATTACAAGGGATATTTTGCAGTTTCACCCAACCAAAAATAGTAAAATTAGGACCTCATGGTCCAAGGAAGAATGAACCCGAAGAAAATGTGTTGAAAAGACAAAAGAAACAAAAGGTGATAACAATATTTACCAAGCATTATCGGTCCAAAAGAATGGAATATGGGATTTCTAGGGGCGATTTCATTAAATAACATAGAATTAATTGAATAAATAGTTTAATTATATACAGAAGCTTATGAAATAGATTAATTTAAATGTAGATTAATTAATAAAAAATTCAATTGTTCTCAAACATAAATTCATGGGTGGAAACCAATATTTAAAATTCCAACCTTAAAATTAGACTGTTTTTAGGGAAGAATGTATCCACCGATGATGAGGAAGATCTTTGGCAGTCAGTTTCTATCATACCACCTTGATCTGATTGTCAATCAGTGTATGATCTTATCCTGTCAATGATAAATGGTAGAAACTCTTCTCAAATATCATGGGGGTAATTCAGTTATCCATGAACATTTTTCATATCATGACACATATATATAGAATTTATATTTTAGTTATTAAATGAATTAATTAAATAACTCAATCAACTATTTCACTTCAAGTATCTTCAAACATCTACCCCTTATGAACATCGTTTACCAACCAAGTTTAGACCATGCCTAGGGTATATCCCACTATCTAGATTCAAATGTGGCCTCATATTTATTTTCTAAGACTCAATTTAGGAGTTCTTTCATTACATATGAATACTAGTGTTCTTGTGATATAAAATATATTTATTATTTCTTCAATATTAATTCTAGAATCACCAAAGCATGGATTCACACTCTTTCTTAGATATAGACCCCAAAATTATATCATAGTTCCGTATAATTGATTAAAAGCGAAAACAAAATCTCTACATTATACCCTCCATGTTTTTCCCAAAATAGAAAAAACTAAGAATAAAAGGTGGGGTTAATGAACAGGTATAATCCTCTCTATATCCTAGGAGATCACTTACATACTTCAATACTGCCAAAACACATGACCTAAGATAATGGTCCATCCACATAGGATCCTCTCCAATTGATTCTCGATTTCAAATAATCACTTTAATAAGGTGGATATATCCTCTATTTCTAGCATCCCCAGTCGATAATGTGCTTTGAAACATGAACATATCTTTTCTGATGTGATACGTAGAAGATATCATGAACCCACTACTACTATGGGGTAAGTCATGGTCGTAATAAACCACACCAAACCTCAAAAACATCTAAAAGTTCCCAACATGACTCAGGAAAAACATTCCTTCCTAGATAAGTCTTTGTAATCCATGTCATGGGGTGACTCTCAGTAAAACATGGTCTACCTGCTCAATATACAGGGTCAAAAAAAGTCTATTTTCTTATGATTTATTCTCACTATTGGTTTTCCACATCCACTAACATATTATTTAGAAATTCTTAATTTTCTCCTACACATTCTCTTTCCCAAAAAGATATGCCCCTCTTATTGCAGTCCAACACAAGGGTGAATCAAATGGGTCACCCAAAAGGGGCCTCAAATATTTCTATGATGGAAGAAGTGTGATTTATATTTTGATAATAAAAATATATCGAAGGTATATGATCCTAATATATATATTTTATGCCTAATATTCAATCCATTAGTATATCCACCATAACCTCAATATCATGGTTTGTTTACCAATCCGTCTGGGGGTAAAAAAATTATAGCCATCCTCAACTATGCCTTGAATACCTCCTACATGACTCTCCACAACTATGGCAGGAACCTCAAATCATGTTCATTGAAAATAATCAATTTTTCCCCCATTGAGGTATATAATCTATCAGATATACAACTTCCCTCAACTCTCTACTATACACTTCTCCCTAATAAGAAGGATGTTTGATAACATTTTATGTCTTTCAACTATCACTAAGATAGAATCATGGCCTATCACTACACATGGAATCCCATTCACAATGTAAATGGATATTCAATCCCATTTCCACTATAGGGTCTCAAGAGGATTCAAAAAACTAGCTTAAATATGGTGAGAATCATTCACCTTATAAAATTTGTGAAAATGAGAGATGATATGGGCCATGATATGCCTCATATCAGGACAAAAAACATAATGTAAAATCAATGTAAATCATCCATAAACCATGATTTATAACCAAAGGATAACTATTAAACCCATAATTATATCCTATTGAATTATGACCAAAACCATAATCTTTACATGGAAAATGATGACATGACTCCCTCCTTAAGAGAATCCATAAGGTGAATCTCCTCCAAATATCTAGTCATAGAGGAGCTCACAGTCGATTTGTTCCAACTAAGCCTCCCTCGCAAACTAGAGAAATGGATGAGTCACCAGTAATGACATAAGATTAGTTTTATCATCTTCTTATGTTTGGTCCAGTTGTAATGATGAAAACTAATCAGATACATCCGCCACGAAGTGGTGGATTCATATAAGAACATATATATATATATGGGGAGATTTCATAAGAAGAAATTCAAAAACAAATCCTATGTGATGAATGTAAAAATCTTCCATACAAATAATGTCTCCATATAATGTTTCATAAATTAGTTAGTTAGAGTCTGGTTAAATGGATAAATCCAATACCATACCAACACCTCATTCTCCACCCTAAAATGCACACTGAAGATACTATGTCACTGTTTCCCTATGATCCCAACAAAATATCATAAGGGTAAAACATAAAGGACTATCCCGAGGATGAACAAATTTTGATACCAATATGAAATGATGCAAACCACTTGGTTCACATAGCCAGTATAATTATAATCTTCAACTACCCGAACCAGCCTCTGTATGCCAACTATTGGTGACATACACTAAAAGGAATAACTATAATGGGTGGCCTTTTCCTGGAGTACATGTACACACAAACCCATCCATCTCCATGCATAATTGAAAAGGATTAATAATAAAATTTTGTAAGACATAAAATAAAAACCATGAATTTAATAACCTTTAGGGAATATAGAAGAGTTTGATAGTCTAATATCAAATTTATAAGGAAACATAAAACCCTAACTAAAAGAATTCCCCAACCGGACAACCAATAGAAATGAAATGTTGAAAGGGCCTAGCTCTAGATCTGCAGCCCCAAAAACCATACCTGGTCAAATGCTCCTAGGTATCCCTATTTTCCATTGTAATTACCTCTAACCTCTCCTTTTTCTAAATAAGACATAACATAGGAAACAATACACTGTAATTTTGAGTATATTCATACCGAGTAAGATACCATGAATATTGGAGGGGGTAGTAGTAGAGAAGATATAAGTGATCCTCCCAACCCAAATAAATAGGGAGAAAATAAAAAAAACAAAGATGTGTGTGTGTGTGTGTGTTTTCAAAAAATAAACCCATATGTGATGAAACTTGGATCTCAATATGAAATCCTAGATTAGAAAATAATCTTCAAATAGTTCTAAACGTAACATCAATGATTCCAAAAATCTTCTCCGTCTTTCCATGTAAATCATGAGGACGGTCTTCACCTCATCACTACTCCACATCCTAATGGGGAATAATATACATGTAGTGAACCATTTCCCTCGTAGAGTAGAAGGGTTCCACTTTTTTGATTGATAAAGGACCATGCCCCAATTGGATAGGTGAGTTTTATAAAGTATGTAGAGAAACCATTCCCTCATACAATAAGAGGATTCTACTCAATAGTTAGTGTTCCCATCCCATTCCATAACATGATGGTTTCAATTAGTAGGTAGATTAACCATTACCTGATATAAAATCAGGTTTCTACTTAATAGGTATAAGAACCATTCTCTGATATAACAAGAGGGTGCCACTCAATATGTAGAGGACTCATCTCTTCTTGTTATAGGAGGGTTCCACTCACCAGGTAGGGGATCCTTCACCTGATAAAATAGGAGGTTCTTACTTAGTAGGTATAGGTCACATTCCTAGATAAAATAGGTGGGTCCCAATCATTATGATGTGTACCCATTCCTTGATATAAAAATATAGTTCCACTAAAACCAGTATGAGGTGTATGGGGAATTTCAAACCCTAGCCACTCTCTGATGATCATGTCTCATCACTACCATTGTAAAGTGCATCTTGAAGAAGAATCACACTTGATTCATCTCGCATCATATCTCAAAATACACTATTAATTACACCATCATATTATATATTGAAGGAATCAGAAGAATGGAGTCTCGCTGGAAAAAATAAGAGTCAAATCAATGGAGATACAAGTGGTAGATTATTCCTCAAAATAATGTAAATGATATTTACGGTGTACACATGATATGTGGACCCACTCATAAACCTAAAGGTTTCCTCAATAGTACATTAATAATTACTTATATAGAACTATATGGAATATAAGGGTACTAAAAATAATTCCTTATCCTTTTTAGGATGAGTTGTGTGCTCCAAGATGTACCAGTGAATAATGACCATGTGATAGTAAAAAAATGTGCCTAGTCATGCCTATGTTTATGTAATCCCAGAGTACATATCATGAAACTATAACTAGGTCCCACTATGTTTAGAATCCCCACCTGAAATGTGATATTTTTCTCTCCAAGAAACCCAATCCACATTGACCAAGGGACATGATGTTATGTGGTATTTATACTACATGGCAAGTAGCCAACTTTTATCTCAAAATCCACAAAATCTTTATATTTATTGTAATTTTTCCATATAAACGTGATTACCAAATTTTGAACACCCCAAAATCTGTCAAAGCTCCTATAATCATCTATTCTAGTCCACCATTGGCTGTAAATTGGAATTTGATCCTCTACTTGATGTCCCAACGCGCCTTTCATGCCTCTAATGTTGTTTCTTTCTATGCATCAGATTCTAGATGCAGGAAGCTATCACATCGACACAAACTCTTATCTTTTTAACCCTAAAAAATACCATATAGTCATTGTATTCACATCCATTGTTATTCTGGTGGTCATATCATGCTCCGACCCACCCAAAAAGAGTAGAATCATGACCCCAGGGTTCATCGATGAAGAACACGAAGAATGGGTTGGGGAAAAAATAACATAAAAGGATATAACATCATTTGAAAAATAATATTGGCCAATGATCACTAAATTAGAGATTTTTAGTGGCTATTTAATTTCATAATCAAGAATAAATAAAATTTAAATTTAAATTTTTACATGATATCATGCAACAGATTAATTTATACACAGATCATTGATAATAGACTCGATCTGGATCAAAATTTTAATCAATGGACGACACTGAAATTTAAGATCCCCAACTCAATTTTGGACCATTAGTTGGGTAATAATTCATTCTCCAATGATGAGGATGATCCATTGCTATCACAGTCTCTCAATCCATGATGATTTGTTAGATGATCATCATATGGTCTCGATCTACCAACGAAGAATGGTTGAATCTACTCTCAATGATCCTAGGGTTCTGAGAATAACCCTTGAGAATCATTATAGTAGGATACCTGTAACACCTCAAGTTTTATAGTACCATTCTCTTTGAATTATACAACACCTTTTTTTGTATGGAACTTTGAGTTCAAGCACACCACAACCAATCAAACATGTCGTTTAAAATAGTCTTATGAATAGTACATCGTAATTTTTAAAATTTTATAAATTTTATATTTTAAAATGGGAAACATTTTTTTATTTGGAATATCAAAATTAGATTCAGTTTAATTTTTGGAATTTTTCTAAACACTTTCAATTTTTATATGAATAGTTAAAAACACTACGTTGTTGTTTAAAACCGACTTTTTATTTAAATAATAATTATTTTTATTTTAATTTATTTTAATTTCAAAATAGAAAAAAATACCTTTATTAGTCCAATGTAACTCATTAAATTCATTTTATAACAACATTAGATATATAAAATGTTATTGAATGATTCATCGCCATTTTACCCACCTTCGAGGAACATTTTGAAAATTGCATAAAACGTAATTTAACAACTTCAGTGAATTTAATTACAAAAATTCAACAGACATGGTAGTCATCAGTAAGTAAAATGTGGTTCATTAGGATGAAAATAATTTTTGGTCAATAGTAACTGTTCAATATTATTTACCATTGATAGAAGTAAATAGGTTATTTAATGGTATAAATAGTATTAAAATAATATAAATTACCCCTAAACATTTCTTAATTCTATTGGATAAATACATTTGGACCAAAATCAACCTTAAGGAAAAAATTATGATATATTTTTATCCACATGGATTAGATTAGGACATTTATTATATTTAATTTAATGAATAGTTAAAAATGATAAATTAAAATGTTAAGTAACTAATCCATTTTTAATATAGGGTCATACATAAGATTAATTCAACTATAAATATCCATTAGAGAGGTAAAAATAGTATTAATACAATATAAAATTACCCCTAAACATTTCTTAATTCTATTGGATAAATATATTTGGACCAAATTCAACCTTAAGGGAAAAATTATGATCAATTTTTTTCCCCATGGATTAGATTATGGCATTTATTATATTTAATTTAATGAAGAGTAAAAAATGATAAATTAAAATATTAAATAACTAACCCATTTTTAATATAGGGTCAAACATAAGATAAATTCAACTATAAATATCCATTAGAGAGGTAAAAATATATTATACTTAAAAGTATTTTATTTATAATTTTTAAACATTAAATAATTAAATTTATTTATGGCACAATGATGATGTAGTAATTACATTATTAATGAACGGTTAAAATAATTGATATTATAAATATTATAATAAATATAAATTAAAAATTATAATGCCATAAAATAATTTTCTTGGTTAATATGACATGATAGGGTTGATTCAATGTATTTTTTTGAAGTAATCATGTTGTTCTGACATTCAGTTAAACCAAATAATAAATAGTGTCAAAATTGACATAAGCTAGTTTTTAAAACAAATACAATTTTATTAAATTATATAATAGTCCTTACAATATAATATGTAACACCCCAAGATTTCATAGTACGTTATCTTTTTAATGTAATTCAATAGCTTCTGCTACACGTAACACTGATTTTGAGCGCACGACAGCATACCAAAATAGCCATTCAAAAAAGAGGTAATGAGTAGTATTGACAAAATTTTGAAATATAAATATATCCTATATAATATTAAAATTCAAATTTTTTGTTTCTTGGACATAATATAAGGAAAAATTCAATTTTCAATAAACAATAAGTATTTTAAAAAAATGCAGTTTTGCTGCCTTTTAATGGAGAACCCTTTTCAAATCAAATATTTGACACTTTTATATATTAAATTTATGGAAATTAAATTCTTATTTAATATCCGGAAAAAAAAATTGTTTGGAATAATTTTTTGATACTTTTTTAATAACATTCATTTTTTATTGGTTAGTGAAAAATACTTAATTAAAATTGAAAATAGCTTTTTTAATCAAAATAATTTATAGTGTTAAATTATGAATTTGAGTGGTTTTAAAGTATAATTAGGTTATATTTTGTCATTTAATATAATATAGTTCATTATAAGTAATTTCACATTTAAATTGGACAAAAACACATATCAATCTTCTAATAGTTTTTACTTTTTAAAAACCCGCATTCCAGTTTTGACAATAGGAATTAATTTTCATTTAATTGATGGAAATTATAAGTTTTTAATTTTTTCAAATAGACTTCATTTTTGAATTCAGAATATCAAAATTAGCTTAGGGATAAATTTTTGTATTTTCTTGAAAACGATTAATTTTTGATGAATAGTTAAAACACTTTGTTATTGTTTAAAACCGACATTTATTTAAATAACCATTATTTATTTTAATTTATTTTATAGTAAAAATAGATACAAAATTCAAATATTAGTTCAATTTAACTAATTGGAGTCATTTTATAATAATATTAGATATATAATATTTTATTGAACTTTTTAACTTCTTTTACCCATTTTCTTGGCCCATTTGCAAATTTTCATAAAATGTAATTTTACTGATTTTGTAAATTTAATATAAAAAATCTGAGAGAAATGGTTGATATCAGTATGTAAAATGTGGTTCAATAGGATTAAAATAATTTTTTTGAATAGTAACCTTTTTATTTTAATTTCCACAGTTAAAAGTAAATTGGGTAATTAAAGGTAAAAATGATATTATAATTACCCTAAAAATGTCTTAATTTCATTGGATAAGTTTATTTCGATGAAAAAAACCTTAGGAATAAAGTAAGATCATTTTATATCTACTTGGATTACAATATGACATTTATTATTATTTTATTTGAAGAATATATAAGTGTAAAGTCAAATTTTAATAAATAAAACATTTTTAATATAGGGTCATACATAAGATAATTTCAACTATAAATATTAGTTATAATTATAGAAGGATTTCCTACATCATGGTATTTTATTTATAATTTTTAGACATTCAATAATTAAATTTATTTTTGACATAATGATGATGTTGTAATTACCTAATTAATGAATGAATAAAGTAATTGATATTATAAATATCAACAAAAATAAAAACTGAGTATTTTAATTCCTTCCAAGAATTTTATAGGTTAATATGACATTCTAGGAGTTATTTAATCTAATTTTTGAATTAATTAATTTTGTTTGACTTTCAGAAAAACCAAATACTAAATAGTGTCAAAATTGACATAAATGAGATTTTAAAACAAGTACTATATTATTAAATGATATAATAATCCTAAAAATATAAGTTTAATCCAAAGAACATATATAATGACAGATATGTAATTAATGAACCACCTTATTTTCTCTTGTCATTTTATGGTATGTTTATTAACCATGTAATATAAAAATACAAGAAGACGTGGTAAAAGTTAAACTATTTACTTAAGAGTTAAATCTGAAAGATAAGGTTAATATAGTGACCTAAACATGTATAAAACCTATTGGTTAAGAGGATTTAAACTGATCCCCACCATATCCTTGAAATTAATCCATTTAAAGACATTATAAACCGAAAATTATTTTATAATAAAATAATATTTCAAGCTTTTCCAAAAGTGATCCTCACCTCTCTTATAAAAGGGAACTTTCCCTTCTTTCAAAACCACACCTCCAAATCCATTTTCCTCAGCAAAAACCTACACAAATATCCTCCCAAACTTCCATCACATCAACATTGAGGACTTAATTTGATCATAAATCCAACCTATGGAGCCCTTTTAATCCAATCAAAAAGAAGCACCCGAAGAAGAGGTTATTATTTCATCACCTCTTTCAAAGATCATTTCTTCTTCCAATTCCTCTTTCTTTGTTGATTTCATACTAAAGTAATAACTCAAGTGACTTCTACATACTGTGATGTTATTATAAATATATTAAAACCATATTAATTTTTCAATTCATCCTATGAATGACAAAGTCCCCATAAGTGTGTAAGTAAGGCTTACCGTCACCATGTTGTGGTGAAGTTTGTTTTTAAACACTTGATTTTTTTGGATGGGTATAATTACAAGTATAATTGAAATAAATAATGAATAAAATATGTTATTTATTTTTTATATATAATATACCATCCAATTACATATGATCTCACCATCAATAAAATGATATTGTTGCTCGTACATACGTACGACTTACCGTCTCAACGACGCGATAAGATTCATCTTCAACGATCACCAGTCAATAATTTATATATATATATATATATAAATATAATGACATAGTATGATATATAAGAAATAATATTTATACTGGAATAATATATATTTATGTAGATAAATATATTTCCTTTACTTACTTCCATACTATACAATAAGAGAACAGAAACAATGTTCATGCATTTGTACGGAAAACCGTCTCCATAAACGATGATTCCAATTCATATATCTATCTATTATAAATATTTATATTCTGAATATATATGATATATAAATCATGTTTTATGTTCTGGAATATATAAATCATTATATATTTGATACGATCAAGAAAAACAAGTTAAAACACATACGATAAAAGAATATATTATTACATGAAATGTCACTTTCACATAGAAATTATTATTAAATTGTAGTATAACGTCCTAAATGAATCATATATGATATCATAAATATTAATACAGTTTTGGTATAATTTAATAACATACTATGGTCTTTATAAAGAGGTTAAGCATACCCTCAACTGAGGGAAAGAACAATGTAAGGGTTAATTTCTCTATTTCATTGTTATCCGAGATTATTTATATGTAAGTATGTACTGTGACATATTTAACATCCATGTCTGTGTTTAAAAAATCATTTTAAAAAGGATTATTTTTAAGGGAATATTTTACAAAAATATCATTTTAATTGTTTTAAATATTTATTCTTTTAAACCATTCATATTAATGTCCTTTTCTTCAAAATCATTTTAAGGATTTATTTATATAGACTTGATTGTTTTAAAATTTTAATTCCTTTAAAAAGTTTCAAAGTGGTATGGGACACATTAATTAAAAAATCTTTTTATAATTACTTCTTTTATAAATGTGTGACTTTTAAATTATTTCAAAAAGGGTATATTTCTCTATAAGAGTATTACTGATCATTTTCAACTATGTCAACATCCTTTAATGAATATTATTTTTTATTGGGGTTTATTTAATATAATATAATCTTCAATATTATATAGAGTGAGTTATGATACGTTTTAATATGGATGTACTACTTTTATACCACTAAATATTCATGGTTATTGTATTGACATTTTTTATGCTACTTTTTAAACTGATGTTTATGTTATGTTTCATCATTTTCATATGAGGAATTCATTGTGCTTTGTAAGTGATGGGTGGGAACTTTTATAGCCCCTTGATGCAATGGTAAGTCACATGAGAGAAATTATTTTCTTTGAATAAGGCCTTGAAAAAAATTATTTGTAGTCCTAGCATGAGGCCTAGACTAAGTGGTTAGGATGTACGGCATTATGCATTCCCACATTATGAAATTAGTTATTACATGTGACTTTTCAACTAGTATAATATCCAAGTGTATGATTATATACTAATTTTTTATTTATATTTTCCATATTATGTTCAATATTATGTTTCAAAAATCTTTTTTTATTAACCATCTCACTTCAAATGTTTATAGCCTCTCCAAAATTATTTACCCTTACTGAGCATCTGAGCTCACCCCTTTCATGTGTTTTATTTTCTCGGGATTCCATGAAATTTATTATGATTTATATCCAGGTATAATCTAAAATAATAATGAAATTCTCACAGTATTATTTGTATTGGGTGTGAATGTGTAATGTAACATTCTTGTATGTAATCTATTCTCCAAGACTGCTAAATTGATCGGTATTTCAGGACTTCATTACTTGAAATCATGCCTACATATTAAATTAATTCACCAGATCTGGGATTTTGGGGTCAGGGAATATATTATGTTTTAGTGTAAGTTTAGAAATAACCTTGGAAACTATATTTGAGAACACTCTCATTAGAGATCATTACCCTATGATAGAATTTAAGGATGAGTATTGAAGAACATCCAAAAGTTTTGGTAATGTAGATATTATATGGGATTTCCAAAAAATACAACCCTTTCTAGATAATACAACTAGATGTGGTTCTGGAACATATATACCTAGGATTGAAAACTCTAACAATGAGTTTCGAGTTGGACCTGAGGTATCTTGGTACATGACATTGGGGCTTACTACACACCTGGTTTGATACTCTTGGGGTATATTCTTATGATAATTATCATATTATTTACAAACCATTAAGAAGGATTTATGGGTAAATATGTCATCAAAGAAACAATTTTTATGATTATGATACTAGATGTCTGAAAGTCGTCATTTAATGTTTAGAAATTTTCTAGTTTTTTTTATTATAAATTATGATATGATCAAACATAGTGTATGTTTTCATTAAGAAATGGTGCCATGTGGAATGAATGAGAACTCCTAAAAACTTCATGATCCAAATAGGAATAATGATCCTATATTTCATGGTCTTAAGCAAACTTTTTTTAGGGAAATAGCCTCCCATGAATTCTAGACAATTTAAGAAATATTTTTATGTGTTAATAAGATAAGAAAATAATTATCTGAGTGAATTTTATTTGAAGATAAGACATAGAAGAAGTGGATGGGAGAGAGAAATATTGATAAAGGGTAGAAGGGAAAGAATGATTTTCCCATATGTGATAATTGTAGATAGAATAACACTGGGAAGTTCTTGAAAGGACTGTGTGTTTGTTTTATGTGTGGACAAAAGGGTTATTAGTAAAAATAATGGAAAGAGAACAAATAAAAAAATAATATTCAGTGTTTCAACTCTAGTGAATTGGGAAAATATACATTTAAATGTCTTAAGTGTCAAGGAAATATTGCTCAAAACAATTAAATAGATCAGGGTCAATCATAAGTTGTTACTATGATCGAAGTGGAATAATTAATGTATTTGTGTTTCTAGATTGAAGAATTATTTCATTTGAGTTTTTTATCAATGATGTACTGGT
Organism: Viscum album; assembly: GCA_963277665.1. Lineage (NCBI taxonomy): Eukaryota > Viridiplantae > Streptophyta > Magnoliopsida > Santalales > Viscaceae > Viscum > Viscum album. Next base: position 633,191,221 of record OY728155.1, on the reverse strand, counting down.
TATAATAATTATGGGAATAAATAAGGATTTTATAGTAGTACTATTTTATTAAGTATTTTAGATTATATTTTTCTAAGAAAAGTGACTCAATATCAAGTTAACCTTTTGGGAAAATACATAGTTGAAGAAAAGTTAATCCTTAATATGATTCTAAGAAAGAGTTAGTGATTTTGGAATAAGATATGGTTGATTTGGATAAATTATATTAGATACTATTGACTATATTTAAACTGATTAGTGATTTCTATATTCCATCTTTGTTGGAGTTTACAACATTTATGGATTTAAGGATTGTATCTAGTATACTGTGTTTTACAGAATGAATAAGGTAGAACACACATATTCAAAAAAAGGTTTTATTGTAATTCATGTTGTTACCATGTTTTTATAAAATACAAAATAAAGGTATTTATATGATTACATTAATTATTTTATGTTGACCTTCCTTATAATGTTTTGGACTGTGAGTTTGGTCACTAGTATTTTGGATAAGTCTAAAGGTAGGAATTGAGTAAGTTGAACACTAGATTTTTTTTATGATGTTAATTTATATATTTTTGGATACTTTGATGAATAATTTTGTATTTCAGTAATGATTTAGTGTATTAAGGGAATATTTGTAGACTTTATGATTTATCCAATGTGCTTCAGGCATAAAAAAATCCATCTCTAACATTCATTTCATAGTGTAAGGGATGAAGTGATAATATATCAATGTATAGCAAAATGATAAGAATATGATTATGAAAATTAATGAAATCAATTATGTTTTAGTGATTTATTATATTGATAGTAAACTAATCCCACCTCTTAAAAAATTATCTTAAAGATGTGTTATCCTACAAAATTATACTTTGTGGAACCGATTATACTTTAAATCATTATAAATTGATGTCTCTCATGCCCTCAATTTTACATTTATTATTCAGTTGTTTTTAATTTTAGACATCAATCACTACCTATAAATATTTAAGTTTTTACTTCAATTAAGTGTCTATAATTTCCACCAATGTTATCTTATTTTAAATCCTAATTTGGTGGGGACTTTTTCATTTCCCTTTTCCACTTATTAAGACTAAATTTTATTTACCATACTTCTGATGTGGGTTTTATACAATGGTAATTTCTATTTTCATCCTTCAATTTTCGAAGAACAATTTCAAATTATGAAGACAAAATTTATTAATGGTGGGTAAAATGTTACACCCCTTGATTTCATAGTACGTTATCTCTTTAAAGTAATTCAATAGCTTGCATTAAATGCAACACCGAGTTTGAACACACAAAAACTTACCAAACTTTCCATAAAAAAGAGGTTATGAATAGTATTAACCACATTGTTAATTTTATATATATCCTATATAATTTTTAAAATTAAAGTTTTTGTTTCTTAGACATAATATAATGACAAATTCAATTTTTAAGATAAAAGAAGTATATTTTTTAAATGAAATTTTTCACCTTTTAATGGTGAAAATTTTTTAAATCCAATATACGACACTATTATATATTTAATTTTGTGAAATAAAATTCTTATATAGAATAGAGGCATAAAAATTTATTTTGGATAAATTTTTGGCACATTTCTAGTAACATTCATATTTTGATGAATATTGAAAACACTAAATTTTAATTGAAAAAAACATTGTTAATCAAAATTATTTATAATGTTAAATTATGAATTTGTGTGGTTTAAAAGAATAATTATATTATATTTTTATCCATTAATATAATTTAGGTCATTATAAGTAAATTCGTATTTAAATTGGATATAAACACATGTCAATCATTTGATGGTTTTTATTTTTTAAAACCCACTTTCTAGTTTTGACTGCAGGAATTAATTTTAAATTATTTAATGAAACTTATATGTTTTTATTTTGGTAAAATAGACTCCATATTTATATTTGTAATATCAAAATTAACTTATGGTGAAATTTTGGTATTTTTTTGAAAAATTTCAGTTTTTGATGAATAGTGAAAAACAATACGTTATTTTTTAAAACCGACATTTATTTAAATAATAATAATTTTTTATTTAAATTTATTTTAATGTAAAAATAGATACCTAATAATCAAATTAGTTAAATTTAATTAATTGGATTCATTTTATAATAAAATTTTATATTTAAAATTTTATTGAACATTTTTTTGTCTTTTACACACCTTCTAGGCACATTTTCAAATTTTCAAAAAACGTAGCTTTACCGTTTCTGTGAATTGAATTTCAAAAATCTGAGGGAATCGGTTGATATCAATATGTAAAATTTGGTATAATAGGATAAAAATATTTTTTGGTGGATATAATCTTTTTTATATTATTTACCACAATTAAAAGTAAACAGGGTAATTAACAGTAAAAATAATATTTTAATTACTCTAAACATGTCCTAATTTCACTGTATAAGTTTATTTAGACCAAAACTGACATTTTTAATAAAACATTATCCTTTTTGATCTACTTGGATGAGATTTGTACATTTATTATTATTTTATTTATAGAAGAGTTACAAATGTTAAACTTAAACATTAATAAATAAAACATTTTTAATATAGGGTCATACATAAGATAATGTGGACTATAAATATTAATTAGAAATATAAAAGTATTTCCAACATCATGATATTTTTTATAATTTTTATACATTAAATAATTAAATTTATTTATGACACAATTGATGATGTAGTAATTACCTAATTAATGAATGATTAAAGTATTTGATGTTATAAATGTGAAAATAAATGTAAATTGAGAATTTGAATGCATTCCAAGAATTTTGTATGTTAATATGAAATTTTAGGGTTTATTTAATGTTTTTTTTAATTAATCATTTTTTGTTGACTTTCAAAAAAACCAAATACTAAATAGTATCAAAATGGACATAAATGACTTTTTAAAACAAATACTATATTATTAAATGATTTAATAATCATAAAAATTTAATGGTGTGCCAAAGGACTTATATAATTATATATATTTCATTAATGAACCACTTCATGTTCTCTTGTCATTTTATTATATGTTTATTAACAATTTAATATAAAAATACATGAAGAAATGGTAAAAGTTAAACTATTTAACTAAGAGTTAAATCTAAAAGATAAGGTTAATGTGGTGACATAAACATGTGAAAAACCAATTTTTTTTAATTTTTTCGACTGATTCCCGCCTTATCCTCGAAATAAATCCATTTAATGAAATTATAAAACGAAAATTATTTTATAATAAAATAATATTTCAAACTTCTCCTAAAGTGACCCACACCTCTCTTATAAAAGAGTCGTTCCCATTCCCTCAAACTCACACCTCAAAAGACATTTGGTTTGGCCAAAACATACTCCAATATCCTAAAAATTTTCCTCACTTCATCCTAGTGGACTAACATGGATCATAAATCCTTCCCATGGATAACATTTGATCAAATAAAAAAATCACCTGAAAAAAGGTAATTCTTTCATTACCTCTTTCAATGTTCTTTTCTTCTTCCACTTCCTCTTTAATTTTTGTTTCCATACCAAAACAATTACTCATTTACCTTTTATATAGAATGATGTTATTATAAATATGGTACAACCATATTCAATAATATAAACATCCTATGAATGACAAAGTTACCATATGTGTGTAAGTACGACTTACCATCTCCACATCACGGTGAAATTTGTTATACAACACATCATTTTTTCAGGGGTATAATAATGAGTATAATGGATTTAAATAATAAATAAAATTTTTAATTATTCTTTATTTATAATATACCATCCAATTACATACGATTTCACCATCAATAGAATGATATTATCACTAGTTTGTACGGACGACTTAACATCACCATGACGCGATGAGATTCATCTTCAACAATCACCATTCAAGAATATATATATATATATATTAAGTATGATATATATGAAAGAATATTTCTACAGGAATAATATATATTTATGTAGATAAATATATGTCATTTACTTACATCTATACTATACTATAATATAATAGAAACAACGTTCATGCGTACGTATGGACTACCGTCTCCAAAAACGATGATTCCATTTCCAATATCTATATTTTATAAATATTTATATTCTGAATATATATGATATTTAAATCATTTTTTATGTTCTAGAAGGAATTAAATCAGGATCTATATAGTACTATTGAGAATAATAATTTAAAACGCATATAAAAAAGAAAGATATTATTTCCCGAAATGTCACTTTCACATAGAAAATATTACTAAATGGGTAGTATAAAGTCATTAATTAATCATATCTGATATTAAAAAAATATTTATATTGTTCTGGTGTAATTTAATAATATACTATGGTCATTTCATAGGAGGTTAATCTTTCCCTTGACTAAAGGAAAGAACTTTGTAAGGGTTAATTTCTCAATCTCATTATTATCGGAGATTGTTTATATGTAAGTATATACTATGAAATATTTATCATCCATGTACATGATTCATAAAATAATTTCAAAAAGGATACTTTTTAAGGTACTCTTTAACTAAAACATCAATTTAAATGTTTTAAACAATTATTTTTCTATACCTCTCTCATTAATGTTCATGTTTCTAAAATGGTTTTAAGGATTTATTTATATAGACTTCATTGATTTCAAATGTTATATCAGTTAAAATTTTAAAAAGTGGTATGGGACAAATTGATTCAAAAATCAATTTTAAATGACTTCCTTTATAAATTTATTACCTTTAAATGATTTCACATAAAGGGATATTTCTTTAAAAGAGTTTTACTGATCATTTTCAACAATGCCAACATCATTTACTGAATAGTACTCTTGATTGAGGTTGATTTATTATAATACAATCTTCTATATTATATTAATTTAGCTATTATATGTTTGACTATGGATGTGCTACTTTTATACCATTCATGGATTATGGTTAATTTTTTGGCATTTTGAATGCTAGTTTTAATATGAATGTGTATGTTATGATTCAACATTTTCATATGAGGAATGCACTAGACATATTAAGTGACGGGTGGGGCCGGATATAGCCCCTAAATTCATTGGTAGGTCTCATGAGACAAAATAGTGTCTTGGCATAGGGTATAAAAAAACTATTTGTAGTCATGGCACGAGGCCTAGACTGTGTGGTTATGATGTCTGGCATTTTGCATTCCCTCATTATGAAATTAGTTATTTCATGTGATTATTCGACTAGTAGAATATCCATGTGCATGATTATATGGTTGTTTTTGATTTATTTTTTCTATATTATGTTCAATATTATGTCTAAAAAGGATTTTGTTTTTATGAAACATCATACCTTAAAATTTTATAGCTTCTGCTAAATTTTTCACCCTTACTGAGAATCTGAGATCACCCATTTCATATGTTTTGTTTTTCCAAGATATGCTAAGAAGTGTAATATGATTTATATAGTGGTTTATGATAGATGAATAATGGAATTCTCCATTTATTATTTATGTTTTGTGTGAATGTGTAATGTAACGTTCAAGTATATAATCTATTTTCCAAGATTTCTAAATTGATCATTCCTTCATGACTTGATTCCTTGTAATCATGACAATGTATTAAAATAATGCACCGGTGGCAAGCTTCTAGGGTCAGGTCATTATAGTTGTAATTAGGAAAATTTTATCAATAAACATGGAAACTAGATTTAGAAAAACTATGATTATATATCATTACAGTAAGATTGAATTTAAGGATTAGTATATAAGAACATAAAAAAGATTGGGTAATGTAGATATTATGTGGGTTTTCTAAGAAATACATCTATATCTAGATACTACAAGTGGAATGGTTCTAGCGTAGATGTACATAGCAGAGAAAACTTTGACAAGAAGCTTTGGGTTTGACATGAGATATCCTGGTACATGACAACAGGCCTTACTACACACCTGGTTTGACACTCTAGGGGGATATTCTTAGGATAATTCACTTTTTTTACAAACAATTATGAAGGATTTATGAGTAAATATGTCAGAAAAGAAACCATTTTAATGATTATAAAACTAGATGTTGGAAAATGTTCTATTAATGTATATTAATTTTTTCGTTTTAGGATTGTACAATATGATATGATCTAAAATTGTGCAATTCATCATTTAGAAAAAGTGCCCAGTATATGGAGTAAGAAATCCTGAAAAATCCATGATCCAATGAGTAAGAAGGGTTCTATCTTTTAGGGTCTTACTAAACTTTTTGTAGGTAAATATCCAACAATTCATTCTAATCATTTAATACAGTATTATCATGTGTTAATAATATATGTAAATAATTTTCTAAGTCCTAGGGAATTGAAGGGAATTCATAGAAGAAGATGATGGGAGAGAGGAAAATAGATAAAGGAAAGAATGGAACGAAGGATTTTTCCCATATGTGATAAATGTGGAAATAATCACACTAGGATGTTCTTGAATGGATTGGGTGTTTGTTTCAACTATGGAGAAACTGGGTATCAGGGAAAATAATGGAATGGGAACAAAGAAGAGAAAAATATTTAGTGTTTCCACTGTAGTCAAATGGGGAAATATGGAAGTAAATGTCTTATGCTTCAATGAAATACAGCTCAGAAGAATCAAAATGATCAACGTCATGCATAAGCTATTACTATGATCAGTGTTTAATAATTAATGTATTTTTGTTTTTGGATTGACTAATTATGTCTTATGAGTGTTGTATCAATGATGTTATGGTTTTATAAATTGTAAAAATAAATAAGGATTTTATTGTCGTACTATTTCATTGAGGGTTTGAGATTTTATGGTTCTAAGAAAAGTGACTCAATAGCAAGTTAATAATATTGGAAAATACATGGTTGATGGAAAGATAAACCTTAATATAGTTTGGATATTGAGGTAGTGTTTTTGGAATAATATATGATTTATTTGGATAAATTATTTTGTATATTCTTAACTACATTGAAACCGATTAATGATTTGTATATTCCATCATTGATGGAGTTTACAACATTTATGGATATAAAGAGTATATCCAGTATAGTGTGTTTTACCGAAGGAATAAGGAAGTACATACATATTCAAATAAGGTTTTATGGTAATTCAGGGTTGTACCATGTTTTAATAAAATACATGATGAAGGTAGTCACGTGTTGATCTTCATTATTTTATGTTGACCGTCCTTATAAATTTTTGGACTATGAGTTTGGACATAAGTTTTTTGGATAAGTCTAAATGATAGAGTTGAGTAAGTTGAACACATGATTTTTTTTGTATGAGTTTAATGTATAATTTGTTGGATACATTGACCTAACATTTTGGTTTTTAATAAATATATTGTTGATTTCAGTAATATTTGTGGACCTTATGATATATCTAATGTGCATCAGGTGAAAAAAAATCATTTTTGAACATTCATTTCCTAATGTAAGGGATCATGTGAAAATAGATCTATGTAAAACTAAATGATGAGAACATGATTATGACAGGTAATGAAATCAAGTATGTTTTATTGATTTCTTTTCATGACAGTAAATTAATCCATCCTATTAAAAAATTATCTACAAAATTTTCTATCTTAATACCTTATATTTTGTGGAACCAAGGATACATTAAATCATCATAGATTGATGGCATTGAAGCCCTGAATTTTACATTTATTGTTTACTAGTTTGTGATTGATGACCTCAATAACTCCCTATAAATATTTATGTTTTTCCTCCATTTATGTGTCTATAATTTCCACAAATGTTCTAGTATTCGATACCGTAATTTGGTGGTGGCGTTTTCATTTCCCATTCACTCTTATTAAGACTAAATTTTATTAAACCATTTTTCGATTTGGGTTTTCCGCAAAGGTATTTTCAATTTTCATCCTTTTATTTTCAAAAAACAATTTTAAATTGCGAGGATAAAATTTATTAAAGTAGGGGAGAATGTAACACCCCAAAATTTCATAGTACGTTATCTCTTTAAATTAATTAAATAAATTGTGATCAAGAAACACCGATTTTGAGCATACCATATGTTACAAAACTATCCATTAAAAAGTGGCTATTAATAATATTAACAAAAAAAATTATTTTTATATATCCTATATAATTTAGCATTCAAATTTTCTATTTTTTACAAATAATATAGTACAAAATCAAATTTTCAGATAAAATTTGTATTTAAAGAAACGTAGTTTTTCCTCCTTTTTATGGAAAACCCCTTTTAAATCCAATATTTGAAAAATTGATATATTCAATTAAGTGAAAATAAATTTTACATTAGAAGAGGGAAATAAAAATTTAGATTGGATAAATTGTTTGTACTTTTCTGATAACTTTCATATTTTGGTGAATAGAGAAAAATACAAAATATTAATTGAAAACAACTTGATTAATCAAAATAATTTATAGTGTTAAATTGTTATTTTTATTGGTTTTAAAGTATAATTAGATTATATTTTTATAATTAAATATAATTTAGGTCATTATATGTAATTTTACATTTAAATTGAACATATACAATTTTTAATCATGTAATAGTTTTTACTTTTTAAAAACCTTCATTTTGGTTTTGAAAATAAGAATTAATTTTAAATTAATTATTGAATATTATATATTTTCAATATGTTAAACTAGACTTCATTTTTTAGTTCAGAATATCGAAATTATCTTAGGTGGAATTTTTGGTATTTTTCTGAAAACATTCAATTATTGATGAATTGTGAAAAACATTGCATTATTGTTTATAATTTCCATTTATTTAAATAATATTTGTTTATTTAAATTTAATATAATTTAAAAATTGTTAAAAAATACCTATATTAGTAAAATTAAATTAATTTTTGTCATTTTATAAAAAAAATTAATTTTTAAAATTTTATTGAACTTTTTAACATCTTATACCCACCTTTTAGGAACATTTACAAATTTGCATAAAACATAATTTTAACAATTATGTGAATTGAATTTCAAAAATATGAGAGACATTGTTGATATCTGTATGTATAATGTGGTTCAATAGGATAAAAATAATTTTTGGTGAATAGTAACCTTTTAATTTTATTTACCACGATTAAAAGTAAATAGGGTAATTAAACATAAAACTTATATTGTAATGACCCTAACACATGTCCTAATTCCATTGGATAATTTTTTTAGACCAAAAACGACCTTAGTAACAAAATTTTATCCTCTTTGTTCTACTTGGTTTAGATTGGGACATTTATTATTATTTTATTTAAAGAATAGTTAAAATTGTTAAATTCAAATTTCAATAACTAAAACATTTTAAATATAGGTTCATACATAAGATAATTTCAACTATAAATATTCATTATAAAGCTAAACTAATTTCCAACATCATTTTATTTTATTTAAATAATTTACGCATTTAATAATTAAATTATTTTTTTGACAAAATGATGATGTAGTAATTATCTAATTAATGAAATATTAAAATAATTGATATTATAAATATCAAAATAAATGTAAACCGAGGAATTTGATTAATTCCAAGAATTTTATAGGAAAATATGGAATTTTATGGATTATTTTATGTATTTTTTGAAGTAATCAAGTCTTTTTGACTTTCAAGAAAATCAAATACTAAATTGTGTCAAAATTTGCATAAATGAGTTTTTAAAACAAATACTATATTGTTAAATGTCATAATAATATTAAAATATAAGTCTCTACCAAAGGACTTATATAATGATATATATGTCATTAATGAACCACTTTAGGTTCTCTTTTCATTTTATGGTATGTTCACTAACCATGTAATATAATAATACAAGAAGACATGGTAAAAGTTAAACGATTTAAGTAAGAGTTAAATCTAAAAGATATGGTTAATATGGTGACCTAAACTTTTATAAAACCTTTTTGTTGAGAGGATTTTACCCTTACACATATTATCTTATAAATAAATCTATTTCTAACCATTTAAAACCGAAAAGTATTTTATCATAAAATTATATTTCAAGCTAATCCTAAAGTGACCCTGACCTCTCATATAAAATGGTACTTCCCCTTCTCTCGAAATCACATCTCCAAGGACATTTAGATCATCCAAACCATACTAAAATATCTTATAAACTACCCTCACATCAACCTAGACTCCATACATTGATCATAAAACCATCCTAAGGTGCCCTTTTGATCAAATCAAGAGGAAGCACCCGAAGAAGAGGTTATTATTTAATCACCTATTTTAAAGTTCATTTCTTCTTCCACTTCCTCTTTCTATGTTGTTTCCATAAAACAATAATACAACTAGTACCTTCTACATACTATGATATTATTATGAATATGGTACAATCGTATTCATTATTCTATCCATCTAATGAATGACAATGTCACCGTACGTGCGTAAGTATGGCTTACCATCTCCACGTTTTGTTGATGTTTGTTATTGAACACTTTATTTTTTCAATGGGTATAATAAAAAGTATAATTTATATAATGAATAAATATAAAATGTTAAAAATTATATATATATATATATTATAATATCCAATTTTATACAATTTCACCTTCAATAGAATGATATTTTCTCTCGTTCATACATACTGGTTACCATCTCCACGGGGTGATGAGATTCATCTTCAATGATCACCATTAAATAATTTTTATAAAAATATATAAATTTATTAAGTATGAGATATATGAAATAATATTTCTACTGTAATAATATATATTTATTTAGATTAATATAAGTCATTTACTTACTTCCATACTATAAGATAAGTGTATAGAAACAATGTTCATTCATAGATACGGACTACCTCCTCCATGAACAATATTTCCATTTAATATATCTATCTATTATAAATTTTTATATTCTTAAAATATATAATATATAAATCATTTTTTATGTTCTGGATGTATGAAATTCATGGTCTATGTTGTATGACCAAAAATAACATGTTAAAACACATACTATAAAGAAAGCGATTATTACATGAAATGACACTTTCACATGGAAATTATTATTAAATGGGTAGTATAAAGTTATAAATGAGTCACATATGATATCATAAATATTAATATGGTTCTATTATAATTTATTAACATACTATGGTCATTATATAAGTTGTTTAATGTAACCTTAACTAATGGAAAGAACAAGGTAATGGTTAATTTCTCAATATCATTATTATCTATGATTTTTTATTTGTAAATATGTGGTGGGACATATTTATCATCCATGTCAATGTTTCATAAAATTTTCTTCCAAATTATTATTTTTAAGGGACTCTTTAACAAAAACATCATTTTAAATGGTTTAAATATTTATTCTTCTAAACCTCTTTAATTAATGTCTATATTTTAAAAATTATTTTAAGGATTTATTAATATGGACATGATTTTTTTAAATTCTTAATTCAGTTGAAAAGTTTCAAATTTGTATGGGACAAACTGAATAAAAAATCTATTATAAATGAAATCCTTTATAAATGTGTGGCTTTTATATGATTTCACTAAAAGTGATATTTCTCTAAAATATTTTTACAGATTATTTTCATCAATGTCAACATCCTTTAATGGATATTACTCTTGATTGGGGTTGATTAAATATAATACAATCTTCCATACTATATTGAATGAGTTATGATATGTCTGAAAATAGATGTGATGTTTTTATACCTTTCATGTTTTATGATTATAGTTTTGAAATTTCATATGCTAGTTTTAATACGAATGTTTATGTTATGTTTCATCATTTTTAAATGAGGAATGCATTGGACTTAGTTCTTGGTGGGTGGGACTGGCAATATCCCCTCGATGCATTGGTAGGTATCATAAGAAAAATTAGTGTCATGGCACAAGGCCTTGACAAAAATTTGTTTTTTTGTAGTCATGGAACGAGGCCTAGAATATGTGGTTATTATGTCCGACATAATGCATTTCGTCATTATGAAATTATTAATTACATTTTATTATTTGACTAGTATCCATCCATCCAACATTAACTTTTTATTATTATTTCAAGATGGGAAAATCCCTACATAGAACAAACCTAAGGAGGTCTAAAGTATTGGAGACCCAATGCATCTTCCCTAACAAAGTTACCACATGCATGTGGAAGAGACCCCAGCCTGGAAAACAAAAAATTACGATCACCGTTAGTAATTCCTGAGGCGAGGAAGTCAGCCACCATGTTCCCCTAGCGCCATGTGTGACTAAAAATCACCTGTGGATCCAATAAACATTTGCACTTACGAATGATGTAGACAATGGTCCAAGGGATTTGGAACTTCCCCTGCAGCGAACCATGGAGGATAGCCGAATCGGTCTCGATTGATTCTAACTTAATGTTTTGCGAGTGACAAAGCTCAATACCTTTCAGCACCACGGAAGCTTCATCCATGAGGGAATCTTCCTCTCCAAATCCAACACTGATGGCCAGAATCACTGCCCCTTGGGGATCACGAACCACTCCCCCACCCCTCATAAAACCAGACACACATGACCCGTCCACGTTTAGCTTCAACCCGCTGCTCGGAGGATTCCATTTCACCCATCTTCCTCGCCTGTTAACATCCTGTAAGGTGCGAACATCAGAATTACCTGCCATGAAAACTCTCAATGTAGGAATATTCTTCCATCCTTCGATTAAAGGAACCAATTCGACCACGATGCACCTGGTTCTAACCATCATGGCCAGGCGCGAGCATGACGTGTCCCCATGACATCTTTGGTTTCGGGTATTCTAGATGCTCCAACAGTCCGCAACAAGAAGCACTGCCCGCACATTCTTCTCTGAAGCGTTATCTTCAGAACCCAAGAACCAAAGTTGAAGAAACGTGGCAAGTGTGGCTGCCTGACTTCCCCACCTGAAATCCTCACCTAGGTAACTCCAGACAGTAGTCTCCCAGTCAATGGAAAAGAATAGATGATCGACCGACTCCACCTTAGAAGAAATACAACAAAGACATTTAGATGCCAAAGATATCCCTTTTTTCCTCACCTATTCATCGGCTGGGAGAGCATTGTTCTGAAGACGCCAAAAAAGAAAGTTGTATATCACTGTAAGGTCACCGAACCAAACCGTTCCACTCCACCGGTCAATAATTACATGGGCGGAAGACACCGAGCGGTACCCCTTAGCAGAGAAGGAACCCGAAGCCGACCTCGTAAAGATGAACTTGTCTGGTTCCTCGATCAAGGTGATGCCATCAAACACCATCAGCTGGTCGGGTGTGAGGATGGCCTGAATAAATGGACTGAAATTGCTTGCCTGAGAAAATGAGATCATCATGTCCGGACAGCATGGGAACCCCAGCGGTGAGCCAACCCAGTTCTCCTTCATGAAATTAATTTGCCCACAACCCACAAGCCACCTGGAATTCATGCGGAGCACTGGTAAATGTTTAGAAATCATGAGCCAGAGTCGTAAGGAAGTCCATCTGCCACTGTCCATCTGTTTTCCATAGCGATTACTAATAAATCTTGCCCACATCGATTTGTTTTCCAGAAAATCCCACGCAAGTTTAGCTTGCATGCACCACATTTCCCCTTTGACACTTCAAATATTAATACCACCATCAGAAATCTCTCTAGCCATCCTGTCCCATGAAGTCCAGTGAAGTCTTCCTTCATTGTTTGAGTCCCATATGAAGCCTGTCAGCACCTTTTCAATATTGTTCAGCACTGCCTTTGGAGCGTTAAGCCCTAAAATCACGTGCATGGGGATCGAGGACAAGACACAATTAACCAACGTGATGCGCCCCCCAAAAGACAAGAATCGGTTCTTCCAATTTGTAATACGGGTTGTAATTTTCCCATATAGCCCATCAAAGTGGTGAATTCAAACCCTTCCTGGCACAATAGGATCTCTTAAATATTCCATAGGAAATGACTTTTTCAGCATACCCAGTGCATCCGTAATCTTTTTCCCCCTATTTTCTGAACACCATATTGAGATAAACACTCTACATTTCTCTCTATTGATGGTCTGGACACTCCACTTGTAGTAAGTTTCCATTACCCTGTTAAATTCTCTAATGGTATACCTGTTACCATTCATGAAAAATAGCATGTCATCAGCAAAAAAGATATGTGAGATACCGTTAGTATTGGATCTACCACGGTAAGGACGGAGGCTTCCACTAAGAGATTTCCCCTCGATATATCTGCTAAGGACGTCCTGCACCAAACTAAAGAGACTGAGAGAGAGGTGATCTCCCTATCGCAGTCCACGGTTGGGATTGAAAAACCCACACTTCTTTCCCATGAAATAAATAGCCAACCAAGGAGAGCTGAAAATTTTAAAAACTAATCCCACAACCCCTCTGGAAAAGCCCATAATCCCCAACACTTTAATGATAAAGCTCCATTCCATTTTATTGTAGGATTTGTGCATATCCACTTTAATAACCACATTGGATCTGGGCGACCTGATTTTGATATCCCCCACTAATTCATGTACCATGGAGATGGTCGATTGAGTAGATCTCCCTTTGATAAAACCTTGTTGGTTTTCAAAGACCCATTGGGGAAGATAAACCGCTAGCCTTCTGTTGAGAATGCATTCCAGGATCTTTAACGGGATGTTACACATACTAATTGGTCAATATTGATTGATAGAAGAAGGTTCTTTCACTTTTGGAATGAGAATAAGTGTCGACGCGCAAGCCACCCTAGGTAGGTGTCCCCCTCTAAAAAAGTCTTGGATGGCCTTGAAGACCTCCCCATTAACCAACTCCCAAAAACTGATGTAGAAGTATCCTGGAAAGCCATCCGGCCCCGGGGAACTTTCAGCATTAAGGGCCTTAACTTCCTCCCAAATCTCATCAACATCAGGCGTTTTTTCCAAAGCCAGATTCACCTCACTGGACACCAACCTGGATAAGAAGCTAAACAAGTCGGTTAGTTCAGATGGATAGCCTTCCTGCATAGATGGGTTAGGACCAGCCAGCAACATTTTGAAATAATCAAAGGCCATACCTCTCTTGATCTCAATATCTTGGGTAAAAGACCCATCTCCCATTCGGATATTGGGAACAGTTGTACGCCTCCTTTCATTGATGCAGGCTTGAAAAAAGGTCGTGTTTCTATCCCCCTCTCTAAGCCATGTAGCTCGAGATTTATCTTGGAAAGCTCTTTCTTGCTCCAAGAGTATGACAGCAAGGAGGTTTTTCTTTTCAACAAGAGTGCCAATGTTGTCCTCATCCCATGAATCGTACAGCCTCTCTCAATCTGCTCAATTTCATCTTTAATTTCTTCTAAATTGGTCGAAAAATTTAGTCTGTTAATGATCCAATGTTTCTAGTCTTCCTTGAGCCTTCGTAGTTTACTATACAAACCCATCCAATTCCTATCCTGCATGGGCTTTGCCCAAGACGAAATCACCACTGAACAGAAACTGCTATCTGATTTCTATTGATTGTAATAGAAAAACTGCCAGTTGTTCACCGAACCTTGCAATATCTTGATGAGAAGGGGAGCATGGTCTGATAAAGCTCGCACATGGTGTTCCACCCTAGCATTCAGAATAGAGAAGATTGCTTGAAGATTAGAAAAACACTGATCCAATTTGCACCATGTGTGGATATTCCCCCTCTGGTTGTTGCACCACGTAAATTTACTTACCAAAAAAACCCAAATCAAGTAAACCATTGTCGGAGGCATAGGACGCAAAGGCTTTCCAGTCACAAATGGGGACCCTACCGCCTCCTTTCTTCTCCAACGGATCCATAATGGAATTGAAATACTCCCACCCCCCACAAACCATGATGAATTCCCTTGATCAAATTTGTCCAAACTCTGCCACAACGCTTCCCTCTCCCTGGCCTCACACTTAGCAAAGACAAAGGAGAAAAGGCACCCCTGTTTCCCCTCAGTGATTTTCACAGAAAGATGTTGGTTAGAAGATTCCAACAACTACACTGAAACATTACCTCTCTAGAAGACCCAAATATGCTGATTAACTAGATCACCGTCAATATAACCCCACATGCCAAGTCTTGCAGTGAAGCTGGAAATTTTTGACCAGTGATGTTTATGTTAAAGAATCACAACTACGGACGCCTTTGTACGTCGAACTTCAGAAACCAGAAAATCCGACTTAGCCCATGCCCCCAGGCCCCAGGCGTTCCAAAGAATGAGTGATATCATTGGTTATGAGGTCACCTGGACTTGGCCCCAGACGACATATGGCCTTTATAATTGCTTTAGGGAGGAGTCTAATAAAGCATGGCATGAGCTCGGGTACACACGCCACTGACCGGGGAGGACGACATGACTTACCCCGGAGAGAAATCCTCTGGGACCTGTAAATGGTCATTGAAACAGTTTGAAGTAAGCAGTAAGGAACTAACCAGGGTAGACGATTCTGGAAGGAGAGACCCCATCTTCCCATCTGAACAAATTGGACTCCTCACATCGCAACCATTGGGGAACTCTCTCAGACATTCTTGAGACTATGACCCCAACCCATGGAAACCAGCCTCTTGAGTTTCCTTGCATCGCGTCCCAATGCCCAGGACAGAGGAAAGATGTTGCACAGATGGGGCAATGTTCGTCCCCTGCAGCAGAAAAATAGGAGTTCTGGCCAACGGATCACACCCCGCAAACACCCTCCATAAGCTCCCGAAGAAGGAATTAGGCGATGTTCTTCGAACAATAAAAGAAGCACAAAACCCCGAACGGATCTGGAAGAGAGTCCCAACCAGTTCTCGAGGTTGAGGAAGGCTAAAACTCGCACCATGTTGACGTGAAGGAAGCAGTTCCATGCACGGAGAGTCGTCCACACCAGAGGAGACCGTAAGCATGTCAGCCCCATCCCCCTCTTCCTGAACAACCAAAGACGTGAAAGAAGTCTCTGCATCACCCATGGAAGGCATGGTCTCGTCAGAATCCACGGGAGAAAAAGACTTCAAAACACCAGTAGAGCATCGAGCCTCCAAATTATTGGTAACCGTGCCCTTCGAACGTTGTCTATGGGAGGCGGATGACGAATGCCCCTGAAGATGACATCCTCAGCAGAAGAACAGAACTGAAGGATAAACTAGAGGCTGAGACCAGTCTGCCATTCCTTCCACTCTGAGGGAGATCCTTTCTGGTAGAGGAGAATCTAGATCTAGGTCAAAGTAGATTTGTTCCATCTCCGCATCCTCGAGGTGGGTAGTCCTCTCATCAGCGCAAATAAAGACACCAATTTAGTCTCTAATCCCGCGCAGAAGATGCAGATTTCAAAACGGAAGGGGTATACCTGGTAGCGAGATCTAGACCACTACCCTTGAATAATCCCTTCCATACTGAGAAGCCATCGACCACTGGCATAAGTGGAAACCCCAATCCCCGAAAGCCCGGGGGAAAGAACTCCAAGCCTTAATGAAGTCCTCGATAGATTCCAAAACAATGCAGTAACTACTCTGGTTCAGGACCGAGATCTTTGCCGGAAAAGATAAGTTCCATGAATTCAAAAAGGTTTTGAACATATGAAAAGGAGGAATGTCTCATTCGAATCTTGCAACTAGCGTCCATTTGAGGAAATCCGAAGCTTCTCGAAAAGTCGTCGCTGAGACCGAGAAAACCAGAGAACCACCTTCCCGGAAAGACGAAGATTTTGACGCGGGGGAAGAGGATCCCCCGGGCTCGAAGGCAGGATGGAGGCGGCATAGAACATCTTTTAAGAAATGCGGTAGTCCCGGATCCATCCGTGAAGTTGAGGCATCCAGCGATCCCTCAATGCAGAATGCTGGCGGCGTCAACGCATCAGCAGGCTAAAGTCCCGACGACCCCGATGTGGAGAAAACCGAAATCTCAGAGGTAACAGCCGGGAAATTTTGAAACGCCAGCGGCGCGTGAAGCGCGTTATTTCCCATCTTCCCACTCATCCTTCCTAATATCTCGACTCGTATAATTTCCATGTGCATGTGTATATGGAAATTTTTTATTTTGTGTTCATATTATGTTCAATATTAATTTTAAAAAGAATCTTGTTTTTATTATTCATCATTCCTTAAAAGTTTATAGCTTCTACTAAATTACATAACCTTACTGAGAATCTGAGCTCACCCCTTTTACATGTTTTATTTTTCCAGGATTCCCAGAAGATTATTATGATTTATATGAAAATTTAATCTAGAAGAATATTAGAATTATCAATTGATTATTTATGTTTTGTGTGAATTTTTAATGTAACATTCTTGTTTTTAATCTATTCTCTATGACTACTAAACTGATAGGTCCTTTAAGAATTTATTCCTTGTAATCATGCCAATGTATTAAAATAATGCACCGCCTTCGGGATTATGGGGTTGGGGTGTTACTTAAGATTTATCCAAATTACTTATATAAATTTAAATATGTTATTAAATAACCACTTGGGGTTCACTTGGAATTTTTAGTAACTATATTAACCATGTAGGGTAAAAATACTAGAAGACATGGTAAAAGTTAAACTGTTTATCTAAGGGTTAAATATAAACGATATGTTTAATATGGCAACATAAACATATCTAATACCGATTGGTTGAGAGGATTTCCACCCATCCCCACCTTATCAACGAAATAAATCTATTTTTATCTATTATATATTGAAAATCATTGTATAATTAATTAATATTTCATGCTTTTCATAAATTTCCCCTCAACTCTGTTATAAAAGGGAACTTGTCCTTATCTTCAATTCACACCTCAAAAGAAATTTGTCTCAGAAAAACCCCACTCAAATATCCTCAAAACTACCTTAAATTAAATATACATTCCATAATTTTATCATAAAGACAACCTAATGATCCCTTTTCTTTAAATAAAAATGAATCACTCTAAAAAAGAGGTAATTTTTTTATAACCTCTTTCAATGTTCCTTTCTTCTTCTAATTCCTCTTTATATATTGTTTCCATACTAAAAAAGAACTCCATTAACATATATATACATGTATTTTATTATAAATATGGTACAACCATATTCATTATTCTATCCATTGTGTTAATGGAAAAGTAACCGTACGTGTGGACGTATGGCTTGCCATCTCCATGTCATGGTGTTGTTTGTTATTCAACAATTAGTTATTTTGATGGTTATAATAATGAGTATAAATGTTGTAAATATTAAATATAAAAAGTTAATGATTCTGTATTTATAATATAAAATCCAATTATATACGATTTCACCATCAATAGAATGATATTGTCGCGTGTGTGTACGTACGACATACCGTCTCCACGATGCGATGAGATTTCATTCCCCATCGTAACCATTCAAGAAAAAATTTCATTTAACAATTAAAACATAATTTTTAAGAACATAATATCATTATGAATATGAATCATATACGTCCTATCCATAACAAACTTGAATTTTGTAAAAAAACATATAAAGGAAAATAAATCAGTTAACACCTGAAACAATGATACTACTAAAATTTTGGTAACAAAGCAATATTAAAAGATCATATATGATATCATATTTATGTATGTGGTTATTTTATGATTTAATAAAAAAATATTTAACTATTATATAGGATGTTAACATACCCTCAACTATGGAAAAGTAAAAGGTAAGGGTTAATTTTATAATCTCTTTATTATCTGAGTTTGTTTATATGTAAGTATTTTCTAATACTTCTTTAACATCATCATATGTGTTCAAAAAAATTTATTTTAAAACATTTTTAGCATTTCCTATATTATGGTTTAATGTAATTTATACCCTTTTTTATATTTTTATGAAATGTTTTCAAAGGAATATTTCTATCATTTTCCAAACTAGTTACTTTATGACCTTCTCGAAAAAATTAAGGAAAGAATGATTTTTCAATTATACAGAAATTGCAGCTATTTTCCCCCATTATATCACCATCAATGATTACCTTAAAATATTATAAGTCTATTTTCAAAAAAAAATGTTTTCTTTACTTGTAAATTATTACATGTATAAAGATATATTTCACTAAATTAGTTTTTTGGAGTGATTTCATCAATGTCAATATCCTTTATTGGGATTTTACGCTTTTTTAAGTTTAGTTATTATGATACAATCATTTATATTATAATTATGGTATTTTTATATTATTTAATGTGGATTTTTTATTTATATATAATTCATCATTTATGTTTAACGTATTAACATTTTGTATGCTAGTTTTAGTCAGAATTTTTATTTTATGTTTCAACATTTTCTTATGAGGAATGCATTGGTCATAGTATGTGATGGGTGGGGCCCTCTATAGCACCTCAATGCATCAGTATGTTTCATTAGACAAACTAGTTTCATGGAATAAGGTATTTCATTATTTATACTTAGGGTCCTCTGACAAGGCCTTGACTATGTGGTTATGATGTCCGACATTATGCATTTCAACATTATGAAAATAGATATTGATATTACATGTGATTATTCTAGTAGTATAATATCCAAGTGAATAAGTAAATGGAATTATTTGAATTATATTTTCCATATTATATTGATGTTTAATTATAAAGGGCATGTGTTTCAGTCTTACATATTACCTTAAATGTTAATGATTATTTATGATAGTTAATACAATATTGTTATCCTTAATGAGCATCTAAGATCACCCATTTATTATGTTTTAATTTTTCTAGGATGTGAATAAGTATATTGTCATTGAACTGTAGATATATCCTAAGGTATATGAGTGTGTTAAAAGGAGAAATTTTTTTTTATAATGTAATGTAAAACATATGAATGTATCTAGTACATCCAAGGATACATAACATATCAGTTTTTTGGGACATTATCTATTTTGATCATACCAATGTTATTTAATAATGCACGGACTCTAGGTAACTAGTATCGGGGAATTACAATTGCTATTATAATAATTTAAGTAAAAAACATGGAAATTAGATTTAGAAAAACTCAGATTAGAGAACATTACCCTAATATAATCATTGAGATTTAGTATAGAATAACATCCAATATTTTGGTAATGTAGATATTATGTGGGTTTTCCTAGAAGTACATTCCAATATGGATACTACATGTGGACGTGGTTCTAGAACATATTTACCTATGACTTAATACTCTGATAGGGAGTTTCAGGATGGACCCGGGGTATCCTGGTACATGGCAATGGTCCATATTGTGCACCTAGTTTGACACTCCCAGAGGATATTTTTTTGATAATACACATTTTATCTACAATCCATTATGAAGTATTTATGAGTAAATACTTCCCCAGTGAAATTTTTTATGATTATGGATTATATGCATAAATTGTTCAATTTATGTATAGTATTTTACAAGTTTGGAATTATGCATTAAGATTCATGAACTCATCTATAGTATGTCATTATTTAGAAATGGATCCAATTAGAAGGAATTTAAATTTTATCAATACACTTAATGAATATATGGATTTCCCCCATATTCAAGATAATTATAGTGGAGTTGGTGATGAAACTGGTACAAAATATCTTATAACTATATTGGGACAACACACTTAGGTTATGAATAATAACCTTACCCGTATGGAGTACCCTGATCTACAACACAGAGGATCAATGTTATACTGCTTAATGAGAAAAAACCAACAAAAATTCAATGGGAATACAAATACATTGGTAGATGAGAATTGGATATGTTCCATAGATAAAATATTTCAAGCTTTAGGAGTAGAGAATGATAAAACGTTGTCATGGTAGTTTATCATCTCCCAAGAGATGTAGTTAAATGTTGGTCATTAATTAAAAACAAAATGGAAGATGAAGAAATTTCAAAAATGGAATAGATTGAGATTAAAGGACTTTTCATAGAAAAACAATTTCCTCATGAACATAGAGCAGATATAGAAAGGAAATTTATGAGTGTGAGGATAAAGGTAGATGAGAATGTTTCAAAGTATGAGGCTAAGTTTCAAAGGATAGAAATTCATGTTGCAGATTATATATTTAACCAAAGAGGTAATATTGACAAATTATTTCATGGGATAAAAAAATTTCTCCATTGAGCATTAGTCTCAAATTCCGTCTCATAATACAAATATATATTATCATGTGATATTAAGACAATGAATAATTAAATATGTTTTATAAAATTAAAATGAAGTAACAGAAGAAGATATCTGTTAAACACTATATAAAAGGAAATAATGTTATAAGGGAAAATTTTAATTATTTATCGTGTAGTAAGTGTTGGAAGAAACACCCTGGTACATTCCTAAAAAAGATGGATGTTTTTTATATGTTTTGAGGAAAAGTTTACCAAGCTTGTGATTGCAAGGGGAAGAAAGAGGTTGGAAATGTTAAATTCTATAGTTGTAAAGAAATAGGGAATTATTCAAATGAATGTCCTATGTGTCAAGGAAACTTACCTTAGAAAAGTACAATGGAGAATGACCAAGTTTATGTGATGACAAATTATGTGGTTGAAGATTCAAATGACTTGGTGGAAGTTAATTTAATAATTTCCTCAAAATTAACCAATGATTTATTTGATTCAGGAACAAATCATTCTTTCATAACTTCCTATATTTCGATGAAATTTATATATTTCCAATTTGACTTAATAATGGATTTACTAGTCGAAACTCTTAAGGTAAGTATCATTGCAACAGATATTTTTAAATCATTTATCATTATGGCATATAAATGTGCTATATCATTTGAGTTTATTGTCATATCATGATTGAATTTGATATAATCATTGGTATGGATTAGATTTCAGACTGTGATGTGAGAATTTATTGTAATAAGAAGAAGGATACATTTTTTTATGATGATAATGAATCCCTTATCGTTATAGTAGAAACATCACAATCTGATTCTCATCTAGATCCATCACTAGTAACTGTACTAAATTCAATTATTGGGGATGAAGGGAGTGAAATAACTCTTTATGAGGAAAGGAATGTAAAAATAGTAGATGTACCTATTTTTCAAGAATATATTGATGTGTTTCCAGATGATTTGCATGTACATACTCCAGAATGGGAAATTAAGTTTTCTATTCACTTAATTTTTGGTTTGAGGCCCATATCGAAGACCCCTTATAGAATGGAAACTATGGAATTAGAGAAACTAATGAATCAACTAAATGAATTGGTTAATAAAGGATTTATTAACCCTAGTTTTTCTCTGTGGAGATCCCCTGTTCATTTTGTTAATAAACATGAGGGATCTATGAGGTTTTTCATTGACTACATGGAGATCAATGCTTCAAAAATATAGAACAAGTATCTCCTACCACGCATTGATGATTTATTTGATCAACTTCACAGTGATCGATATTTTTCAAAGATTTAACTTTGATATATATATCACCAGTTTTTCATGAAGAACGAAGATATTCTAAAGATAGCTTCTGTACCGGGTATGGGCATTATGAGTTTATAGTAATTCCTTTTGGACTGACTAATGCACCCTCTATTTTTTTGTATCTAATGAATTGAGTTTTCAATAAATATCTTGATAACATTGTAGTGGAATTTATTGATGATATCATGGTATACACCAAAAGATAAAAAGATCATGAAATTCATTTGTGCACTACTCTAAAAACTCATAGAAGAAATGAATTATATGGGATGTTTAGGAACTGTGAATTTTGGCATCCAGATATTTTTTTATCATGGCCATATTGTCTCTATGGGTGAAATATACATTGATCATTCAAAGACAGGGGAAATCCAATAATGGAAAACACTGATTACTATAACTGAGGAATGATGTTTTATTGCTTTAGAAAGTTACTATATGTGTTTTGTCCACAATTTTTCCCAACTGGCTAACCCACTAATAAAGATCACAAATAAAGGAGTTAAATTTGTTTGAAAAAAAGAGTGTCAAAATTGTTTTGATGAATTGAATATATTATTACTCAGTGATCCTATCTAGACTCTACTATCTGGGAATGATGGGTTTGTTATTTATAGTTTTTCATCACAGAAAGGACTTGGTTGTATCCTTATACTGAACGATGGAGTTATTTTCTATGAATCACAACAGCTATAAATTCATGAAAAAACATTCCCACCCATGATCTTGAGTTATCAAGAGTACCCTTTTCCCTGATGATATGGAAACACTATCTCTGTGGGGGAAATGTGAGATATGTACGAATAACAAGAGATTAAAGTATATTTTCTCGTAGAAAGAAACCATCATGAGGTATATGTGATGTCTTGAACAACTCAAGGATTAAAATTTTACAATACTCTACCACTCGTGGAAGGAAAATGATGTATCATATTCTTTGAGCATGAAGAATCTTGGAGTTCTGAACAAGATGAGAGTTGGAAAGGATCCTATATTCATAGATCTAGTAATGTTGGATATGGGAATAATTAGGGAAGGTGAAACATCAATAATTTTTCAAATGGTTTCCAAACCATCTTTACAAGAAAGGATAAAATGTTATCGGACTGATGAGGGGGAGTTTCAAAAGTAAATTAAAGCATTATGTGATGGTAGATTGATTGAATTCGTATATGAAGATGGAATTTTGAAATCTGGGAGGAGGCTTTGGGTTCCTGATATACCAAATCTGAAAAGGTATTTGTTGGATGCTGCTCATAGCTCTAATTTCTATATACACCATGGTGGTATTAACCATGGTTTAAATAAAAACATATATAATGGAAAACAAATTAGTTAACTCCCAAAATAATGATATTGCTGAAATGTTATTAAAAAGAAATGTTAGAGGATCACTAATGATATAATATTTATCTATGTGGTTGTTGTATAATTTAATAACACTGATTTAACTATAATATAGTAAGTTAATGTACACTCAACTAATTAAAAGTACAAGGTAAGGGTTAATTTTACAGTATCTTTATTATCTCAGGTTGTCTATACATAAGTATGTTTTAGTACATATTTTTCATCTACATCCATGTTCTTAAAAATGTTTATAAAAACATTTTTACTATTTCCTAGGCTATGGGTAAAATTCAATTATACCCTCGTTTTATTTCTTATAAAAAACTGATATAAATATCCACATCGTTATCCAAACAATGTACTTTAAGACCACTTAAAAAACTCTAGAAAGAATTATTTTTAACATATACAAAGGGGGTGTCTATTTTCCACCATTGTAAAAACTTAGAAGATTACCTTACAAGATTATAAATATATTTTAAAAATAAATTTTTTCATTAATTTTAAATTATTTCAACTGGAAATAAATATTTCACTCAAATATTTTTTGGATTGGTTTCATTTTTTTCAACATCCTTTGTTTGATTTTACTCTTGATTGACGTTGATTTATTATTATATAATCATCAATGTTGTAATGATGGTTTTCTGATAGGTGTGACTGTGGATGTGCTATTTTTATACCATTCATGGTTTATGGTTACATTATAAACATTTTGTATTCATGTTTTAATATGAATTTTTATGTTATGTTTCAACATTTTCATATGAGGAATTCATTGGATGTAGTAAGTGATTGGTGGGTCCTGTTATATTCCCTTGATGCATCGGTAGGTCTAACGAGACGAACTTGTGTCATGGCACAACTCCTTGAGAAAATTAATATTTAAGGTCTTGGCACAAGGCCTTGACTCTATGGTTATGATTTCTGGTATTATGCATTCCATCATTATGAAATTTTCTCTTTATATTACATGTGATTATTCGACTAGTAGAATTTCCATTTGAATAAGTTAATGGAATTAATTTATTTATCGTTTCCACATTATTCTGAATTTTATGTTCAAATGAATTTTTTTATTCTTATATATTTCCTTAAATGTTTATTATTATTTATGGTAGTATCTACAATATTGTTATCCATACTGATCATCTAAGCTCACCCCTTTCTTCTATTTTATTTTCCAAGGATGTAAAAAGTATATTACGGTTGACCTAGAGGTGTAGGATAAGGGATATGAGTTTGATCAAAGTAGGAAAAATGTTGTTTTTTTATTTTATAATGTAATGTAAAACATATGAATGTATTTAGTAATTCTAATTCTACAAAAATGATTGGTATTTCAGGACTTTATCTCTTATTATCCTGCCAATGTTATGTAATAATGCACTAAATCTAGGTAGCTAGGGTCAGGGCATTAAAATACTTATATATTGAATTTTGTTTTTAGGCATTAAATGAACAAATTAAATACACTAATTAATTGATTTAGTTAACATACCTTTTGATGAACACCTCATTTGAACATTTGGTGTTGAACAACAATATGTCTCTTCTAATGTAAACACCACACTCCAGACAGAAATATTGACTATGATTTTTTATCTAAGACTCAATATATAAGATATTATACTCTTTATATAAAACTATTATCACATTATATAAAATGTATTAAATATATTTATATATATATATATATATTGATTATTTGGCCTCAGAATCACACATTGTCTTAGCTCCTGGATCTAAATATGTTTCTTAATATATTTCAAACGATTATAATTTAAAAATATTGTCTCTATATTTTGAATGTGGATTATTTTATTTGGGATTATTTGACATGGAAGTGACATATGGAAAACCTTCTTCATAAGAGAATGTATCATCTAGAGGATGAACATCATATGAATTCACCATGGGAGGCCCTCAAGTGTTCATAACTTCTTTATCACCATTATAGGGAGGACCTCTACTTTAGATTTTTTCTTGATTTCATTCTGTAATAAAACCATTAAATAGGATATTTATATAAATACCATATGTAGGAGAAATATTATAGATTATTACTTAATCATACAGATTATCATCAGGATAGATATTCTATAAAGGACCTTGGGATATATTCAATGATAACTGGTTGATAGAGGGAGGACCCCCTATCTGTTGATCATTGAATTTTGAGGAGGGGCTCCAAAACTAGAATCATGGGGATGTTCTCCATAATTATTGATATTTATAGGCCATCCATAGGTGTTCATTATCGATATATAATTATGATTATTACTTCCATGTCATCTAATCATTATTGAAATAACATGAGGTTTTAAATATATTTATTTATCAATATTATTTGGAAACATAAATTATACAAAAAATGATGTTTAAAATACCTAAAAAAATCAATAAAAATATTATCAGGAAGAAATTTTAATTTTTTTTAATTCAACTATTATGTGTTATATTTTATTGACATTTTGAAATTTTTGGGAAATGTTTCTTTTTTGGTGACAAGTAAAAATACTTATTTTTTAAAAAATAATATTTTTTAGTATTTTAGAAGCTTGATGATAATTTTATAGGTTTTAAAATTCAATTGTTTTTGTTAATAATTATTTAAATTATATGTTTGGGTGTAAAATTATTCTTGAAATTGGTATGAAATACTTTTATAGATATAAATCGTTTTTCCGAAAACCATATTTCATTGTATTTTAAAAGTTTTTTTTATTAATTTATTTTTAAATGTATTTGAATTTAAATTTATTAAATCAATTATATATTTGGAATTATTCGAGTAAAATATTTTACATAGAGCCATTTTTTGTTGGTCGGTGTGAATAGTAATAGTGGTAAAATTTATAACCTCGATAAAGGGTAAATATTTTTATTATGGTTAAAAATAATATGATAAAGTTATATGAACTATCCAAAATCATCAAGTATTATATTGGATGAATGTAATTATCAAATTTAAATAAAATTATCAAAATAATTACCACTTGGGGCCTTTTTATTGGCTATTTTTTATATTACTTTAAGAAATGAATTAAAGAAAAATGCACCACTCTTGACATTAGTATCTCAAATATTTTTATGTACTAAAGAAAGGGTATATGACCAAATTTAAAGGTAAATTTGAAACATAAAATAATTTTCTTACCATGGATATTTATTTTTAATTTTTAGTGATTGAATAATTACCTAAAATGAATTTTAAACACTGAAATTGTATATAAAAAATTAATAAATAATAGTATCAATGATTTTAAAAATATTTAATTTAATATAATATGGGTTTATTATAGTGTTCCAAGAATTTTATAAATACACATGAAATTTATTATATTCATTAATGGATTGTATTCATATTAAATATTTTTCTTTATGTATTTGATGTCAAATTAATTCAATTGTTTCAAAAAAGGCATTAATGATATTTGTTAGTATTCAATATCTTAATAGATGAATATAATTAATAAACAACAAACATTAGTCCAATTTAATTTTATTTGGTTCAAAATATCATAAACGATTATTTAATGGGTGTTTTGTCTGATTATAATAACATTCATGACACTTAATGGGTCGAAAACTTTAATATCATGATAATTGACAAAAACATTAATCCGTGGTTAAAAATAAAAGATTATACTGAAAACATAACAAAAAATATCCAATTTTTGGATGAAATATTTTATAATAATAATCATATTATATTAAAAATTTATCAATTTGTTTAAATTTTGATATGAAAAATAATTAACATAAATTTAATGTCTTAAAAATCCAGAAATGCCCATACCCATACTTATAAAAGGATAACCCTTCCATTTTTACACCACATTAAAATTATTTTATCAAAAAACAAGTAAATATTTATATTATCTAAATCATGATACATGTTTCGGAGGCCCTTTTATTCCCTAAATTTCAGCACTATGTCCCTTGATATGATATTTAATGTATGTTTACCGAAGAAGATGTAATATTCTTTTTCCACACTTTCACTTTTATCTATTTCTCTTCATCATATTAATTTGTTTTAACCATAGTAAAAAAATAAATAAATTATCTTATATATCAATTGATTTTATTATAATTATGGGGAAACCATTTTTTTCCTCTTTCCAGTCCTATGAAACATGAAAATGCATATATAAGGTATATTGCCTCTATGAACTGTGTAATTATTTTATCCATACATATATTTCATTGATGACTATAAATATATATATAAATAAAATATAAAATATTTATATATTGAATACAATAATGGATATATTTGCACCATGATAATATACAAGGATCAAAACTACTGAATGAAAACATATATTAAAAATGAAGAACCTATCACCATAAATAATGATAACATACAAGATTGTATACAAATGGGAGATGAAATTGTTATTAATTGATCATGTAAGATATTATAGATAATTAAATGGTTTTTTATTTAAGAATAATAATTCCAAATTTATTACCCAATAGGATGAAATAACATAGGATGAAATTCAATCTTTAAGTATGTGATTTCATATGAATTTCCAATATATTGTGATGTATTTTTTATGAAGCACCAATTTAAATATATGGGGTATATAAAATCCCCAATTATGTTATTTAAAATTAATATATATTAATTTAGGATGATTAATGAATCTGTTCATGTTACTCATTTTATATTAATGTTAAAATGAAATTCTTATATAATTTTTATTTTTGATTGTCAATATTTTATATATGTATCTCTATTTCTCAAAATTGATTAAAAATACGTTTTTATTAATCAAAATATTTGTTAATTTACTTTTTGTTATCCTTGAATTTTTACTTATTTGGAAAAGAATATTTATAATTTTATTTGAAAATTTTATCTTCGAATTTCTTTATAAAATGATAAAATTATATATATTTTAACATATATGGTGCTAATAAACATTCCCACCGCTATGAGAATTTAATTTTATTAAGAATATTCTAAAATATTTCAATGATATTTAAAAGAAAAAATTATTGAAATCATATTTTAAAATTTTCACTTCCATTTTATTTTATTTGTTAATAGATATTATTTTACTATAAAATATACTTTTTTATGGTCATATCACTTTTTTTGATTAATTGTGTTGTTTATAACATTGTGTTGAGAAATAGATTTATTATAATTATTTGTATTTTGTAAATTACATTCAATTGAATATCTATTATATTTTTATTATGGATATAATTTTTTTTGTACCATGTTACATTTTTTAATACATTTTTTTATTAATTGTTCTGAATTGACTTTGTGAATATTATATGTCATATTATTTTATCAGTATAGATATTTTTTATGAATAATGTTTTTTATTAATTAAATTTACAATTCAATAAATGAAGAAATTATTGGAAATGATGTATCAGTTGGGTCTTGTTTATAAATATCCCTCCAACACATCAATAGTTCTTGATTAAATGTATTTTTAGTTCATACATACCCATCAATTAAGTTGTCTTATTGAATTATCTTGATGGTAAAATAGATCATGTGTTATGAGATCTTGACATCTAATATTATGAAATTAATTAACTAATAATTTAGATATTATTATCTATGAGATTAATTTTTTGATATTATCCATAGAAACAATTTAATAAAATATTATTGATTAAATGTCATGTTCATTCAGTTAATTTTCTATATTTATTTTTCCTTATCTACTCATGATATATATATATATATAAATACATATTTATTACTTATCATTCATCTCAAAATTTATTTATTTTCCCTTTCCTCATGATATTAAAATGGATATTATGAATAATATCAAGGACATATGTAATTTATTATGCTATGTAAACGATATTTACATTGTGATATGAGAATCATAAATGTAGTTTTTTTCTTCAAGAATAATAAATAGTTTTTTACTTTAATATAAAATCCATTTAATCTTATACACATGCAATAAATTATAAACTCGATATCTTTTACTATAGTTGAGTTTTATATAGTTGTTTTCTATGGATGTTTAGTAGAAACCCTTAGAACTAGATTATAGATGAACATATCAATCATAAGAATTATTATAATCCATTAAAGTATTTGTATACTATTATCATTAGAGGAAATAATATTTTATGGATCCTATTCATGATGATTATGAGATAAATTAATATGTGACATTATTTTCTTACTACACCTAATGACCGAAAGGGGCTCGACACTCATAAAAAATATAAATATTTCCCTACTAAGAAAGCTAATACATATGTTGTTGGAACTGAGTAAGTTATTTCCTAATTAGGGTAGCTTACTCCAGTTATGATGAATTAAAATTCATGAATATAGAAAAATATGTTTCCATATCTTTATAATCCAATATCATATTTCATTATGCGATAGAAGAATCCATATTTTAATATAAGTACTAATACATTTGTAAATGAAAAATGGAATTATTCACAAATGGTTATTCCATGATTTAGAATATATTTAAAGTGAAAATGTTATTATGGTTGTGTATTGATTTAAATGAGATTCTAAATATTAGTGTTTATTTATTAGAACCCAAAAGAGGCTAAAAATATATAATGGATGGAATGGATAACATTTATTGTTTTTTCATTTGAGACAAACATCCACCAAGAACAATGAGGTGAAATGAATAAGGAATTAATCATTTTCATGTAAAAGTATTGAAAAAGTGTAGAAAAAATGAGTCCATATTAAAATTATTATATAGGAGTGCTTCATACTATATACAAAAATCTAGAAATCAATATGAACTATTACATTAATACATTAAATCTGAATCTCCCAAGGGGATGAGTTTTTGTGACATATTTATCATCTAATGATAATGTACCATGTTCCATTAAGATAAAGTTATAATTTTCTAGATCATATATAGTTATCGGAAATCAAGATAAGAATATATCATCTTAGCACCATGAAAAATGGTACACATCCAAGAAGAATAACCGAATAGAGATATTTTGACATATAAAATATGTGGAAGAAAACATCTTGGTGAATTATATAATGTAATGGGAGTTTTTTACATGTTTGGAGATTATTTTCTTCTATATAATGAAATAAAGGTCAGGAGAGAAACATCTATTATATAATGATTCAATTTTAAAGACATGGGACATTATTTAAATAGTACCAAATTTCCCTAGGGATGTTATCACTAATGAAGCCAAGGGGAAGACCCGTCATATAGAATTTTTATTGCCATAGAGAATGTTCCAAGAAATTTTTTGAAATGTGCACCGATCATATACTATATATGTGAAAATGTTTTATTTAATTCAGTTTCTACCCACTCTTTTATATTGGAAGAATTCTCTAAGGGTATGACATAACCACCTCAATCATTAAATGTTTTTTTTGACATAAAAACTCAGAATTGTTGAATAGAGACATCTCAAGTAAATATATACTCTCCAACTCAAGGTCGTAGGAATAATCATCCTAAAAATTTTATTATTCTTCATAATGTTGAAATTTAGTTAATAATAAAAATGGATTGGTTGTCTTGTTATAGATACCATATAAACATTCATCTAAGGGAAGATACATTATATATTCCAAATCATTGTTTGATAGACATTTATTATGAGGATGAACCTGAGTCACTAATAGTAATTACTTAAATCATATAGGTTTTACTACCAATTTATGGGGTTGTATATATTATGTTGTTGGGGAGACAATCAACATTGATAATATTCTTTTTTTGAGAGTTTCTTAATGTAATTCCAAAATAGAATACTTACCTTTCTTAAAATATTGAAGGTGATTTTTCAACATAACACATAAAAGGAACTACACTAATTTCAATGAAATAAGATAAAATGGAACCAATTTTATTGAATGAATTTAAATAAAAAAACCAAATATAACCTATATGAGGTATTAATTTACCCTATTTCGTCACCATGTGTTGCACATGGTCTTCTTATTAAGAACAAATATGGGGAAATGAATCATTTCATTGATTATGAGGATCATAACTACAACACTATTAAGAACATGTATCATCAACCCCATAACGATGATCTGTTTGACCTATACTGAGAATCTAGATATTTTCCCAAAATTTATATTTCACATTATCTTCTAAAGGTTATGATGGAGGATATACCCACGAAAATCTTTCATTTTAGTTATGATCAATATGTATTTCTCATAATTCTATTTTAACATATTAGTTCTCATACTATCATTATAGATTTATTGAATAATGTTTTTGTAGATTAACTTGATTGTTTTGTGTGAGTATTTATATATGATATTATTATATAATAAAACCAAAGGGAATATAATGAAGAGTATTTACGAATTGTATTTGAAAATACTGATGTAGTATAGGTTACATCAAACATTTACCATTTTGTAAATTTTTTCTTCAGAATGCTTCATTCTGGAGACATATAATCTCAGCATAGGGTATATCAGTGGATGTATCAAATACAGAAGTTATTGAAAAATGGACTATAAACCATGGTAACTGAGATCCATATTTTTTATGGCTCCACTAAATAGCATCTATTCTTTAAGACATCTTTATCATGAATTTCTAGTCCACTAACTATGTTGACCCAGGAGATGGGTATGTTCTTGTGGACTGATGAATATGAAGAAATATCAAGGAAATGAAGAAAATGTTGGTTTATGCATCTATTATTACACTAAAATACAATAGAGAATAGTTAACAATCTATAGTAATTTATAAAAGGAGTTATTATGACAAATCCTCATGTAGAATTACTTGGTGATTGAAAATTCATCTCTAAAAA
This sequence comes from Viscum album, assembly GCA_963277665.1. Taxonomy (NCBI): domain Eukaryota; kingdom Viridiplantae; phylum Streptophyta; class Magnoliopsida; order Santalales; family Viscaceae; genus Viscum; species Viscum album. The sequence continues at coordinate 633,157,897 of OY728155.1, read as the reverse complement.
AGAATATTCTTATTAATAATTACCCAACTAAGGATTTAGAGCCAACTCTGGAAATTATTTCATTAATAGTGTAGCGGAATTATCTCCCTTGTGAAATGTGTGATAAATATAATAATCATTAAATCCTGAATTATATATTTACATGAATATATTTGACTATGATCTAGAGAATATGGATGTAGTTGATCAAAGATTATGAGTAGTCGAGGCATTACCACCTTAAGATGGTGAACAATGTGGTTGATAATCTATGTCACAAAGATAGTGATAATTTATATATAATAAGGATTGAAATAGGTTTTATAATTATGGAATTCTAAAAATGGATCATGAAATAATAAGGAAGGGGTATATATCACATCATATTTAGATGAATTTTCAATTATCCATCCATGAATGGATTAATGTAGAAAAAAAGTAAGATGTTGGATTTCAAAAGTAGGAGAGTAATGTTCCTCATTTCAACCATTATAATAATAAAATGATAGGTTTCATGATCATAATATTTTACATTCAATACAAATATTAAAAATGAATCTATTAGATAAGACTCATAGCTCATCATTCTCTTTCCATCATTGGAGTACAATTATATATAGAGGTATAAAAAATATTTTTTTGTGGGATCACATGTAAATGGTAATTTTCTGTATGTATCATGATACATCATATGGGATAAATTTAAGGATGAGTATAATATTTATAATAGGGTTTTACCACCATTAACCATACCATAATAGAAATTTGGAAAAATTACCATGCAGCTCATTAGTCTCCCTAAAACATCTATTGGTCATAATGGAATTTTGGATCTAGTTGATCACATTGGGAAATAAGAACATTATCTCACTATTACAGATTTTATATATCTTGATCAACATACTTGATTATAAATTAATGAATCTTTTAAATTTCATGTAGTAAAACATTCAATAATGCCTAATTTGGAATAGAGGATTACATTGATATTCTAGAAAATAATTTTATATGATCTGCATACAAATTTGTTCATTAATGATCTTCTAATACTATGATAAATAGTCATTCTAAGAGTAACAAATATACATTAAAATACATGTTTAGGTCTCTCTCGATTTATTTAAATTGTGGTTGTGATAATGTCCTTCCATTGGTAAATTTTTCTAATAAAAGTAGATTTCACTCGACACAAAGATGGATCATTATGATGAACCTTATTTAAGGAAGTAAAAATTTACAATTTTTTTTGGATGAAGTTGGTTGTTGAAAGCTAAAATGGTGTGATCTATAATGGGAAATTAAAGAGAATGTTTGATTCATTCAAAAACGCACAAGTGATGGTTAGTGAAAACAAAAATATTTATGTTGAAAATATTGGGTGATCTCTAGAGTTCAATTTTGGTGCTAAGAAATTCATATAAATATGTACATTATAAAATTATTTTAGATTTGGAAATAAAAAAATATAAGAAATTAATATATCATCCCACTTAAAATCATTAAAATTTTGGTATGGTATCTTATTGATTGGTTCATATCGGAACTATGGATGTTACTAGATGCGAATGGTGTATGGTTTTTCTTTTTTGTCAATCCACATATGTATGATCAATTAATTTTCAAGACAAGCAATCATACAATATAGGCCAAAGAAAATGTTTAAGGTGGTGTAGTTTCCCAGTGTTGGCCAAAATTTTAGGCCTCAAAATCAGACGTTTAACTTTTTTGGAAATGGAAGGTTTTTTAGAAAGGATTGAGCATAACATAGTTCCTGAACCATGAATGATAGATTGCAGACCACAATGTAGGTATGATGAATGGTGGGGACTATGAAAAAAAGAAGTATTTCTATATAGTGGATCTTTGTAGACTGTATAGGATGATACTTGGATTAGGAAAGGGGAACAGTTCAAGGGATGGACATGGTTCACAGCATGGTTTTCAGTGCAGGGAAGGAAAAAAGTTCTCGGTATGGATTGCTTTTTCCGGCAATGTGGTGGTGATTTGTACATCCACGAATGTAGAGATGCATTATATAGACCACTTAGTGAAAATGGTTCACTGATGGTGTAGTACTCAGTGAAGGATTTACCACATAAACCTATTATGTAAAAAAGTTTAGTGATATTTCCATATCTATTTTAATATGTGAGAAGCAATAATACCATAATTAAAGATATATATTTTCATAAATATGGGTGGGAATTGGTGAAGTAAAAAGTGGTTCTTGGAGGAGAAGATGTTCTTGATGATGATTATGCAAAAGGAGAAATGGTCTATGGAGACAGTCTGTGGAAGGGTTTTTGTGGGTCACTGTAGCCCTTAAAGGAAAACAATTTGCAATGTTGGGAAAGTTCATGGAAGAAGGTTCCCGGGAGACGGTTTTCATAACAAAGTTCATAGATGAGGAGTTTGTCAATATAGAAGAATTATTACACAAAAGTGGTATATGGAGGTGGTATGCTGAAAAATTCAATTCATGAAATAATTAGGCCGATTCACAATGTAATGGATTGAGAACTATCAATGCATGGAAAAGTGGATTATATCTATGGGTAAAACTGTGACTTCAATAGAGAATCTATCTACCATTGGAGGTGCTTATTTTCTTATAAATTAAGTGACCTACAAGTCCATAAACTGTGTCTGCATCCTTCCCAATGTAATGAGAAAGGGGGATTTGGCATATCTGTTCTAAGGGATATAGTGAGATATCCTTTAAACATTATAAATCCATAGTTCCTACCATATAGTGACAATGACTAAAACATTTCACTCTACAACTAGTGAAGTTTAGTGTATTTATGTATGACCAAAACATTTTCGATTTATGCTCATTGGAATAACCCTACGTGGTGAACTATGTTTAATTGATATGTTGGCTCTCCGCATGGGAATGTTTGTTAATAAGATCATACTAAATAGATAGGTTTAACAGGTTCCTGCCAACTTGGGAAAAAGATCCATCACATTTGAAGAAAATATTTAAACCCAGATTGAATCCTCCCATCTCATGGTGTTCCAAGGTCCTTCATATGGTATCAGATGAAAAAGGATTCTGGTGTTGAATATTTCCATAATTATTTTCATGTAGAATATAGTTAATATCATGGGAGTTACCCATTTCAATTCAAGTTTCATTAAAATATAGACGAACAATATGATATATCATCTAATATCTCTTGGAATGGAATTAATCTTTTTATAATCACAATGAATACATGTCTTTGATCCAACAGGGCTATATATTACTGATATAGATAGAAAAATGATTTATGTATATACTAAAGAACATAATTCCCTCACTGAAGCTCTTTTTGATCAGTTCAATCTAAAGGTGATGAGGCGTACTTCAGAATAGTCTATGTGGAAAAAATAGAGAATAATTATGAAGGATACAACAATGTAATGGAAGAAAACCATCATGTTTTTTTACAACAGGTTTGATGATCTGATGATTCTTCCTAATAACAATTCCTATACCTTTTTAATTGAATTACTAAAGTTGTTGATGAAAATTGATGTCTTGGGAAAGAAATAAAATTAGTTTAATTTTTAAATAAAATAATGAGAATAATCCAACCTCTCTATAATCCATATTTTTCACCCCTTTTGGAAAAAGAGATTTTAAAACATTATTTAATTGATATGCTGAGTAGTTTGGTAAAATATAAAATGCTCGTTAAACCATAGGATACCACAAGTCTTGCTTGTATGGAGATAGTATTCAAATACATGGAAATACTAGATATTTTAGGAGGATGTGTTAATGAATATAATGAAGAAGAAAAACTTATTTCTCTCTTTTCTAGGAAATTCAAGAGGGGAAAAGGGATATTTAAAGAAAATCTATCCTAGTCATGATTTTGGTTTGGTAGAGTTAGGAACATTGCCTCTCAGTGATCAAAGATGTTTGATGATGAAGTTAATGAGGCTGCAATCTCAAAAAAGACTATGAAAATATTTTTTCAAGAAGGAGACATTAAATATGTATAGAAACTGTAAAGAAAGAGTTTTATTTGAGAAGAAGATAATGAATATTATGATTTCATTGAAAAGGAAGAAACAAAGCCTAAAATTTTAACCCATGAATCTATAATGGCTAAAATTGAAATGTCATAGCAATCAAAATATAGAGATTGTGATGATCAGTTGATTGCTACTATTGTTCTCATTTTATGACTTAAGATTTCTCTTGGGTAACATGTGAATAAAAACATTAAATGAAAATAGTGGAGAGCATGTGTAGAGGAATCATCAGAATATATTGATCATATTGAAGAAAAAATTGAATGACTAGAATATTCAGTGAATGAACAGTCAACAATAATTGAAATCACATTAGATGTAGTGGAACTAAAGCTCAAAATTAAAGAACATGAAACTATCATCCATGAATATACAACCATATTGGGGGAGAAGTCCGAGACTATTTAGGGTCTTGTAGAAGAATTAGAAACTATTAAGACTAAACTTGTATGTGAATTAAATTCAAAGGTAAAAATGAAGAAAAATTATTTTGGAAGATTATTAAATGATGACCTAATAGAGAGTGCCAAGCGTGGTTCCAATGAATTAGAGAAGGCTTTGGATGACCAAATATCTACATGAATAGTAAAAAGTGGAATTGGTTGTGATGCAGAAACATTGAATGATGGAATAATGATGAACCAAAATAAAGGGAAGATAAATGTTGGACATATTTCAAAGCTGCATGAACTCTAAACAAAGAAAACACCAACAAAAACTAAGAGGAGAACCTAAATCTATCAACAAGTGCCCAAAACTGATCATCAGTCAAAAAAATTTCTATGGAAGGTGAAATGGGGATAAAGGGAAGTGGGATGACATTTACTCTTATGAAATTTCAATTTTGTGGCTATCGCGGCCATATCAAGTCATTATGTAAAGAGGCACGGAGCTATTTTAATGGAGAAGTGCTAGAAATTAAACAATGATGAATGAATTCATTTCCAACTTATTATATAATAAATAATTACTATGTATATTTTTTAATTATACTATCATTGGCTATATAATATTATTTTATAGGTTAATGAAAGGCATGAATAATATATATATAAATCAATGATAATAAAAAAACTCATCAACAAGATGATGTTTCTCTTACAAACACATTTTCACTTATAGAAGAAGAGTAGGAGTTTGATGAACCAGTTTATGTTGAAAATATATATGAAAGGACATCATTATCCTTCACCCAATGAAATATTTCATTGAAGGAAAGAAATAATGTTGAAATATCCAATGTTGTAGAATTATACCTCAAATTTACAAAGAGAAGAACCGCCTGAAATCATGATAGTGGATCCTCATCCCATATGATGGGAAATGAAGGCATATTAATTAATGTAATGAAAATGGTTGATCAAAATATAAGGTTTGGTGATAATAGTTCTTTGAAGAACAAATGATGTAGAAGTACTGAATTGGATAATGGATAGATGGAGAAAATTGAATTTCTCTATATAGATGGTATGTGTCACAATATATTGAGTGTGAGTCCACTATGTGACCCAGGACTGATGGTGATGTTTGATCAAAATAGGGGCACTATCATAGGAAAGATAGAGATTTCACTTATGAAAGGATTCATAACAGATAGAAACTTATATCAGGTAGATAGTAAACTAAAAATTTGATACCTGATAGTTGAAGAAGAAAATATATTGTAGAACAAAATATTGTTTCACATTAATCAAAAGAACAAGGGAAAGTTATCTAAGATAAATATATTCACTCATACCCCCAATCTTAAGAGTGAAAAGGAAGAGACTTATGAGGCATTTATAAGAGGGAAGCTATTCTTTAGTTCATATCGGCCAAAGAAACAAAGAGCAACAAACTTCTTGGTCTCATCTATATAGATGTATATGGTCTGATAAATGTTTTTAGAACTTGTGGATTATAGTACGTTGTTATTTTAATTGATGAATATAGTAGAATGGCTTCTATGATGGTTATACATGGAAAAGGGAAGGTTATTTATTTCATGAAAACATATCGTAGAATAGCTGAGAATGATACTAGCCATACAATCAATGTTCTATGGTCTGAAAATGGAGTGGAATACACATCCATTGAGTTTGAAATTTACCTAAAGAACCATGAAATACAACATGAGGTTGTTGTTGAGAGATCCACATTGTAAAATGGTTTTTTTGACTATAGGAATCAACATGTGAACAATATGACTAGAATTATGTTATTTTAGAGTCGTGTCCCTCTCCATTAGTTGAAATAGTGTGTTCTAGCTATAGTGTATACTCAAAATCAAACAGGTCTTTATATGCGATAAACCAAAATAGTATGTGATTTGTGGCATCAAAGGATGCCCTACTTGAAATACTTTTGTGTTTTGAGAATTAAATTTATCATTCAAAACTATGAAGTAAATCAAGGTAATTATGGTGAAACATTATATGAAATAATGTTCTTCAAATATTCAACGAATAAAAAAGCCATCAAATGTTTCAATAATCATCTTGGAGGAATTGTGGAAAGCATGAATTTTATGATCATTGAAGATAATACAAAAAATAACTTGTGGGGTACTCATGATGATGAGATTGAAGTTGTAAAAAATAGTGTACATGGAACAGATTCGAATGAAGAAGTAGATTAAGGAGTGAAATAACATTAATAGTTCATAACATGATGCTGATTAAGATGTAGAATCTGAATAGGAAACCATGGCTGATGAAAATTCTTCTAAACCCCACAAGAGAAATCAAAGTGTATAAATTTATCAATCCAATATCATTGGGGATAGGACAACTCCCACACAGATAAAAAAGAATTAAGAATAATGCATAATTTTCCTTCTTATCACCTATGGAACCATCATCATTTGAAGAAGCTTCGATGGATGTATCATGGGTTATATCCATGAATAAAGGTTTTGATCATATCGATATGAACTAAACATGGGATCTAGTTAAGTTTCCTTAAAATCACAATGTGATTAGTACAAATTGGATTTATTAATATAAATTTTATGAACATTGAAATGTGATCCGAACTAAAGCGTGATTTTTGGGAAAGGATACTCACCAATTGAAGGTGTTGATGTGGATAAAATATATGCTCTCTTGGATAGACTAGAGTTAGTCCTAAATTTTATTTACATGGAAATTAAAAAGGGAACAAAATAGTTCAAATGGATGTCAAAACATCTTTATTAAATGGTGTTATTGAAGAGAAGGTGTGCATTGAACAATCAGTGGGTTTTAGTCATTGTAATGATGAAACAAAGTTTTATATATTAAATAAGGAACTATATTATATGAAACATGCACCACTATCATGATACTCTCAGTTGGACTCTTATCTAAAGAATCATGAATTCAAAAGAGGATGATTGGATCACAATCTCTATGTGAAGAATTATTAGAAAGATCAGTTCAATGTACTAGTTTACGTAGATGATATTATATTTGGTGGAATAAGATATGGGTTCGTTGATAAATTTCCCAGTCACATGACTTCATAATTTGAAATGTCAATGTTTGGTGAACTCACATATGACTTGTGTATAAAAGTGTTTCAGAGGAAAGACTAAATGTTTTTTTTATCAAAATTATAAAACAACTTTTTCTAAAGAAATTAAATACACATGACTCCAAACCATTATCAACAATGATTACGGTTGGAAGAAAACATGGAAATCATCGATATGGGACTTCTGTGGATCTCATAATGTATAGGATAATCATTTTAAACTTATTTTACTTCACTAGAACATGAACGGATATTGTATTTGGAACAGACTTAGCAGCCAGCATTCGATGTAATCTAATAAAATAATATATGGAGTTAGTTAAAATAATCATGATGTGCATTCAAGTTACCCACAAATATGGCTTATAATTTGATATATGAAGAGATAATGAACCATTGGCATTTTATGATTCTAACTGGGTTGGAGATGTGGTGGATTGAAAATCCACAAGTGGTGCATTATTCTTCATTGGAATGAAATGTTTGGTCTAGTTCGGTAATAAATAGGAAAGAACTTCTCTCAATACTACTCAAGTTGAGTATATCTTAATTACAAAGGAATGAAATCAACTACTTTGTATGAAGAAACAACCGACTAAGGTCATTGATGAGGTGAAACAACCAATGGTGATACATTGTGATAATAATGGTGAAATTGATCTTATGAATAATCGTGTTCATAATTCTCCTATAAAACACATAGAACTCATATATTACTTCCTCAAGGAAAAATAATAACCCGGAATGATTCAAAATTAATCCTAGTGCAACTAATGAGCTAGTGGTTATGATTTTGAAGAAGCTGTTTTCAGTACATATGTTTGAGATACATCAGTTAAACATCAATATTTAGTAACCTCCTAGTGTATGAGGAGGTTACTATTGTTTGACTATCCTATGTTTTGTTAAATATTTTAATCATTTTGTTGAATTTATGTTGGATTATGGGGGAGATAAGATCAGGGGGTGTTTTATAGTCTATAATGAAAAATATTGGTCCATTGAAATTATTTCCAATGGGGGAGAATGAGCGAATTCAAAACTATAATGTTGGACGTGATATGGGAAGTTAAATGAGAGTTGAGAAAAAAATATTGGACATCATTATGCATTTGAAGACATGGGAACCCTATTCATGCTTACCCTTTCCATTTCTATAGTGAGCATTACTCATGTAGACATAGAGTGTTGGATGAGTTGTTTCTTGCATGTTAGGTTTGTTTGTTATTGAATCATTATTGAATTCTCATTCATATTTCCAACAAACCCCAATGGGAAGATTGTTATAACCATTGTTTCTTATTGATGTAAGTGGAATATGGTTTGTGTATTTTGTTAATAAAATTTTTGTTGATTGAGGAACTATCAGGACAAGTGATCTTATGGTACAGGCCAAAGTAGGTGTTTATGATTGTAATGTTTCCTTGTGTTTACCCAATTTATGGGACTTGTAATGTGGAGTTTAATTTTTTTTTGGCAATGGATGGATTTATTATAATGAGTCTACATTTTATGGTCTTTAGACCATGAATGATAGTTTGTAGACTGCATAATAGGTACACAGAATTGAGAGGGAACTGGAAAAGGAATTATTTTTTCATAGTCGTGCTACACGAACCGCAAAGGATGATACATGGACCGTAAAAGAATAACAGTTCATGGGATGTATATAATTTTCTGGATGGCTCACAGTGCATTGATGGAAAATGGTTTATGGTATGTCTTGTCATTTTTAGAAACTATGTTGTGATTTGTGAAGTTTTGAATAGAGAGAGGTGGTCTGAAGACCGTATAGGGAAAACTTTTGGCAGAAGGTATAGTATTCAGTGAAGGTTTTCCCGTATTGAATTTTTATGTAAACAGGTTGGTGAGTTTTTATATATATATATAAATATAGAGAAACAATCCCTTCATTAAATAGATATATTTTTAGAAATATATGAGGAATTTGGTGAAGTCCAATGTGGATCACAAAGGTGAAGAGGTTCGCAAAGAGGATTCTATATAGGAGTAGTGTTCCATGGATACAGTTTGGTGAAGGGGTTTTGATTGCTACTATATCCTCCAAGGAAAATGGTTCAAAAAGTTGGGATAGTTCACAAAATATAATTCTTGGAAGATAGTTTACTAAAGATAATTCGGGAAGGAGGTGTTGGTTCATGGAGAAGAACCAGTTTGTGGATGTGGTATGTGGAGAAAAGTGGTTCACGAAGGATGTAGACCAGTTCACAGAGGAATGGATTGGGAAATATCAGTTCATGGATAATTAGATTACATATTCTAATAAAAGAGAGAATTCAATATATAATCTACCAATAGTAAAGGATTCATAATTTCATCCAAATGACGAGACCCACAAGTCTATAAACTATGTGTACATCCTTCCTAAAATGGTGAGTAAGGGGGTTAATGGAAGTGTTATGAGTGATGCAATGAGATATCGCTAAAACATTATAACGTCTATGTGCCTATTACAACATGACTATTCCTAAACTTATTTACTATACAACTATTGATTTTAGTGGATTTAGTCACGACCAACACACTATCGGAATATGCTTCATGGACAAACCCATAGTGGTGAACCATGTAAAATTGTTGTGTTGTCTCTTTTCATGCTATTTTTTTCTGATTGTTCTCATCAGATAGGCTTATAAGGTTTCTACCAATGTGGGAACATGATCCATCACTTTTGAAGAAATAGTTGACACCCTAATTCACCCCCCCCCTTTGATGACGTTCTAGGGTCCTTCAATTCTTTTACATAATTTGTCTCATGTTTATCATGTGGTTTGTGTAACACTCTCGAAGAAGTATATAATTGATCCTTCACATATAATAGACTCATAGGTTTTTAAACTAGACAATTAAATATTTCATGTGGAGAAACCAGTTACAATTATAGATCCTAGAGAAAATATAATAAGAAAAAATAAAACTCATATTGTCATTATTTGGCGAATTTTTTAAAAAAAGGTGGATGTTGTGATATGAAGAGACCATACATCTAACATATCCTAATTGGAACGTGGTTTAGTATATAAATTATTGTTTCATTGGATGGGTGACCTTGAATGAGGGATGGTTTTGGTGACACACACCATTCAACCATCTATCCTTAATTTAATGATAGATTTATGGGTTCTCGGACAAAGGGTGTTCCATATAGTGCTTTGGTTGGATGACGTGGATCATCTGGTTGGTAGTGTAGTCTAGACCACATAATCAAACTTGATTGGGCTTCTTTAATGGTATATAGGTGTGTTGTATTCTATCACTTAGTCCTACCCCATTTTCAAATGTTGGATGGAGGGCTACAATAACATGTTTCGATGGACCTACATGACCAAAATTCTTTTTGGGGGGTACATCATCTTTGGATTGTAGCGAAAGTATAGTTTCTATAATAGAGTGGGGAAGGGAATTTTTTTTACTACATATCATGAATATTGAATCTATTTGGAACCTCAAACCACCAACAGTCTTTGGTTCGCTGGTTTCTTTGGACTATTTAAGGCTCCTTGGGTCATGTTCTCATAGGTCTTTGTGCCTCTGGACCCTCAGGTCCTGTATTGAGTTCCACAATACTCTGTTTAAAAAGTGTTTTACTTTTTTAATAAAATATCTCCCTAACAATAAAATGTTCAAAAATAAAATTATTCATCTTTGATCAGTAATATACTTGATCATAATATAAATTGACTTTGAAAATTAAAAATCAATTAAAAAAACCATTTTGATCACATTTTTCGTTCATTTTTTAATTTATTTCTACCACTTCTATGAACTAAATATGATAAAAATAGATTCCATATGTGGAATCAAGAGTATAATTTTTTTAATTAGGTCCCTTTTACTTTTTCATTATAAATTCTAACAATGATAAAATATCACTCAGTAAAGGGTAAATATGGTAAATAAAGTTAAAAACTAATATAAAAAGGTATTAAAATTTCACCAAAATTTTAAATTATCACATTGGATGAATTTTTTTCGTCAATTTGAATAAAATTATTTAAAATATTTCCAATTAGTATTATTTTTCATTGATTTTTACCCTTATATTACATGAAATAAATGAAAACAAAATTCCACACTCCTGAATTTATTATATAGAATATTTATCTATAAGGATAAAGAGGATTATATTCTATTTTAATTAATAATGTTAAATAAAAAATATTTTTATTCATTAACAATGTATTTATTTAATCAATAAAAATAAAATAAAGTATTTTTAATGTTTCAAAAGTATTATAATTTAGATGAATAATTTTTTCCCCATATTAATTAGTCAGCTGTAACATTTTTGGATGTTTGTTTCATATTATATACATATTACATTATTTTCATGATTTATTTAATGTCAAATTAACCAAATAGTGTCTAATTTTAAAGAAATGAAACATTATAATAAATAATATTTTTAAAATGATTAAAAGACATAAAAATATTCAGACTAGTAAATGTGATACGGATTAAAATAAAATCCATTGTATGATTCTTGGTTATTTCTTCTTATTGAATGATTCTAGCCAATTAATGTGTAGAAAACTATAATATCATGGTACATGTCAAAAGGGTTAATAAAGGTTAAAACTAAATTTTAATGGTGAAAACATAACCAAATCATTTAAAAATGTGATTTTAAGTGTTTATTTATTATATAAGATATATTTTATTATAAATATATCACTTTGGATCCATTTATACTTGAAAAATAATTTATGTTAATTATTTTACGTTAAAATATTTTCATAATTCCCCTCCACTCACCTACTGATGGAAACACCTTTTTAATTTTTACACCACATTGAGAAACATTGATCAACCAAAACCCTTAAAAAATATCTTTTAGATATCATTATCCATGTTCTAGAGGTTTTGTTCTTCATAATAGCAAAAACATAGATCCCTTAAATAGAGAATTGAAAGATGTCTAAGAATAAAGAGATAATATTATTTACTAAATATTTCATTTAATTTATTATTATACTTCCAATTAATTTGTTTTATACATTATAAAATAATAAATCCATTTTGATATATTTATTGATATGTTATTTCAGTTATTTTAATATAATTTTACACCCTTTTTCCGTTCTATGAAAAGTGAAAACATTGCCCGTTTGTATGTATGGAATACCATCTCAACATAGTAGTGTAATTTTTATCACCACATTACATGGATGGATATAAAGATCGATCTAATGAAAGTATATATTTATATATATGTTATTTATGAAATATTTAATTTTCATTTATTATAATTTCAAATATACAAACTTTCATTTCAATCTATTGAAGAATGATAATGTTTCTCATGCATGTGTGTGGACCACCACCACCAAGAAGTTATGTGATTCATTTTTTAGGTTTGTATTAAAAGGAGGTTTATAAGGATTTATTAAATGAATATATAAGATATATATGATATAAAAATTATCAAAAAAAGTTTAATTATTATTTTCCTTTCTCTCATTCATCAAAAAGTAAACACAGTGTTCATTCGTACGTATAGATTAATATCCTTACAAACAGTGTAGTTCATTTTTATCTATCTATATTTTAGGGTTGAATTAACACATATATATATAAATTATAATTAAATTTTGAATTATTTTTTTTAGATTATGAAACCATGAGCCTGATGGAAGGACTGAAACTACCTAAAGAAATATTACATGAAAAATGATTCAGTTGGCAACAAAAATAATGATAATAAAAATATATTATTATCAAAAGGGTGTTAAATTGTTATGAATCTCAAATATATGTTATTATAGTCATTTATATAGTTATGTTACATATTTATAATAAATTTATATTTATTATGTGAGAGGTTAAAAGAACTTATGAGTCAAATGGTTCATGACATAAGGGATTTAGTCTCGATTTCCTCTCTATTGTGTCATATTTTTCATTATGATCATATTTACTTTTATAAGGTCTATAAAATACCCCTTTGAGGAATTTATAATTTTTATCATTTTTCATGATTAATTAAAATTCAACTCAACTTACTCATTCATGATTAATGTTTAAACAAAGTAACGATATCTTTTCTCTTATTTATTGGGTTTATATTTCATACAAATACATATTTTTAGTAATTGTTTCACAGAATTGCATTTTATCAATGAAATAATTTATTAAGGAATTTTTTTTCATTGTTGAGTATTTAAAATATAAAAAATTAACCTTTCTATTTTCCTATAAAAATTTGATTTTTTAATTTATTTATAAGAAGGAAAAATTAATTATTTTAAATGTATACGATGTTAATAAAATTTCCACATCTGTAGTCATTTTAAAACATTTTTCATCTACAAAAAATATTCAATAATTTTGAAACGAAATACCTTTATGAAAAATTATTTTAACTATTTCTCTACCATTTAATAATATTCTTTCATAGGCTTGACTTTACGATAAAATATACTTTTCTAATTTTCATCCGTCATTTCATTATTAATTTTTTGATTTTTACTGTTCTTTTCAAACATTGACGTTTTCATAATCAATTTTAAATGGAAATTAAATTATGTTAACCATCCATATTATTATTTATCATGTATATGATTATTTCATAAATCATATACCATTTCAATATATAGTTTTTTTTTATGAAAAATATTTTATTAAATATGGAAATATTAATCTTTCTTATTCATTACACACTAAAATAAGTTTTGATAATTCATGTATTTTTATGAATTAGATAGATCATTAAATAAATGAGTAATTTATTATTCATAAAGTGATTGTTGGGGAATAGGTATAGATATCCATTCAATGCATCCACTAGTATTATGTGTAAAATTAATTGACCAAATTAAATAGGTTTTGTGGTATGCATACACATTAATAAAACATTATTTGTATAAGGGATTAATTGTAATATAAATCATGATATCTCAGATCATGAAATACATTATTAATAATTTATTTTATTGATAATTCAATCCAGGTGATTAAAAAATTGATATTATCCTTGGATTAATTTGGGGCCCAAGTTAATTATTAAATTGAATTTCTTTTTCTAATTATATACCTTTTTATATTGATTATTCCTCATTTAGTCACGATAGATTTTAATGTATACAACTCTTACATTGATTTTTTTCCACCTTTTTACTTTTTTTCCATTACCCAGGATATGAATAAGGTTATTATGAATATTATGAAGTATGGAAGAATATTTTTGTGCTATATATTATATATTTACAATGTAATTAAGAAATATTTAATGTATCTAGTTCTTAAATATTAATAAACTCATCAGTCCATAAAGATAGATAAATTATTTATTATATCAATTTAGTAATATAGAAATAGTATTTATGTTTCTTGATTTTCTGTTTTGATAATTGATCTTCATGATGGAAATCAATAACTAGAATCATGACTGGAATAACTATGATTATTGATTTTCATAGTATGGAGATAATTTCGGTGGATTGTTTTCATGTGGTTTTAGTGAGTTACTATGAATGTAGTACTATTTAGAAGACCACTAGAGACACATACATGTGGTTGAATATAGGGAGGAACTATATTGTTTCTTTCCATTGTCATAGGAGTAACTAAATAATAATGGCTATAAGAATAACCTCTAAAGCTGTTTTATATATTATTAATGTTGTTTTACCATACTCTCTAAGACTATTTTGATGATCATAGAATCCAATTTTATTTATATCCATTTCTTTTAATTTAATTTAGTTACTAAGAATGAATTTTATGTAATAGATTAATTTGAGAGAGGGGAATTATTTAAAAAATGTTCAATAGTCATTTTTATAATCATACACTATCTGCTACTAGCATCTTACCGATAGAGTGTCAATGTCCAGACTACGACACTAGATAGAAGTACCTAAAAAATAGATGTCCACGTGCTATATATTGAAGATCGTTATATTTAAGATTAATTTCATTATCCATTTCATTTTAGATAATTGATATCCTTTATTTATAGGGGTTATTTATTTTATTACATCTTCCTTCTATCTCTTTTTGATTATTTTTCAATTGTTGAATATGTTTATTTAATTTTTTGTTCTTAGGAATTTGTTAATACAATGTTTTTATTCTCAGTTTCATGGATTCCTCAAACTAAAATGGTTTTTGTCCTTTTTGAGATTTGTTGAAATTTCTAATTTCATGATTTATTAGTCATAAACATTGATGAAATTGGGGAGGGAGATGTAGGGGATCATAATTGGGATAATTTCGAACTCCTATAGAAAATTAATACAATTTTATTATATTTAAATTCTATAAAATATTTGTTTAATCTATTTCATTTAATTAATATGTTAATCTAGCATTACTAGTATCACTAAATATTTTATTTTATATTAATCAATATCTCTCTTAATAGACATTTTATTTCCTTGATTTTAATAATTTTTATTCCAAATTCTCTTATCTATTACAGTTGGCCATACATTATTTTACATTAATTGTATCACATAATTTATTTTTCATATTCATAAAGTAAATTCACCCCACAAATTACTATCTTAAAATGAAAAATAATGTATATGAATGTATATCTAGATTTCAAAAAAAGAAGGGTTTTTCAAAAGTTACTCATATTTTTAAAGAAAAATTGTTTTGACCTTTTTTTAAAATATAATTCATTTTATATTTTCAAAAATGTGACCATTATTTCAAAATTTGGTTTTGATATTGTTTTCAAATTTTTATAATTTGTTTAAAATAATGACCATTTTTTCAAAAAAAATAATTCCAGAAATTCTTCTTCTATTTCAAGGAACAATCATTAAAAAATGACTCTGTCTCTCACAATGAGGGTTCACCCAAGGGAAACTCAATGGGTCCTTCCCCATTTTTGATGGAACTGACACTAAATATTATAATATTCTCATGTATAATTTTTTGAATATAATTTTTTTATAGAAAATATTCATATATGGTTACACAAGAACTAATGAATCTATTGAGAAATGGACTCCTGAAGACATTGAAACTTTTGAAATATTTACTAATTCTAAAAAATATATACATTTTAGTTAAGATAAAAATGAATTTATTTATGTAGAGAATTAAAAATATATTCATAAAATTTGGAAATTAGTTGATTTTACTCATAAAGGAACAAATAAAGTTAAATCTACAAGAAATAACTATATAGATAATATTTGTAATGTTTTATCTTTTCATCTAATGAATCAATTTTTGAGATATATATTCCCCTTACCATGATTTAGTATCGTAGAAAATATTATGAAGTTCTTGGGAATATAATTTAATAGTGAATCAAGAAGAAAATATCATTTAAAATTTTGGTTAAAGAAATTATATGTTCTCTCATAACATATGAGATTACAATGAGAAAAAACCAAATGTTATGTAAATGAAGTGAAAAAATGAAGAAACTTTCTCAGTGAATTTGATGATAACACTGATTTCAGTGATGCCAAAAAGAAATTTGTATACATACATCTAAGGAAATTCAAGGATAAAATGATATCCTTTCACAACCTAAGGATGTAAAATCAATATAATGCAAATGAGGTAACAAGTTATCATTTCCAAAAAAGGGACACATGAAGCTATGTTGACCCGTACTCTGAAATGAAATTTATATAGGTTATAAATAAAAAACTTTATCTATATTGAATTTGAGTTATGTTTCTCTATGATCATAAGACTTAAGTAATGCATGTTTTAGATTTTTCAAGATGGAAATTGATGCGTTCGTCTAGTTATCTTTCTTCCGTCTTTGACATTTAATTATTACACAAATTATTTTTCTTCATGCCAATTAGATTATGATTTGTCAAAGAACATTTTTTTATTTACAAAAAAATTAGAAGATTTCAAAATAATATATAACATTTTTCTTTAATATAATCAAAAATATAATGAAAATAATATGTTATCATTAAAATTAAATGATGAATCTAATTTTTAAATATTTAAAACAATTTATATATATATAAAATTGTATTCCTAAGTTCAAAAATGGTGACCATAGTTCAAATAAAAAATGTGTTTATCAATGGAATTTTAAAAATATGTATGGTTTTGGTTTCATGAATCAATAAATAACCTTATAAAATACAATAACATTGTAATGTGATGCTCTGAAAATATTTTTCTCAACATTTATAAAAAATCATAGGATATAATTTTTGAATGTTATTATAATTTATTATGGTTGGTTATTGAAAATTCATCACACATAAACCACATTTTTATAGATTCATATATAAAATCCTATGATTAACAATTGTTGAAAAAAAATATATTCTAAGTCACATATGTGGACAAATAATAATTTTACAAATATATTTTGTATTATTATAATTCTCTAGTAAATGAATGCCAAGTGAAAACCCTACTTAACCACATAGTACATGATTTGGGGCTACTTGAGACATAAGTTTGGTGACGACTTTCAATAAATTCATCATAAAAATATATACGGAGTCCACATCATAGTTGGGGAATATGAATTTGTAAGATCATCAGTATAGATACAATTTATTTTAAAATTTCTGATTTTGTTAAGAATGTTTTATATGATAATGGTTTTAAAAAATTATGTATGGTGAAATATGTTATCATAGCTTTAAATATATGTTTTAAAAAAAATTTGTACAGTATTTTATTTAAAATGGAATTCTTAATTTTTTTTCTTCCTATTTTCAAAAGAATTTTTTATTATTATAAAATTATTTTAAGTGAAACATTCAGTTTTTTAACTGAAAAAGATAATGAATAATTGATTTTTCATATGTGATTTAGTAATTATAGAGAAAATACACTTTTTAAACTCATAGGTGAGAAAACTAGATTGAAATTTACAAAAAAATCATTCCAATCATAACATTTTTTTTGTGAACCTTTCTAATAAGGAATGAAACAAAAAACACCATTTGAATAAAAAATTAAAGGATCCCCCTTTAACTCCCTTGATATAATTCATCTTGTTATTTATAAAACAACATAAGTAATAATTATAGGATTCAAATACGATACCTTGGTAATTATGGATGATCATACAAGATATAGAAGGTTTTATTTCATGTCTTATAAAAATAAGTCTCATAAATTATTTATTAAATATTAAAAAGAAGTTGATAATGAAAAAGTATATAGGGACAAATACATTTAGAGTGATCCAATGAAAGATTATGATAATAATATTGTTTTTTAATCAATAAGGATAAAATCATTCTTTTTCTAATACATGTATTCGAAAAAAACTATGTTATTAAGAGACAAAACCAGACATTTTATGAAATTGAATGAACTATTTTAAATTATTTTAAACTACTTATATATTAATAGGTAGAGGTATTTAGTACCTCTTGTTTTATAAATCAGTTTCTCATAAGACCCTTTCTTAGAATCTCCCCCATTGGTTTTTCAAAAAAAAAACATAAAATTATCTTTGTAAATTATTTTAAATGTAAATGTTATCTTATTAACAGAAAAAAAACCAATGAATGATATAATCCAAGTACGATGAATTAATTTTTATTCCATAATATAACTCAAGTAAAGTATAACGAGTATTTAATAAAAGGAACAAGAAATTAGAACAATCAATTCACATCAAACAAGATAATAATTTTCCTAAAAGCCATCTCAAATTTAAAAAGTTGACGATAATGTTGACAATTTGACCACAACTTACCCATATACATCTAGTGAAATTGAATTTTTATATTAAATACCATATATACCTTTACTCAAGTTAGGTGTAAAACCTAGATACCATCAGGTTGAAAATGATATCAATAATTTACGAGCTACTACATTTACTAGAAGTATTTTTTAAATTTGGAGGAATGTAATTATTTACCTTCTCCCCTAGAACCCCTAAATATTGATGATTACATTAATGATTAAAATTTTGTAGAGTTCATACAATATTTGATAAAAAATTAAAATGAATAACACTTTCACTCTTGTTGATTGATTGTACAATTGTTCCATTATTGGTACTAGATTAATATTTAGAAATAAAATTGTTGATAATGGTTAAATCACTAATTAAAATGCTAGATTTTTATATCGAGAATATAATAAAGAATGATAAATTGATTATTATAAAGCCCTAAACCATTTCCCTATAATTAAATATGTTATATTTTTTTTATAATTCCCTACTCATTTTAGATTTATGATTTTTAAAATACATGTCAAAATTTCTATATTGAATGGTTTTATTTTTTAGAGGTTGTTTTTGTAATAAAAACCTATTTGTTGATATTAAAAATTTCTACATAATTTTTTTATGTTAAAAATGATTATTATTGTTTAAAATAATACCACTTACCATTTATTTAATCTTTCTATAAATTTAATTTAGTAAAATGTTTTCATATTAGGAAATAATGATTCGTCTTTATTTTTTAACTCAATTTCAAATTATTTATTAATTTTCCATATTTAACTGATGATGCAATTTTGGGCTCCATTAATGAATCTATTTGTAAAGAGTTTTTGAGTTAATGATTAATGAATATGAAATGAGTTTTATTGGTGACATAGAATTAATTATTTTTATTTAAATTCATCATAACAAATAAAGAATTTTTCTATGTCAATGAATGTAAAATAATATAGTTTCAATGCTTTTTGGAAGAGATCATGAAAAGAAAATAGGTACACCTTTGAGTAATTCATAAAATATAAATTTTTATTAATATAGTAAATCAATTAAAAAAATCATTATATAGTTTTGATATAGAGACCACAGTACATGAATGTGGCCCAAAAAACATCATGTTTAGTGTATTTCACTATGATGATTTTCATCGAAATCCAAAAGCATCACATTTAAAATTACATTAAATAAATTTTAGATATAAAAATTTAATAAATTTTTTTGTTTAATTTAAGTTAATTTAACCTCTATTGAATGCATAATTTTTTCAAATTAAAATTTCATTGGAGATAAAATTAATAGAAAAATATATCGGGGAATTTTGACCTATATATTAAATCTGTTATGTCTTCGAATAGAGAGAAAAAAATTGTGTTTCCATTTATATTAATGAATGAGAATATACAACCATGTGAAGTAGTTTCACCCTTGTTATTTTGATGAAACATATGTCTTATATTATAATATAAATAAATATATTTTTCTTCTTACATGAGAAAATATTAGTTCTATTAGTATTTCTTGAAATCCAATTCAATACCTTCACACTAAGTACATTGAAATTAGAACCCAATTTTTTTGAGCTCACTTCTAATAAAGCTGCATAATTCATGGATTTTTTAGAAAGATATCTTCAATTGGATGATATTTTTACCAAACATCCTACAGAAGATTATATTTAATTATATATTTTTAGGATAGGTTTTTTATTATTGTGATATAATAATCAAATAAGGTAGGATTGAAATATTTTTATTTCATTATTTTCCATCTATTTCAAATTTATGTGGTTTCATTTAAAATTATATTTCATTTTAAAAAATTATATTATTTTTGGTAATGGATTTTAGGGTAATATTATGGGAAAATAAATTCTTATCTTGATGAAAATAGGTTGATGTTTGTTCATATAGATAAACCTAGATGTTGTATCCTAAAAAAGGGCACGTTGATTTTTTTTAATTTTAATCATAACCCTGGGGATGAGTAGGGGGCCTTTACAACACACCTCATTTAAAACTCCAATGGAATTTTCTAATTATTATTGACATAAAAATCCATTACATAAATAATGATTTTAAATTAAAATTTAATTTTAAATTGTTTATCATAAAGTGTTTTAATGTTTTAAATTATCATTTATAAAATCATTTTTAAATTTTTTTTAAATTACACTATATATTTTTAGTTTTTTATTGAATTTTGATTTCATTATGGATTCAAATATTTTTAATTCATCCATTAAGTGGTAGTTTGTTTTGTTATTTTTAAATTTTGATTGGGGAGGCAGTGTTATTCATTTTTTAGCATATTCAATTTTATTTAAATTTAATATTATACATGAAAATTTTATTACAGTCATAAGAATATTTCTCATAAACATTTAATTGAAAACATTGATATGTTTTCATTATTTAATTTTATTTTATATTTGAAAAATAAAATGTCTCATTTGTTCTTCTAAAATCCTAAATAGTGATTTTTTTTCACCCAAGGGGTCATTAATGATGAGTAAAATAATTTGTTTATATCTTATTTCATTAACCCAATTTATACATTCTTTTTGATGATCAGAAAGAGGGATAAATTTATATAAATTGTATAATACTTTGTCTATTTATAAATATCCTTTTTTAAGAATTTCACCTAAGTGTTCTTTTAAATTTTACACAAAGGGATCAATGTTTTGTATTTTTTTGAAATGTTTATGAGAAAATAATGTTTCTAAAGGCTTGTTGGAAATTTAATTTATACTTTTTTTTCAACATGAATTTCGTATAATCCTTTTAAAATATTGTTGTTTAATCAATTGAGTATTGAAATTTATTATATATGATTATTTAAATTTTATTATGAGGTATTGAAATTCTATTTTAAAAGATTCATTATTATATTCCTTGTGATAATGATCATAATAATGTGGGATATTTTTTAAACTCACTCTATTAGATTTTGTTAATGATCACATACACCAATTACATAACTATGATTTTTGTTTGAGTTAATATAAATTATTCAAAATTGATATTTAAATATATAGTAGGATGAGATATATGAATTCATTATATGGTTAATGTTGTACATTTTATATATCTCATACATCATGATTCCACCACCTACATGGTGGGGGATCACTCTCCATTAATTATAACTAGACTGAGCCCACTAAGCTACATGAATTCCACCGAATACCTAGAGAATCTCACTAGCTTGTGGGTGGGATCTGGACAGAATTGATAAATTCTTGACAACCCACCATCTACACAGCCAATGCTTTGTGAGTTGCTGCTAAGTCCTATGCAGAACTAGTGACCTACAATAAATCCATCGACCAAGCAATAACACCAGGTAGATATTGGTGGCCTCAAGTGATCTAATGAAAGAACACATTGATGATGGTATTAGATGGATTCCATAACTTATTAATACTTATAAATTGACCCTTGGACACCCATAGGTTATAAATACCACCCATTAGAGGCATGGATGTTTACCAAAATAAATGTAACTAATCAAAAGATATCAATAATGAGAATTAACTAAAATTTTCTTCCATTATTCCAACTCTTGGGATATATTTTCATTTTTTTTTACTCACAAAGCTTATCTAGCATATTTATATATCTTATATTATCAATTTAATCTTCTATATATTTTCTGATAAACATGATATTTTCTGAAAAGGGGTATTCCCAGGTAAACCACTTCTTAATATCCTTTTCTGGGTATTTGGGTACTGTTAAATCTTGATTCATTCTTTTTTTAGGTTGAAAGCAAATTTTTAAATCCAAATCCCTTTTCATGGTTTCTTATATAATAATATAATCAAGAGTTATTATTCTCATTTGGATTCGTGTTTACCACTAGTTTCATTGTATTTTTTTTAAATCCTTATGAAATTTTTTCTAACATAGTGCTTCAAAATTATTCTATTTCCAAAATCCATTATAAAATTATGCATCTTTTTTATTATATAAATTTTATAAATATTATTTATTAATCATATTCGTTAAATTAATCATTTAATATTTTATCACTTATATAACATAATATCTTAATATATAAAAATAAATATCTCATACATTAAATGTATTTTTTCTATATGATTAGTTGTTATTATTGTAAATATGATTATCAATTATTATTAATCTTAATTTTATTATTTTATTTGTATTTATTATTTTTATATAATTTATTTAATTTAAATCCAACTGTACTGTATCTATTTCACTCTAACTAAAAAAATGAATGACCTAAATTGATGTTTTTGTGATTACATTCTAGGGATGAATTTTTAAGATAATCCACCAAATCATTCATTAACAAGTTCTAAGGATTCATTTACAAGTGACTTGAAATATTTCTTGAGTCGCAATTGGGATATATCTTAATGTTTAAGGAATGTCAGTTTCATTGTTTTAATGTAAATTCTCTTCTTTCATGATCAATGAAATCCCTGGATAGGACCTCATCCTTAGTATCATGTTTTATTCAGTTCAATTATTGGGGACCATATCTATGGCCACTGGAGGAATAAAGGATTATTGATGATGACATTAACAACTATTGGTATGTTGTGTCCAAGTATTCTCTTAGATAAAAATATATATTTAGTGTAAAATCTCATTCACAACCTCATATAAATATTGTTTGAAATTCTACTAATAAAGACATGAAATATTATGATTTTTATGTGGATAGCCACCCTAATAGTCATTCAATGACATAATTCCAAGAATTTCCATAATTCTATAAGATTATAACAATACGATTCTGGAATTTTGATAATAAAATAATATATATGTTCCCATACCTTGATATTTACCACATATATTTAATGGTACTAGGTGGGATATAATTTTCCATGGAATTGTTCCTACACAGTTGTCATATAATTATTTATGTATATACATGGTGTCATTATGTGGTGAGTTGAAGTAACCTGGGTACAATTATATTCCATGTCTCAATAAATAGGGAACCTAATTCTATTTGGATCACTCAAAGATAATAATATTTAGATATGATGATAAACTGATAATTCAAAAACAAAAATAACAAACCCTTTAATGAGACATGATAATAATGTTGTTCATAACAGATAGATCTCATTCAAAGTTATAATATTTCAAATAAAGTTAATTATATTTTTATTTATATTATTTATCTTTCACAATATCACAACCCCATTTTCAAATTCTTTTTAACAATAGAGTATGTTTGGTGTTATTTGAATATATTCTGATGTAATCTACTTTATGTGAGCTTCACCCATATCCCATATGTACTAATAAACCACTCCAATGATCTATTATATATTTAAGAAATTATCATGATTTAATTATTAATGGAAATACAAGTTTAACCTTTTAAGATAGTAAGAAAATATAGCATGAATTATTGAGAAACACTTTATATATGAATTATTATTTACCTATCTACCTATTTATCTTTATGTGAGGATATACATTTATATGTATGATATGTTATCCATCACATCCATCACTAAATGTTTTAGCTCTGTTATTAAACTGTACAACGAGGATATTATGAATTTATCACCATATAAGGATTTTTACATTGTTTTATAGTGTATTATAGTCCCATGGAATAAGTGATTCCTTTATATAAACCCATACTTTTCGTACATAAATATTACTTCTTAGTAGGTGAATATCCATCCCCTTTTACAAAAACATGCATGAGGACCATAATGGTTTAGTGTCTTTGGAGAAATGAATATATAAATAACTTGTTAAAATTTTTAATAAATAATCACCCACAATGCTCTTAAAAACTATAACCCTTCTTAGAAATAAAAAACATAAAACCATTCGTAATAACCTAGGGAAAGGAAATGTATAAAATGGGGGAGATTTGATACTAATTAAGGGTAAAAAAGGTTGATATCAACCTCACATGAGCTTAATGGTATGTGAAGATGAGAATAAAATTTAAGAACCATAACAGTTTTATCATACATCATAAAATTGAGTCTGTGAATATTTCATGGTTGTTCGTAAAATAAAAATAAAAAAGGTATTGATGAACATAAACCATGAAATTTTGACATTATCATATGAGATTTAATTTTGGCATACACATATTCATAGAAATTCATATGTCATGTTTACCTAGCACGATATTCATAACATTTATGTATTGGAATAACCACTCATTTACATGCTTTACTCTTGGGATACCACCCCATGAACCCTATTTTTTTCTTTGGGAGACCTCTTATATAACATCCTTTTTTGGGAATGGGATAAAGTACCATGTAATCTATTATTTTTTATTGAGATAATCTCATGTACCCAATGATTTCATAAAAAATTAATCCATACCTAATAAATTAAAAATATATAGTTACCATGAATAACATAATGAAAATAATACATATGTATGAAATTAAATCATAAATCATTTATCATGACATAACCCGTGAAAATAAAATGTAATTCATTAAAATTTCATGATTTCATTACCCATAGAAAAGTAATAGGTTTCATAAAAAATATTTTCATCATATATATTAATCATCATAATAAATAATAAGGATGGTATTATTTGATCATGTCCTAGTAAATCTAATTAAATAGAAATATTTAATCTTAGTTGTATAATTATTTTGAAATATCACATGGAATATTTGTTGTTGAAAATATCATTTTCTTTTTGAAATCGGTTTTTTGAAAATATACAAGATTAAAAAAGTATAAAAAAAGTATTTGAAAAAAACCATGAAAACATGTAAAGTATTATTCAAATTATTTAAGATTTTCAATGGTGGGAAATAACATTGCTGATAGAGAAATTAAATAGATATTAATTTCACATTTTGGTAAAAAGACAGAGGATTCTTGTTCAAAACAAAAAAATGATTATTCCTTCTAAAACAATTGAAAAAAAAAATTAATCTAGGAAAAAACTGAATCATGGATAATATTAAATTTATAAAATTTTTGGGGAATTTAAAAATTTTCTTTTAAATCATTTTTTGAAAAATATTGAAATCAATCAAAAAATGATATTAATTAGAGGAGATAAATAGTATCTATTTTTAAAACAATTAATTTTCTCTATTTAGTTCATAAATAGTGGAAAACTAAATGAAAACCTGTATTATCTATAATTAACATGAGGATAATAAAATTAATGATTTTTTTGATGGATATATGATAATATTTCATCATCAGAAATGTAACCGTAAGAAATCATGATATGCAATGAGATTGTAAAATAAAACCTTCATCATATTAGAATATTTTCAACTAAAACATCTTCAAATTGATATAACCAAAGATATATATTAATATACCTATACTTTTCTTGATATTCATTATAAAATAGACTCATGGGATGTGTACACCCCATAAGAAATAAACATGTGAGGAATATGGATTATGTCCCATGGAACTAAAAGTGATATGAGAATTCCTTACCAAATTGTAAACATTTGAATCCTTATAACCCATAAAAAAATAAAATAACATAACATATTAAATATAATTAATAGATGTATATTCTCAATATATCTAATAAAATGGGAAATATATAAATACATAGAAAGGAAACAAGTGGTTAATATTTCTTATGACTATCAAAAATAAAAGAGAATCCTAAAATCCCTTAACTCAAATCATGACATACCTCATACACACTGATACCACCAGTATATTTGTTCAATAGATTGACTAACTCAAGGTGGTGGGGGTGAACTGGGTTCCCAATAAAATTTATCTATAAAAATAATATAAATAATAAATTCCCATTTTATTAAAACAACCAATGAATCAAAACATTTGAAATATATAAATTTCTTCTTTTCAATGATATCTCAAATGTGGGATTAAGGATTAGTTAAAATATCATGTAAATACATTTACATTTGAAACTATGTTACATGATAAAAAAAAGTATATAAACAACAATTAAGACCAACTATCAATCTAATTGTTTTTAACAATTTGAAAATAAAAATTTATTTTTTGTTAAATGAAACAAAAATGTAAAAAACCAAAATGAATAAATGGTTCAGTACCAAGCCCTGACATAACCCCCTATACATGGAAATCACCTACTTCAAAAAAGTTTACAATTTTAATAAGCAGATCCACGTCGTATCATGAGTATTACAAAATAATCCACAAAGTTTTCCACATAAAAAAACTCTTCCACATTTCTATGTGGGACGAAAACAATATTTTGTCTCATAGTACCTATTCCATAGATATTTTTTGGAATAAAATAATATATCTTGATAGAATATCATTTATTCCAGTGTTCAAGAATAATAGGTAGTTTTTCCATATAAACTTATTATAAAATGTAACTACTCAAAAGTAATTCATAATTTGGGATGTTAAATATATATATAAATAAAATGTATGATACAGATTTATCCATACTCCATTAGCTTTTTGATTCCATATGGTTTTAATTAGAAGAATCTCAAAAAACTTTCTTAGTATGTTCTGAAAAATATTGTGTTGAAGAATTTTCTCTCATAGAAATCCTATATAATTTTTTTATCATCATATGTTTCTATTAGTCTATCATCACTTGTCTACTTATAATTGAATGAATCCCTTTAAAGATATATCCGTCATAAGATTCCATTTCATAATAATTATACCTTATTAAGTTCACTAATTCTTCATTTAATGTGTCAAAATACTAGTTTTCAAAGATTTTAAATGCTCTATTTCTATGTTAGATATAGAAATATATATATACATACGGTACAGTTAGTTGAGCTCAAGGAAACATGAAATGATAGACCACTATATCATGGTGATGCGGAAACTCATTTTCACATGTGATAAGTTATTGAATTTATATAGTAATATAATTTCGGGTGTGGTCACTACATTATAAAAATAAAATACTTAGTATATTACATTATGCGAATTTACACATACCTTATTAAGGTAAGGTTATTTCACAATATAGTAAGTAGAATCCTTAATGTGGTAAGGAGGTTTCCTTCATGTAATATGTTGGTTTCCCCCATGTGGTATGGTGGTTTCCTTCATACACAAATGTTGTTTCTTTTATGTTGTAATGTGGTTTCATTCAATGTGGGGTTGTATCATGACTTAGATAGAGTTTCTTTCAACTATTTAAGGGTAGTATATTCATATTTATATTGTTTGGTGAAACATAAAATTTGGAATTGTGATATAATCACTTGGTCTTCACATGATAAAGTTTTATAATAATATCTATACTTTTCCGTTTTTATTTTTTCAGTAAAATATTTCATAATTGAAGAATAAATATTTTTAATAACAATGTAAACATGATTTGGTAAAATTAAAATAAGGAGGTAATTGTGAAAACAAAAAATCCCCCCTTTTATGATCTAAAATCATGACATTTAAATTGAAATGAATTGAATGCATCAAATGTGTATTTTCAATGGATAGAAATATTTATATAATTGGTTTTTGAAAACAATGGATAGAGTTACCACTATATTCAATTGTTGTTAATTTATCACATCGCTCAAAAACATTATTATAAACCTTTTGATATTATCAAGAATATACATAATGAGAAAAAAGAGATAACAAATATATAATTATATTCATATAAAAAAATATATTATAATATAATAGTACAAAAAAATACAGAAATTCCTTTCAGAAATCCTAATATGAGTCGAACTGAGGGTGATCTATCACATCTGTTGGAATGAATATATAATTTAATTTGAATTTATTTGAAGGATAATAAGTTTTATTAGGATATTATGATGAGTTAATTTATCAAATAACAACACACCTAGAATCTACTATAAGATGCTAAAAGTTTTTGGTAGGATTGAGACCAAAAGTTTTGATAGTAAAGAAGGTAATATGTTGAGATAATGGAATCCATGAGGGAGATAAGAATGTAGTGTGAGAGAAATTAAGAAAAGGATTCATAAATAGGTAAACTAATTAAAAACCCAAGAATCACTATACAAATAAATAATTAGATAATCCCAATTATCAATGAAAACCTCCAAAAAAGATTTAAATCATTAATATTTTCAACATGAAATTTAATATCTTGAGTTAGTGGAGGCTTCTAAAAATCTAATTCCAGATTTCTAAACATCACATTATAATCTACCATGATAAAGATACTTCTTATAGAGTATTCAATTTACCTTTTTCTTGTTTCTCAATCCAAACTAACATGTTTGGATTCCCCACGAACAAATTTGATTGTATTTGTAGCATGTGAATGTAATCTTCCAAACTAGAATGTTTGGATTCATCAGTCTTGTTTAATTCTTCAAAATATGAATCCATCTCAACCTAAATGAATTTTTTATGTTTTATGAATCAAATAGAGGATTTTAAGACCCAAGATATATCTTTAGCACATTATTCAGGAATATCTTGTCTTACTAAGTAATCATAACACATAGATCATCTTGAGTCGAACCCATGTTATTTCTCAAAACATTAATCTCATTTTTTATGGTTTTTATTCTAAATATAATTTTGGGTTGGGGATGATTAATGAACAATGAAAAATATTTAAAAATATAAAATTTCTTGACATTGTTTAAAATGTTTTCAGAGGTATCAAACTCATGTTTTAGAATCATAAAAAATACTATTTAAAACATGACCTTGTAATATTTAATGACAAATAAAGATGATGGAATAGATTTTGGAGTAAAATAAGGAGATAAGTAAGTAGATTAATTTCTATTATCTACGTCATGTAATTACTCCATTAATCTATCCATAATATTTGGATCCTAAACTCTAAAATAACCTTCATCAAAATAATTATAATAATATTAAAATATTCCCGCATGGTCAAAAAACTATGAAGTTTGAAATATCTATTTAATATCATCCACAATAACTAAATTTCATTCCAATGTTATTTGAACAAAAATAGTGGATGGTCCACTAAGTCCGTGTGGGGTTTCTACAAGATCTTATCTCATTTGAACTAGGATTCAACACACCCAATCCTAAATAATTTGGGTACATCTCCCCATCAGAAGGAGTATCTGGTATTCGTTTTCTTGGGGTAATCCAAATAATAAGATATACCTATGAGATATTCCAATAAGCATTAGATCAAGAGGATTTCTCCCACATTTGATCATCATCATAAGATTACTGAGCATCATAATTAATAATAAATACCATTATTCATTTTTTTCATATTATTCATTATCTTCAGAAATATCATCAATGGAGTAAACTAAAATTTCAATAAGTTCAATACCTATAACTATAAAATCCCTTGGTCTAACTAAATATATGACTACATAAAACTGTTTATACTATTTTTTTGGTCATCCACCAAATATTGATTCCAAGGATTCTAGTAAAATGTCTTCTACATAAAAATCATTTGAGTTAGACATAATCTATTTTATTTTTTATTTTCATCCTATTAATAAGGAACAAGTCTTTTATACTCTATAAAAGAAGAAATTAATATTGGATATTTTACAGAAACAAAACATGAATCTTGATTAAATAACTCAATCATATATCACATAAAAAATCTCTACATAATGATTTAAAAACCATCCTTCATTGAAATCAAGAAAAATATATTCTGATGACTCATAATAATAATTTATATACCCATAGTACATATAATAAGATAAATTAACATAACATAGAGCCAATATTCACCACTTCGCAAAAAAAGTAAGTTCTTTAGGAGTTCATTTCCATTGATCTCAGACAGGGTATTATCAATATCGAATTTCATATGATTAATTGGATATGATCATTAATGAGCTTCATATTCTCTACTGTAGAGTACACAAAAAACATATCCTATCACATTGATGATAATTTAAAAACTTCATCATTAATCAGTTATTATACTTCACCCTACTTTTATCCATGAATGAACTCCATATTAGAATAAAATTTCATGATAAGGTTAGTATTGAATTCTCTACCATATGTCTTGAAATATTCATCCCAACTTTTAATTTTAATCACATTCTAAAATAGTGATAAAATCAACTTCAAACATTTATCATCAAAATATTTTTACAATGAAAATGGATGAATAACTTATTTTGGTTTCTTTTCCTATAATGATGCACTCAAGTTAGATTTCATATTTATCAACTTATCTGAAAGTGGTGACCAAACTAAAAAAGTAGTTTCCAAAAATATGCATCATTATCAGTACTCTTGTTTTATTTGAGATCTCAAAAGGTTCTAAAATGGGAGGTAAAATAGAATAGTTTAATATGAGGGAGCAATAGTTTCAATAGAATACAAATTAATTGGCATGAAATATCCTAAATAGATTGTTGTAATCTAATGGGAAAGGCATATAATAGTTTAGATTTAGATTCTAATTTATCTTAAATGATTTGGGATTTAAAATAATAAAAAAATAAATGGTTTATTAAAAATTTATTATCCCAAAAAAACAACGTAGAAATAGACACAATAATACTGATGGTAATAGATCTATATATAACACTATCATGGTAATCATGATAACCATAACATACAGGGGGAGTGATAACTATACTTCCAATAAATAAATTAATAGCATGTATTAACCATATGAACAAATATTCCTAGTAATAAAAGTGATTGTGTGAGAATATAATAGTTGGTGAAAATTCTTCATGGAAGCCTTATAATTGTATAATTAAAAAACCCACAGTCAAACTTATAAAAGTGTTTGTTAATCTTCATATTTTCTTCTGATAAAAAATAAGAGAACTCACCAAAAAAATGACATCTAAATTAATTTATAATAAAGTAAAACCTTTTTTATCATGACTAATCTATGTTTTATGTCATTTAATTGCTCAATATTCCATTTCACTATAGATATTTTAGTTTGTTGTTGTTAAATACATACGAGTCCAAGAGTTATATAACTTTTTTGTTAATTATCACTTAGAAATTGATTTTTTATCTCAATATAATGTATTATAGAATGGGATAAATGATTCTTAAAAATATTTATACAATTTTAAATATCTAAATTTTATATGGACATATTTGAATTTATATCATTATTCTAGGATTGTGTGTTTATTCCAAAGATTCTTTGAATAGTGACTGCATATCGCTATGTACTCATCGTCACTAGTTGATAATGAAATAGAATTTTACATATTACTACACCATCATAAACGATACATTCCTAAAAATTTACATATTCTAGAGGTCATTTTTCTCTCTATCATATAACTATGAAAATATGTATTTTAATAACTAAAGAAATAATATTCTATTCTTATCGAGTAAAACAATCCTAATTTGTTTGTATTCTTGAGGTATTTAAAAAATATATTTACAACTAATGTCTTATTATTTTGAGTTTTCTTGAAAATGACAAATAGTACATACACTAAAAAATATATTATCTTTTAGAATTTATGTATAGTAATCATCTAATCATACCACTATATGTTGTTTTACAAACGGATTTCCCAGTTTCATCAATATCTAACATACAATTAGTTCTCATGGGAGTATCACTGACATTAGTACTATCTATAACAAAATATATATATAATATCAGTGGTGATATTAATTTTATTTAAAAAATTATCTCCTTATTTTGAAAATTTTGATATATATAAAATAATTTATGTTCACCAATAAAACTCTATTAAAATTCACATTGCATCAATTTTCAAAATTCATTACAAATATATTATCTTGAAGATCTAAAAATAATTTTAGGAATATAAATTTATTATCTACAACATCCTCTGAAATCCTTATTATAAATAATGTACAGTTATATATTTCTTTAGTAAAATATTTTTAAATTATTAATCTCATTATCCTATCATTAAAAATTCAAGGAGCTTGTTTTAAACCATTTAAAGAAAGATTTAATATAAAAATGATTATGAAAATTATTATTTCTAAAATCCATGGGTTATTTGAAAAAAACATCCTAAAATATAACCAATTAGGAATAATCCCATGACATCCATTTAATATAGTATGATATCCAAATATGGTTAATAGTAAATAAACATTCTCATGGATTCAGTTTCTTCTATAGGTGAAATGTTTTACTTTAATAAAATACCTTCTTCCTGAAAATATCATTGTGTAACAAGTTGTGATTTATTTCAAAATATCATGCCTAAATCATCAACCCTATTTAAAAAAACAAATTTGGTACTATCAACTACGTAGTAATTAGGTGTATACCATAGTTCCCATAACCTTTTAATATAAAATTCATTAAGTTATTCCTTAATTTCTATTTCATATACTTCATCATTAATTATGTCATTTATGTTCTTAGGTTTATGTTGTGACAAGAATTTATAATGTTCAACTATATTTCTAATAGAAGCTTTATTTTTTGTCCCTATATTTTGGCCTCCAACTAAATAATAATAGGGATGATATATGTAACATTTATGGTTCTCAAAAAATAATTATTGGGTATTTTATTATCCTCTGTAAGTTCTGGTTTGGGTTGTTCATCAAA
This sequence comes from Viscum album, assembly GCA_963277665.1. NCBI lineage: Eukaryota > Viridiplantae > Streptophyta > Magnoliopsida > Santalales > Viscaceae > Viscum > Viscum album. The sequence continues at coordinate 633,124,275 of OY728155.1, read as the reverse complement.
ACTAGGTGAGTATTTTTAAAGAGGTCTGATAGAATTGTCATCTAGTATTGCATTTATGTCCAAAATAAAAATATAATCCACATGAATTCCTAAAGTGGTTTTTAGATCATGTTGACCTATTTCATAGAATATGACAAGTATATTCCATTCCATAGACTTTATCCTCATGTTAAATAACCTATATGACTTATAGTTTTTTGAATACCCAAATGAGATTCAATTATCTCCCTTGTAAGAACATATTCCATGACTTTTTTTATTAATAATAATGACATTCCACCCAAAAACACTAATGTAATTATACATTGGTTATATTTGATTACATATTTCTTAAGGGTCCTTTTTAAGAGAGTACTAATTAAAACTTTATTGATTACAAACTTCTTCCTAAAATAATACTAGTAAATCAAGCTTGTTGAGCATGGTCCTGGTGATTTATTTATGTGTCATATTTCTCCTTTATAATAAACAATTTTTTTTGGAATTCTAAGATAAGAGAAGTTATGATTATATCTATGTTGTGAGCATGGTGATTTAAAATCATGATATTTAAACTTGAGACCCTGATCATTTATTAAGGTCTTAATTCATTGTCTCAATGAGTTTCTAAATATTTTTTTTATAATAATATAAATAAAATTCAATTTTGTTAGATATAATGTACTAGTACTCCACCCATGAAAATGCACGAGACTATTCAATTTTCATTCAAATCGTCTGGTTCGACATCATTCAAAAAAAAATTATTTTCATTGTACTAAGTATAATATTTAGAATAAAATTATGATAATGAAGTGAATGTGGATCCCGTGAAATAAGGAAAAAAAGTGAAGAATAATTGTGATGGAGATGGAACACAATGGAATAGAAGAGTAAGATATAAAAGATAAATATGCAACAAATGGTGGAGGTGAAGGTGAACTTGGAGGAAAGAGGTGAGATTACGATAAGTGGTGGTAGGCATCTTAGTGAGAGTTTCATGTTTTCATGATTTTGAACAGAGATAATGGGCTTGAAAAGATGTTCGAGTGAGTATTAGTATGAATCATGATTTCATTTAGTTTGGTGTCTTTGAAAGGTAATATAGTTCAGAGTTCATATTTTTTACATATTATCATCATAAATAAATTTAACATTATGATACATATATTATAACACACCCTTGATTTAATTTCATTAGAATTTTTAACATTATATATATTTATATGTATGTATATATGTCGTTATGTCTAGAAGAATACCAAAATAGTAAAATTATAAGATTACTAGTTGGTACTCGAATCATGGTATCATCCATGAAAACAAATCTATATTGTAGAATACATAAATAATTCAGATAACTCGTGAGTTATCCTAGAATATTTATGAGACTTTAGTGAAAATTGAACCTGTAATACTAGAAATATTTTATACTATTTTGATCAATTCGATCTCACATATAATCATCTAGAATATCTATTTAATAAGAAATAAAACTAATTGATGGTTCATACTTATGGAATATTTGGCCTAAAAATATCACTCACACAATGGATTTCATGATTTTATATTCCATAAAATATGATTAAAATTATGCACTCTTAACTAATATAGTGAATAAGAAATATTTCCATCTAATATTTATCATATAATTAAACATGTTTATATGAAATAACAAATGATGAAAATTAATCTTTTTCCATAATTTTAACAGTATACAGAATTCAATATGAATAATAATAGGCCTTAAGTAAAAATTCCCAGAACATGAGACATTCATGAGTTAGTGAATTTTTTAAGACAAAAGAAAATTTCTTGAATTCACCAACATCCATGGACACATGAATTAAACTATAGATACCCCATCAATTCCACATTAAGAAGGTACTGCAGAACATAGACTTGTTTGGTTAAGGGGAAATAGTCCCAATGTGTAGAAAGCTTTACATTGATCCTAGAACATACTTGTAGAACCAAAAGGAAACCAAAATATTCCCAATAATTTTCATCCACTGAATAGAATCCCTAAAAAATAAAAAAGTACAACATGTGCAGTCAGAAAGGGTCTATTTGTGCCACATATGTTTTTTTACACATTCTATGCAGACATTAATAATTGTGTGTGACATGTGGATGTAAAAATTATGAAGATAAAACTAAAAATAGTTGAAGAAAATATAGCTCTTGTTTTACATGGAATATAATTTCTTAATAATAGATAATAATCCAGGATCTCACCACCGAAAAAATAGTCCAACATATATATTTGTCGATACAAAAATGTTTACAATTAACAATAAATACTAATAAATAATGAAATATCTAAATTTAAAGTTAAAATGATAGAAAAATTGATAAGAATAAATATTAATGTTTTTATGTTATGTACTGATGGAATGTATTGTTTTTTGTGCCTTTCTGTTTCCTCTCATTTTATGTAATCAATTCTATCATTAGGCTCCAATGTGTGGTCATCGATAAATAGGTATTTATTTTTATATGTTTTATGAAGCATCAATGATCTAATTTGATGCTCTTATCTTTGTAACATCCCTTGTACCTTGATTACAACTACACATTAAGAAGGTACTGCAGAACATTAAGTTGTTTGGTTGTGGGGAAACAGTAAAAAATGTGCAGAACACACCCCCTAAAAGACAACAACCTACTAATCTCGCATTAAAACATAAATCAACAACTTATGTTGTATGGATATACTTCAACCAATAATGATGTATTAGTATCAATGAGAATGATAGTAGCTTAAAAAATATTTCATCCAATCAATGATAAACATTTAAATCATAGAACTATCTAGTTGAATGTCACTGAGAAATTAATAATATCCTTATAACAATTGTGAATTGTTTTATTTTCCAACTAATTGATATGATAAACATATATGACATGAAAACATTATTCCTGGCATAAAAATATGAGAATTCGATATGCAGTTTTAGAAATATGATATGAGAGTTTTCTATTATTTAATTAGTTTACAGTTTCAGAGCTTTTAGTATTTGGCAATCAGGTCTACTAAAATAAATACAGACATAAACAGTATAATAAAACATGAATCTATGAATACATATCGAAAATTAACCTGCAATGCACTAAATCTGAGAAAGTATTGATAATTATAATTATTAAACACATACCTATCAATAACCGGTTTAAATTTTCCCATGGATACAATAACCTTCAACAATAACATGAATCCTTTCAAAATAACAGATTCATTCAAATCATGATGACAATAGAAGAAAACCTCAGACATACCAATTAAGAGATGTGCACCAATGATCCAAAAAGATCAAAAAATACAATAAACTATATGTTATAAAATGGAAAATGTAAAATAATGGCAAGAATAAAAAACATGATATTTACAAATTACACTATTTTAATTAATAAATTAATATACATTACTAATGGATAATACACACAAATAATTAAACTAATTCTGTTGATTATAGTTTACAACATACATGTTCTATGCGGGTACAGTGGTGAAGGAAGTAAGATGGTGATAAGAGTTGTGGATCTTACATAATAGATTGACATGTGATTCAGAACAGTAATTAGACAAAAAAATAAATCAATGTTTAATAACATGATGGATAATTAAAATTAATATGAAAATGGAAATTTATAGGTACCAGTTGAATTGTTGTCCTTATTCTCAATCACTTCACTCAATCTATTGTCAGTACACTTCTCTAGCTACTTCAAGTGGAAACAATCAAGCCCAAAATATCCTCCCCCTCATTTTTCAATAGTGTCTGATTGTTGTGAATCACCATGTAAAAATATATCCATACCAAAATTATATTTAGAGATATATTAATGGTTGATATATATAATTTCCACTATACCAATTTAATTAAATCTTAGTATAGTAGAGTGACATGACTCTAAAATAAGTGGGGGAGTACACCAACCTGATTACATGAAACTCAAGAGTGGGTTGATCCAGTTAGTCCAGGTTCCTTGATCATAAAGCATGACATTCATTTATATCTCTCATGCTTCATGGAAACCAAAAATTTAATAATAGTACAATGATACATAAAATTAATAATCGCATATCACCATTTGTTATATTCTAACTCAAATAACATAATCAATTAAGAGATCTCAAAACAAAGATAAAACTGTTGAACTTCATCCAAAAACGTAAATAATGTAAAATATAATGTAAAATTTTTAAATTACATATAGAGAAATTTCAACATACAATGGTGGATGAAAAGTGATGAAGTTCATAGTAGAGTTCAAATTGTAGTCAAAATTGTAAATTGATGTTACCATCACTGGCACTAGGTGATAATGACATCAGGGGTCCTCTTACCGTGCATCCTGTAGAAGTTAGATTATATGGAATAATATTTTAAAGACATTTTAGTCCTGTTAAAGTGAATATTTATAGTGAATATTTATAGTTGTAGAATGAAAAAAACATAATAGTATAAGGTGAACAAAACTGATATTACACAACCTATTTTTCATTATTTTTTGACTGGTATTTTTTGAAGCCTTACCTCTGAACATGCCAATGGTTCTTACATGTTTGTATTGTTTATATTTTTATTTAATTTTCATGGATTTGAACATAATAAATTTATGCATTATTATACATAGAGTACCTTTAATATATCTTTGAAACCCAAAATAATATGTCTACTATGAATGTAATCATTGTAAAATATAAGGACACAGATAATATATATATTAAAAATACACTAGCAGCACTCGTAATCAGAAATATGAATAGAATAAGAGTCACTTACCCAACTATCTAGAAGAATTTGATGAAATGAGGAAATAAATTAAAACCCTACTAAGAATGATAGTTGAAGAAACAATAGCCGAGTATATTAGGGCTAGGGTGAAATGGGGCACCATAATAGGATATTTATCTATTAATGATTCAGTAAATTATTTAACTGCAATTAAAACAGGGAGGACAGTAGGGAGTGTACATAGATGACATAAGGAATACATACCTACAATGCACTCAATCTTTGGATTTATGGATATTTATAAGTATTAAACACATAGCCACAAATAAATGATTCCAATTTTTCATGGGATACAAAAAACTGCAACAATAAATTGAATCCCCAATGAATAACAGATTCATTCAAATCACGATGACATTGGAAGAAAATATCAAAATTACCAATTCTGAGGCATGTACCAATGATACACAAATACTTGAAAACATATTAAAATATTTTTTATCAAATGAAAAATCTAAAATAACGGCATGAATAAAAAACATGAATTTTAAAAAATAAAATATTTTAATTAAAAATTCAATATACATTACTAATTGATAATACACACAAAAAATTAAGCTGGTTCAGTTGATTATAATTTACAACATACCTGTACTATGTGCCGATAGTGGTCAAGTAAGAAAGATGGTGTTAAGAGTTGGGCGAGCTTATATAATAGATTTACATGTGATTTAGAACAATAATTGAATAAACTAACAAATCAAAGTTTAAGAACATGATGGAAAATTAAAGTGAATAAGAAAATGAAAATGGATAGGTACCGGTTGATGTGTCGACTTTATTCTCAATCACATCACTCAATCTATTTTCAGGATTGTTCTCTAGCTACTTCAGGTGGTAAAAATCAATCCCCAAAAGATCCTCCACCTCATTTTCCAATGGTATTTCCTTTCTAGGAATCCCCATGTAAAAATATAGTCATACCATAATTATAAATAGAGATATAATAATGGTTTATATATATGATTCCCACTATACCTATTGAATTAACTCTTAGTATGGTAGAGTGATGTAAATCTAAAATAAGTCGAAGAGAACACTAAATTGATTACATGCAACTCAACAGTTAGTTTTTTCTGTTAGTCCACGATCCTTGATCATAAAGCATGACATTCATGTATATCTCTCATGATTCATGGAAATGAAAATATTATTAATAGGAAAATGATACATAAAATTAAGAATCACATATGACCATTTGTTATATTGCAACTCAAAGAACATAATCAATTAACTGATCTAAAAACCAAGATAAAACTCATAAACTGGTTCCAAAAACATAAATAATGGAAAATATCATGTAAACGTTTTAAATTAGATATGGATAAATTTCATCATAAAATGGTGGATGAAAAACAATGATGTTCACAATAGAGTTAAAATTGATGGAAACATTGTAAATTGATGTTACCATCACAGGCTCTAGGTGATAACGAAATATGGGATCCTCTTAGCGTGCTTCCTGTATGTGTTGGTTTATATGGAATATTATTATGAAGAAATTTTAATCCTATAAAGGTTATATTATAGAGAATATTTACTAATGTATAATGAAAAAATAGAACAGTTTAAGGTAAACAAATTTGAAATAATACAACCTGGTTTTCATTGTTTTATGAGTTGTATTTTTGGAGCCTTTCCTCTGTACATGTCGATGGTACTTGAATGTTTTTATTGTTTATAGTTTTATTTATTTGTCATGGTGTTGAAAATATTAAAGTTATGCATAAATATTATCAATGTACATATAATTTATCTTCTACACTAAAATAATATGTCTACTGTGCATGTAATATTTGAATAATATAAAGAAAAAAAAGAAATCTATATTAAATACACTCAAATGGAACTCGTAATAGACAATATGAATGGAATAAGATTCACTTACCCAAAAATATAGAATACTTTCAGGAGATGGGGGAATAAATAAAAACCCTGATAAGAATGATAGTTTAGGAAACAATATCCGAGCAGATCAGGGTAAGGTGAAATAGGGCACTATAAAAGGATATATATAGTATTAATGATTCAGTAAATCATTTTTAACTACAATTAAATCAGTAAAAAAAGTATAGAGAATACTTTTATGATGTAAAGAATATATACCTGTAGTGGAGGTATCAATGTGTATTGTCACTGAATTAGGTATTACTGATGGTAATAAGTTCATGAATAACTTGTCAGCATCATCCACATCAGTTGTTGGTGAAATAGAAAATGCACCGGTATGCGGTAGCGGAATCGAAGGACAAGACAATTGAAGTCACAAGTTGGAATATTACTAATTGGAGAGATTGATAGTAGGAATATGAAGGAGAAGGTAATCGTGGATTTTGTATTTAACAAATGAAAATATGGAGTAGTAGTTTTTTAACAAGAACCTAATTGTGATGATATATGGGTTTTGGTCAGGGGGTTCATAGTTGAAGGATATGTCAGATCCTAGAATGTAGGAATCATCCTTCACTGATAACCATTATTTGCTGGTATATGAATTTGAAGACAAAGGGAGGATAATGACCAGCCTTCTTAATCAATGAATGAAGTGTCAATTTTTAGATAGAACCCTAAAATGTCGGACGTCAGAGTTTAAGAAGGTTCTCAAAGCGGAAAAAATTGTCCGAGGAATTTATTTTCATGGGTAACTTGAAAACGGTAGTGGACTGGGGAAAGGTCAGTAGATAAAGTGGAAGATGTAATTGGAAGTGAAGATAGAGATATTGAAATCTTGTGGAAACCCTAGAAAATCGGTAGGGTAAGCATGAGCGGGAGAGGGGAGATGTCTAGGGAGCATATTAGCACGGAGGTAATTTGTGATTCAGGTCGATGGAAATTAGGTGGTAGGAATTGAGGATGGGTATGCGGGTTAGGAGGAATGAGTTGTGTGAGTGACACTTGTCCAGAAAAAAGCCTTTATTACTAAATGTATAGATATATAGATACCCATGTATATCTAGACATGTTATCCACTAGATCATAAACATAGTGTGTCCCATTTAGACTAGAAAGTCTATTTGTTCTAAAAAAATGTGAGCCATCTCAAGCGATTTTAAATTATAAGTTTATCTTTTATGTTTGAATAAGAGTTGTGTTTTTTCTTTTTTTGGCATGGGTTACATAATTTATCATTTGGGAGTTCTTGTTCAGGTAGACCCGGGACTAGCCCTTTCTTAGTACGATTTATAGGTGAGCCAATATTGAAATTTCCTAGAAAATGATGCAAAATCCATGATTCCTTATGAAGGAAACACAGATAGGAAATGTTTATAGAATACAAGGAATATAAAGTAACATAAGATAATTTGTTACTTCTAAAAGAAGTAAAAACTAATGAGTTTTCAGAATTGAAAATGATTTTATAATTATTTTTAAATTTGATATGAAATGATTCATCACATAGTTTGGATATTTCAAGTAGATGATTATTCAATTCTTCCAAAAAATATAACATTTGAAATTAAAAGAGTACAATATTTTAAAATTTGGAAAAATTGAATTATCATCCCTCTAGATTTGTTTTTGAATGTGACATTTACACAATCAATATTGATTAGGGTCTGGAAATATCAGTATTCACTAGTCATTTGTCTTAAGAAACCACTATATAGATACCATATGTATTTATAAGAAATATTCCAATAGCATTACCGAAACATATATGTTTCTAACACTTCTCATCTGGGTGCACACATCATCAGGCTCGATGATCTATGATGCATTCATTTGTTACCACACATTCCCAACATGAAAAGGTGCATGGTTTTCATCAATTCATCCTAGATGAATTCTCCTTGATTGAATTTTTATGATGGGATCTCATTCCCTCCTTATGTGGATTCCTAATCAAAATTTGTCTCTTAGTTCGGGTATCCCTCATTGATTAAGATGTTGTTCATGAATGTATACCTCAGTTCCATCTCATTGTTGATACCAGTTAATTTTTCTTCTTCTTTTTGGACATTCCAAAGGTTCATGTTATGGAAACAACCTTCAATTAGGGAATTATTCATGATGGGAATTAGTGGCATGTCTGGACAATGGAACATTGGTCCCATATATTCTTCCTCATCATAGTGCTTCTCAATTACATGTAAAATCAAAGATTACTATATTGATTGTGAGGAGTATTATTCCAGAGAAATTTCTTCCAATGTTTTCTTTAGGCATCCCATGTTTACCATCGCATATTACATGATTTTAACATCCTATAAGAATAGTGAGTGGCATGTTTAACATCTCACAAAGATAGAATGGGATGATAATAACACTTGAAAAGGAGGATCAGGTAGACATGTCCCTCTGAGGGAGCACCTAGAATTGTTACTGTATAGATGGATCCAAATTCTTTATAATGGCAGACCCAATGGGGTTTTCTTTCATAAAGGGAATGTTTCAGACTGTGACGGCTAATCGGGGTACCACTAAGGGTGGATCACAAGGGTGGACCCAAATTATTGGGGACACCAATGTTTACCATTGGCTAGGATTGACATTTTGGGATGATTTCAATATAACCTATTTAAAGTAAATAGGTCAAAACCCATATAATTTTAAGGGGTTATTTGGGGCTTACACATGGATACATATGCTTTTCTAGAGAAACCCTCATAGCTAGATGGATATCAATTGTGTGGGTCTTATGCATAGTTAACTACTTTGGCACTTCTTGGAGAAGCAATGGGATGAATGGGGCTTATGTACTGAGAAGTCCTAAATTAATGGAATGATCCTACTAGAATGTAGAATCTTGGGTTAAATCAAAATGAATTTTGGGGTATTGCAAAATTTTTATGGAATTGTTGATATGTATCTATCATGAAAATGATGGCTTATGGTTTTAACCTTGGGAGGTTTCTTCATATCCCAATTTGTTTGGAATCAAATTCCATTTATTTCTGATGGGGAGTTGGGGATTACATATGGTTATATTCCCATTCAAAATAATACATTTGGTTGGTTATTACACAAGGTTCGCCTCCAAGATGAACCTGAATGAGATGTGACCTATGGGTGGTGCACGGCCCTCCTGAGATATAGTGGCTCAAGGGAAATATTAGGATATTAATGGATGATGGTAGATATTAAGATCTAGTAAGTTCACCCATTAGAGTATGGAACGAAGGTTTATCGATGTTTGGGAATGAACCTCAAGGAGGATTCTTACATACCATGTGTATAAGACATGAATCAAAACCCATGTTGTTTGTTGGTTTGAGGCTTATGCATGGTAACTGTCCTAGGGCGGTGGAAGTTGTGGCATACTCTAGGAGGGATTCCTGAAAGAATGTTTTCATGACAAGTACTAACATATAACACCATGTGAGTCACGATCAGTGTGAGAATCAAGAATAATTAGTAAACCAGGCTATTGCATTGTGAAAGACGTATTAGCGAGGGATGAAGTAGGGCTAACATATGGTTATTAGTAGATTGAGATTTTGTATTACTCCATGATGGATTCTTTTGTAGGATATCATTCCATCTGAGGAGTATATTACTCCCTTCTAAGAGTGTGCATATAATCTCACCCCTGTAGAGATGAGAGGGCAGTGAGAATTCTCACGATGTGACAGCCCATATGCAATGCATGGGATAAGGGTACAGTTTAACGATGTTTGATGTGGAATAAGGTCCTTGTAAATTTAAAATCTTACAGAATGGACATAGGGTCTCACTCCTAACCCTTTGGACATACATAAATGGCACTCTTTAATCCTTGTTGAAGGGAATGTAGTGGTAATTCTTGAATGGAGTGGGGGTGAAGGAGTTATTAAGAGTGGGGTACTAGTTAGTGGGGTTATTAAAAAACTAAATATCCATTAGCATATCTATTCCAAAATACAAGTGGTAGGGAAACATGATATGGGGCACCACATGAGGAAATAGGAAATTACTACACATAAACATGGAGGGCCACATGGAGGATATGCAACCAATATATTGGAGTTTCATGCAAGAGGGGATTAAATAAGGTGCATTGATGTAAAGAAAACCAGTGGAGTCCTAAAAAGTATGTCAATTTATTATTGAATATTTGTTCTCAAAAAGAGTAGGAATGAGTGAATGATGGGTGTACACAAGTGTATATAGAGCACACAAGAAGGATATTTTTCACACAACTACCTTAGGAAATTGATTCGAGCAAGAATGGTCTTTTGTGCACACTAATCATCGGGAAAAAAGTAAATGGGTTAGGGTAAAGACCTTATCGTCCCCCCAAAGCGTTATCAATGGGGGAAATATTACCTAAGATCATATACCTTGAAGACATGACTTTCATGCAGTTGCTGAAGGGGTTTTCTTGAGAACATGGGAGAGATGTTTCAACTCCTAGATATTTACCCCAAAAGGACAAGTTCCCTTCAAATTATAGGAGAAATTATTCGTGGGATCATGTAAGATAGTCAATGTATAAAGGAGAATTTGACATTGCATTGGGTTAATAAGGTCCATTCTCATGGATTTTTATATTGAATTCATCCCTAAAAACTAATGGGTAGCTACCCAAGATATTTCTAGGAGGTTTGGGTGAAATATATCATTTGATGTCGAATTGGGAACATAAACACCTTATGAAAAGTTTTCTGTTTTTCTCACAAGCTTCCAAACATACACGTGATGCACTTGACCTTCTCATAATAGTCTGTTGAGTCAAATGGTGTCTTTAGTTTTCTCAAATATTATCACTTACAGAGTCATGTAGAATCTAGTTACTACAAATACCTCCCATCATAGTCTTAGTTTAAAGGGACTAGAAGTTCAGGTTCTAAGGGTAAATCCTACAAGAATATTTCATTCGTGGAGATGCACAAAAAATCCAAGTATTGGCACTTAAGGTTCCTTGCATGATCATGAAGGACCTGGACTGAACCTATATATAAGTGTGTGGGGGGGGGCTCTATATCATACTCTAACTATTTGTATGAAAATTGATTCTTCTCCCATGAACATATGTTATTGATTTTTTCATAGAAGTCCCAAATTTGGGTTGTGAATTTCAAATAGCCACTAAATAATATGTACATCAAACATGAGATGATTTTCCAAGACCATCATTCAATTTTATATGTGACCAATCAGCTTAATTGTCAATCATTAATCTTTCACACCAATCCCTTGGTGCTTTTAGAACCTGATAGGAATGACCGATGAATAGATTACTACTAAGGGGGAGGTTTCCATTGCTACATGGATGGTCCATATGATTTTGAATCATTGTATACTTTATGTATGGGGGTTATTTTCAGAAAATATGATGCTCTTGGAGATGATGACAGAGTCTTGGAAGGATTAAATTTTAACAAGTTGTCTCCTGGTGTGGAATTTTAAGATATCATATGAAGTATCCATACAAAGCATTGAGACTGATTTTCCATAGTTGTGGGTAACACATGAAGAAACAATTCATCAATAAAAAATCATTAACCAGGACCATCCTTCTAGAGAGACTGAAGAGATAGATATATATGTTTTAAATCTGATTACTAGGATAATCATGAGGAGTCATCCAATGATAAAATAATTACACACCCACTATGAAAACACATTATGATGTTGCATAAAAATGAATATGTGGTCTGTAATCAATATTGGTACCTATGGTTAATGGGAAAACTTTAAGATTTAATGGGCATGGTAATTTTTGGTGCTCCAAACATGTGATGAGTTTGGGGAATAGATTTGAAACATAGGGATATTTTAATACATATGGACATTGAAATTTCACTTCTACCACCAATAGGAACTGGTTACATAGTTCATTAATTGGTGGTCCCCTAACAAAAACACATGCCACCTCCACCATTGGGAGGTTGGTATTAGTCTCTGAGATATCCATTTCATCATTGTAATTCACTTATAGGTACATAAATATGATGAGTTCCTTCCATGAGAGAATACATGTGGAGAAAGAATATGAACCCCCAATTTTCACATTACATATGATGGACATGGAGAAGGAAACATTGTGAATAAAATACATTCTAAAGTACATCCCATTCCCATCATGGATCAGCCTATTATATAAGATGGATGTGCTTATGAGGATTCCAAATATTGGGAGGTAGTGCCAGACCACATCATAATGGTGCAATGCTATATCATATTTGGTGATTTTTAAGCATACTGATATCAGTCATGGGGCATTTGTGAGATGGAGATATGGGAGTGACATGTGTGATATTTCGCTTCCCTTATTTCCTTCCTCGGTGGGTGGATACTTCTAGGGAGGTACACGAGTATGGGGGTATGTTAGGGGATGGTGGTAATGGCTGGGATCATGGAATCCAATAATAAGGTCAATCTTGGAGTGCCTATATTAGAAGGGTTGTACATTTTTCTGGGGTTTATCTCAAGAGGAGGCACACACATGGTAATTTATGGACCATTCTAGATCCCCCATGGCTATATTATGGGCCACATTAGTAGATATTACTTCTTAAATACTATTGTTCCACTTTTAAAGGCCTGTAACTATCTTTATTGAACACTTTTGGGGCCTGACCACTAACTCTCAATGAGGAAGGGATTATGATCGGGATTTGAAATCATTAAAATTATAACTTTATCCCATTCCACAGTATGGTTGGATAGATGGAAGATGACCTATGAGGTCCACTAGAGAAAGTTTAATATATGCATAGTATCTGGGGTGGTGGGATGGTGGCCCATATATATGGAAACAACTTTGTTGATCCATTAATGCCATCATGCTTTCTAGAATAATTGGGTGTGTGTATTGAATTTTGATTAAAGTGTATAAAAAAGTCCAAGAAGAATAACACCAATATATCCTTCTCTAGTTGTGGTTCATGTTTACAACTATCTTCTTTATGAAAAAATTCATAAATCCCCCATAATGTTGATGTCGACCTTTCAATGGAGTATAATGATCACTAGGTGGTCGAATGTCCAAGAAAAAATTCTGTGAAAATGAATTCAGTAGATAAACACGGAAAGAATAGAGTCTGGGAGGTGAGAAATTAGGCTATCTACCACTAGGGATGCAAGAAAAGAGGTAATCCAGGTGGTAGAAAAAACAAAAGATGTAACATCAGTAGCTGGAATGTCACAAGGTGTTGTCATACCCCCACCTTGATAAGAGGGGTGGTCCCAAAGGAAACTTGTGGAGCCATTAAGAGAATCCCCTATGAAACAAGTAATGTATATCATGCTGCCCAATGGTGACACTTTCTTCCCAACCCTATTGTCCTCTTGAATGACCTTATGAGAATCACTACAAGATAAGGACCTGTGGAAAAGACTGACACCTACTGGAATTGAACTTCAAGAAGTCATGTTCATTATGATAGCGGATAGTGTAAGCTTTCATTACTAGTATACATACCTAGTGGCTATGAATGCCTATGGTTACCAACTAGGGAAATATGAAGAACCAAATCACATGGTAAAAAGTTATTATCTATCAAGAGCATGATCTATAATAGATTCCACCTGAGGATGATGGAGATGAAGAGAAATATAGGGAGGAGGAAGAAGAAGAAGAAGAGTTCGAAATCCAAAAGGGGAGGAATCCAAAGGGGAAACATCTCATTAGGGGAGTCCAATAGAGATCGGTGAGATCAAAGGCTCTTATGAGGTTCTTTCTGAACATCTCAAAGTTATTGTTGACATATGTCTCCCTTTTTCCCTTCACATTCAATAACATGAATCCACTAACCAAACATTTCCTTCTGTAGAAGCATATCAATGATAATATATATTCCCCCACCACAGTGGGTGAGAATGTTTCAATGGATGTAGGGGGACATATCCTTAGGCCTATATCCAGGGTTCAGTATGGTAGAAGATGAGTAGTGGCTGAATCGGCCAAAGGTGATCCAGCTGATGGGATCAAAATGATGACCTCATACTACAAGAAGTTTCCCATGCTAAGGCTACTCAATAAAGTAAAAAATACCCAAAGGGTCTCCATTGGTGGAAGTCCATTCATTTACTTAGGCACCTGATCTGGCTACACTCAGCACTTGTAAGTGTTTACATACATAGGCTCATACCTATCACCAGATGAGATGGTTAACTAAGGTGTTTATTCGAAGCAGTGATTACATGACTACAATCTTGAAAAACCCAATGAGTCGGTGAAAACAATGAGAACCATCTAGACAACTATTCATCTCTGTGACGATCTTCTCACTCATGTTGATTCAGTCTAGGAACCCGAAGTGTAAGAGGTTGTGTCTATTGTTGTTTCCACTTATAATTCATATCTTGAAGTTGATGAGGTGGGAAACTTTTTGTAGTAAATTATTGATGAGGGTTACATGCATGTCATAGAGACCAATTCCTCAGAGAGGATGTCGGTGGAAGATCATGTCGATGATCTTTTGACAATCTTTCTAGAATAAAAACCTAAAGACCTAGAGGAGCAGAATGATTCTAATATAGATGATGCTAAAGATTTCCACATGACTCATCCTACATAATATAAGTTCATCAATCATTTAATTAATACCCCAAGTCATAATGGATATTCCAAATAGGGTCACTCCTCGCCTGGTTGTGTTGTATCATTGGGAGAGGGATAGATACTAGCAATCATTATATGATGATCCATGATAACCATTCATAGAGGATGGGGAAAAGTAGTCATCACATAAAGAAAACATGGTTCTTAAAGAAATGGGATGCAATATGGAATATCTATGAGTTATAACTTGAAATTCAGTGACTATAAACACAGGCGTGTGATCATTCCATCATTACCACCAATTAATCAGAACTCATCGCTCAATTGATCGTCCAGCTAGTGGAAAACCAAGGGTAGATAAAGTAGGAAAGTTGTGGAGTTTTTGACCACAATATTGATTGATACGACATTCATATCATGGATTTAGAGCTCCATAATGAGGCTATTGATGAGGATAGGTATCTTAGGAAGTGGGAGGATAATCTGGAAGTCACGTGCTAGATAGTGGCCTAATTGAAGCATTCCATCATAAGGGTATATCCATAAGGGTCGCATTTTTTCAAACTAATGAAACATATATTCTTACTTGATTTCATACATTGATCTTTGTATAGGGACATATTTCTTCCTTATATTAGTTACATCACCTCAATAATATCTATGATGAAACAAATTATCCATACCTATACTCTTTTGGGTCATTCCTGGTGTGATAAATAAAGGAAAAACACATAAATACTCACTTGGTATGAGATTTCCAGCTAATTATCAAATAATCGAGGTCTTTGATTATTGATTGACCACCCAAAGTGGTTGGGATGAGAGAGTTCTTGACTAGAGAATAGGTTTATTGGAAAAACCATCTTTTCTTTCCCAACTTTCTCTATTACATGATAGAAATAACTCAAGGGTCATTTGAATCAATTCGAACAAATGGTAAATGGTAAGTTCGAATCACAACACAAAATTTTGAACACTGGGAAGTTGGAATCATGATATAGGACAAATTATGATCATATTCAAAACACATCATCTACACCTCTTTCCTAGAATGGGGACAAAAAAAGTTTTATTGTTGACCTTGTTCGGAACATGAGACATAATTTAATGATTTTTCTAATGCCTTCTAGGATGTTGGCCCAGGAAGGTATGTAATCTAATGTGACAAAGCCAGGTTGTTAGGGAATCCCTTGATACATGAAATAGGATAAGGATCCAAATAATGGTAAGATAAATCATGGGGTAGGGTGATGGAATGATTGAAAGGATTCTAATACTCTCAAATTTACACAGCTGTGATTAAATCCCATCTGAGTAGGTGCATTGGGATGAAGAAAAATAAAATTTATTTTTCAAGGGAGTGTCATCTCAGATGTTGATAAACAGTTGAAGATGTGAAAAATGTAGTAAATTACAAGTTATGAGGGAGCATACCTCTTGTGTTAGGTCAGTGATTCTTTTCAGTTTCTTGTCATGAAAGTGAGATTGATGAACACATATTTTAACATTGTACGGTGTGTACGATACAAGGTATATTTTAACGTCAAGTGATCAGGATAATTCTTGCATTTTAATTCCATGATACAATAATGGTGGACATATTTTATGGTCATACTACCTAAAACATGTCCAATAGTATAATGTCATGTTACAAAGACAATGACTTTCATTCCTAGAAAGTATTCATGTCATGTAGGAGTTTAACAAGAAGTGAATAATCCAAAGGAGGCTTAAACACCGTACATATACCAAGGAACAGATGATAAGTTGGACTATATGATGTAATGAGGGAGAGAAACCAACATGAATGAAATCCATGGAGACCCACTGCCACACCACATACCCCTATGAAGAACCTAGTTTATGGTCATAGATTTCAGACAATTAATAGAACCAAGGGGCCCAAAAAGACAAACGAACATATGGTTGGGCATAAGAAAAAATATTCAGGCATTACTATGTATCCTGTAATGTTGGGTATCCATCCATAGGTAGTTCTTGAAAATATTGTTGTTGGGGGAAAAATGTTGGGAGTAGTCCTCTCTGGTGAGGAAGATAAAACTTCCCATAATTGCCATCCGGCATCCTAAACTGGTCTTGGGTATGATCAGAATTTAATGACGTGTGGAGGAAATCATCTCATATTTTAGGGTCATATAGATTTTACAATAGAGAGCAGATAAAGTGGGCATGTAATGTGGTGTTATGAAAACCCCAACATGAATGAGGCCAAGGAGGCCCAACACCACACTATATGTCCTAGAGGGATATTTAATATTGTTTAAAGTCGTGTTTCTTATACTAGAAATAGGAATGCTCATCCCAATGGTACAGATGTGACCCAAAATTTGTAAACCCCAACATGAATGATGTCTAAGGTGGCCAATTTTCCACATAGATGTTTTAAAATTAATTAATTAGAGATTATTTTCATATATCATTGATCATAATTGAGGGAAAGGGGTCAATGGTTTGAAGGAATTTTTCATTGGACCCAAAGTTAAAATATTCAGGAGTCACATTGTATACCATAAAGATGAGAATAAATTTTTACATAGTTCTAGAATTCAATGTAGTTTAACGACATATATTAAGGATAAGGATTTCTTATTTTAAAGTCGTATGACATGACCTACCAGTGAATTTTAAAATCATGATGTAAGGACTCTAGAGGAGGTGTTTGAAAATGAATATCCATTGAATGACTATTGGATACCTGATGTGAATGAGGATCAAAGATTTTCACACCACAACACACACCTTCTAGAAAACCACGATGAGGCAATTAGTTTAGGTTTATATTGTTTGGACTATAGGGATCTTAGTTAGAGGTTGTATAGTTTGAATCATAGGGTTACGTAGAATTTTTTCATGTGGGTAAAAACCCTACCAAAACTCCCAAGACCATGTGTGACATGCTTCGTGTGGAAAAAAAGGAGTGATGTTAGGTGTTCCCCATCATATGTAAGAACAAAATGATGAAAAGAAAATGCAAGGCTCGAAAGTCCCAACCATGCTAAATTTACCATCTAAATGCATGTGGATGAATAAAGGGACAACATGAGGTGTGTTGGGGATCCCCCAAAATATAATAAGGTTAAAAATGGGGATCACCTTTCCTAAAATATATAACACTATGATGTTGGATTATTGAGAGAAGATAACCATTGACCATGCTCGAAACAAATCATCCGCATCGTACTACAGATAATGGGGAAGACAAATGAGTGTTGACTGTTGAACATTTTTTGAAATATAGCACAAGTCCCAAAATGGCATCTAGTACCATCCGAAATGTTGTCCCAAAATAGTAGGTGAGTCGATGTGGGATAAAATGGTCGTTAGGGATGTCCCATTAGACATTGAAAAGGATTGGGAACTAGATAAAGTGACACATGAAGCATGGAAATGTATTAGGGAAATGTTTTTATGGAATGAAAAACTCCTGATCTCATACCACCACACATTCATGAATGTATGTGTGGACAATAAATATGTGTGATTACATATGTCTTCATGGATTGTGTTCATTTGCAGGGTACTGAGAATAGTTTTAGTGTTTTGTAGCTCAGACAAGGATCTCCCAGTTTAATATCATAGACTGTGGACCATATATTCCCAGTTTAATGTTTTGTCTGCATGAAGAATATGTGCAGTTTAACATCATGTGGTAGGGATGGGAATTTCACATAAATTGTCACCGTGAAATAAGGGAATATTCATCACAATAGAGAAGTGTCTTGTGAGAAAATAACCCGATGTGAATTATGACCAAAGAGATCCAAATCACACCACACATTCTCAAAGGGGAACACAGGACAAAGGAAAAAAGAGTGAATTTACAATAATCTAGGTGGGGAAAGGGAAAAAATTACCAAGCTTCACTATGTATATTATGTGGGAAAGAATCAAGCCAAACATAGTTGTTGAAGATGGCATGGAAATTGTGTATATCCAAAAGGGGTGATATCCATGGTTTTTCAGAGTTTACTATCATGTGAACTAGGACACTAAAACTCATATTTTAATGTCATAGTGTTCATACTTCAATGTGTGGAGATGTGTAGTGCAACACCATGAGGAAAAAAATTAATGGGGAAAAAATAGGTCTACACCGCACAACACACAATTAAATGAAACTCAATCCAAGGGTCCAAATGAAGGAAATTATAGCTGGGCCTAATGACTAAATGCATAGGAATTCCTATGTATTCGATAGAGATAAGAATCAATCTTTATGTAGTAATTTAATTCCACATAGTTTAATGTCATGTGATAAGGATGTGGGAGGGGTTCATCGAAAGTAAAATGAATTCTGTAGAAACATTTTCCAAACATGATTGTGGAGAAACGAGATTCACTCGACCCCACACCTTCCCTATGAGGAATCTGAAACAAATTGGGGGTGAAAAGGTTCACGATTCTATAGCTGGGAATGGGGAAAAGATGATTGTGAATTTATATTATCTCATAAGAATGGTAATCAAGCCAGACCTAGTTCTGGACAATGGCATTCCAGATGATCAGTGATAAGGGAGGGGGGATATTCTCCCAAACAATAATATCACGATTGTTACACAATTTATTTTCATGTGGATATGACGGTGAAAATCATAGTTTAAGGTTGTATAATCTAGACTGATTAAAGGGGTGATGTGAAATGTGTCTCCACGAGGAAGCATAATGTAAATGAGGATCCAAGAGGTCCACACCACATGTCACACTCCCAAATGATAACAAACCCTATGGGCCAAAGGGTTAATCTTGTGATTAAAAAGCTTGTCCCGAGGTCACAGTGTTCAATAATTGGTTTGTATCCCATAAGAATGTGAATCAGAAAACATATTGTTTTTGTAATTTCATAGTAGGGTATGAATTCTAGGTGTAATGTCTTCCCATGTGAAGGTGTCATAGTACAAGGTAGTTTATCGTCATACAGTTAGGATATAGAATATGTATTTTAACATCATATGATAAGGACGTTCTATTATACCATTTATCATCGTGAAATAAGGAAGTTTTAGATCTATGTTTAAGGTCATAGATTCTAGACCATTTGATGAGGATTACAGGGTGGAAATGTGTAGTGTGGTTCCATGAAGTGACCTGATGTGAATGATGACCAAAGCGTTCCACACCACACCACACATTCCTTTGGAGAATTCAAACATAATATAATGTCATGGGGGATAAATATAAGGTTTTGGGGGAGTTTTTAGTTGGGTCCAAACATTTTGTGCATGGCCATCGGTACGTATCCCATAAAAATGGGAATCAATCCATACATATTTCTTTATGTTACGTGTAGTTTAATTTTATATGATAAGGATGAAGGTGGGACATAGTTTAATGTCATGAAATATGGAGAAGTTTTTCATCATGCTTGAAAAAAGGTTACTTTCCTTTTATTATCATGCATAAAGGACAGTAAATTCTCTACGGCTTTAAAGATTACATGTAGGAATTGGAATTTTAATTTAAGGCAAGACTATAATGATCTTAGTTTAAGGTCATATAGCTTAGAACAATGGGAGAATTGATCAATTTATGGCCATGAAACCCGGATGCAGATTTTATTTCATAGTTTAACTTCATGAAACATGGAATAAATTGATCTTTAACAACATTATGGATGGAATCATAGTTTAACTACATTTTTCTTGGACTAAAGAATATTATTTTAATTTTATAAATCTCATACCAATGGTATCACTATGCAGTTTATTGTCATGAAAATAGGATTCTAATTTGTTATATAGTTCATCATCATGAAATAAGGATGAAAAAGAAGTTTAACAACATATCGTACATGTAAACACCATTTAATATCATATTTCCTATATAAAAGAGATATTAGTTTATGTTCATATATCATAGACCAATGGGAAAAAGTGCAGTTTGTATCATGTAGGATAATTGGAGCACTAATTTAGCATCATATAGGATGATCTGGAAGCATCATGCAGTTCAACATCATGTCAGATGGTACTAGTTCATATGAAAATTATTCCTTAAGTAACTTGGCATTGGTCGGAGGATTAATTTTCTCCCCATTCATGATAACCATATAGTATACACCTTTAGGTTGAAATTTGTGAATGACATAAGGACTTTCCCATTTGTCCGCCAAATGTAGTAGTTTCCTTATAAGAATAATCGGTGTCCTAAGAGCCAATATTGTGTCACCTTGAAGTAAGAAGCAGAGAAAAACCCACATGTTAGATGCTCTAGATATCATATTTTGGTGTGTCTCTATATTATGAAATGATATATGCCTATTTTCATCGGGGTATTCTAGTTCATATAGATGTTCTTCTACTACTCTATATAACATCTACATATCATAGAAATATTTACGGAGTAATGGAAACTGAATATTGATTGGGAGGACTACCTCTATTCCATAATCTAGGGAATATGGAGTCACCAGGGTTTAATTTAGTTATGTTGTCTGATAAGCCCAGAGAGTGATTGGGATCTTCTTTAGCAAAATTATCTTGTTTTGAACCACCATATTCTAATAAATTTTAAAGATTGTCTTGTTGAAAACATTCATCTACCCATTTACCTATGAATGACAGTGAGAAGTATTGTTAGATCATTTGATGTACTTAGCGTACAGCTTCCTCATCTTAGCTTCCAAGAAGTTGTTTTTGTTATCAGTGAGAATTGCTTGAGGAACAAAAAATAGATGGATGATGACAGATCTCATAAAACTAAATAATAGTATAGACCTTGACTTCTTTGGGAGGAATCAAGTCTTCCCACATGGAAAACAAATTAGTTGAAATCTGAATAAACTTGCATTATCATGTTGTCCTCGGTGGGTATGGTCCCATGACTTCGAGTTCACAAACCATAAAGGGAAAAGAGTACATTTCAGTCTAGAGGGGCTCTGGAAGTCGATAAACATTGTTGGAATGGATCTGAAACCTTTGGAACCTCTTGTAGAACTCGATACATTCATGGAACATGGTTAGACATAAGTAGCCCAGCGTTCGGATATAGTGGGAAATCTTCATCCCCGATTGATGATCATTATAGTACCCATAATAAAATTACCGCATATCCTAGGGAATGTCATCTCTTTAAATACAATGGATGAGCATTCCATCAAACCCTTGTCTGTAGAGAGTCTTCTCTCGGACAAGACTACTCTAGAGGGTGAATTGAACTGAAAAATGACAAATCAAATAACTTTCGGCTCGGTATAGAGGTGGATATCCATTCTATAGGTACTAGATGAATCTAATGGTCCAATTAGAGGTTTCTTAATATTAAAGGGGATCTAGAGAACCCAATGTGGAACCATCAGTGGTAAGTTGGTTCATGTTTTCATTATGGTTTTCAATGATAGGGATTAAGAACCTCGATGTGCCACATGAATGAATAGATCTTTTTAGTAGGGAACTGTGAGAGAAAAATCTAGACTGTCTAGGGTATCATCTTGACAATTTGGGGACTAGGTAACATGAGTCACCTTTGTCTGAGAGGGGAACTGGTCCATTAGATGGAGAGCATACCTAGAAGTGGGATGAGGTCGGGCATCCTGATGATATAGTCACTATTTATATACTTAATTACTAGATCGATATCTCCCTTCACATGTAGGTGGGGGAACATAAATAATGAGGACTAACTCAAGATCGGTGATGGGAGCCTGATACTCCACCACATTGTTAGTGAAACCTAATGACAAGAAGAATGAATAGGGAATGACAATATGTGTAGACATGATGAAGAAAATTCCCATAACTACTCTATTAGTCCATGGATTAATTAGAATTCTACATGTACGGATCCATGAGGGTCCATATTAATGCATTTCACAACATGTAATAAAATGATCCACTAAAATAATGACCACATCTAGAAAATCAAGACCCATTTTCGACACTTTAGGGGCTAGATGGGCAGCCAGAAAGTCTACCAGAACTTGACCCTTAACAACCTTTTGTAAGATGAAGCTAATGTTGAAGTTATAAATGATAACTAACCAATGATCTAGATTTCTTGTTAACATTGGTTAGTTCAAAATATACCTTAGTGGTTCCATGCGAAACACCAGTTGTATATCATGATGCTATAGATAATGTTGTAAATTTTCTCTTCAAAAACTAGCTTGAGGAACCTCTTCTCGATAGAAAAATATCTAGTCTCTTTGTCTATGATCATGTAACTAAAATAGTACAAACTATTAGTTATACACATTTTGTTCTTCTAGATTAGAAGGTAATTGAGGGATCATTCTATAGTAGTCACATAGAGGACCAGTGGCTTCCTGGAGATGCGTGAAATTAGAATCAGAGGCAGTAGCAGATACTGCTTGATTTCCTCGAACATGGTCAGGAACTCTTCATTTCACTAATTATTGAAAAACCTATTCATGATCCTAGGAAAGGTCCTACACATGAAAACCATATTCAATATGAATCATATTATATTGGATAAGTGGCCTTGAAATCTTTTTAACTCATGGAGGTTTCCTGGAGGAGGTTCTGTCTGATGTCCTTAATCATATATAGGACGATCTCAATGCCTTTCTATCTGAAAATTAATCTGTGTAGCTTTCTAGATTTAAACTTGAAGGAACACAGCACTGGATTCATCTTCATCCTATGGGAGTGGAGGAAGCTGAACACATTCTAAAGATATCTGAGATAGTCCTAAAACTTACTATATTTATCCACCAAATCATCCACATAGAATTCCACTAGCTTCCTGAGTATTGGTTTGAATATGTAGTGAATGGAACATTGATTGGTGGATCATCTATTTTTTAAAATAATAGTAATTACTTGATAATTGAAGGCACCCCACGACTCCCTGAATGAGATGGGATACATTTCATCAGGATCTATCCTAATCTGATTATACCCAAAATTCACATCCATGATGGAGATATCCTAGAAACCCGTGGTAGAATTAATCACCAACTATATCATAGTAAGTGGAAAATATTCCTTTAGATAATGTTGTCTAGGACCCTAGATATCGACATGTATTCTGATCATTCTGTTATTCTTCCTCATGGGAATGATTTGGAAGAACTATCTAGGAAACGAGACATCCTTGGTGAAGTTTCTCTTAATATGGTTATCAAATTAGGCCTTGACTTTGGCACTATGTGACGAGTTATTCATCCTGGGTGGTTGTTTAAACCTATGATGACTCAGGAGGTGGCCAAGATGGTGGATCATGAAATAAGGTTATATACTTGGAATCTTTTCATAACTCCATGAAAACACTTCTTGATGTTTCTTCAGTAAGTCCACATATTGTTGTTTTTTCTCCATATAAATAATTACACTAATCAACAATGTCCTCAGGTCTCCCTCATTGGAAGGATTCACCTGTACTAACTCATCGATGGTGGTTGAGAAACCCTCTTCGAATGTCGGAGGAGCACCTTCAAAATCCTATTCATCATCTGAGGCAAGGGGATCATCAGGAGGAGGTAATTATTCTGAGTTAACTAACCTTAGAGGAATGATGGTGGTAGCTTGAGCGGTGGTGAAATCTTAATCAAGATATTTCTACACTTTTGAAATATCGGAAACAATGGATTTTGACCTAATTCCATTCGGCCTTCAACTGAGGGGCCCATACATGATGATGTAAAAGTAGTGGTAGTGGGTCATTTTGTGTCAACAGAGCCCAACCCAGGGAAATAGTTGGTATGATGTACAACTATAGTCAGGGGGAGAAAATCTGGAAACCAATATGGGTAAGATTCTCTGGTATCAATCTTGGATATCTTGTATAGGAGTACAAGGTAATTATCTTCAGTTCCATAATCCTAGGAACATTTCATCCTCTCATCTCATACTTGATGAAGCAATGTCTCAAATCTGGTGTTGTATCCTTCATCTGATGAATCGAGATGATGAAAGAATCATCATTTCCCATCCAAGGATTGACCATAATAACAGTGTGCTCAACCTCATTGGTCTAAACTCATTTTTCCTTACACTTATTATAATGATAATCTAGATCATATGCTTCACAAGTGGAAAAGAGAGCTTCATCACCTTGGATCACACACACTCATCCATTTAGGGAGTACTTCAGACATTTGTGATATGATGAGAGAACTATTGCATGAAGATGGAGTTAAGGTCTACCCATCATAGCATTGTAGGTAGTATCATTTGTGACCACCATAGATTCATTTCTTGAAACTACGCCACCAAACTAGGTATTCATGAGGATTATACCACATTGACTCTACTCATTCCTAACATAACATTGAATCTGCAGGAAAGAGGACTCAGATCTTCTTTAGTTAGTCCTAGATTGCGAAGCATCCAGGTCAGAATGAGATTGACCCCAAAACCGGTGTCAATGAGAAAATTTTGGAATTCCAAACCATTGAGTTGGACTCTGATGTACAGTTGGAGGATGTTCCCATTTATTGTAGAACCTTCATATTCTCCTAACAATGAGATGATGGATTTTAATTCTTCTCATTCTACTTCCTCACCACAGAAATCCTCTAAAGCCACTACCTCAGTCTCGAACAAGATATGGATTCTCAAAATATCTTCGAGGGATTTACACATAGATTTTTATAGGATGAAGTCCTAGAGAATCAAGATCATTGTATTAATTTTAGAAACATTCTTAATTATACAATACTTCCATGATAGCATCACATTTCTACCAACATGAGGTTTCTTATTGGAAAGAGGTATGATGGTTTCCACAAGTGGAATACGTGGATTCTTGGTAGTGTTGTGGATTTCCCACTGATCAATACCTAAACCACACAACATTACTACTGAATTATGATTATATTACTAAGGTATGTCCATAGCTAGTCATGGTTGATCCTGATGTGGTCATGGTGGCTATGCCTAATCGAGTATAACAAATGTTGGTGACATTGAATCAATAATGCAGGGATGAGAGAATTGTGATTGTTGAACTCTACTTGGAGCCTACTGTTTGGTCTCAGTAGCATCCATGGCATGTATGGATGTGTTGGCCTTAGTATTCTTATGATTCACACATCCATGGCCTCGTAAATGGTGGCATTAACTAAGAACATTGGGGGGACCTTCATGACACTCCACATCATCAGAAACCATGTAAGGGTCCACTAGATCAATGGTATTCATTAGGGAATACTCCATATCATCATATGAGGACTTATATAATATTAGGCGATCACTTGGGGTGGTTCCCATTTTTGAGTGCATTAAATCATCGGGAGTGTGAGATTTTTTCAACAATGGTTGGGGAATAGTGACTTTACGATACTTAGTCTAATTCAGTTGGGCATGAATGACTCCATGGGTATGATAAATTACCCTATGTTCCAAAAAATCATCCTACTTTTGAGACCCGTAGATGGGGACCTTCTACTATTCTCATTCGTTATTGTTAGCAGGAACTATAGAAAAAAAAACTGCTTATTCTAGGTGAAGACCCAAACTGGAAAAATTGTTATCAATCTGTTTATGGTGATAATCCTCAAACACATAACATCACTTAATGTTATGCCTAGGGAATATATGATAAGGTAAATATTGAGGCCAATCAGGGTGATCAACCTCCTAGGGCTTCTTATATTTTAGAATCTTCAATATTACCTGATGAAAGTCACATTGGAAATAACTAGGGAAATGAGATTCATCAAATGGGTAGGTACAATTTCTCCTATTAGGGAGAAGAACTCTGCGATCCATACCCTGATTGGGGGATTGAACCTGTCATGGGGCTAGATCCTAATTTTCTCAACTACATGTATGAGCCTAATAGGGTGTCACATGTTGATTCTATAGCGGGCACTGCTGAGCCTAAGGCTAGGCCTGAGGTAGATTTCTCAGTGAGGTTGTAGAGGAGGATCTATCTATAAAATTTCTACCAAGGATCCTTTACCTATATGATTATAGAAGTCTCATATTTGGAATCGCTTCTTGTAGGTGTTATAGGAGGCCATAGGTGTAACTGTTTATCTTTCTTCAGAGCTTCCTCTAGGACCTGAGAATTATTTTAAAAATTCCCAGAATCCATCTAGCATGTTATTATTAATTATGGAGGTATCAATTTAGTATTAACATTACCCACCCATATCGTTAGTAGCTTTTCATAATTTAGTGTCATGTTGAGTGAATATGTGAGGCCATTCCACCAAGATACAATGTCTGTGATTCACTTATCTGGTTACTGATTGAACATGAAGGGGCCAAAAATACTAATACTGTGTGTAGTAGAGCTGAACTTATAAAGAAACAACAAATGAAGATCTTAACAACTAGAAAGGGACCTGATGGGTAACTATTATACCAAATTAATGCAGTCCGTTCAATTATTTGTATGAAACAGAAGATCTTTGAGGCTTTCTGATGTGCTTGAGTTCCCAACAAGGGCCCACACCATTAAATAGGGTGGGCCAAATGGAGTAGCGAGTCACCCATATCATTAAATGGGTATAAAGTATGATTTCTAAAATTTGGGGGTGCTGTCATATCATCCACCCATTCCTGGTATGACATTCCATTAGGTGGGATATCCATCAATATTGTATAAATATCCATAAGAAGGAAAATGAGATTAGGCATCATAATTTCCTAGGAGGTATTCTTTTCCTAGAAAGGATTCCAAATTTTTAGTGCTTTGGCAGGGTCTTCATCATCATAACTAGGCTTAGCAGCTAGTGGAGAGGCTAATATAGTGGGTGGTCGAATGACCTATGTATCCACTAGAGGAAGGACTCTAGATGGGTCTTGATGAGTATTCTTACATAGATCAGATGGATTTATTGGTATATAACACATTTTCTTTCCATAGGTTCCAATATCTACCCTGTCAGGAATCAAGGGATTGTAGAGATCTATAGGAAGAAACTAATTAAGAAGGAAATGTTGTGACTTTGACTTCCTTAGTGGTGAAGGTACAAGATCGGTTCAAGGATCGCCATAGTCCGGACATTATTATGAAAGGTTCTTAGAAAGGATCTCATAAATTAATTTTTTTCTATTTGGAAATCCACTTAATGTATTTATTCATTATATTTTTATCCTCCTTCTTCTGTGTTAAATCAGATGGGTCATAGAGATTAAAGTTCCACGTCCTTCTTGTTCCTTTTTTGATGATTTTACATTAATGCAGTGACTCATTGGGTAGTGAAAGGCTAAGTATATACATTTTCTGAAGAGTGAAAAAACTAGGTGGTTCTAGAGGATGTTTTGTTTCCCAATGAGGAATGTTATATTCACCAGACCCTACACTAATTAACCCTTTCTGGTGCACCTTAGGGAAAACCATGTTCACTACAATTGTATTTAGAGGTGTACCCTCGATGTCTCTAGGAATGTATAGTTGTCACATGATATGAATAAAGTGATATGAAGCATGCTGCCCCCAGCCAGAAATTTGGATGTGTGGATATTCCTACTTAATAATTCTACAGATCGCAATGAATCTCTGAGGTAATTGTTGTTGAAAGTTTTTATGATAGCCAAGTGACGCGGGATGTTGATCCATGAAAAGCACTGCTATCTAAAACATGCAGTACATCTAGAAAATGACATCTAACTACTCTTTAATCATTGAGTAAGTCATCTAACTGTTGTGGAGGTAAATATTCATCACCTAGATGGTATTTTGGAATCACATGACCTCATACTAGGTGAGGGACTCTATGATGATAACGTTTGGAGTAGGGATCGTCCAGAACATCTCACAAAAATGGTCAGACCCAAGAGTTCCCCACAAGATTCTCTAATTAGAAGGGGAGTCCGACTATTGGTTTCCACATTCATCAATCAAGTATAGCTAATGAAATGGAAACAACACTAATATATACAAATTCTATGATGGACTGGTTGGTGGAGAATATTTTACGCGAGATGAATTGGTGCTACTCACTATGTTGTCTCTTGGGAAATTACAACTACATCATCATGTCCCTATAAGATGGTTTACTTACCACAACTTCATGTATGATGTTAGTGGATGCCAGGTGTATGTTTGTTAGATTCTCATCATCTACCATGCCCTAAAATAACTCTCCATGATCCCATGTCATGTTATATAATTAAACTGGTGATGATACAGAGGGTTTTAGTGAAATAATTTGGAAGAAACATATTCCTCCTCTATCATGTACATATAGAGGGATTTGGGGGTCTGATATATTTCCCCTATTAGTAAATCAGGACCCACACACCGGGGTCTTTTCCCAGACCCTGAAGCATAGGATCAGGGTGAAGGCTCCATCATTCAGTCACATTCGAGTTCAGAATCTGGGAAATGGAATATATTTAAAATGATCTATCACTTTTCAGAGTTATTCCTTTGGAAGATATGGTTTAACCTTCTACCTTGATATGACTCTTCAAGGTAGTTTAATTCTTCTCTATGGGGAGGACCTCTATTTGGATTAGTGCTGGAGCAGAAAGGACATTTTCTTGATCTAGACAGGACATGGGGTGGACCACTTTATATGTTGTTGTCGGTGTGGGGATGACCTCCTCATTGGGGACATGAGGTTCCAGGAGAACCTGTTTATATATAAAATATAAAATGGGTAGGATCTCTATGTTGGTTTCTAGATTCATGGGGAGGAGATCTATGGTATGGAGTACTGGAGTGGGGAGGACCTCTATTAGAGTTGGTGAGTACTCGAGGAGGGCCTCCTGGTCGATTGGTTGTGGTAGTACTAGGAGGGCCTTTGTAATGGTCAAACTAGACACAGGGAGGAACTCTATGAGAACCATAGATGATGTGTGGAATGCCTCTGATTTGATAAATGTTACAGGGTGAGTACCACTGCTTGAACTGATTAGAACATGTGAAGGAACTCAATGTTGATGGTTGAAAAATCAAGGAGGTCCATCTCTCTGGTCGATGCTGCTGTGGGGAGGACTTCCACTTAACCTGAAAATGGAATAAAGAGGATGTTCGTTTTGATGACATGAGGCATCATTAGGATCTCCATATCTAGAACCATAGGCACTATGATGGCCTACATTCCAGATGTCATCAAGATGGGTATGACCTCTTAATTGACTAATAATGGTAACATGGGGAGGACCTCCATGCTTGGTGTGAGAGTAGTGACGTCCTCAAATATAGATGATGGTGGTATAAGTAGCACCTCTGTATTATATCTCAACGTCATGGGTCATCACATGATGGCTGTTGATCATGACGGTGGCAGAAAGAGTCAACCCAACCTTACTGAAAGGCAATTGAGGTCTCAATTCTGATTGGTAATAAGTGAATCTGTGGTCTTCAATCTAAGGGACCTCGTAGAATGCATCGGGGGTGGTGTGGGTCCTTGAAGCTATATAAGATGTTTCTCCCTTATAGTAATCTTCCTTAGGTTATACCCAATGTTGATTTTCGGGTTATCTATACTAGGGTTAGCATAGAATGGGTATAGAGTGTCTATTCTTCTGTATGAGGGACAAGGAGTTGGTGTCATTTATGCAGCCTAGTGGGAGAACTCCACAGAATATCCTAAGACGTATTCATATCCGTGATGACACATATATCTCTTACCTCATCATCACAAGGGATATTTATTTACAAGAACATTCGTGGAGAGGGTCCTGATGCGGTTGAAGGTCGAAGTGGAGAGTTGTGGCACCTTGCACGGCCCTTAGGGGAGGTGGTGATAACACATCGAAGCCCCCATGCCATTATTGGACATTTATCATGTGATAATGTAACACCCTAAGATTTCGCGGTACATTTACCTTAGACTAATGCAATAGTTTGTGTTGTATGCAACTTCGAGATTCTAACACATCGCGACCAATCAAACTAGCCATTATGAATTTTAATACCAAGTTTTTTAAATTTTATCAATTTTATCATTCAAAATGGACTTTATTTTTGGGTTCATAATGTTGAAATTATCTTAGGGTGAACTTTTTGAATTTTTCTGAAAACATTCTGTTTTTGATGAATAGTGAAAAATACTAATAACAACTTTTTTAATCATAAAAATTTATAGTGATAAATTATACTATTGAGTGAGTTTTAATTATAATTAGATTATATTTTTACCATTTAATTCAATTTTTTTATTGGATGTAATTTCAAATTTATACTGGACATAGGAAAATATCAATCTTTTGATAGTTATCATTTTTAAAAAACAAGATTATTGTTTTGACAACGGAAATTAATTTTAAGTAAATTTCTGCCATTTTTGTGTTTTGAATTTAGAAAAATGGATTCCATATTTAGATTCAGTAGGTCCAAATTGTGTAAATAGGTAAATTTTATTATTATTATTTTTTACAGTTTTTAAAATTAATTATGATTGATTATTAATTTGATTATATATATAATATTATGTTTTTGCAAATGTAGAATCCACATTAACAAATTCAATTCGTATACATGATGGAATTAAATTTAAAACTAAAATTATTGATGTGATAAATAAGAGGTTTTCCAAACAAGTCATTTTCATAAGTATAAAAAGTTTCTATGTAAAATTTAAACATGAAATGGATTAAAATAAAAAAATTAATTAATCATAGTATTACTAAACTAATTTTATTTTTGAAAATGTCTATAAATAATGTGTAATCGAAAATTTTTTTAAATGAAAATGTGCTTTTTCATAAAAACAAATATTTTCCAATATTCATCGCAAAATTGACATTTTTTTAAATTTCAAAAAAATCACCCTGAAAGAATTTTCAAATTTTAATTTAATTTAATTTATTATAATAAATTTCATAAATTTGTATAAAATTGAATTTATGAATTTTTGGGAATAATATAAGAAAATAAATTTTGGAGATGTAATGTATTATCAAACTATATAAAAGCATTACCAATCCTTAAGTACATATTTATCAATATCACTTATTAATATAAAACAATTGTACTTAATTTTATAAAAAAAATATTCATATTAATACCACTATTTTTAGGGTTTAGGTGGTAATGTTCATATTTAGATAACAATATGAATTTTTTATTACAGTTATTTAAAACATGGAGTTTTTTGTAATAGAATCTATCAATGAAATTAAATTTATTTTAAATATATAATTTCATAAAATCATATGGTGTCACATTATACCCCAATTAAAATTAATTTCTCTTTATAAATTAAGTAACTTTAATACAAAAAATAATAATGATATTTCTTCCTCGTCATATACATAGGAAACCGTGATGCTTTTTAATATTGGTGGTTTCACCATAAAACAATGACCTTGTGGATGAACATATTTAATAAAACATTCTATCTATGATCCATAATAAATATAGTTTTTTCTCATTGTAAATATCACGATCTTGTGGTAAAAATTATGGTTTTAGTACATGTAATGGATCATGTATATATTTTCTAAATAGAGATACCTGGAAAGAATCATGGACTTGATAGAGGTTTGGTAGAAGATTAATGAGATAAGATAGCATCCTTAATTTTTTAAGAATCTTGAAGGAGAAAATATAATATTTGATTATTTTTTCTTTATTTCTAAATCTCAAACAGAATACCATAGATAAATTCATAGAAAAACCTTCTCACTAACTTCATACATCTAATCATGTTCTCGATTATAAGAATAAGTTTTATTTTAATTTTTTTCTCATCATGTGTTTTGATGAATATAACTAAACATGAATTCCATTTCATCCACTAAATTTGGACGTTGTACATTTCATTCTGCAACTTCATACCAACATGTTGTATTTATAATTTTTTTCCATAGATAGATACACATGGCTCAATTTGAATTCATGAGTGAAATCTATTGTTGTAAGAAAACTATTCTATAGGAAGTTATTAATCGTATCCACCATTGAAATCCATAAACCAATATTTATTTATATCCTCTAGTGTTTCAATTAGTTTCATAGACTTACCATCTTTCATTGGCTAATATACAGTGCTGAAACTCAACTATATATCAAAATTATACTAAATTATTTTCTAGAACATCAAGTTAAACATTAGATCCTGATATAATATAAGGTTTTTTTTTACTCCATGTAACCTTACCACATAAATAATATATATAATAGAAATACAACCAAGGGGGAAATAGTACTTTAAATAAATTAAGTGTTTTGAATATTAAATGTGACTCACTTAAACCAATATAGAATTGTTCCCATTAGATGTTTTTGGTAGATATATGAAAGAATACATGCTTATGTTTTCCCATTTCCATTCTAGTATACGTAATGGTTGAAAACACCCTTTGAATTTTATCCTTTGATCTTTTCATGGTAAGAAAACAATAATTGAGATACAAACAATAAAATATCTCTATTTCTTCCATCCCACCATAAATACCTTTATATATCTATATAGATCTTCATAGTTCATGGATGATTAAAAAATTAAGAAATCTAAGCATCCTTCAATATTTCATTCATATTTAATATTAAAGGAATACATAAATGATTCTTAAACATTATTATTCCATCACAATCATGGATAAACATATGAACATTTATCAACTTCTTATGCAACTAAAAATCTTACTTCTTTGTTTTTTATTAACATGGATAGATTTTTGAAACATCATATAATAAATATAAGAGTTATCCAATTCCTTCATGATTTCCTGATTGATCCATCTCAAATACATAAACAATGAACAATTTTTATCCTTTTTATAGACACTCTTGCATTATCAATTTTTCTCAAATAATTGGCCACCTTCTTCTCTTTCCTATTGTAATAATTTATTGAGGACTTACAATATTTGATCAGATCCAAAAATATTTTTTAGCTAATATTTAAATCATACTATATTAAAAAATTAATTTAACCCTTCTAGTAAATATCTATATCAAAAATTTCTTTATAAACATAACTTCACCATATCTTTCTTGAACAAACTCTCTATTTCTAATATCAAATAATGAGTTGGTATACTTTTTTCATGAATATTCAATTATCATGAGGTATAAAATATCACTATATCATTTTTTAAATCACACTGATATCTCAATCATAAAAAAACATCCAAGAATATTGTAAATCCTTATATATCATATTATTTAAAAAATCATAGTAATGCACACATCACACTGGCCAATGGTAGGAATTTCATGCTTATTTCCCTTCAGTTTTGGGTTCAACCAATGCATCATTCTTAGATGTG
Organism: Viscum album; assembly: GCA_963277665.1. NCBI lineage: Eukaryota > Viridiplantae > Streptophyta > Magnoliopsida > Santalales > Viscaceae > Viscum > Viscum album. The sequence goes on along the minus strand of OY728155.1, from coordinate 633,089,965 downwards.
ACTTGTTTTCATTTTTAATAAAATTTTAATAATATAATTACTATAAATTCTATAAAAATATTATTAGAATCATTAAAAGAATCATTAAACATAAAAGTTCATCTAAACCATATAGTTTATCAATGACATTAATATTATGAAAATAAAATTCATCCAAAAATAATAATTTAGGTTCTACCTAGGATCTTCATATTCCTTATTCAAATAAAAAAATCAAAAAATTTCATCAATCACATTTAAATACCTTCACTTATATCATAAAATGTGGTGTCTAATACAATTAACTTATGATCAACCGTAAAATTATAAATCCTTGAGGGTCTTCACAACACCTATGCTAATTCTACAGGAAGACTAATAAGCTTCCAAAATTAATAAAAGCTTTATATGATTTATAACCATAATTAAATTGGAAATAATAATTCTGAAACAAAATTAATTAATCCCAATACATAAACACTTATACCATTTTACTTCAATTATTAAGAATATCATAGTTCCTTCCCTAGTATAGACGATAACACTATTTTTATGACATTGTATCAGATAATTCCCATGATTCCCAAATAAAAGAAACTAAATTCCACTATAGTTCATTTATTTATGAAATTCATTCACACATATAAAACATCCCACCCTCCATTTTATATGGTATTCTATGTGTTTCTTCCCACCTTATTAACATGTATGAAACCAAATATTCTTTTATCTATGTTCGTTATTATACAAATGTTCAAAGAGTTCCATACTCCGCATGTTGGATGATTTAGGAATTTCATTAAGGTTCAAATTTGTTAAAAATTATTGCGATATACAATTTGGAATAATCATAATATCTTTCTCTATAGTCATTATCTAATTTGGATGTTCATAATTACAAAAATTGTTCATAACATTTTTTGTTAAAATTATACATCCTAGTTCAACCCGTTGAATAAAACAAAAAACATAGTATGAGAAAGAATAATCATAGTGGGAAACTGCATAATATAGTAAAATTATTTATGGGATGTAAAATTATATGAAAATAATTTAAATATATGCCAACTTAGTTTTACTTTTGGCCATTCATAAGAATCATTTATTAAAATCCTTCATAATGGATCATAAGAAGATTGTGAATTTCCCATACACGTCCCATTAGAATGTTAAATAATGTGTGAGGAAAGAACCATTTACGTGCACTAGATAGTAATAGAGTAAAAACCAAATGTTTCATTTTAAATGTTTTTACCCCCTAGGAACTACTATCTCATTGTACATGAACGTTTCGTATCCATATAGAGACGTAATTTCATGGAAACCATTCACTATATATTTCTCCAAAATTTATAGATATTTCAATATAGATGGACATGCAAATAGTGTAATAACTTGGGATCTAATTTTATTTTATAATTCTAGCTTTAAAATGATAACTAAACCTTTCCACATATACCAGCTATAGGGACACATAATTTTTATGCCTAGATATTATATCATAATAATGTTACATTCATTCCATATTAGAAAAACCTGCATGTGGACTGTAAAGGTTTATTTTTTATAAAATATAGTTACATAAACAGTTAATTTATAAGTGAAATAAATAATCTATAACTATATTTTTCATAACACTAACCCTTATTAGACGTTTCATACATGATGCATTTCTTCATACCCTAGGGAAAGAAATATAAGGTTTGGATCAATTGCTTACTAAGGGGAAACACAGAGATATCAATATAAAATGATCATGATTCTATGAGAAGATGATAATAAATATTAAAACCATAACCCATATATAATAGATAATAAAATTGAGTCATTGAATAAATAATGTAATTTCATATGAAATTAATAATAAAGTAATCGAATAACATGATCCATGGATGTTCAAAAATTTAATAAGACATAGCATTATGTAGTAAAAATAATAGTAGAAATTCATATTTCAATTATATAAACCAATAAATTCATAACTTTTTCGGATTTAGATAAAAACATTTTTACCTACATCAGACTTGGGATAACCTCTCATGTGTCCTCTTTTATTATTTGGGATAACCTTTTGTGTACCCTCTTGTTTGAGTCTTGGGATAACCTCCAGGGTACCATATTATTTTAAGGTTGGGATAACCTATGGTGTACACATTGATCTTATATAACATTAATCATTACCTAAGGAATTGGATGGAGATATAGCTCCCATGTTTAACATAATTAAATTCATAAATATATATGACACAAAATAATAAATCATTCATCAAATAATGACATGTTAAAAAATGGTTTTCATAAACATTTAATCATATCATAATCCATGAAAAATAAATGGGTTTCATACATATCCATTCATCATAAATATAAAATATCCAAATAAAGAATATATATGTTATCATTATATCATAAATCTAGTAAATCATATATAACATCAAATGACATAATCTTAGATGCAAATTTATTTTGAAATATCACCATGAACATTTATTTTTGAAAATACCATTTTTATTTTGAGATCACAAACATATAATATAAAAAATTACCATATATTAATGAAAATTTATTCATTAAAAGAACCCATAATATTTTTAATTAATGATTTAGATAATTTACTATTCACGATTTCATAAAATAAGTTTCATGTTGTACATCTTAAAATAATGATTCCTTTTACATATTCAGTAAAAATTCAAAAGATCATTGTATGATAAAATAAAAGGATTTATTTAAAATCATTTTTTAAAAAATAATAAGTAGTTAAAATTCCTCTAATAAGTTTTTTTATGATATTAAAACCATTAGTTAATTTGTTTTTAAAACATAGACATGGATAAAAAAATAACATGAGAGAGAAATAAATTATATTTTTATTGAAATAGTCATTTTGTTTATTTTATTCATAAAGAGTAAAATTAATGGAATACATATATTATTAGAAAATAATTAATTAAAAACAAAATAATTAGTTTTAAGGGATATAGATCAATAGATTTCATCATTACAAATTTAATCCTAAAAATCTATTTACACAATGAGATTGTAACATAAAACCTTCACACTATGGTTATATTTTGAATTAAAACATAATAAAAAAGGGTGAAACAAAGGTTGATAGTATTATCATCATAATTTAGATATTAATCATCATAAAATAAATTTATGTTCTATATATACACCACACAGAAGAAATAAGTGGGAAATAAGGCGTATGTCCCAGAGACGTAATATTGAGATGTGAATGGATTACTAAGTTGGAAACATTTTAATCGTAAGAACACTTAAATAATAAAATAAAATAAAATCTAAAATATCATGAAAAAAAAAAGATTAATTATATATAATTTAAAATGTAAAATATAAACACCATAGAAAGAAATGTGTGTTGAATATGAAAAATGTTTCGTAGAAGTAAATGAGAGACTAGAAATCTATGACCTCAAGTCTCTAATTTCACTATACACAAATGTAACTCTTTTTTATAGAATATAATTTTATTCTTAATTTATTATAGGAACATAATATTATTTATCATATATTATATGACTTCTATTTAACAATTTATCTCCCATTTATTTTCAATTCACTGTTAAAATAAATATTTTGGGTGATAAATGCTTTCTTCTTCATGCATGTTTTGGTTCAGTAGTTTTGTTCCATTTAGATTGATTATGGTTAAATTATCTAAATCATGTTAATAATTATATATAAATATTATATATTCACTATAATAACATTCATTTCCATCCATAAATAATATATACTAGAAAATGAAATACACCATTCATGTAGATGGTAAGACTTACGCATGCATGAACATTATTTCTAGTTTCAATACAGATGAAATAACAAAGAGGTGAATATTAATTAACCATTAATGAATTATTTTTATATCATAGTAAACATTTATTTTCATTCAATGAATCATTAATAGCATTCATGTAAAAATAAAAATAAATATACCATTTTTCTTCGTGGAGGCCGCAATTCAGACAAATGCATGAGTGTCATTATCAATTTTTAACTTATTATAAGGTATGAGGTTTGATGATATATTAAAATTTTATAAGTATAATTGTTTCATAAATAAGTTATATTTATTTTAAATCAATAATTATGTCCAACCGTGAGAGGCTGTGATGGAAAACAAATTATATTGGTTCATGTGGCGGTACTCATCTGTACACACAAAAAACAGTTATGTATAGTAGTTGATGGAAGAGTAAATGTATTTAGGTTATAAAATTAGAATAATAAAATCTAATTATATTATAGATACTTATTTTTCTATATAATTTTAGTTTGAGAAGATTTTATTGAGGTGTAAGCGGAATAGAAATGAAAATAGTTTGTTAAGGACTATAGCTCTTCTACAGAGAACACCTTTAGGGTTACACCTAATGGAATATTAGGAAAGATTACTAATATGGATATTGAATATAGAACTAGGTTAAGGAATAAAATAATAGTTTAGGTTGGGTCTTGGAAGATCCAAATGGATCAAGAGGTGTGGATATGAGAGGAATGAGGGTTCACTTTTATAAGTGGTGGAGGGTTCATTGGTCGAAATTTCATGGAAATTCTATAAAAATACAAAATCATCAAGTTATTACAATTAATTTTCTTTCCAAGTGACCATTAATTAGAATATATTATAAGATAAGGTTTTAAAATGGCTATTCTATGGGATTTATATAATTTTAATTTGTATTTTTGACATTATCTTCTTGATTAACCCTTGGTAAACATGTTGTATCCTTAATAATAAAAAATAATTTTCACTATTTTCACTATTTATTATGATAAAATACATTTTAATATAATATATAATACTTATTATTCTTATTATAAATATGGAATAATTTTATCACTAACATTATTCACAAGAGTGATAGAATTTAATTTTTAATGTAAACCTATTCACATACTGAAAAAAGTGATTACCAAAGGAAAAAATTAATAAGTATAAAAAAATTAATATAAAAATTAAAATTAAAAATGATTTTAATTTAATAAATTGAATTAATAATAATATAATTCACCTAATTTAACCTTTAAAATTATCTTCAAACAAAATTTAACTTGTAATTCCTTATAATGAATATACATTTGTTAATAAAAATCATCATTGTTTGTTATTCATCAAAAATATTATTCATTATGGATAATTCCAAAAAATTCACTATAAAATAAATTTTTCATATTGATTTCAAAAGCTAAGTTCATTTTTCTGAATAATTCATGTTATAGTGGCTAAAATTAATTTTATTATTTTTTCAAAAATGGAAATGAAAATCAATTTTTGAGAATAACTCATATACATTGGGGGAATTTTTCCCATATGTTCTTAGTTATATTAAATGATGAGAATCATTAATTTTATGGTATTATGAATAGAAAAATTGGGGTTCTTTTTTTGTTCATACATTAATGGAAAAATGATCCATTAAAATACATGTATCCCATAAAATGGTTTATATTTTTTGAGTCATGAAATTATTTTTTTGACATGTCATTTATGATCTATGATCTAAGTAAAATGTTGTGCCTATTAGGGTTTTGATAGTAGGACTATGAAATATTGCATATTTAGGAAATATGATAAGTATAGAAGTTTGTTGTAGTATTATTATATATGAATTGGAAATTTTTATGTAATCTAATGTAATGATGAATTTAATATTATATGAATAATACCATATAGATATTCGGTCCATGTGTTCTAGAAAAATGTCCATTTTTATTTTGAATTACATGATATGAGATACAAATTTGAGGTCTATAACTTATTTATTATTCTAAAGAGTCTAATTAAATGTTTTTTCAATTTATTAACATGTTCTGTAGCACCTAATGATTTCATATGTATATTCCTTGGAAATAAAACATTAATTATTCGTAACATTCCTTATATACTATTAATTCCCACCAAATGGTAATTAGAAAATTTGGGGTAAAAGAAACACCCAAAGAATGAGTATTATTCTTACCTAAGGGAAACATGGAATAATCGTGTCTATATATCATGAGCTTGGGTTATACGAGTCGCTTCATGGCTACCACTCATGCCGGTTTGATCATGCCTAATCCCTTTGACAATCCATTGATTCAAGAAATATGTAATCTAATGAGTGATCATGTGATCACTTCTTATCATGTGAAAAGTGGATGGAATCATCGACAACATCTAGATTGATAATGTTGAGTGAATGATATATTACTAGTTGATCAAAATGATCCATACACCAACTCAAGCAACAATATGAGGATTTATTATTCTGAAAAGTGGTATACATATGAGGAAGAGATGGATATAAAATCCACTTTATCAAACATAGGAAACACAAGAGAGGGAAGAGAAGTATTTTTAGAGTTGAGGATTGTGTGATCTCATTATTCTTCTACCTAATAAGTAAGGTGAGTAACTGAAGGGCATAAAAATTAGGTTTATGTGCTTTCAGTGATAATTTCATTGAACATTTGAAGGATTTCAGACATTTCATTCCAATTTGTAAAACAATATTTTTTGTTTCGGTATGATAACATGATTCTTCAGTAGAAAAATCATGAAAAAAATTTGAGGCCACTACATTATATTGAATGAAAATTAAGGAATATTCAGGTAAAACGTGATATGATGATTTCCATGACAATGTTTCATGGATTTATGGTGATATATCCATTGATCACATAATGACCTTCATATATGTATACAAGATTACATGAAGGAGTTTTCCAAAGTCATCCTTGATTACGCGATGACCTTTGGAAATGTTTGTGATTTCCAATGTTTGACTAAAAAGATGTATGCCTTTATCATGATAATTAATTTATACATTTTATCCATACCATGCAAAAGAAAACTGAATTTGTTAGCATTGATACTAAAAAGTACATCTACCATCTCAGTCTTGATGATGTGATGACCTCTAAACATGTCATCCAAGTTTACATTAATCCTGTGTACATGTTAGTGAGATAACTTGAAGGATTCTAGATACACCAACCTAGTCACATGATAACCCAAAAACATGTTATATTTTATTACATGAAGGTGTTTTGCAATATGAAGTAGACATCCTCATACATTTTATCCCAGTAAGTCAAAAAAACCTCCAAAATATAATCAATTTTTGATAAAAATCCTTATAAATTTCATGTATACATCCTAAGACACATAATCCATGCCAATAATAAATATGAGGATATATATCCTATATCTATGTGAACCCTCATAAATGAGTCTTTTTCCATTAATTCCCCTTTTATATGTTGAATGGATGTGAGGGATCATGTGTTGTACAATCGTGCATCCTTATACTTTCCATGTAATTGAAAGGAGTCCCCATACCATTTGATATAACTAAATAAACACCTATTAGTCCCTAATATTTGTCTTTTAGAGGATAAGGGTTGGATATGTGAAATTTTAATCAACCTCTATATAAGTCCCTTTAACATTCCATTTTCTCTATATCATAATACCCACCTCTTATGGGTGAACAGTTTTTACTCATCCAAAAACAGATTAGAAATTGAATTGAACTACAAGGAATCCGATTCTTATTATAAATAGGTTACATATGATGTCTTATTAAGGACAGATATCCTTATCAAGCCTGAATATAACAAAATTCCTTGAGTGGTCATATAGTTCACTTGGAATCTTATGATATTCCGTCATGGTTTTATAAATGTGTAAGTATCGCTATTATAAGAATTATTCCTGATCCATTTTATATCTTTTTCTCACACTACGAACTACTCTTATGTGCCTAAGGATTTTTATTGGACATGCAACAAGAATAATAAAAATACACAAATCCATGCAACCTCAATTAATAATCCCCACTAAAATATTAGGTAATACACAGTGTGAACTCCCTCAAGTGAACTATAAATACTATAATTACAATTAGAAATAGGATGTGTAGGATTTATTCTTATATCTAGAGCTCCACTCACAATTCTGAAATTACATCATATACATCCTTAAAACTGATATTAAACTGAAAAATTTTATAATAAATGAGAAATTTAGGTTTTCATTATTTTTAGTGAAAGATATGTAGTATGAATCCTAGATGATCAATCCTAATCATGAATAAAAAAATTCCTTCATAGAATGTTGAAAACTATAGAGTGTCTATCCATATTGCTACAAAAAATAAGAAAACACTTCATTAACATGTCCTAATGGTAAAAATAGAGAGACGTTGATTTATATAGATTCATAAGTAGAACACCCTCTTAGATATACAAAAACCCAATAAATGACCATCTTATTAGGGTAACCATCCCCATATCAGGATTTATGGGTGATTCAAGAACATATCCCAAATCAATTAGAGAATCTTGGAGTAGGAAATATTTTCGATTAAAAGGGTGTGATGAGCCCAACCTCCCATTCTCATCGACAATGTTAGTTTATAAGAGTCTTTGGGTTTTAAACCCTAATTACTTGATGCCCTAAGAAAGTAGGATTGTGGCTCCTTATGGTTGTGGGAGCTATTAGGAATTTATATCAGAGAAAATGGTAAAATCAATATGAAATAATGTGGTAATAAAATAGTTGAGTTAAAATAGATTTCCAAAAAGATGTTTCCCATGCTAAGATGGAAAACTTCAATTCTATTAGGAAAAAATGGAGAACCCGGTATTAAATCATATTGTAATAAAATAATTGAGTAAATAAATACCTCACAGATATTATTTTCCATAACCCATATGGCCAATAACTATTTCATTGGAATGAAATGCATTGAACCCAAAATTAATCATTCACTAATAAAATGTAATAAGGTTTCCTAAAATATGTGGATTTTTTATAAATTCCATGAAATAGAAATGGCCAAACTAATAACAAAAAGGAAAAAAATTACATGTCCATACCTAATTCGTAATGTTCTCTAGTTGCTGTGATACCCTGATCATCAAATATTTTCCCTATATTTCCATATGGATATATTCAGTATTTTCAAAAACATCATACTAGCACAAGTCTACGGCATCATTATGGAACTATTCTAAAACCACAAAAACATTACTTCCCTATATCGCAAAACAATATCAACCACATGACACCTCCATCATTAGGTGATGAATGTAATGGTCACTGAATAGAACCAACAGGCTATGATTCTAGAATATGAAGGCACACATAGAGGTTTCTAGGTAGTAATACCCACAATTTCAACACAATCATGGAAGGAGACAGTGAATATGGATATTCCCATAACTACATTAACCATATTTTGGAGACTATCACTAGAGTTTGAAAATAAAAATCCTCCTAACCATGGAAGGTGGTTCAAGGGTTTGACTATAGGTCCATCATAGATCAAGAGCTACCAAGGAAGGCTCTTATAAACTACATTCACCAGCACCATCCCACCAATGTCCCTTAGTCTCTTATTGAGTATAATACCAAATAGATCAACCACCATGACCCTCACAAACATTCACCAATGAGATCTCATATGGTATGACAAGATACAAATCATGTGGAATGGGTCATATCCTTAACATCAATAATGAATCCCACTATTATATTTTGGTGGGTTCTAGTGGTCAATCTCACTTCCCTATTCACCCATATTATCTCTGCCACTATATTTCTATAATAAGCATGGGGGAGGAATATATCCCAAGACCCACATGTGAATAACAATATCATATTACAATAAAAAAATAATATATGAGTGGAATGAGATCACCACATTAATTGAATATTTCTACTAGTATATCTTGGAAATTAAGAATGACCATGCATATATTCCTTCACATACTCTGATGAGCCTCCATTATTTTATAATGAAAACATTAGTAATTGACTAGAATATTTAGACACTAGTATAGAAACAGGGATGCACACATGTTCTTTTCCCAATATCTAGTGTAACATAGCACTATTATCAACATTAATAGGTGGATGCATTAGAGAAAAGTGCATATTTTTACTCATGTCTAGGAGGATTTTCAGTAACGTTTCATAAATGATAAGGCATTATACCAGTTTTTCATTCCTTTTTATGAATAGGTTTTATCAAACTAGGGTTTAAATAACCTTAGGATAAGTGAAAATTCCTATCAATGAAATGAAGTGACATATTACATTCTCTATATAAGGTAAGAACCATATCCAAGCTCAAATTAATGTTCATCTACATGATTTGGAAATTACCTCCTGGAAGGATCATATCCTTTTTTATGATGATCCTTGATGTATTCCATCATCATAAAAGATGAATTTTCACATTACTTCTCCCATGTATAAATGACTACATCGAAATTTTTATGAATCTATATAGGAGGAGGATCATATACCTTCTCCCATTCCAGAGGTCTATTGAGGTATTCAAATATAGAATGCATATATGAACTAATAGCATACCCCTACTGTAACTATGGTTGAATGAAATATTTTGGAAACCACAAAATGTAGGATCATATCCCAAAAAAAATACATAATACAACCATCATACATTAGTAGATACTCATTATCAAGCATATATAACTTCCCTAATAGAAATTCATTGACATATTCCAATGACCTCTATGTAGTAGTCTCATGTCCCTACTCAACCCAAAAAACTAAAGGATAACATATTCTAGCTATGATGTAGGATGATGATAATATTCATACTATATCCATGTTAATTTTAATTAGGATGTATGATACATATCTACAATCCTTAGAGGGGCCATCAACTCATTATCTTAAGTAGAAGCTAAAAACTAATAGGGTAGTCCTCCTCATAGTAGCATAAATATTTATGGTAGGTGCCTTATTCCATAAATATTCCATGGAAGACATCACCATGGTGATATTTCTCCTAAATAAAGGAAATCCTTCAATATGTAAGTCAAATTATTATTTTTATTTGTTCATGAAACATGTTTTAACACTATATCTTGCCCCATAAATTACTCCCAACACCTAACCTTGGTCAGTAGGGGACCTTGGGAAGTATTCATTGTGATATGAACCTATGCATGAAGATGACCATGAATAAGAAAGGGAAACAGGGAAATATATAGGAAGATAGCTATAGAAACCCCTAACTATGTTTGTTCCAATAAATGATTCCAAATATGAAATCTTATATGAAAAAAAATAGTAGTGAATTACTTTCTTTGACTAGAACATGTGGGAAATATTTCTGGATATAAAAGTTAGACACCACCCTTAGCAGGGATATGAGGGTAACATTCTGGACATAAATATTCTCTATTGTATGATATACTTGAAACATTATTTATTGCACAAGATCCATTATTGGGAAAGTAAACCCAAATCCTAGAGTACTCCTTCCTCAAAAGCATGTATGCTCTTTGGAAATTACTCATTGAAGAACTATTAGTCACCTATATCAATGAATATGTGGTGTGTGGAGAATTTCCCTCCCATAGGATAATAAAGCTCCCAGTATGCAACATCCTCCATTTTTATAGCCACAAAATAAGAAACATTACTAGTAATCAGGTGGGCCATTTGGTTAATGAAATGAAATTCACCCTCTTTAGGAATGAAAAGACATGATAAATAGAGAGAGATATACACTATCAAGATCCCATGTTGGTCCTATTATGAAAATGGGAACACATCTCCCATATGGAAAATGAAGTCATGGACTAACTGATAGCCCCATGTAGGGAGTGACTCTTATCCCATATAATAACTACACCTAACCTAGGCCCAAAAAAAATACACCAAATCTAGTAGATCTTAATTGAACAAGTCATGGGTGTTCTATAGGATTAAACCTAAGAAATACAGATGGAAAAATAATTATCGAAACCTCTACCCCCTAGGATTTCAAACCTACAGTGGTTTTTGTTGAAATTAGTGTCATGCCCAATCCAACCCCATTCCATAGTGCTGTGAGATTTATTATCTGGATCGCCATTATAGGATCCATCATATCCTCAATAAAGGAACCGAGAGTTCCAAATATATATCCAAATCAACCCCATCCCACAAGGATGGGGTCATTTTTATTATCATCATAATAAAAAAATTATTTTCTAGGCTCTGGGTTAAATTCTAATTTCTATCATCCTATTCTTTCCTCCCACTATGAGACACAACCCTTTCTTCTAGGTCCCTCTCAAATAGAATGATAAAAAATCTATTAATGTCACTATTCACAGGATTTGATAAGAGGAATGTATTAAAAAGGCAATTGAACCCCACACATGTTGTATGCCATGATAGACTAATACGAAAAAGGTTTAGATAATAGTCCCATAAATAATTCTCAAAGGGGAAATTAGTAGTGTAATGTTACCCCATTGTTTGTTCAATGAATGGTTCAATACTGTTTCCCAATATGACTCAATGAATATCATCACCATAAATACCAAAAATGATGTTGACCCCTTAATAGACATACAGGTTCCTAAATATGAAGTATTTCATTGATTGTTAGTTGATATTGATGCATAAAATGAGGTTTCATGTATGTTGAATCAGAAGAGGAACTAGAACCTAGTGCTCCAAAATGATTATTTTCCACCTCCTTGATATAATTTCTACAAGGATAAAGACAATGTCACAGATAAATCCCAATAAACACCTAAATTGGAATAAATACCCTTTTCTCACTTCTCTTTAATGGACTCATAGATATTTTATGGTCATTTAGGTCCCTTTATTATCAATAAGGAATGCTTCTTCAATTATATTTTGGTGATCTATTGAATTTTTACTTTCATCTACTAGATAGATACAACATTACCATAGATTTAATAGGAAATGATTTTTAATACATTCATAATGCTCAATACCATCATGAAGATCACATAACATTCACAAAATACTAGTTCTTTATAATTAAATACTTCCTCCATGAACCCCACAAAATTTATAAATATCACCTCTTTAGTGAAGATCAATTATACTTCACAAATAAAACTCCTTTCATGAAGCTTATAAACAATCAAGTAGATCAAAAACATTCACAAGGATCACTGATCCTTGGTGAAGATCATAAAATTCAATAATATTTTTATAGCCTTCATGAACTTTGATACTTTCATGATGACTACAAATTTCTATCTTTGTTAGCATCCTTTACAAACTTAATGTCTTCGAATATTTCTTCTAAAACAACCTTCATGAGTCACCCTATCAAATCTGGAGCCTACTAATATTTTATAAGAATTTATTATATTTTTTAAGGGGGCTATTGTCTTATTTATATAAGTTTCCACTAATTTTGGAGGCTTTTGTACACGTCATCACCTTTTTACAGAGATCTTTATTCAGGTTCATGATGTTCAATATTTTCCTGAAAAACGAGTGAAGTTTTCCTTTCACCAACCGTATCATAATCATGGAGAATCACCATTAACCCTTCAAACATTCATGATTATCCACCTGTATGAGCCAAAAATATTTATAGTCTACCATTCACTCATTTGCGATACTCCACTTCTCATACTGATAGATATTTATCTTCAAACTTTCATGAATTTGTGATGCTCCACATCATCAAGAAACCCATCTCTCATGACACTGGATGCCTTTTCAATCTCATTAAATTTTTTAAATTCACATTTCCATGAAATTAAAGTATTTTACCTATTTTATGAGTCATCGTGGAAATTAAAATTTCACATTGATTGAGGAATCTCCAAAATTTTGGACACATAATATTTGGAAAATAGATGGAAACAAATCCACCTTGTATACATAACATTTAGTAACGCATCGTAAACATAAATACCTTTATCTTGGATATTTTAGATCATACTATGTCAGAATACATGTTGGAAATTAAAAACATACCATATCCACATAATATTTTATCAAACACAATCAACCCCATAAATATGACAATGATACCATTTGGGATTTTTTAACAACAAATTTAAAATAAAAATGATAGGAAATAGGGATAAAAATATATAGTCTCTCTGAATCCTTATTCACATGAAGTAGTCTAGATGATGGTACCTCCAGAACTCACTTGTATCATTGAGTCCCTAGTGGTTATGATGGAAGCTAGGGAGTGGCACCACACCCATATAGAGACTGAAATAAATTGAAACCATGAATTGGTGGATGAATATTTACCCCCACCCAATTTTGGTGATGGAATATTATCATCCATTGATGAAATGGGTGATCCAGTATAGAATCATACACAATTTTCTTCCTTATATGGCCCTATAATGTTCTCTTGAGACTACAAATATGTGAAAAAACTATGAAGAATTTTATTGAATCATGTAGGCCGAGCATTTTTTGGCATATCATCATTCTAGTATGTTCTGTCACTGGATATGAAGACATTATTCATCAATTAAATTTTCAATTATATTCTAATATAATGAAAATGATGGTTATCAAACACACTAATTGAGAAATAATGTGAACATTAGAGGGTCACTAACTTTATCTCCTTATGTATGGGTCTGACAATATTATTTGGTATCCCACTCTCGTAGGATAAATTTATCGTACTATTTAATAAAATCCATTTATATGATCCACAAAAAATATATGATCCCATTAAAATATCCTTCTGTATTCTGTGAGTTAACAGTAATGACATGGTTCTTAGAAGAAATCATTCGGTAAATTAGGGCCAAATATCAGTCCATGTCAATAATATAGGGAAAATATCCTTGTAGGGAAGAGAATATTTTTGTCTCCATCAATCCAATAACAATTCCCACTAGAGAACCTAGGTAGGCTGCAAATAACCTATTTCCTCCTATTAACTAATTAATTCTACAAAACATCCATCAACTAGAGGTAAAAATTTAATATAGAAACCCATGATTTTCTAACAAAAAATGCATTTTCATTATGTAATTATTATGTTCTTATTTATTCTCTAATATAATTGGGAAATAGCTCCATCAATCTAATGGTTCCGAAGAAACACATTGATGTTAAATTCAGTAAAAAACATGAATATTTCCCCATTCAATAAAGGTAGGGACACAAATTCAAGGACTGATTTTTATTAAAATAAATAAAATATGCCAGGTTTGATTCCATAAAATAAAATATGGGGAAAATCGAAAGTATAGGTAAATTGTGTGACTAATACCATGCTAGAATAAGAGAAAAATTGGGAATAAATTCCATATATGTGTGGAATTAATTTAATGAAACTGATGTATCAAAATATTTTTGATAGATCAGACAAAATCTAAATTAATATCTTTGGAATCTAGTCATTATTCTAGATCCTAGAGATTCAAAACTGAATCCTCCTCCCAGGGTTAGAAATAATAATCTGATATCAAAAAATTCACTAGAAAAATAGTCATATCCAACTCCCATAATGGATATAACTCTTTCATATTCCTTTCCATCAATATTAGGATAATGGAAACTTTCCTACTAAATGGAATCATCATCACAAAATGCAATCATTTTCTGTTATGCAAATGCAATTCAATTAACAAAACCCTTTCTCATATGATGCATATGCTTCAAAATTTGATTACATTATACATAAATGGGTAGATAGTGCAGAGGCTGTATATGTAGAGTGTACAAGGGATGATGTTATTGTGGTTGATCCCAATACTCTGGTCTAATCCTTATATAATCCATATATTCTATATAGATTCATGTTAAAAAACATCAACCATCCCAACAAGAGAAAAAAATAATTCATAGCCATTAAGTAGTCAATCAATTCCAATCATTTAAATTGACCATCTAGAAGGCATTCAACTATAAGATCATCTAAAATGGATTGGAAAACTAGTGTGCAATATTCTATTAGAAATAGATTCTTTTAATTCCTCTTCCCAGACACTACAAACATCTACTCTTAAAACATCATCTCTTAAGATAAATGTAAATAAGATACACCTCCTTAAGAAGATCAAACCAAAACCACATAAATTGGAAATTCTAAAATAGTTGGAGGATATCCTAGGAAAACTCTTACCCTTGATGATCTCCAAAAGTTTTTAAAAAAATGATGAATTTATTATGTACCAATAAATTCCCTATGATGTTGAGAGAGAAACCTCTATAACTGAGGTTTATGGGGTGGAAAATAGTCCTAAAAAATTTCATACCACCATATCATTCAAATATAGAGATCAGAAATAATGCATCTAGGGACATATTGGACCACTTTAGGTTTTAGGAAATATTCAAACTTTCAATATGTAAAGGGATATGGTTGAAAATTATTCTAATATCAACTCATTGTGGTCCAAACCATCCAATAATGGGGATATATTGTGTATGTTTTTTCAATGATGAAGATAACTATTCAAGGGTACAATATAAGAAATAAAAAAAACCAAAGAATGATCAATCTCAAGGATCAATTCTCTGACAAAATTTCTAACATTTTCATCATGGTTTTCTAGAAAGACACAACATAGAATGTCTCTCTTGGAAGACATTGGCATGGATGTCACATAAAAATTAAATCAATGTTTGAGATAACCCATAAACATAATGGTTGGAACTCTATATAGTGAGAACTCTACAAAATGGATGGATATAACTAATGATGGTGGGTAATGAGTAGGTTTCCACTCCCAATGTAATGGGAACTACCCCTATAAATTTCCCTAGAATGCTTAACAGTGATTATATTCTACCAATAAATATGATCAGATATGTATACTCATTACCTATGATCTCTTTTAAACCAAAAACATCACATTCCTATGTAAAAATGATAATTTTAATTCCACTGAAGTGGGTTCATCATGATATTTCTAGAAAAAAATCCTATAGGTATCTAAAAAATCCATTTCATTATTAGCTGATGTAAACAAAAATTCTTCTAATAAATTCTCTAAAACATATGATTTTGATGACTCTCATACCTCATGTATCATAATAACATAAGACAAGAATCTATAGAATCCCTTCACTGTGACTCAGGTGGTTTAGGATGTCAATATCTCACCTGGTGGGCTCTCCTTCCTCAACATGGATACGGATTACACTATATTATTCACCAAACCTAATGATTCACTCATAAACTCAAATATAGAATATCATGAGAATGAACTCAAGAACACATATCCAACATTTAAAGAAGGAATATTGTAACGACCCGAAATTTTGAATAAATATTGTATCTTAATTTGGTGTGTTATTTTTTTTATACTGAACAAAACTGTTTCATTGGATAACATGAGTATAATTAAAATTAGACTGTTGGGTTTTGACTGTTATATGACCATTGGTCAATATGACCGCTAGAAACTAAACATTTCGATATTTGTCTCTAAATAAAAGTGATCTTGGTTAATTAATATAGAAAGATGATTTGATGGCCTCACCCAGTAGTCTTGGACTGATCGAAGCCCATATAACAGAACTTGGGAAGGAGGTAGCACCAATGGGATTTTCTCTAGACCGAACCCAAGCCGAACTTCATCGTATGAAGCTAGAACGGAATCGCCCTCGCGAGAAGTTCAAACTGATATAAATTGCTACTCGTGCGATGTTGGTCGAGCCTCCCTCAGATTCTCTCACTTTAGCACACCTTACACTTAGGTCCTATTCTGGTGTGATAAGGGGCTATGTAAGGAGACTGTAACTGCCTTGTGTAATTCTTTGTTTTAAATAAAAAAATTTATTTCTTCTTATGATGAAGTTTAGGAATTTTCAAATGTACGAATAAATATAGTATGCATATTTTGGGTGAATTTTAGAGAAATCATATTTTTTTAAAAAAATATGTAAACCTTAAATAATTAAAAAGTTGTAATGATTTTAAAAGAAATGGTCTTCTACAATTATGTTCAGTATGATATTTAGAGTCTAATAAGATCAACTTAATTTTTTATGAATAGTAAATTATGAATAGTGATTTTATGCTTAGGATTAGTAATGTGACCAAATGGATTAGTAATCTCACTTAAATAAATCATTAATATAATCTAGGCACCTTGATTAAGTAAGGTGATTCAATAAAATAGTTAAATAACGGTTTCATAAATTATTAGTCAAGTATGAGTTTTTTCGGGTGAATAGTGTTTTTTAATTAAAAATTTAATTAAAAATATTTAGAAAATTATTTTTATAAAATGGATTTCATTTTTGGACTCAGAGCATCGATATTATGTTAAGCTAATTTTTGGGGATTTTTTCTGAATAAAATGAATTTCTGGTGAATAGTGTATTTATTTAAAAATTAAATTAAAAATATTTAGAAAACTATTTTAATAAAATGGAGTTAATTTTTGAAATCAGAGCATCTATATTTGGTTTAGGTGAAATTTTGGGATTTTTCTGAGAAAGTTGAATTTTTGATGAATAGTGAAAATACAGTTTTTAAGTTACGGGTGATTAATGACATCAGTAAATGATGTATTAAGTATGTAATCAATATTTTCGACTTATGAATAGTAATATAAGGTTTGAGGTGTCTCAAGTGGCCAATACCATGGGAAAATACCATGGGAAATCACATGGTTTTTCCAAAACCACTAATGAGGTGTCCCTTGGCCATTAATGCCTTGTCCCCTCACTTTCCCTATAAATACCATGTCATCCTCTCATACATTCGACTGAAAACACTCCCCCAACTAATCTATGGTCTCATTAACTCCCAAGTAGTCCTTCCAAGGTTCCCCCAATCACTCAAGGTCCCAACCTTTGATTTTTAAGTGTTACGTTTTAAGGTAAGGGATCCTACCTCTCTATTTCTTTCAAGTAATCTCTTTTATGTCATTTCTTTTATGATCCATGATATTATGTTGGAGGATGTTATTTTATATTCCTCTTACTGCCCTTTTCATTTTCATATTATGAGAGACCCCCTCTTGCTCTCATCAATTCGTTTTAAGAACGTTTAAGTGGCGCTGTTAGGTTGTCGAATTTTTAAGAGATTCTTCCACCTTTCTCATTTTTTCCAAGTTCTACTTTCATGTCAAGTCATTCAAGTTACTTTTTATTATGTTGGGGTATGATCTATATATATATCATACTGATATTTTATTTTCATATTATGAGAGACCCTACTTTGATCTCTTCAATTCATTTTTGTTGATGATTATGTGGCGTCGTTAGGCTGCCGAATTGTTAAGGGATTGTTTCACCTTTCTCATTTTTTTCAATGTTCTACTTTCATGTCAAGTCTTTAAAGATACTTTTTATTATGATGGGGTATGATCTCTATATCTATAATACTGATATTTTATGAACATATGATGAGATACCCTATTTTTATCTCATCAATTTATTTTTGTTGAAGTTTAAGTGGCGCTGTTAGGCTGTCGAATTTTTAAGGGATTTTTTCACCTTTCTCATTTTTTTCGAAGTTCTACTTTCATGTCAAGTCTTTCAAGTTCCTTTTTATTATTTTGGGGTATGATATCTATATATATCATACTGATCTTTTATTTTCATATGATGAGATACCCTATTTGGTCTCGTAAATTTATTTTTTTGAAGATTAAGTGATGCCGTAAGGCTGCCGAATTTTTAAGGGATTCTTTCACCCTTCTCATTTTCAAGTTCTATTTTCTGGTCAAGTATTTCATGTTCCTTTTTATTATGTTGGGGTAAGATATATATATCTATCATACTGATCATTTATTTTCATATTATGAGAGACCCTATTCGATCTCTTCAATCCATTTTGGATGTTTTAAGTGACGCCATTAGGCTGCCAAATTCCCATAAGAGAAATCTTATTTTTTTTGTCTTCCTTTCATGTTCTTTGTTTCATATGGTATATCATTCATATTTCATTACCATGTTCTTAAATCATTTATATTCTTTTCCCCTACTATTTTATGTATCATTTATGAGTGGGTGACCCATGTCCCCTCTTATTTCAATGTTTTCTAAAACCATGTATCATAGTTGTTATGCTGCAGAATTTGCATCTCAAAATGTCTTTCTTGTTTTTCAAATTATTTTATTTTATTAAGTGATTACTCAAAGATCATTATTTTATAGGGATATTCACATATTAATCAAAATTATCTATTTTAAATTCCGGGATTTACATACATGATACCCGATTTCCCTTTCCATGGGTTTAAAGTGACATTAAGATTATGTCTTAGTAAATTTTAAAATGTTATCATTATGAAATGAAACCCATTTCTTTTATGTTGTATGGGGTTTTTATGAAACTATTGATGATGATATATGTGGCTCACATGATGATAAATAAAAATTTAGGGGTTCTCCCTGATAGCGCTCCAATGCATTGGGTAAAGACTTAATCTCTATAGATGACCTTTTAGACTGATACCTTGGTGAATAACCTTGGTATTTTTTAATGAAACCTTGGGGATGGACCTTGGTGAAACGAAATGATTGTCAATATTAAATGTTGTAGGCACATCTTTGAGTTATGAAAAATGTTATTTTTATTATGATATGCCTCATGATATCTTTCTCATGCCTTAAAGTTCTTTTTCATGACATTGTTGATGTATCACAAGTTCACATGTTAAATTTTTCCCCTTGTTTCCCTTACTGGGCCTTATGCTCACCCTTTCTTTTGATGTATGTCCACTGGTTATGAGATGTAGTAATGAACCTAGTATTAACATGAGGATAAGCCTTTCAAGTGTTTAAGAAGAATGTTTTATGTTTTCATGTTTTAAGTTCCTGGTTTCCAAGACACTAAACCTTAAATATCCTCGGTTTTGTAAAATGTAATGAAAGTTTATGTGATAAAAAGGTGGGATGCTATAGTTGGTATCAAAGGATGGTTTAGTTATTTGTGGAAATTAGGATATGAAAAGTTTAGGAAGAACCCTATAGAAAAGTTTAAATATAGGAAACCTTCCTGGTATTTTTCTGAGTATTGAGTAAGGGGTTTCCAAGAAAATACATCCTTGTCTGGATATGAGCAGGTAGACATGGCTCTGGAATAGATGTACATAGGGGTAAAACCCGAAAACACAGCTTTGATCTAGACTCGAATGGGAACTGGTACACGACAACGGGCCTTGCTGCACTCTTGGTTACGACACTCCCGAGGGATATGATTTTGTAAATTCATAAGCTTAGTATGAACCATTATTAAAGGAACAAAGATAAAATAAAATAAAGATTCACATAAGAATATATTATCATGGATAACTTAGATTGGGACCTAGGGGATCACAAGTTAGGGTATACTTTTATTCTAAAAGTTTATCCTTCTATGCTTTAAGTTTCCTTTTAAGGATTATTGGCTAAGTATTTAAGACCATAATTATACTTTCTTTCCTTATTTAATGGTGGGAAATGGAAGAACATTTCCAAACAACCAATGTGATAGGAAATGTGACATTTTCCGTATTAATATGACAGAGATGATTAGGGGATTAAAAGATGATTATTATTTTGGAAGACGTTTTCTATTTTTGGAACCCTATTTGATCGAGGTAAATATATTACTATGGTATTTTCTTTGAGGAGTAATGGTTGAATTATATTTTGAAGAATCGATGAATTTAAGGTGAACTTATGGTATTATAGGTTACTTATGGAATTGATTGACCTTTCTTGGGGAAAATATGTTTATATTAGTTACTTTTCTTATAATATTCTAGGAGTGTTTGATGTTGTTTGGAGATGAACGATAATGAATATCTTGAAAGACTATGTTATCAAGTCTTTCTTGTATTTGGGTTTCAATATTAGTTTGGGTTATTTTGAGTAATTTTATGAACAATTTTATACAAAATGGTCTATGATGAACAATGGGTAGTACCGTGGAACTTTGAAGATTTAAAAGTAGTTTCCCTTCCTATGAGATTATTTCTTTTTGAAGATTTTTTTTATCTTACCCTTTCTGTTTTTGGGATAAATGTTTAAAGATAGATAGTTTTTCTTTTGTGGAATACATGATTCTCTAGAAGATTATTCTTGTGATTTTGATGAGACTAAGTGTTTTTGAATGCTCATCATTTGGAGAAAAGATTAGTTTTGGTAGAAACTTATTAAAGGATTAAACTCTACTTGAAGGTAGGTATATTTACTTAATTTTTTATTCTATGTAGTAAATGAATTCCTCAATACTATGGAAATGAACATAAAACAAAAAACATCATCTGTTAACGTTTTCTACTAGGAAATCAAATACCGTTAGACCCATCATATGTTTGTGATTTTCTTGTTGTTAAATTTCTCCTAATCATGTTTTCTATCACTCTCGCTTAGAACGTGACCCTTTGTTTTTTCTTCCATATCCATGTTTTCCGAAATGGGATCCTAGTATGGGTTAACTCGGGTGACCTTTTTACTTCCCTTTCATTCTTTTAAAGTAATAGTTTTACTGACTCCTTTTACGGTGTGGTACTTTCAATGAAATTTCAAAACCCAGTTTTAAAAATTGTGAGGACGCAATTTCTTAAGGGGGGAAGATTGTAACGACCCGAAATTTTGAATAAATCTTGTTTCCTAATTTGGTGTGTTATTTTATTTTATTTTTATACTCAACAAAATTGTTTCATTGGATAACATGAGTATAATTAAAATGAGACTGTTGGGTTTTGATTGTTATATGACCATTGGTCAATATGACAGCTAGAAACTAAACATTTCAATATTTGTCTCTAAATACAAGTGATCTTGGTTAATTAATATTGAAAAAAGATTTGATGGCCTCACCCAGTAGTCTTGGACTGATCGAAGCCCTTCTAACAGAACTTGGGAAAGAGGTAGCACCAATGGGCATTACTCTGGACCAAACCCAAGATGAACTTCATCATATGAAGCTTGAACAGAATCTCCCTCATGAGAAGTTCAAACTGATAGAAATTACTACTCGTGCAATGTTAGCCAAGCCTCCCTCGGATTCTCTCACCTTAGCACAGCTTACACTTAGGTCCTATGCTGGTGTAATAAGGGGCTATGTAAGGAGACCATAATAGCCTTGTGTAATCATTTGTTTTAAATAAAATTTTTTATTTCTTCTTATGATGAAGTTTATGAATTTTCAAATGTACGGATAAATATAGTATGCATATTTTAGGTGAATTTTAGAGAAATAATATTTTATAAAAATGTTTATGTAAACCTTAAATAATTAAAAATGTGTAATGATTTTCAAAAAATGGTCTTCTACAATTATATTCAGTATGAAATTTAGAGTCTAATAAGATCAACCTAATTTTTGATGAATAGTAAATTACGAATAGTGATTTTATTTTTAGGATTAGTAATGTGACCAAATGGATTAGTAATCTCACTTAAATAAAGCATTAATATAATCTAGGAACCTTGATTTAGTAATGTGATTCAATAAAATCATTAAATAACGGTTTCATAAATTATTAGTCAGGTATGAGTTTTTTCAGGTGAATAGAGTTTTTTAAATAAAAATTTAATTAAAAAAATTTATAAAATTATTTTTATAAAATGGATTTCACTTTTTAACTCAGATCATCGATATTGTATTACGGTAATGTTTTTGGATTTTTTCTGAAAAAAATGAATTTTCGGTGAATAGTGTATTTATTTAAAAATTAAATTAAAAATATTTAGAAAATTATTTCTATAAAATAGAGTTCATTTTTGAAATCATAGCATCTATATTTGGTTAAGGTGAAATTTTGGGATTTTCCTGAGAAAGTTGAATTTTCGATGAATAGTGAAAATACAGTTTTTATGTTACTGGTGTTTAATGACATCATTAAATGATGTATTAAGTATGTAATCAATATGGTCGACTTATGAATAGTAATATAAGGTATTAGGTGTCCCAAGTTGCCAATACCATGGGAAAATACCATGGTAAAGCCCATGGTTTTTCCAAAACCACTAATGAGGTGTCCCTTGGCCATTAATGCCTTGTCCCCTCACTTTCCCTATAATTACCAAGCCATCATCTCATCCATTCAACTCCCAACTCTCCCCCAACGAATCTCTGGTCTCATTACCTCCCAAGGAGTCCTTACAAGGTGCCCCCAAGCCCTCAAGGTCCCAACCTTTGAGTTTTAAGAGTTGCGTTTTAAGGTAAGGGATCATACCTCTCTCTTTCTTTCAAGTAATCTCTTTTATGTCATTTCTTTTATGCTCCATGATATTATGTTGGAGGATGTTCTTTTATATTCCTCTTACTGAACTTTTCATGTTCATATTATGATATACCCCCTCTTTCTCTCATCAATTCGTTTTAAGAAAGTTTAAGTGGCATCGTTTGGCTGGCGAATTTTTAAGGGATTCTTCCACCTTTCTCATTTTTTCAAAGTTCTACTTTCATGTAAAGTCTTTCAAGTTACTTTTTATTATGTTGGGGTATGATATCTATATCTATCATACTGATATTTTATGTTCATATTATGATAGACCCTATTTTTATCTCATCAATTCATTTTTGTTGATGTTTAAGTGGTGTCGTTAGGCTGCAGAATTTTTAAGGGATTCTTTCACCTTTCTCATTTTTTTCAAAGTTCTACTTTCATGTAAAGTCTTTCAAGTTCGTTTTTATTATGTCGGAGTATTATCTCTATATATATCATACTGATATTTTATTTTCATATGATGAGAGAACCTATTTTGATCTCGTCAATTCATTTTTGTTGAAGTTTAAGTGGCGCCGTTAGGCTGCCGAATTTTTAAGGAATTCTTTCACCTTTCTCATTTTTTTTCAATGTTCTACTTTCATGCCAAGTAATTCATGTTCCTTTTTATTATGTTGGGGTATTATCTATATATCTATCATACTTATCTTTTATGTTCATATTATAATATACCCTATTTGATCTCATCAATTTATTTTTTTGAAGTTTATGTGACGTCGTAAGGCTGCCGAATTTTTAAGGGATTCGTTCACCCTTCTCATTTTCAAGTTCTATTTTCTGGTCAAGTCTTTCAAGTTCCATTTTATTATTTTGGGGGTATGATCTCTATATCTATCATACTGATCATTTTTTCATATGACGAGAGACCCTATTTGATCTCGTAAATCCATTTTTGGATGTTTTAAGTGACGCCATTAGGCTGCAGAATTCTCATAAGAGAAATCTTATTTTTTTATCTTCCTTTCAAGTTATTCGTTTCATATGCTATATAATTAAAATTTCATTACCATGTTCCTAAATCCTTTATATTACGTTCCCCTACTGTTTTATTTGTCATTTATGAGTGGGTGACCCATGTCCCCTCTCTTTTCAATGTTTTCTAACACCATGTATCATAGCCGTTATGCTGCAGAATTTTCGTCTCAAAATGTATTTCTTTTTTTTCAAATTATTTTATTTTGTTAAGTGAATACTCAAAGATCGTTTTTCTACAGGGGTATTCACATATATATCAAAATGTTCTATTTTAAATTCTGGGATTTACATACATGATACCCGCTTTCCCTTTTCCTGGGTTTAAAGTGAGATTAAGATCGTGTCTTTAAAGCAGTTTTTAAAATGTTATCATTATGAAATGAAACCCATTTATTTTATGCTATATTGGTTGTTTATGAAATTATTTATGATGATATATGTGGTTCACATGATGATAAAGACAAATCTAAGGGTGCACCCTGATAGCGCTCTAATGCATTGGGTAAATACTTAATCTCTAGAGATGACCTTTTAGACTGATACCTTGGTGAATAACCTTGGTAATTTTTAATGACACCTTGGGGATGGACCTTGGTGAAAAGAAATGATTGTCAATATTAAATGTTGTAGCCACATCTTCATGTTATGAAAAATGTTATTTTTATTATGATAATCCTCATGATTTCTTTCTCATGCCTTATTGTTCTTTTTCATGACATTGTTGATGTATCCCAAGTTCACATGTTAAATGTTTCCCCTTATTTCCCTTACTGGGCCTTCTGCTCACCCTTTCTTTTGTTGTATGTCCCCAGGTTATGAGATATAGTAATGAACCTAGGATGAACATGAGTAGAATCCTTTCAATTTTTTAAGAATAATGTTTTATGTTTTCATGTTTTGTGTTCCTGGTTTCCAAGACACTAAACCTTAAAGATCCTCGGTTTTGTAAAATGTAATGAATGTTTATGTGATAAAAAGGTGGGATGCTATAAATATTCTCCACCAATGATGAGAATAGTGAGGTGAATATTTTTATAGATTATGTATCATGACCTATATTGATTAGATACTACATGCCTCTCGTTGAATAGGAAACATATATTTCCTTTTTAAAGAGTCGTCGATATTTTTTTGGATATATACATAGATTTCGAAGTTGATCCTTTATGCGGCTACTCATCCTCAAAGAATTCCAGATGATGAATGGAGTTTTAGAAGGAATCTAGAAGAACACACCAGACTCAAGATACAAAGGTAGAATACAATGTTGAAAAATTGATCAAAGAAATAATTTTTAGAGAGGTGTAGTAACAAAATTGACTGATCAACATCTTGTTCATAAATAAAAAGAATAGGATGATCAAAGACATCTATGAATTCAATGACCACAATCAACACTCATCAAAGGATGATTTTGGTGTAGCAATCATAGATCATTTTTTCAATGCAACTAATGTATTCAAGGACCTTTACAATATGGATGTGTATTTAGGGTACAACCATATTAAGATCTCCCCAGATGATAGGAATACACGACACTAAAACCACATAATGAGATATATTTCTATAAGGTTATTCCCTTTTGTCTTAAATAATAGAATAACTACTTATCAATATTTTATGAACCATATCTTCATAAAAATCATTGGATAAATCATGGAGTCCTTTGTTGATGACATGCTGGTTCAATATCGACAATGTTGTGATCAAATCACTCATCATAAAATAATATTTGACTGATTGATAAAATATATTTTGTAGATGAACCATAAAATGTGATCCATTCATTCAATGTTAGGAAGATTATATGGATCTATTAAATTCCACCATAACATTGAGGTTGATCCATCAATAATAAGTACAATCCTAGAAAGGACACCCTCTTAAAATCATAATAAATTTAGGTGTCTCTAGTGGTATCATTCTTTTGTCCGAAGTTTCATATCCAACCTTTCAAGAAAATAAATCCCCATTACTATGATAATAAAAAAATAATTTTATTAGAAGTGGTGAAAGGAATACCAAGAATATTTTGATAACCATAAGTGGTACATGAATCATCCACTAGTCATAATTACTCCAATAGAATGAAATCCACTTATATTATACATGGACACCATTTAAAGATCTCTTGGAACCCACTTCATATATAAAATTTATTTGGTGAAGGAAAATAACCTCTAATTTCTTATAGAAACAATGATAGATGTTGAAACCTTATATACTTGTATTGGGAAGAACAACCTTGCAATCATCATCCATGTGAAATGGAAGACAAATTATTTGTAACATTATATAGTACACATGGTATATTGTATTGTAACACTAAAGTATATTATTTTCCTTAATATGTTAGATAAATATTTGGCTTAATGGAATTTTATTATATATTAATATGAAATTCAATTCATGTCACAAAAGGAAAGATAAATCTAGGCACAGGTTTATTTTCATGTGGTACATCCTACCCTAGAAAATGTATCAGTAGACACTAAACATCCATATGAATAAGTATTCAATTCAAATGACACTCCTGAACATTGGATATGTATTTTTATGGTTATTTCAAATTATTTATTGGAATGAAAATTAAAAACCTAAATCTCAATCGGTTTTGTCTATGAATTCAAATTGTATCCCCATAAAAGGTAATTTTCCCTAATCCTCCTCATTGTTTGAGGGATATACCAATAATGATGCAGAATATTGTTCCCTAATAACATGTTTAGAGCTAAAATTGTAGGTTTAAATATCATACCTAAATATTAAATGTTTCATGTAGTTGGTGATTAGAGAGATCAATGATGAATTTTCATTAAGAAGGAACAATCGTCCCGTGTTAGTAAAAAACAACCATTAATGGACCATGTTAAAGGCATTTATCTATGCTATAGTATCATCATAATGCAAGTGATGTTAATGGGTTTTCTTTGACAATGGTCTTAAAAATAGATGAAAAATGGTTCCTTTAAGTGACCCATGATAAATAGGGATAATTGTTTTTCAGAAAACAATTTATCATCACATCCACACCTCTTTATCATCACTTATTACCCATTGTATCATGAAATCCACCCCCACCTTTATTAATACGTTATATAATTCTACACTCTTTCACCCACCCCTACCTTCAACTAGTTTTGAACCTAAGACCTTGATCTTGTATTCCTACACCTTTTACACTCCTCAATTTTTTTAGTTTTCTATTTTATGATATATCAATATATTTATGTGTATATCATTACATATTTTAGACATATAATTATATATATGTTTTTTATATAAATTTACATTAAAAAATATGTTTTGAAATATATATATATATATACTATGTTTTTGTGTGTTTATAAATAAATAAACACATATATATATTTATATATTTATGTTCATCTTTAAATACAATACAAATATTCATAATTATATTGATTTAATATATATTAATATTTATATTAATATATTCAAATCTATAGATAAATATATATTTATTTGTCAATACACATAGAAAAATATATTTATAGTCATTATATATACATAAATTATATAGGTATATAAATATTCATATATTTTTATTTTAAAAAATACAATATTAATTTTTATTTATATAATGTTTATATAATGAGAAATATATTTTATATTTAAATATATATAAATATTTATTTATATAAATAAATTTTTATGTGTGAACACATAAAAAATATTTATAATTTTTTAAAATTTGATTATAAAAAACAGTATAATATGGATGAAAATAAAAAAAATTCAAACCATATCACAAATATGAATGATTACCTTGGAATAAATTTATGTTCCATGAAAAACAATACCCCCTTAAACGATGTTGGAAATCCATAGAATGTTAAAAAAAATGGGGTACCTGGACAAAAAAATCATTTTTAGAGGAAAGTAGTCTTTTTTATCACAAACTATAACCATGGTCCGCCCATAACACCATGGTGTAGTGCTCATAACATTATATTATTCTATATTGGTTAGAGCCCAAAAAGAAACCTGAATAAAAAGTTATTTTCATTTGAAGTTCGAGTTATGATTTCAACTTAATTTAGATCTTTTATTGTTTTATTTATTTTTAATAATAAATTTTTTATTAAATGACTATTTCTTGATAATAATTATATAATTATTTATAATGATTATGTATTTATTTGTTTTACAAGATATTTTTAATAACTATCTTATATGTGAAGTTTAAATTCCTATTTAGACTTGTCTAAAACATGTTTAATATATATATATATATATTATATATTTAAATAAATAAATTTATATTTATATGTATATATTAATATTTTTGAAAATATTCACTAATGTAGAACTAGTGAAAATATGTTGAGAAAGGGGTGTTCTATATCAATACTTATAAAAAAGAGCTGATGAACCCCCCCCCCCCAATTTATCAGTGAATGTTTACAAGAATTGATAATGGGAAACCATTAACAATGATTTGTTATCTCTTTTAAAGACCCCCTCCACTTTATTAGTGCATTTTTAGCACTATTAGATACCCCCTTTAACAATGATATAAATAAGAGTTGTTACCCATCATTAGTTATTCAATAGAATTAATGATGTAATTCCATTTTGAATAAATTCCATATCGCATCCCTAAATTATTGAATGATCATGTAAATTAATTAGATCAAACAACCACAATACTAAATGATCACAATGAATAAAAGTTTATCTTCTGCTTCACACAAAAAAGGGTAGTCTCCCCAGTTATCATCTATGAAATGTGGGAAATTAATTAGTATAGAATTTATTAGAGCATTAGGAGCTGATATCCACACCTTGATAGAAGGATCATGTAAGAGAATATTTCCAAAATGGTATAAAATGATCAAATCATTACAAAATAGAACAAATTAAATGTTGGGAATTAAAATTCACCCTTTGGGATTAGCTAAATGATGAGACACCCATCTATAAATGAGATTTTTATATAATTAACCTACGATGGGTTGTATAAATAATGATACACACAATCATAAAGGTGGTCCATAAATGATCATATGGTTCTCAATAGTCTGAAAACATGATATCTCATGAGCTTAGTATACATGGTTACTACTATTAGACGATGATATTGGAATGCGTATAATTCACAAGGAAGATCAATGATTTCAAGATTAATATAAACATCATCAATCCTCCCAAGTAATTTTTTCACATAGTGATGTATTGATATCCATATTTTTACAAGTAATGGATGATGTGGGGATATATTCCCCAGCTACAGCTAAGTAGTTCAAGTACATTCATACCACTATATGATTATTTTCCAAATGGGAAAAGCATATACCCCTTAAGGATGGTTGGATGAAGATTATAATCAAATTTGTGATTTCCAATATTTTTACCATATTAGTGTCTTTAACATGATATTGATTAACAACAACACTAACTTATGTTTCAATGAGTTAAAGAGTCCATATGATGAGTATAATATCGAGTCCAACCATTAATTTTGATATAATTAATTATAAAATGGACAGGTAGATGACTTTAATAAGGATCTATTAAATATACTCCTAAAAATAATGGAAAAAGAAAACAGGTCTTAGCTTCAAATGATCTTGTATGATTTATGATCCTATCATACCAAGACCCAAACTAATAATCAAGAGCTCTCATATGCACATGTTAGTAGAACAGAGTCAATAATACCCATCATTGACAAGTTTCTCTTATTTTGAACAACTATCTTTGTAAAACTCTCTGATGATGAACAATCATAGAAATGGATTGATGTGATAGAAAAACATGATGAGAAAAGGTTACATATGATACACAATATCTATTTATTTAATATTAAGATCATTTTATCCCTTATAAAATGGTTCATCTATTCTAATTCCTACAAGGAGAATTGGTATGGGTTCTCATAAAATTGATTATAATAGGGAAGAAACCCCCAAATCTTGAACCAAATTAAGATAAAAATTATGTAATTTACAAATTTTACTTAAATGGGGCCTACTACATTTCCAAAATAGATAGAGAATTATTTATATACCCTAACATCATGAGGTTTATTTCTATATATTTTTATTAAATTCCACAGTAAGGAACAAATTCATAGAGGAATGACATTAAAGTACAAATAATTCCTCTTCTATATCGCATAACCTTAAAATATGTGGTATACAACCATACCATAGGGAGTTAAACTATACAATGCTATTCTTGATGGTAGAATTTATACTAAATAGTACCCCACATCCTTACCACATGAAATTAAAAATCAAGAAAGAAGGTATTAACACATGAAGATAAACTAATATTAGCATGTCCATGAAAAATTGCATTAAACATCATAACATGTTCTCAACTTTTTGAACCTACACATTCATGTGTGGTACTTTCCAGATCTATGGAAAGTGTGTCATGGGTAAAAAGTTTCTAGTTTTCATGGATTCCTTCCAATAACCCCCCATGTCTACAAGGTAGTATCACATGATAATGCCAATTAAACATCATCCTTCAGTTTTCCATCTACCCCAATCTAGTATATAAATTCCTTGGAAGCAAACTATACATGATTCAGTTCTATGGATAAGAAACAACAATAAATAAATTCCACCATATTTATTTTTGATTCAATTATTCATAAGAGATCTCAGCTAAATAGTATTTGTGTCTTGATTCCTATTTTATTGGGATAAAAAATAATTTAAGGATTTCAAATACTAGGCCAATCAGTAATATGTAAAATATATAAGTACACCCTCCTTGTATATGGGTAAGTCTAGTGCATGGAATTTGTAAATATCATAACAATGTATATATTTAATTATATTACCACATGAAACACAGTGACACACGAATAACAATTCCTATTTAAATTCATGATATAAGACAAATAGTAAAATAAAATTCCCCTATTGTGTATATAGGATATACCTGTGTAATTATATTTCCATACAACTATGTGTGACTTGATTCAGTTGTCCATATGATTCCAAGGAATTCCTAGATCTCAAATC
The DNA here is from genome assembly GCA_963277665.1 of Viscum album. NCBI lineage: Eukaryota > Viridiplantae > Streptophyta > Magnoliopsida > Santalales > Viscaceae > Viscum > Viscum album. The sequence continues at coordinate 633,058,025 of OY728155.1, read as the reverse complement.
AGGGGTTCTCCTGAAGAAAAAAAATCAAACTTCCATTGATTATGGGTTAGACCTATGCAAGTGATTCATCTACAATAACTATGTCTGTATAATTCCTAATGCTACATGATATATAGTGATTCCCAGATAACAATTCCTAGCCTAAAGAAATATTTAAAGGAAAAAATTCCATCATCAAAACATATGATTTAGACATGGATGTAGTGTTTTTCCATATATTAACTATATGTGTCAAGATTTCTATTACCACAATATATCTAGAAAATATTTTATTTTCCATTTTTATTATATCCATGAGTTATCAACCATTTCATACATGTCACTTGAGGATAATAAAATTCATATAGATACAATATTTGACATTACAATGTGGACACCCCTCGAAATAATATGTCTCCATACACAAATGTTTATTATAGTCTACTTCCCTATTGTCCCTTAGTTCTCACATAGATCATGACTCAAGTGAGATTGAGAAAACTAGAATGTTTCTCTAACTATAATGATTATGATTCATCTTATTGAATGATAGGGGAACACATCCTCACTGAATGATGTTAAATTTCATGAAATTAGGTATTCAAATTTAGGGTAATGAAAATAATGATATTTATTGAGATGTGTATCATAATATTTCATCAATGGGATTACAATCATAAAGAATCTCTAGAAATGGTGAGATTATAGTTATAAACTGTTCCGAATTTGGTAACATTTAAGGATAACACAATAGAAATAATAAAAATAAATGAAGGTTATCATATAAAAAAATAATGAGTTTGATGATATAACATTTCAAATATAGTATATAAACCTCATGAAAAAATATATGTCCATAACATGACTTGTGTCTCAAAGAAATAAATTTGACACACAATTACATTACTAATTTGGTAACATTTGAATAATAATACCATAAAAATAATATCATAAAACTGATATTTAAATACATATAAATTGATTTATAATAATAATATAATACATCCATTGGCCTTATATACATCACACAAAAGAAATGAGTTGTGAATATTACATATATGTCATCGAAATAAAAAGTGAAATGAAATTCACTTACCATAGGACTTTATTGTCTCGTTACTAAACAATACACCTTTATTATAGATGAATTTATTTTATACATCATTGAAATAACCATATTCTTATACCTATTATTATATATTATTTTATTATGATATTATTTTACCCTCTTATTAACAATCCCACACTTAGGGTAATATCATCTTTCTTTTTAATACAAGTATTAACATATTATTCATGATCGTCTAAAATAGATCATGATTTAATTACATATAGAATTTAATAAATAATATTAATATAAAATATATTTAGTAATTATTTATTTATAATAATCTACAGAATATTGAAATATGAAATGGAAGACAACATTCATGGAGATGGTTGTTCGTGCATATGCATGAACGTTATTTCTATTTGTTGTCATTTTGAATGAAATTAAGTTAATGAATTATATGTATATAATATTATTTAATTATTATTATTATGTTATATATATCATATATTTCTCTTAGACTATCTTTAATACCTTCCATGATATGTGAAAGTGAACCACATCTCTTTGAGAAGGCGGTATTCCAAATGTCTACAAACGATGTTATAATATTTTACAAAAGATGTAATGTATAAAGGAGTTTTTTATAAAAGAATTAAATAAGAATAAATACATAATAAATATTATATATCACATATAGATACAAAATTTCCATCATAATTCCCATCCAGGAACGGTTGTAAAACAAAAATGAACAACATCCTTTCGTGAAGCGGAAGTTCATTGTACATAATAACGCTAAATTCATTACCTTTTAGATGGATGTGTGAGTAAATTTAGGTAAGACCCATAATATAAAAAACATAAGTATATTTAGGATATTGTTTTTATTATATATCCATGGAATAAGGCAGTTTTTGGAATTGGATATTGAAAATAAATGAAAGGATCTTGACGGATGATGTTACCTCTTCTTTGCATAAATACATTTGATTAGCACCAAATTAATCCCTTAAAAATTACCAAAGAGAGGATTAAACAAGGAAATATGGGATTTTGGTATGTTAATTGGGCATAGATTTTTTTTAACCTATGTGGTTTGTGAGGTGTGATGAATTGGGAGAATAGGAGGCCTTTTATAGAGGAGGATGAGTGGCACTCTTGTAAATTTCTAGAAAATGATTTCCACCAAAAATTTTCCATTCTACATTGAACCCAATAATGGATCAAATTTTATAAAAGGTAGGATAGGTTAAAAATGGCCATTAAATTTCTTTTTAAGATGTTTTTCAGTCATTTGAGGTCTTATTTCGATGTTTTAGTCCATTTGTGAGATAATTTGTTTCTTAATCATTGTAATTAATTTTAATCACCTTCACTAATATTTTAGTTGAAAAAATAAGTTGACCTAATTAGAAATTAGAAATAATTATTATTCCAAATATGGAATCCATTATTCAAAATTCCTAACAAATAAGTGGAAAAACGTAATTTAAAATTAATCTTGTAGATGGGGAGACACTATTGGTTTTAAAAGAATAGATGTTAAAAAGTAAGTTATGTTTTTATATCTAGATTCTGGGTTAAATCCATTAAATTGAACCAAATTTGATTATTTGATTTATAATATATATAAATATATATATACTTTAAAACAAAATTAAAATATATTTTAACTATATAAAAATTTTTGATAAAATACAGTTTTGAATTAAAATTCAGTATTTGTACACTATTCATCTAAAAATGATGCTTCTCAAAAAATATCAAATATTATCCCTAAGATAATTTTTACATTATATAATTTTAAATTATTTTTATTTTCCCTAATTCAAATTATAAATTTCCATAAAATTAATTCTATTGTTTTCTTAATAATAACATGAAACACATATCATTTGAGAAAAAAATATTTTTAAACAAATAAAGGATAAACTGAAAATTATATATTTTTTATAATCATTACATTTTTTATATAAAACCATTATAAATAAAATTTTAAATGCATATATAACTATTCATATTAGTATGGTTAATGATTAGGTTATAATTATCTCATTTAAATAATTATAATACTAAAATGATGTTTTGTAAAAACACATTATTTCATGTGACAAATGCCATGTCAGTGGTGTGGGTAACACAATATAATATATGTCTTGAGTATAGTGTATGATAACATAAATCTTTGGTTTAATATATAAAAACACTATTTAGTGTTTTGTGAAATCCAATATATCAAAAATATTAAATTAATTTGAAAAAAATGAAAAATCTCTAAGTGTTACAGTATGACTGCCTCAACCCCATAAACCAATGAATATGGTGTTTCTTGTGTAGCAGTATATGTGGTGGTATGGTATGACCATAAATTAAGTATGAACTATTTTTGGATAGATGATATTGTATTTGTTCACCATATTCTGTATTTTATTTGATAGATTATTTTTAAAGGCCTATATATATCCCTTTACACTACATAATAAAAAGATTAGTGATTGGAGTTGATATTGTACTGCTGATAAAACTTCTTAAAATCCATTGAACTAAAAATGGTTCCATTTTAAGTCAATATTGTGTGAGGGACCCTGGACATGATGATGATATGGAACATTCTGAATTTGATGATGTCCTTCATCCAGAATTCATTTTAGGGTATCTCTTCATCCCATTTGTAAAATAAATCAGTAGAATTAATTATGTACATGAAATGCTTAATAATGGCTAGGGGATTTGGCCCCACAACAACCATTCGCCAAAACGAAAATGGACAAGACTATTTTTTTGTCTGTATAAATTTCAAGGGTGGATTAATGTATTTATTATGGATCTAGAATTTATGAATTTTCTTAGTGAATTTCACATTGACCCATATTATGGTTTTCCATTAATAACCCATCCTCTGGATTTTTTGGGAGAGCCTAAACTTGGAAAAAATAGTATTTTAGGATACCTCTTGGACTTCTTCCATGATCTTATACATCTCTCTTTCTACTATGCGTATGAGGAGGACATCGACAATTCCTCTCATGGATATGGATTTTTTCTCATTTGGATGATCCTATAATGTAATGTTCAATATACAGTGTTGAATTTGTTCCCTACAAGATTTTTTAGAACTCTATTTTGGAGTTAAAAAATTATGGGATCCATCTATTCTAGGGTGGATGTAGGTTCATCACACTCTGAGGCATTGTTGAGATGATTGGATTCTTCTATATCATAGATTAAGACCTATGATACCAGTCATCAGTTCATGATACGGAAGTTCGTTTCTTCCTGATCCGGGTTAGTAAGGATTGGTTCTATATTATCCAATACATTGGAATGGGAATTATGTTATCTGGGAACATGATGAAACATGGTCTTAAATGGGAACACTACCATAAGTCCCCTGACATAGATTGTGATAGAGGAAAAGTCTTACTTTTTTGATATAATATTCAACATTTATCTATTTTATCAAATGTTCTGAATAACTTTTGAAATTCAGGAAGGTTATATGTAGAAATAGGGCTAGTTCCAATATTGTGATGATGGATAGGTATTTGACATCATTATTTGGGATTACCTACGATAATGATAAATTGTATGGAAAATTAATTGGTTATGAGATAGAAATACAATCCCTTGACCAACCCAAATGATATTTGAATTTCCCATCCTTTTTTTGGTATGACACTAGTAGATGCCATGAAAATACATCTCCCATGTCTAGGGAGTGTCACTGGAATATAAGACCTCCTCATCCAGAAGGTTAGTGTCTACCAATGTATTCATTATGGTATGATGTGTTGTGAGGAAATTATCTAGATATTTAAATTTCACCGATTTCGATGACAGAAACTGAATGTCTTATTACTGTAGAATGACCACCCATCGGTCCAAGCATCTAGTCAATATAATATGAGCAAGGATTCAGTTGAGTGGATAAATACTAGAGACCAAATAGTTATTGTTTTGATGTATCTAAATCATCATATTTTTTACTACAATGATGATTGAAATGCAATTCTTCTCAACGATAGATTATCAGGTCTTTGTACCTAGTATTGATTGGATGAGTTATTAGAGACAATTTGATCTCTTCCAATCATTTTTTATCTGTGTGGTGGGTGTCTAGTGGGGATTTTATGGTTTCCAAATACAAGATGACTATACTCCCTTCCAGTAGAGGAATTAAAAATGATGGGTATAGTAAATACTAATTGGGACTTTTGAAGGTTTCTTGTCAATTATTGTCCCATTCATAGATTATACCCTTCTACATTATTCTAGTTAAGAGAGATTTTTTTTCAATGTTTCCTATGAAACTCCAAATTTAGGTGAGTTTCCGTTATATTCCCATCATTTATTTCATATTTTTAGGGTGATATTACTAAAATAACACTTTTCTTCTCTATGTCAACCTGGATGACTCGGTGGTGTACCATAAATCCATGGAAAATTGTTGAAGATACCCATAAAGTAAATTTCAATGGATTCATCCCTAGACTATGTTATCATTGCTTGTCAAATATTTCATGATGCTTCGTGATATGATCCCATCACATTCAGGATTTGACCACCAGGTCATCGACAAATATTTTGGTTATTCTTCCCGAGAATGATTTAAATGTATTACACATACCCCATTAATATATATCTTAAGAATTATTTAACACATAGGGAATGACCTAATAGTAAAATATCCCCATAGCTGGTTAAAAGGTAGTGGATTCATCATCTTTAAGGGCCATTTTGATCTGATTATACCTTCAATACACATACATTATGGAAATGGCTTGGAAGTGAGAAGATACATCATTCAAATTTTCTATGATTGGAAATGAGATATCACTCATAGGGACGAGCCAATTAAGGTACATGAAATTGATATAAACCCTAATATTCCCATTCCATTTCCTGATAGGGATGATGATGGTGTTCCATCTCGATTATTTCAGTCCTAAAAAATGATGTATATGAAAAATATTTCAAATTATGCCTCTATAATAGGGCCATGAGAGGGATGTATCCACATGACTACCTTCTTTAAGCCACAATGTAAATTGGTTATGCCAAGATGGTGTGTAAATACATCTTGATTTATTCCAGGAATTTATATATAGTTATAAGTGAATACATATTGTTTATTCTACTTAAATTCAATATATATCTCTTTCTCTTCAAGGGGTATGGAGGCACTAATCATTGTAGCTCGTGGGTCTTCTTCTATTGAAGATTCACCTACGTAATCTCATAAATGGTGGTAGAGAATCCTTCCTCAAATCTGGGAGGTTCATTCTTGAATTCTTCACCATCTTAATCCATCTATGAGTCTGTGTAGACATCCTTATATGGTTATTGAAATCTATGATCTTCTCTTTCACCAACGGGGTGAGAGAGGCCATAAGGAAAGACATTATCATCCCCTACTTCCTGAGTCATTGTAGAGGGATGTCAGATCTTATTTTTTTACAAGATCACTAGGGGAAGGAGGATATTATACCTCTAGGGTAAAGTCAATCACCTAATCTATATTTATAATTAGAACACAGTCATTGTTGAGTATTCTATAAGGATTTTTAAGGGTGGTCCCCAAGCCTTCAAGGGTTGTGACCCTTATATCATCACCCACCGTTGGTTGTTTTACTCACTTTTAGAAGAACCCTAATTTATAATATGTTGAATAATGAGTCTCAATGGGGTAATTGTCCCCATGTAGTATGGCGACCTTTCCACTGATGAGTTATTTAAGATACTAATGAAATATTGAAGATATCATCATGTGGTTGTCGATCCAGTGCCTTGAGAGAAGTATATTGTATGTAATTTATTTCCAAATAACACTTAAACTCTACATAATATGTGAGATCCTTAAACACAGTTTTTAGTTTTATCTTTTTAATAGGTCTTATCTCACACATATCGTACCCTTGAATCAATAGATTTTTGAGATACAGGTGCACTTTAATATATCCCAAACTATGGATCATCTGAATTGGGTTCAAATTGATCAATGAAATGCTTTAATTCAAATCCTTTCATATGTCAACATTACAGAGTATACCCAAAACATATAGGTGTCTGATGTACACTTGGATTTCATCTTCTTTATCCTAGTCATTGAGCGATATAGTTACATGGAATTCTGATTGCATGATCTCCACTCGATAAAACTCAGTTGTATAAATTTTTTTCTCAAAATTCATATGAGATCTGGAGTTATTTAATGAGTTCATCATTGATTTCATTATAAATATGATGTGAATTTAGGATTTAGAGATTCGTGAAAAAAATATCCTCCCATTTAATACTTTCATACATTTTTCCAGAGTTCGGTGCTTCCCTGTGTGGGGTTTCTCCATAACACGTGTCTTATGGGCCAAGGAATTATAGGGGGTGGTTCTTGTTATTTCGATGAGGTTAAGTGAGAATCTACTTTACATGGAACCGATCATGTTGACCTTCACCATTTATTCTATTGATCGGTAAATCAAACCCCCTCTAGGATGTCATGCAGAAAAAATATGTTTGGTTGACCGTTGGAGGGTTCTAGGATGCCTCTATGCCTCTGTTCAGCCTACAAGAGTGCATTCCCATGAGTCACAATTACATATATTTCTTCACTGATACAGGAAAAATAGGTCTAGAAAATAGTGAATCGATCTAATTCCACCCAAATATTAGTTGTTTTTGGACATTAAATAGTTCCACCGAACAAGTTGGTGACATTACACATACCTCCCAAAAGTGAGTTCGACCTCTAATTCTATTTATTTTAATTTCTGGAGGTCATACACACTTTTGGGATACTTATCTTATTTCAACTTACTCATCGGTGTATCTATTTTTGGTCCTTCGTATAATAATCTTATGGTGTCATGAACTCAATCAACACTTTTCTAATTCATCCAAATTTTGAACTTCCCCTCATCCCCGACTAGAACATTATACCACTCACCCTCTCCTTCTGACTATGTGACAGTTAGGTAGTTCACTTTCAATTAAAAGTTCCCTATCTCTACATGTCCAAAATTTAACATTCCTTAGAAGACATATTTGTAGATTAAGGAATCATAGTTATAATGAACCACCCTTATTTAGATAGGTTAGTTGTTGGGATGGTCAGTGAGGTTGACCTCATCAGGCTTCCTGGCATTTTTTGGTCATCTTATTTTCCAGGGATGATATGAAATAATTTTGTACATGTTCATTTGAGAATGATTTTTCTTTATTAATTCATTCATCAAATAATGGGTGACTCTAATTTCTCTATGCTTTTGGATAATGTTTATTTTTTGGTTTTTGTCACTCGACAAGATGAGTTAGGGGCTGAGGACCTTCCTAAATGCTTTGATAGGAACTATTACTGGAAAAAGAGTGATATCTATACCTTCTCTATTGGATAGAATTTTCAAATATTCTAAGGAAATGAGTTGAGATTTTGGTAGGCTTTTCTAAATGGAATCACTGATACATTTTTCTATTTCTGTAAACTCACAAAACCCATCTGGATAATTCATTAAGATAAGATATGTCTACAAATAAACCTAATGATTTTCAGAATTGAGTTCTTGTAGGTACTAATATGATAGTGGGATTTAGAGTGAGTATGTTTAACTACTCAATCTCGCTATGAAGTTGTACACCCTCGAGTTTTTTTTCACTTTTTTTAGTTATTTAGGTTGACTATTGTCATTTTCCACAACATGGTGTTGAACAGATAATGTAATATATTTTAATGTTTTTCACATTCTACAATAGATCATACTGGAAGATTTTTGTATCAAGAAAAAGAAAAAACTAATATAGTATGTGAAAAAAAATACTCTTCTTTGTGTCTATTTAACTGAATGGTGCATCATCAGCCCATGTCAGGATATGAAGTGTGTGAGATGTTGTTAGGGGTCACCTGAAAAATCTATATCAGAGAATGATGGGTTGCTAAATTTAGAGGGGGGTAATGTTTCATCCATCCATTTAAGATACGGATTCCTGTAGGGTATTAGATGTGAATGTCACCCTACCATAGCATACATTATAGTTTTCAGGGACTCATGTTCCATTAGAAGATCTAGGGGAATTACTCTATGAGTTTCCTCCTATATACTGGGATATGATAGGTGTTGATGAGGTGGGGAAGCATTTATCCTCGTGAATTCTTCATTCATCCAAATATTGAATGATCACACTTGTGAGGAAGAGTTAGTCACCACAATATAGGTCAGTCCTGATCAATTGTTAATTCCTCATTTATGTTGATTGGATACTTATATTTGGAGACAGTCTGAATCCTAATTATCTCTCTTACTGGTTGATCAGCAATTGGAGAAATAATATTCTCCCCATACTAAAGATGATTCTCATTAGGAATATTTCCCTATAGTATTTCATCTTTATGTGGCCTCAGAGTTTTTATCTCCCTCTCATATTGTGACAAATATTCCTCTATGAAAGGAAATTTAACTCTTCTAAATGTTGATTGGGATGTTTCTACACCTTTAGATTTTTTTTTTGTCATTTTCCTTCTAGATAGGTGGAATCGAGGTATTTCAAGCTACCAATTATTGGAACCTTCTTTGCTTCAAGGTTCTTGTTTCCTCAGTTGGTGCATCTAAATCACCCTCGTTTCAAGGTATAATTTCCATGTTTCATCCCTCTACATTTTCAACTTCATCCACCATGTCATTTATATTGAACGAGAAATCATACAAATAGGAATATGGGGAAATGGTGATTTTATAAATACTTTTGATTCAATAAGATGATTCTACACTATCTTAATCAGTGTTGTTAATTGAACCCCTAGTAATGTTAGGCCATTTTGTCTTGCAACCCTACTGGGTTCATATTATCTTATTCAAACTATCCACCCATCATGGTCTATGAATACTGACATTGAGGGAGTTTCTGGACTTGTTTTCGTAATATGATTCGAATAAGACAGTTTTCTATTGTGGTGGGGGGAATGGATGGCTATCCAACCATTGATCTTTAACTCTCAACCTAGATAAGACTGATTCTATCTGTGGAGATAACAGTAAAGAAAATTCCCCTAACCCTATGAGAAGAAGGTTTTATAAGGACTCCATTGGAAATGACTGGTCAAATTATTTAGGACCCAAAGATTTCATTCAGGGACTTTATGGCTCCCTAGAAGGACATTTGGATGCACTACTGGAAAAGAAGGTTATACCAACGGTTATAAACCGTTGGTATAGGCTGGAAAACAGTTGGCTAGTAAGCCGTGAGGAAAGCCTTATACCAATGGTTTGATCCAAACCGTTGGTATATTGGTTATATAAAACCCAATGTATACCAATGGTTATAAACTATTGGTAATGCATCTTAAGAAGTATTATACCAACGGTTATAAACCGTTGGTAATGTGATTTCAAAGAAAACTTATACCAACAGTTTTCAACCGTTTGTATTGGTTTTTCAGCAACACCTATACCAACGGTTATAAACCGTTGGTATTGGTTTTCCAGAAATCCAGACACCTATACCAACGGTTTAAAATGGTTGGTATAAGTTTTTCCAAAAATCTAGAACACCTATACCAATGGTTTTAAACCGTGGGTATATTGTTTTCCAGAATTCCAGCACCCTTATACCAACGGTTTATAACTGTTGGTATTGAGTTTTTCCAAAACTGCAGCCCAGCAGCCCCCCTCCCTCCGTAGCCCCTCCACTGTACACCTACATAAATAAAATAACAAAAACCAGATACAGACTTGAAACAGTATAAAAAACACCTAAAATAGAACAGAAAACACATAAAATCATCAAACTCTTCCAACCATGTCATGTACAACAATTCCCTATTTCAATCTTCATAAGACAAAAATCATCCAGTAGTAATTCACATCACCCCTGCACAAACCCCCATCCATCATAGCCCCCACCTCCCCATCAAATTCTAATAGGCAGAATAGTATGAGAAATACCTGTTAGAGTTGAATAAGAGTTTGAAATTGGCTCATATCCCATTTTTTTATGATCCTAGATTTGGGTATGTAATGATTTGTGATGAATTTTTCATTGAACTTGTATTTTTTATAATATATGGTGAAAAGGTATTTTCATAGGAGTCTCATCACTTATGAATCCATGAGTGAAACTACCCAACTCATGAAAAAGATTTTGCGACTATCGTTGATAAGTGTAAATTTCAGTTGTATTCACTTAAAATGATGTCCTTTTCAAACACAAAAAAGACACTTTTAGTGGTATCGGCCACACTGACCCTCGGATTAAGGCGGGGTTGACTCGTACACATCACAAATGACCCATGGATCGTTTTCCTAAAGTTTCAACATAATCTGAATGTGTTTGGTAGGTTTTTGGTATGCCAGAAGTTGTTTTCACTTTAAATCATGTCCATTTCAAATAAAAGTGAGACAGATTGAGGTGGGCATGACTCGTACATGACACAGATGACCCATGGATACTTTTCCTAAAGTATCAACAGAATGTGAATGCATTTCATCTGTTTTCTTTATGTCCGTTGTTGTTTTTACTTAAACTGTTTTCCATTTCAAAGAAAAGTGAGACACTTTGAGTGGTGCCGGCCACACCACGCCTCGGATTAAGGAGGTATTGAATCATACACGTCACAAATGACCCATGGATCATTTTACTAAAGTATCAACACAATCCAAATGTGTTTGGTCGGTTTTCCGTATGTCATTTATTTTAATTAAAAGCGAATCCATTTTAAATAGACGAAAGACACTTTTAGTGGTATCGGCCACACCGACCCTCGGATTGAGATAGGGTTGTCTCATACACGTCACAAATGACCCATGGATAGTTTTCCTAAAGTTTTAAAAGACTATGAATGCGTTTGGTCAGTTTTCCGTATGTCGGTAGTTGTTTTCACTTAAAATCCTATCCATTTCAAATAAAATTGAGACAGTTTGAGTGGTACCGGCCACACCATGCCTCAAATTGAGGCGGGGTTGACTCGTACATGACACAAATGACCCATGGATACTTTTCCTAAAGTATCAACAGAATCCGAATGTGTTTGGTCCATTTCCCGTATGTCAGTTGTTGTTTTTACTTAAACTATTGTCCATTTCGAAGAAAAGTGAGACACTTTGAGTGGTGTCGGCCACACCGTGCCTCAGATTGAGGTGGGGTTGACTCGTACATGTTAAAAATGACCCATGCATTGTTTTCATAAAGTATCAACACAATCTGAATGGGTTTGGTCTGATTTCCGTATGTCATTTATTTTAATTAAAAGTGCATCCATTTCAAAAAAAAGAAAGACACTTTTAGTGGTACCGGCTACACCGGCCCTCAGATTGAGGCAAGGTTGACTCGTACATGTCACAAATGACCCATGGATCGTTTTCCTAAAGTTTCAATAGAATCCAAATGCGTTTGGTCGGTTTTCCGTATGTCGGTAGTTGTTTTCACTTAAAATCATGTCCATTTCAAATAAAAGTGAGACAGTTTGAGTGGTACCGGCCACACCATGCCTCAGATCTAGGCGGGGTTGACTCGTACACGACATAAATGACCCATGGATACTTTTCCTAATGTATCAATAGAATCTGAATGCATTTGGTCTGTTTCCTGTATGTCAGTTGTCGTTTTTACGTAAACTGTTGTCCATTTCAAAGAAAAGTGAGACACTTTGAGTGGTTCCGGCCACACCGCACCTCATATTGAGGTAGGGTTGACTCGTACACGTCACAAAGGACCCATGGATCGTTTTCCTAAAGTTTCAAAAGAATCTGAATGCGTTTGGATGGTTTTCTGTATGCCGGTAGTTGTTTTCACTTAAAATCATGTCCATTTCAAATAAAAGTGAGACAGTTTTAGTGGTACCGGCCACACTATACCTCAGATTGAGGCGGGGTTGACTCTTAAACGACACAAATGACCCATGGATACTTCTCCTAAAGTATCAATAGAATCCGAATGCGCTTGGTCCATTTCCCATATGTCAGTTGTTGTTTTTACTTAAACTGTTGTCCATTTCAAAGAAAAGTGAGACACTTTGAGTGGTGTCGGTCACACCGTGCCTCGGATTGTGGCGAGGTTGACTTTTACATGTCAATAATGACCCATGGATCGTTTTCATAAAGTATCAACACAATACGAATGTGTTTGGTCAGTTTTCCGTATGTTGTTTATTTTAATTAAAAGCGCTTCCATTTTAAATAAAAGAAAGACACTTTTAGTGGTACCGGCCACACCGGCCCTCGGATTGAGGCAGGGTTGACTTGTACACATCAAAAATGACCCATGGATCGTTTTCCTAAATTTTCAATAGAATCCGAATGCGTTTGGTTGGTTTTCTGTTTGCCAGTAGTTGTTTTCACTTAAAATCCTGTCCATTTCAAATAAAAGTGAGATAGTTTGAGTGTTACCAGCCACAACGTGCCTCAGATTAAGGCAGGGTTGATTCTTACATGACAAAAATGATCCATGGATACTTGTCCTAAAGTATCAACAGAATAGGAAGGTGTTTGGTCCATTTCCCATATGCCAGTTGTTGTTTTTACATAAATTGTTGTCCATTTCAATGAAAAGTGAGACACTTTGAGTGGTGTCGGCCACACCACACCTCAGATTGAGGCGGGGTTGACTTTTACATGTCACAAATGACCCATGGACCTTTTTAATAATGTATCGAGACAATCCGAATGGGTTTGTTCGGTTTTCCGTATGTCGTTTATTTTAATTAAAAGCGCATCCATTTTCAACACAAGAAAGACACTTTTAGTGGTACCAGCCACACTGGCCCTCGGATTGAGGCGGGGTTGACTTTTACCCGTCACAAATGACCCATGGATCGTTTTCCTAAAGTTTCAACACAATCCGAATGCATTTTGTAAGTTTTCTGTATGCCGGTAGTTGTTTTCACTTAAAATCCTGTACATTTCAAATAAATGTGAGACAGTTTGAGTGGTACCGGCCACACCGTGCCTCAGATTGAGGCATGGTTGACTCGTATATGACAAAAATGACCCATGGATACTTGTCCTAAAGTATCAACAAAATCCGAATGCGTTTGGTCAGTTTCCTGTATGTCAGTTGTTGTTTTTACTTAAATTGTTGTCCATTTCAAAGAAAAGTGAGACACTTTGAGTGGTTCCGGCCACACCGCGCCCCGGATTGAGGCGGGGTTTACTCATACATGTCAAAAATGTCCAATGGATCGTTTTCTTAAAGATTCAACACAATCCGAATGTGTTTGGTTGGTTTTCCGTATGACGGGTTTTGTTTTCACTTAAAATCCTCTCCATTTCAAATAAAAGTGAGACAGTTTGAGTGGTACCGGCCAAACCATGCCTCAGATTGAGGCGGGGTTGACTCGTACATGACACAAATGTCTGATGGATCGTTTTCCTAAAGTTTCAATAGAATCCGAATACATTTCTAGTGTACTATAATCCACCAACCATAAACTAAAAGTGCTGTCAATAATTGATATTAAGGGTGAAATATAAACTCTTCATATTTTTCATATTATATATGCAAAATTTGCACATAATACAATATAAAAATTTCTCAAAATTACTCAATTTAATACATATAAATATTATAAGTAATTTGATATTTTTTGTTTTTAATGTATATTCTCAATAAATGAAAATATATAAAATAGAGAATAAAAATGTTAAAAATAACTTTTTTAACCAAAGAAATTAACCAATATTTCATTATCATTAATACGCATTTATCAAAATCAAAAAGACACACACTTATTTATATTTTTTAACCAAGGGAATTCATCACCTAATAAATCATTTTCCACCTCAAAAACCCTCATTTTATTATTTTTAAAATGAACCCCCAATATTACCCATGGATCTAAAACACATAATTTTGCATGTCATGTCCTTAGGCCCTAAATCTTACTTATGGATGACCATTTATCCTTAGGCCCTAGAACACCCATGACCTGACCCGAACCGACCCGGCCCACGGACACCCCTAATTTCGAGTGATTGTTTTTTAATATTAAGATGACCATATTAACTTATCAAACCAGATATCATACATGGAATCACAGTACCAAGGAATACTTAAGGTCTAGGTAGTAGACTAATCATACAATAATAATCAAGTGCAAAAAAGAGATCTGATAACAACATCCCTATGATGCAGAGAAAAACCCCGGAGTGGAATACCAGGTTCAAAAATAAAGAGTTATACAGAATTAAAAAATGAAATGGATCAATCTGCCCCTGATCACCATCACCATCACCACTATAATCATCGGACTCATCCTCACCGCCATCTCTGTCCTCGTCGTCATCCTCATCATCGTCCCCATGCTCATCTTCGGCCTCATCCTCATCCTTATCCCCATCCTCACCCTCGGCCCCATCCTCGCCCTCGGCCCCATCCTCACCCTCATCCTCATCCTCATCCTCTCCCTCATCCTCATCAGCATCCTCGTCATCACCAAGAACATCATGATCTTGATCGCCACTAGAGTTGTCGCCTGGTTCACTGGATAATGCACCCATCGACGACATAAATGTCGGACAAGCCGCGCTAGCCTCTGGTGGAAGTGATGAAGATAAATCTTTCATCAGTTTCATAAATTCTTTGTACCTCATTTGAACTTGTACTTCCAAATATGTGACCCTTTTATCAGATTGTCTTGCTTGCTTTTTGACCTGTTCCAACTCAGTCATACTATAATGGATACCTGGAGAGGACCAATACCTCTTCGGGACTATATTCTTACCAGGTCGGCAACGTACTCGACCAGAGTGCTCCTCTCTCAAAACCTGATGTAAATGATCATCTGGCCCAAAATTGTACGGCTCCTGGGCATCAAGAGACTCTAAAGCAGCCTGTTAAAAATATTAATAGATTAATAAATTTCAAAATAGATATTAAACTTTGCAATAAACTAATTAAATCTTAAAATCTTTTCTTGGGTTGATTCATTTACCGCAGTTCCATCTTTTTTTCTTCTACTCGAGCAAAACAATTTTGCTTGAGGGATATGTCCTTCAATATTCAATTTGTGCTTCTGTAATGACATTGAAATAATATAAAGTGAAAGTATAATCATATATTAAATATTCAATAAATCACATAATTTAAGTAGGATATAATAAAAAGGGAAAGTCCTAAATAAAAATTATAAACAACTATATTGTACCAGCTGCCTTTCATGATCTGACATAGTTGTGCGCCCCAAAGTGTGGAGGTATTGCTTTGAATCAATGTTTTCTTATTGTTTTTTTTCAGAATATTCCTAAATAATGTTTAATAATAAATAAGATTATATTAATGCAAAATATTAAAACACTGATTTAAATACCTCAAATGAGATTAATACCTTAAATTTGGAAGTCGCCCAATGGGTAATCATTTGGCGATATTGCTCTATCGGGCAGTCATCCACGATTGTTAATGTCTCTAAATCTGTTCCCACCTTATTACACCAGCCAACATACTGGTCATGCTTATAAGCTCTTCAATGCTCTCCCAACTTTTTAAACGCACTGTTCGTGCACCTTCGCCATTAGGGAAGTTAAACTGAAGCTGAAACCCAATATATTAGTTCATATAAATACAAAAAAAACATTAAATTGAATAGATTTTTTACCCATATTTGTGCCCACGCATTATCTTTGACTTCGTGTGGCAGTTGTCTCCAAGAGAGAGGGATGACCGGAATGATATCGGAGTATTTGGCTAGCGTCGCCAAAAAACCCTGACATTCCTGCCCAGATTTATCAATCATTTGTCCATCAATATTATATTCAACATTCAACTGTGTCTAGCGGTTCCATACCGCACACAAGCGAGTACGCCCCCTCCCCCGCCTCTTATCTGTAGATGAATCTGTTATTAAAGAAAAATAATATCAGTACAAGTTATAATAAAATAAATTTTGGAATACAAATTTGATAGAGTCAGATAAATATACCTGTGGTAGTCGGATCAATAGGCGTAACTGGATGTGCAGAAGCTGATGGAATATCATGTACAGGTGGAGTGTCCCTCAGTGTACACTCCTCAGCCACATATTGTGTCACATCAGGAGTCGAAGAAGGTGGAATATAATAGCTCGGAGATAATGAACCAGAAGCAAAAGATGATGGCATAGACGTCTGGCCAACAGGTAGTGTAAACATCAGAGGTCTAAATATCCCGTGTGTCCTTAGAGACACACCAGGATCAAAATGGGGTGAAGAAGATACGTCAGTGGTGGTGGATCGTCTAACTCTCTCCCCATGAGCTCTCGTACCATCGGCCTCGGTACCGGGCCCACTAGATAATCATCCATCTCTGACACCCCCCCCCCCCTCCTACCACCAGCCACTCTACTAGGAGCAATATCAGGCTCCTCGTCAGATATCTGTCATCTAGGGGGTCGATCTTGAAAAAACGTTTAACACATAAGTAAACACATGATATTATAAGTTATTGAAATATTTATATTTGAAATAAAACACTCACAACAGGGACGAGTGGAGGAACACCCATCTGTATCATGCAACGATTATTATCTGTCATCTTTTTCCATCGCCTCTCTTCAATGGGTGTCATTTCCTATAATGAAAACAAATATAGAAGTAATTAAAAACAGATAACTAATGTGTAACCCAAAAAAATATTGAAAAACCATTCTGATAAAAAACATAAATTAAAAGAATATTTATGGTGGTTTGAATTTAAGTACTAGGATACACACTCTGAATGATGTAGGTGAAACATGTAGGTGAGAACACGACTGTATGATTCTATATATTTCCCACCACAACTTCAGGTTCACAATCAACTCTGACAATTGAGTTATTAGCGTCTTCATAAGTAATAAACGGATTGCTTCCAATTATAGTAGGGATAATGTCAACTTCATCATCACCATAATCAAAAACATGTTTCGGATTTACTTCAATAATTACACCGAATTTAGGATGACTATGATCATTGACATAAAAAACTTGTTTCACCATTGATTCCAATACATATGGTTCATCGGTGGAAAGATTGTGAGTCATGTCAATAACTCGAAATCCACAATCATCAATAAAGGTGCATTGCCTCTTCATTGAATCAAACCATTGAAATTTCATCATCGTGACTCGACCATGTGAGTAATAATAAAAAATTATTATTTTCTCCATGACTCCATAATAAGCAACATTTTCAGAACGAGGTCTAGTATCCGATGAACTGGCATAACAGTTTGTTGTGGAAGTTAGCATAAAACCATTATGCTGTGTTCTCATGTTTCTTTCTCGTTCAGTGATAATAAATTTGTATCCATTGATCACAAGTGATTTACTAGCACGAACCATGGTATTAGGACCAAAACCCAACGCTCTTATTTCCTCAGAAACAGAGTCTGCAGGCAAACTTCATACCTGAAATATAATAAAAAAGGAAACTTAATTAAATATTATTTTTATTTAGTTATTACAGAAATATTTTTACCTTCAATTTTAACCAAGCAGAAAACCCTTTTCTATGCAAAGTCTCTTTCCTTCTCAAAGATAAAGAATGATTCTTTCTATATATCAATTCTTTATGTTCTCTGTAGATAAAAATAATAATAGTTTAAAAAATATTTAAAATTACAAGAGATAAGCTAAGAGATACATGTACAATTTACTTACTTGATATACTCATAGAACAAATCACAATAGAACAACACTATGCGATGTGCCATCTCTCACTCTTCAAGGCTTAATGTCATCAATGTATATGATCCCATAATTTCTCCTGTATGAGGAAGTGATGGAAAACTGGGTTCAATTTTCCCATACTGTTCTTCTTCATTTCTCATTGGTCTGTTTACTCTCGTAGTAAGATCAAACAAATACATTGCATAGAAATCCATACATTCTTGATCCAAGTAACTGTTCACAATAGAACCTTGATGATAATTCCTATTCCGAACATATTATTTCAATGTGAAAATGTTTCTTTCATTTGGATACATCCAACGGAAAGCAACGGGTCCTCCAAGAAGTATTTCTGTAGGAAGATGGACAGTCAGATGCAACATTCATGTAAAAAATGATGGAGGGAATATTTTCTCTAACTCGCACAAAATTAATGGTTTCTCTGCCAACAGTTTTTTCAAGAAGGATTTGGATAGCCTCTTAGCATAATGATCTCTAAACAAATAGCACAACCGAATAACTGAGACTCTAACATTATTGGACAAGAGATGACGGATTTCTATTAGAATCAACTCATGCAAAAGGATGTGATAATCATGACTCTTCAAAGATTTCAGCTTCAACTGTTTTCTGTTGACCCGTTTTGATATATTGCATGAATAGCCATCAGGAACTTTAATAGTCTCTAGCACTTCCAGAAATTGATTTTTTTCAGCAGGTGTCATCACATAAGAAGCACATGGATCTTGCCATTTATTTTCAATGATACAGACAGGATGCAATTCTGGTATGATCCCCCAATCTACCAAGTCACGCTGAGATCGTAAATCATCTTTTGTCTTCCCCTTGTCATTTAGATGAATCGAAAGAAACATTTCACATATATTCTTTTCAATGTGCATTACATCTAAGCAATGACGTAACAAGTTGGTTGACCAATACGACAACTCAAAGAATATAATTTTCTTCTTCCAATTGTAACAGGTAACATTGGAAACATTTTTTCTCTTTCTAGAATTCATTACACCCTTCCCAAATGAATAACTGAAATCTTTCAATTCATTAAGCACATCAGTTGCATACATATGCTGAGGTGGAGTGTCATTCTCCATGGTATTGTAAAATCTTCGACGATTGTTTCTATAAGGATGGTTCATTGGCAATAATTTTCGATGTCCCATAAAACTAAAACTACGACGATATTTCAGTATTCTTGATCGAGTATTCTTCATACAAATAGGACATGAAAATTTTCCTTTAGTGCTCCATCCAGACATCATTGCATAAGAAGGAAAATCATTGATCATCCACATAAGCGCAGCACGCATCTGAAATATGTCTTTCGAACATGCATCGTATGTGGGAACACCCACATCCCAAAGAAGTTTCAACTCTTTTATTAAAGGTTGCATGTATGCATCTATATCATTGCCGGGATCAGAAGGTCCAGATATCAGTATACTCAATAAAGTGTAAGGATTTTTCATACACAACCAAGGGGGAAGGTTATAAATGTGTATGAAAACTGGCCATGTGTTGTGCGAAGTAAGAATCTACCCAAATATATTAAAACCGTCACATGAAAGACCCAGTCTCACATTACGCACGTCGGCTGCAAATTCAGGTTATCGAGCATCAAATCTCTACCATGCAAATCCATCTGTAGGGTGAACCAACTCTTCATTATTCTTTTTTCTCTCGGTGTCATGCCATCGCATTTTTACAGATATTTCATCATACATGGAAAGGATCTATAATCTGGGTATCAATGGAAAGTTCCACATTACATTTTGTGGCACACGAGATGGTGATCCATCATCTTTTGGCTTCCATCGGGAGGTTCCATAGTTGATACAATCATTTCATTCAGCAATTTCCTCCAAAAATAAGCTGCAATCATTCGAGCAAGCATGATTTTTTTTTGAGAATCCAAGTTCATCAACTAACTTCCATGCCATATAGTGGTTTGAGGGAATATCTGCATCATCTGGAAGCAATTCCATCATGAAGGTAAGAATGTAATCAATTGCAGTATTTGAAATCCCATAAATAGTTTTCCCATGAAACAATCGGATTAAAAATTCCAACTTTTTCATTTTACCACATTGCCGATATACTGGATTCGTCGTAGCATCATTCAATTTTTTCACCCTATCAACATCATCATTTTCATTGTACGCATCATGTGTTCTTGTATCGAAGTCTTGTTGGCTGGACATCCTTTCCTTCTCATGATGCCGAATAAATGGTAACTGATCATATATCAAACTCTACAATTCAGTCTTATCATTTGGATCATCAAAATTTTGAGATTCCATTTTCTCTCCATTGTGATACCACACATAATAGTTTGTTTGGAAACCATATTTTTTTATATGATAGGTAACTCCGTCATGACTCAACCAAGGTCTTCCAACACCATTAAAACATGGGCAGTGTATGCGACCACTTTCTGAAGCCTTGTCAAATGAAAAATCTAGAAAGCTATTCAAATTATTTTCAAAATCAGTTGAAATCCGATCAGTTTCGTACATCCAACTTCTGTCCATTTTGTAAAAAAACTGCAATAATTCATTTCAAAGAAATTCAATAATATTGAAGTATAATCAAAAAAATATTTAGGTAAATGACATTTGTTTACTTTATATAAAAGCATAACTGACACATTACTCTATATGAGAATCATATTAAGAAATAGAACCAAATATAGTGTATATAAGAAAATAAGATACATAATTTATAATGCCTATATTCAAGGACTGCCCAGTAAGATATTGGAAGTGGATCAAGGAATAAATAATCCTTAAGGATCTTGTTGAGAGTACATGAGTTTTATACTTTAAATTCTTCAGGGAGATCAGGATGAGGAGTATGATAATGATTAGGGGAGTGGCGGGACTGTCCAAGGGGGTTGCGGGGTGTCCAGGGGTGGTACGGGTTGTCTAGGGGGGGTGGGGTCGTCCGGGGGGTCGGAGGTGTCCAGGGGGTCGGGGGGTATCTAGGGGGTCGGGGTGTCCAGGTGGGCAGGCTTTCCGCAGGGGTGCTCAGGCTGTCCAATGGGGTAGGGAGAGTCCAGGGGGTGGGTGGGATATCCAAGGAGGTGAGCAGGGTGTCCAGGGTGTGGGTGGGGCTGTCCGAGGGGGTACAGGGTGTCCAGGGGTGGGCTATCCAAGGAGGTGAGCGGGCTGTCCGGGGGGTACAGGGTGTCCAAGGGGGTACGGGGTGTCCAGGGGGTGGGCGGGCTGTCCAAGGAGGTGATCTGGGTCTCCAGGGGGTGGGTGGGGCTGTCCGGAGGGGGTACAAGGTGTTCAGGGGGTGGGCTGTTCAAGGAGGTGAGCGGGTTGTCTGGGGGGATGTCCAAGGAGGTGAGAGGGCTGTATGGGGGGGGGTACAGGGTGTCCAAGGGGGGTTTGGGGTGTCCATGGGGTGGGAGGGAAGTCCAAGGAGGTGAGCGGGGTGTCTAGGGGGTGGGTGGGGCTGTCCGGGGGTATAGGGTGTCCAGGGGGTGGGCTGTCCAAGGAGGTGAGCGGGATATCCGGGGGCGGTACAGGGTGTCCAAGGGGGGTGCGGGGTGTCCATGGGGGTGCGGGGTGTCTAGGGGGTGGTGGGTCCGTCCGGGGGATTGGAGGTGTCCAGGGGGTCGGGGGGTGTCTAGGGGGTCGGGGTGTCCAGGTAGGTGGGCTGTCCGCGGGGGTGGTTAGGTTGTCCAATGGGGTAGGGGGAGTCCAGGGGGCTGGGCGGGCGGTCCAAGGAGGTTAGTGGGGTGTCCAGGGGGTGGGTGGGTCTGTCCGGGGGGTACAGGGTGTCCAGGGGGTGGGCGGGCTGCCCATGGGGGTACGGGGTGTCCAGGGGGTGGGCGAGCAGCCCATGTGGGTGGCAGGGCTATCCAGGGGGTGGGCGAGCTGTCCAGGGGGGTGGGTGGGATGTCCATGGTGGGTGGTCGGGCTGTCCACGGGGGTGGCGGCGCTGTCTAGTGGGGTCGAGGGTTTCAAGGGGGTGGGGGGGATTTCTAGGGGGTGGGGTGTGTCCACGGGGGGTGGTCGGGCTGTCCAAAGTTGATTCATTTGATGACATAGTATAGGTATATATATATGAAAAGAATATCCCCACAATAATCATGCAGCCCTGTCATTAGTCTAAACCCCTCGAACACGTAAAATAAGCTACTATGGACATTTACTAAAATATTTAACACCATAATAAAAATACACTCTAAATATAGTTTGAGAGTATATAATGGTGTGTGTGAAAAAAATGATATTAAATCAATTTAAATGAATATGGAAAAAATGAGGGTTTACAATACACTAAGAGTACCTCAAACAATCCAAAACCACTATAGCGCCACATATTTAACATCATGAAACAGGACCTGGAAATCATACATATGTCTTTAATGATGACCACCTAATTGGAACACTATTTATGGTTCTTGAACACAACGAACAAACTATGTTTGGTCTCTACCAACTCAATCACCCCCTTGTAGATCATAATCTTGTTTCCCCTTATACTAAAATGGCCTCACTGGAAGCTAATTCTAATGCTGCTCCTAAACCATTCATTCTCCACAAAACAATGATCAAAGAATCATTCGACACATCTTCATGACAATACAAGCTCATCACATAAACACATCAAAATAGAAACAAAAACATATAGGATGGGTCTAAATCAAAAACATAATTAGATAAATTTCAATGAAAAATAAGGTACCAGTTAATAAGATACCTTGAACACATCAAAACAAAATCAAAAACATAAACACATCAAAATCAAAAACACAAAAACAAAAACATATAGGATTGGTCTAAATAAAAAACATATAGGTTAAATCAAAACAGAAACAAAAACATAAACACATAAAAATAAAATCTAAAAACTGAAATATTATATAAATTTCAATAAAAATAAGGTGTCGGTTAATAAAATACCTAATTTAGGATGGATCTTATGAGATTCAGAAGTAGATTCAACACCTTAGATGGTATGGAAGAAGAGGAACCTGAAGGAGCTAGAAGATTCAAACTGGTCCAGCAGAAGGAGGTCCAAAATCACATGTTTCACCCGTTTAGGGTTCTGTATCACGAATGGGGGAGAGGATGGGCCGCTGCCAATTTGGGGTGAAGTTGTGCCAACGGTTTTTAAAAACTGTTGGTATATACTTTCAGGGCACACCTATACCAGCGGTTCTAAAGAACCGTTGGGAAAAACCTCCCCCAACCACACCTATACCAACGGTTCTTTAGAACCGTTGGAAAAAACCTCCCCCAACCACATTTTTACCAACGGTTCAATGAGAATTGTTGGTAAAAATCCACTAAACACATCAATACCAATGGTTTACTAGAACCTTTGGTAAAACCTTCCCTAAACCATCCTTTACCAATGGTTCTATGAAACCGTTGGTATGTAAGTGTGGGGAAAACCCCACATTCCAGTAGTGATGTAAATAGCCCTATCATAGTGGGTTGGAGTTGATCTGGGATCACAATTGATTTACCCAAGACTGTCTATTGGGATGTTGAACCTAGATGAGGTGATTCAAATATTAATTTCCCCAGATTAGTGGAATAGTGTTTGTTTGAAGCTACTTCTGATATGCCCCGAATCCTCTCCGGAATTTAAAATTTGAGAGGTAGAGAATGTGGTAGATATTTTCCCAACCAAGCGGGTTGGGTTCAGTCCAGGATTGATACTATGGTATCTTCTACTTAGGATCATCTGATGAAACACAACTATTTTCACATTGGAAATGGGTGTGATGGAACCCCAATATTGGAATCATTCTATACGAGATGTTGTCCAGTTGATCATAACATCAGCTTCCATGTCTAAAATGTATTCTTCTAAATTTGAGGGGTCAATTTAAAAAGTATGATGGATATCCTATCCCTTTGATCATGATGTTTTGTAATCATTTAAGGAGTGTAATTTTGATGTAGTGACCCACTGTCCTAACATTTATTGGGTCCCCTGATTTCACTGAGGAGAACGAAATTACATGACATTGTATCTAAAGGGTCCTATTGATCCAGTGCTACAAAAAAGTGTAATGATCCATAATTTTCCCATATTTGAATATAGATATATTATGTGGCTTTAGAGATCATCTTCTAAAGGACTCATAGATAATGGAGATACAAGTGTTTTGGAATTGGGTTGTGATTTTTTCTATTTTGGATCCCATGCCATTGAGATAGCGGGTAGGTACAACTAATGATAGAGAATCTCGATGGTTTTAATATGAACCTCATATCCTTGGTAATTGATTTTTCTTGTCTCTAATCAAAGATGATTATCCCATATATTTGGTCATATATAAATCATGCACTCCTTTTCTTGAGCGTTTGGGATCTCATAGGAAGATGTGGAAAGGGGCCAAATCATGATACGGAGGTTTTATGGATAACTATCTGTGTGTTTCAATTTCATCCTTTTCTTCATCAGAGATACATGCCTCCCTCAAGTTAGGCCATATAATTTGATTCTAAGGTTTACCTTTTGACTAAAAGGGAGTGCTGGTGGAAGTTGATGGGGAGTAATATGCAGTAGAACCAAATGTTTTGAGAACCTCTCTATATGATTGAATCATTTTTTAGAACCTCTCTATATGAAGGAGTCTGTGAAAGGGGAGGAAATCAGTGGTGTTAAAAATATCTCTCAAAGAAACTAGAATTAGGTAAATTAGGAACATGGGTCTTTCCCTATATCGTGGTCAACATATACTGACCTACATTTTGAAATATTTAAGAATAAGATATTGCTATATGAATATTTCTATAATTTTTTATAGCCTATAGTAATATCATATTTTGATCCTACTACTAAGAAGCATCTAGAATATGTTATGGGTCATTCATATTATATATTGGAATATAATATTTTCCCAAGGCATGTTCCATTCCCACTTGGTGAGAATCAGTCATGATGGGAGTATGAGTCATGTCCTGTGCCTTTAGAATATGTTGATGGTCTTCCATTTAAAGAGTATTAGCATGCCATGAGCTTTCTCTAATATCAATTGTGAGTGCATGATGTAACGTGGATATGAGACCAGTCTGTATATGAGTTCCATTGTTAAATATGGCTATAGACCTCTAGTATGGGAGAAGGGGTATGATCTTCCAACATTATTTTTTTATAATGATGTTGTTGTAGTCATTCGTTTATAGAAATTGGAATATGTTATTTTCTTCCATGATCTAAAATATTCATGGAAGATTCATTGATAGAAATATGAGCCTACCATGAGTCATGTGCCATTCTCACTTAGTTATTCTCACCCAAAATGGGGAAATGAGCCTGATCTGGAACCATTCGACTATACAGTTGGATATATTTAGTAGTAATCTGATCATGCATTGAGACATGTTCACCTCTCATTTGATTATCACCATCCAAAAAAAGGTATTTGATGTCAATCTGTGGATTTTCAAATATGCCACTAGATGTTTTTGACATGAATGTTCCCTTATCCCGAGTCATGTTCCCCTCTCTCTTGTTAAACCCATGATGGAACAGGTATGTGATCCCTATATGAAACCTTGTCCTTTACTAGAATGTACTGTTAATCCTCATATGCGGGACCATGAATTTTCACTTGCTCAATAGAAACAACTTTATCCTAATGATCAAAGTGTTGAGAAATCGTATTTGTAGGGATATGATTATACACCTTTCCCAATATATCTAATACTGTTAGAATATCACAGTGGAGTCTTTCTATGGTTAGTAAAATATATCAAAATTTTAGTAAAGTGCGGGAATGAATATAATCCTTCACATTTTCCATCTCCACTATATACAGTTATATATCTTATATTGAACTGGGTATATTTTCCCACTCATTTGATTTGTATTCCACTATAATATGTTGATGGGATTCAGGAAATGGGGCAGGGATATATGCCACCCCCATGCCTTCTATGGTAATATGCCGACAGACTTGTTCCAAGAGATCAGATATATAAGTCCTCTTCCTGGTTACTTCTATAATATACTGAAATACATTACAATTCGGAGTGGGGATAGAATCCCTCTCTTTGATTTCTAAAAAATTTATTGCCTGATGTGTCTTACTTTCTCATAATGCATTAGTACTAGAGGTGGGAGTGTCTCAAGTGTTTCCCTCAGCAAGATACTCGTGGGATGAGGATGGTGTTGAAAATTGATAGGGGCCCTCCTCGACAGAACCTAAACTATATAAATATCATATTTGACTCCCTAGTCCACCTTTATTATATATTATTGTTAGTTATTATCATGTTTTGATGATATGATCTCAAAGTGATTGGATATGGTGATGAGTTCCACAAACTTAGTTGTAGATTTCCCGGGATGATTTGAACACAATAGATTCAGTACTCAGAGACTCTCAATGGAATCCTTGAGGTTTGGGATTGTACAACAAAAAAAAAGTATCCTTGTACCATTGTGTTCTTCACCTAATGATGAATTTATCCAGTAGGTGAGATCATTTTTTTACTCATGGAGTTTTCAGCCATATATTGTTTTTCTATAATGGACACTAGATGATGAATAAATTTTCACTAATAAAAATGTTGTTGATGATAGAAGTATCTAGAGTCATGAAAACAATAATGATCATGGTTATCAATCAGTGTAATAGCATAGGAATGATATGTTCTCAATGAAATATTCATAGTTAACACAATTTCCCATTTATTTTGATATGATAATTCTGTTAACAAGGGATTTTCAATGTGAGGATGGACTTATTTTATGAGAACCTCGATTACAAAGGATCATCTATAAGATTTATATAGTGCTTAGGATATTTTTTTTACTATACTGAAAATGTGTCCTAACCCATGGTAAAACAACCATCTTTTTATTTTAGGGTTTTACTTCATGATAATTACTGGCATATAATATGAAAATAAAAATAGTTTATCACATGATTAACCAATATTTTGTATATTTGAGATATTGACATAAGGTTTAAATTTTCTTTGTTAGGAAAATAGACCATATAGAAACCCTTCTATTGATAAAATAAATTCCTTGATGAGAACTGGATAGTCTATCCTTTTTATATTTATAAGGGGATTCAATTATTAAATAGCATCACTTTGGTTAGAGTGCGAGGGGTTAAATTCTTTATTAAATCACTAAAATCATATTTACCCTTTGTATGTTATACCCAAGAAACTCCCATTGATTCCATCATCCATAACTATGTATAGACATGATTTTAAAATGTAGGTGTTTAGTCGGGGTTTCAGACCCAACGATGCTTTGGAGCACACATTGGATAATAGGTTGTGAGGTTGGTCTCATTATACCCATTTGGGGGGGGGGATTTTCCTACTCCAAGACTCTTTTATGGATTTAAGATATGTTGATGAATCTCTTCTTAATCTCGATTAGGGACTAGTTACCCTAACAGAACGATCATAGGTTAAACCCCATTATTATCTAGATAAGTAGTCCTGATTAGTGAATCCATCAATATTTATGGGGATCTTAATATCATTCCTAGTAATGGGAATCATCTTGTCTACTAAAGCCGCATAATTAGGTTCTTCAATGTTTTCTTTCATGTAGGGAGACCGTTAATTTTCTGAGGAGGGTATTGATCCAGTATGAGGCATCCAACATTTCCTGGTACTTGCAAGAATAAGTAAACATGTAGTTCATTAAATATCATGTTTTTTAACATCATGTGGAGAAGAAATATGTTTGGGAATTTAGGAAATAGAAATTTAGGATTATTCCTCCAGGTGACATCCAACATATCTTGGTTATAGAATAAATCAATGTTATCATAGTTTTATTAGTTTTGCAATCACTATAGAATGAGGTAGAATAATCAACCACTGAAAATATTGGGTCTGGATGGTTGAAATGTCAGATACAATGTGGGACTTATACTAAGTTGGATTCTCATTTGAGTTTGGTCTCGAGCAATAGGAAAGTATCCTAAATATATTGGTCATGGATAGAATTAATGTCCCCATAGTTCAACATGTGAGTTCATACAGAGTGACATTGCCCTTTCCTTTGTAGATGTCTATAATGAAAGTTATATTATCCATAGAACTCCCTAATCCCATGTGATCCATTCTTGGTGTAATAAACAGTGGTGAGAATGTAATCAGTCTCACTGTATATGGATGTGGGACATAAGTGTTGGGACCATGTTGGACGAATAAGGAAGTAAAAAAAAATTTGTTGCAGAGTGTATTCTTTTGTTGTTAAAGAAGATAAATCAATTCACATTGTAAAGGACTTGGAAATAATACGATGATCTTATGATTTGTATTTCAAAAATATCATAAGTTAAGAGAACTTGCGATGCATTCTTTTAAATGAAAGGGGGAGAGTTGATGATGCCAGTCATATACAATTTCGATTGGAAGGAATGATGCTGCTAGAAGATGGGATGTTTCAGTACTTCCCATTGTAACTCTGACAATGCTAAAGCTGATCTGACAAAGGATATATATCATGATAGTATATTTCTTGATGAAATCTGAAGAATGTTCATGGGAAGCAGTGAAGAGAGAAATGAAAAAGCAATTGAAAATTTTGGGGCGGCATTAGGGCCTGAAAATCAGGAGATGGAGATGTGTTTTTGGAAATGGATGTTGCACGAATAATTGAATATGATTTAGAATTTTGTGTGAAAGGCATGGTTTAAGGTTAGAACATCAAATTATGGCAATGGCATAGAGTTCACGACAATTTAGTCAGGTTTTGCGAAAAGAATAATGTGGTGCGCGAAATAGTAGCAGGATGCGCGAAATATTAGCGGGGTGCACAGAAAAAATATTGGTAGCATGAAATATTGGTGTGGTGCGTGAAATAGAGGAAAAAAGATTTTCACGCAAAAGGTGTTTCAAGATCAGAATCTTGAAAATTGTAAAAGCCATGAGGTGCTTGAAATATTGGAGCATTGTGAAAAATATGAAGTTGCGTGAAAGAGTGTTTACACTCATGAAGGAGGTTTTACACGCGGATTAGTGTTTTTCACTTGGGGACCAAAATGCCTATAAATATGAGGTGAAACACTCTCATTTGTTGATTCTTGACACTATGAAGAAATTTCGAACTCTGGTGCACGTAAAATGTTAGGATAAGTGAGTTGCGAGAAAAGAAAAGGGTTTGTGCGAAAAGAGGATAGCTGCACGGAAAAGAGAAAAGTTGCACGAAAAAGTTTTTCGCACCAAAAAAGAATTTTTACATGTAAGTCATTTGAATTGAGCACAAGGTATCCTAAAGGTTGCGCATATAATTTGGGGTCTTCACACATATTCATTTGTGCGTATGGGATTTCTTACCAGCTTCTGGGTAGGAAAGTGAAGATCTGTACTTCAGAGAATACAACTGTTCAATTGTAAAGAAGCACTAAAATACTGTAATTCCATATTTGTGCTAAAAGGGTGAACACACGCTTGCGGATTGTTTTCCAAGTGCTACACGAGTGTAAGGGTACTCGTTGTATTCCACATCAAAGGATTGTTTTCTAGTGGATTTTGTGGTACTGGATTATTTTTGTACCTTACCAAGGACGAAGTTACTCTTTGTTGAGTAGTGAACCTTGTAAATATTATGTTCTTGTGGTTGTGTGTGTTCAGAAAAGAATAAAATCTTTAACAGGAGGTGAAAGTTGTTTCAATTTGAAGGAAACCTAAAAAGAAAAATATATCACTGATTCACCCCATCCCCCTCTCAGTGATACGTGGATCCTAACTAGGAACTTCAATTGGTATCAAAGGGAGGTTCCCTCCATCTATTATTTGCTGAAGTGGTTGAAGAGAAGTTATGATGGATAATCTAAATTGTGTGAATAGTAATGGGATTTCGATTTTTGATGGAAAGAACTGTCACATCTAGAAGGACAGGATGATGCCTTATCTTATGTCTCTTGGATATGATGTTCTTGAAACTACAACAGATGGATTTCCTGTTATTGATGAAAAGGTTACTCTTACACTCGCAGATACAAAGAATCTTGAGAATGATGGTAGATCCAAAAATGCATTACTCTCATCACTTTCTGAGAGTGTGTTTTTAAGTGTAAAAGGTGTCGCTATAGCTAAAGGCATTTGAGATAAGTTGATGAATATCTATAAAGGAAATACAAAAGTGAAGAAAGAAAAACTACAAATCTGGAGTCTGATGTATGAAGACTTGATAATGGGATAATATTAATCTGTTGGGGACTTCTTTACCAGGGTTAATGATATTTTCAGTACAATCAGATGTCTTGGTGAAAGGTTGGAGATGCTACAGTTTTTGAAAAGATCTTGAGAATTCTGCCTGAGAAATTTGATGCTATAGTTTCATCAATAGAAGACAGGGACCCGAAAAACTTATCTCTTGATGATTTGCATTGTACTATAATCACTTATGAGATGATAAGGGAGAAGACCATGAAGACCAAGGAAAAAGTGGATAGAGAAAAATCTATCAAGGCATAAAAGAGGGAGAAGTCAAAGAAAGTCTGTATTGAAGAAGAAGCTGGTGAATCTGACTCTGAAAATGAGGTATGTCAAAATTTTGATGAAATTCTATCCTTGTTTTCTAAAAATGTTAAAATAGTCACAAGGAAATACAAATAAAAACTCCCTTTGAAATTTTTTATATGTGGTGATATTGGCCACTTTGCGGATAATTTCCCTCAAAAAGGGAAAGATGACATCAGTGATGAAGAAGATAGAGGACAAAGAAGGTCATGGAAGAAACATGGTCGAAAATATAAATTTTTTGGTATAGGTTAGAAGAAAAAGTTCTTCAAATCAAAAGGATGAAGATTTTTGTCAAAAGATGAAAATGATGATCATAGCGAGACTGAATCAAAAAAATATATTACTGAGAATGCTAAAGAGAGTACCATTTTTTCCAAAGTGAATAATGATGACTATGAGATCTATAGTACTGATGAAGAGGAAACTCAACTTGAATAGTATCTGAAAGAAGATCTGATGGAATTTTTGACGAAGATCAGAAGGCTTGAGAAGGAAAACAAGAAGTTGAAAAAAATCCACATTAAACAATGAAGAAATTTCACATGATGAGAAAATCAAAATGGAAAAAGAGATTACTGATCTGAAGAATTCTCTTGAGAATGCAAAGAATCTCAATGATCAACTTGAAGTAAAGGTGAAGGCAAAAGAAAAAGTGTTGGAACATGTCCAACAAAAACTTTTAAAAGTTAAAACAAAGGAATATCAATTCCAAAAAATTTATCTCATATGTTAACGAATGTTCCAGTAAGAATGAACCAAACAAGGATCCACAAAATTTACCTTCAAAGGTTTAAATGAATGAAAAAACTGGTTCTGATAAGAATAAGGATGGAAAGAACAAGTATGTGGTCAAAGTCAACAATGATGTAAAGTCACAAGTGCATAAAAATCACGAGTCAAAAAGACTTCTAATACTTATGGTGTTGTTAAATTTGAACTGAGAAAAGGAGTTGCAAATGAAAACATGAAGGATGATGATAAGCATAGTTCTATTAAAAGTTTTTTGAGAAGCATGTTCACAAATCTGGTAAGTATAGAAGTTTCAGAGGAAAATATTCTTTTTATGGTTGCTGCTGGTATTGTGGTGGATTTGGACACATGGAAAATATGTGTTGGTTCAACCAAAAATATTACAACTATTCCACAAGTTTTAAAAGAAAAGGATTGAGGGGGAGTCAATCCCTTCAAAACAAAAAGTCTAAAAATAAATTTTAGTTGATATCTGAGAAGACTAGTGTGAAATTATAGAATAGGTTCCAACCATTAGAAACTAATTGTGAAAGATGTGATCGACCTGGACATCTTACCAATGGTCACCTTAGTGTGTTACCGGAGTAACAAAATATTCTTAATAATTCTCAAAATCTAGTATTTTTAAAATCTAAAAGGGATAGGTCTGGTAAGTCCAAAAAATAAATAACGCATGGTTTTCTGGGCAGAACACATTGATTTGGCTAGGAAATTGGAAGAAAACAATAGAAAGTGAAGAAAAAGGAAGAACAAAAAGCTCATTTTGTTGAAACTGCTTTGAAAGATAAAAAAGGAGAACGTCCATGGATTCTTTATAGTTGATGGTCTTCCCATATGACAAGAGATTTAAAACTACTAAAGAATGTGGAAGACTTTGAAGAAGAAACAGTGAAATTTGGAAATGATGAATCTCTAAGGATCAAAGGTGTTGGATCGATCATCATTGGAAAAGAAAAGATGAAATCCATAAAAACACTATATGTTGATGGGCTGAAACATAACCTACTTAGTGTGTCACAAATATATGATGAGGTAAACATAGTGATCTTCAAAAAATATAGATTTTTTTGTGAAAAGTGAAAATGATGGAAATATAGTTACAAGGGTCCAACATACAAGTGGGAATTTATTTCCAAGTTGGTGAAGTGCAGAACTCTTGTTACATGGGTGTAGCGGATGAAAATTAGTTATTGAAAAAAAGGCTAGGGAATATGTGTTAGAGAAATATGTGCAAGCTATCAACAGAAGACAGTGTTCGGGATATGTCTGATTTATCAAGAAGAAGAGATTGGCGCTGCACAATTTGTGAAAAAGGGATGATTACAAACTCCTTTCATAAAAGAGTTGAAATTCATTCAAAAAAACCCTAGGAACTTATACATTCGGATATATGTGGACCAATGAGAATGCAATCAATAAATGGAGATATGCACTTCATTACTTTCATTGATGACTTTACTCTCATTACATGTGTTATGTATATGAGGCATAAGTCAGATGTTCTGAAAATGTTTAAGAGTTTCAGGAGGAAAGCAGAGATTGAATGTGAGTACTCAGTGAAAAAAGATGAGAACTGTTAATAGTGGAGAGTATAAGAATGAATAGTTTGAATGTTACCTTGAGAAACATGGAATTCATCATGATTTCAGTTCACCATACACACCTTAACAAAATGGGGTTGCTAAAAGGAATAATCGACGTCTGGTAGAAATGGGGAGAACTATGTTACGTGAACATAGTCTTTCTCATTTTTATTGGTGGAAAGCCATGAGCACTGTGGTGTATATTCAGAACTGATGTTTCTAGAGGCCAAACTCAGATTTGACTCCATAGTAAATGTTCTATGGAAAAACTCCATGTCTGAAACATTTGAGAGTTTTTGGGAGTCTATGTATTATAAAAAAGAAAGGTGGAAATGTGGGAAAGTTTTAGCAAAGAGGATATGATGGAATTTTGCTTAGCTATGCTCTAGAAGGAAGAATATATAGATTCTTCATCAGAGAAACAATAAGAATTACTTATTCATCATATGTAAAAGTTGTAGAAAATGATAAGAAAGAAAAGTAGTCATATGTTGATGTGGAAGTCTAGCCGAATAAAAAAGATTCCTTTAACAATTCTGATAATACTGCAGACTGTGTTAATCCGAATCAAGAAGAGGAATCGGAATCAGGAATCTCAAATGATGAGGATGAAGTTCAAACAACTCATCCTTGGTTGAGGAAACAAGTGGAGGATGAAAACATTATTTCAGATAAAATTCAGTGGGTTCAAACAAGAAGAACAACGAATGTTATTTAACATACTTCTCTTTATTCGAAAGTTGAAATGAATGATGTAAATGAAGCATTTGAGCATCCAGAATGGGTCCGTTCTATGAATGAAGATCTTTTTCAGAGAGAGAAGAATGATATTTGGGAACTTTTACCCAAGCCGGACGACAAGAACATTATTGGTACAATGTGGGTTTTCCAGAACAAGCTGAATAAAAAAGGTAAAGTAATAAGAAACAATGCATGATTGGTTTATAAAGGATATCCAAAAATTGAAGGCATTGACTTTGATGAAACCTTTACTCTGGTGGCTAGATTATAAACAATCATAATATTTTATGCTATTGCTGCACAACGAGGTTACAGAATCATTCAAATGGATGTAAAATCTGCATTCTTGAATGATAATCTAGATGAGGAAGTTTACATTGATCAACCCTGTGGATTTATTCTTGGAAAGGATGAAAGTTATGTGTGCAGGTTGAAAAATCCTTTGTATGGGATAAAACAATCTCTGAGAGCATGATATTTTAAATTAGGTACTTTCTTGAGGAAGATGAATTTTAAGAAAGGTAGAGTTGAGAGCAATCATTACATCTAGGACTGTCAGGAGTTTTCATTGATCATCATTGTTCATGTCGATGACATTATCATTGCAGGAAATGATGAAAGATCATGTGAAATATTTTCTATGGAGATGAATAAGTAATTTTTGATGTCCATGCTAGGATAAATGAAGTACTTTCTTGGGCTACAAATTTCACAGAAGAAGAATCATGTTTTTCTGTCTCAAGAAAAATATGCTAAGGAACTTCTGAAGAAGTTCGGCATGGAAAATTAAAAACCAGTTTCCACACCAATTTCAGTGGGAACCAAGTTTTCTAAAGATAGAGAAGGCAAAGAAGTTGATCAGAAAGAATTTCAAAAGCTGATTAGAAGTCTGCTGTATTTGACTGCATCAAGGACTGATGTTGTCTATGCTGTCACTTTATGTGCTAGATTTCTGAGTGCTCCTAAATAATCACATCTGATCACTAGAATAAGAATTCTTAGATATTTTAAAGGCATAAAAATTTTTGGAATTAGGTATGACGTCTCATAAAATATTGATCTATTGGGATATTCTGATGCTGATTGGGCAGGAGATGTTGATGATCTAAGATCTGCATCTGGTGGAGTTTTCTTTCTGGGGAAAAGTTGTGTTAGTTGGAATACCACGAAACAGAACTCAAGTAACACTTAGCATAGCTGAAGCTGAGTATGTTGCTGCTACTCAAGCTGCAACTCAACTAATGTGGATGAAGACTCAACTGGATGATCTACTTGTTGATGTAAAAGTACCATGGCTCTTGGGTTGTGATAATCAGAGTCCGATCAATCTTATAAGGAATCTGGTACAACATTCTCGTTCAAAACACATTGACATAAAGTACCACTTCATCAATGAGCAAGTGGAGAAGAATGAATTGAGAATGGAGTATGTTCCTACATCTGAAGAAGTTGCTGATATCTTCACAAAACCTCTACCAAAATAACCATTTAAAAAATTGAGGATAAATATGGGTGTCCAACTTTTTTCTCATCAAGGTTGAGGTACGTTTGTCTATCCCCTCTCTCGTCTTAAATTTTTATAGTGTTTTCAAGGGGGATAATTGATTCATAAATCTATACTTATGGAAGAATGCATAAAGGGGGAGTTGTGGGAAAGCTGTGAATTCAACATGTATGTGTGTGAACTACTCTAACTGTTTTTTGGAGTGGTTGTAGGAAACAGTTTTGTTTTCTAGGAAAGTTGAAGAAGTGAATAATGTTGAAGAAAATGATTGAAAGATGTTCTAATGAAGGCTGAGGAGAATTGTTGAAGAGGTGAAGAATTCTGAATTAAAGTCTTGAAAGATGTTCTGAAGAAGGCTGAGGAGGTATGTTCCTTATATTTTATAGTCACTCCTTTTGGACATCATTGTTTTGGCTATCAATAAATATTGTTTCCTACAATGAGTTAGCTCACATAGGCTTAGAATTGTTGAAAAGTAATCCATTGATTAAGGTTACAATGTTTATTGATTTATGTATCATGGTTGAAAAAAAAATCCAAAGGGGGATATTGTTGGGACCATGTTGGAAGAATAAGGAAGTAAGAAAAGTTTGTTGTTACAGAGTGTTGTCTTTTGTAGTCAAAGAAGCTAAATAAATTCACTTTTTAAAGGACTTGGAAATCAGATGATTCATTGCTGATTTGTATTTCACAAATATCATAAGTTATAATAACTAGTGATGCAAGACTTATAATGGAAAGGGGTAGAAATGATGATGCCAATCATATACAGTTTTGATTGGATGGAACGATGCTGCTGAAAGACGGGATGTTTCATAACTTCCCATTGTAACTCTGACGATGCTAAAGTTTATCTATCAAAGGATATATATTAGGATAGTGTAGTTCTTGATAAATTCTGTAGAATGGTTATGGGAAACAGTGAAGAGAGAAATGTCAAAGTAATGGACAATCTAGGAGTGACACGAAAGCACAGTTTAAGGTGGTGCCATTTTCCAGTGTTTGGAAAATTTTTGGGGCAGAAAATCGGCAGATGAAGATGTGTTTTTGGCAGTGGATGTTTCACAAAAGATTGAAGATGATTTATAATTTTGTGTGCAAGGCATTATTAAAGGTCAGAACATCGAATAATGGAAAAGACATGGAGTGCATGGAAATTTAGGCATATTGCATGAAAAAAATAATTTGGTGCGCGAAATAGTTGCGGGATGCAAGAAATATCAGCGGGATGCATGAAAAAAAATATTGGTTTCCCAAAATATTGGTGTGGTGTGTGAAATAAATGAATGAATTTTTTTCACGCAAACGGTGTTTCATGATCAGAAGCTCGAAAATTGTAAAAGGCATGAGGTGCGTGAAATATTGGAGCATTGTGCGAAATATGATGTTGCATGAAAGAGTTTTTTCGTGCATGATAGAGGTTTTACGAGTGGATTAGTGTTTTTTACGTGGGGTCAAAAATGCCTATAAATATGAGGTGAACTAGTATCATTTGTTGCTGGTCAGTACTTAGAAGAAATTTCGAGCTCCGGTGCATGTAAAATTTTAGGCTAAGTGAATTGCGTGAAAAGAAATGAGTTTGTGCAAAAAGAGGACATGTGGGCAGAAAAGAGAAAAGTTGCGCGAAAAAGTTTTTCACGCCAAAAATGAATTTTTACGTGCAAGACATTGGAATAGCACGCAAGGTATCCTAAAGGTTGAGCGAAATATTTGTATTCTGTGCACATATTCAGTTGTGCGTATGGGAGTTCTTACTAGCTTCTGGGTAGGAAAGTGAAGATCTGTACTTCAGAGAATACAACTGTTCAATTGTAAAGAAGCACTAAAATAATGTAATTCCCTATTTGTGCTAAAAGGGTTCACACGTTCTTGTGGATTATTTTCCAAGTGCTACACGAGTGTAAGGGTATATCCTACTCGTTATATTACACATCAAAGGATTAATTTCTAGTGGATTGTGTGGTACTGGATTATTTCCATACCATACCAAGGACGTAGCTACTCCTGTTGAGTAGTGAACTTTGTAAATCTTGTGTTATTGTGGTTGTGTGTGTTCAGCAGAGAAGAAAATCATTAACAGGAGGCAATGGTTGTTTCGATTCGAAGGAAACATAAAAAGAAAAACATATCACTGCTTCAACCCCTCCCCCTCTTAGTGATACTTGGATCCTGACTGGGAACTTCAATAAGCACTGGGAAAACCCTTTAGAGTTCACTATAAACCCTAGGTCTTGGAGGGGTGTCATATGTATACGAGTAATGGTAGAAATCGGAGTCACTAATGTTTAAAGGATTGGGGCTTACACACTATATTTTCCTTGATGTTCTGGACATATCATATCATTCCATTAGTCAAGGATAAAAAAATAATGTTGGAAAAGGTTATCATGTCCTGGGATTCTTGATTGACTAGAATTATTCTCTTATTTATATGAATTTATTATAAACTCTACATGCCTTTATTGGCATATTAAAATGTCAGAAGGTGTATTCCTAATAGGTAAAAATACAACTACATGATCTACATTAAATATTCAATGAATTTTTACCATCCAAGATGGCATGTCCATTTTCTATCACATGATCAAGAATAATGTTTCTGGAGTAAATCACAATACCTAGTCAATTGATCATGGAGTTCACCAGAATATCCTATATTAAAAGCTTATAGGGTGTCTAATGATACCGATGAAATGCCATGGTTTCATCGAAAGAGCTGGATGACACTATTAGATGGTATCATGAGATTCAATGTGATATATCTTGGAGGGTGATGCATTCTCTATATGACATTTCTAGAGGACGCCGTCAGACTTGGATGCCATGGTCGAAGGACATCGTAAGAGCCAGTTCAAATGCCTGGGTTCTACCGTGTAACTCTAATGACATTTAATAGTTCCTCCATATGGCCTAGGTGAAGGATCTATAGGACCATATAAGGCTTATATAGTGATCTTGAGGGGTTTCTTGAGGCTTGGTTGGATTTCCCGAGGGGCTCTATGTGAGTTTATTTTGACACATCCAGAAGACTTTTCATGATCTAAATAGTATTTCAAAAAGAGCATTTCATGATATGTTCAACATGTCATGGTGATGTCTCATGAACCATTTGGTACATGTGAAGTGCTTATGGATCAAAATATGAATTCCTCACAGAAGTCTCCACTTTCAAATCTGCATTCAATGATTTTTATTTCATATTCCATAGACTTGTTCGGTGTTTTTTTATATTAATTCCCACATGTTTTAGAACATATATGATACATATTTACCATGTCTCTAGAGAAGTTTTTAACAAGAACTATAAGTAATCATGTGAATTTTTTATGCATTCTAAATTGGATTTCAATTTGTTACCTGTATATTACTTGAAGGGAATCTTTTTTGGTCATGATATATACCACTCTAAAAAATCATCTATGGTGCTTGGTACGCCGACATGTCTCAATAGAAAAGGAAAATAACTACATTGATTTTGTAGTTTTGGATTTATTGGCCCCTCCACCTTAACTTTTATATGCTTTGTGTAGCACATATCGAATGAATCCATTATGGATTTAGATTAGGGATTCAATATTATGTATCTTTCTGATGTCTTAACCAAGCTTACACTAGGGGTATTGATTTAGTTTTAAGGAAACACAAGATCTTCCCTTCTATACATACTGTATTGTATTGTTTCCAATTAGTAATGATTATTAATCATGCACGCATGCTAATGGGCTTTCATTTTGTTTGGACGACACATCCATGTGCCTTTACAAGATCAAGGTACCTATTGAAGTACCTTCATGTGATCTTGTGTGACTTTTCATAGACATTTAGTGAGACAAGGATGACCGGTTAGGGGTTATTTATGAAATAAAAATATTTTTTCAAGATTTCTCATGATAACATTCCACATACATCCTAAGAGTGTTTCATGTGTTTTTCAACCATTAATGTCTCTCTTCTTTTCCCTTTCTATTTCCATTATTAATTTTACAATGTTTTGGGTTTTCATGAGGTTTCATGAGTATTATCAAAGACAATCACTAAAACTCTTTGTGATGTGTTTCATGACTAATAACGGTCCATTGGATATGCATGATCATTTAATGGAATTTGTTTTTCTTATGGAGTGAAAAGGTGGACCATGAGGTTTCCTAAACATGTTTGATGCCCTTTGCATCACAAGGATGACATTCCAGCAAGATTTGATGTCATGAGGATGAAATATCACATGGTGCTTGCAGTGTCTCATAAATCTGAGGGTGCACCACATGATATATATGACCATAAGAGGATGAAAATTCCTCTATATTTTTTTGTTTGTTTTATATTCAATGAATGGGGATCTCAAAAAGTTTGAATGAATGTTGTCAAGGAAAATAATTATTCCCATCGGTGATTCATTTTTTATGATTTTTTATCCCAATTTGCTCAATCCTTTTGTATTTTTCCCCATATTTCTGAAGGTTTTTTAGATGGTTTGTTAGGAATCCTCCATTTTACATGTTTCATTGCCCGAGGGAGCTTATTTGGCTGACACTGCATGGTCACTAGTTTCCTTGATAACCTTGGAAACAATAAAAAGACTTTTCTAAGGGACTTCATGGGGCCTTCTACTGCTAATTCACATTGTATAACCAGTTGCATCATCCTTTCATGTGATGGAACCATGCCTATTTTAGGGGTTCATGTAACCCGTATGATATGAGTCACCATCTTATTCCTTTTATTTTTGGGGAAAAATAAAAGTATTAATGTATTTCGTCCTTTTTGAAATTTATGTTTCTCATTTGGTGGGGCTCAATAGAATGGGATTTGAATTTCGAAGTATCATAATATTTTTTTAAGAGTGTAACAAAAAAAAATTCCATGTTGACCGCCAACTAAGGTCAGTAGTTACATAGAAATGCTTCCGTAGGCCCCATTGGAAGATCATGTCACAAGGGGGAATAAAAACCCATCTATATAAGTGATGAGGGACAGCGCCCGTAGTGAGAGTCACATGAGAAATTTCAGGCAACATTTTTTTGATCTTTTTGTAGAGCAGGTAGTGCAGCATGGTCCATTTATGTGTGTTTGATTCTATGTGTGTGTCATGAATTCAACCCCATTATGGATTTTCAGCCCCGAAACATCATGATTTTCATATAAACCACTAGGGCGCACAAATTTATTTTCAATGTGGGACAAATTAATGCATTTTTTCACATTTCAACAAAAGGGACAACGATTCACTAGAATCATGTGACAATAACCTTAGAAACTCTATTCCACCATCCATCACCCTATATTACAACCCTCAATATCACTTAACGCTATATTAATATCAAATAACAACCATGGCCACTACATCACAACTTGAGCTCAATAAATTGGCCACTTATAACACCCTAAACCACTCAGGATCATCTTTTGACTATGTTCCAACCACCTGAAATCTATTTTGAGATTATTCTTTCCATATATAAGGTTAAATTAATGAGGATCTACCACTATTTATTGAATTTCTCACTACTTCTATAAACCCTTATCCTCTACATTTTGACATGCACAACCCATAAAATTCATGCAAAAAAATTGATCCTTACTAGTCTTCAGTGAAATATGTAATATAACGACCCATAATTTACATACATTGATATTGCATAAGAATTTAAGCATACTTATTACAACATATATCAAAACCATTATAGGACCTTATAGGTATAGTGTCTTTAGAAACTGGGAAACATAAAAAACTGGTTCATAAAGAATCTACATTGTGTGTCGTTTATTTCATCATATCTAGAGTACCTTTTGGAATATCCTACTTAATAACCTTCTTCCTGACCTGGGGAAAATAAAACATACAAAAGGGTGATCTCACATTCTTATTAAGGGTAAAAAGAGGAAATATCAATCATATCATATTCACAAGAACATAACATTTTAAAAATTGTTACCTACAAAAGAGATCATAATATCATAACATGGGATAAATAAAAGTAGTGAAATGTAATCCCAACAATCATAACATAAAACATGAAACTTTGTGGAATACACACATAATCATAGAAAAAAATTTCATATTAGTCAAGAATCATTGTCAAGACTATCATACTGGACAAAGTCCATTTCTGAACCGAGTTCACTCCTCGTTCCAGTCATGTATCCTGAACCGGATTAACTTGTCGTTTTAGCCATGTCAATATCATGAGATATAAATCTTTACCCAATGAATTGGAAGTAGATATAGGTCCCAATCATCTAATAATGAAACCATTATTATGTGTGCCACAAAATCATAAATCATA
Source organism: Viscum album (assembly GCA_963277665.1). Lineage (NCBI taxonomy): Eukaryota > Viridiplantae > Streptophyta > Magnoliopsida > Santalales > Viscaceae > Viscum > Viscum album. The sequence continues at coordinate 633,016,027 of OY728155.1, read as the reverse complement.
TATCATAGCATAACCCATGTAATAAAAATGGGATTCTGAAACATCATGCCATCATAACATAATCCATATAAGATAAAAGGAATTTATAAAAATAATTACATCATAAAATAATCAATTCAATGTAAAAAAAGTGATAGAAACAGAACCCTATATTATCTTATATGGTAAATAATTTTGATAAAACACTAAAACCCCATTCTTGAGGAAAATATCCTTTCTACTTCAAAAACATTTTTCACTTGTTAACATGTCATAAATTTTTAAACTAAAATAAGTTAATTAAAAATAAACTTTAAAACGTTTAAATTAAGCTTAATTTAAATAATGTTCATGAAATCATAAAAATCCATTCATGCAGTATAAGTTAAAAAAACATTCTTCTCATACTTTTTCCGGAAAAGTCAAAAAGTATCTCGTACTGAATACGACAAAATATTCCTTTAATATCTTTTAGTAAAATTCACCAATATGTGAAATTAAATTTAAACAATTATAGGAGTATAGAAATAATATTACATATTGAGGAAACGTAGATTTGTTTGATATATATTCCCCAGTAAATTCTGAATTATAATCAATCTCGGATAAAAAATGAGATTGTGAGATTGTCTTATACCTATGGTCTGATATGCTTCATACATATCCAAAAATCATGTATAATGATTTAAATAATGTCACTGAATTATTACATAATCATATTTATTGTTATGATATCATATATGGACATATTCTTATCTTCTTATTAGTAATATTTCATTTCAACTTGTTATTCGGGTGTTCGTTGCTTTATGTCCTTATGCATGTTTTATCGAATAAATTCTTATTCATATTTTTAGGTTATAGATTCCTAATTTAAATAATGTCATTAGTGTAATATATATCATATTTATTCAATCAATTCATTTATATAATCATTATTCAATGATGATCATGTAGAATGAGTTGCATCACATCGTGGAGACGGTAGGCCATACGTACGCACGAGCGATGATATCATTATTTTGATATTAAAATCGTATATAATTTAATGGTATATCATATATATATTAATAATAAATTTATATTTATGATTTATATCATTTAGAATCATTATCATACCCATCCAAATGATGAAATTTTTGAATAACAAACAACACCACGGCATGGAGATAGTAAGTCGTACATACGCACGTGTGGTGTCTTTTTCATTCATTGGATGGATAAAATAACTAATTTGGATGTATAATTTTTATAATGACATCACATTATATATAATATTCAAGAGTTAATATTTTAGAATGGAAAAAAAACAAAGGAGGAGGAAGTGGAAGAAGAAAGGAACTTGAAATAGGTGTGGAGATATTTACCTCTTCCTCGCATTCTTCCTTTTAATTTGATCAAAAGGGATTCTTAGGTTTCCTTTATGAATAATGGAAGGTCTCAAGGAAAAGTTATGACATATTATAAGGTATTTGGGTAGGGTTTGGCTGACCCATATGGCTTTGGAGGTTTGAATTAGAGAGAAGGGGGAGTGCCCTTTTATAAGAGGGGTGAGGGCCACCTTAGAAAAAACATAAAATATTACTTTATAATATATTCAAATTCGGTTTATAATGGCTCCATAGTGACTTATGTTGAATATAGGGTAGGTATGGGTCTAAATCCTCTCAAGAAAAAAGTTTTAGAAATGTTTAGGTTACCATTTTAACATTATCATTTAGATTTAACTCTAAGTTAAATAATTTATCTTTTACTGTGTCTTCTTGTTTTATTACACTATATGGTTAATAAATATACTATTAACTGCCAATAGAACCCCAATTGGTTCATTAATGTCATATATATTATTATATAAGTCCTTTTTTTATCCTTATATTTTTAGGAATAGAATATCAATTAATAATTTAATATTTGTCTTTAAAACACTTTTCTGTCAATTTTGACACTATTTGGTATTTAATTTTTGATAAATTTATAACAGAATTATTAATTTGAAAAAAATCATCTAACAAACTCTAATATGTTATATTAACCTATAAAATTATTTTAATTCATAAAAAGTCCCAAAGTACATTTATTTTGGTAATTATAATATCAATTACGTTAATATTTAATTAATATGGTAATTACTACCATATCATTGTGTTATAAATAAATTAAATTATTTAATGTCTAAAAATAATAAATAAAATACCATAATTTATGAAATCTTTATATATTTTTAATTAATATTTATAGTTGAATTTATCTTATGTATAACCCTATATTAAACATATTTTACTTTTTAAACTTTGATTTTAACTCTTTTAACTCTTCTTTGAATTAAATAATATTAAATGACCTAATCTAATCCAAGTGGACCTAAATTGTCATATTTTATTCCTAAGTTTGTTTTTTGTCTAATTACACTTATCCAATAGAATTAGGACTTGTTTTAGTGTAATAATAATAACATTTTTACCCTTAATTACCATATTTACTTCTAACCTGGTAAATAAAAGAAAAAATTACTATTCAAAAAAAAATTATTTTTATCTTATTTAACCACATTTTACTTACTGATATGTCTCTTGGATTTTTGAAAATCCACTCACATAAGTTGTAAAATTAATTTTTATGTAAATTTTCAAATTCCCCTAGGAGGCGGGTAAAAGATGTTAAAAAGTTCAATAATGTAACGCCCCGACCCTAGTTACCCAGAGTCGGTGCATTATTACATAACATTGGCATGATCACAAGAAAGATCAAATCTCGAAAGACCGATTGGTTTAGTAGCCTTGGAAACACTAGATATATTCATAAGTTTTACATTACATCTTAAATTAAAAAACTACTACAACAACATAATGTCTCCACAGTCCACACTATTATCCCCTCATAATATCCCTGCAGGTCATTCATAACTTACTTCTTCACATCCTGGGAAAAATAAAACATAGAAAAGGGGTGAGCTCAAATGTACAGTAATGATAACAATATACCGGAAACATTCATAAATAAGAATAAACATTTAAGGCTATGTATAACTAAAACAAAAGCCTTTTAAACTTGAACTTCAACATAGTATGGAAAAATTAAAATGAAATAATGCCATTTACTTGTTCACATGGATATTCTACTAATCGAATAATCATATGCAATATCAATAACCACTTTCATAATGTTGGAATGCATAATGCCAGACTATCATAACCACATAGCCAAGGCCTCGTGCCAAGACTACAAATAAGATTTTGCCAAGGCCTTGTGCCAAGACACTAGTTTGTCTCATGAGACCTACCGATGCATCGAGGAGATATAGCGGGCTCCACTCGTCACATATTAAGTCCAATGCATTCCCATATGAAAAGTTTTAAACATAACATAAACATTTGTATTAAAACTAGCATACGAAATGTCAATAATTTCACCATAAACTATGAATGGTATAAAAATAGCACATCCACAGTCAAACATATCACAAAACCTTCAATACAATATAGAAGTTTTGTATCATAATAAATCAACTTCAAATAAGCGTAAAATCCATCAAAGGATGTTGACATAGATGAAATCAAAACTCTTTTTAGAGAAATATCTCTTTTTATTTTGAAATCATTTAAGAGCCATATAAAATAAAACTTTTTTTTTTGAAAATATTCTTATAAGATTTTAAGGGAAGCTTCAACGATTCTATAATGGCGGAAAATAGCCGCACCCGCCGTATAAGTTAAAAAAACATTCTTACCTTAATTTTGTCGAAATGGTTAAAAAGCACCTTGTTTGGAAAACGACAGAAAGATTCGTTTATAAACCTCTTATAAAAAGTCAAACAAGGGTATAAATTACTCTAACCCATATTCTTGTAAATAGTAAAAATGTTTTGAAATACATTTTTAAGAAACATGGATGTGGATGATAAAGAGATCCCAGTAGATTATTACGTATAAACAACCTCGGATAATGAAGAGATTGTGAAATAACCCTTACCAATTTGGTAACTTATGAAACATACAACCCATGAAAGAGGTATCAAACAATGAATATGTAAATACGCATAAATTAGAGTGTATTACACAAAGAATATAATTATGGGAAGTACATACACCACACAAAAGGTGATGGTGGCAATATGGCATGAATCTCACGGGAATAAGGAGTGAGATGAAAACCCCTTACCTTGTACTTTTCCTTGGTTGGGGTAGGTTAACCTCCTGTATAATGGTTAAATAATTGTTATTAAATTATAAAATAATCATATACATTAATATGATATCATATATGATCTTTTAATATTGATTTGATAATAATATCTTAGTATTATCGTTGTTTTGGGTGTTAACTTACTTGTTTTATTTTATATGTTTTGTTACGTAAGACATGTTTGTAAAGGATAGGTTGTATATTATTCATATATAATGATATCAAGTCCTTAAACATCATTTTTTTTGAATCATCAAATGATAATTATACTTGAATGGATACGATGGAGAATGAATCTCATCGCGTTCATGGAGACGGTAGTCCGTACGTACGCACGAGCGACAATATCATTCTTTTGATATTAAAATAATATATAAATGGATGGTATATCAAATATAAAGAATAATTAACATGTTATATTTATTATTTACATGATTTACATATCATTATTATACCCATCCAAATAATAATATATTGAATAACAATTACACCACGACGTGGAGACGGTAATCCGTACGTACGCACGTATGGTGACATGTTATTCAAAGGGTGGATAGAATACTGAATATGGTTGTACCATATTTATAATAACATCACAGTATATATATGATACTGGAGTTATTATTTTAGAATGGTAACAACAAAGGAAGAAGAAGTGGAAGAAGAAATGAACTTGGAAAAGGGTGGTGAAATCATTACCTCTTCTTCGGGTTCTTCCTTTTTATTTGATCGAAAGGGATCCATAGGTTAGCTTTCTGATCAAACTATGGCCTCTAGGTTGTAGTGAGGGAAGTTGGGAGAGTATTTGGGCAGAGTTTGTCCGAACCAAAAGGCTTTGATGGTGTGAAGAAATGAGAAGGAGGAGTGCCATTTTATAAGAGGGGTGAGGGGAACCTTTGGAAAAGCTACAAATATTAATTTATAATAAATTAATATTCGGTTTCTAATGGCTCCAAAGTTGATTAATTAAATGTTATGGTGGGTATAGGTCGAAAAAAACTCAACCAATTGAATTTAGACAGGTTTGGGTACTTATATTAACCTTATCTTTAAGTATTAACTCTAAGCTAATTAGTCTCACTTTTACAATGTCTCTTTGTATTTTTATATAATATTGTTAATAAACTTACTATATACACCCAAGTGACCCCCAAGTGGTCCATTAATGATGAAAATATCATGATATAAGTATCTTGGCCGAACCTTAGTTTTTTAGGAATTTAATATCAATTAATAATATAATATTGGTTTTAAGAACTCTTTTATGTCAATTTTGACACTATTCAATAGTTTATTTTTGTGAAACTCATAACATATTTATTACTTCGAAAAAAGTAAATTAAATCAATCCTAATATATCATATTATCCTATAAAATTATTTTAATTCATTAAATGTTTCATATTATATTTATTTGGGTATTTATAATATCAATTATTTTAATTTTTCACTATTATAGTAATTAATTTATCATCATTGTGTCATAAATAAATTAAATTATTTAATGTATAAAAATTATAAATAAAATATCACTATGTAGGAAATCATTTTATCTTTCTAATGAATATTTATAATCTAAAATCCAACATATATGACCCAATGTAAAAATTGTTTTTCTAAAAGATATATGCTTGTGTCATTTTTGTATTCATTTTAACTTAATTAAAATAAAGTGTCCCTATCACCTACATGTGGCACCATGGGGTCCCAAAATCGACCCAAATATTCCTATGGTCGAACATGTATCAACCAATAAGGCTAGGACACGTTTTAGGGTAATTTAGTTTTATTATAATATTATTTGTTAACCCTTATTTACCAGATTTACCCTTAACCATGGTAAATAAAATATTTACCACAGTAATTATTCAAAATGTCTAAAAATAAAAGTTACCTATTTACACAATTTGGACATCCTGATTCCAAATATTGAATATATTTTTCTAAATGCAAAACACAGAAGTGACAGAAATTAATTTAAAATTAATTCCCGCTGTCAAAACAAAAAGCGTGTTTTTAAGAGATAATAACTATCAAAAGATTGACACTTGTTTATGTTCGGTTTAATTGTAAAATTATGTCCAATGACCAAAATTATATTAAATGGTAAAAATATATTCTAAATATACTTTAAAACCACTCAAATTAATAATTTATCACTATTAATTATTTTGATTAAAAAAGTTGTTTTTAATTAAAATTTAGTAATTTTCACTATTCATCAAAATATGAAAGTTATCCGAAAAGTACCAAAATTTCACCTTAGGCTAAATTCGATATTCTGAATCCAGAAATGAAGTCCATTTTAAAATATAAAATATATATAATTTCGAAAAGTAGGTATTACTATTCATAACGGCTAGTTTGATTGGTTGTGGTGTGTTTTAAAACTCAAGGTTGCGTACAACACACGCTACTGTATTATTCAAAGAAAGCGTACCGTGGAAGCTTGGGATGTTTCATTTTAAATTTATGATGTCCCCATTAAGTCTAAAAGTTTAAAATATTGTATTTAAAAAGGGTTCACTATTAATAGTTGATAAAAGTGCAATACTGAAAATGAATTTGTTCTTGCATTATATCTAAGAAACTCATAATATGGATTCTAAAATTATAAGGATCATATAAAGTTTAAAATTTAGATAATACTATTCATAACCTCTTTTGAATGGCATTTTTTTTTGTAAGTCATGGTGTGATTGAACTCGGTGTTTCGTGTAGTGCATGTTATTGAATTATTTTGAAAAAATAACACACTATGAAATCTTGGGGTGTTATATTCTCCCCTCCTTCAATAAATTGCTTCCTCGCAATTTGAAATTGTTCTTCGAAAATAAAAGGTTGAAAATAGAAAATATATTTGTGGGAAAACCCACATCGGAAATTGGGTTACTAAAATTTAGTCTTAATATGAGGAAAAGAGAAATGAAAGGGTCACCACCAAATTATGATCTCGATTAGGAGAACATTGGTGGCAATTAGAGACATATAATTGGAGGAAAAACGTAAATATTTATAGGTAGTGATTGAGGTCATAAATCACAAACAAGTATAAAATTTAGGTCCTTAAATTCATCAATCTATGATGATTTGAAATACCATCGGTTCAACAAAACATAGGGTATTAGGATAACACATTTTTGACGTTTCAAAATATCTTAGTTGAAATCCCTCATCGAAAAATGAATTAATGAGGCCTCTATTTAAAATAAAGAGTCGAAAGTATGAAGATTACTGAAAATAACACATACTAGGGTTCCATGTAGGAAAATATGGATATGGAAGAAAAATCTAACCATCAATTATCTGATGGAGAGTGGTAGAGAACATGGCTATGAAAAGGCCAACAATCCCAAAGCCATAAATTAGTGATGATTTAAGGTACCATCTAGGAAAACATTTTTGTTCTATGTTTCTTTTCTTAATATTGATGAATTTATTTATGAGATTGGCTAAGATCATAAGGAGATATACTTACTTTATAATTAGAGTTTTATCCATTAATAAATTTCTACCACAAACTCATCTTTCACTCTAAAAGATAATAGAATGTAAAAAAATTCTATTTAGACTATTCGTATAGGGTTCCAAAATAAACGAATTTGTAATTCATATACAAGATCTTTTAATAAAAACTACATTATTTAATCCAGTACATCTCTTGGGCCAGTTGTAGGTGATACACCCTTGTCGCCCTTCAGTTACGGGTTCAAGTCTCGCAGCCTTGCCGGACGCGACGGGTTGCCGCCCGACCTCTAGGTTGTCCTTTTATGGCAATCCAAAATAATCCAAAGTAGAACTATCCAAAATACTTCTTTCCAAACTCACAGTCCAACATTTATAAGGAAGGTAAACATAATATAGATCCTTTTTACCCCGTAATAGGATATGAATACCTTCATCATGTATTACCATATTCCTTATTGATTACATTCATTCTCCCTTATTCCATATAGAATGCTGGATATACTTCATTAATCCAAAAATGTTTTAAACCCAAACAATGATGGAATATACAAATCATTAATCAGTTCCAAGGTAGTCAAGAATATCCAATATAATTTATCCAAAACAATCACATATTATTCCAAAATCACTACCTCAGTATCAGAACTATATTATGATTTATCATTCTCTCAACCATATATTTTCCAAAAATTTATCCTGCTATTGAGTCACTTTTCTTTGTTCCACACAATCTCAAGTCCTTAATGAAATAGTACTGCAGTACAATCCTTATATACTCCATAATTATTATAACAAGTACATTGTTGATACAAAACTCAATTGACATAATCAACATAAGAACTCTAATCATTCCTCTTCATCTGTGGTAGTATCATAACTTGATTATTATCCAATAACATCATTTGTGGCATATTCTGATGATTGGGACATAGGTTTGCGTAGTGTCCAAACTCCTTGCAAATGAAGCAATGTACATTTAAAACCATTTTCTTACCCTTTCAGTCATGTACTTTGTGCCCTTTTCCTCCACACTTATAACAAACTCCCATTCCTTTCAGGCAAGTTCCAGGGTGTTTCTTTCCACAGTTACCACATATGGGAAAATTCTTCTTTTCTCTCTTCCCTTTATCCATCTTTCTCTCTTCCATCCTTTTCTTCTCTTGCTTCCCTTCAAAGCCATATGACTCAGTAAACTCTTTACTTATCTTATCAACACATGATATTATTTCTTCATATGATGATAATACATGGGAGACTATTTCTCTTATAAATTCTAGCTTAAGACCATGAAAGATATGATCCTTCCTTCTCTTTGGATCATGTGCATTTCTGGAGTTCTCATTCCTTCTACTGGGCGCCATTTCTAAACAATGGCATACACTAGATCAGTTTATGAATCAAAATACATAATCCCATACTTATAAAACACTTAACATAAATTGAACTATTTATGGATATAATACATAATCATAAAAATGTCTCCTTTGAGGATGTATATACTCATAAACCCTTCATAATGGTTTGTAAAGAAAATGAGAATTATCCTAAGCATATCCCCTGGGAGTGTCGTAACCAAGAGTGCAGCAAGGCCCGTTATCGTGCACCAGTTCCCGTTCGAGTCTAGCTCAAAGCGGTGTTTTTGGGTTTTACCCCTAGGTACATCTGTGCCAGAGCCGCCTCAACCTGCTCGTATCCAGACAGGGATGTATTGCTCGGAAAACTCACAAAATCTCTACAATACCAAAATTCTAGGAAGTTCTTATACACTAATCCTCAAAGTTCATCTTAGGTCTACGTGCTCTAATCAGAGTTTATCTAAATCTAGCTTCTAAGGTTTGTACTAAACTTCCTCTGATACCAACTGTAATGCCCCGACCCTAGTTACCCAGAGTCGGTGCATTATTACATAACATTGGCATGATCACAAGAAAGATCAAATCTCAAAAGACCGATTGGTTTAGTAGCCTTGGAAACACTAGATATATTCATAAGATTTACATTACATCATAAATTGAAAAACTACTACAACAACATAATGTCTCCACAGTCCACACTATTATCCCCTCATATTATCCCTGCAGGTCATTCATAACTTACTTCTTCACATCCTGGGAAAAATAAAACATAGAAAAGGGGTGAGCTCAAATTCCCAGTAATGATAACAATATACCGGAAACATTCATAAATAAGAATAAACATTTAAGGCTATGTATAACTAAAACAAAAGCCTTTTAAACTTGAACTTCAACATAGTATGGAAAAAGTAAAATGAAATAATGCCATTTACTTGTTCACATGGATATTCTAATAATCGAATAATCATATGCAATATCAATAACCACTTTCATAATGTTGGAATGCATAATGCCAGACTATCATAACCACAAAGCCAAGGCCTCGTGCCAAGACTACAAATAAGATTTTTCCAAGGCCTTGTGCCAAGACACTAGTTTGTCTCATGAGACCTACCGATGCATCGAGGAGCTATAGCGGGCTCCACCCGTCACATATTAAGTCCAATGCATTCCCATATGAAAAGGTTTAAACATAACATAAACATTCGTATTAAAACTAGCATGTGAAATGTCAATAATTTCACCATAAACTATGAATGGTATAAAAATATCACATCCACAGTCAAACATATCACAAAACCTTCAATACAATATAGAAGTTTTGTATCATAATAAATCAATTTCAAATAAGCGTAAAATCCATCAAAGGATATTGACATAGATGAAATCAAAACTCTTTTTAGAGAAATATCTCTTTTTATTTTGAAATCATTTAAGAGCCATATAAAATAAAACATTTTCTTTTGAAAATATTCTTATAAGATTGTAAGGGAAGCTTCGACTAATCTATAACGGTGGAAAATAGCTGCACCCACCGTATAAGTTAAAAAAACATTCTTACCTTAATTTTGTCGAAAAGGTTAAAAAGCACCTTGTTTGGAAAACAACAGAAAGATTCCTTTATAAACCTATTATAAAAAGTCAAACAAGGGTATAAATGACTTTAACCCATATTCTTGTAAATAGTAAAAATGTTTTGAAATACATTTTTATGAAACATGGATGTGGATGATAAAGAGATCCCAGTAGATTATTACGTATAAACAACCTCGGATAATGAAGAGATTGTGAAATAACCCTTACCAATTTGGTAACTTATGAAACATAACCCATGAAAGAGGTATCAAACAATGAATATGTAAATACACAAAAATTAGAGTGTATTACACAAAGAATATAATTATGGGCAGTACATACACCACACAAAAGGTGATGGTGGCAATATGGCATGAATCTCACGGGAATAAGGAGTGAGAAGAAAACCTCTTACCTTGTACTTTTCCTTGGTTGGGGTAGGTTAACCTCCTGTATAATGGTGAAATAATTGTTATTAAATTATACAAGAATCATATACATTAATATGATATCATATATGATCTTTAATATTGATTTGATAATAATATCTTAGTATTATCGTTGTTTCGGGTGTTAACTTACTTGTTTTCTTTTATATGTTTTGTTACGTAAGGCATGTTTGTAAAGGATAGGTTGTATATTATTCATATCCAGAATGATATCAAGTCCTTAAACATCATTTTTTTAAATCATCAAATGATAATTATACTTGAATGGATACGATGGAGAATGAATCTCATCGCGTTCATGGAGACGGTAGTCCATACGTACGCACGAGCGACAATATCATTCTTCTGATATTAAAATAATATATAAATGGATGGTATATCAAATATAAAGAATCATAACATGTTATATTTATTATTTACATGAGTTACATATCATTATTATACCCATCCAAATAATAATATATTGAATAACAATTACACCACGACGTGGAGACGGTAAATCGTACGTACGCACGTATGGTGACATGTTATTCAAAGGGTGGATAGAATACTGAATATGGTTGTACCATATTTATAATAACATCATAGTATATATATTATACTAGAGTTATTATTTTAGAATGGTAACAACAAAGGAAGAAGAAGTGGAAGAAGAAATGAACTTGGAAAAGGGTGGTGAAATCATTACCTCTTCTTCGGGTTCTTCTTTTTGATTTGATCAAAAGGGCTCTTTAGGTTGGCTTTCTGATCAAACTAAGGCCTCTAGGATGTAGTGAGGGAAGTTGGGAGAGTATCTGGGCAGAGTTTGGCCGAACCAAAAGGCTTTTAAGGTGTGAAGAAATGAGAAGGAGGAGTGCCCTTTTATAAGAGGGGTGAGGGGCACCTTTGGAAAAGCTAGAAATATTAATTTATAATAAATTAATATTCGGTTAATTAATGGCTCCAATGATGATTATTTTAATTTTATGGTGGGGATAGGTCTAAGAAAACTCAACCAATAGAATTTAGACAGGTTTGGGTACTTATATTACCCTTATCTTTAAGTATTAACTCTAAGCTAATTAGTCTCACTTTTACAATGTCTCTTTGTATTTTTATATAATATGGTTAATAAACATACTATATACATCCAAGTGACCCCCAAGTGGTCCATTAATGATGAAACTATCATGATATAAGTCTCTTGGCCGAACCTTAGTTTTTTAGGAATTTAATATCAATTAATAATATAATATTGGTTTTAAGAACTCTTTTATGTCAATTTTGACACTATTCAATAGTTGATTTTTGCGAAACTCATAACAGATTGATTACTTCGAAAAAAGTAAATTAAATCAATCCTAATATATCATATTATCCTATAAAATTATTTTAATTCATTAAAAGGTTCATATTTTATTTATTTGGGTATTTATAATATCCATTATTTTAATTTTTCACTATTATAGTAATTAATTCATCATCATTGTGTCATAAATAATTTAAATTATTTAATGTCTAAAAATTATAAATAAAATATCACTATGTAGGAAATCGTTTTATATTTCTAATGAATATTTATAATCTAAAATAAAACATATATAACCCTATGTAAAAATTGTTTTTCTAAAAAATATATTCTTGTGTCATTTCTGTATTCATTTTAACTTAATTAAAATAAAGTGTCCCTATCACCGACAAGTGGCACAATGGGGTCCCAAAATCGACCCAAAGATGCCTATGGTCGAACATGTATCAAACAATAAGTCAAGGACACGTTTTAGGGTAATTTAGTATTATTATAATATTATTTTTTAACCCTTATTTACCAGATTTACCCTTAACCATTGTAAATAAAATATTTACCACAGTAATTATTCAAAATGTCTAAAAATAAAAGTTACCTATTTACACAATTTGTACATCATGATTCCAAATATGGAATCCATTTTTCTAAATTCAAAACACAGAAGTGGCAGAAATTAATTTAAAATTTATTCCCACTGTCAAAACAAAAAGCGTGTTTTTAAGAGATAATAACTATCAAAAGATTGACACTTGTTTATGTTCGTTTTAATTGTAAAATTATGTCCAATGACCAACATTTTATTAAATGGTAAAAATATATTCTAAATATACTTTAAAACCACTCAAATTCATAATTTATCACTATTAATTATTTTGATTAAAAAAGTTGTTTTTAATTAAAATTTAGTAATTTTCACTATTCATCAAAATATGAAATTTATCCGAAAAGTACCAAAATTTCACCTTAGGCTAAATTCGATATTCCGAATCCAGAAATGAAGTCCATTTTAAAATATAAAATATATATAATTTCTAAAAGTAGGTATTACTATTCATAACAGCTAGTTTGATTGGTTGTGGTGTGTCTTAAAACTCAAGGTTGCGTACAACACACGCTACTGTATTATTCAAAGAAAGTGTACCGTGGAAGCTTGGGATGTTTCATTTTAAATTTTTGATGTCCCCATTTAGTCAAAAAGTTTAAAATATTGTATTTAAAAAGGGTTCACTATTAAAAGTTGATAAAAGTGCAATACTGAAAACGAATTTGTTCTTGCATTATATCTAAGAAACTCATAATATGGATTCTAAAATTATAAGGATTATATAAAGTTTAAAATTTAGATAATACTATTCATAACCTCTTTTGAATGGCTTTTTTTTTTGTAAGTCATGGTGTTATTGAACTCGGTGTTGCGTGTAGTGCAAGTTATTGAATTATTTTGAAGAAATAACACACTATGAAATCTTGGGGTGTTACAAATAAACTTTTTATATATCTAAAATTATTATAAAATGAATCCAATGAATTAAATTGAACTTATATAGGTATTATGTATCTATTTTTACCTAAAATAAATTTAAATAAAATAAAATTTTATTTAAATAAAATTTTATTTTTAAACTATAACTCAGTGTTCTTCACTATTCATCAAAAATTAAAGGTTTTCCGAAAAAAAAATTCACCATAAGATAATTTAGATATTCCGAATCCAAAAATGAAGTCCATTTTGAAATATAAAATTTATAAAATTTCAAAAAGTGGTTATCACAATTCATAACGGCTAGTTTATATAATATTTTAATAACATATTGTTGGTTAGTAAACTCGGTATTGCGTACAGTGAAAGCTATCATGGAAGGTTTCTCTCGTGTGTAACACATGCCAAGACAGTTCTGTGTGTAGAGAATGATTCTTTTAGAGTTGCATATAACATAGTACATAAAAACAAAATATTTCTCATAAAATCTCATGGTGTTACATTCTACCCCCCTTAAAAAGAATTTCGCCCTCAGAATTCGTCACTTCGTAACAAACAGATGACGATACCTATCCCTCATCATATCCTCAAGTTCCCATTTAGCTTCTTCTAATTGGTGGTTCCTCCATAAAACTTTAACCAAGAGAGGGGTCTTATTTCATAGAACGTTTTTTCTACGATCCAGAATCTCTATTGGCTATTATTCATAAGAAAGATCTTGCTCCAGTAGTACAACTTCTAAGATCAGTACATGTGAAGGATCGGGTATGTACTTTCTCAGGAGAGATACATGAAACACATCATGATCTTGAGAGAGATTTGGTGGAAGTGCCAATCGGTAAGCTACCTTCCCAACATGATCCAGTATTTCAAAAGGACCAATATACCTAGTTCTTAGCTTTCCCTTCTTTCCAAATCTCATTACTCTCTTCCAAGGAGATATTCGGAAGAACACTTTATCACCCATTTCAAACTCTAGGTCTTTTCTTTAGTTTCCAGCATATATTTTTTGTCAACTCTGAGATTCTCTTATGTGTTGTTGCATATATCTTACCTTTTCTACCATCTCATCAACAAGATCTGGTCCTAAGATCTTTCTTTCCCGAACTTATCCCATCAAGTTGGAGTTCTGCATTTCTTTCCATTGAGAGCTTCATAAAGAGCCATCTGAATACTGGAGTGAAAGCTATTATTATTAGAAAATTCCACCAAAGGTTTGTGTTGATCCCAACCACCTTTGAAATCCATAGAGCAAGCTCTCAACATGTCTTCTAGAGTTTTAATTGTACTCTCAACTGACTGTCTTTCTTAGGATGATAAGTAGTGATGAAACTCAACTCTGTATCTAAATTATGTTGAAGTCCTCACCAAAACATTGAGGTAATTCTTGGATCCCGATCAGATATAATGGAAAGTGGTAATCCATCCAATATTACCACTTATTTCACATATATCCTGGAAATCTGATCAAGAGAGAAATCTTCTCTAATAGCAATGAAGTGTGCCAACTTAGTAAAATGATCTACTATAACCCAGATATCATTGTTTCCTTTGGATGTTTTAGGAAGTCTAGTGACAAAGTCCACAGTGATGTTTTCCAATTTACATTCTAGTATGGGTAATGGTTGTAACATCCCCTTATACTTCTATCTCTCAACATTAACTTGCTGACAAACCAGGTTTCGAGAGTCATATTTTGTAACATCTCTTTTCAATCCATCCCCCCAGAAGTACTCTTTCAGGTCCCTATACATCTTCGTGCTTCCAGGGTGAATAGAGAATGAAGAACTATGAGCTTCGTCCAATATTTCCTTCCTTAATTCTGGGATGGGAGGTACACAAACTTGATTCCTGAACCTTATTGTTTCATCACAATCAATGTGGAATTCAGGAACATTTACCACCTTCTTTTCTAACTCTGCATCTTCTTTTTGTGCCTCTTTAATCATCACATGTATAGATGGTTGAACATTCATTTGAGAAAGATAAGATTTTTCCCCTCCCATTATAACACCATGATATTTTATGAGAAGTATATTTTTTTATGTAATATTTTATATGAAAAGGAATCTTTCACTACACACAACACTAGCTTGGCTTGCGTTACACGCAATCGCGACCTTCCTCGATAACGTGTGTAGTACGCAATACCGAGTTTCACTAAACAACAATATATTATTATAATATTATAAACTAGCCGTTATGAATAATTATTACCTGAATTTTTAATTTTATAACATTATAATTCATCTTATACATTCTCTAGATTGTGGTATGAAAACAAAATCATTTTTTCGGATAAAAGAAGTATTTTTTAAAAAATTGCAGTTTTTCCGCCTTTTGATGGCGCACCCATTTTAAATATAGTTTTTTACATGTTTATAAGTTCAATTTGACAAAATGAAATTATTATTTGGAATTAGGATATAAAAATTTACCTTGGATAATTTTTTCATATTATTCTGGTAACAATCCTATTTTGATGAATTGTATAAACACACTATATTTTAATAAAAAAACAACTTTTTTCATCGCAATAATTTATATGGTTAAATTATAATATTGAATGGTTTTAAAGTATAAATAGAATATATTTTTACCATTTAATATAATTTATGTCATTAGCATTAATTTTACATTGAATTCATAAGTAAAAACATTTCAATCTTTGGAAATGTATTAACTTTTAAAACCCTTTTGCTTAACAACGGGATTAATTTTAAATTAATTACTGCAACTTCTAAGTTTTGAATTTTGAAAAATGGATTCCATACTTGGAATCAGTGCGTCCAAATTATGTTAATAGGTTACTTTTATTTTTATGATATTATGAATAGTAACTAAGGTAATTTTTATTTACTGCAGTTAAAGGTAAATAGGGTAATTCAAAGTTAAAAATATATTATAATAATTCAAAATTACCTTCAAACTTGTCCTAACATTATTAGATGAGTATTTTCCGACCATGGGAAAATTTGGGTCGATTTTGGGACCCCATTGATCAACTTGGTAGTGATAATGACAATTTGGATTAATTAATTTAATGTAAAGACAAAATTGACATTAACAACAATCTTTTAGTAATTAATTTTTATAAGGGTTTATATAAATTATATTTTCGACAATAAATATTTATTGGAAAACTAAACAGCTTTCCTACATAATTATATTTTTTTTATAATTTTTAGACACCAAATAAATTAAATTATTTATGACACCATAATGATGAAGTATTTGCCTCATTAATAAATGATTTAAATTAATTAGATTATAATGAATAAAATATTTTCCAAAACATGTCCAATTCGGATTGGATGATTTTATTTCGACCATGAGTCATCTTATCTTTATCATTAATGGTTTTTGGACCATTTGAAACCGAAGTTAAGTTTATAATACAATAATATTTCCACACATTCCAAAGGTTCCCCTCTCCTCCCTCTCCTTCTCACACCAATTTGAGCATTCCAGCTCGGCCAACACCATCCCATTTCACATCCCCACTTCCATATAAACCTATTAGAGGTACTGTTCTTCTCAATAGACCAACTCTAGTGCCCTAAGAGAATTTTTAAAGGAGGCACTTCGAGAAAGTGGTAATACCTTCTACTATTTTCATCAGGTTCCATTCTTCTTCTACTCCCTCTTCTTTAGTTGTTTCATTATGAGGTAATAAAATCGGTATCCCTCATATACTGCTATGTTATTATAAATATGAAACAACCCTATTTCACCTCTTATCCATCCTACGGTAAACAAAATCACCGCGCGTGCGTACGTACGGAATACCGTCTCCACGTCGTGGTGTAATATGTTTTCCACCACCACATTACATGGATTGGTATGATGGTGTAAATAAATAACTATATATGATTATTGTAAAGTGTTATTGATTCTAAAATATTATACAAACACTTCAATAAAATTCCACGATCATGGGAATGATATCATCGCTCGTGCGTACGTACGACCTACGGTCTCCATGATGTGATGCGACCCATTCTATATGATCTTCATTGAATAATGATTATATAAATGAATTGAATGAATGAATATGATATATATTACACTAATACCATTCTGTAAATTATGTATCTATATCCTATAAAGAGGAATAGGATTTTATTCGACAAAACACGCATAAGAACATAAAGCAATAAACACCCGAATAACAAGTAGCAATGAAATATTACTAATAAGAAGCTAAGAATATGACCATATATGATATCATAAAAATGAATCTGATTCTGTAATAAGTCAATGACATTATTTTAATCATTATACAGGAGGTTCGGACACGTACAAAGCATATCAAACCTAAGGTAAGGGAAAATCTCACAATCTCTTTTGTATCTGAGATCGTTTATATTTTAGAATATACTGGGGAATATTTATCATCCACATCAATGTTTCCACAATATGTAATATTTTTTCCATCCACCTAAAATTGTTTAAATCCAATTTTACCCTATGGCGAGTTTTTAGTAAAATATATGAAATGAATCTTTTGTCGTTTTTCATACGAGGTACTTTGGGACTCTTCCGACCAAAGTACGAGAAGAATGTCTCTTTTTTAACTTATACGGCATGAATGCATTTTTAGAACATTATTTCCATGAAGCATACTTTACAAGATTTCAAGTTTATTTTAAATCAAATTCTTTTACTTTAAAATTTTATGATATGTTAATAAAGGAAAAATGTTTTTGAAGTAGAAAGGATATTTTCCTCAAGAATGGAGTTCAAGCGTTTTATCAAAATTATTTTCCATCTAAGATAATATAGAGTTCTATTTCTATCCCTATTTTTACATTGATTTGATTATGTTGTGAAGGAAATATGTTTATTAATTCCTTTTATCTTATATGGATTATGTTATGATGGCACGATGTTTAAGAATCCCATTTGGATTACATGGGTTATGCTATGATGTATGGTTTATGAATTTGTGGCACACATATGAATGGTATCATTATGAGATCGGTGGGACCTATATCTCACTCCAATTCATTGGGAATAATTTATATCTCATGAGATAGAAATGGCTGGAATGACAGGTTAAGCCGGTTCAGTAAAACATGACTTAAACGAGCAGTGAACTCGGTTCAGAAATGAACTTTGTCTGCTAAGATAGCCTTGGAAATGAGTAATGACTAATAAGAAATTATTTTCTATGATTATGTGTGTATGCCACAAAGATTCATGTTTTAGGTTATGATTATTGGGATTACATTTCACTTCTATGATTTATCCCATGTTATGATCTCTTTTGCAGGAATAGATTTTCAAAATGTTATGTTCTTATGAATATGATATGTTTGAAATTTCTTTTGTTTACCCTAATTGAGAATTTGAGATCACCCTTTTGTATGTTTTCTTTTCCCCATGTCAGAAAGAATGATATTAAGTAGGATATGCCAAAAATGGACTCTAGAAATGATGAAATAAATTGGAGACAACGTAGATGATTTATGAACAAGTTGTTTATGTTTCCCAGTTTCTAAAGACACTATACCTATACAGTCTTTTCATGGTTTTGTTATATGTTTTAATAAGTATACTTCAACTCTAAAGTAATATCAACGTATGTAAAGTATGGGTCGTTATAGTTGGTATCATAGGAAAGGAATAATCAACCTTTGGAAACTAGGATGTGAAAGCCTTAGTAAGAACCCTAATGATAAGTCTAAGCATAGACCATAATATTAGTGTTTTAGAAATGGCTATGAACAACATATTATAAGACCATAAGTGTGAAATTTTATTCTTTATTATGTGGTTTTCCTATTATGATTAGTGTGGCTCATACTATGCTTCTTGGTTTTAGTCAATGGCTGGAACCCAAAGGAACCGTGTTAACGTGGAATGCGACGAGTAATGCAATGATTGTCCCCCTGAGAAACCAAACATTATGGGAGATGGAAGGAAAAATATTGTAGCCATGCTCACACAACTTTCTCAAGCTATGAACCATGCAGGACTTCCAAACGAGCAAAGGAAGGAGCAACATTCTGTTGAATCTTTCATGAGGAAGCGTCCACCTTCATTCAGTTGGTCTTCTGATCCATTAGTGGCTGAACAATGGATCAGTACCACTGAAAAGATATTTTTAGTTCTTCAATGTTCTGAACATGAAAAAGTCATCTTAGTAGTGTATTGTTTGGAAGGTGATGTTGACCAATGGTGGAATCTTATCAAGAATATGAGGCAAAGAGATTAAATTGAGTCAATGGAATGGGAAGAGTTGAAGAACTTATTTTTCAATAAGTACTTCCCTCGTATTCTTCGAACAAAAATGGAGGAGTTTCTTGAACTAAAGCAAATGGATGATGAATCAGTTGGTACCTACGAAGAAAATTTTAGAAGACTTGCAAGGTACTCTTCCGGAATTATTATCCAACCTGAGAGTAAGATCGATTGATTCTTTAGTGGCTTAAAACCAAGTCTTCGAAGGGCATTAACCATAAGGGAATTCAACAGCTATGAGGAAATTTTTCGATGTGCTCTCAAGGTTGAGATGGGGATTGGTGTAACCCATTAGTCACATGGGTTTAATAAGAAGAGGAAAATGGAATTCAAAGGAAAATATGAAGACCACAGTAAAAAGAAGATGAGTTTTCTTTTATGCTGAATTTATGGAAAGAAACATGGAGGGAATTGTATTAAGGGGACAAGAAAAAGTTATAAGTGTGGAAAAGAAGCTCATCGGGCAATTGAATGTCGAAATAATGGGAAGAAGATGTCTAATGATGTGAAAAAAAAGAAGGGATACACAGAATGTACCTCCTACACTTCAATATTTCAAGTGCAAAGAGATGGGGAATTATGCCAATCAATGCCCAAATCAAAGGGTTGATGATGATGATCGACGTCAAAAAACTCTTAATGCCAATGACAAAGGAAAGTCACATGAAATTACTATCGGCGATGTGGAGTGTGAAAACGAAGTGGTGATAGGTACACTTACCATCTACTCTAAAGTAGAAAATGTTTTATTTGATTCTGGATCCACCCACTCTTTTATTTATGAAGAATTTTCTAAGGGTATCGCCATATTACCTCAAGAATTATATTTTGAGTTAGCTGTGACAACTCCTAATGGAACAACGGTCGCATCAAAAGTTTATAATTCTTCTCTTATTTATGTTTGTGGGAAAGTGCTTCCTGCAAATCCTGTGATCCTTCTTATAGTGGATTTTGATGTGATTCTTGGTATGGATTGGCTTTCTTTATATGGAGCTCATATCAATTTCTAGATAAGGGAAATGAAATTTAATATTCCAGATCAATCTATGATAGTCTATCGATGCAAGGATGAATATAACCTTACATAGGAAATTTCTTCAATCTTATGGGTCTTGATTCCAATAAATTAAGGTTATTTATCTCAAATGGTTGGGGAGAAACTCACGATTAAGAATACACCCATTTTACGGGAGTTTGATGGTGTCTTTCCAGAGGAATTGCCTGGTCCTCCACCAAATCGTGAAGTTGAGTTTTCAATAGAACTCATACCGGGTGCTATACCTATTTCAAGGAAACATTATAGTATGGCCCCAATTGATTTGTATGAATTGAAAAAGTAACTCCAAGAGAATCTTGATAAAGGATTCATACGCCCTAGTGCATCACCTTGGGGAGCACCTATTCTGTTTGTTAAGAAGAAAGATGGATCAATGAGACTCTGCATTGATTATCGAGAACTTAACAAGATCACTATCAAGAAAAAATATCATCTCCCACGCATTGATGACTTATTTGACCAACTACGTGGAGCTCAATACTTTTCGAAGATTGATCTTCGTTCGGGGTATCATCAATTAAGGGTCAAAAGGGAGGATATACCAAACACAGCTTTCTGTACAAGGTATGGACACTGTGAATTTATAGTGATTCCATTTGGTCTTACTAATGCCCCCGCTATCTTCATGGATCTAATGAATATAGTCTTTAGAGACTATCTTGATCAGTATGCGGTGGTATTTATAGAAGATATTCTTGTCTATTCAAAGAGCAAGGAAGAACATGAAGATCATTTGAGAATTGTTTTGAAGACCCTGAGAAAGGAGTATCTTAATGCCAAATTTACCAAGTGTGAATTTTGGCTTCAAAAAGTTTCATTTTTGGGTCACATAATCTCAAAATAGGGGATATCTGTGGATCCAGCAAAAATAGAGGTTATTGAAAGATGGTCGAGACCAACAACAATAACTGAGATTCGAAGTTTTCTTGGCTTGGTTGGATATTACCAACGTTTTGTGAAATATTTTACAAGGTTATATAACCCACTCACCAAGTTGACTCGAAAAGGAGTTACGTTTTTTTGGACAGAGGAATGTGAAAATAATTTCAAAGAGCTAAAAAGAAGGTTAGCCAGTGCACCTGTGCTTACTCTGCCTTGTAGTGGAGAAAGGTTTGTGATCTACAGTGATGCATACAAGAAGGGATTGGGGTGTGATCTTATGAAAAATTATATGGTGATAGCTTATGCCTCACGACAGTTGAAAATCCATGAGCAAAATTACCAAACACATGATTTGGAGTTAGCTGCGTTAATATTTGCATTAATGATTTGGAGGCATTATCTTTATGGTGAAAGGTGTGATATTTATACTGATCATAAAATTTTAATGTATATTTTCACATAAAAGGAGTTGAATATGCGCCAAATAATATGGTTGGATTTGATTAAGGATTACGACTGCTCAAATCATTACCACCCTGGGAAAGAAAACAAAGTGGCAGACACACTAAGTCGACAAGACCATGCTAGCGTATCCATGATGAGGATCACAAAAGATCCAATATTTATGGATTTACAAAGGATGGATCTTGGAATTATAATGGAAGTGGAAAATTTGTATCATTATCAAATGAATGTTCAACCATCTATACATGTTAAGATTAAAGAGGCACAAAAAGAAGATGTAGAGTTACAAAAGATGGTGAGAAATGTTCCTGAATTCAACCTTGATTGTGATGGGATAATAATGTTCAGGAATCAGGTTTGTGTTACTCCCATCCCAGAATTAAATAAGGAGCTACTGGATGAGGCTCATAGTTCTTGATTCTCTATTCATCCTAGAAGCACGAAGATGTATAGGGACCTGAAAGAGTACTTCTGGTGGGATGGCATGAAAAGAGATATTGCTGAATATGTCTCTCGATGCTTGGTTTGTCAGAATGTTAAAGCTGAGAGACAGAAGTCTAAGGGGATGTTACAACCATTACCCATACCTGAATGGAAATGAGAAAACATCACTATGGACTTTGTCACGGGACTTCCTAAAACATCGAAAGACAATAATTATATATGGTTCATAGTTGATCGCCTTACAAAGTCGGCACAATTCATTTCTATTAGATAAGATTTCTATCTGGATCAGCTTTCTAGGATATATGTAAAAGAAGTGGTAAGATTTCATGGAGTACCACTTACCATTATATCTGATTGAGATCTGAGGTTTACCTCAAACATTTGAAGAAGTTTTTGGAATACTCTAAATACAGAGTTGAGTTTTAGTAGTTCTTATCATCCTCAGATAGACAGTCAGTCTGAGAGGACAATTCAAAATCTATAAGATATGTTGAGAGCATGCTCTATGGATTTCAATGGTGGTTGGGATTAACACCGACCTTTGTTGGAATTTTCTTATAATAATAGATTTCACTCCAGTATTCAGATGGCTCCTTATAAATCTCTCTATGGAAAGAAATGCCGAACTCCAACTTGTTGGGATGAAGTTGGTGAAAGAAAGCTATTAGGACCTAATCTTGTTGATGAGTTGGCAGAAAATGTCAGATCTATTCAACGACACATTAGAGAAGCTCAGAGTCGATAAAAAAGTTATGCCGACAATCGAAGAAAAGACCTAGAGTATGAAGTGGGTGATAAAGTGTTATTACGAATATCTCCTTAGAAGAGAGTAATGAGATTTGGAAAGAAGGGAATGTTGAGCCCAAGATATATCGGTCCTTTCGAAATACTGGATCTTGTTGGTAAGGTAGCTTACCGATTCAATCTTCCACCGAATCTCTCTCAAGTTCACGATGTGTTCCTTGTATCTCTCCTGAGAAAGTACATACCTGATCCTTCACATGTACTCAGCTCAGAAGTTGTACCGCTGGAGCAAGATCTTTCTTATGAAGAACATCCGATAGAGATTATGGATCGTAGATAAAAAGTTCTACGAAACAAGACCACTCTCTTGGTTAAAGTTTTATGGAGGAACCACTAATTAGAAGAAGCTACATGGGAACTTGAGAATATGACAAGGAAGATGTATGCTCATCTGTTTGTTACGAAGTGACGAATTTCGAGGGAGAAATTCATTTTAAGCGGGGTATAATGTAACACCCTGATATTTTATGAGTAGTATATATTTTTATGTAATATTTTATATGAAAAGGAATCTTTCAATGCACACAACACTAGCTTGGCTTGTGTTACACGCAATTGTGACCTTCCTCGATAACGTGTGTAGTACGCAATACTGAGTTTCACTAAACAATGATATATTATTATAATAGTATAAACTAGCCATTATGAATAGTAATAAATAAATTTTGAGTTTTCTAACATTATAATTCATCTTATACATTTTCTAGAATGAGGTATGAAAACAAAATCAGTTTTTTTGGATAAAAGAAGTATTTTAAAATAAATGCAGTTTTACCACCTTTTGATGGCGCACCCATTTTAAATCTAGTTTTTGACATGATTATAAGTTCAATTTGACAAAATAAAATTCTTCTTTGGAATCAGGATATAAAAATTTACTTTGGATAATTTTTTCTTATTATTCTGGTAACATGCATATTTTGATGAAAAGTAAAAACACGCTATATTTTAATTAAAAACAACTTTTTTCATCGCAATAATTTAAATGGGTAAATTATAATATTTAATGGTTTTAAAGTATAAATAGAATATATTTGTACCATTTAATATAATTTATGTCATTATAATTAATTTTACATTGAATTCAAAGGTAAAAGCATTTCAATCTTTGGCAATGTTTTAACTTTTAAAACCCGTTTTCTTAACAATGAGATTAATTTTAAATTAATTACTGAAAATTCTGTGTTTTGAATTTTGAAAAATGGAATCTATATTTGGAATAAGTGGGTCCAAATTATGTTAATAGGTTACTTTTATTTTTTTTGACATTAGTAATAGTAACTACGGTATTTTTTATTTACTCCAGTTAAAGGTAAATAGGGTAATTCAATGTTAAAAGAATATTATAATAATTCAAAATTACCTTGACACTTGTCCTAACCTTATTGGATGAGTAGTGGCCAACCCTGGGAATCCTTGGGTCGATTTTGGGACCCCATTGATCCACATGTTAGTGATAATGAAAATTTGGATTTATTAATTTAATGTAAAGACAAAATTGACATTTACAAAACTCTTTTAGTAATTAATTTTTATAAGTGGTTATATAAATTATATTTTCGACTATAAATATTAATTGGAAATCTAAAGAGATTTCCTACATAGTGATATTTGGTTTATAATATTTAGACACAAAATAAATTAAATTATTTATGACACAATAATGATGAAGTATTTACCTCATTAATAAATGATTTAAATAAATAAGATTATTATGTTTAATATATTTTCCAAAACATGTCCAATTATGATTGTATGATTTTATTTCGACCATGAGTCATCTTATATTAATCTATAATGATTTTTTTACCTTTTTAAACAAAATATATGTTTATAATAAAATAATATTTCCACACTTTCCAAAGGTGCCCCTCTCCTCTCTTATAAAAGTGAACCTCCTTCCTCTCCTCCTCACACCAATTTTAGCCTTCAAGTTCGGCCAATCCCTGCCCATTTCACTTCCCCACTTCCTTAGAAACCTACTGGAGGTATTGGTCTTCATAGAAGACCAACTCTAGTGCCCTAAGAGAAAATTTAAAGAGGCACCTTGAGAAAGAGGTAATACCTTCTACAGTTTTCTTCAAGTTCCATTTTTCTTATACTCCCTCTTATTTAGTTGTTTCATTATGGGGTAATAACATAAGTATCCTCATATACCGATATGATATTATAAATATTAAACAACCCAATTTCATCTCTTATCCATCCTACGGTAAACAAAATCATCGTGCGTGCGTACGTACGGAATACCGTCTTCACGCTGTGGTATAATATGTTTTCCACCACCACCTTACTTGGATGGGTATGATGGTGTAAATAAATAACTATATATGATTATTGTAAAGTTTTATTGATTCTGAAATATTATACATACACTTCAATACAATTCCACGATCATGGGAACGATATCATCGCTCGTGCGTACGTACGGCCTACCATCTCCACGATGTGATGCGGCCCATTCTATATGATATTCATTGAATAATTATTATATAAATGAAGTTAATGAATTAATATGATATATATTACACTAATAACATTATTTAAATGATGTATCTATATCCTATAAAGAGGAATAAGAATTTATTCGACAAACCACGCATAAGAACATAAAAGCAATAAACACCTGAATTACAATTAGCAATGAAATACTACTAATAAGAAGCTATAAATATGACCATATATGATATCATAACAATGAATATGATTCTTTAATAATTCAATGACATTATTCAAATCATTATACAGGTGGTTCAGACACGTACAAAGCCTATCAGACCTAAGGTAAGGGAAAATCTCACAATCTCATTTTTATCCGAAATTGTTTATACATCAGAATTTACTGGGGAATATTTTTCATCCACATCCATGTTTTCTAAATATGTATTATATTTTTCATCCACATACAATTGTTTACATCCAATTTTACCCTTCGGTGAGCTTTTAGTAAATGATATGTAAGGAATCTTTTGTCGTTTTTCGTACGAGGTACTTTTTGACTTTTACGGCCAAAGTACGAGAAAAATGTCTTTTTTTAACTTATACGACATGAATGGATTTTTAGAACAATATTTCCATGAAGCTTACTTTACAAGCTTTCAAGTTTATTTTTAATCAACTTCTTTTACTTTAAAACTATATGACATGTTAAGATAGGAAAAATGTTTTTGAAGTAGAAAGGATATTTTCCTCAAGAATGGAGTTCAAGCGTTTTTTCAAAATTATTTTCCATCTAAGATAATATAGGGTTATGTTTCTATCCTTATTTTTATATTTATTATATTATGTTATGATGGAGTTATTTTTATAAAGTCCTTTTATCTTATATGGATTATGTTATGATGGAACGATGTTTAAGAATCCCATTTTTATTACATGGGTTATGCTATGATGTATGGTTTATGATTTTTGGCACACATAAGAATGGTATCATTATGAGATGGGTGGGACCTATATATACCTCCAATGAATTGGGTAAAGATTTATATCTCATGAGATAGACATGGATGGAATGACAGGTTAAACCGGTTCAGTAAAACAGGACTGAAACGAGGAGTGAACTCCGTTCAGAAATGGACTTTGTCCGCTAAGATAGTCTTGGCAATGAGTCTTGACTACTAAGAAATGATTTTCTATTATTATGTGTGTATTCCAAAAAACTTCTTGTTTTATGTTATGATTATTGGGATTACATTTCACTTCTATGATTTATCCCATGTTATTATCTCTTTTGTAGGATAAGATTTCCAAAATGTTATGTTCTTATGAATATGATATGTTTGATATTTCTTTTGCTTACCCTTACTGAGCATTTGAGCTCACCCTTTTGTATGTTTTCTTTTCTCCAGGTCAAGAAGAAGGATATTAAGTAGGATATTCCAAAAAGGTACTCTATATATGATGAAATAAATTGGATACAATGTAGATGCTTTATGGAGCAGTTGTTTATGTTTCCCGGTTTCTAAAGACATTATACCTATATGGTCCTTTCATGGTTTTGTTATATATTGTAATAAGTATGCTTAAACTCTGATGTAATATCAATGTATGTAATGTATGGGTCATTATATCCATTATAATTCCAAGATCCATCCTTTGTAAACCCATAAATATAGGATCTTTTGTGATCCTCATCATGGATACGCTAGCATGGTCTTGTCGACTTAATGCGGCTTCCACCTTGTTTGCTTTCCCAGGGTGGTAATGAATTGAGCAATAATAATCTTTAATCAGCTCCAACTATCTTCTTGGGGGCATATTCAGCTCCTTTTGTGTGAAAATATACTTTAAACATTTATGATAAGTATAAATATCACACCTTCCACCATAAATATAATTCCACCAAATCTTTAATGCAATGATTACCGCAATGAATTCCAAATCATGAGTTGTGTAATTTTTCACATGGATTTTAAACTATCTTGAGGCATAAGCTATCACCATATCATTTTCATGAGAACACACCCCAATCCCTTCTTAGATTCATCACTTTAGATCACAAACCTTTCTCCATTACAAGGTTGTGTGAGAATAGGTGCATTGGATAACATTATTTTTAACTCCTTGAAATTCTCTCCACACTCCTCTGTCGAAATGAACTTAACTCCTTTTCGAGTCAACATGGTGATTGGATTAGATAATCGTGAAAACTAATTCACAAAACGTCAATAATATCCAGCCAAACCAAGAAAACATTGGATCTCAATTACTGTTGATTTTCTCGACCATCTTTCGATAACCTCTATTTTCATTGGATCCACAGATATCCCATCTTTTGAAATTATGTGACCCAAAAATGAAACATTATGAAGACAAAATTCACACTTGGTATATTTGGCATAAATCTTCTCCTTTATTAGGGTCTTTAATACAATTATCAAGTGATCTACATTTTCTTCCTTTCACATTGAATAGAAAATAATATTGTCTATAAAGACTACAAAAAACTGATCAAGATAGTCTCTAAAGACTCAATTCATTAGATCTATGAAGACATCAGGGGTATTAGTAAGACCAAATGGCATCACTATAAATTCATAGTGTCCATACCTTGTACGGAATGTCGTATTTGGTATATCCTCCCTTTTGACCATTAATTGATGACACACTGAACGAAGATCAATCCTGGAAAATTATTGAGCTTTGAAATGTTGTTCAAATATATCATTAATGCGTGGGAGAGGATATTTGATCTTGATAGTGATCTTGTTAATTTCTTGATAATCAATGCAGAGTCTCATTAATCCATCTTTCTTCTTATCAAATAAAACAGGTGCTCCCCAAGGTGATGCACTTGGGTGTATGAATCCATTATAAAGATTCTTATGGAGTGGCTTCTTCAATTTTTTCAACTCAATTGGGGCCATTTTATAAAGTGTATTTGAAATGGGAATAACACAAGGTATGAGTTCTATTGAAAACTCAACTTTACAATTTGGTGGAAGACCTGGAAATTCATCTAGAAAGACATCATCAAACACCCGTACAATGGAGATATTTTTAATCGTGAGATTCTCTACAACCATTTGAGATAAATAACCTTCGTTTATTGGAATCAAGACCCATAAGATGGAATAAATTTCCACTCGATGTATATATTCATCCTTGCATCGATAAATGATTATATATTGATCAGGAAAATGAAATGTGACTTCCCTTATTTAGAAATAGATATGAGATCCATATTAGGATAGCCAATCCATTCCAATAATCACATGAAATTACACTATAGGAAGGATCACAAGATTTTCATGAATCACTTTCCCACAAACGTCAATTTGAGAAGAATTATAAACTTTTGATGCAACCGTTGTGCCATTAAGAGTCATCACAGCTAACTCAATAGCTAATTGTTGAGGTAGTACAACGATAACTTTAGAAAATTATTCCCAAATAAAAGAGTGGGTGGATCCAGAATAAAATAAAACATTTTCTACTTTAGAGTGGATGGTAAGTGTAACATTCACCACTTCGTTATCATACTCCACATCGCCGGTAGAAATTGCAAGTGAATTTACTTTGTATTTGGCCTTAAGATTTTGTGGATGTCGATCATCATCAACAACCCTTGGATTATAGCATTGATTTGAATAATACCCAATTTCCTTGAACTTGTAACATCTATGTGTAGGAGGTGCATTCTGTGTAGCCTTTTCTTTGTTCGCATCACTAGACATCTATTTCCCATCATTGCGGCATTAAAATGCCTGATGACCTTCTTTTCCACATCTGAAACATTTACTTGTCCATGTAATTCAATTCCCTCCATGTATCTTTCCACACTTTGAGAATAAGGGAAAATGATCTTTTTTTAAGTGTGGTCTTTAGATTTCCCTTTGAATTTCATTTTCCTCTTCTTATCAAACCCATATGACTGATGGGATAATCCAATCTCCATATCAACCTTGAGAGAACATTGAACAATTTCCTCATAGCTATTGAAGTCCCTTATGGATAATGCCCTTAGAAGACTTGGATTTAATCCACTAAAGAATCGATCGATCTTACTCTCAGGTTGGATAATAATTCCGGAAGCCTAGCTTGCAAGTCTTGTAAAATTTCCTTCATAGGTACCAAACAATTCATCATCCTTTTTCTCTAGTTTAAGAAACTCCTTCTCCATCTTTGTTCGAAGAATACAATGGAAGTACTTATTAAAAAATATGATCATGAACTCATCCCATTCCATGGACTCAATTTCATCTCATTGCCTTGTATTCTTGATAAGATTCTACCATTGATCAGCTTCACCTTCCAAATGATATACTGCTATGATGACTTTTTCATGTTCAAAAAATTGAAGAACATAAAATATCTTATCAGTGGTATTTATCCATTTTTCAGCCACTAATGTATCAGTAGACCCGCGGAATGAGGGTGGACACTGCCTCATGAAGGATTCAACAGAATGTTGCTCCTTCCATAGCTCGTTCGGATGTCTGGAATGATTCATAGCTTTAGAATGTTGTGAGAGCATGGGTACAAGGTTTTTCATTTCAGCTCCCACAACGTTTGGTTTCTTAGGGGAAAAATCATTGCATTTCCCTTCACATTCAGCATTAACACGGTTGCTTTGAGTTCCATCCATTGAATAAAACCAATAAGCATAGTGTGAGAAACAATAATCATAATAGGAAAAACACATAATAAAGAATAAAATTTCACACTTTATGTCTTATCATAGGTTATTCATAGCCATTTCTAAAACACTAATATTGTGTTCTATGCATATACATATCCATAGGGTTCTTACCAAGGCTTTCACATCATAGTTTCCAATGGTTGACGATACCTTTCCTCTAATACCAACTATAATGACCTATACATTACATACATTTTTATTACTTCATAATTTAAGCATTCTTATTAAAACATATATCAAAACCATGATAGGACCGTAATTGGTATAGTGTTTTTATAAACTGGGAAACATAAACAAATGGTTCATAAAGAAACTACATTGTCTTCCGTTTATTTCATCTTATCTACAGTCGCTTTTGGAACATCCTACTTAGTACCCTTCTTCCTGCCCTATGTAAAAGAAAACATACAAAATGGTGAGCACAAATGCTCAGTAAGGGTATACAAAGGAAATATAAATCACATCATATTCATAATAATATAACATTTGGAAAATATTAACCTGCAAAAGATATCATAATATCATATCATGGGATAAATCATAGTAGATAAATGTAATCACAATAATCACAACATAAAACATGAAACTTTTTGGCGTACAGACATAATCATAGAAAATCATTCCATATTAGTCAAGACTCATTTCTAAGACTATCATAGTGGATAAAGTCCATTTCTAAATCGAGTTCACTCCGAGTTCTAGTCCTGTATCACTGAACAAGATTAACTTTCCATTCCAGCCATGTCTATCTCATGAGATATAAATCTTTTACCAATGCATTGGAGGGAGATATATGTCCCACCCATCACATAATGAAACCGTTTTTATGTGTGCACAAAATCATATATCATATATCATAGCATAACCCATGTAATAAAAATGTGATTCTTAAACATCATGTCATCATAACATAATCAATATAAGATAAAAGGACTTCATAAAAAATAATTCCATCATAACATAATCAAAAAAATGTAAAAATAGGAATATATAAATAACCCTATATTATCTTAGATGGAAAATAAGTTTGATAAAACACTTGAACTCCATTCTTGAGGAAAATATCCTTTTTACATCAAAAACATTTTCCCTTTCTTAACATGTCATATAATGTTAAAATAAAAGAATTTAATTAAAATTAAACTTTAAAACATTTAAATTATGCTTCATGGAAATAATTTTCAATGGAATCATAAAAATCCATTCATGCCGTATAAGTTAAAAAACATTCTTCTCATACTTTGGCTGGAAAAGTCAAAATGTATCTCCTACAGAATACGACAAAATATTACATTCATATCTTTTATTAAAATTCACCAATTTGTAAAATTGTATTTAAACAATTTTATGAGTATTTAAATAATATTACCTATTTAGGAAACATTGATTTGGATGATAAATATTCCCCAGTAAATTCTGATGCATAAACAATCTCGGATAAAAAATGAGATTTTGAGATTTTCCCTTACCATAGGTCTGATATGCTTCGTACATATCTAAACCTCCTGTATAATGATTTAAATAATGTCATTGAATTATTATAGAATCATATTCATTGTTATGATATCATATATGGTCATACTATTTTCTTCTTATCAGTAATATTTCATTGCTACTTGTTATTCGGTTGTTCATTAATTTATGTTCTTATGCATGTTTTGTCGAATAAATTCTTATTTCTCTTTTTATGTTATAGATACCTCATTTTCAGAATGGTATTAGTGTAATATATAAAATATATATTCATTAAATTCATTTATATAATCATTATTAAATGAATATCATGTAGAACGAGTCACATCACATCGTGGAGATGGTAGGCCGTACGTACGCACGAGCGATGATATCATTCATTTGATATTAAAATAGTATATAATTGGATGATATATAATATATACAGAATAATAATAAAATTATATTTATTATTTATATCATTTATATCATTTATACTCATTATCATACCCATCCAAATGATGAAATGTTTGAATAACAAAATACACCATGACGTGGAGACGGTAAGTCGTACGTACGCACCTGTGGTGACTTTTTCATTCATAGGATGAATACAATTACTAATATGGTTTTACCATTTTTATAATAATATCATAGTATATAAAAGATACTGGAGTTATTATTTTAGAAAGGGAAGAACAATTATGGAGGAAGTGGATGAAGAAAGGATCTTGAAATATGTGGTGAGATATTTATCTCTTCCTCAGGTTCTTCCTTTTGATTTGATCAAAGGGGCTCCATAGGATTCTTTTCTGACTAAATAAAGGACTCTAGGATGAAGGGAGGTTATTTTATAGGGTATTTAGACTGGTTTTGGATAATCCAAATGGATCTGGAGGTGTGAATTACAGAGAAGGGGGAGTGACCTTTTATAATAGGGGTGAGGGGAACCTTAGGAAAAACATAATATATTATTTTATAATAAATTCATATTCGGTTTATAATGGGAAACAAGTTACTTATTTACCATCTAGGGTGTGTATGGGTTTAAATAATATCAACCAATAGGTTTTAGACAATTTTAGATTACTATTTTAACCTTATCATTTAGATTTAACTCTAAGTTAAATAATTTAACTCATATGGTGTCATCTTCTATTATTACACTATATAGTTAATAAACTTACTATAAACTTCCAATCATACCCCAATTGGTACATTAATTTCATATATATTATTATATAAGCATTCTTGATGAACCTTATATTTTTAGGAATAGAATATCAATTAATAATTTAATATTTGTTTTAAAAACCCTTTTATATCAATTTTGACACTATTTGGTATTTTGTTTTTTCTAAATTCATAAAAGCATTATAATTTCCAAAAAAAATCATCTAACCAACCCTAATATGTTATATTAACCTAGAAAATTATTTTAATTCATAAAAAGTATCAAATTACATTTATTTAGATATTTATAATATCAATTATGTTAATATTTCTTTACTAAGGTAATTACTGAATAATCATTGTGTCATAAATTAATTACATTATTTAATTTCTAAAAATTATAAATAAAATATCATTTTGTAGGAAATATTTTTATCTTTCTAATTAATACTTTTTGTCGAATTTATCCTATGTATAACCCTATATAAAATTTTTTACTTATTAAACTTTGATTTTAACTCTTTTAACTCTTTCTGAATTAAATAATAATAAATTAACTAATATAATCCAAGTAGACCTAAATGGTCATATTTTATTCCAAATATTGGTTTTGGTTGAATTAAACTTATCAAATATAATTAAGACATGTGTTAGGGTAATAATAATATCATATTTACCCTTAATTACCCTATTTAGTTTGAACCGTGGTAAATAAAAGTAAAAAGTTAATATTCAACATAAATTATTTTTATCTTATTTAACCACATTTTACATACTGATATCAACTGTGTATCTTATATTTTTAAAATTCCACTCACAGAAGCATTAAAATTAGGTTTTATGTAAATTTTCCAATTCCCCTATGAGGTGTGTAAAAGATGATAAAAAGTTCAATATAATTTTTATGTATCTAAAATTATTATAAAATAACTCTAATGAATTAAATTGAACATATATAGGTATTATGTATCTATTTTGACCAAAAATAAATTAAAAAAGTAAATAAACATTTAAATAAATATTCGGTTTTAAACTATAACTCAGTGTTTTTCACTATTCATAAAAAATTTAATGTTTTCAGCAAAATACCAAAAATTCACCCTAAGATAATTTCCATATTCTGAATCCAAAAATGAAGTCCATTTTGAAAGATAAAATTTAAAAAAATTAAAACATTGGGTATTACTATTCATAACGGCTATTTTATATAATATTTTAATAACATATCGTTGTTTAGTGAAACCCGGTATTATGTACAACGAAAGCTATCGAGAAAGGTTGCTCTGGCGTCTAACACAACCCAAGTCGTTTTGTGTGTTTTGAACTATTGTTTTGGTATTTTTTTTAACATAATACATAAAAACAAAATATTTCTCATAAAATCTGAGGGTGGTACATGTAAACTCTCTAAATACATAAGATTTTTATAAAATACCTATTCGAAGTTAGATTCAAAAATATTGACCTACATAATAATGATACTATAACTCAATGAGGTGGAGGTCAAGGTAGACCGATCCTATTAAAGGAGGCTTAATTCCTATTAAATGATGAGTTTAGAAACTACCAATGAGCACACACTATGTGGAGAAGACCACTACCCAGTGGTTCCTTTTTCATTTTTAGTTCCTTAAATATTAATTTTTATAGTTTTTATTTTCTTTAAATATAATTTAGTTAATGAATAAATATTTCTATTTTTATCATGTTTTTTCCTCATCTACTTGTCTTCTTCACATTCTTGTTCTTTTTTAAATTTTAATTCACCATTCTATAATTTTTCTCACCATTTTATTTTTATTTTACATTAATTTTTATTTAATAGTGTTTATTTATTATTCTATCTCTTTGATTCTTTTATTTATATTTTTATTTTATTTTACCTCTCTATCTATTTCTATCCCACCTTGTGACCTATTACTCATGACAATGAGGGTCTAACCCATGTCATTAAACATGTGAGAATGGGAGTTCTGAAATTCTTCTTTATTGTCAATTTGATGTTTATGTTAGATGCGAGTGGAATGCATAGGTGTGGCCATTTTACACCAATACATGAAAATCAATTTTTTTATATTTTTATTAAATATTTTAACTAAGTTATACATGATATAATATCTTCGTTGGAATATGGAGACCTATCCAGTGGATGAAATTGAATACAATGGAGCGATGTCCTAGAATTTGTCACACTCTCGATTGGAGTATTCCATCAACATTGATTATAAGAGGAGGTAAAATTTATAAAACTAAAGGAATTTCATATTTTACAACACTAAAAGAATGGTAGTAATTCATGACATACATTTTAAAATTCAATTATAAAATATAAATTAAACAAATGGAGGACAATTATTTTATTTTTAGAAACTAAACTAAGGACAAGGTTCTTTTTTTCTAATCACATATTATTTATCCATTAAAACCAGTTTAGTATAAATTTTGATATTTCAGGTTATTTCATTTTTATATAAAATAATTAAAACCAAAATTTCTCATTATTTTAATAAAATAATAAAAAACATAAAAATAAGTATTTTAAGTATATTATAAAATGTAGGTGAATAAATAAAGAAAATACTCAAGTGAGGAAACCATTTTCAGCCACTATTTGGTTTTTGGAAAATATTTTTTTTTCAATTCCGGACAAACGGAATTCTATTTGGATTAAAAGTAATCGATCTCCTTTCCAGTGTAGACTTCCTAGTTTTTGTTAAGTAAATAGAATCACAAGAAAAGTGTATCAGGATCATATGTAAATCACTCAATAATGAAATAGTTATCTATAATGAAACTCTATAAATTTTCTATAAAACATTAATTATATAATTTCTTAATGAAAAAAACTTCAAAAACAATAACCCGATGATGAACCTGATAAAAATAACATTCAATGTAATTTTATTTCCCCAATCAAAATCCACAATTCACACTCTTTTATAGTGACGTACTACTAAGTTGAAAGGAAAAATAATAATTTTATAATGTAAAACATATACACAAATACTTTTTTAGAATTATAAATGAAAACAATAAATACTTCATTTAAATATATTTTTATATTTATCCATAAATATTTTTTTTCATATTTAGGAGATAGTGACACATAACATAATAAATAAAATACCATGAAAATAAAATATTATAGTTTACTAAGATTAATATACAATGAAGATATTTATACATTACTCATTCGTTGGAATTAAAATAGAATTATAAATAATACACATCCAATTAAAATTTTATTTTATCAAAATAATTAATGGTGGTGAGGCCCGCATCGGTAGAAAGAGAGGCATCAATAATGGATCTGGTGGCGGCAGCAGGCCGTGAGGTCTCATGGGAGTGTAGTTATCCAGATGGGAGGCCACCAATGGGATTCGACATGATATCCACTCGGGCTCTAGGGAAGCTGCTTCGCCACATAGACATGCTGGAAAATGCTATAATCCATGAGTCTTGGGAGATCTGAGATGTCAATCGGAAATTCCTCAACCCGTCCAAGATGTGGGGATACCAAAACCACCATAGGATGGATTTTTTGGGGATCGGTCCTATTAGGCCCGACATTACGGTATCCCAAATAGAGGGGGCGAAATAGCTGGCTAGGATGGATGATTTTGTGAATTCCTAGGGTGCCCCGTGTCTAATGAAAGATCGAGTAAAGGTGTTCCTAGATCGAACAACCCCTCCCCAGTTTTTTTCCACTGAATTGAGGGAGCACTTCCCCCTACTAAAAGAGTTAGACAAGTCATCTAGGGGACAAGAGGCTGGTGAAGGGAGCCCTTTGGAGGAGGGTGAGGACAATGGTTTAGACCGATAGCTAGAAGAATTCACAATGTCCCTTGATGTAAAATCCTAACCACTCATTTAGGGTTGCTTAGAATTTCTTAACTAACATTAGAACTGTACAGGAGGGCCTCATTTTCAAAACTCACCCTCCTGATATTAGATTCAACTATGGGATCATGGGGATCTGCGCATGTGGCCATGATGATCATAGTGCCGGGAAGTGCTGTGACACCTAGGGTGGTCCTCCCAGGACCTTCGGACTTCCCAACAATATATGGAGGTCCATGCTTCGAGATTCTGATGGAAACAACCTTGGAAAGAGACCAATTGTTTGATCTCTATATGTATCCTTCACAGAATACATAACTATAATCCACCGATCAGATTATCTAAAGCTTTTGTGCCTCTTGCATGAATAGTTCTTCAAATGTAATGGGTTTCTTTGGAGAAGTTGGTTGGAGCTCTTGGGGGCACCTTTCTTGGGGGGGGATGCCAGTGGTCGGGGAGTTGGATACCCAGACTAACCAATCTGCGGTGCTCTCAACCATATGTGGGACCATCAGTGAGACAGAGCCTAAGATCACTGAGGTGGGATGTTACGATGAGAATTGATCAGACAACGCGAGTCCCAAAATAACCATTCAGACACCAAATTCATACCCTACTGATGAGTTCATTGGGGTGTTTCCTACATATGAACCTGCCAACCTCATGGATCGGGACAAGACTACCCCTAATGAGAAGGATATCAAAATTTTATGTCACTGGTCATGGAATCTAGTTATATGATTCATCGATAAGACCCCCCCCCCCAAGCAAAATCAATTTTCCAGATGGGGAGGCTTCGGTCCTGACTGCATGAACTGTGCGCTAGGGGAGTGGATGGCCAGCATCCTCATATGTTCTTCTGATACCATATGGCGGAGAAGATTCGGTAATATGACTGTATATTTTTTGTGGGTTGGTAGTGGAGAAAAGCGGTGAAAATTAAGAGGCTGTAAAAGGTTGAAAATGATATTTAGCGAATGCAGGTCTGGCCAGATGACCATTTATCTTTTCTCGACATGCAATTATACCTTCTATCGTTGTTAAAGGTCATAATGAAAGAGGCCATAGAATGAATGATGTAAGCCTCCGAGGAGATAGTTGTCGTCCGGATCGATGAGGATCAGACAAGGATTGTGGCTAATGAGATATGCCCCCTTGCTGCCAAGGAGTAGTGGGAAATAACCATATGGCAGCGAATCCTAGATGCAGCAATCCATAGGATGTTAGAGTAGCAACAATATTTTATAGGGGTAAACCCGTCCATGGGAGGGATAGATCTTCATGTGTTTTAATGCTTATAAAACATTAAATTTAAATACATGATTCAATTATTTTATGTCGGCTGCATGTACGAGATTTGTTATTCGTTTTGGTTTTCTACGTGTCTCCTATATTTAGTAAATCCCATGTGATCAATCCCTCAGCTCACATGGGTCCAGCCTGATGTGAGAAACAAGGGATGACCGCCATGTTATTCCATCCGAATATAAGAGTGTCAACCAATCTTTACGCATCCTGAGTTTGAGAAACCAATTAGGATTTCTGGGAAGAAAGGTAGAGGCCTGACTGGAGAACGAATGTCTCAGAAAAATTGAAGTGCCTTTTTCCCAACGTGCTCTACTGCCCAAGTGGGGTGACACTAAGGGCCCTAGAATCAATCCGAATAACATGGAATGTGGAGTGTAAATCACGATACCCAAAATTCGGAACAATGTGGGGGAGGAATGATAGTAAAGGATAACTGTTGATCATATTTAATATATTGTATCTGTATTGTATTATCCTGGAATGAGGACAATAAATGAGGGAAAACAGCTGACCATGTTTGAAACATGGGGCCTGACTCAATTTGTTATCCCTAAGTCATTCAGAATGTTGTCCCAGGATAGTAGGCAAGCCATAGGCTAAGAATCTGTACTATTAGAGGGTTCCTTTAGACATGAAATAGGACGAGGGTCTGAATAAAGGGAATGCAGAGTGTGGAGGTTGGAGGGATTTTTTGTTAGAATAGAGTCCAATGCACTTGAAATTAATCCACCGTGTTGAAACAACATCATTTGGGCACATCAGTGTGATCAGGGATAAAACATACTTCCAAATAGGGCCTCTCTGGTATGGACCAAGAGTTCATTGTAGTTTTAAGTGATGCATTGTAAGACGATAGACACATATTTTTTGTGTCATATAGTGAGGATGGTGCACATAGTTTTGAGGTCATACTTCCTCGATCATGATCGGGGCTGATTGGCGAGACGTGTTAAAGACCCTATGGCTGGACCCAAGGAAAAATTCATGGGCGTCGCTACATATCCAATAAGGATAAGAATCAAGACAAATGTAGTTCATTGACAAAGCGTGGTCAGGGACCAAAGATGGTAGGAGGAATCCTATTTTGTGAGGAAACTGATGCATCCCATAATTATCATGGTGAATCCTGAAATTGTTCATGGTAGAGCCTTAGTTTAATGCAATGAATCACAGATAAGAATAATGTCCAGATCCCAAAAGGGAGTACGTGATGTGGTAGGTATAAGCTCGACATGAATTATGACCTGGAGTCCAAACCACATCGTGTATCCTGGGGGGAGGATTTTTGGGTCAAGGTACTGAAAGTAAAAGTTAGGCTGGGACCAAGGCGAAGTGTTAGGGAATTCCTACATACCCCATTAGGATGGAAATCGAGCTACATGTAGATCTGAAAAAGTTTTCTTCACACCATATTTAACTTACATAGAGAGATCATAGTTTATGGTCTTATAGCTCAGACCATGGAGAAGTAAAACCTGTCCAAGTGAGCACAGACCTCGATCTGATCCCTAAGCCCACGTGAGGCAAACTCAGTGTGAAAAAATAATAGTGGAAGAGATATTTTCAACACATGGGTTTCATGTAACTTGGAAATCTGTACAAATCCCGAACGACGCCTCAACGTGGCCATGTCCTCCTACTGTGAAAATGTGTACTAAGGTATAGTACCAAGACTGTCGAAATTCAATTAGGACATGATGGAGTGTAAAATGATGTGAATTATGTAACTGACATTTAGGGATTGGTGGGGTTGGCATAAATATGGAGGATAACTATTGACCAAGATTGAAACACGCCATCCATATCATGTGGCCTTAAATGGGAATAACAAATGAGCGTCAACCACTGACTATACTCGCAACGTGGTAATTATATCAATTTATTGTTCAAAACACTCAAGAACGTTGGGATGAAATGGTAGGAGATCCCTTGGGCTGAGAATCCATGCCATTTGGGGGTCCCTTCATATATGAAAGGTGATGAAATCCCAAATGAATGGGAACATCAAGCAAGAAGAATGCGAAAGACCATGTCTTGGTAGAATATGACACTCCAGGTCCTGATCCATAGTACTCCTCAACACATTGGTGAATCATTGAAGATGGTCGAGGGGCCCTACTAAAGAGCATTCGAATCAAAAAATGAGTTTAGGATAGGGGAGTAAAGGACTCATAGGAGGAAGAGGTATGTGGCATGGTTGTTAAAAACCTGACATGAAGGGGGACATAAGCCCATCCCACAATGCAAAACCATCTCCTATAAGGACTCCGGAAAAGGGGCTAAGATGATGAGGAGGAAGATGTGCTTGACCCGAAAACTAAATGTTCGGGTGATCCTAGATATCCTAGATGAATGGGAATCAAGCCACACATAGATCTAAGGAAGGGTGCAATGTAGTTTTATGTCATGTGGAAAGACTCCAATAGGGGAAATGTGTCCCAATGAGGGATGTGTACAGCATGATGAGTACCCTGAATAGAAAGAGAAAATAAACTCATACCACATCATATAGTTCTGAATAAAAACATGGGCCAAGAGATGAAAAGGAGAGGTACCTGAAATGGAGAGTCCCAACCAGGTTGCAGTTTAACGTCTTGCGGTGAAGACGATGGTGCTATTAGTTTAATGTAATAGGGATTGAACTGTAGATTACTAGTTTCATTTCATATGCATGGGATATCTGAGGGGAGAGGGTGAATAATTACGCCTGTGTAAAACAACAAAATGAAAAAAATTATTGTGTATAATTGTTGACCATGTTCGCAACATAGTATCTATATTTCTGTGACAAGGGTTTGGGGGTTTACAATTGAGAATCGACCATTGAACGCATTCGCAACACATGAATTGTATTAATTTTTCACTCTAAATCTTTGGGGATGTTGGCCCAAAATTGTAGGATAGCCCTCTGGCCGAGCATCAATGCCATTCAGGGGTCATTTTGGGTCTGAAAGATGATGGAATCCCAAATGACGGGGCGTGTGAATCATGGTGGGGCATGTGCTTGTGGAAAGGACGATATATGGATGGATGTCCCGAGGGGATATGTGTGGCATGGAAAAAATAGACCAATGTGAATGAGGAAATAATTCTATACCACACCATACAATCCTAGATGAGAACATGGTCAAGGGGGCCAAAAGCGGTGAGGGATCTGAGACAGGAAGTCCTGGCTGGTTTGTAGTCTAACATCTTGTGATGGGGATGATTGAGATCATTGTTTAAGGTTGTAGAACTTGGACCAAAGATACATGAACCTTCATGAGGGTATTGCCTTCCCAGATTCCTAATCCCATATGATCAATGCTCGTTGTGGGAATAAGAAATAGGACCCAACTATGTTAACATATATGGGTACGATAGCTAGATTTACACTTCTACCTGAGGAAGACTAATGTTTGAAGAGATGGTAGAAATGAATGAACCACTACACCCAATATTTAAGACATATATGGGTGGTGACAATGATAAAGGATATCTATTTACCATGTTTTATATACATCTCTATATCATGTGACCTGAAATGGGAACTACAAATGATCATCGACCACTGAGCGTATTGGAAGCACGAGTCTTGTATAAACTTGTCATTTGAGGACCTCAAGGGTGTTCACCCAAAATGATATGGAATCCCTTAGCCTATATATCCATACTATTCTAGGGCCCTTTTGATGTGAATGTTGATGAAGTCCCATGTATAGGGAGTGTGTAACGAAAAAACGTTCCCACAGAATTTAACATCAAGTTGGGCGATGAAAGTGGTGGAGATCTCCAGGGAAGGGTATGTATGGTGCGATCCTGATGAACCCAACATAAAGGCAGAAAACATCTGGCACCACACCATGTTTTTCAACACAAAGGGTGATCTTGAAGTCAGGGTTAGGCCTACGGATGAAGTGACTGGTCGTTCATACGTATCCCATAAAGATGAGAATTAAGCCACATGTAGTTATTGAAGGCCATGCATTTTAGAATCATGTGGTGAGGATGTGGGAGAATAGAATATTGAGGAGGGCGAAAATTCTGTTATCATAGTAATCCTGACATTAGTGTGGTCAATGGGGCCTAACCGACACTATACGGGATAATCCAAGAGAACTATACACAATGGGGATAGTCAAAGAAGAATATGGGGGCTGTACTAATGACAAGGCGTCTAAGTGTTCCTACATATCCCATGAGAATGGAAATCAATCCATATATAGTTCATGAAATGATTTTTAACATCTTACAGGATGACATACAGTTTAATATCATCATTGACATAACATTTTAAGGTCATGTAGGACCGAGATACAGTTTAATGTCATGTGGGATGACATAAAGTTTAATTTCATTCCGGACATAATAGTTTAAGGTCATGTAGGACCCTGATATAGTTTAACTTCCTGCAAGAAAGTGTACAGATTAATGTCATGCATGACATAAAAGTTTAACATCATGTAGGACCTTGATATAGTTTAATGTTCTTTAGGATGAAATTTGGTTTAATGTCTTGTGAGACATAATAGTTTAATGCTAGGTGGGAACCACATATACTTTATGGTCATGTAGGACCAAGGGACTTAATAAAACTATTTCCTGAAGAATTTGGCATTGGTGGGAGTAGTTATATCTTCAATATCCATGTTCACCAGAGAGTATTCACCATTAGGGTAATCCTTGTGAATGATGTAAGGACCTTCCCATTTCGGCTCCAACATAGGTAGTTTTCACCCCTGTATTATTGGTGTTCTCAAGGCCAACACCATGTCAACATGCAAGAAATAGAGGAGGAAAAATTTCTTATTGAAATATCTAGCTATCTTTTTTTGATTCCTTTCCAGATTATTAAGGGCATGAAGCATGTTTTCATCAAGTGATTCCAATTCAGCCAGACAGATTTCAGCTACTTTATATGGGGCTTGCTGATCATAGGTAGTTTTACATAGTGAAGGAAACTGGATCTAGATGGGTAGGATGACTTTTGTTCCGTACACCAGGGTGTATAGGGTCACCTGTGTGGAATTATGAGTCATATTCCGATA
This sequence comes from Viscum album, assembly GCA_963277665.1. Classification (NCBI taxonomy): domain Eukaryota; kingdom Viridiplantae; phylum Streptophyta; class Magnoliopsida; order Santalales; family Viscaceae; genus Viscum; species Viscum album. The sequence continues at coordinate 632,972,410 of OY728155.1, read as the reverse complement.
AGCCTAGAGGGACTTGGGGAGCTTATCTAGCCAACATTTTTTGTTCTGACCAACCCTTTTCTGCATAATCTTAGAGAGGGTTTTGTTAAGTTCCTTGATCATCAAATTTTGTTTTATTTGATAGTGAGATGTATGGTTAGAACAAATATTGTACATGGCATACAATTTCTTCATCTCGGTCGCTCGGAATTTGGTGTTGTTATTGATGAGGACAGTGTGAAGGACTCTGAACTGGTAGATGATATTGGAGCTCACAAATTAAATGATAGAACAAGAATTGACCTCCTTGAGCAGAACCGCTTATGCCCACAAGGAAAATAACTCCGTAGCAGATATGCTAAACTGACACTGGCGAGCTGTCACTGGTGGATATGGTCCCACGACATCGAGTCCCTAGACTACAAAGGGCCAGGAGTACATGGTAGTGTAGAGAGAATCTTGTGGTAGATTTACAATGATTGCATGAATTTTTCCCACATGGAACCTCTTGGAAAACTCGATGTACTCACATATAATGGAGAGACAAAAATAACCCATTATCTGGACCTTGTGAGATAGTTTTCACCCAGTCTGATGAGCTTCACAGGAACCGGCATGACCCTCTTACATGACCTAGGTAATCTTGACTACTTGAATGCAATGGAGGAGAACCACATCAACCCCACACTTGTAGATAATATTATAAAGATTGGGACCACTTTGGATGGTAAACTGTAACGCTCGACATCAGATTCTTTTGTGCTCAGCTCAATCTATCGGAATATTACTGTGCCAAAGATACTCAACCAAGGGTCTCCTCTAATCGGGGGTTACTTCCAGCACTGAGATAGAGGGACCTAGGGGCACTAGCAGGGAGGTGCCTATAGTAAGGTGGCTAACCTGTGGCCTATCATCATCATTTAGAGTGACATGGGAGATGACTATTCATTGTTCCATGTGGATAATCAAGACAGCTTGATCAAGCTCCACAAGAAATGCAACTAAGCTAGCCAATGCATCATCTCAACCATACAACGATTGAGGTAAATGGGTAACCTCTGACCATGTTGGGAAGTAGGCCATCAATCTGTGGGTACGTTTCTAAAGTGGCATGAGCTATGGATTCCTAACAAAATAGTCACCATTGATCTGTTTGATGACTAGTTTAGGGTCCCCTTTCACATGCATGTGGGGAACATCAATCTCAAGTACAATCTTGAAGACAGTGATGAGATCCTGGTACTATGATTTATTGTTGTTACAACCCTCTAATAGCATAAATTAATACAGAAAAATAGCTTCCATCAGAGTGATAAATACGACACCTAAACCTACTCAGTTGAGTATGGGGTCATTATGCATTTTGTCGGTAGCGATCTGGGAAGCACCATCAAAGTGTGTTTTCCAACAAGAGATATATTGGTCTACCAAGATGATTTCCTCATTAGGAAAATCATGGTTCATATAGTAGTCCATATGAGCAGGATGGGCAGTAATGAAATCTTCCAATGCTTTCCCCTTGTATCCATCTGTGGGAAAAACCTTATGTCGAAATACTAGAGAATCACCTCCCACCGTTCTATATGTCTTGTCAAAAATGGATGGTTCAGGATGTACTTTAGCGGATATACTTGGGACACCAGCTCAACCTCGTTGTATTGCATGTAATGTTGAAATTTTTATACTGTGAATACCATCACAAGGAAGCATTTATAGATATGGGAGTATCTGGTCTCTGTATCAAGGATCATGTTGCTAAGATCGTAAAGAATTTCCTCAGTTCCCTCATTATTCATATGGGTGAGAAGGGCACTGAGTGACCATTCATGGGTGGTCACATAAAGGACCATAAGGTTTCTAATGATAAGTGGAAAAAATACCAGAGGATGGAGAAGATACTACATGATTTCCTCAGAAGAATTTTGAAATTTCATCATCCCACTGATAGACATTTCCTTTCTTCGAAAGCCAAGAAAAGAGCTTACACATTCTGGATGGATTCACAATGAATCAAAATATGTAGGCTAAGTGGCCTTGGAAGCCTTGACGCACCTGAATGTTGCTCGAGAGAGACATCTAGATGATGGCCTTGATCTTCTCCGGGTCGATTTCGATGTCCCTGTATCTGATAATTAAGATGAGAAACTTTCAAGAGGTGACCCTGAAAGAACAATTCAATGGGTTCATCTTTAGGTGGTGAGAATAGAGAAATATAGACACCTTCTCAAAGTCTTTGAGATGGTCCTGACATTGGGGAGATTTGACCACTAGATCGTCCACATATAATTCCACCAATATATTGAGGATCACATTAAATATGTGAGGCATGACATTCTAGTAGGTGGATCATGCTTTTTTTAAACTGAAGGGCATCACCTAGTAACAGAAAGTATCTTGAGGTTCCCTGAAGGCTGTATAATCTTCATCCTTGGGGCCATTTAGATCTGGTTATACCCAGAATACCCATCCATGAAGGAGAGGTCCTGGGGTATTGGAGCTACATAAAAAAATTTCTTTTATGAGCTTATTATATTTGTCCTCAACCATGGAACTATAGCATCCCACCTTTTTATCACATAAACATTCATTTCATTATACAAAACTGAGGATCTTTAAGGTTTAGTGTCTTGGAAATCAGGAAGTTAAAACATGAAATCATAAATAAAAAATTCTTAAACACTTGAAAGGATTATCCTCATGTTCATCCTAGGTTCATTACTGCATCTCATAACCTAGGGACATACATCAAAAGAAATGGTGAGCAGAAGGCCCAGTAAGGGAAACAAGGGGAAACATTTAACATGTGAACTTGAGATACATCAACAACGTCATGAAAAATAACTTTAAGGCATGAGAAAGAAATCATGAGTCATATCATAATAAAAATAATGTTTTTCATAACATTAAAATGTGGCTACAACATTTAATATTGAAAATCATTTCGTTTCACCAAGGTCCATCCCCAAGGTGTCATTAAAAATTACCAAGGTTATTCACCAAGGTATCAGTCTAAAAGGTCTTCTCTAGAGATTAAGTCTTTACCCAATGCATTGGAGCGCCATCAGGGCACACCCTTAAATTTGTTTTTATCATCATGTGATCCAAATATATCATCATCAATCATTTCATAAACAACCCATATAGCATAAAATAAATGGGTTTCATTTCATAATCATAACTTTTTAAAAACTGCTATAAAGACGTGATCTTAATGTCACTTTAAACCCACGGAAAGGGAAAGCGGGTTTCATGTATGTAAATCCCAGAATTTCAAATAGAAAATTTTGGTATATATGTGAATACCCATATATAATAAGGATCTTTGATTATTCACTTAAAAATAAAAGAACATTAGAAAAAGAGAGAGACATCTTGAGACGAAAAGTCTGCAGCATAACGGCTATGTTACAGGGTTTTAGAAAACATTGAAAAGAGAGGGGACATGGGTAAAACATTCATAAATGACCCATAAAATAGTATAGAGACAGAATATAAGGGATTTAATAACATGGTAATGAAATTTGAAAATATAACATATGAAATGAAGAACATGAATGGAAGACAAAATAAGATTTCTCTTATGAAAATTCTGCAGCCTAACAGTGTCACAAAAATTTCAACCAAAATGAATTGATGAGATCAAATAGGGTCTCTAATCATATGAACATAAAAGAACAGTATGATAGATATATAGATCATACCCCAACATAATAAAAAGGAACTTTCAAGACTTGACAAGGAATTAGAACTTTGAAAAAGGATAAAGGTGAAAGAACCACTTAAAAATTCGGCAGCCTAACGGCGCCACTTAAAACATCAAAATACTGAATTGAAGAGATCAAATGGTGTCTCACAACATATGATCATAAAAGATCAGTATGATAGGTATAGAGATCATACCCCAAAATAATAAAAAGGAACTTGAAAGACTTGACATGAAAGTAGAACTTTGAAAAATGAGAAAGGTGAACGAATCCCTTAAAAATTCGGCAGCCTAACGGCGCCACTTAAACTTCAACAAAAATGAATTGACAAGGTAAAAAATGGTCTCTGATAATATGAACATAAATGATAAGTATGATAGATATAGAGATAATACCCCAACATAAAGTAACATGAAATACTTTACAAGAAAATAGAACTTGAAAATGAAAAGGGTGAAAGAATCCCTTAAATATTCGGCAGCCTAATGGCTCCACTTTAACATTCTTAAAATGAAATGATGAGATCAAGAGGGGGTCTCTCATCATATGAAAATGAAAAAGACAGTAGGATGAATATAAAATAACATCTTAAAACATAAGATCATGTAGAATAAACGAAATTACATAAAAAGATTATTTGAAAAGAAAGAGGGAGGTCGGATCCCTTACCTTAAAATGTAACTCTTAAAACTCAAAGGTTGGGACCTTGAGGCCTTGGGGCACCTTGGGAGGAACCCTTGGGAGGTAATGAGACCCTAACTTCATTGGGGGTGAGTGGGGAGTCTAAATGGATGAAATTATGGCTTGGTATTCATAGGGAAAGTGAGGGGACAAGGCATTAATGGCCAAGGGACACCTCACAAGTGGTTTTCTCAAAAGCATGGGCTCTCCCATGGTATTTCCCATGGAGCTAGGCCACATGGGCCCCCCCATACAATAATTCATCAACTTGGGTCGGCCAACCCATAAAATATCTCATGACATCATCATGACACAGTTATGATGTCATTAAACATACCGAAACACTAAAACTGTATTTGTACTATTCACTGAAAATTCAACTTTTTCAAAAACATCCCCAAAATTTACCATAACATAATATCGATGCTCTGAGTTCAAAAATGAAATCCATTTTATAAAAATAATTTTTTAAATATTTTTAATTTAATTTTTAATTAAAAAACATTATTCACCTGAAAAAACTAATACTTGACTAATAATTTATGAAACTGTTATTTAACCATTTCTTTTACTCACATTACTTAATCAAGGTGCCTAGATTATATTAATGCTTTATTTAAGTGAGAAAACTAATAAATTTGTTCACATTACTAATCCTAAGCATAAAATCACTATTCATAATTTACTATTCATCAAAAATTTAGTTGATCTTATTAGACTCTAAATTTAATACTGAACATAATTTTAGAAGACCATTTTTTTAAAATCATGACGCATTTTTAATTATTTAAGGTTTACATAAACATTTTTAAAATATCATTTTTCTAAAATTCATAAAAAATATGCATACTATATATATCCGGTCATTTGAAAATTCATAAACTTCATCATAAGAAGAAATCGAAATTTTTATTTAAAACAAAGGATTACAAAAGGAAGTTACAGTCTCCTTACATTGCCCCATATCACACCAGCATACGACCTAAGTGTAAGGTGCACTAAGGTGAGAGAATCTGAGGGAGGCTCGGCCAACATCGCACGAGTAGTAATTTCTATCAGTTTGAACTTCTCGCAAAGGCTATTTGATTCTAGCTTCATGCTATGAAGTTCGTCTTGGGTTTGGTCCAAATCAAAGCCCAGTGGTGATACCTCCTTACCAAGTTCTGTTAGATGGGATTCGATCGGTCCAAGACTACTGGGTGAGGCCATCGAATCTTCTTTCTATAATAATTAACCAAGATTACATGTATTTAGAGACAATAATCGAAACGTTTAGTTTACAACGGTCATATTGACCAATGGTCATATAATAGTCAAAACCCAATGGTCTCACTTTAATTATACTCATGTTATCAAATGGAACATTTTTTTGAGTATAAAAATAAAATAAAATAACACACAAAATTAGGAAACAAGATTTATTCAAAATTTCAGGTCGTTACAATCTTCCCCCCTTAAGAAATTGCGTCCTCGTAATTTTTAAAATTGGGTTTTGAAATTTCATTGAAAGTCCCACATCGGAAAAGGAGTCCGTAAAACTATTACTTTAAAATAAAGAAAGGTAAGTACAAAGGTCACCCGAGTTAACCCACACTAGGATTCCATGTAAGAAAACATGGACATGGAGGAAAAAACAAAGGGTCAAATTCTGAGGGAGAGTGATAGAAAACATGATTAGGAGAAATTTAACCACGAGAAAATCACCAAATTATGATGTGTGTAAACGGTCTTTGATTACCTAGTATGAAACATAAACCAACAACTTTTTTGTTTTACATTCCTTTTCAAAATTTTGAGGAATTCATTTACTACGTAGAACAAAAACATAATGAAATATATCTACCTTCAAGTAGAGTTTCATCCTTCAATAAGTTTATATCAAAACTAATCTTTTCTCCAAATGATGAGCATTCAAAAACACTTGGTCTCATCAACACACAAGAATCATCTTCTTGAGAGTCACATAATCCAGAAAAGATTTACTGTCAATTTCTTCTATCTTTAAACATTATCCCAAAAATAGAAAGGTTAAGATAAAACAACTCTTCGAAAAGAAATAATCCCATAAGAAGGGAAACTGCTTTTAAATCTTCAAAGTTCCATGGTACTACCCAAAGTTTATCATAGACCATTCCATAAATAACTATCCTTAAACTTCCTTGAAATAAACCAAACTAAGATTAAAACCCAAATACAAGAATGATTTGATAACATAGTCTTCCAAAATAAACTTCATCGTTCATCTCCAAACAACATAAACCACTCCTAACATCTTATAACAAAAGTAACTAATGTAAAAATATTTTCCCCAAGATAGGTTAATCATTTCCATAAGTAACCTATATTACCATAAGTTCACCTTAAATTCATCAATTCATCGAAATATAAGTCAACCTTACTCCTCAATGAAAATACTATAGTAATCTATTTACCTCGATCATATAGGGTCCCCAAAATAGTGAACGTCTTCCAAAATAATAATCATATTTTAATCCCCTAATCATCTATGTCATATTAATATGGCAATCGTCACATTTCCGATCACATTGGTTGTTGGGACATGTTCTTCCATTTCCCACCATTAACTAAGAAGAGAAAGTATAATTAGGGGCATAAATACTTAGCCAGTAATCATGAAAAGGAACTTAAAGCATATAAGGATAACTTGTAGAAGAAAAGTATACCCTAACTTGTGATCCCACAAGTTTCAAACTAGGTTATCCATGATCATATATTCCTATGTGAATCTTTATTTTATTTTATCTTTGTTCCTTTAATAATTGTTTATACTAAGCTTACGAATTTACCAAAGCATATCCCCCGGGAGTGTCATAACCAAGAGTGCAGCAAGGCCCGTTGTCGTGTACCAGTTCTCGTTCGAGTCTAGCTCAAAGCGGTGTTTTCGGGTTCTACCCCTATGTACATTTGTTCCAGAGCCACCTCTACCTGCCCGTATCTAGACAAGGATGTATTTGCTTGGAAACCCCTTACTCAATACTCACCAAAATACCAGGAATATTTTCTATATTTAAACTTTTCTATAGGGTTATTACTATTTTTTCATATCCTAATTTCCACAAATAACTAAACCATCCTTTGATACAAACCATAGAATCCTTCCTTTTTATCACATAAACTTTCATTACATTTTACAAAACTGAGGATCTTTAAGGTTTATTGTCTTTGAAACCAGGAACTTAAAACATGAAAACATAAAACATTCTTATTAAACACTTGAAAGGATTCTCCTCATGTTCATCCTAGGTTCATTACTACATCTCATAACCTGGAGACATACATCAAACGAAAGGGTGAGTAGAAGGCCCAGTAAGGGAAACAAGGGGAAACATTTAACATGTGAACTTGAGATACATCAACAATGTCATGAAAAAGAAATTTAAGGCATAAGAAAGAAATCATGAGGCATATCATAATAAAAATAACGTTTTTCATAACTTTAAGATGTGGCTAAAAAATTTAATATTGAAAATCATTTCGTTTCACCAAGGTCCATCCACAAGGTGTCATTAAAAATTACCAAGGTTATTCACCAAGTTATTAGTCTAAAAGGTCATCTCTAGAGATTAAGTCTTTACCCAATGCATTGGAGTGCTATCAGGGCGCAACCTTAAATTTTTATTTATCATAATGTGAGACACATATATCATCATCAATAATTTCATAAACAACCCATATATCATAGAAGAAATGGGTTTCATTTCATAATCATAACGTTTTAAAAACTGCTTTAAAGACACGATCTTAATGTCAATTTAAACCCATGGAAAGGGAAAGAGGGTTTAATGTATGTAAATCACAGAATTTAAAATATAAAATTTTGTTATATATGTGAATACCCATATATAAGAGAGATATTTGAGTATTCAATTAAAAATAAAAGAACTTTAGAAAAAGATAGAGACATTTTGAGACGAAAATTATGCAGCATAACGGCATGATACAGGGTTTTAGAAAACATTGAAAAGAGAGGGGACATGGGTTAAACATTCATAAATGACCCATAAAACAGTAGAGGGACAGAATATAATGTATTTAGAAACATGTAAATGAAATTTTAAAATATACCATTTGAAATGAAGAACATGAAAGGAAGACAAAATAAGATTTCTCTTATGAAAATTCTGTAGCCTAACGGCGTCACATAAACTTCAACCGAAAAAGAATTGATGAGATCAAATAGGGTATCTCATAATATGAACATAAAATATCAGTATGATAGATATAGATATCATACCCCAAGATAATAAAAAGGAACTTGAAAGACTTGACAAGGAATTAGAACTTTGAAAAAGGATAATGGTGAAAGAACCACTTAAAAATTCGGCAGCCTAACGGCGCCACTTAAACCTTCAAAATACTGAATTGAAGAGATCTAATGGGGTATCTCATCATATGATCGTAAAATATCAGTATGATATATATATAGATAATACCCCAACATAATAAAATGGAACTTGAAAGACTTGACATGAAAGTAGAACATTGAAAAATGAGAAAGGTGAACGAATCCCTTAAAAATTCGGCAGCCTAACGGCGCCACTTAAACTTCAACAAAAATGAATTGACGAGATAAAAAAGGGTCTCTCATCATATGAACATAAATTATTAGTATGATAGATATATAGATCATACCCCAACATAAAGTAACTTTAAAGACTTGACAAAACAATAGAACTTGAAAATGAGAAGGGTGAAAGAATCCCTTAAAAATTCGGTAGCCTAACGGCGCCACTTTAACATTATTAAAATGAAATGAAGAGAGAAAGAGGGGGTCTCTCATCATATGAACATGAAAAAGACATTAGGATGAATATAAAAGAACATCCTACAACATAAGAGCATGGAGCATAAAATAAATGACATAAAAGATATTATTTGAAAAGAATGAGGGAGGTCGGGTCCTTTACCTTAAAATGTAACTCTTAAAAATCAAAGGTTGGGACCTTGAGGGAATGGGGGAACCTTGGGAGGACTGATTGGGAGGTAATGAGACCAGAACATAGTTTGGGGAGAGTTGGGAGTCGAAATGGATGATAGGATGGCTTGGTATTTATAGGGAAAGTGAGAGGACAAGGCATTAATGGCCAAGGGACACCTCACAAGTGGTTTTCTCAAAAGCATGGGCTCTCCCATAGTATTTCCCATGGAGATAGGCCACATGGGCCCCCTATACAATAATTAATCACCTTTGGTTGTTCAAACCATAAAACATCTCATGACATCATCATGACACAGTTATGATGTCATTAAACATACTGAAACCCTAAAACTGTATTTTTACAATTCACTGAAAATTCAAATTTCTCAGAAAAGTGCCAAACTTTCACCTTAAAAAAATATCAATGATCTGATTTCAAAAAATTAACTCCATTTTATAAAAATAGTTTTATTAATATTTGAAATTTATTTTTTAAATAAATACACTATTCACTAAAAATTCATTTTTTTCAGAAGAATCCCCACAATTTACCTTAACATAATATCAATGCTCTGAGTTCAAAAATGAAATCCATTTTATAAAAATAATTTTCTAAATATTTTTAATTTCATTTTTAATTAAAAAATAATATTCACCTGAAAAAACTAATATTTGACTAATAATTTATGAAACCGTTATTTAACAATTTTATTGAATCACGTTACTTAATCAAGGTTCCTAGATTATATTAATGGTTTATTTAAGTGAGATTACTAATCCATTTGGTCACATTACTAATCCCAAGAATAAAATCAATATTCATAATTTACTGTTCATCAAAAATTAAGTTGATCTTATTAGACTCTAAATTTCGTATTGAACATAATTGTAGAAGACCATTTCTTGAAAATCATTACACATTTTTAATTATATAATGTTTACATAAACATTTTTAAAATATACTTTTCCTAAAATTCATAAACAATATGCATACTATATATATCCGGTCATTTGAAAATTCACAAACTTCATCATAAGATGATATCGAGATTTTTATTTAAAACAAAGGATTACACAAGCCACTTACGGTCTCCTTACATAGTCCCTTATCACACCAGCATAGGACCTATTTGTAAGGTGCTCTAAGGTGTGAGAATTCGAGGGAGTCTCGTCCAATATCGCACGAGTAGTAATTTCTATCAGTTTGATCTTCTCACAAAGGCAATTCCATTCTAGCTTCACATGATGAATTTCGGCTTGGGTTTGGTCCAGAGCAAAGCCCAGTGGTGCTACCTCCTTCCCAAGTTCTGTTAGATGGGCTTCGATCGGTCCAAGACTACTGGGTGAGGCCATCGAATCTTCTTTCTATAATAATTAACCAATATTACTTTTATTTATAGACAATAATCGAAACATTTAGTTTACAGCGGTCATACTGACCAATGGTCATATAACAGTAAAAACCCAATGGTATCATTTTAATTATACTCATGTTATCAAATGGAACATTTTTGTTGAGTATAAAAATAAAATAAAATAACACACAAAATTAGGAAACAAGATTTTTTCAAAATTTCGGGTCGTTACAGGAACTATGAGATGGGTGCATCCTTATGGGAGGATTCTTAAACCCGCGGTGATTTTCTGGGAGACTGAGGTGGTGGAAATCTACATGAGGATATATTCCTGGATTCACATTGTAACTCCATGAGAATACATCACAGTGCTGCTTCAAGAAGTCCATGTATTGTTGTTGTTCCTCAAGAGGCATAACAATACTGATTAATGTGGGTTTTAGATCTGTCTCCTCTTGGAGATTCACCTGCACCAGCTCATCAACTGTGGTAGAGACATCCTCTTCAAATGTGGAGGATGATAATCCTCTTAATACTCTTCTTCACTTATAGAGGAGGGATCCTTTGTGGGAAGAGTTTCTGCTTAGTTACATGATCTTGATGGGAGACTCATTCTAACCTGAGTGGCGATAGACACTACATCGAGGGAACCTGTGCTGCCAAAACCATGGGAATGAAAGCGGTCGATCTAACCCCATTTTTTCTTTGGCCCTAGGGGCCACTCTTGATGATATCAAAGTAATGGTGAAACATTGGATTAAGTTGGGTTATCCCATCTGATATGAACAAGAATTTTTGGTTTATTTCTATTTCCATGGGATGGACGTCCCAATACCTTATGGGGTAGGGGGATCCAGGATCACCAGGGCTTGATTATTATAAGAATACAAGGTGATATTATGATGTCACTTAGACTTGGTAATGTGCTCCCCCTCATTCCAGAAACAATGAAGCTTGGTCCTATATCAGGGGGTTGTAGCCCTCAATTGATGGATTTAGAAGACATATGAATCATCCAGACACATCTACGGGTCGGTCGCACCCATAACGTGCTCGACTTTACTTGTCCGGATCTGTTTTTCATTGCTATTGTAATAGTCAGCATCCAGGTAGTGGTCTTCATAAGAGGAAAAGGAGGACGCATCACCCTGAAGTATGCATACTCAACCATTAAAGTAATATTTTAGGCATTAGTGATACGAATAAGGGACTTCCACATGTAGGTGGAGCCATGGTCTTCTCATCAATGCATTTTAAGTGGTGTTCTGTGAAACAACCATGAATTTAGTGCAATGAAATATGTCACAAAACATGGTTTTTTTGTGGATCATGTCGATTGGTGTCTGTTATATCCTATAATAACCTTGAATTTTTAAGGTCTTAGGGACTCAGATCATCCTCAAATAGCCCCATTTTATAGAGAGTCTATGTCGGGATTTGGTTCATCCTAGAGCCCGTGTCGACAAGACAACGATGAATCTCCATACCATTTGCGTGGGTGATGATATAAAGTGGAAGAATATTCCCTAGTATGGGGAATCCTTCATCTTCTCCATATAATGAGATAATTGATGGGCATTCAGTATTCTCGATCACCCCAGCATGGAAGGATTCTTCAGCTACTACTTCATTCTCAAACTTGAGGGGACTTATTAAAGCCTCAACAAGGCCTACACACATATTTTCTGATAGGAGAAGATCCTCAAGGATAGATAGTATTGTCGGGATAATGGAATGATGCTTGAGGAAATTATACTTCTATTCTAGGAATTATCTTCTACTTACAAGAGGTTTCTCTGTGACAGGATGTATGGGAGACCCTGCCGGCTGGACCAGCAGTTGACTGGTGTTGGGAACGTCCCACTGCTCACTATTCAAAGACTATGGAGTGACTACGAGATGAAGGAAATATCACTAAGACTAGTATGTAATGGAGGTTTTCTGATAATACCATGGTGGAGGCAGCTCTTCTTGATCCAATAGTATAAACGGTGGTGAAGAAGGACCTGATAACATCAGATGAGAAGGTTGTGCGTACTGACCTCTACATTAGGCCTCCTATCTAGTTTTGGTGGCATGCACAACTAGGTATGAATTTCTGATAGAATCACTCTAGAAACACATATATTTGCGGCTCTACTGACGTTGGGGATGGTTGAGGATGTTACGAAGATTGTTCTCGTGCTCCTCGTTGTTAGGAATCATCTTGGCGTTTACCAACTCCACAGTGTAAACTGCGGCGTACCCTTGACTGTCACTTAAAGGATACTCATCCACTTGATGGATTATGGGGGTAATATCCATCTCTAGGGGAATGAACTATCCAAGAGCATGGGATGACGATGGCATCGGTGGGGGATGTTTTTTTACCTTGTGTTGTCGATGCTTTCTCTTCTCGGAAGAGGACGACTGAGACGATGATTCATAAGTTGTAGCGGCAAACGCATCATATTCTAATGGCTTGGGCTGATTCAAGCATTCATGGATAATACCATGGTCATGGGTGTTAGCCTTACTGGCCATCCCATCATTAATGTTCTGGGACGTGTTATTAGAAACCTGGTGCCACTCATCTTTGCTATCACTACCGCTATCAAGCATCATGAATACACATGCCACTTGTGCCAGATCCTAGCCCAACCTAAATACATTATTTTCAACCTTGTATTGAGGCCATTCCATAAACAAAAATCACTGTTTAAGGGTGTTCTTCAAGATCCATTGGTAGGGGTTGTAGTTAAGGTGATCAGTTAGATCCGCCTCTTCTAGCCTCTCGCATTCAAGAAAGAGTACAATCCTATTTTCCAAGGAACTTGAGAAATAACATGGATCATGAGCCACATTGAATGAGTAGGTACAGTTTCATCTATTAGGTTAGGGGGATCTTGGATCCTGACCCTGACGAGGGGTTAGAGGATCCAGTCGAGGAGGTTAAGCCTAGTTGTCTCACCTGGGTTGTGGCGGTGTGTTTTGCAGGGGCGCCTGCCGATTCAAAGGCAGATGCTGCTGGGCTAGAGGTTATTCCTACAGTGGCGGGCCATCATGAGGCTACATAGTTGGATCCACCGGTAATAATTCTAGTTTTCTGGGGACCTCTAGTTGGGACACTGTGGTGGGATCATCCTTGGAATCCCTTATTGCGAGAATTGCATGAGGCAACGATCATTCCTGGCTAAAAAACTACAAGGATTCTTCTTAGAGCTAGGACTTATCAGAGATGTCATAGAATCCACTAGGTTAATTTTGGGGGAACAGATAGGGGACCAGTTCTATCTTGACATTCCCCACACACATTGTCAGAATTTTCTCCTGAGTCAGTGGCATGACAAGGGAGTATAAGAGCCCTTTCCACCGGGCGACAAAGTCTGCGACCCACTCATCAGGCCTCTGGTTGAATTTTTAGAGGTCTGAAATGCTAGTCTTCCGAGTGGTGGAATTGAACTAGTAGAGGAATTATCTACAAAGATCATTCTAGCTCACTACCGACCTGATGTGCAGCTGTCTATACCCTACAAATGCAAGCCCTTCCAAAGTTAGTACAAAACAATAGAGTTTGGAAGCCTCTTACTGCGTTGGATTTCCAAACATGGTTCAAAACCTCGAAATGAAGTGGGAAAAATGCTGCAGCTGGTCACCTGTCCCACTAAAGGGGGAGAACATTGGATTTCTAATACATGGAGGTGCTGGCATATCATCCAGCCACACCAGATAACGCTTGTCATCATGTGGGATCTCCACCTATCACGTTTCCAATTCCTAGAGGCAAGAAATTATTACCACCATTGGATCATCTGAGAGGGGCTTCATTTCAAGAAGCGGATCCCTGACCATTGGTGCATTTGTGGGTTCATCAACGTGATAAGCAGGACCAGTTTCCCATGGAGCAACTGGTGGGATGGCCTGCGGAGTAGCTGGGGAATCCTGGGCTTGGTCTCGAGCATTATTACGTCGATTGGGCATATTTGGTGATGCATAATTCGTCCACTTTCTATAAGTTTCGACATATACTATGTCTATATGGGTAGGATGGTCAGGGTCACCGATAGGCAACTCACCGAGAGGATTTTGTGTATGCCCTTGCTGCCCAGGTCATGGATCACCATAATCTGGTGTCTACTCTGCAGCATGATCAGCAAGATGGTCATAAACCATCTTTTTTTGCTCCATGAGTTTTTTATGCAACATGGATTATTCAGGACCATCCTCCATCTTTTACACTAATCCATATGGGTCAGAGGGTTTAACGGGTCTGAGGTGTTCCTTTTCTATATTGGGGTTCGGGCTGAGAACTAATGCCTCGAAGGGCACGAAAAGACCCAATAGATTTCTCTACTGGTGAGTAACCCTTTCCAATGGATCCAATGGTTTTGTAACTCCACCAGGAGTTAGGTTCCCATTATGGATCTCCATCTCGTTATCCCACTTTGATAGGATGGCCATGTTAACCATGACTCTACCAGGGGGAATATCTTCAATGTCACCTTGAATGTCAGGCCCACGCTGGATAGCATTGATGTGGATGGTAGCATACTTCCCCCAGCCATAGATATGAATTTGGAATGAAGACTCCTTGATAATATTGTGGACCACTTTAATGCTATGAATGCATCATTATTGGGGAGTCCTATTATGACCTGGTGACTTAGGGTGCTGGGCCATGTGGAGTGCTACAAAGTCAACAAGGTGGAATTGATGGAAATTGTCTTCGAAATGTGCATGTATTACAGAGTAATACACTCACTGATGATGAATATGGATGTGTGTCGCCCATATTTGTTTGTGGAAACACTTAGAATCCTCTAGGTGAGTGATTCTGGCACACTGAAATTTGGTGCTGCAACTGGCTAAAACATTTCAGAGAAATGGTACGTCCTAAGAATGACCCACATGCTCCTTGGCTCAGACTCAGGGTCTAGACCTTTATTTCCCCACTCATCAACTGTAGGTGTATAAAGAATTGGTAGTGGTACTAAATCAAATCATTGAGGTGGTAGGCTGGCTAGTGGAGAATACTACGAGCGGGATGACATATTGCCGCATCTCGGGCTATCCTCCGAAGAGTGAAGTGACTTAGCCACCACATCGAGAAAAGATACGATGGAGACCATGGGTTATCACACAGGTCTTATGGATGTTGGCGGTGGATAATTCTTATTCTCATCTTCCAATGGTCCTCATAATAGCTCTCTCTGATCTCAGGTTGAGGTAGAGAGTGCTCTCGCCGATAATGGTGGTGATTGCACGGTCTGGCCCTTGGGAGACACCGAATCTTAGTCCTCCTAGATGTATATACGGAGGGAGTTAAGGATCTGGAGGACCTCATATTCTTGAAGAATGTGGATGATGTGACTTGTTTTTACCTTGGCCTTTGACATGGAGGATCGAGGCGAGGGATCCAACACTGAATTGTATTTTGTATTGGAGTCAGAGAAGCAAACAGGCTAAATTGTTGGCAAACACTCCTTGGTGTTATTCTTATGGAAACGATGACCCACCCTCCTGACTTAGACTAGTCCTTCAAGACTAGGAATATATCTGGTGCGAGGAGGGCCTTCGGCCTAACTAGTTCTGTGAAGGAGAGGTCATCTGCCTAAATGAGCTAGGATGCAATGAACACTTGGAGAGATATTGAATGGAACTCGGGGAGGTCCTATGTGTCCGATATATTCCATGTGAAGAGGATATCCATGGGATGTGATGGAGTGGGTTGGACATATGCTAGATCTGGTGGGATCATGGGTAGGGATTCCATGTTTATTTACCCTATATGTTTTAGTGCGAGTAGGGTCCTCGTATCAGTGTAGCTAAACACGGGTGGGACCTTCATGCTGGGTTCCAAAGAAGCGAGGCTATTATTCACTTTTATGATTGTTGGGGTGAGGAGGACCTTCACCTGTGGCTGTGAAAAAATGGGGAGGCCCCGCACACTGTGCGTCGACCGGACGTGTAACATCTCCACACTGGTGGCCTTCGACAAGAGGAACGACTCCATACCAAATGTCATGAGTGTGGGAGAGGCAAATGTACTATAATGTCACTTCAGTGGGGCGGAACCTCATTCAGAATGAAGGTGGAATGGGGAGGACCTCCACGATGATCTTTGGAGCAGGGAGGACCTATGTTATCAATAGTGGTGGTATGGGGAGGACCACTATATTGGGTGTCGTAGACATGGGCCGGCCTACGGTGGGCACTACCTATGGCAGTAGCAAGGAGATTCAACCCAACCTACCTATGGGGTGGATGGGGCATTGATTCGGGATAAGTGTATGTGTACCCCTTCTTGTAATAAATAAGGTACAAGTGGAATATGTCAGTGGTGTCATGAGACATGGTACTTTTTAACATTGATTCACTTCGGCGAGTGTCCTCCTCGGCCTACGCCCGATACTACCATCGGATCAGCCAGACTAGGGTTGTATGTGCTAGCGTGTAACCTACCTATTCCTTGACGAGTGGGGTTATGTGGCAGAATTGGCATGGATTGGTGGGGGACCTCTTTGGAATACCTTGGAGTGGGATCCCAGTTG
The DNA here is from genome assembly GCA_963277665.1 of Viscum album. NCBI lineage: Eukaryota > Viridiplantae > Streptophyta > Magnoliopsida > Santalales > Viscaceae > Viscum > Viscum album. The sequence goes on along the minus strand of OY728155.1, from coordinate 632,955,222 downwards.
GGTTGACCATGAAATCCCCAGCCACATCAGCGTAAGGGAGGGTGTTGTGGAAGAATTCAAGGGAGAGGCTCTCGAAACGGTTGTGCAATGGATTGGGGAGCAGTGGATCCCTATGAATCCCTTATGGGTGGTGATGAAGATGAGGAACATATGCCTCTAAATCCTAGTGGGCCATATCCTTATTCGGGATAATCACATTCTCTTCGTATCGGCAGACAAGTTCATTTATCACCCTTTTCTAAAAAAATTCAGACAGGAAGATTGGGTGTGGCCGCCCAGTAGTTGTGGACATGGCGGTCACCATGGGGGAATGAGGCTATGTGGGATTTTGGTTATGATGTTTCCCCTGCCCTAACATTGGTAGGCGTGCGGTGATTGGTTTTTCGATACATCATCTTTGGTCATGGAAATAGAAAAATTAAACCATTAGTGCTGAAAGAAAATGAAATCAACAACTGGGGCCCCAAAAACATTCCCACTTCAATGTCTTTTATTAATGATCCACGCAGACAATGTCAGAGATCAGGATGTCCAACGTTCAACTTCCTCAATTTCTGGTGAGTTTCATGACAATACCACTATTTTCATGGTGGGACATGGTGCCAGATAACTAGATCTGGTGACAGGCTAATCCACATATGTCTTGAATGATACTAATATCCACATTGAAGAGAGGAAATTCATGTTGGGTTGACTATAACGTTTTTTGATGCTTTCATTGGGGAATGCATCTGTTGTTTTCAGAGGACATGCAGCTATTTCCCCGCATTACAGCTTTCCAAAGGTGGGTGGCATTAGTCACTTATTCTGAGATGTTTTCCTAATGATCAAAATGGGATGATGGGATACCGGTATCTCCTTCCATTGATTTCTCCTCAGAGCTCGTTACCTAGTCCAAGTCTCTCTTTAAGATTAATATGTTGTTTGTGAAACACTTCCTAGGACCATGACTTCATGAATGCCAGTTAATTACACTACTTCTGTTAGGAAATTCCATGGGGTCAAGTCAGGGTAGAAACCTTCATTCGAGGGAGTTGTCATGTTGGAAATCACTTGCATTTCTGGTCTATAGAGCATTGATGTGTATGTGTTTCATCCCCTTATGATAGGGCTTCTTGAGGGCGTATAATCAAAATGAATGACACACCCAATGTAGGGAATGTTTTTCCATGAGAATGTATATGAGGGTTTTCTCAGAATCCCATGTTTAACATGGGGTATGATGTGAGTTTAAAGTCTAGCAGAGATGGATCAGACTGATTAGAACATTGACGTGAGTGGATCAGGTGGGTGTAACCCCTAGAGGGAACACCGATTTCAGGGCTAACTCATGGTTATTTATCTGATTGTTGTTTGGAGTAGTGAGAGAGTAGGAGAAACGATTACTCCAGGATGTGGCATCCTGTGTAATAATTAGGATGGATGATGTGGATTTGAATGAAGTTTTAGGGGAATGAGATGGATCCTACGTGCGGGCGACAATGATTTTGGTCTTGTGCATCGAAGAGATTTCCTACGTACACCCATGTCCTAGAATCATAGTCAACGTAGTTCAGTGGGGGGACAGAATTCCTGAGGAGGTGGCCTGTTAGAATGGATGTATGGATGTGACACTGAGGAAATGGAACCTATGGGGTTGGGCATGATCTTCCTGAAACACATAGTTTCAAGGAAGAGAGGTCATGATGGGACATGAGTGACATGCTTGACCCTCACGGAGGCTTCCTATATATCCCAATGTAAGGGAATCAAAATAGGTATTGTTCAAGAAGAGGGCATAGAATCAAGGTGTGTGCAGAGGACAATGACCCAATGACAGACTGGGTCTTACAAGTGATTAGTATCCCGGGTTGGTCTGACGCTGTGGGGATGGACTAGAGATGTGTGTCCCAATAGAGGGGAAATCAATGGATTGCCACTAATTGTGGGATACAATGTCTTAACTTTGATCAGGGAACACAACGGTTCACCGTTGGATGGGGTCACAACGGCCTACCGCCGATGGGATCATAATGATTTATTAGCTGATGGGGTTCCAATAACTTACCACTAGTTAGGGATGACTACATCTTACCGCTGAATAGGGTTTAAATGGCTTACCACTGGATGGGGTTGACGACAGATTACCACTGAATGGGGTTCCATTGGATTTCCACTAAATGGGGTTGACGAAAACATACTATTGGTTGGGGAACACAATGACTTATTGCGGGTCAGGTTTGGTCCTCAAGGAGGTTTCCTACATGCCTTGTCTAGGATACAAGGATCAAAACCCATGTATTACAAATGGTGGATGAATTTTAACTTCATGTTGGATGAAGGTGAACCGACATGAATGGGAGAAGGACCAGTAGGTGTTCATCTAGAACCTCAGGGAGGCTTCCAACATACCATGACCAGGAGAAAAGGATCAAAGATCATGTAGTTTGGAATGGTGTGATGAATTTACATGATGTGTTCGGGACCAATAGATGATTGGCATGAATGCCTAGGAGGCTACCAACATACATTTCCTTGGCACGGATAAAAGTACATGTAGTTCAGGAAGGTGTGGTCTTACATGCTATGATGGTCAAAAGAGGATTCCATGGTAAATTCTTACTCTGATCCCACGTGAGTCATGTTAGGTGTGAGGAACATGAGGTAACAAATACCTAACAATCGTGTTATGAATGGTGTGTCAGTGGGAAGTGGAGTTCGTCTTACATGTGGTGAGCGGCCTGATGAAGAAACAAGGGCTTATGTGTGGAGCAGCCTAATGGGGAAATAGTGGATTGCGCATGGAGCGGCCTAGAGGGATAGTGATTGGGACATAATATAGAATATAGGCCAGATCCAATAACTCCTGGAGGGAGAGGTATGGGATATTGAGGATACCTAGGTCTATCTAACCTCTTAGTCTTTGGCACGAAAGAGGGGAGGGATAGTAGCAATGCAACCTCCCGCAAGAAATATTAGGGGCTTAAACCAAGATGGATTCCCTTATTTATAGACAGGAACTACTCCAGAAAAGAGGATTTCATTCTATATGAGAAATTCCTCACTCCAGTGGTGACAAGCGGGCATAGAGAATGTCCGAGCCGGGGCATCCTGCGTAGAGAACACAGGGCGATGTCACAGTTTAACGTCATGTACTGAGGATGATGGTGCTTGGCGGTTTAATATCCTATAACTCGAACGAGGTGGGTTCACTCCGCACCCCTATGACATACATAACCAACATTATTTAACCCTTGGTGAAGGGAAGGCACCAGCAATGCCATGGTGAGTGGGTTTTGTGGAGCGATCCATTGCAGGGTCCACATTAGCATGGCCATTCGAACAAACAATAGTTGTTAGCATGCCTATGTGAAGAAGCATGAGGCTAAGAAACACAACATAAATCACCACATAAGGGAGCTAAAAATCAATTCTTACGAACCTATATGGTGTCACAGAGAAGGGATTTTTGGAGAAAAGGGGTTCATAGGAAGGGATCTTGTGAAGCTCTAGTGCTCCATGTAGTGGAGGAGTTTCATGAAAGAGTTTCATTCACAAAGTGGAGTGGACTATTCTTGTCATAGGGAATAATTTCATATGGAGGGTGATTAAAAAATTGTAATAGATTTCATGAGTAAAGGCTTCGCGGAGAAACGGTGCCCTGTAAAGATTATCACTGCGTAGCAATGTCCTTCGTGTAGCACAGTAACCCCGCATTAGCATTGGGTGCACATGTGCATAAATGTTACTTCGTGAAGCATAAGTTCTTTGTGATGAATCGAGTCCCTTTGGGGATCCCCTTACTTCATGATGGCCCATGGTATCCTTGAAGGCCATCCCTCTTTGAGGAGGGGTTGAATTTAAGCCAAAGGAAGGGTACTTCATGATGCTCAAGTACCAGGAAGAGCTCATTTTTCACTGAGCAGAAAGTGATTCACGATTTGAGAGATGAGAAGGAGAAAGGTCAGATCATCTATCGTTTAGGCTCGATGAAATCCCTGTATTTATAGGAAAGAGGTAGCATGATACCGGGGTCGCTCATTGTAAACCCACATGGAAGTTAACTGTGAAGCCTCCCACCTCGTTGCTTTGCCGTGGCTTCAGAAACGTCAATCGGATCGTGGAGCCTCCTGTATCCTTTCTTTGCAGCAGCTTTAAAAATGTCAATTTACTCATAGAGCCTCCTACATCCTTGCTTCACAGTGGCTTCATAAATTTCAATCTACTTGTGGACCCTCCCGCATCCTTGCTACGCAGCAGCATCGCCAACGAGGTAGCTTTGCACCCGCTGAGGGGAAGCGAGGCTCTGTGATCTAGCTTCATGAGGATGCCTCTCTGTGTTAGTTTCCTCTCTGTATTTTCATTTCATCTCTGCATATTTTTGTTCCAAAAGGGTGCTTCTTTACTAGTATCATCATGGTTTAGAGGACTAACACCAATTCTCCTTTGAGGGAAGATCGAAGGAGAACCTTTTTATTGAAGTCTCAGGCAATCCTATTTTGGATGATTTCCAAATGGTGCAGAGTATGCATACTTTTCTCATCTAGATTGATACGACCCAACATTTTGAATTAATCTTGTTTCCTAATTTTGGGTGTTATTTTATTTCATACTCTACCAAACTTTTTCATTTAATAAAATGAGTATAATTAAAATGAGACTATTGGGTTTTCACTATTATATGACCGTTAGTCAGTATGACCGTTGGAAACTGAATGTTGCGACTATTGTCTCTAAATACAAGTGATCTTGGTTAATTAATATAGAATAAAGATTCAGTGGACTCATCCAGTAGTCTTGGGCTGATCGAATCCCATCTAACAGAACTTGGGAAGGAGGTAGCACCACTGGGCTTTGCTCTGGACCAAACCCAAGCCGAACTAAATCGTGTGAAGCTATAACGGAATCTCCTTTGCGAGAAGTTCAAACTAATAGAAATTACTACTCCTGCGATGTTGGTCGAGCCGCCCTCAGATTCTCTCACCTTAGCACACCTTACACTTAGGTCCTATGATGGGGTTATAAGGGGCTTTGTATGGAGACCGTAACGGCTTTGTGTAATCCTTTGATAAATAAAAATTGTTATTTCTTCTTATGATGATGTTTGTGAATTTTCAAAGTGTTTAGATAAATATAGGATTTATTTTATTGATTAATTTTCAAAAAATGGATATTTTAAAATATTTATGTAACCCTTAAATAATTAATGATGTGTAGTGATTTTCAAAAAATGGTCTTCTGCAAATGTGTTCAGTAAGAAATTTAGAGTCTAATAAGATCAACTTAATTCTTTATGAATAGTAAATTATGAATAGTGATTTTATGCTATGGATTAGTAATGTGACCAAATGGATTAGTAATCTCACATAATGAAAGTATTAATATAATCTATGCAACTTGATTAGGTAATGTGGTTCAATAAAATCTGTAAATAACTGTTTCAGATATTATTTAGTCAAATATTAGTTTTTTCGGGTGAATAGTATTTTTTAATTAAAAATTAAATTAAAAATTAGTTATAAAATTATTTTTAAAAAATGGACTGTATTTTTTAATTCAGAACATCGATATTATGTTAAAGTAATTTTTTGGGGATTTTTCTGAAAAAAATGAATTTTCGGTTAATAGTGTATTTATTTATAAATTAAATTAAAAATATTTAGAAACTTATTTTTATAAAATGGAGTTAATATTTGTAATAAGGGCATCAATATTTGGTTAAGGTGAAATTTTTGGATTTTTCTGAGAAAGTTGAATTTCCAGTGAATAGTAAAAATACAGTTTTAGGGTTTTGGTATGTTTAATGACATCATAACTGTGTCATGATGATGTCAGGAGATATTTTAAGGGTCGGCCGACCATAAGTGATGAATTATTGTATTGGGGCCCCATGTGGCCTATCTCCATGGAAAATACCATGGGAGAGCCCATGGTTTTGAGAAAATCACTTGTGAGTATCCCTTGAAATTATTAAAGTATCACATCCCCTTCCCTATAAATACACACCATTTCCTCCTTTAGTTTTTACTACCAACACTCCCCCAACGAAGATCTGGTCTCATTACCTCCCAAATAGTCCTTACAAGGTTCCCCCAAGCCCTCAAGGTCCCAACTATTGAGTTTTAAGAGTTACGTTTTAAGGTAAGGGATCCTACCACTCTCTTTCTTTCCAAGTACTCCCTTTTATGTCAATTGTTGTATCCTCTATGTTATTATGTTGGGGATGTTATTTTATATTCATCATACTGTATGTTTCATGTTCATATGACTAGAGAACCCCTATTTCTCTCATCAATTCATTTTAAGAATGTTTATGTGGCACCGTTAGGCTGCCGAATTTTTAAGAGATTCTTTCACCCTTCTCATTTTCAAGTTCTATTTTCTTGTGAAGACATTCAAGTTTCTTTTTATTATGTGGGGGTATGATATCTATATCTATCATACTAATCTTTTATGTTCATATTATGAGAGACCCTATTTTATCTCGTCAATCCTTTTTTTCAATTTTAAGTGGCGTCGTTAGGTGGCCAAATTTTTATGAGATTCATTCACCCTTGTCATTTTCAAGTTCTATTTTCTTCTCAAGTATTTCAAGTTCCTTTTTATTATGTTGTGGAATGATATATATATCTATCATACTGATATTTTATGTTTATATGATGAGAGACCCTATTTGATCTCGTCAATCCATTTTTTTTATGTTTAATTGACGTCGTTAGGCTGCAAAATTTTCATAAGAGAAATCTTATTTTTGTCTTCCTTTAATGTTCTTCATTTCATACGGTATATCTTTAAAAATAATTACCATGTTCTTAAATAAATTATATTTTGTCCCCCTACTGTTTTATGGATCATTTATTATAGGGTGACTTATGTCCCCTCTATTTTCAATGTTCTCTAAAACCCCGTAACATAACCATTATGCTGTAGAATTTTCGTCTCAAAATGTCTCTTTCTTTTTCTCAAATTCTTTTATTTTATTAAGTGAATACTCAAAGATATTTCTTCTACAGGGTTATTCACATATATATCAAAATTTTCTATTTTAAATTATGATATTTACATACATAAAACCCCATTTCCTTTTTCTGTGGGTTTAAAGGGACATAGAGATCACGTCTTTAAAGCAGTTTTTCAAATGTGATGACTATGAAATGAAACCCATTTCTTTTATGTTATACGGGTAGTTTATGAAATGATTGATGATGATATATTTATATTACATGATAATAATTGAAAATTTAAGGTTGTTCCCTGATAGCATTCCAATACATTGTGTAAAGACTTAATCTCTAGAGATGACCATTTTTTACAATATCTTGGTGAATAACCCTAGTAATTTTTAATGACACCTAGCGGATGGACCATGGTAAAATGGAAATGATTGTATAAGTTAAATTTTGTAGCCACATCTTCAAGTTATGAAATATGTTATTTTTATTATGATATTCCTCGTGATTTCTTTCTCATGACTTAAAGTTATTTTTCATGACTTTATTGATGTATCTAATGTTCACATGTCAAATGTTTCCCTTGTTTCCCTTACTGGGCCTTCTGCTCACCCATTCTTTGGATGTATGTCCCCAGGTTATGAGATGAAGTAATGAACCTAGGATTAACATAAGGAGAAGCCTTTCAAGTGTTTAAAAATAATGATTTATAATTTCATGTATTAAGTTCTTGGTTTCCAAGACACTAAACCTTAAAGATCCTAGGTTGTGTATTTTGTAATGAAAGATAATGTTATAAAAAGGAGGGATGCTATAGTTGGTATCAAATGATGGTTTAGTTATTTGTGGAAATTATGATTTGAATACTTTAGGAAGAACCCTATATAAAAGTTTAAATATAGGAAGTCTTCATAGTATTTTGGTGAGTATTGAGTAAGTGGTTTATCAAGCAAATACATCTTTGTCTGGATACGAGCAGGTAGAGGTGGATTTGGCACAGATGTACATAGGGGTAAAACCTGAAAACACCACATTGAGCTAGACTCGAATGGGAACTGGTACATGACAATGGTCCGTTATACACTCTTGGTTACGACACTCCTGGGGGATATGCTTTTGTAAATTCATAAGCTTAATATGAACCATTATTAAAGGAACAAAGATAAAATAAAATAAAGATTCAAATAAGAATATATGATCATGGCTAAACTAGATTGGAACCTAGGGGATCACAAGATAGGATATACTTTTCTTCTACAAGATTATACTTCTATGATTAAAGTTTCCATTTCATGATTATTGGCTAAGTATTTAAGCCCCTAATTATACTTTCTTTTCTTAGTTAATGGAGGGAAATGGAAGAACATGTCCCAACAACCAATGTGATAGGAAATGTGACTATTTCCCTATTAATATGACAGAGATGATGAGATATCAAGTTGAAAATATTTTGATAATGCCTAAGTAGCTATCAAAAATCACAATTAATAACTAGTACCTAGTTGAATGCCCAAATTCATCAAGGAAGAAGAAGACGGAGTCTAAAGGATGTTCATCTGATAAAGTTGATTAGGGTATTAAAAGATGATTATTATTTTTGGAAGACATTCACTATTTTGGGAACCCTGTATGATTGAGGTAAAAATATTACTACGGTATTTTCTTTGAAGAGTAAAGGTTGACTTATATTTTGATGAATTGATGAATTTAAGGTTAACTTATAGTAATTCAGGTTACTTATGGAAATGATTAACCCATCTTGGGGAAAATATGTTTAGGATAGATACTTTTATTATTAAGAGGTTAGGAGTGGTTGATGTTGTTTGGAGATGAACGATGAAGTTTATTTAGGAAGACTATGTTATCAAATCCTTCTTGTATTTGGGTTTCAATATTAGTTTGGTTTATTTTGAGGAATTTTAAGGATAGTTATTTATGGAATGGTCTATGATTAACTTTGGGTAGTACCGTGGATCTTTGAAGATTTAAAGTAGTTTGCCTTCCTATGGGGTTCTTTCTTTTTGAAGAGTTGTTTTATCTAACCCTTTCTGTTTTTGGGATAAATGTTTAAAGATAGATAGTTATTCTTTTGTGGATTACGTGATTCTCTAGAAGATGATTCTTGTGATTTGATGGGACCAAGTAGTTTTGAATTCTCTTTGTTTGGAGAAAAGATTAGTCTTGGTGAAACATATTAAGGGATGAAACTCTACTTGAAGGTAAATATATTTCCTTGTGTTTTTATTCTATGTAGTAAATGAATTCATCAAAATTACTAAAATTAACGTAAAAAAACCTTGCTGGTTTACGTTTCCTACTAGGTAATCAAAGACAGTTTACAAAAATCACAAGTTTGTGATTTTCTTATTGTTAACTTTCTCCGAATCATGTTTTTTATCACTCTATCTCAGAACATGACCCTTTGTTTTCTCCTCCATGTCTATGTTTTCCTACAAGGAATCCTAGTATGGGTTAACTTGGGTGACCATTGTACTTATTTTTCTTTCTTTTAAAGTAATAGTGTTACTGAATCTTTTTTTGATGTGCGACCTTCAATGAAATTTCCAAACACAATTTTAAAAATTGTGAGGACGCAATTTCTTAAGGGGGGAAGATTGTAACGACCCGAAATTGTGAATAATTCTTATTACATAATTTTGTGTGTTATTTTATTTCATACTCAACAAAACGTTTTCATTTAATAAAATGAGTATAATTAAAATGAGACTGTTGGGTTTTGACTATTATATGACCATTATTCAGTATGACCATTGGAAACTGAATGTTGCGACTATTGTCTCTAAATACAAGTGATCTTGGTTAATTAATATAGAATGAAGATTTGATGGCCTCATCTAGAAATCTTGGGTCGGTCAATGCCCATCTAACAGAACTTGGGAAGGAGATAGCACCACTGGGCTTTTCCCTGGACCAAACCCAAGCCGAACTTCATCGTGTGAAGCTAGAATGGAATCTCCTTCGCGAGAAGTTCAAACTGATAGAAATTACTACTCGTGCAATGTTGGTCGAGCCGCCCTCAGATTATTTCACCTTACCACACCTTACACTTAGGGCCTATGTTGGGGTTATAAGGGGCTATGTAAGGATACTGTAACTGCTTAGTGTAATCCTTTGATAAATAAAATTTTTGATTTCTTCTTATGGTGAAGATTGTGAATTTTCAAAGTGTCCAGATAAATATAGGATGTATTTTATTGATGAATTTTGAAAAAAGGATATTTTAAAATATTTATGTAAACCTTATATAATTAATGATGTGTAGTGATTTTAAAAAAACGGTCTTCTGCAAATGTGTTCAGTAAAAATTTAGAGAATAATAAGATTAACTTAATTTTTGATGAATAGTAAATTATGAATAGTGATTTTATGCTTAGGATTAGTAATGTGACCAAATGGATTAGTAATCTCACTTAATGAAAGTATGAATATAATATAGGCACCTTGATTAAGTAATTTGATTCAATAAAATAGGTAAATAACTGGTTCAGATATTATTAGTCAAGTATTAGTTTTTCGAGTGAATAGTGTTTTTAATTAAAAATTAAATTAAAAATTATTTAAAAAATTATTTTTATAAAATGGACTTTATTGTTGAATTCAGAACATTGATATTATGTTAAGGTAATTTTTGGGGATTTTTCTGAACAAAATGAATTTTTGGTGAATAGTGTATTTATTTAAAAATTAAATTAAAAATAATTAGAAATTTATTTTTATAAAATGGAGTTCATTTTTGTAATCAGAGCATCGATATTTGGTTAAGGTGAAATTTTGGGATTTTTCTGAGAAAGTTGAATTTTCAGTGAATAGTAAAAATACAGTTTTAAGGTTTCAGTATGTTTAATGACATCATAACTATGTCATGATGATGTCATCAGATATTTTAAGAGTTGGCTGGCCAAAGTTTATTAATTCTTGTATGGGGGGGCCCATGTGGCCTAACTCCATGGGAGAGCCCAAGGTTTTGAGATAACCACTTGTGAGGTGTCCCTTGAAATTATTAAAGTATCACCTCCCCTTCCCTAAAAATACTGACCCTTTCCTCTTCAGTTTTCTCTCCCAACTCTCCCCCAACGAAGCTCTGGTCTCATTAACTCCCAAAGAGTCTGCCCAAGGTGCCCCCAATCCCTCAAGTTCCCAACCATTGAGTTTTAAGAGTTATGTTTTAAGGTAAGGGATCCTACCACCCTTTTTTCAAGTACTTTTTTTTTGTCATTTCTTGTATGCTCCATGTTCTTATGTTGGGGATGTTATTTTATATTCATCCTAATGTAACTTTAATGTTCATATGATTAGATACCGCCTCTTTCTCTCATTATTTCATTTTATGAATGTTTAAGTGGCGCCGTTAGGCTGCCGAAGTTTTAAGAGATTCTTTCACCCTTCTCATTTTCAAGATCTATTTTCATGTCAAGTCTTTCAAGTTCCTTTTTATTATGTTGGAGTATGATATCTATAACTATCATACTGATATTTTATTTTCATATTATTAGAGACCCTATTTTATCTCATCAATTCATTTTTTTTAACTTTAAGCGGTGTCGTTAGGCTGCTGAAGTTTTAAGTGATTCTTTCACACTTCTCATTTTCAAGTTCTATTTTCTTGTAAAGTCTTTCAAGATACTTTTTATTATGTTGGGGTATGATATATATATATATCATACTGATATTTGATGGTCATATGACAAGATACCCTATTTGATCTCATCAATCCATTTATATGATGTTTAATTGACGTCGTTAGGCTGCCGAATTTTCATAAGTGAAATCTAATTTGTGTCTTCCTTTAATGTTCATCATTTCATATGGTATATCTTTTAAATTTCATTTCCATGTTGTTAAATCCTTTATATTATTTCCCCTACTGTTTTATGGATCATTTATGAGTGGCTGACCCATGTCCCCTCTCTTTTCAATGTTTTCTAAAACCCCATAATATAGTCGTTATGCTGTAGAATTTTTGTCTATAAATGTCTCTCTCTTTTTCTAAAATTATCTTATTTTATTAAGTGAATAATCAAAGACCATTATTCTACAGTGGTATTTACATATATATCAAAATTTTCTATTTTAAATTCTGGTATTTTCATACATAAAACCCACTTAGCTTTTTCGGTGGATTTAAAGTGACATAAAGATCATGTCTTTAAAGAAGTTTCTAAAATGTGATGACTATGAAATGAAACCCATTTGTTTTATGCTATATGAGTTTTTTATTAAATTATTGATGATTATATATGTGGCTCACATGATAATAAAGGCAAATTTAAGGGTGCACCCTGATAGCGCTCCAATGCATTCGGTAAAGACTTAATCTCTAGAGATGACCATTTTTAACGATATCTTGGTGAATAACCTTGGTAATTTTTAATGAAACCCTAGGGATGGACATTGGTGAAACGAAAATTATTGTCTAAGTAAAATTTTGTAGCCACATCTTCAAGTTATAAAATACGTTATTTTTATTATGATATGCCTCATGATTTCTTTCTCATGCCTTAAAGTTATTTTTCATGACATTATTGATGTATCTCATGTTCACATGTTAAATGTTTTCCTTGTTTCCCTTACTGGGACTTCTAATCACCCTTTCTTTGCATGTATGTCCCCAGGTTATGAGATGCAGTAATGAACCTAGTATGAACATAAGGATAAGCCTTTCAAGTGTTTAAGAAGAATGTTTTATGTTTTCATGTATTATGTTCCTGGTTTCCCTAACACTAAACCTTAATGATCCTCAGTTTTTTATTTTTTAATGAATGTTAATGTGATAAAAAGGAAGGATGCTATATAGCTGCTCAATTTTCATTAAACCATCTATGGGGTTTCTCATCAATGCACATTTGATTGCAAATGGCCACATGATTTTATTTCACTTTCATTTCGATAGGAAACACCGCCTCTGCCCCGTATACTAGTGAGTACGGGGATTCCTGGTTTGTGGTGCTGGTCGTCGTCAGGTTAGCCCACAAAGCATGAAGAAGCTTATCTGGACACAATTTCGTATTCATGTCGACCATTTTTTGACGTATTTTGGAATGAGTCTTGATGAAATATTATATCTTCCCATTGGCCTCTGCATGGTAGAGGGAAAACCAGTTGGCCTTGATTCTATATTCCTGGTACAACTTTTATAGCTCAGCAGAGTAAACGTTGGTGTCGTTTTCCATTAGTATTTTATTAAAGACACCAAATCTGATGATGATGTTGTCCTTCACAAGGATGGAAATTTTTTTGGATCTGACATCCTTAAGGCATATGGCTTCAAACCATTTTGAAAAGAAGTCAGTTGTTGTGCTTATGAATTTGAATTTTAGGGCTGTAGTGGGAGGATATGGTCCAAAACATCCATCCCCCAGGCGATGAATGGCCAAGAGTACTTTTCTATGTGATGAAAATCTTGGGGCGGCTTATGAAATTAGCATTAACATGGAATGAATGGAACATTTTAGTTAATATGGTACAATATTATATCATGGTAGGCCATTAATATGCAAACTATTGGATTTGGTGAGAGAGCATGGTTACTAACTTGTGTGCTCCATAAGCTTCGACGTGCACTTCTTTCAGGACAGAAAAAATCTCTTCCCTATCAATGAATCAGATAATGAATCTGTCAAGGAATCTTTTGTAGAGAACCTTTTGTTTGTTTACTCACTTCTACATGGTAAAATTTACTACCGGTATTTGGACCATCTCAATTTTATCCCTAACTAGTGGGAGTTATTCGTTCCCAAGCTAATTTGTAATGGGTGTCATCTAAACTGTGGTATGACCATAAGGATTAGGATTGGGAATAATTTCCTCAATTTCCTCAGTATTTATCTGGATGAATTAAAATACCATCTGATGTTGAGAAATTCTAATGACTGTTTCATCCCAGACTGGATCAACAAAGGATGTTGATGCATTTTCCAAAGCATCGACTTGAGCATTCTATGACTGTAGAACATGATTAAATGTCATCTCTGGTGGTAATTCTTACATTAGTGCTTGATCATGCTTCATCAAAGGAAAAAATACTTCTTTCATGATAGCATAGTCATTGTTGACCTATTTGATAACTAGATCTTAATGACCCTTTATTTTTAGGTGTTCTTCTTACACCTGGAGTGTAAAATCTAGGCCTATGATAAGGGCATGATATTCCATCACATTGTTCTTACATCCTTCTAAATGCATAAAAGAGTAAGGAATGGTGGCCTTTCTGGAGATACGATTACGACTCCGAGCCACACTTTGTTGAGCTATGGATCCCCTAGCCTTTTCAATTTTAGGATACGGGAAGCACTGTCAAAGTACATATCCCATGTCGGTGGGTTATCCTAGATAGAAAAAACCTCTTTAGCCAGACGTTAGGCATCCAATGCTACTTTTTCATCTGGGGGTGCTCAGCTAGGATGTCTACAAACTCCTGGACAATGATGGCCTTCTAGGGAACGTACTATATGTCAAACTATTGTAGGATTTCCGACCATCATTACAGGTTCCCAATTATCATGGGACAGTTGAAGAAATACCTGGGTAGGTTACGGGAGATCAGGTGTACTTCATAATACTGCATGTAATAATTGGGCTTTTAAACTATGAAGATTATGGCTAGGAATTACTTTCCAATATTCAAATACTGAGTTTTGGAATTTATCATTTTATGACGGAGTTAATAGAGGTTGTCCTCACTACCGGCATCATTTTTCTGCGTGAGGAAGGCACCTAATGATCGTTCCTCATATGTTACATATAAAATGAGCAGTATCCCCTCAACTAGCAGAATGAGCATAGATAGTCATAGGAGATATCTTTTTAGGTTGTCAAACAATTCTTGAAAATTTTTATCCCATTCATATATAACTCCTCTCTTCATAAGCTTGGTGAAAGGTTAATAATTACAAGATATTTGGGCTATGAAGCACCGAATTTTGGTGAGCTACCCCTAGTGACCTCTCTACATATTGAGGTTGTGAGGTGGGGACATTCCAAGTATGTATTTCATATTCTTAGGGTCAACTTCGATGCCACAATGGCATACGATGAATCCAAAAAACTTCTGGAGGTAATGCCACTAGAGCATTTCAGTGGTTTTATCTTTAAATTGTGTTTTCACAATTTTCTAAAGACACATTCAAGTTCATCTAGGTAGTTTGAATGCTTTCATGACATAACCACTAGGTAGTGGACATAACACTGAACAAAGTTTCCCAAAAAGGCTTGAAGATATGATGCATGTTGTGTTGATATATGGTGCTGAAATTCTTTAGACCAAAAGGAATCACTTTTTAGCAAAAAACTCTCTGAGGGGGCCTATTGATGGTAGCTTCATTATCTCCTCGGGCCATCCATATTTGATTATATCCAGAATTTTTTTCCATTTAAGATAGGGCTTGATACATGGATGTTACATTGATCAACAATTTTGTGATCGGGATGATGAAATCACCATTTGGGCAATGCCAAATAAATTCCATGAAGTCAATTCAGATTCTAATCTTTCCATTCATCCTTTTTAAAGAGAATATGTTCACTAGCCCCATTGGATAATTGACAACCCATATGATGATAGCTTTGATCATCGTGTCAACTTCAACCCTTATTTTGGTAACATGTGTCAGGTGGGTCCTTCTGGATGCCTTCTAATAGCCCCGATGATCTTCTAGTAAGCCTGAATGGTGGGTGGTGACCTCCGGATTGAGGCCTGACATCTATAATTAATTCTAGAAAGGCACATCTAAATTATTCTTTATGAAGGAGGTGTATTAATCCTATTCCTTGATAGGCATGTCCACACAGATAAGAGTGGGCCGTGGGTCATTTTGAGTGCCCATATTTATCTCCCTAAGTTCATCGATTGTGGTGAATCCACCTTCTTCGAATGTAGGTGGAATCTTTGAGGTCTTCTTCCTATTATTATTCTTCTTCGTCATCTTATTCATCTTCCTCATCTGATGGAGAAAGGATTTTTGAGATAACTTCCCCAATATTGGAAGAGAAATTTTCATGTCCCTTAGTGTGTGAGAGAAGAGTAGTTTGATATCCCAAGGATGGTCCGAGAGCATCTTTGATAAGGATTTTCCTAAAAACATGGGAGTGATCCCTCTCTTTTTTGTCTTCGGACTTGATGGTCCTAATAGAGACCATGTAGACAGCTGAGTCAGTACCTCTACTTGTACTTACACTTTCAACTTGTTTGATGGGTAGTATGTACTCCCCCCCAAGTAGCTAGAAGGGGTTTCCGGGAGCCATCTCTAATCCATTTAGGGGATTGATCCAATCTACATCATCGACCAAAAGATGATTTTCTTCAAGCTCATAGGACCCATGCATCTATATAATGGGATTCACAAAATTCAAATGGACATTTATAGGTGTGTAATGTCTCTATTTTACCATTAGTGAAATACTTGATGCACTGATGATATAACGAAGGAATTGTAGTGTGTTGATGTAGCCAAGGCCTCCCTAATAGAACATTGAAGGCCGTACATTTCCGAAGCACCAAGAATTTAGAATCTGGTATGAGATCTCTGAGCCATGTTTTAATCATGATTAGATCCAATGGTTTCTGTTCACTTTTGATCTATCCCAGTAGAGTTGTAGTATAGGGTGTCAAGCTGTCTTCATTATACCACAGTCAACGAAGCATTCTCAATGGGAGGAGGTTAACTCCAGACCTATTTTCGAGGAAGATCATCCTCATTTTAATTCTATTTATCTTATCTGGCACATATAAGGGTTTTATATGACCTTGCAAGATGGTGTCTCCATCCCTTTCTATGATGAAGATTACATCATGACATTCTTTGCGACTAGTCTTTGTCTGGTAGTCTTCAGCTACTTCTACATCATCCTCAAACACCCGGGGAAATAGAAAGGCCTTTATGAGTGCTTTCCTAATATCATCATATAGAATAAACATGTCTAAGATTAACATTTTTGATGGTACTGAGTCCAACTGCATTAAAATATCAAAATTCTTCTCTAAAGGTCAATGCTTCTAGCCTGGTGGTTTCTATTTCACAGACAAATTAGGGCTTTGAGTTGTGGATATGGATGGTTCTACCACTGTAGCATGGGCTGGAGGTTCTACAGTCATTTCCACATTTGGATCAACTGGTCTACATGTATACCTAGGGCGTTTCAGTACTTGTTCTTATCCTGATGGATACTCCACGATAACTGGATTTCAGTTTCTTCTGGTGGGGGAAAGAGCATTCTGGTTCCTGCAGTGTCTGCCGGTGGGTCCTTCCACGATTTTCCGTGATGTTAACATTTTAACATTTGGTGTGGATGGAAATTTGGATCCTTCCATGATCATGCCTTCGAAGAAACCACTGGCCTTTGTGGATTCTTCCTCCAGCTCTCCGGTTGGGCGTGGAGAATTTGAGTTCATGCCCATAGTATTCATCAGACAAGGTTTCCATCATGTGAATGACATTAATGGATCCAAAGTTTAATTCTTGATCCTATATTGATCATGCCTGATTCTCTCCTTATGATGCTGACGTTTGGCAGCGTGGTTCTTATTGTACTATTTGGTAGGGAGGTGCCAGTTGTACCATTTGGCGGGGTGGTTCATGTTGTACCGTTTGGCGGGGTGTTTCTTGTTGTACCGATATTTTTGGAATGATGACTAAATGTTTCAACACTGACTTTGGATTTGGTGTCAACTAATCTTCATTCTCTTTATTTCTACCCTTCTAGCCTTTAGAGGACTGTAGGGATGAGGAAGATGATGAGTTGTATTTGGAGACTTTGGGGCCACAGTTGGTTCTTCCAACTATGCCTGAAGGATTCCATGGCCTTGGTTGATGGTCTTCTGGGTCATTCAGTTGTCATTATATTTCTCCTTCTTGCGATTGAATGTTTTCCACTCCTCTTCATCTCTGGAGTCTGCAGTGGAAACATACGCCACATGTGGTGGCAACAAGCCCAACTTGACTTGCCCGGAATCCACCATATTTTACAAGAGATCCATGAAAACAAATCATTCTTGGATGGTGTGTTCTAGTATCCAGTTATATGGAATGTAATTTGGATGGTCATCATGAGTAACTTCATCGACTCTCTTTGGCTCTGGCAGCTGAGGTAGATTAATATTCATGACGGTTATGAAATAGTCATAGATCTAGTCATCCCGAAACAAAAAACCTTTATTTCATTTTTATTTGAAATAATTTCTGTTAGAACCTTGACACTCATTGTAACAGTGTGGGGGTGGCTGTTGGCATCTAGGGGGTCCCGTACAGTTTAGTAGGGGCCTCACAATTGGGGCTGGTGGTGGGGTGTCTTAAGCCTAACAGAAGCCTCTTCGGATTTTCTAGTTATTTTCCCAGGGGCCAATAGGGCCACTTTGGACTTAGGATTAGTCCTTTTAAAGGAGTAATCTATCCTTTGGGAAATGTATGTAAAGTCTCTAAACCCACTAGTGTACATCATCAGGATGAGTGGTGTTCGCAATTCATCCTAAAGTTTATTGATCGACATTGAGAGCATCTCATCCTAGGGGAGTGGCCAGTTCCGAGATTATGCAAGGCCTTTCCATCTGGAAATGAAGTCCGAGACTCTCTCATTATCTCACTACATGTTGTTCATGAGATCACTGACCGTTGTCTTGGGCATTGTCGAACAGAACTAGAAGAAAAATTATCTGAAGAGGTTCTCCCATCCATTAATTGAATTAGTTGGCATGCTAGTATACCATACGAAATCCAAGCCCTGCATGGTTCATATGAAGCACCTAACATTTACTACTTCTTGTTTCTCTACAGTGCCCATTATGGGGTCATAGTAAGAGGAATAGTTCATTAAATTCTATTTCGGGTCCCCTGAGCCATTTAATACTAGGAATATGGGGTTTCCGAAGTATGGTGATGGCGGAACATTTCTCATCCACTTGGGGTAGGGTTTATGCTCTGGTTGTATCGGAGTGTGCCACCCCTCCATGGCTTCTAGTTGATCTGTTAGCTTCTCAATAGTGTTTAAGAGACCATTATGAATATCTGATTTGGATTGATCATGAGCTAGCACGATAGGGGCCATGATTGGGCATGCCAGTCCAACTAAAATTTTGGGTGGATACACAGACAGAGGCGTCACTTATAGGTTTACCTGGATATAATCTTGCTGCCTTCCCAGTAGAGGGAAGTATGGATTTCATAATAGGGTTGGGTTGAATGGTCCTCCTAGCTTCAATTCATTCACTGGTATGAGTGCCTTTGGTAGGGGCACATCTTCTGGTAGCCTTTCTAACATTCCAAATAGAAAACACATCCGCTGAGATAACTCCCTCGACATAGCTCGAAATTAATTACCCTAATCTCTTTCATTTCTTCTTCATTCATGGAAAAAATTTCTTCATGGGTGAGGGATGCACTCTCATGGGGAGGAAGAGTTAGGTCATAGAAGGTCGTATACTTATTTTTCTCCTTATATTAGTTTTGCGGGGGAGGTAATGTCAGATTTACTGAGGGGGAACCCAGATTTTGGACCGCCCTCTAGTTCGGGGAATGCACACAATCAGGCTCGGTATGGAATGATTATGGGAGGGAATAATCTTCCTTTGTGTCCTCTTATAATGCGTAATTTCTTATGAGATCCATGGGGTTGATGTTTACTATGTTCTCTGAGGCATACCGCATTAGGGGTGTTATACCCAGGGATGAATGGTAGGAAGGCTTCCATCTGCCTTTATTGGATGTTCTTCTTCCATTCTATGGAAATATTTGGGATTCATGATGATGATTCACCCGAAGGGATCCCTGTTATTACCTCATAACGCACCCTTGTCTCGGAGGGTGCGAACCATGAGAAGGGGTGTAATGGGAAACACCTATTACCATTGTTCTTACTAGATGTTGGAAGATAGATGTCCACTGTGTGAAGATTTGAGGTAAAAATTCCCCCAGCCCTATGGGCTGGGGTTGATCCTATTCTCTAATAGTTACACTATAGCATGGATTTGGGGGTCTTATGGGGGTATTTTGATTTAATAAATTCCCCCAGGCCTGTGGGATGGGATTGTTCTCGTATCACGGTTGTAGCTACCACTATTTCTTCCCTTTCAATTTCATGTACTCTCGCATTGGTGTAAGAGGAGTATGGCATTGGGTTTTCATAGAGTCTATGTTCTTTCAAAGATATTAACATTGCTTACTGGTTGGCTTCCCTTATGTGGGAAGCCTGCTAGATGTTCATGGTTGCCTGACTCAGAATTTTTTCGATGTCTTGATTTCTTCAGCCCATACAGTTTTGAGAATTACATCAAGCTGTTTTTTGTTGAGTATTTCATGTTTCCTGAGCAGGGTTTTTGTTTGATTTTTGCCTCTGGGTGATGTAATTGGAGGATGTAATTTCTAGTGGGGCATGCTGAACGTGATGTGGGGTGAAGTGAAACGATCCATGTTCTCCCCTCCCCAAAATGTGAACTCTAGTCAGGGTGTTTCTAATGAGGAAAATCAATTATTTAGTGCATGGAGGAAAGCCCATTGAAGGTTTTTATTTTGCCTTTCTGCTTGTGGAAACCTTGAAAATGGAGGGCTTTCAGTTCAAATAGATGGTGGTGCTCCCCTATCGTGCTGACATGGTCCATGTACCCTTCATATGTAGAAATGTTTTTATACTTCTGAAGAGTTATCCATTTGTTGAGGAGAATGTCATGCGTTCATTCCCTATAAAACTCTCCAGGTATGTCAAGGTGCAAAATTTCCATAGGACAATACATTACTAGTATATTGTCCCTAGAATGTTATCTTTTCATAAGAAATGTATCATGCTGCTATTAGTCTGGAGGCTCCTCTACATGGAATTCCCTTCTTGTCTACTTCTTATAGTTTTCTTCCAAGCAACAGGGCTGGTGGGATCTTTATCGAATTTCGGATGCTGTGGGGGTGTCTCAGAGGATGATCATGGCCCCGGGCCATCATATGGTTGAGAAATAATATCTCTTCTTATAGAAAGAGTGCCAAATGTGTCAGAATCCATTCTGAGTGCCTCAGTGTATGAGGGATTTCTAATATTTGTTTGGAAAGGGGAGGACCTTATTGCCAGCATGAATTTTTTTGGGAGGAGGACATTCACAAGTGGTGTTATGATGGAGAAGACTACAATTTCAACTTGATGCCCGAATGTGGGAATGTTCTTGATGGCATATACCCTAAGGAGAACCTTCTGGCTAGGAAGTAGAAATGGTATGACCTTCTTTCTTCTTTATGTCACATTGGGGGTGGGCTTCACAGCAACTGGAATTGCGGGGAGGGCCTTCACAATGACTGTCATCAATGAGAGGACTACCATCATGACATGACACATGGGTTCAGGGTGAATTTCTATCGTGTAAAACTTGGGAAGGGCCATCAAGATGTATTTCAATGAGAGGAGGAACTTCTCATTACTTGATGTTACTTTGGGGAGGACCTTCGTAGAAACTATCACTGTGGGGAGGGTCTTCCCAATGATCGTCATCAAGGCGAGGACTACCATCATGACTTGATGTCTGACTATAGGGATAAGCATATCTACAACATATACCCAGGAGAGGATCATCAGGGCGGACATCAGCAAGGGGAGGAACTTATTGTTTTCTGATCATCAGGTTAAGGGTAAGGTTACCCGGATGTGCATCAAGAGAAATCATCCAATGATTCATCATTCTTGTCCCATAGAGTGAGCCCCCGTTGGAGTTCTGTGGAGGACCTTCAGAGATGCTGGTAACAATATTGTGGGAAGGAACATCACAACTTATACTTCTACTTCCATAATTTTGTTATGGAATGACATGTTCTTGAGCCTTTGTCGATATATGTTTGGAAAAGTCCAGAACCCCAGCTTCCAGCAGAGTGGGGTCATGTATTTGGTCATCATTTTTCAGTTTCCTTTGGTGCCTATCATTTTTTGGCACTCTCTTGCATGTAACTGAAGCCACATTCTATTATAATGAACTTCATATACAATTCCATGACATTTTGGGTACCCTGATGTTGTCGGGATATGCCGACACACATCTTGGGTTTGGGAAGGGATATGTGCATGCCCTGGAGCGACCACCACATTGGACCGGCGTCCCCCTGTTGGAATTGGTATTTGTTCCTGATTCGGTTTTCCTTATGTCATGGGATATTAGCATCAACCCTCCTGGTCTATAGTAGGGATGCATAACTACTCTGGAGTGACTAAATCATTTTGTGGGTGAGTCATTCCATTCAAGGGAACCAGGTCGTAGGCCCGATTTCTCACCTTTTCCGCCAATGCAATGAAATCATTGTATTTTTGGCAGACATGGTCTGAAATTAACATCTGATCTTCCATCATTTATGTATTTTTTAAGATATATTTTCTACTGGAATGGGTATGAAGTCCCATTCCGATGTCAGAGTATGAGTTTGTTCCTGATCCGATCCTCCATGAGTTGACCGTAGATACTGTAATTTCTTGTGTTACGTGATAGAAGAACAATTCTTCCACTCGTTATCTTCTGTTCTTTCCATTGTATTTGACTTTTGGTCATCATATTCATGAGTAGGGATATTTATCTACTCATTTTTATACTATTTGTCACACGGTCTTTGATTGCATTTGCAGATATTCGACTCTACTCATATTTGGTTGCCTCCCTATTTTGTTGGTAGGCTTGAAATGTGTTAGTAGGTGTTTTTTTCTGCATATATCATGTTGCTTCCCTATTTATATTTCAGTCTAGAGGTTCATCAGTAGGGGTTTGTGCTTATGTGTAGCTGAGTACCTCCCTATTTAGATAGAATTCTTGAAGGGAATTATAAAGGGATTGTTCTTATGTGTAGCTGAGTGCCGCCCCATTTGGATGGCGGTCTTATAGCGCATTGGAAGACAGTTGTATCTGCCTGTAGTTTTCTTCTTTGTCTGCATGGTGAGACTGGTGAGCATTTTTAGGAATTTTCATGTTCTCTCATTATGCAACCATATTTCAGTTGTAGGCTTGAGTGGAGAAGGATGTGTGGTATGTATGACCGTTGAATGTTGCTTCATTAGTATGGTGGAGATACTCCTCAAAAACCAGGGTGATAGCATGTTCCTAGTTATATATTTTCTTCCCTTGGTGGGTAGCCTGAGGGGCCTTGATATCATAGAATTTAGAAGGTTCCCTCTAAATAAGGTCCTCCTCAGTGGGAGGCGGTCTGGACATCCGTTTTTGGTGAAGATGATCTCTGGAGGGGCCCATGGGTAGGACCCCTGTGTAGTTGAGATGAAGTAAACAGCATTGACTTTGTCTGCCTCCCTGAGGAAGAGGAGGTAGTCATTTTCGTGTTCTGCTAACAGGCTCCCAAAATGGACTAAGGAAACCACTAGGGCTGCATGGTTTTGGGGTGCTGACAGTAGCTGAAGTGGTGCCTGGCAGACCTTTGTAGACTGGAGGTCTTGTTTTGTGGCCTCCAACATAGGGAGAGTACCATTTTGTTGGTACTCCCTAATCACTATATTGGATACCCATCATTGAAGATGCTTGGTAGGTGAAGGTTTACTTCTCTTCATTGAGGCCTCAACCACATGCGGGTTTCCTAATGTGGATGTCTTCATGGCTTTTTGGGATGACATTTGGATCAAAGGTCTGTCTACTGAAACATGTGACATACATATAAGACATACAGACCACAAAACCTCCTCAAGGAAGCATTATTTTTAACATATGAAAATTTAGCGAATCTGCTTAGCCCCCTTCCCCCTTTCTTTTGATACAGGGTGAAGGGGTTGAGAGGGGTAAGACCACCACCTTAGTTAAATATTCACGTTAGGTTTAACATTTTTGTTCTACCTCCGAGGTGGTTCATATACATGTGTACTGAGGCTGAACAAAATTATATGATGTACAATATCCCATTGTCTTTTATCATTTGGGTAGAGCTACCACCTTGGTTAAGGATTCACGTTGGGTTCACCATTTTGGTTCCACCACCGAGGAGGTGCATTTATGGGTGGTGTTGAAATGCCATGACATGGATCGTCAACTGTCACTTTTCTATAGAGATGGGTTCTCGTCGAATTTTCCATTCCTTTGTTTCAACCCATTCATTGCCATTGTCATTTAATGAAAGTCCAATTAACCATGTGTGAAGTGTTGGTCTCAGTAGGAGATAACGTGGGGGTCAAGAACTCATGAAATCATCCTTTCTCAGATATAAATTCATCGGATGGTCTCCAACAGGTTTATTTGTAGAGAAAAAAATGCCCCATGGCCCCAGTATCCATGATTCATGGATCTGCTTTCCAAAGGCAGGCGCTCATTACCTGACAATTTGGACAATGATACTTAACTTCTACATTTGTCGAGAGGATGGGAGGGAAGGCTCATTGCACCCTTCCGGGGGAGGATTGTTTCCTATTCTAGGACTCTCTTATAAATTTAAATCGTGTTCATACATTCATCAATCCTTGGTTCATTACCGAAGAGTGTGTCCACATGAAAACCTTAGTTTGCAAGATCATTGTGACCATGCATATGTATGATTCCACGGAGGTGATGTTGACCTAGCCGTATTATAATGCACTCTAGAGTTTATCGTCATCCAGGGGGACAAAAGGTGACTCGATTTTGGGATCAGGCCCATAAGGTGGAATTCTTACATGTCCTTGGGAGAGGAATTAGAACCCATGTAGTTTGGATTGTGTGAGGCATACACATAGAGGCTACACATTTAAGGGTACATGATTGGGTGGACCCTTTATAGATGGGTACCCTATTGATCTTGGGCGTTTTGGTAGGCATCCTATATATCCCGATTTAATCAGAAATCATAGTTCTTGTAGTTCAAAATGTCTGGGACTTATTCATAGCAGCTGACCATTTAATATACATGATTGGGTCGACCCTTTATAGATGTGAACCCCTTTGATCTCGGGCCTTTTGGTAGTCATCCTATATATCCCGATTTAAACAGGAATTAGAGTTCTCAATGTTCAGAATGTGTGGTGCTTAGGCATAGCATCTTCCCATTTAATAAATATGATTGGGTGGGCCCTTTATGGATGGGAACCCTTTTGAGCTCGGGCCTTCTTGTAGGTATCCTACGTATCATGATTTAATTAGGAATAAGAGTTCTTTTAGTTCAAAATCTGTTATGATGTTATAATCCCTAGAAACCTGTAAGACCATGTGAGTCATTCTCAGTGTGAGAAACAAGAGGATTTCAAATATTCAACAATTCTCATGCCTCCTCCAATTATGTTGGGAGAGGGAGAGCCTGCGATGGAAGAGTTCGGGGCGATCGTGGGCGAGGGGGTGGAGCAACGAACCCTTTAATGTGATATGATATTAATGTTCACCCGGCCCAACCCCGAATTATTGGGGACTTACCTCAGTTGGAGGGCCTAAGAGAATGTTCTAGGATATACAATAGTTTAAAGTCATATATCATTGATGATGATTAACTAGAGGATAATCATGTTGGGATGTTCTAACATTCCTCCAACACGGGAGGGAAAGAACATGTAAAGCATGATTTTAGAGGATTTCGTATTGGGGGAAATGATATGAGGCTTGGAAGCCATTTAGGCGTACATAGGTAGGAAAGAACTATCCTGAGGACGAATTTATCTTTGGTTGACGGACATTTTGGTTGGAAACATATGCAGAGCCACCAGGGCATGATGTGCATAGTCAAGTAGAGGTGTCCTCAGGATAATGGCCTTCATTTTTGGATGGCCGAGGATGTTTATAAAGATCTTAAAATCACCAATTATACTATAGTTTAATGTCATATAGATTGGATGGTGGCACCATAGTTTAATGTTGTATGGCATAGACGGATACCATACATTTTACCATCATCTGGTCAGGACTATAACTCATAGTTTATAGTCATAGAGTTTGTACAATGGTTGTTGACTCCAGGATTATTTGTAGGATAATTGGGATGGGATTTTTTAACATGCCTTGAACATGAGAGGGAAGGAAAGTGAAAACCATGACATTAGGGAATCTTGGATCAGGAGAAATGATACTGGGCATGGAAGCCATTGAGGTGTATAGAGGTAAGAGAGGACTATCCTGAGGAAGAATATTCATTTAGTTTAACACTGCCTTGTTGGAATCATATGCAGATCAATAGGGGAATGTTGTGAATTATCAAAAAAAGTTATCCGTATTAGCCTGGACTCCCTCTTCTGATGGCCATGAAGGTTTATGGGGATTCAGAACCACCAGACACACGTAGTATGGTGAATGGAAAGGATGTGTTCAGGAATGTTAAGAACATTCAGACAAAGATTGTCCATGGAGTTCTGGGTCAACCCGGCATAAGAGACAAGTGATAGGGTTTTCGGGAGGTTCATGAGGAATATCTATTCTCATTGTATTCAAAAGGTGGAAGCTGGGACGACATAAGGGGGCAATGGAAAATGTCGTCGACCTAGCCCAAAAAGTTTGTGTTGTGACTCTACATTTTTCATGGGGGTCAGTGACTGTACCGAAGGGATAGGCCCGGAGGGCCGGGACAGTAGCCCGAAAGTGAGCTCGAGTTGAGGTGCAGGGGAACAGCCTCCATGGTATGGACCGGTGGGCTTGGAATATTTTCCGCATAGGGTGTCTGCGTAAGAGCTATCCATGAATGATCTAGCCTCTTATGATGGTACACAGAGTAGTTTGATGTTTATGATGCTACACTGAGGAGCTATCTGTGCAATGTCTTCCACATAAGGGGTTTGCATACTGTCTTCCTCAGAAGGGAATCTGCGAAACATTTTCGGAATAAGGGAATCCACGAACAATTTTTATTATATTGTTTTACCGGTTCGTCGATTGGCTATGAAGGGTCTTCCAAATACAGTTCGCTAGGAGGACTTCCATGAATTTCTTTCTGTATATGGTTCATAGGATGAATTCTGTGAACTATTTCAGATGCGGGATGGAATCTTGCAAACTCTTTTGGGGGAAAGAGAAATTAATCTTGCACCCTCTACGTTCTTCATCCAATTTTCACCCATCCCAAAGATCTACCCCCTACCTTCTTCTCTACCTTCTTCAGTTCTCATGGTGATCTTTTTATAGTGTTCAAAGAAATATATATCGTTGGTACACATAAAACCTTCTTCATAATCCCATAGAAGAAATGTAGCTCGCGGATGACTCTGTCATCCACAATTTTTGGAGGTTTTGGTAGCCATCATCTTCTCCTCATCCACAAATCAAATCGTTCTTAGGGATGGTGTGCAGAACATACGTCTGTTGGTTTTTTTTCAGCAAAAATTGTTTGTGACGGATTTAATTCATGGGTGGAAATTCACTGTGAACTACTTCATTCGCGGGCCAAGACTTCATGGGAAGAGAATTATAGGCCTTCTTCATACCAAATGATTCACGATTAATGCCTACTGCGAACCTTTCCTAGTAATGGTAGGTGAAAAATCTTGATTTCATTTCAAAATTTTATTTCTTTAAATTTCGTCTCAAATTTGAAATCCAATTTGCCTTATTGGACAAGTGGGAGTATTGAAATATCCTTTTCTAAATATTTGGGACCCTAAATGGTCATAATGTTTCCCATGCAGTTGTCCAAATCATGAACTTTCATGTTGGAGATCATTACATATAATGAAATTTCAAACTAATTACATTGTATATTAAATATAATGGTGCCACATATTTGGTAGGATTAAAAAACATGTTATACTTGTGAACTCCATGAAATTCCAATCAATGTTGGTTTCTTGTGTTCAACTAGTGTGTAGTGAAATTAATATACAAACCATGTGTTGAGTTCCATCTATACCACACGACCAGACTAAGATTACCTAGTTTGAAGCTGACCAACACACTTTGTAACATAGATTATTTTCCACACATATTAAAATTTGTGTCCCTAGGAATGAATCATATATGGCCAATGAATGTGGTTCATGATGTGTTGTAGGCAACAAACATTGAGTAACATTAACCCAATTACATGTTGTATATGCAGGGTTAGGTTGTATATCATGTAAATTAATTACACATATTAAAATATATTTTCCAAAGAAATAAAAACTACATAATGTGTAGATGGTGTATATTCCACGTAATAGATTTTAAAAAAATATTAAATAGATAATTAATTTCCACACTATTTAGAACTGGCATTTAATGAATATTCCTAGAATATGGTGTGTATAATTGAAAATATTCATATATTTAAATAATTTAATTATTAGAAATTATAGTGTATGGGAATATCATGTATCTCTTTGAATAAATTAATTAATAATTAATATATTTTATAATGTAATTAATAAATTAATTAATTATCATTTAAATATAAATTTATATTAATTAATTGAGTGCTTAAAATGAATGTTATCATATATAAATGTGACTTAATTTTATGTATATGAATGATGAAGAGATTTTATAACCAACATATGTTTTGAGTATATATATATTAATTGTATTACATGGGTTTATAATTAAAATAAGTATTTATTAAGTTATATTTTGTGGGCAATGCGATCCATCATAACATTATTATAAAGGACCTACATGTTTTGGATTATTTTATGTGTCTCATAAAACTAGTTAAACTCACAGTCAAGTGAGTATAAAACATGTTAAGGATGGATCTATGTGGGATGGAGGCGATTCAAAACATAATCTAAGGTGAAACAAGCCAAGAAGATACGACAAATTTTTGCGGAATCCTGCAATTGGAGCCAGGTCTTGATGAAGGAATTTTTTTCCATGGGGACACTTATACATTTATCATCATCATGATAAATAAAAAATTAAAAAAAAAATTGATCAACTAAAATTATAAATTTCATTATTACTATGTTTTTTATCATATTTATATGATAAATGTTTATATAAGATAATAAGAAATACAATATGACATAAAATAAAATAATAATTCACAACTTATTTTAGCATCACATGGTTAATTAATCTATTAAAATCAACATAATGGTATTTTTTTATTAAAGATGTGGTGTTATACTAAAAATTGTTTCTAAATAAGGTAATTTTTCACAAACACAAACTATAGACTTGTCCCAATAGATGTATGAATTTCATGTGATCTTTAGTATACTAAATTTCATTATCATTTTTCTTTAGTAAGAGTTGGAGTCTTTTCTAGATGACTTTCTAGAACAATATACTTTGTACAATATAATTTCATTTTATTCAAAAACATGAATATAAATAAATGTCTATTAAAATATTGATTTTTATTTATGGAATTGCAATATGATATTGTCAATATTGTATTTTTTACATTCAAAACATTTATTTTTCCCCCTTATGAGATCCTTGATGTGGTATTCCCATATTCTAGATAATATAAGTCATATGGTCAGTAGAATTCATAGGATGGGACATAGAGGATACATGGTACTAGGTTCCATATTATGATAATTAGGTGAGGATTCATTTAATTATTTATTCACTTAATAATATCTACAATCATAATTATAAGGGTATAACAACAATTTCGAATTCTATACACTTTCATGCCATTATATATTCATTTCTATTAATATGTGTAATGTTATTTTGACATGAAATTATTTTTAACATGTATCATTAGTCAATTACATAAATCTATTTCCATAAATGTTATAATCCTATGTTAATACTAAATGAAGAAGTATTTACTACATTACAAGTGATATGATATTTAAAAATATATCAATAAAGGATTTTAACCTTTCAAGATAGGAAGTTGATATTGTGTCCCTTTGAAATGTAACCATCAAATTAAATTATGTGGTTATGGTTATTAATGGATTTTTTTAATTATTTCCATGAATAACATTTCATTTATATTTATTGATGATAATTATGAAACATTAATGAGGATATATCCTGAAAATCATATTATATTTCACGATGAGAGTTATTATTGGGTTTTTGTTATTTAGAAATTAACATCTTCCTCTATAGGAGCCCTTATGTATTCCTAGATGCTGAAATAATACTTTAATAAAACATTCTTAATGAAATTGAAGATGAGTCCTTGAGGGACACAGAAATATTGTTTCAATTGATCTCAATAGTATATTATTTAAATTTTTCACTTTGAATAAATTTTATTCTAATGATTAGAGAATAATGATTAATCAGTATTTAAAGATCACATATATTAATAGACCATATTTATGTGAGTTTAATATTAAATATTTAGTCTGAATATAATGAATATAATATTAACTTATATTACAAGTGGGTGGTATTTATTATATATGGTTTGGTAAATGTTAGTGAAGGTCCACGAGCCATGATATGGGCCCGGTAACTAAAGTGATAGAATTTTAAATATCATTAGATAAATGATTAATTATATTTTATGAAAATAAATATTTTATAGTGATATTTGGTGAATATAATTATATAATAATAATATATTACTTTTATTTACAGCTACATAAATATTTTTTGAAATTATTAATATTAAACCCTATCATTATTTATAATGACTAATATAATTATATAAATGGTTTGAAATCATTTCTATTATCCACAATTATTATTATCCTTAGATAATCATACAAATTATGAACATCTCTAGGGTTACTAATACGTCCAATAGAATTTCTGAACATCCCTTTTTCTTCTTAAAAATGAGAGAACTAGTCTTTGATTTTTCAGGACATAGGTATTTTGTAGTGATCTAATGTTTATGATTCAAGATGATCAGTCCTAACAGTCTTTCACCATATGTTCCAATAAAGATTATACTAGATTTTGAATCACTTGTGGATCACATCAAAAGGGATTAAAATTTGGATCCTCTTAAAATAATGATGGTATAAAATAAATTAGTATTAAATGATCAATATCCATTCGAAGTATGGTTTTTTTATTGATGTACTCAATCAAATGAAAAAAAAGATACAATGAATTCATAAAACAAGAGGAAAAACATAGAAAACATGGGGACCATATGCTTAGGGGTAACAAATTAGTGAATACCAATAGTGTTGTCTCAATTAAACACAACACACTTAGGGGGGAAGGGGATCAAAGTTAGAAAAAATAATACCAACATAATTCTTATTTCCCATCGATGCCAGAAAACCGACAACCTTATTCCCTTCTCTCTATATGTGATATAAACTCACCTGACCAACTTAGATACTGAATTTTTAAATTAGATATTAATTATTTCAAGGAATATAAAATTTATCTTCTAGGTAATTGATAATTATAAAATAGTTTTTCTAAATTTTTGTAGGACTGAAATTAGAGTTGATAAGAAACATTATCCCATTGTGTAATGTGTTCGACTCCACAATAAGGGAGTAACCAATGACATAGATTATACTAAATGAAACATCAATAAAAATCTATAGTATTGGACCAAAGATATACCATTCATGTTTCCAATAAAAAATGAGCAATAAATGTTGAGAATCAACCTAGAATAATGTGCATTCCAATGAACACAAATACCCTTCTCTTTTTCACTTTGGATATGAGTATAATATATTATTCTAGACATGTCCTCTATATTAGTAGGAGATGACTCATAATTATCTCAGATGGATCCTAGTTTGACATCTAAAGAATCTTGTCTAGACAATCATGTAGAAAAAATATCATGATAATCCTTACAGAAATCCTTTTTTCTAAAATTCCATATATTCCAACAACCAACCAATAACATCCCCACATTGACCATCCTCTCATGCTCATTTCTACCCACTAAATGAAAACATTATTGAATATACATAGAATAATTTCTTGTATCCCATTAATAGAATATGATCCTTTTAAGTATACACCACAGAAAATTTGGACACTCCCTGTTAATAAATAAATGGTTAATTAATTCTATTTTCTGATGTCTACAAAAAATATATTCTAATGCAAGGTGAACTTATTTCCGGTTGATCTCATTTTACATTAGAATCTCATGATATAAATGTGAAAACATATGAAGTTAGACTTACTTGTTATCTCAATTCACTAGTGGAAATTTACCAATTCACAATGACTCTAATTCTTAATGATGAACAAATGATAAATCCTACCCGAGATGTACCTCGATGAATCCCTAGTGAAAACGAGTTTATCTAGATTTAAAAATAGTTGAATATTGTTAAATAATTCATGTTGTTTCTAATAGATAATAGATTCAATGAGAAAAATATACCTATACTCTTCTGAGAAGAATGTTTTTGGAGTGGTATGTCCTAGGAAACTATGTGGACCACCCTCCCAATTTTTATTTCGGAATTTGATAGTCAAAACGATAATGATTTATCAGGACTATTTCTGAAGTTCTTTTATGTGCCCCCATATCATCTACCATAGGCTAGTGATCTTCCCTTTCATCTTACAAAGACCATATTCTTACTTACCAATGATAAGTAACCCCAAAGGGAAATCCCTTAATGTACCTCCCATTCTAACTAACCTTGGAGTCTATGCAGGGTATCCACCCTAATATGAAAACCTACATATCCAGTATCCACCATCCTAGCCATTCTACTCCAAGATGCCCAGTGGCATTGACCATATGAGTGAGAGTCCCAAATGAAATATTCTATGGTTTTTTACATATTTCTTACCACTGTTTTAGAGATAGTAATAAAAGACAACACATGCATTGGAATAGAATAAAGAACACTATTATATATCATGATCCGGCCTCCAAAAGATAAAAACTAGATCTTATAGTTATTAATACACCTAGTAATTTTGGTAAATAGTCCTTCATAATGGAAAATTATGAGTCATATCAATGAAATTATAGCTCCATGATAATCTGTGTGGAATTATTTTTTTCTAATACAATGAAGGTCTACGGTTATTTTGACACATCTTTTTGGACATGACGTAGAGCTAAATAAGCTACCCTTCTCATCGTTTATTCATTGGACACTCCAATTTTTGTATTCCACTAATATATTTTTTATTCCAAAAATAGATATTTTATCACTATTAATGGAAATGATAATATCATCCAAAAAAATATGGGAAAATTCGTTGCAAAGATTACTGCATCAAAAGCGGAGGATGTTTCTTACATTGATCTCTCTATTCAAATGTATTTTGAACTAGTCTAGAGAAATAATCAATAATGTAGGATGAAGATGGTCACCCTTGAAAAGGCCTCTATCAAACTAAAAACACAAAAACCTATCACATTTACTGACAAAAAACCATGGGGAGATAAATCATCTAAACAACAAGTCAATAACCCACCCAAAGAATCACATGCATGATTATATCTTAAGGATGAAATTACACTCCATCCTCTCATACACATTATCCATATTAATTTTCAAAAAAAATTTGGAACCTATAAACTTTATATTAATATTCCTAGAGATCTCTTATGCCAATTAAATGGACCTCTATGTAGACATCCTGCAAAAAATTAGTACTACTCCACAAAATACAATTATATATATGAATAGATTTCTTTTTTATTATCACATTGGAGAATATTTTTTAATGAAAATTACACAAATTGATCGACCAACATTGTTTTATAGAGGAAGGATCATTGATCCTGGAAATGATATTTAACATGGATATATGAGAAACATGAGGTAAGTTCCCTCCAATAAAATAATCTTGGATAACAGCCCGGAGCTTTCCCCTCACTATATACCATAAATCATTATAAAAGGACATAAAAAGCTATCAGTGCTGGGAGAGATCCCACTCTTGACGGGTAAAATAACATCCCATATCATCCACTCATTAGGGAACCCTTACAACAATGAGATGGTATTTTTTGAAACAGACCTGGTAATAGAATCCCAAAGGAAAAAATGATACCTAGGGTAACTCTCCATTATGATTTGATTAATACCAGATAAATGAGATCTAAAATAATACTCAACCATACCTCGCACCACCTCTAGATCATTGGTAATTTATTATCCCTCTGTGAGGATATTTAGTGGGATAATCTGCTTCTTTTACTTCACACACACATGGATAAAGGCGGTGTTTAAGACCCCTACATCTACCTATTTTTTTGGGAATTTTTGTAGATATGATCCATTATTATAAAATAATTTTAGAAAAAAATATTTTTATTAATTCACAGATTATTAAAATGATCATCATCCTATAAATATGTTATCTACACATCATATTTTTTGATATCTTGTGTGGTTTCTTCCAAATCACGGAAGTGTGGAGGTTGGTTCATAACCCATGAATGAATATCCCTATTTGGACATCCCATGTTATTGTGTGACCCTACCTATAAATGGTCTTTCACAGTTTTGAATGATGAAAAATTCACCATCTCATGATTGTTAGGTTTATTATTCCCATCACTAGAGTAAGAGAACCTATCACCACCACATTCAATTTACAACAGTAGAATAGTGATGAGAGAGTGATCTAACAAATCATGAACTAGATGAATCATAATGTAATTATGAATAGAAGATAATGTGTTGAGGTTGAATAAATAGTGGTCTAGCCTACCACAATTATGATGCTCCCTTTTTTGTTTACTAGACCAAGTGAAAATCCACCTCATAACTTGTAATAGCTTAGACCCACTTAGTCCAGTACATTTCCAAAATCATGGTCCCATATAATAGAACCACTGAAATAGTGGCACCATAATGGTGGCACCAGTCAAGGAGGCACCATTACGGTGACACCGTGGCGGTCACAATGTCACGGTCTCCCACCAAAACAGTGGTGTTGTTACGTTGGCACCATGACCATGGAACTATGACGGTGTCACCATGACGGTGGAACCATGTGGGAAGGACCTTGAAGGTGGAACTATGATGGTGGCACCTTAATGGTGCACCGTTACGGTCGCACCATGACACTGGTATCGTGCATGTGGCACCGTTTTACGGTGTCTCACCGAACGGTGTCCCACCTTTTTTATTTTAACATCCCCACTACTGAAACGTATCTATTGAAGAAATAATTTTTAAATACCCCTTTATAATCAATTAAAATCCCATAAAATTTATCAAAAATCCCCCATGATCTGGGAGACCCTTGACATACAAAAACATGTATCTTTTTGCAAAACGCCACACCCTTTTCCCATACCTTCCAGTTCTGACCCTATTACGCTTTTTCCTCAGTTTAAAGGAAACAACCTTAACTAATAGCTATTATGGCCACCTCTTCAATTAGAATTATTAAATAACAATTAATTCCATCATGTGTAACCTTTCCACCGTGTGGTGAAACCATGATCCACCATTAAATCCATTCTAGATTTATACCTCGTATCTCCAAGATCTCGCCATTTTATTGCACCAGAATTTTTTATTCTTCTTGGATAGTCTCTTTTTCTTTCCATGCTATAATTTGAGTCCCCCTTCCACACATTAGTGGTGCGCCTATACTGGATCGTTTCCAACTCACCCAAGGAGTCCCTGATGTTCCTCTCCTGCATGTCCCACATCCCAAGTTCTCAGTGCGTAGGGAAAAATATCTATCATTGATCATACAGGTATGGGTTTTTCCTTCGTATATCTTTACATTGTATCATGTGGTGTGGATATGATAATGTTTCTATAGGGATGGACGAAGCCAAACATTAATAAAAATAATAAACAGAAATTAAAAGAATGAAGGAGTGTGTTTAATGTTGTTGTTTTACTCTTTTATCAATGCATATATGTTGTGAATTGTTTGGGCTTATGTCCGTTGAAAATCATGGCCATTGGTGTTCCTTTATTATGCACTACTGAACCTCTATTTTCTAGAAAATTAGGCGATGATTGAATGTTTGTAACATTGAAAATTGGTTAATCACATAACCTCTATTGATTAAATGGATGTTTAGGGAACAATAATCCTTGTGTGATCACCCCGGTCAACCAAACATATATAAGGAACTCAATAAATAGTGGGTTTGAATCTGGGAACTCCCTATTTCTATCTTGGTAATATGCGTGGTTGTTCCACTTGATTCTGCTGGGGTGATGAGGATGGGGATGGGATCCCCTGTTGTAGGACAGTAGTTGGTTTTTGAATCTGAGTCTGTGAGGGGCACTATGTTGGGGATTAGTTTGGTTCTAGTTATTTGAGGGATCCCACAAATCCCTTTTGTTGTTGAAACATTACAAGAGAACCCGACATGGATGCTTAAATTACATCTTGGCTATTTTTCCTTGACTTGTGGCTATTCCTATTAGTTTCATGGTAGTGAAAAATTATCTAAATGGAATCACTTGAATATGATAAGAATAATGGTTTCAATGGGGAATTGTTTTTCGAGAGTGAATTGTGCCTTGGTTGTGGGTATTGTTCTTTTTATGACTAATTCGTAACGAGAATGTTAGTGTATGGATAGATTTTGGATCCCCTAGGTTTGGATGATTTCTTGTTTACCTATATGTATAATTTTGTTTTTTGTTTCTTATGTGCGCCCCACACAAGTTGAGCACTTTATGTTGAACACCCGAATTTCATGGGGGAGGGTGTTTTACTAACACTCTTATGAGTGGATAGTTATTAGCTCCTTTTCTACTCCCTTTCTTGAGTATCCAAATACACTTTGTATAGGTTGTGATAGCATGGGATCCATTATATCCCTAGATTCTCTGGGTAAGGTAGTTGTACTGGTTCTCCCAGGTGTGTGCAGGAAGGTTGTTTCCCAAGTAACTTTAGGATGAGGCCCATGTGTCTTCACGCTTGTCAGTAGTTGCTCAAGACTTGGTGTCTTAGGGTGTGGTGGTGGTTGTTATAGCCCACGTATTGGCGGTTGAGGTTACGTATGGTTGTTGTGACCCAGGTGTTTGCGAGTGAGATGTGTGGTTGTGGTAGTTCAGGTGTGTGCGGGTGGGGTATGGTAGTGGGACTGCGGTGACAGGATGGTGGGAGAGGTCTGATGCATAGGATGTCTTCAATAACTAGTGGTAATGTGGTTTGGGGTACCCAATCATTGATGTATTATTACTATTACATTAATTAACTTGCATTATTTGGGGAGTTATCCTTGATGAGGTTTCAGTGAATAGTTCCTTACTAGGTGCTTCAATTATCTCCTTTTCTCATAGCGCACTAGAATGCCTCTCCACTTGTGTATGAGAACTTTTGTTTTTTCCCTACTCTGTATACCTGTATTCTCACCGTACATATATAAAACTACTTTCAGGTTCCCTGTAGGACTTTGTGGACCATTCGGGACTGTACTAGTCCGGACGTTGGGATGATTGTTGTTGCTGTTTTTCTTTTATTTGGTACTTCACTTTGTATTTTTCTTGTACTTTAGCACATATTATTGAAACATGCATATGGGAATGGATTGTTTGGTCTTTACTTTTACTTCCATTTTTTGTTTTTTTGGGGTTTACAATCATATCTCGTGATATTACTAAATAAAAAATGGTAATTCCTTATATATTATGTGTGATTTGATACCCTTGGTTCTATTCACCGCTATATGGCCTATTAAAGGCGGGTCTTTGGGGTCATTATATATCCTTCAACATTGGGAAAGAAGGTTCTAGAAATATATTATCCCTTTCATCATCTTGGTGGAGGTCAGTCATGACAGAATGGTATTAGTGGGGAGAGGTTGAGAGATAGGATGGTGTTCAGAGTTTGGCACAGTGAGGATTGGATGGGATGGTAGGCCAGTAGTGTTAGGAAATCATGGTGCGTGAAATAGTCCAAGGAATACTGGCTAGGACATGGGATATTAGTGCCCCCCATGATCTGATGCAAGGACTCTGGGCCGACTGAACGACCAAGTGAGTCAACACTGATTGCAGGGTAGAGAACCTAGGATTGGTACATTCATAAAAATGAATTTTGTTCATATGTGTCTTGGGTATTTTTGGGATTTAAATAGAATAAAAATTCTAAAAAAATTGCAACTGATCTTCTACACTACTCTGGCTTAGGCATTTATTGTTTACCTTGCAGCTATGGCACCCAGACAATGATCAAAAGTAGTGTCGGTGATCGAGGCCCAGGTGGCTAATTTAGCTGATTAGATGTGGGTATATCGAGAGGAAGAGGATGACCGGTGGTAGAATATGCTTTGTGATTTTCAGTGGAAGACCCTTGGGAATTACGAGGGAACCATCTCGGACATGGGGATAGAGAGTTGGGTCGAGGAGATGCTGATAGATTTCAGCTGGATTCTAGCTCCAACGGAGTTCTGGGTTCCTCTGGATGTAAACCAAATGTGGGGAGTGGTTCATCAATAGGTAACTCTCTATCTTGGGGAGGAGAGGGAGCCTCAGGTTTAATGGACTGACTTCGAGAGGGAATTCCGGGTAGAATTCCTCTCTTCCACGATGAAGGCGGAGAAGAGGCGGTAGTTTCTCTCACTTCAGCAGGGGGATCATGTTAGTGAGGATGTTGGGGATAGAGTTTTAGGTTCTATTTCTCTTTTCTCCAAACCACTTTCTGGATGAGGAGTCTCGAGCGAAACGTTTTGAGGGGGTACTCCAACATTCTCTTTAGTATGCTCTAACTCCCATCACTCAACCGACATACTTGGAGATCTAGAATGAGGATGGAGTGGTGGAGAGGATGAACACATTATGAGGTTTTCCTCGAGAATTTTTCTAGTTGGTCTTGTCAAAGGGGAAGGCCGGCCGTAGTAGGCCTCCAACATCAGGGCCTTCTAGGTTTCGGACAGTGGGGAGAAGGCCCCATCAGTTCCAGTTTCAATCATCCAGTCCCTGCCCTTTCTTTTAGGATCTAGGACTAAGATACATTATCTCTAGCCATTGTGGGAACCTTTGGAATCAGTTCTTGGACCATGTGTATTATAGTGGGGTTGGGTAGGTTAATCACCCACCTCATCAAAAACAGTTTCCAGTCAGGCCCTTTCAGCAGCAATAGAAGGTATAGCAAACTCCTGCTCTTCTGAGAGCATACATCGCAGGAGGCGGCTGACCTCAGGGCGCTCCTCGGGGACTTTGACAAGGGCGTGGTTAGGGAGGTGGCTGATAGACGAGGGGTAGAGGAGCTGGATGTGGGAAGTTACACGCCACAGTGGCAGCTGTTACAGAAAGTCCAAAAGTCATTCATGCTATGATCATCTTGTTTAGTACTCTTGCATGCGCCTTGTTTTATTTTGGAGCTTAACTCTCCTTTTCTTCACCCAGTCTATCCCATGCATTCGGTCTAGACAAAGTGACACTTTCCATACCTCTGGTTTTTTGTAAGCCAGTCAGAGGTCAGACCTCCTTGTCTCATGTTTTTCGTGGGTTTAGACGGATGTTGGGACCACATCATTCCATTCGGGACCTTCTTTTGCTGCAAATGCATCCATATGATGTCATTTTAGGCATCCATTGGATTTTCTATATGTGTGACATTATCAACTTATTCTATAGAAGGGTTGTGTTTTCAGATATGGATGGATGACGTGTGACATGTATCAGTGAGTGACGTTGCCAGGATTTCAACCAGAGAGTGGAGCCCTTTATTTCCTTGTTAGCTAAGCAATTAGTGGACTCGTAAAAGATGGAAGATTCCGGGATTGTCGGTGAGTTCATGGAATTCTTCCCTAAAGAGGTGGTGACTCTACCCCATCGACGTGATGTTGAGTTTGAGATAGACATTCTACCTGGTTCCCATCCAATTTCAATGGATCCCTATTCGATAACATCTTCTATGTTACAGGTGTTACGAATTTAGATTGATTATCTGATAAAGAATGGTTTTGTTTGACAAGGTGTGTCACCATGGGCTGCTTTAGTCTTATTCATGAATAAGGAAGATGGTGGTCTCAGGCTATTCATAAACTGCCAATGACTGAATCAGGTAATGGTCAAAAACATTTACCCTCTCTCGTGGATATATAATATTCTTGATTAGTTTAAGAGTGATAAAGGGTTCCCCAAGATCGACCTGCAATCATGATATCACTAGTTGTGGGTGAAGAAGGGTGACATCTCGAAGACTGCCATAAGGTACATATATGGTCACTTTGAGTTCTATTCATTCCGTTCAGCATTACGAACGCACCATCCATGTTTATGGGGCTCATGAACTCCTTCTTCAAACAATATCATGACCGGTTCGTAGTTGTGTTTATTGAAGACAACTTGATCTACTCAAGATCATAGGAGGATCATGCTGGGAATATGTGAATGGTTTTATTGGTCCTCCGACAACACCAGCTCTATGGTAATCTTTCCATGTGCATTTTCTAGACATGAGATGTGCACTTCCTTGGACATGTGGTGTCCAAGAATGGAATAGCAGTTTATCCATCAATGGTCAAAGTGGTTGTTTCTTTGTCATCACCCAAGAACATGGTAGAGGTTCATAGTTTCCTTGGACTAGTAGGTTACTACCAGAGATTCATACCCAACTTCTCCCGAGTTGCAACACCTTTGAAACCCTTGACAAAGAAATACCATGCCTTTTTATAGTGTGAGAAGTGCCAGGAATCCTTCAGTTATCTAAAGGGGAAGCTGGTTAGTGCCCCAATTATAAGGTTTCTATAAGAAGGGGTGACATTTGAGTAGTTATGTGATGCTTCAGACCATGGCTTGGGGTGTGTTCTTATGCAGTAGTAGGTGGTGATCTCTTATGGGTCTAGGATGTTACGTACCCATGATGGTAAATATTCAACCCACGACCTGGAACATTCAGAGGTTGTGTTTGAACTAAAGTTGTGTTGGAACTACCTAATTGGGGAGCACTTCGTGGTCTTCACGGATAACAAAATATTGTGGTATATTATCTCCCAATGGATCCTAAACTTTTGTAAGCGGATATAGATAGATTTTCTTCAGGACTACAACATCAAAATA
The DNA here is from genome assembly GCA_963277665.1 of Viscum album. NCBI lineage: Eukaryota > Viridiplantae > Streptophyta > Magnoliopsida > Santalales > Viscaceae > Viscum > Viscum album. The sequence continues at coordinate 632,914,606 of OY728155.1, read as the reverse complement.
TGGTACACTAAAGGTAAGGAGAATTTGGTGGATGATAACTCGAGTAGGAAGTCAAAGAAGGATGTGGTTTGAGAGTTGGTAGATGCTTATAAGGTGATGGAGGAGTTGTATGCCCTACAATTGGATGCAAGGGTGGAGGATGTCAGATGCTATCTATTCCAGATGATAGTGGAGCCCTCTCAGTTTTAGCAGATGTAGGAGACTCAGTGGTGGTACTTAAAGGCTGAAGTGATGTGTGTTTGTATTAGCAAGGATGATGCACCAGGTGGATGGTTGGAAGACGAGAAAAATCAGATGATGTTTCATGCGATGTTGTTCATCCTAGTGGGAATGCACAAGATAATTCTTGGTGAGTTCCACCACTCACCCTGGGTGGTGCACCCATGAGTTTCAAAGATGTATTGAGTCTTGAGGGGTCATTTTTGGTGGCCTGGGGTGAAGCGTGTAGTGGCAGAGTTTGTTGAAAAGTGCCTCATGTGTGAGCAGGAGAAGGCTGAACACCGCATCACCAGAGGTATGTTACACCCTTTAGATGTCCCTAAGTGGAAGTGGGATGAAATATTGATGGGTTTCATCATGGTACAACCCATATTTCAAGGGGGTTGTGATGTTATTTGTGTAGCAATGGATCGGATGATGAAATCACCTCACTTCCTAGAAATCAAGGATTCAAGTATGGTAGATTCCCTAACACAACGCAATGTGGAAAATGTGTTGCGGATTCATGGAGTTATGAGGTCCATAGTATCAGATTAGGATACCTAGATAATCTCACATTTCTGGAAAGATTTTCAACATGATTTTGGCACCCAGCTATGCCTCAGCACTACATTCCACCCCCAGATCGATGGACAAATGAAGTGCAGCATCCCGACATTGGAGGAAATGCTATGGGAATGTGTTTTGGACTTTGGGGTATCATGGGTATTCCACATGCCTCTTGATGAGTTTTCCTACAACATTAGCTATCACTCTACCATTGGCATGGATCCATTAGATGCCTTGTACGAGAGGTCATGTCTCTCACCCGTGTGCTGGACAGAGGTTGTGGAAGTAGGTGATCATGGCCCAGAGGTAGTACAGAGCATGATGGAGAAGGATCAGCTTATTCAGTATAGAATGATGAAATCTCAAGACCAGAATAAGTCATATGCAGACCATAGGAGGATAACCCTGAAGTAAAAGGTTGGGTACTACGTGTTCTTGATGGTCTCCCCTCGGCAGAGGAAACAGAGATTCGGTAACAGGAGTAAGATTTATCCCAAGTTCGTCGGACCCTATGAGGTGTTGCGGTGGGTCAAAGAAGTGGATTATCAGTAGGCGCTACCACTGCCGCTACTAAGGGTGCACAACATCTTCCATGTGTCTCAGATCCGTCAATATCTACATAATGATTCAAATGCCCTCGACTGTGGAAATTTTGATATCAAGGACGATGTGACATTCGTATAGAGACTAGTGAGGATCTTGGATCATGAGGATTAGGTGCTTTGTGGACAAACCATTCCCTTGGTTTGTGTTTTGTGGAGGCATGTTGGCCTCAAGGAGAGTACCTAGGAATGGGAGGCACAAATGTGCGCCGAGTACCCAGAGCTATTTTGAGTTTGGTTCTATTCTGTTTTTTACTTGTTTGTGATGTAGTGTTTGACCTTGTTAACTATGAAATGGATTTTTCCCCCTGTTTTGTGGATGTGTTTGAAGAGTCCTGACTATGGGGAGGGGAGGACCTGGTTCCTAATCAAGATGCATTAAAGTGGATGTGGTTAAACCCGTGCGGGCGAGTCAGTGCCACCCAAAGAAGATAGTTTCTTGACATTGATGATGAGACTCCCTAATCAATATGTCTGTATGGTATGGAATTTACATGTTTGTATGGTTACATGAGGGAGAGGTATTTTTAAATGTTGAGGAGGTTAACTCTTGAAATCTGAGGTGGTTATTTGCACCCCTCTCTTTTCTTAGAGTCTACTTTGATTCTTGAGGGAAAGAATAGTTTGAGTTGTATCGGATGTAATCGCCTAGACCCTCCTGGTCCAGTACCTTGCCAAAATCTTGGTCCCATCAAAGAGTTCCACCAAAACAGTGGCACCATGACATTGGCACTAGTCTTGAAGACACTGTGATAGTGGCACCATAGCGGTCATACCGTCAGGGTTGCCCACCGAACTTCTGGCACCGTGAGGGTGGAACCATGATGGTGGCTTCGTGATGGTGACACGGTGATGGTGGAACTATTACTGTGGCACTGTGACCATGGAACTATGAATGTGGAACCATTTACAGTGTCTCACCAAATGTTTTCTCACCTTTTTTTCCTAGTCCCTCTCCCGATACTTATAAATTTACATAATAATATATTATTACCCCATTCAAAGACATTAAAATCCCATAAATGATATTGAAAATCGCATAAGATCCTGGTGACCATCGACTTACCAAAGCATGTTGCTTTTTCCTCTATGCCACAGCATTTTCTTGTACCTTCCTGTTCCGACCCTGTTACGCATTTTCCTCTATTTAAAGGAAATCCCTTTAACTCATAGTTCTTATGGAAACCTATCCAATGTGAATTATTTAATAACAATTGATTGCCTCATTTGTAACCATATAACTATGTGGTGAAACCATGATACAACTTTAATGTCATTATAGAATATTATCCCATTACTCCTAGATCTCTCCATTTTTTCAAATGAAAATTAGTTCTTCTACCTGGATGGTCTCTTCTCCATTCCTTGGTGTGTTTGGAGTCACCCCTTTTGATTCTAGTGGTGAACATGTACTGGAGCCTTTCTTACTCACCCTTACAGTCCTCGAAGTTCCTCCCCTATAATTCTCACATCCCCAGTTATCGACGTGTGGAGAAAAACATCGATCATTGATCATCCAGGTAGGGTTTTTCCTTTATCTCTCTTTACAGTGTATCATGTAGGATGGGTATGATAATGATTGTATGGGTATGGATGAAACCAAACCATAATGAAGATAATAAATTGACATTAAAAGAATGAACGGGTGTGTATAATGATGTTGTTGTAATCTTTTATCAATTATTATATGCTGTGAATTGTATGGGCTTATGCCTACTGAAAATCGTGGTCATTGGTGGTCCTTTTTTGCGCACTAATGAACCACTATTTTCTAGATATGTTTGCAATGATCGAATAGATGTAACATGGATATTGGTTAATCATGTAAACTCATTTTATTAAATTGATTTCATGTGAACAAGAATCCTTGTGTGATCACCCCGGTTAACCAAATAGAAATATAGAACACAATAAATAGTGCATTTGAATCTGGAAACTCCCTTGCTCTGTCTTGGTAATATATGTTGTTTTTCAGCTTGATTCTGGTTGGGTGAAGAGGATGGGGATGAGATCACCTATTGTAGTACAATTATTGGTTTGGGGATTTGAGGTTGTGAGGGCTCGTATGTTGGGTCTTGATTTTTGTTCCAATACATTTAGGGATCTCATAGATTCCATTTGTTGTTGTAAATTTAAAGGATAACCATGCGTGAATGCTCCAATTGATGCTTGTCTATTTTCCTTGTCTTGGGGTATGCATGCTAGTTGACCATTAGTGATGAATTATCTAAATGGATACACTTGAATATGATAATAAGAATTCTTTCTATGGGGAATTATTTTCTAGGAGTTATGTGTGCCTTAGTTGTGGGAGTTGGGCATTTTTATGAATGAATAGTAATGAGAGTGTTTGTGTATTGACTGATTTTGGAACCCCTTAGTTGGGATGAATGGTTGTTTACCTATATGAATAAATTTTGTTCTTATGTTTCTTATGAACACCCCACCCAAGTTAAGACCTTCTTTCTGAAAGCCCCCATTTCAAAGGGGTGTGTGTTTTTACCAGTACGCCTATTAGTGGCTGATTATTAGCTTCTTTTCTGCTCCCTTTCCCGAGTATCCCAAGACACTTCGGGCTGGTTGTAATGGCCGGAGGTCCATTATAGCCTAGAAATATTCATCCAGGGTAGTTGTAGTTGTTGGCCCAGGTTTGTGTGGGCAGGTTGTTTCCCAAGTGTCTTTGAGATGAGGATTAGGTGTCTTCAGGCATGGCAATTTGTTTAGGCTTGGGTGTCTTCGGGCATGGTGGTATTTTTTCTGGACCAGGTGTCTGTGGGTGTAGTTACGTGTGGTTTTTTTGGATCAGGTGTTTGCAGGCAGGATCTGTGGTTGTGGTAGCCCAAGTGTGTGCAGACGGGGTATGACAATGGGACTACGGTGACAGAATGGCAAGAGAGGTCTGATGTGTAGGATATCTTCAAAACTAGTGGGAATGTGGTTCGGGGTACCCAAACATCGATGTGTCATTACTATTACTTTACATGAATTGAGTTATTTGGGGATTGTTCATTGGTGATATTTGGGTGTATAGTTTCCTTAAAATTTGATTTTTTTTATCTCTTTTTCTAATGGGGAACTAGAATTCCTCCCCACTTGTGCACAATAGATTTAGGTTTTCTCCTATTGAGTATAATTGTATACTCACCCTACAAAAATAAAACTAATTTCAGGTTCCCAGGAGGGCTTTGAGAAACTTGCGGTACCGTTCTAGTCCAGACGTTGGGATAGTTGTTGTCATTGTTTTTATTTTCGTTGGTACATCCCTTTTGAGTTTTCTTTATATTGTAACACTTATTATTGAATCATGAATTTGGGAAATGGATTGTTTGGGAATTACATTTACATCCAGTTTTGGTGTTGTTTGGGATTTACTATATTATCTCATGATCTTACTAAATAAAAAAGGCAATTCCTTCCATATTATGTGTGATTCAATACCCTTGGTGTTATTCGCCACTCCAGGGCCTATTAAAGGTGGGTCTTAGGGTTCATTATCTATCCTTCAACTTGAGAATGTAAGGGTCTAGAAATCATTTGTCCCTTCCCTCATCTTGGTGAAGGTGGGTCATGACATAATCCTATATCTATCAGGCCCTTCATGGGAATGGATAAAGAAAAATCATTTCAATACATAAACTCATATAATCCATGACATATTTTATAATCATCCATTATGGTTTTGAATTCACCTTCATTTATCCAAGCTAATTCCTCTAGAATGAAGTGTTATAGGTCGCACCACAGTTTCTCTCCAAATAATTCAACACACATTGAATTTTAAACTGAAAGGAACAACTCAAAATTGTTTGAACAAAAATTAATAGTTATTTGTTTCTTAGAATCAACCACATGATGAACTAATATTTCATAACTCTTGAAAAATGAAATAAGATGATTATAAGATTCCCTGGGAATTAGATCACCGAAACCAATCCTCTGTGAAAAATTATAAATATTAGATGAATTATTTTTTATTATAGCACTTTAATGAAGGAAACCATTTCCCTTGATAACTCATTAGAGAAAAAATGTGACATCACTATGGAAACCGGGGACCAAGCATTCAAAATTAATAATGATACCATTTAAATAAGGGATGCATTGGTTTATCCCACATCATTTAATCAAACATAAAAAGAGAATAATAAGTGAAGGATGATATACAATTAGAAATAGACCTACTGAACATACCTCTTAGAGGAGAAAAATATTTATACATATACATATATATATATATATATATTATGAGAGAGAATTATTCCTACACTATTTATAACATTCAATAATATTTTGAGTTTAGGATTTAACATCTATTAGATGTCCCTAGTTCTTGATAAGAGTGAAAATAAGGTGGATACAAGGATATGATGAAATATTTTACATGGTTAAATTATTAACATGTATTTAAATATTGGTAGGAGGCCTCATGACTATGTGATCAATGATCTATATATTATATAGATCCAAGTCGTGAAATAGATTAAGATTTATGTAGGAGGAAGGAATATTATGAAACACCAAATGGGAAAGAGATGAATAGATCTGTGGTCCATGGGGAGATATCAATTGAATAATATCCTAGTAATTCTATCCATGTTGGAATAAGAACTGATGTTATAGGATTCCAGTATTTATCTATCTCTGACAACACAAAACTGGTCAGAATATTTGGCTAACAAGGTACTAGGAGATGCAATTGCCACTTTCTACGAACTGACATGAAATTACTGTGATGTTGAAACTATGCACAGAATCATCCTATAGAATGATATATAAAATCTATGAACTACTAGATTGAACCCGTGACTGGTAGAATAATCGAAGATGGAGAAGGCAGAAGGAGGCCCATGGTGTCCTATATCAGGTCCACCGAGGCATCTTGAAGATGGAGGGTGCATTCATAAATGTATAGAAAATCCCATAGGCCATCACTGATCCCTCATACAAAGTAGACATTATGAAATGGATGTGGGAATCTAGTAATATTATCCTATTCCTTTGATATAGGTTAATCTAAACCAAAATTCACATCTATCAAGAAATTGAAGAGATTGAAAATTTAGGGGTAGGCAGATCATGATGATTGAGACCAGGACTTCATAAAGCCATCTATAGTGGTGAGAATGATGTAGAAAGACACTGTATTAAGAATCAAAATTATATCTAGAGCCTTTATGAACTAGGATCGCATTAATCATTGGAATTTATGACGCGGTGGATTTTCAACATCGAATCTAACCATACGGGTTCACCAGTGGAGATATGATGCATCCTCGAATGAATAAGCTAGGAAACATGAACTAAAATTCCCTCTCTAGAGAAAAATCAGAACATAGGATCATGATTTTTTTTGATGTAATGGAACCAATACTGACTAATGAGGAGGATGACGAAGAATAACATAGTTTATATATGGGAATGGTTCAGGAAAATATTCTAACAAGTGAGGGTCTGTAGTCACAAAAAGTCACATCACACTAGGAGATGATCCATAAAGGATTGGAAAGAGAACATTCACCACTTATGAAAGAGGATCCTACACCTCCATGTGAGTGTTTGTCCCTTGAGAAATGGTTAGGAAAATTTGAAATTAATCTTGTCTGTTAGACTCATTCTTCATACGCTTCAAATAAATTCCTTAAATTAGGTCAACATCATATTGATGATGAATGTTAAGACTGATGTAATTAATATAAACAATTTATTTAGAAACATAATGTAAGATTACAATCCATGTGTTATGGGATTCCTTTAGTCGAGTGTCATTAGTGATATTAATTGAACATTATTATTATTTGTTCATTATCACATTAAAATGATGTATCAGATTCTTAGCCCACTAAAATGATTAAAAAATGAATTTTTAATAGATCTCATAATTATAGGAAGTCTTAGTTGAATATTTTGATATGTTCTTTCAACAGTATGCATCTAGTTCCAATAAGATGTCTATGGTAATGTTCCAACTAATTGATCAATCTCTATTGATACCTTAACACTGGATGGTAGATTTCCATCGATGACAGTGTGATTTTATAGGATGTTTGAGTCACCACTAGAAGGATTTAATAATAGAACCTATTATCAGATCAACAATATAGCTCGAACGGGGTTTGTATTATCAACATATTAATAAAAAAGATTCTAAACTATGAGGTAAGTGTTATTATTAAAATAATTATAAATTTAATTTGAAAAAATCATTTCCATGTTCTGGGATTCCGTTAATCCAGTTTAATCAGTTATATTGATTGGACATGATGATAAAACATAATTTTCTAATAGATTACTGACATAATATAAGGAAACTCCATTATTGGACTTGGGGTCTACATACATTCTCTAAAAAATCACATATTTTATTGAAGAGATCATGTTATAATTTGTAATTATTTAATTCGATTGATCAATATTGTGATTATTTTATTATATTTTAGTTTGATTTTAATTCTTACTCAATTAAGTTGATATAATGAGTTCTTTCAATATCATATTACATATATCATTCCAACAACTAGAGAAGAAAATAGTGAAATTACATCTAGATGTGATAATGATCCAGAATGAATGATACAATTACACAACATGTATCCAAATTACATATCTTGTAATCACTATCAATCACAAGACATTTAATTTTCAACAATTTTGGAAGGATTATTTCCATGTCATTATAATGGGTGTAATTGTATAATAATTAAATTTTGTATTGATTAATATAGTGAAAAATTGTTTGTGTGGTTACACAGTGTGTAAAAACCCTAAAAGATAGGTAATCACACTAGAAGTGGTTTTTATGTAATCAATAGTTATAGCATGTCATTAATATTCCTCATATTCACTATACATCAATAAATATATCCAAGTTGTAAATATATGATTTATAATTTCATAAGAATGATGTAACATGATTTTTATTAAATTGACATTATGCACAAAGACCCTATGTTTATATCAAAAAATGATAAAGAATATTTTAAATGCGGTGTAAAAAGTTTTATAGATTGTGTATCACTTACCCATATACATAAAATATAAACAAAATCAAGCTATACAATATATATATTAATGACAAAAAATGAAAAAAAAATTGTATAACTAAAACCAACAGAAATGAAATTTTCACACCCAACCTTGTTATTTATTTTATTTCATTATTTTCATTACTCTACTTTTTTTAGGTTTGGGATGAGTTCCCAATTTAAAATTTTGAGTTTTGGGGGATTTGGGTACCTTTTAAACATACTAATGGTTACTGTGAAAGGTATGGAGAGAAAATGGAATGGTGGGGAGATTGTGATTACCTAGGTGCCACATCACTATGGGATGTATTTGTTGGATTCTATATTCCCTTGAGATAGAGGAGTTTGGTGGTAAAAAGGGTGATTTTTGAGGACTTTTTCTAGGTTACAATGTTAAGGTGAATGGTTTGTTTAACCATGCAGCCTATGTCCACACAACTCAAATAATTAAGGCACACAAATAAACTCACCAAGCCTCCTAAACGTGTAGCCAATGAAAATATTCATAGTGAGTAATTGAATGGTTTACACATGGTTTGTCTAACCATGTGATATAACCATACAACCCGCCCAAAAAGGTTTTTTTTCATTTCTCATTTCTTTTGCGTGGGGTTTCTTTTCGTAGACACCAGACTCAAATTACCATGACTTGGACACCTTCCATGAAGCATTTTGTCCCATCTAAGCCCCTCCAAGTCGATTTGATGCTGGTTTCATGGTTATTTATAACCCATATTTAGAGGCTAGAGATCCTTTCTCTTTACCCTTTAGTTTTATTCTATTTTTCCTTTGTCCTATCTAGGGATATAGGTATTTTCTCGATGGGTTCCCTCTATGATTGACCCTAATATTTATGGTTGATGTGTGGTGTGGTTTCTTTTATGTTATGGTGTGTAGATATCCTCTAAGGGTGTATTATTCATTCTCTCCATGTCTCATTATATCCTCACAGTGTTGATGTAGGTGTTCCCATGTAACGCCCCGACCCTAGATACCCAGATTCGGTGCATTATTACATAACATTGGCATGATCACAAGAAAGATCAAGTCTCGAAAGGCTGATTAGTTTAGTAGCCTTGGAAAAACTAGATACATTAATAAAGATTAAATTACATCATTAAATGAAAACTACAACAATATAGTCTCTATAGTCCACACTCTTATCCCCTCATACTATCCCTACAGGTCATTAATAAATTAATTCTTCACATCCTTGGAAAAATAAAACATAGAAAATAGGTGAGCTCAAATTCTCAGTAAGAATAAAAATATAGAGGAAAAATTCATAAATAAGAATAAACTTGTGAGGAAATGTATAACTAAAACAAAAGCCTTTTAATCATGAACTTAAAAATATTATGGCAAAAATAAAATGAAATAATTCCATTTACTTATTCACATTGATATTCTACTAATCAAATAATCACATGCAATATCAATAACCACTTTCATAATGATGGAATGCATAATGCCAAACAATCATAACCACATAGCCAAGGCCTCGTGCCGAGACTAAAAATAATATTTTGTCAAGGCCTTGAGCCAAGACACTATTTTTTCTCATGAGACCTACCGATGCATCGAGGAGCTGTAGCAGGATCCACCCGTCACTTATTAAGTCCAATTCATTCCCCATATGAACAGGTTTAAACCTAACATAATCATTCGTATTAATACTAGAATGAGAAATGTCAATACTTTCACCATAAACCATGAATGGTATAAAAATAACACATCCACAGTCAAACATATCATAAAACCTTAAGTACAATATGGAAGTTTTGTAACATAATAAATAAAATTCAAATAAGCTTAAAATCCAACAAATGATGATGACATAGATGAAATCAAAACTATTTGAGAGAAATATCTCCTTTTTTGAAATCTTTTAAAAGTCCCATAATTATTAAAAAAATTTACTTTGAAAATATTATTATTAGTTTGTAAGGGAAGCTTCTACAACTTTATAATGGCGGAAAATAGCCGCATTTTCCGTATAAGTTAAAAATACATTCTTACCTTAATTCTGTCGAAAAGGTTAAAAATGACCTTGTTTGGAAAATGATGGAAATATTCCTTTATAAAAACTCAAACAAGGGTATAAATTACTTTAACCCATATTTTGTAAAATAGTATGAATTATTTGAAATACATTGTAAAGAAACATGGATGTGAATGATAAAGTTGTCCCAGTAGATAATTACGTATAAACAAACTCGGATAATGAAGAGGTTGTGAAATAATCCCTTACCTTGTAATTTTACTTGGTTGGGGGTTGGTTAACATACTTTATAATGGTGAACTAATTGTTATTAAATTATTCAGGAATCATATACATTAATATGAAATCATATATGATCTTTTAACATTGCTTTGTTAATAATATCTTAGAATTATCGTCGTTTCGGGTGTTAATATAATCATTTTCTTTTATATGTTTTGTTACATAATCCATTTTTTTATGGATAGGATGTATCTTATGAATATCAGGAATTATATCAAGTCCCTAAAAATTATTTTTAATCATCAAATGAGAATTATACTTGAATTGATACGATGGAGAATGAATCTCATCACGTTCGTGGAGACGGTAGTCCGTACGTACGCACGAGCACAATATAATTCTTTTGATATTAAAATAATATATAATTGGATGGTATATTATATATACAGAATCATTATCATATTATATTTATAATTTACATGAATTACACATTATTATTATACCCATCCAAATAATAATTTATTGAACAACAATTACACCACGACGTGGAGACGGTAAGACGTACGTATGCATGTATGGTGACATGTCATTCAATGGATGGATAGAATAATAAATATGCTTTTATCATATTTATAATAACATCACAGTATATATAAGATACTGGAGTTATTATTTTATAATGGAAATAACAAAGAAAAAAGAAGTTGAAAAGAAAGGAACTTGAAAGAGGGTGGTGAAAACATTACCTCTTCTTCGGGTTCTTCATTTTGATTTGATCAAAAGGGCTCCATAGGTTGTCTTTATGATCAAACTAAGTCCTCTAGGTTGAAGTGAGGGATGTTTAAAGAGTATTTGGGAAGGGTTTGGCCGAGCCAAAGGGCTTTGAATGTGTGAATTAGTGAGAAGGGGGAGTGCCCTTTTATAAGAGGGGTGAGGGGCACCTTTGGAAAAGCTAGAAATATTATTTTATAATAAATTCATATTCGGTTTCTAATAGATCCAAAGTAGATTATTTAAATTTTAAGGTTGGGAAGGATCAAAAACCACTCATCCAATAGAATTTAGACAGATTTGGGTCATTATATTAACCTTATCTTTTAGTATTAACTCTTAGTTAATTAGTTTGACACTTACCATGTCACTTTGTATTTTTATATTATATAGTCAATAAACATACTATATACCTCCAAGAGACCCCCAAGTGGCCCATTAATTATACACCTATCATTATATAAGTCTCTTGGACGAACCTTAGATTTTTATGAATTTAATATCAATTAGTAATATAATATTTGTTTTAAAAACACTTTTATGTCAATTTTGAAACTATTTGGAAAATTGATTTTTGTGAAAATCATAACAGAATTATTACTTCAAAAAACGTTAATTAAATCAATACTAACATGTCTTATTAACCTATAAAATAATTTTAATTCATAAAAGGTCTAAAATTATATTTATTTGGGTATTTATAATATCTGTTATTTTAATTTTTCACTATTATGGTAATTACTGCATCATCTTTGTGTCATAAATAAATTAAATTATTTATTGTATAAAAATTATAAATAAATTATCATTATGTGGGAAATCTTTTTAACTTTCTAATGAATATTTAAAATAGAATTTATCTTATGTGTATCCTTGTATTAAAAATGTTTTTGTTGTAAATCATTAATTTTACCTCTTTTAACTCTTCTTTGAATTAAATAGTAATAAATTTTCTAATCTAATCCAAGTGGACCAAAGAGGTTCATATTTTATTCCTAAGGTTGTTTTTGGTCGAATTAAACTTTTCCAATAGAATTAGGACATGTTTCAGGGTAATATTAATATCATTTTTAACCTTAATTATCCTATTTATTTGTAATCGTGGTAAATAAAAGTAAAAAAGTTACTATTCACCAAAAATTATTTTCATCTCATTGAACCAGATTTATTCTCCTTGATATTAACCGTGTCTCACGGTTTTTCAAAAGTCCACTCACCAAAGTGGTATAATAATGTTTTATGAAAAATTTAGTTTTTTTACTACCACTTAGTGGTTTCACTATTAATCAAAAAATCAAGTTTTTCAGAAAAATAAAAAAATTCACCCTAGGCTAATTTCGATATTCCGAATCCAAAAATGATGTCCATATTGAAAAATAAAATTTATAAATTTCAAAAATTCGGTATTAGTATTCATGACATCTAGTTTGATTGGTTGTGGTGTGTTAGAACTCGATGTTGCGTACAACACACACTATTGAATTATTCAAAGAAAAGCGTACCATAGAAGCTTGGGGTGTTACAATCTCCCCTCCGTCAAATAATTTCATCCTAGAAATTTCTAGAATACTACCGCATAAATAGACTCGGGTGGTTCTTCATCATAAGTTCATTGGGTTCCCATGTTTCCTCTTCCATCTTATGGTTTCTCCACAAAACATTTACCAGACGAGTCTTCCGGTTTCTCAGTACTTGTTTTCTCGTATCAAGAATCCTGACGGGCTCTTCACAATAAGATAAATCAGGTTCCAGTTCTAATTCCTCATGGGTGAGTACATGCGTTGGGTCAGACATGTATTTCCTCAACAGTGATACGTGGAACACATTGTGAACTTTGGAGAGACTTGGCGCATTTCCAAACGGTAAGCTAAAACCTCAATTTGTTCTAGAATTTCGAAAGGTCCGATGTACCAGGGACTCAATTTACCATTCTTACCAAAACGTATGAATCCCTTCCATGGAGATACCTTCAGGAAAACATGATCACCGACTTGAAATTCCAAATCCTTACTTCGATTATCGGCATAGCTCTTCTGACTACTTTGACCTGCTTTGATATGGTTTTGGATTACCTTCACCTTTTCCATCGTTTCCTCCACCAGTTCTGGGCCAACAATTTTTCTTTCACCAACCTCATCCCAACAGGTTGGTGTGCGACATCTCTTTCCGTATAATGCTTCATATGGTTCCATCTGAATACTCGAATGGAATCTATTTTTATAAGAAAATTCTACCAGAGGTAAATATTGATCCCACATACCCTGAAAGTCAAGTGAGCAGGATCTCAACATGTCTTATATGGTTTGAATAGTTCGTTCTGATTGTCCATCTGTTTGAGGGTGGTAGGCGGTGCTCAAATGAAGTTCAGTATCCAAGGTTTTCTGAAGATTTTTCGAGAATCTTGAAGTAAAACGGGGATCAGGGTCAGAAACAATCTATAGGGGTACTCCATGAAGTCTCACAACTTCATTAATATATAGTCTTGCTAGACGTTCCAGTGGTAGATCTTCTCTTATAGAAATAAAATGTGTTGACTTGGTAAGACGATCAACAATAACCCATATTGCATCGTTCATTCATGGAGTCTCTGGTAGTCCCATGACAAAGTCCATCACGATATTATCCCATTTCCACTCAGGTATGGGAAGAGGTTGCATGACTCCTCCAAGATGTTACCTTCCAGATTTCATTTGTATACAAACCATACATCTTGATAAAAAATCAGCAATCTCCCTCTTCATGTTGTCCCACCAAAAATTTTCCTTCAAATCTCTATACATTTTGGTGCTCCCAGGGTGTATAGAGAAATTAGAACATTGAGCATCATCCAACAATTCCCTTTTTAGATCAGGTATATTTGGAACACAAATTCTCTTCCCAAATTTTAAAATTCCATCTTCATACCCATTATCATTCAATCTCCCATCATTCACAGCATTAATCTTCTTTTGAAATTATTCATCATCGGTCTGAGAACTCTTAATCCTTTCTAGTAAATATGGTTTGGAAAACATTTGAATAAGCACTGATTTTTCACCTTCCATGGTTATTCCCATGTCCATCTTCACTAGATCCATGAAAATTGGATCCCTTTAAATTATAATATTGTTCAAAACTCCATGATCTTTTCTTCTCAAAGAATCTTCCACCTTATTTTCCTTCCCCGGGTGGTAGTGTATCGTACAGTCATAATCCTTGATTAAATCAAGCCATCGCGTTTACCTCATGTTGAGTTATTTTTGTGAGAAAATATACTTCAAACTCTTGTGATCAGTATAAATCTCACATTTTTTCACCATAGAGGTAGCGCCTACATATCTTCAAAGAAAATATCACAGCCTCTAACTCGAGATCATGAGAAGGATAGTTTTGCTCATGAATTTTCAACTATCATGATACATAGGCAATAACCCTATCATTCTTCATAAGGACACAAGAAAGTACTTTCTTCGATGCATCACTATAAATAATGAACCCATCATTCCCCGATGGCAGAGTCAATATACGAGCATTGACTAATTTTCTCTTTAGTTCTTCGAAACATTGTTCACAATCTTCTGTCCAAAAAAATTTAACCCCCTTACGTGTGAGATTTGTTAAAGGGTTATCCAACCAGGGAAAATTCTTGATGAAATGTCGATAATAACCTGGTAAACCAATAAAACTACATACCTCAATTATACTAGTCTGTGCAGGACATTATTGGATTGCCATGGTCTTCGAATGATCAATAGAGATTCCATCTTTAGAGACAATATGGACAAGAAAAGAAATCTCATAAAGCCAGAATTCACACTTGCTAAACATCCCATATAGTTCATGTATTCTCAGAGTCTTCAAGATAATGCACAAGTTATTTTCATGATCTTTATAGATTTTGGAGTATACTAAGATATCATCAACAAATACCACCACAAATTCATCGTGATATTCCTTGAAAACTATATTGATCAGATCCATGAATACAGAGGGTGCGTTAGTCAATCCAAAAGGCATTACTAAAAACTCGTAATGCCCGTACCTGGTTTGAAATGTTGTCTTCAGAATGACTTCCTTCTTCACACACAACTGTTGGTATCCAGATCGAAGGTCAATCTTTGAAAAGTATTGAGCTCCATGGAGTTGGTCAAATAAATCATCAATGCGAGGTAGGGGATACATGTTCTTTATTGTTATAGCATTGATCTCTCTGTAGTCAATACATAACCTCATAGATCCATCTTTATTTTTATCAAAAAGAACAGGGGCTCCCCATGGAGAAACATTAGGGAGAATAAATACCTTATTAATCAATTCCTATAGATGTTTCTTTAGTTATCTAATTCTACAGTGGCCATTCTATAAGGGGTTTTCGATATAGGCCTTGATCCGAGAATTAAATCAATGGAAAACTCAACTTCTCATTCGGGATGATGTCCAGGTAAATATTTCAGAAACACATCTACATATTCTTTCACAATAGGTACATACTCTATTTGAATATTATTTTCCTCACCCACTGTAATTTCATTCTCTTCCTCCCTAATAATTGAATTTAGTTGAGCTACTGGGGGTGGATCTAGATAAGAATTAGGTGGTGAAGATTCTGCTCTAAAGATAAGGTGTTCCTTATTATCATCATAAAAAATTGTATCCTCCTTCTTCTTACAATAAATTTTCACATCATGGTCTAAAAGAAAATCCATACTGAGGATTATATCAAACTCAATCATAGGTATGACGATGAGATCAGCAGATAAAGAACATTTATGTGCTCTAATGGGGACTGATTCACAAAACTTTGTTGCAATAATACTTCCCTTAGGAGTTTTAACTGACAACTCCCTTGTTAAATCAAATTGGAAATATCTAATTTTCTTAAGAAACTGGGAAGATATGAAACAATGCGATGATCCAGAATCAAATAATGCATTTGCTAAACTTGAGGAAACCATTAATTTACCTGCCACTACGTCTTTCGGAGCTTCTACCTCAGCAGTAGTTATAGAATAATCTTGGCCTTGATCCCTTAAAATTTACTGAGGTATGTTCCTCTGATGCTTAGGACATTCATTTGAATAATGTCCCATCTCCCTAAAATTTTAGTATTGGACATCAGTAGGTTCCTTATTCCCCTTGCAGTCATGAGCTTGGTGGCCTTTTTCGCCACACTTTTCATAGACTCCCATTCCTTTTAAGCAAGAACCGGGGTGTTTCTTCCCACATTTACCACAAGATGGATATTCAACCTTTCCCTTCTTCCCCTTATTTCTATTCCTAGATTGATCAGTAGATCTCTTCTTCTCTTTCTTTTCTTTAAAGTCATAAGACCTAGAGAATTCCTTTTCTGTCTTGATAGCACATGAGACAATGTCTTCGTATGACAAGAAGGATTGTGAGACTAATGCTCAACGGAGAAATGGTTTTAACCCATCAATGAAACGATCAATATTACTTCTTGGGTTACGTATATAATATCCATCATACCTTTATAACCTTGTAAAGTTAGACTCATACTTTGCGACATTCTCATCCTCCTTTTGTCTCAAACTCAGAAATTGTCTTTCCATATCTGCTCGATGGTTAGGAGGAAAGTATTTTTATAAAAACAGATCTTTGAACTCTCTCCATTCCATATTTGATACTTTATCATATTCCTTCATGTTTTGGATCAATGACCACCATTGATCAGTATCTCCAGTGAGGCGGTAAACTGCCATGACAACTTTTTCCTTTTCACTACTTCCCAAAGCCTGAAATATTTTCTCTAGTGAATTTATCCATTTCTCAGCTACCAATGGATTTTCACTCCCATTGAATGTTGGTCGTTGTTTCCTCATGAAGTGATCTAACATTGATCCTCCACATTGTGGATCAGGGTGCTCTATACGGGTAAGGTTATTATTCATAACCTGAGTGAGTTGTCCCAGTATGGTGATTAGTTGATAAGCACCAGTTGCATCACCAACTCCACTATAATTATCTTGAGTAGGAGGGAAATCCCCACATGGAGTGCGTACATTGATACAGTTTCCATTTCATCCACTAGGTGCCATTTCATTACAATTTCATAAACTAGATCAGTTTATGAATCAAAATACATAATTCCATACTTATAAAACACTTTAAATAAATTGAACTGTTTATGGATATAATCCATAATCATAAAAATGTTTTCATTGAGGACATATATACTCATAAACCCTTCATAATGATTCGTATTGAAAATGAGATTTATCCTAATAATATCCCCCAGGAGTGTCGAAACCAAGAGTGCAGCAAGGCATGTTGTCGTGCACCATTTCCTGTTCGAGTCTAGCTCAAAGCGGTGTTTTGGATTTTACACCTAGGTACATCTGTGCCAGAGCCGCATCTACCTGCTCGTATCTAGACAGGGATGTATTGCTCGGAATTCTCACCAAATCTCTACAATACCAAAATTCGAGGAAGTTATTCTATATTAATCCTCAAAGTCCATCTTAGGTCTATGTGCTCTAATCAGAGTTTTTCTAAATCTAGCTTCCAAGGTTTCTACTAAACTTCCTCTGATACCAACTGTAACGCCCCGACCCTAGATACCCAGAGTCAGTGCATTATTACATAACATTGTCTTGATCACAAGAAATATCAAGTCTCGAAAGACCAATAAGTTTAGTAGCCTTGGAATAACTAGATACATTAATAAATTTTACATTACATCATAAAATGACAACTACAACAATATAGTCTCCATAGTCCACACTCTTATCCCCTCATACTATCCCTGCAGGTCATTTATAAATTACTTCTTCACATCCTGGGAAAAATAAAACATAGAAAAAGGGTGAGCTCAAATTCCTAGTAAGGATAACAATATAGCAGAAACTTTCATAAATAAGAATAAACATTTATGGCAATGTATAACTAAAACAAAAGACTTTTAAACATGATCCTCAAAATAGTATGGCAAAAATAAAATGAAATAATTTCATTTACTTATTCACATAGATATTATACTAATCGAATAATCACATGCAATATCAATAACCACTTTCATAATGATGGAATGCATAATACCAGACTATCATAACCATATAGCCAAGGCCTTGTGCTAAGACTAGAAATAATATTTTTTCAAGGCCTTGTTCGAAGAATCTAGTTTGTCTCATGAGACCTACCGATGAATCGAGGAGCTATGGTGGGCTTCACCGGTCACTTATTAAGTCCAATTCATTCCCCAAATGAATAGGTTTAAACATAACATAAACATTCGTATTAAAACTAGCATGAGAAATGTCAATACCTTCACCATAAACCATGAATGGTATAAACATAACACATCCACAGTCAAACATATCACAAAACCTTCAATACAATATGGAAGTTTTGTATCACAATAAATCAACTTCAAATAAGCTAAAAAACCATCAAAGGATGTTGACATAGATGAAATCAAAACTATTTGATAGAAATATATCCTTTTTTTAAATCATTTAAAAGTCTCATAATTATTAAATAAAACATTTACTTTGAAAATATTCTTATAAGCTTGTAAGGGAAACTTCTACGACTTTATAACGGCAGAAAATAGCCACATCTTCCATATAAGTTAAAAAGACATTCTTTCCTTAATTCTGTCGAAAAGGTTAAAAAGGACCTTGTTTGGAAAACAACGAAAATATTCCTTTATAAAAAAGTCAAACAAATGTATAAATGACTTTAACCCATATTCTGTAAAATAGTAATAATTATTTGAAATACATTTTTAAGAAACATGGATGTGGATGATAAAGTAGTCCCAGTAGATAATTACGTATAAACAACCTCAGATAATGAAGAGATTGTGAAATAAACCATTACCTTGTAATTTTCCTTGGTTGGGGGTTGGTTAAACTCCATTATAATGGTGAAATAATTGTTATTAAATTATACAATAATCATATACATTAATTTGATATCATATATGATCTTTTAACATTTATTTGTTAATAATATCTTAGAATTATCGTCGTTTCGGGTGTTAACTTACTCGTTTTCTTTTATATGTTTTGTTACATAAGCCATGTTTGTTATGCATAGGTTGTATCTTATTAATATCCAGAATTATATAAAGTCCTTAAAAATTATTTTTAATCATCAAATGATAATTATACTTGAATGGATACGATGGAGAATGAATCTCATTATGTTCGTGGATACGGTAGTCCATACGTACGCACGACCACCAATATCATTATTTTGATATTAAAATAATATATAATTGGATGGTATATCATATATACAGAATCATTATCATGTTATATTTATTATTTACATGAATAACACATCATTATTATACCCATACAAATAATAATTTATTGAATAACAATTACACCACGACGTGGAGACGGTAAGCCATACGTACGCACGTATGGTGAAATTTCATTGGATGGATAGAATATTGAATATGGTTGTACCATATTTATAATAACTTCATAGTTTATATATTATACTAGAGTTATTATTTTATAATGGTAATAACAAAGAAAGAATAAGTTGAAGAAAAAAGGATCTTGAAAAAGGGTGGTGAAAACATTACCTCTTCTTCAGGTTCTTTCTTTTGATTTGATCAAAAGGGATCCTTAGGTTGGCTTTATGATCAAACTAAGGCCTATAGTTTGAAGTGAGGGAGGTTGAGAGAGTATTTGGGTAGGGTTTGGCCGATCCAAAAGGCTTTGAATGTGTGAATTTGTGAGAAGGGGGAGTTCCCTTTTATAAGAGGGGTGAGGGGCACCTTTGGAAAAGCTAGAAATATTATTTTATAATAAATTCATATTCTGTTTCTAATGGCTCCAAAGTGGATTATTTAATGGTTAAGGTGAGGATGGGTCAAAAAAATCAAACAATATAATTTAGATAGGTTTGGGTAATTATGTCAACCTTATCTTTTAGTTTTAACTCTTATTTAATTAGTTTGACACTTACCATGTCACTTTGCATTTTTATATTATATAGTTAATAAACTTACTATATACCTCCAAGAGAACTCCAAGTGTTCCATTAATGATGCAACTATCATGATATAAGTCTCTTGGATGAACCTTAGATATTTAGGAATTGAATATAAATCAATAATATAATATTTGTTTTAAAAACTCTTTTATGTCAAGTTTGACACTATTTGGAAAATTGATTTTTGTAAAAATTATAATAGAATGATTACTTCGAAAAAAGTTAATTAAATAAATACTAACATGTCATATTAACATATAAAATTAATTTAATTCATAAAAGGTCTCAAATTATATTTAATTTAGTATTTATAATATCTATTATTTTAAATTTTCACTATTATGGTAATTACTGCATCATCATTGTGTCATAAATAAATTAAATTATTTAATGTATAAAAAATATAAATAAAATATAATTACGTAGGAATTATTTTTATCTTTCTAATTAATATTTATAATCTAATTTTTCTTATGTTTAACCCTATATTAAAAATGTTTTAGTTGAAAAACATTGATTTTACCTCTTTTAACTCTTCTTTGAATTAAATAATAATAAATGTCCTAATCTAATCCATGTGGACCAAAGAGGTTCATATTTTATTCCTAAGGTTTTTTTTAGTCTAATTAAACTTATCCAATAGAATTAGGATATGTTTCAGGGTAATAGTAATATCATTTTTACCCTTCATTATCCTATTTATTTTAACCGTGGTAAATAAAATTAAAAAGTTACTATTCACCAAAAATTATTTTCATCTCATTGAACCACTTTTTTCTCCTTGATATTAACTGTATCTCTCGGATTTTTGAAATTCCACTCACAAAAGCGGTAAAATTAATTTTTATGAAAAATTCAGTTTTTTAACTACCACTTAGTGGTTTCACTATTCATCAAAAAATGAAGTTTTTCAGAAAAATACAAAGAATTCACCCTAGGCTAATTTCGATATTCCGAATCCAAAATTGAAGTCCATTTTGAAAAATAAAATTTATAAATATCAAAAAGTGGGTATTACTATTCATAACGGCTAGTTTGATTGGTTGTGGTGAGTTAGAACTCGATGTTGCGTACAACACACGCTATTGCATTATTCAAAGAAAGCGTACCATAGAAGCTTGGGGTGTTACATCCCATCAACTTCCTTTTTGAAAAATTTCATGTGACGATTCTGTGTTTTTAAATAATTTTTAACATAATTTTTCAAGTTTATGATATCTGTTTTTGTTTGTTATGGAGATTTTGTGTAAGAATCAATTGTTGAAGTTGTTTTTGAAGGGATTATTTAATTATTTTTATCTATATATATGTGAAAAAAATGCATTTGATAAAATTTCAATTGATCATTTAATGTGAAATTGGGTGATCTTTGGTGTTTTTTACATTGGTTTTGTTTTAGTATTGTGGTTGAGTTGTGAATAAGGTATTGTATGTAGGAATTTGTAAATTTTATTTTTTGGTGCATATGTGGGTCTTGTTGTGTTGGTTTAAATGAAATTTAAGATTCATTAAAAAATAGATTATGTGATTTCATGTATAATTAATGTTTTTCATTGGATGATGGAACATCCATATGTACATGGGCTACAAATAGGTATGAAAAAACAAATTATAATGGAACTTGGGAATGTAGATTTCGTAAACCATGGTTTTTCAGAGCCTCATATCTTCTGTATTTCTTTTTCTAAAAAGGGATCATTGATTTATAAATTGTGTATTGGTGTTTCAAGTGAAATTGAATGTGAATTTATATATTTTCTTTAGATCATGGAATGTTTTTCATTTTGAGATATATTTTTATGGATTATTTGTAAAAAGAATCATTTAGTATTTTGAGACACTCAACATAACTGAGTGGTGAAAAAATATTATTTGTAATTCTCTGAGTTTTATGGTGATTTACCTTGGTTTTTTGTAATGGTTTGTTAGTGGTTTTGAAATCAGTTTTGGATTGGAAATGTAGAGTCCCATTTATAATTTTTCACTATAATTTTTTATTTCATGTTTATTTTAGAAATTTTTGGGAAACGTCTTTGTAAATGTATTTTGATTATAAATTTTAAAGGCCCAGTTGGAACTTTTTGTTTCATTGAGAATTTTTGTTTTGATGTGATGTGGTGTGAAAACCCAGTTGGTATCTTATCATGTTTTGGAAAAATGATTGAATGATTATGTGGAGTGAAGGCTTGATTGGTATTTTTTAATTGTTTAGAATGTGGTTTTGAAATATTATTTTATGTGAAGGCCCTATTTTCACTTTTGAATAGAATTTTGTGAGACATGGAACTCTATTAAGGATTCCCCAATAAGATGGAATCACATAGGTGGTGTTGGTGTTTAGGATTTGTAAGCCCGATGTCAATGCATTCAGTTAATCCCGAAATTTGAGGAAATTACAACCCATCATGTAATATTATTATAGGAATCATGGGAATCATCTGGAGGGACAAGTGACATCTTTTTTTCATCCTCAGTTAGATGGGTTGTACCCCTTTAATTTAATGAGAGGCCCCGAGGGACGTGCCACTATATTTGATATTTTAGAGTGGATAGTTGGTTATTGAATATGTAACTACACCATATGTCGATAGGTGAGTCCAAAATGAGTAAGTCTAGGGATTTACTCTAGAGATGTTTTGGAAATTCGCATGGATTTACTCTCTATATTATCTATTTATTTATATTTCAAGTGTATATTGTCCCTACTATTTTATATCTTCATGTTATGTTTCATTTACTTCCTACATAGCCCCTCACTGTTCATCTGGTTTGGATTTCAATTTGGGTATTGTTTTTGAGCTGGGTATTAGAGTGTGAATCCATTAAAAAAGAAGCAATAAAGCATGTGTTGTTTTAAAAAGCTAACTCATTGAAAGTTGTTTTTGGTTTTTTAAAATGATGAAAATCCTATGTTATGAATGTATTTAAAATTAAGGTTTATTGACTATTTCGGGAGAGTAAATTCATGGAATATATAGTGATTACATACTAAAGTGTTTAATCTCACAACATACTTATTCCCCTCAGTGTCAGTAGGCCTGATTCATTTTGCAGGTTTAGGTTTCTTTTTTAGGTTTTCGTTTGGAGATTGTTTGCCTTGTGTTTAGTTGTGACCAAGAGGTCAGCTAAAGAATGTGTTTCATTGTATGGTTTTAGTTTTTAATTAATTTTTTTGTTTGTATTATTTTTCTCATGTATTTGGTTTGTATATTTTTTGGTATTTAGTTATTATATGTTTTGGCACATTTTCATATTGGTTTTTTGATCCTAGTTGTCTATTAGAATAAATTGTCCCTATTAGATTATTTTTATGCCTGAAACCATTTTCTATCCCATTAGGATTGAAAACACCCTTCAAGCCATGTCTCGATATATGTTTGGTGTCGACTTAGATGGCATCCCAACCTGGTTCTTGAAACAATGGTATCGGACAACACCCTTATTATTTTTGTGTGTCCTTTGTATTAGATATTATGACTTTCATGACTCAAGAGTTAGGTATGGGAAGGATTTCATGAATCATTTCATGTTTTTATCATTGAGATGTTAGGTGTAGTATGAGATGTGAGTATTTTGTTTTGGTTTTTGGGGTATAGATGAGGAATGGTAATAGAGGTGAGTCGGTGTCACGTTGTGAACTCACATAGAGTAGTGACCCATATGGATTCTGAGTGATTTGTTAATGGTACTCTTAGATATTGAGGCTTACTTGGGTCATGGCCCACTAACCATGTCATTGGGTTATGCATGGTCACAAGTTCCTTATCCAAGGTGTTTGATGCGATTTTATCAATTGGTTTGGTTTTTTATGATATTAGTGAGTTTTCAAAAGGAAAATGGTTTTTTAAGTGTTTATAAAGTGAAAATGCATTCATGCTTTTAATATGTGGTCATTAGTGGTTGAAATACATTTTAAATTGAGTTAATGTTTTTTTGTAAATTCCTTTGATATTTGATGTATTATTAAATTAATATGAAATTATGTGTTTTAAAAAGAGGAATTTTTATTGACATTGTAATATTTATCTTCTGAGAATTTTTTTATTGATTGAGGTAATTTTTTGGTTAATTTATGGGTGATGTTTATTTGGGCTCTGTATTTTTATTCTATTCATATTATACCACCTTGAAAGGTCCCAGAGGATTCTAGGGACTCTCTTCCAGTTGTTGAACCCGACCAGATCCTGAGTGGGGGGGGAGAGAGTTGAATTTTCCTTGGTTGTTTCCTACCATTAATGGTTATCAAGGTCCATTAGAGGTTTTGTATTGTATTGATAAATTCCAAGGTGTCTTCAATTTTTTTGAGACATTGGAAGAGGCGAGGGTTCATCTATCTTTTGTTTTTGTCAAAGGTACAAATTTGGATCTACAGAAGGTGATATTTCCAATGTCATTTAATTTTGTGATTACATGAGATGAATTTAATTCCACATTCATCCCATGTTTTGTAACTAAGGATATTAAGATGAGGATGGTAGAATAGATCAGGAATGTTCATCATGGTCAGAAGATAGTGTCAGCCTATTATAACCACTTTAAGAATCAAGTTTCCTGTTCTTTATAGGTAACATTGTTGAGATGGTATGTGACTATGATATACTATATAACACCAAATACAGGATCAAAATAATAGAGTTTCCATATGTATTATCTAGTGATGGTCAATATACAAGAGGGGAGTGAATTTTATACATTAAAAAATTTCTTTGTAACTTTTAAAGATGATTATGTTTAACAAAGTTAAACAAGGTAATTCACAAAACCTCTAGTTCTACACACTTTCTTGATTATAGAAATATGATTTTGAGAAAGTAATTCAGGAAAATATGGTTCTGGAAAATGAAACTTAATGAAAGTTTATAATGTTGAAGATTCTACCATAAAGAATATAGAATCTAACTAAATTATAGTACAAGTATAAGGAAGTATATGATAGTTATACTTTCCTCAACAATACAAATGCAGTGGAAAACTTGTAACAAAAAAAGTAACAAGTAGTAAATCTTTTAACCCAAATAGAAGGGTATCCAACAACCTTAGATAAAGGTCACTTGATTTATACTTTCAAGAATGTATGTGTTACCCGCACTAGGGTAAGCCCTCGATACAATGATCAGAGTCTGTATTGCTATCCCCACAAGCCCTAAACTTCAAGGTAGTCGACACCTCAATCTTCCTCATCAAGGAAGCCTTCAACATCGAGGTAGTCAGCATGTCTATTTTCTTATCTCCAGAAACCCTCTATTGTACACAACAACAATCAGAGTCCCATAAAGAAAATAGGAACAAGAAGTTCAATACACATGAAGCAATGAGAGTATCTCTCTCTAGAAATAACATCATATCAAAAGTTGTCCAGAAAATTCTTGAGCTCTTTCAAAAGAGATCCTATTTATTGGCAAAGCTTCAACCGTCGTCTTCCTCCTTCAACGGTCATATGTTTCCATGAATTTCATAGGGACCTGTACAGGTGTCACTCAATCAAAGTTTACTTGGTAATTGAAAGCATGAGATCATTTTATAATAAAACAAGTGTATGAAAAAATATGATTACATAACTAAAATACAATATTCAGAAGGTAAGGAAATATGAAAGTTTGGAGTCTATCCAAAAATTGAATTCGGCGTCTATAATACAAGGATATTCAGATTATGTTTTCTAAGAATTTGGATCCTGAACCCTATAGAATTCTGGAGTTTGAATTTCAAGAAAATTTGGAATCTAGATTCACAAGATTTCAGAACCAGAAATTACAGGGATCGATGTCAGAGTTCATTAGAATTTAGTGTCAAAACTCATAAGAGATTGAAGTATGTATTCATAGAACTTAGAGTCAGACCATGGAAAATTCCATAACTAGAATTAATATTTGAAATTCAGAGTCAGAACTTTAGAAGAGTTCATAACCAGAATTCGTATTCAGAATTCAGAGTCATAACTCTGAAGAGTTCATAACTAGAATTCGAATTCATAATTTAGAGTCAGAACTCAGAAGAGTTCGTAACCATAATTTGTAATAATAATTCAGAGTTGAAACTCAGAAGAGTTCCTAACCAGAATTTGTATTCAGAATTCAGAGTCAGAACTCAGAATAGTTCGTAACCTGAATTCTGAGAATCTAGATTCTAAAAAGAATGTTTCATATCTAGGTAATTATAGGATTCCAAGGATTTGGTTACAAATCGAATTTTACACATAGAAATATTATGATATGAACAATAAAAACATTTTAAGGATAAATTTTCTTGGGAAAGGAAATTTTTCTTTATAGAAGTAAAACACATGGAAAAATGAGATTTGCCTTGAGATAAGGTGTTTGTGATTTTCGAAACAAGAAGGAATAGTAAAGTCAAAAGGAAACCTTATTGACTTAACAATCTCCCCCAAGTATGAAGGAATGGAAAATCCATAAGTAAAACCTTATTAACTCAATAATCTCCCCCTTTATGGAAAGCACAAACAACCTTACAGAAAATAATATAAGGACTTAGAAATTTTTTCCTAGATTTTGAAATAAAACTTATCTCCCTATACACATTGGAAATTATGAATATAACTAACTACCCCTTAGTATTTGGAACACTAAGGATCATATTCTTGATTTCCGGAATGAGATTTTTCATTATCTTGCGTATGGAAATCTCTGTATGAAAACTCCCCCATAGATAAACTCTCCCTTACTTAAGGATATTTCTTCTTTTATTAGAATTATTTTTCCTTTCTCACCCTTTGTGATTTTTAAAAAGATTTTGAGGGAATGGAAATAAATATGATACCTAAAATATTAGTACAAAAATTAAAAAAAATGAGAAACCACAATTTCATTAAGATAGGAAGAATTTGTACAAGGAATGAAAAAATACAACAAAAGATCATAATTATTTTCCTTCCTTTTACTTGGGTATCAATTCCTTAAGAATGTTTTTAGCTTCTTTAGCTCCTTATAATCGTCATATGCTTGCTTATCTAAGGCTTTGATCCTATCCTCTTGACCCTTTAGTGCCCTTGCATGAATCATCAAAAAGTCATCTTGATTCACTAGATTTTCTTCAATCTCAATCCGGAGATCCCTTTCCCTCTTCTATATTTGGGAAATAGAGTTCATCATCCCATTCAGATCCTTCACCTCTTAATCCGAGTATTTTTTTCAGGATTTAGATTTTCCTTAATGATATTTTTGATATCCTTGATTTTTCTATCTTGTGTATCAAAATATTCCTTAACATCATCTTGGAACTCATCAAGCTCTCTCAAATCTTCAACTATATTCTTTGACCAGTTGACCACTTTATTACAATATTTTATATGGGTATCATAGTTGATAAAGAAGTTCTTGTGATCAGCCTAAAACTTTATTCACCTATCCATCACCATGGATACAGAATCCGATTTCTGATTCATCCTATGATGAAGCATCTGAAATCTAGAATCAATGGTTGGAATGATCAGAATGGTGTCAACAAGAGTTTTCAGAGATTGAATGACAAAATCATGTCCCAGAGCTGATGATTCTGAATCTGACACTTTGATAGGTAATGGTTCCTCCTCTAGCTCAACCAACTTCCTATTAGAAGATGTACTAGATTCTTTATTCCTTAAAACAACATTATAAGGTGTATCATCAGCTATCTGTTTCCCCTTATTGGTTCTTGGAATAGCTTCTTCATCTAGAGACTCATGCTCACTTTCAGAAAACTGAACAATCTTATCTTCATCAATATTTTCTATCTTGGATCCTACCTAAATATACTCAGTTTGAATAAAGTGATTATTATATCGTTCTTCTTTAGATAATTTGTTCACTTCCTCTTCAGCTTTTTCATCAACCACAAGAGTAGCAAGACTTGATTATCCGAATTGAGAAGTTCTGATTGATAATTTCTCAGAAGAACTTTCCTTCTCAAGAAATTATTCAAATTGCAGTATCAGATCAGTTATATCACCACTACATTTAGCTACTTGTACTTTTTCTATAGTTTCATTTTCTTCAATAGATTTTTCCTGAACTTTCTATGGAGTGTGAAATTCTCTCCCCGATATCTCAGATAATGGTTCCACCATGAATGATTTCTGTACCAGAATTTTTTAGGATGCTATTTTAGTAGCCTTAAAATAGATTGGACAATTCTGGCTTCCGTCATCTTCCACTTATTCTTCTTTTATTTGGCTTTCTTTTCATTTTCTTCAGTAGTTTTCTATTTTAGAGCCTTGGCCTCAGCAGGATCTAGAACAAATTATGGCTCTCCATCCTTCAAGTTTTTCTTATCCTCCCACTATTTGGATATATCCTCATCTGGATAGGCATTCTGCTTCATGGGTTTTGGAGGTGTATATTGGGTTTTGATACTTTAGGGGTTTTCTCTGATTCTTCCACTTCCTTCAGCTTCTTCTTCATTCTAGCCTTTTTCGACCATTCATCATCTTCTGTATTTTTCGGAACATCTTCTACTTCTTCCACTAGTAGATAATAAAACTCTCTGGAATCTTTAGAAAATATTACCATAATTATATTCAAAGTATTATAGGTCACTAACAAGACTTTTTAATTCCTCGTCTTGGAACTACAATGAATATTCAAGGACGCATGACATCGAATAATTAACTTGGAGAGTAAAGCAAGATACATTATTATCTATTCTATAAAATTCCCATTCTTGATATTCTCTATCATGATGAGAATATGATTTATCAGATTGATCTTCCTAAGATTAACCAAAAAATCAAAGATATAAATATCCCTTTTCTTGATCATGTCCTTGTCACCCTTTCTCGGTACGATAAAACCCTAAACCCATAACTCAAGGATTTGATTATTTGTAGACAAATGAGTAATCATTTTGGTCAAGAAATTTGTATATCCAGGACATTCCATAGCCTCCACCATTACAAAACATCCTTGTACATCGGACAACTTGTGGGAAAAGATCTCGGCTTCCCCTTAATAAGAAATCCCCACCAAGCTGGCAGCCTTGGTGTTTAAAATGGCGTAGGTTTTTTCATAACTCTTGAATGAAAAATTATCTATCCCTTCTTCCATAAAGAAACATACTGACTCATAGAACTCTATAAGAAGATCCGGATACACAAAGTCTTGTGCTCCAGGCTTTGATAAGAAAATTCGTTCCCATCCATTGATTTTGATGTTTTTATAGATAAATGAGTCATACTTGTTGAAGAAGTTCGGATGCACAAGCCATTCTCTACATACTTGCCACTCTGAAATCCGCTTGATAGTATATATATCATTCTGAGAGGATTCTTCTACAATCATTTAGGCTTGAGGAAACTCTGAGAAGTTGGGAACAGGCTTCTGTAGGAGGGGCAGAGTTTCAGCACACAAAGGATTGAAATCGAATGGGATCACCCTTCGATGGTCCTTTATATAAGCATCGATGCGATGGTTGAACTTCCAAACTCGGTCTAACGGCTGAAAATCCTTCTGATTAGATATAATGGTTGAAATGATTGCCGCAAGGAAATTTTGGTAGGATCTGATATTTTGAGGTATTTAAAGAAAAACGTTCAGATTTAAGGAAACTAGAATCTGAAAAAAAAAATTTAAAACAAAAAAAACTACCATTAAGTAAAAGGTGATTATGAAAACTCAAGAAAGAATCATACCTTTTGGATTGCATTAAAAATTATTCGTAATGGGGAAAATTCTTCTTGAAAGACTTTATATTCTAAAAAAAACTTGAGTACGAAAAAAATGAGTACGGATATCTTCATTACAACAATTTAAAATACAAAAAATTTATTACAAAATTTTCAAGTACGAAAATGATCATTACGAAAATTTCCAGTACGAAAATATTCGTTACAAAAATTTTGAATACAAATAAAAAGAAAATATTTATTATGAATAAAATAGCAAAACTACATTATGAAAAAATATGAAAAACTTCATAATGAAAAATATGAAAATATTCATTACGAAAAATATGAGAAATATCATTATGAAAAATACGAAAAAAATCATTATGAAATATATAAAACACTTCATTACGAAAAATATGAAAAACTTAATGACGAAAAATATGAAAAAACTCATTACGAAAAATGTGAAAAACATCATTATGAAAAATGAAAAACAAGTTACTAAAAATATGAAAAACAACATTATGAAAAACATGAAAAACTTCCTTACGAAAAATATCAAAAACTTGTTTATGAAAAAATATGAAAAACATCATTACGAAAAATAAAAAAAGCTTCATTATGAAAAATATAAAAAAATTTATTATGAAAAATATGAAAAACATCATTACGAATGACATGAAAAATTTCATTATGAAAAATATGAAAAACTTCATTAAAAAATGAAAGACAGCATTATGAAAAATATGAAAAACTTCATTATGAATAATATGAAAAATATCATTATGAAAAATATGAAAAACATCATTATGAAAAATATAAAAAACATCATTACGAACAATATGAAAAACTTCATAAAAAAATTTGATAAACTAATAAGAAAATTTACTCCCCCTATGAAAAGGAGTTTATTACTGTAAGGAGATTGATTTCAACAGTAAGTTTACAAGGAATATTAACTTATGGTTATAATTTCTAACTTATGTTTAATGTATTCCAACCTATCAGAGGGTAATGATTTTGTGAAAATATCAGCATGTTGATCTTGTGTTTCAATATATCGAAAAACGATATATCCTTTTTGTGTGTGATCCCTAAGAAAGTAATGCCTAATATCTATGTGTTTTTCTTGAGAGTGATCTGCATGGTTTTTACTAAGGGTAATGGAACTTGTATTATCAAAAAAAATTGTGTTTTGATAAAACTCATATAAAATTCTGTGAGTGTGTGTTGCATCCACAACACTTGAGCACGACAACTTCTAGCTTCTACATATTCAGCTTCAGCAGTGGAATGTTCTACTGAGTGTTGCTTCTTGCATGACCAAGAAACTAATGAATCTCCTAAGAAATGACAAGTTATGGATGGACTATTTCTATCCATTCTACATTCACAAAAGTCATCATCTGAAAAAGATTTAAAAAAAAATCATTTCCAGAAGTATAGAAAATTCCTAAATCCATGGATCCCTTTAAGTATTGAAAAATTATTTTCACTACCTTTAAATGAGATTCCTTATGATTGGATTGATATCATACACATAAGAATACTGAAAACATTATGTTTGGACGACTAACTATCATGTAAAGTAGACTTCCTATCATACCTCTAAAAGATGTTTGATCTACTGGTTTCCCAACTTCGTCATGATCAAGTGTATTTGAGGTACTGATATGAGTACTAATACTCATAGTGTTTTCATATCCATAATTTTTAAGAATATCTTTAATATAATTATGTTGAGATATATAGATTCCTTCTGGTATTTTGAGAGATTTGAAAACCAATAAAAATGTTAACTCACCCATTATACTCATTTCAAACTCAGATTTCAGCAGATCCACAAAGGATTCAGTTAAGGATTACTAAGTTGAACCAAATATAATGTCATCAACATATTTTTCAACAATAAAAATGTTTTTCTTATCTATCTTTATAAAAAGGGTTGGATCTGCATTTCCCTTAACATAATTATTTTGAAGTAAAAATCATGTAAGTCTATCATACCAGGCTCAAGGGTGTTGCTTAAGTCCATACAAAGATTTGGTAAGTCTAAAACATGATAAGGATGTTTTGTATCATCAAAACTAGATGGTTGTTCAATAAATACTTCCTCTTGTACATAACCGTTATGGAAAGCACATTTCACAACAATTTGAAAAATTTTGAAATTGAAGAATGCAGTAACGTCAAGTAGGATACGAGTAGATTTGAATCGAGCTACTGAAGCATAGGTTTTTTATAGCCTACTCCTTCTTTTTTGATTATATCCATTAGCATCTAATCTAGATTTATTTCTTACGATGATTCCATTTTCATCACACTTATTTCTAAATACTCATTTTACTCAAATAACATAAGATTCCTTAGGTTTTTCAACCAAAGTCCACACAGTATTCCTTTCGAATTCATTTAGTTCATCTTTCATGGATTTTATCCAATCATCATCACCTAAATATTCATCAGTGATTTTGGTTCTAATTAGGAATGAAATTCTAGATGTTCTATTTCATTTATTAAGGAACTTCTAGTATTTATAGGTTGATTCACATCTCCAATGATACTATCACTGGGATGATTCTTAAGAAGCAACTGATTTGGGTTTTGTAAATCCTGTTCATCAAAATAGGGTAGAAAATATTCTAGGGTAAATGGTTCAGAAGTATCTTCTTGGCCATTTTCCTTATCAAAAGGATCTTCTAACATAGGTTGATAATCATTTTTTGAAAACACATCCAAATATGTAGGTTGGGGTTGTTTAAAAAAAGGATCAGTTTCATCAAATTTAAAATGTACTATCTCTTCAATAGTACAATTTTTTTTACTAAAAACTCTATAAGCCTTAAAAGTTGTGGAGTAGCCTATAAAAATTACTTTATCATATTTTGGTCTGAATTTGTGTATATTATCTGTAGTATTTAGAATAAATACCTTGCATCCAAAAACCTTGAAGTAGGAAAGTCTAGGTTTTATACCATTCCATAACTCATAAAGAGATTTATTAAGAAAATGTATAATCAAAATACGATTTATAGTATAACAAGTAGTACTTACTGCTTCAGCCCAAAAATGTTTGGCTACAGAATACTCTCCCAACATGGTTCTAGTTATCTTTTTATGAATTCTATTTCTTCTTTCAACAACAGAATTTTGTTGAGGTGTTCTGGGTGCTGAGAAGTTATGAGTAATTCCTTTTCTACAACAAAATGTTTCAAAATATGAATTTTGAAATTCTCCACCATGATAACTATGAATAGTTTTCAATGGAAGGTTTTTCTCATTTTTAACTTTGTCTCTAAAACATTTAAAATATGATAAGGCTTCAGACTTCTTTGCTATAAAATAGACCCATGTAAATCGAGTGTAATAATCAACCAAAAAAATACATAATAATTGCCTCTAATGCTTCTAGTTTGTATAAGACCAAAGAGAACCATATGCACTATCTTTAATGCATCTTTAGTTGAGACTTCACCGACTGATTTAAAACATGATTTATGTTTCTTTCCATATTTACAAGGGTCAAAAACTTTTGAAGAATCAAATCTAAGCTCTGGTAGATCCTTAACAAATCTTTTCTTAGATAGTTTTCATAAGTTCCTAAGGTTACAGTGTCTTAACCTTCTATTTTATAACCAAGAATTATCCTCCATTTCACTAAGGTATGGTATATCTTGGCTTCTAAGGTCTTTTATGTTTAGTGTGAAAAAATTCGATTACCTATGGGAATAAAGAATAAACTCTTCCTTGGAACGGTGTACTAAGCACTTGTCATTCCTAAAAATCACAAGGTAACCTTCATCACATAAATGACTTATGCTAATGAGGTTGTTCTTAAGACCCTTAATAAAGAAAACATTTTAAATCAATGTTTTTCCATGAAGAACGATGTTACCTATACCAATAATTTCTCCCAGAGCATTATCTTTGAAAGTTATTTTTCATCCTTTCATCTTGATAATCTTTTCTAAATAGTTTTTTTACTAGTCATATGCCGAGAACATCCACTATCCATGTACTATATATTTTTTTTGGTACCTTCTCAATTTTCCTGAAAATAAGAAAAAGGTAGTCTTACGGAATCAAAACTTGCTTGGATCAGGAAATCTCAGAAAGAAAAATATTAGGCACCCACATCATTTTATAAAAATTGGATTTATGAAATCCAAAAGACTGGGTTTTGTTTAAGGAAAATTTTTTCCCGGTGTCCACCACACTGACACTTAGTGCAGAATGGAGAACATTGAGGAACCAAACAATTGTTACTAAAAATTGGATTACAACCAGTATAACCAAAACAAGAACTATTCCTCAGAGGTTAGATTTGAGAATACTTTTTATCAAAATTTTCCTTACCTAAGGTAATTTTTGACAAACACTTACTCAAGGAAATGTTTTTAGATTTCAATTCGATAACCAAGTTATTTTCTTCTAAAACATTTGATTTGGAACTAGAGTAAGGTTCGAAAATATTTTTCATAAAAATTATGTTTTCTAGATCTTTAGAAAGTTTATTCTTCTCAGAAATTCCATCCTCAAGATTTTTTGAAATCTTTTCAAAATCAACATTTTTCATATCAATATGTTTAGAAAGATATGATATTTCCTTAGTAAGAATATTATTCTTAGATTATGCCTTATCATGCCTTTTCATGAGTTTTGATTTCTCAATCTCAAGGAGTTTGGAAAACCTAGACACTTCTTCTTAGGAAGGTAAAGTATTATCTTCATCAGAAGAAGATTCTTCATCAGAAGTGTAATAATATTTACTATCATTATCATTCAAAGATATATTGGTCATAGATTCAGTATTGTGCACCTTATCCATAAAGAAATGATTTTAAATAGGTAGTCTGGTTATTAAACCATGATACTTCTGTCCAGAACATTCATAATCTGAGGATTCATCTATAGAGTCACCACCACTGGCACTCCGGGTGTCATTATCTTTCAAGACATTATTTGCTATATCCTTGTAATACTTCTTTCAGTTTCTCTCATAATGATTTTCCTTTCTTTCCTTTCTATTATGAAAAAAAACAATCAGGCCTTATATGTCCATCTCTATTGGATTCATAACAAGTACTTCTGAATCGTTCTTTTCATTCATTTCCTTCTACTTGTATCTAGATTGAAAGTTCCTCTATCGTGATATCTTTTTCATCCTTCGAGCAAGATTTTCTAAATCATTCTATGAGGATTCACTTCTATTAGATTCAAATTTAATAATAACCTTCTTATATTTAGATATATTAATTCTCTCAAGAGTCTTAGCTTTCATATGATTTGAATTTGTAGTAGAAGAAACACTACCATTACTATTCTTCTTCTTTACATTATCAGCATATCTCTTCATTGTAGTCTCATGCTGAAGAAGAGTTCCAAACAGCTCATCTAAGGAAATCTGAGTAACCATTCTGTTCTCATCTATAGCTATCCTCTTGGATTCCCACTCATTGGGCATGATGTATATTATTTTATCAACAATAGATTCATTATCTAATCCTTTTTCACCCATTGATTGTAAACTATTCACAATAGTCATGAATCTTTGTTCCAACATGCATATGGTTCTCCATAAGGAATGTTAAATCCATGATATTCATCTCTCAACATATCTCTTCTTGTCTCAATAACATTGGAAGTTCCAAATTGAGTAACTTTATGTTTGTTCCAAATACAATTTACTTCTTTACAATATTAAATTTGGATATATATATTTCTAGACATGGAGAAAAGAAAAGTATTGCGTATCTCATAATTCGGTTGATATTCCTACTTTTCCTGATTTGGGAAGGTACTAACTTCTTTGTTAGGAATTTTATATCCTCTAGTACGCATAACAAAATCATCAACACCAGTATTTATAAATAAAGTCTCCATGCGATCTCTCCAATATTAGTAATAATTTCTATCAAAAATAGGTGGTCTTGTTTGATTTAAGTTGTCAATAGAACCAATATTAATTCCTTCCATCTTATAGAAAAATATTTCCACAAAAACATCTTAATATAAAATGTTTTAAAGCGGGAAAAATATTCTTTAGCATGGAAAATAAAACTAGAGTATCTCTAAGAAAAATATGAATCCAAACATTATGTTTCCGAAAAATATGATTCCAAAAAATAGAAGAAGAATATTTCTCTTCTGAATCTAATTTTGAGATTAATTCATATTGAACCAAAATTATGAAGTCAATTGTTAGATTAGTTCAGGATTCATGGACACCTTCTCTGATACCAATTGTTGAGATGGTATGTGAGTATGATATACTCTATAATGCCAAATGTAGGATCGAAATAATAGAGATACAGTATGTAGTATCTAGTGATACTCAATATACAAGAGGGGGGTGATTTTTATACTTTAAAGAAATTCCTTTATAACTTTTAAAGATGATTATTTTTAATAGGGTTAAACAAGTTAATTCACAAAACCACTAGTTCTACACACTTGCTTGATTCCGAAAAAATGATTCCGAGAATGTAATTCTAGAAAAGATGGTTCCGGAAAATGAGACATAATAAAAGTTTACAATGATAATGATTCTACCATAAAGAATATAGAATCTAACTAAATCAGAGTACAAGTATAAGGAAGTATAATATAGTTATACTTTCCTCAATAATTAAAATGCAGTAGAAAACTTATAACAAAACAATTAACAAGTAGTAAATCTTTTAACACAAATAGAAGGGTATACAAAAACCTTGGATAATGGTCCCTTTATTTATACTTTCAAGAAAGTCTATCTTACCCACACCTGTGTAAGCCCTTGATTTGAAGATTGGAGTCAGTCTTGCTATCCTATCAAGACCTCAACGTCATTGTAGTCAGAACCTCTATCTGCCTTAGCATGGAAGCCCTAAACTTCAAGCTAGTCGACACCTCATTCTTCCAATCCTCGAAAGCCATCGATTGTACACAGAAACAATCAGAGTCGAAGAAATAAAATCTGAACAAGAAGTTTAGTACACATGAAGAAATGATAGTATCTCTCTCTAGAAATCACATCAGATCAAAAGATGTCCAAAAAAGTCTTGATATCTTTCGAATGAGCTCTTATTTATAGGCACAACTTCAATGGTCAGCTCCCTCCTCCAACGGTCATATTTTTCCTTGAATTTCGGAGGGACCTGTACAGATGTCACTCAAACAACGGTTAGTTAGTAACTGAAATCACGACATCATTTTATAATAAAACAAGTGTAAGAAAAAATATTATTACATAACTAAAATCCAATATTTGTATTGTAATTAAATATGAAAGTTTGGAGTCTAACCAAAATTGATTTCTTAGTCTATAATACAAGGTTATTCGGATTCTGTTTTCTAGGAATTCGAAACCTGAACCATATAGAATTCTGGAGTCTGAATTTCAAAGAAATTTGGAATCTGGATTCTCAAGAATTCAGAACCAGAACTTACAATGATCGGAGTTAGAGTTCATGAGAATTCGGAGTCAGAACTCATAAGAGTTCGGAGTCTGTATTCATAGAACTCGGAGTCAAAAAGAGGAAAAGTTCATAACCAGAATTCATACTCAGAATTCAGAGCCAGAACTTCAGAAGAGTTCATAAACAGAATTCATATTCATAATTCGGATTCCAAACTCTAAAGATTTCATAACCAGAATTCGTATTCAGAATTCGGAGTTATAACTCAGAAGAGTTTGTAACCAGAATTCGTAATCAGAATTCGAAATCTGAATTCGCAGTTGAAACTCATAAGAGTTCGTAACTAGAATTCATATTCGGAATTAGGAGTCAAAACTCAGAAGAGTTCATAACTATAATTATGACAATTCGGATTCTAAAACAGAATGTTTCATATCTAGTTAATTATAAGATTCCAAGGATTTGGTTATAAACTTAATTTTACACATAGAAAAATTATGATATGAACAATATAAACATGGTAAGGATAAATTTCATTGGGAAAGGAAATTTCTTTTTATAGAAGTAAAACACATGAAAAAATGAGATTTTCCTTCAGATAAGGTGTTTGTGATTTTCAAAACAAGAATGAATGGTAAAGTCATAAGGAAACCTTATTGACTTAACAATCTCACCCAAGTATAAAGTAATAGAAAAGTCATAAATAAAACCTCATTAACTCAACAAACATCACAAAATAAATTCATAGATCCTATTTTAATTATTGGTATTCATCCAATGATTAAGGAAAAAGTACTCTCATTTAGTGATATGCAATTTTAGGGGAGAGAAGATGAATCCTTAGATAATTTGGTTTCTGGAAAAGTGGAAATAAGAAATATGGTATCCTTTAACACTCATGAAGGTTCCCCATCGGGATAGTGTTTCCTGATAAAGGAACCTATTTTTATAGAGTCCTCTTAGTTGGATTCGACTCCTCGATCATCATAACAATAATTAATGTGCTTTTTGTTTTTCTTATTTTTTCATTTGAATCCATATTATTGTAATCTTTTGAATTCTTGTCATCGATGTAGCCATTTTGGTCACATAGAGAAATTCATTAAGGATCATAGTCATGAGTGTATGTCTCGGTTGAGGGATTTCAGCTCATTGTTGTGGGGTAGAATGTGATTCAAGACATGAAGGACTCGACCATAGGCCCTGGAGTGAAGCATTTCACATAGTCAATATGTCTTGAGGGTATGGGGAACCTTGGCCCAGTTTTTTTTAGTGTAGGATTGTGGATAGTTGAAGTTTCTCTATAGTAATTTCAACTTATATGGAGAGTTCCCTATATTATTTAGAATCATGGTGATTATTTTCTTTTCGAAATATTTTTTTTGTTCCTTTCTAAATGTGATTCTTTAATTTTTAGTTATTTCTTGTATGTACTGATCATTTTTTAAACACGCACTGGTTTCTGGACTCTCTCTCTATTGAGATTATTGACTCTTAGGTAGTTGATAAACTATGGTTTTGTTTTATTTTTTGTTTGATTCCCTCCCATGTGTTTTCCCCTTAGTGTGAGAGGTTTCTGTTTTAGGCTGGGAGTTCCCAATTTTGTTGGATATGTTGTTTTTCTTATATAGATAATTTTTGGGTGGGTTCATATTGGGTTCTCGGCTCAACTGATGGTCTTTTTTTTGGGATTTCTACATTAGTTCATGTGGGTTTTCCCTTATTGAATCCATTGTGTTGGTAGTTTCATTATTAGTGAATCTATTTTGGTTCTTCAGGTAGGGAGAACCCTCCTCCATTTTTTCACATTTCTTTTCACATTGGTTTTTTAGAAGTGCTCGAGTTTTATGAATGATATGAAAATTCACCCGAAGGATTGTGTTTATTTAGGCTTCATTCGAGTTTGAGATTTACTTATTTTTGTCTTTCAGATAGAATATTTTTTGGGGGATGAAATTATTTGTGCTGGGGATATATTCCCCAACTATACCATGTGTTTTATTCTATTTTATTATTTTCTGTTATCTGATTCATTTTTTTGGGTTACGGATGAGTCCCTAGTTCTAATTATCATGTTTTGGAGGCTTTGTGTATTTTTTGGACATATTTATGGTTAGTGTGAAATGTATGTGTTGAAAATGTAATGGTGGTGAGTATTTTAAATCCATAGTGTAACTACTATATGGTGTGTGTTTTATGGATGGTTTATCCTCTTGATATATAGGGGGTTTGGGGTAAAAAGGGTGATGTTTATGGACTTTTTCTAAGTTTCATGGTTAAGTTGAAATGGTAAATTACCTTTTCATCCTATTTTTGCATGGGTTTCTTCGTAAAAAATCATGAAGACTATGTTTTAAGCCTGTGAAACTCTAAACAGTGTGGAATTTAATTGATTCACATGGCCTTTTAAATCCTGAACTCTAAATGTACAACCCCCCCAAAAGAAGGGTGTTTTTTATTTATCCTTCTTTTTAAGTAGGGTTTCTTTCCTATGACATTCCAATTAGATTCCCATAAACTAGACACCTCTAGTGTAGTATTTTGGCTTATAAAAGCCCCACCATGTGGAATTCAATGTATTTTGTTGTAGATTCTTCACCCAGATTGAATGGTTTTTGGATCCCCTCTCTTTCTCCTTTGTTTTTTTTTCATTTTCAATTTCTCCTCTCTTTGGTTCTTGGTATTTTCTTGTTGTTTTTTCTCTTGAATGAATAAATAGAGTTAGTGTTGATGTGTGATTCAATTTATTTTATGTTAGGATATGTGAATTTGTTTAAGTGGTGTACTCTTCCTTCTCATGATGTCTCATTAGATTCACACTTCGCTCAGGTCGGTGTTTTCACCAATTTCCTTTCTAGAACATTCCATTTGATGCTTGTGTGTTTTTTAATAAATTATAAATATGTTTTTCATAATTTTTATATTTTTTGGTTTTGGAATGGTGTTTTATTCAATGAAATAATTTGGGGGATTGGTTCTCAAATGGATTATTTAATTATTCTTATATATATATATATATATTATCATAAGGTGTTTGATCAATTTTCAATTTATATTTTATAGTTAATTTGAGAAAACTTTTTTGTTTACAAAATTTGTTGGGTTTTTGTATTGTGGATGGGTTCTGAATTTGGTATTGTATGTGAGAATTGGGTACCTTTATGTTGTGATGCTTATGTGTGGATTGTGTGTT
Organism: Viscum album; assembly: GCA_963277665.1. NCBI lineage: Eukaryota > Viridiplantae > Streptophyta > Magnoliopsida > Santalales > Viscaceae > Viscum > Viscum album. Next base: position 632,874,082 of record OY728155.1, on the reverse strand, counting down.
GGATTAAAAGAAAGTGATGTTTCTTTAGATAGTTGTTTTTTTTATGATTTCATAGATACATAAATATATTCATCCGATGTTGGTATATTCATATGTTCATGAGGTTCACAAAAGGAATGGAAAACAAATGATATTGGCCCTTTGTAATGAAATTTACTTGAACCACATTTTTTGAAATGATCCTCTTCCCTTCCCCATTTCTTTTTTCAATAATAGTTCCATGATTTATTAACAGTCGATTGTTTTTTCATGGGACTTTTAATAGGACATAAAATGGGTTCCATGAATCTTGTCCCATTTTATCTCTTCAAATATGTTTTGAGGGAAAATTGGTATTAAATAACCATTGGAATTTTGCGACATAAATGTTATCTGAGTGGGTAAAATGACCCATTTGGAATTTTAAAATTTTTTTGTGTTCTTTACCATAGTTTTTGGAAAAGGTTTGTAAATGGTTCTATAAGTGGTTTTGGATTTTAAATGAAATTCCCATTTGGAATATTTTTCCCGAAATTTGTTGTTCATGGTGATTTTATAAATTTTTTAGAAACAGATTTGTAAATTTATTTTGATTAAAACTATAAATGGATATTTTAGTTCATTTTATTTCCTTGGTAAAGTATGTTTCTATGTGATGTTATGTGAAATACTAGTTTGAGTCATAGAATTTTTTAGAAAAATGGTTGAAAGATGATGTGGTGTGAATGACTGATTGGTATTTCGTAATTGTTTGTAAAGTGATTGGGAATTAATATGTGATGTGATGGCCTGGTTGATACTTTTGAATGGCATATTGGGAGACATGAACCTTTATGGAGGATTCTGAAATGGAGAGGGGCACCGCATTGGTAGTTTCAATGTCTTGTCTAAGCAAGTGTGGTAGGGGTGGGTTCTATTGAGCCATGCATGTGAAGACATTCACGCTCACCATGTTCTGTTATTATTGTATTCATGAGTGTTATCTGGAGGGATGAGTGATTTTATTTTTTCCCGATTAGACAGGTTGTACCAATAAGATTTCATGAGAGGCCAGGTGGAACATTCCATTGGATTTTTTGGTTTAGAGTTTCCATTTGGTTATTGATTGTGGAGATGCAACATTGGCCAATAGTTGAGTCAAAAATAAGTACATAAAGGTATTTAATCAAGATATTCTTCACGAATTTCCATGATTTGATATCTATATGTTCTACTAGATTCTTATGCATGTGGATATTGACCATGCTAGTTTATATATGCTTGTTTTTCCTTTAAATCTTTAATGACACCTATTTAGTCATATGGTATGGATTATTATTTAGGTTTTGGTTTTGAATTGGGTTTTCGAGTGTGAATCCATTTTTCTAAATAATGTTGGTTGTGTTATTCTAAAATGCGAAGTCATAAAAAGATGTGTTTGGTTATTTAAAAATAATTAAAGCATATTTAATGAATGTAATTAAAACTAGTATTTTTTGGGCTATTTCAGAAAATTAAATGCACAGACTCTGTGGTGATTACCCACTGATTTGTTTAAGATCACACCATAAATGTGAAACTTGGTGTCGGTAGACCGATGATGTTTTGTAGGATCCTATTTATGGTTTATTTTTCATTTTGAGAAGGTTGGTACTATTGTTGGTGGTGAATAATAATTCATGTGTATATCAAGTTTCGTGGTTCAGTTTTAGTTTTGTATTATGTTTTTGTTTCGTTATCTATTGTTCAACTCGGATTGATTTTGTGTATATTTTTAATGTTTAGTAATTGTTTGTTTTATCTTTTATTTAGTTTTGTTTATGATCATGGTTATTTATTAGGACAAAAATTTCCCATTAGAATATTTTGATAACCATTTCTAGTTTCCAGCCCATGGGGATTGGAAATTCCCTTCGGGTAATGTCTCAGACCAGGTTTGGTGTCTTATTGAATAGCATCCCAGTCCCATTTTTTTTTTGGGTGTTTCTGGTGTACATGTTATGTGACAGGGTTTTACCAAATACTAAATTCCTAATAATTATCATTTTTATTTCAGAAACAGCTACCGGGTAATGTCCTTGTACTCCTTAAATACTTAAAAAATCTAAAAGAGGAACACACTATGATTATGAGTCTATTTATTTTGTCATAAATTCTATTTTTCTAATTTTTATGACACAAGTATCTATAAAACATATAATAACTCCACATGATGTGTATTCTTCTAGTAATGTATGTATACAATTCAAATCCAAGTGAGACTATGTGTAGTTTACATAATTATACATTGTGTTTCCTCGAAATACAGATTAGGTAATTCAGTAATTTTATGTAAATTCTCTTTTTAATTTTATTTAAAAATTATTTCATATGGGAATCATATATATCTCCTATAATTCATGGATTTATAGTTTATATAAATAAATAATTAATTAATAATCCCATTAATAAATAATTCAATAGAAATTTAATATATTTTATAGGGCAATTTTAATAAATTTCTTGCCTTTATGTGTGATGTTTTTAATGTATGTGATTGATCATGATCCTAAATGATAAATGTATGACTTTTTTTTAATTAAGTATAATTTCATATTAAAAATGGTTATATGTAATGTTGAATTGTTAATAATAATATGACAGCATATAAGTCATCCCTCCCAATATTAATATATAAGGCATGTGTGTCATTTGATTATTTTATGTATCCTGGGCCTATCATTCTTCCCAGATAAGTGTGCGTAGAAAACATATAAAGGGTAGAGGTTTGATGGGCGGAGTCTATTTTAAAATAGATTTGACATGATACAGACAATGTTGGTAAAAATATCGATTGTGGAATATTTCCACTCAATCCAAGATAGGCTCAATGTTTTCTCATTATATTTATATATTTATTTATCAAATTATAATTATATATTATTTTAGGTTTGTAAAAATAAACGACAGTTAGAAATATAGTTTTAAGGGATAAATAATTTAAATGACATAGTATTAAATATGATTTTATGAATTAGTAATTATTAATTTTAAATAAATTTGTATTTAGTGTTTTAAATTTTGAACATTCCATGATATAATAATAAAAAAATCAATTGTAATAATATATTAGTATTATTTTTATTACTTGTATGTGGAATACAGTGGTGTTTTTTCATTGTTATGCACCTATATGAAATTATAAATATTGAAACCATGATCTATATATACACACTAAATTAATTTTATTTATGGTTTGAAATCAATTATGTTGTGAAAAATGTATCTACAACCTCAAGAATTTACTCAGATGGTAATATCTCTACGGTTCCACTCTGGAAAGAGTGATACTCTCCACCTCCTTATATATCAAGAATGTGAGAAAAAAAATATAATCATTGATGTGTAAATGAGTTTTTATGATCATGAGAACAATGAATGATGACTATATAATCATTTCTTCCACATGAATCTCTATAAGAATCGCTTGAAAATAAAGCAATACATGGAGAAAATTATTAAATGGATTCAACTTTGGACCCAATTATCACTACGAAATTATAAATTGAAGTATGTTTTGTTGATAAAAAAACAATAAAATGAATAATATTAAGATTGAGGAAAGTTTAATTAAATTTATTATAACATTAGTATGGATTAATCTTTTATATATTTTTGGATTCCATTTATCTAGTAACATTGGATAATTATCAATGATGTGACAATTATTCACCATGTTCTTACAAATTTTTGATTTAATAATATAAAAATATATCGTCAAGGATAAGCATAAAAAACTTCTAATACACATGAATCCATAATGTTGTATCACATCATCCATATTTCTATAATTATATATTTAATTTGTTTTACAAAAATCATTTTTATATTACAAGATTTTATATTAGATGTTTTTCTTAACTGATTAATTAAATATAACGAGATTATTCACTTTCATTTGACTAAAAAAATTCAAATAACATGTGATGAACAAATGGGGGTTCTATAGACCTTCGTTAAACATTAATATTATAAGGCTAGGGTAACTCCCAGCTTCTTTAGAATATATTTATCATTAAATAAATTGCATGTGTTTGATAGCTTACTTGACATGCAACACTGAAATTTAAAATAGCTTTATTATATTATAACATAGACATTAAATTTAAAGGTATGAATATAATTAACCATATAATGAAATATTTAGAGGATATTTTATATAATTAAATTTTATTTATAAATTTTAATTAAATATGAAAATATATTTTAGTGTAGTCATTTTATTCTTCAAATAAAAGTTTTTCTCAAAAATGATTTTTTGTTGAATTTTTTGATAGTATTATAAGAAATTAATGATAAAATTTAAATTTTAATTGATAATAATGGAATAATTTTTCAAATCAACATTTTCTAGTTTTCTTCGGATAAACGTTTTGGCATTTTTTAGAAAGTAATTAATTTTTATTTAATATTCAAAAATAATTTTATTTATAAAATTATCATTTCTTATTATTAAATATATTAATTTAAATTCATAATTATGATTTTATATGACCGTAATATAAATTATAAATCCATTAATATTATAAAATATAATAATTCACATTGTAATAATCATTATACATGATTTTTGTATAGGTTCATTTTAAGAATAAAAACATTTGAAAAATATTTTTCATTGATTTTTATGAATTCATATTAATTTTTTTAAAAACTAATAAGAAAATAATTTTATAAAATTGATTTAATATTTAGAATAATTAGAAAAAAAATTATAAATATTTCCCCTTAATTTTTAATTATATTGAATATTAATTATGGAAAATATTTCTCACCTTGGTAAGTGTAAGTCATATAATTAAGGATAAAAATCATGTGATATGAATTTAAAAATATATAAAACCCCTCACATGATTATTTTCTATGTTTCATGATCAAAACATAGTCACTGACATGTTTATTATATAAAATATTTTTTCTATTTTTCAAGGATAATGTTTATCAAATTATTTTATTTGATGAAGAAAAACCAAATTTTAATATGTTTGTTGAAATATATATATAATTTTGAGATATGGTAAAAAGTAGGTTATGAATGAATATAAAATTTAATTTTAAATATTATTAAAAAAAATTAAGATAATTTATTTTTAGTTATTTTTAGTTAAATATATACCTTAAAATATGATACAACATTGACACTATAATAGTTAGAGAAAAAAAAGAAAAATCAAGTGAATGATTATAATAAAATTAAAATAGTATTATATTGAGGAATTTATTATTTTAAAAGAAATATATATATATATATAATTATAATATTTTTATTTTTCTGAAGTAAATATTCAATTTTCATTTCTATATTGAGATTATTTAGTTCAAACTACTTGACCAATCCAAAAAATGACTCGAACTATATCTTCTGTTAAAAAATATTTTATTAAATTATATAAAAATTAATTAAATAATATATCTTGCAAACATAATTGGGTATGAATAATAATTTCATCCATCATCCACTTATATATAAATATTCCTTTTATATTAAATTTATTGGTCCCTAAATTGAAAAAACACGTCATAGCCCGATAATCATTAAAAGGGTTAACATGGGGTGTAAAACTAAGAGATAATGCTTAAAACCTAACCTAAACATGTATAAATTTTATCTTATGGGCTTACTTATACTTATATCAATATAATATTTTAAATATATCAAGGTTTCACCATTTCATTTTACATTAGTATATATTTATTCAATTCATTTTGTAATTCAATGGATTCCCCACGGTTAACAGATAAAAGGGAACCTGATATCTTCTCTTACTCACACCATTTGAGCATACTAGATATGCTAATACATACACAAATCCCATACCAAATATCATATATATTTACTATAGGAACCATAGTCATTAAAATACAGACCTAGAAGGCATAAGGTGTATTCTGAATAGTTTTTTTAAAAGGAGGTATAACAATTAATAGAGAATTTTCATTTAACATTTTCTTCTACTTCCTTCAAATATTATGAAAAATTATTATAAAAAACAACATTATATCAAAAATACATAAATTCTTTCTTGACTATGCTATAACGATTTTTCATCTTCCTTTCTATCATATGGGCAACAAAACATAATTCATGTATATGTTTTGACTATCACCTCTATGAAGTGATGGTTTTCAATTTCCATCACTACATATCATGGTATTTATAATGATTTATTTAACACACATCCACATATGATTATAAATTTTAGTGATCAAATAATTATAATTATGGAAGATAATATAACTTAAATCCGTATATCATTCAAATTTTTAAAAATAGAATCATTATACATTGATACATATAAACACCCATATCATTTTCGTAATATAATTCATTTTTCATGAACCACCACAATTGGAAGGTTATGATGACATATGAAATAATTTATAAACCTTTTATATGGTAATAATTAATTTTATAAAAAAAATTCTTATTTAATTTGATTATAAACCTTCCAAAAAAATTTTATAAACATGATTAGTGATCATGTGTGGAATATAGTGACCGAGCCATTATATACATGTAAAATACAAACTTTTAGAGGAATATTTGGAAAATTTAAAAAAATTCATTTTAAGGGACCATTATAGTTTAGTTTATTTGGAAACATGGAAACATAATCATCTATCTTGGTGAATAATCTTCAACATCAACCTTAAAATTCCTCCTCAATAGAAATCATACATAAATCCTTTCTTTATAACCTAGGGAAAGGAATCATAAGAAAGGGGTGATCTCAGATAATAATTAAGGGTGAACAAGGGAGATATGTAAACATAACATGAGCATAATTGTATGTGAACGCGATTTTATCATTATAAAATCATACCCTTCAAAACAAGTGTCATAAAAATGAATCATGGCATAATGATTTCTATTAATAAGGCATAAATTATAGGGAGAGAAAATAACATGGGTCATTAGAGAAGGAAATTTGAGTAACATATAGACTTGTGGGATACACAAAAACATATATAATTTTGAACATGCATAAATTGAATATGGTTCAATAATAAAACTGGGCCCTCAGATAAAAGTATTGTCATGAAACTAGTTCAATGCATATCATTGTGAACACATAATCATATTTAAGCATAATAATTTGAACATGTAATCAGGTTCATTCATATACTTATGGATATCCAAATAGGTCCCTAAACAATATTTTTAAGATGCAATCATGTTCATTCATTAACTTATATACATGAATCTAGGTTTATACATAAAACTGTGAACATTTATTTAGGTTCATGCATAACATGATGAACATGTAACCTGGTTCAAATATAAATATATAGGCATGCCAATATGTTCTTGCATAACATTATGGTACACAGAATTTGGTTAACATATAACACTATGAACATGTAATAGGGTTCACTCATAACATTATAAACATTTAATCAAGTATATACATAACATATATACTCACGATTCATCTATAATTACCCAATTAATTGGATGGATGTATTGGTCCCACACATCACATAATGAAATCGTATATATGTTTGTCAAAAGATCATAAACATTCATAATCTCATACCCATTGATATGAAATGGGTATTAAAAACACTTGATCCTAACAAAACATAATGAAAAATTATTTTTTCCATTATCATTTAATCATTAATATCCCATAATAGGATTTGAGTATCATTAGTGATTTAACATGGTATATACCATGTAAGATAAATTATTTTCAAAAGAAATGTTTCATCATAAACATAATACATTCAGGCAAAGAATAAGAATGGTGTCCCTAGATCACATCCCCAACAAATAATAGACTATTTCAATGTATTTCATCATGGACAAAGGATTATGTTTAATTATCACTTGGATCATTTATTAATGTAATGAAACATTATTTTTACATAAAACATTCAAAAAAATCATTTCCTTGGAAAACAACTTTGAAAACATACAAATTATTCTTTAAAATTCATTTAAAACATTTCATGAGAAAAATATGACTTCAGATTTGAAAAATTATTTTTAAAATGTGACTCATTTTGGAAAAAATATCATTTGAAAACAAATTTTAAAACCTAGAAAAATTATTAGTATCATTGATATCTTTTTCATTGAAAATAACCATTTGAAAACATAGAAAGGAATATTTGAAAATCATTTAGAAAAATTATACATAATTTTTTTAAAACCATATTCCATGAAAATAACCATTAAAAATATATAATAAAATATTTAAATAAATGATAGTAATGATTGTAGATAAATCCATACATGCTAAACTCTCTTTCAGGACCATAAATATTTCATAAAAGTTCCTCAATCAAAAAAAACAATAAATTTAATTTTTAAAAATATTTTGATACAAAGGTAAATAATGAGTAAAAATGCCTTTTAATGATCATTGTATAATTGTATAAATTTTTTTGAAATCTCTTCTTAGTAAACATGTTCATGAAAGAACACATATTTCTGAGATAAGTGAGAGATAAAGTCGTATTTTCATTAAAACAATTTCTTGATTATCTTAAGTACCAAGCATTGAAAAATGGTTCCATTAAATGAAGATATAATGAATAAATACATTAGATGTAAATTAATGATATTTATTGAGATATTGATTATAAGATTTTATCAATTGAAGAATAATCATAAACCATCCTGATAAATAGTGAGATTGGAGTAATAAACTATTACCACTTCGGTAAAATTGAATCATACTTCCCATGAAAGAATAAAATTACATGAATTAAATAATATCATTAATAGAATGTGATTCATGATATAACATTTCAAAGGGAATAATATACACCTCATAAAATAATATATGTATATTATATGGATTGTATCTCAATGAAGGAAAATTAAGACAAACTTATATAGCCAATTTGGTAACATTTTAACCAAAATAACCATAAAATAGAGATCATAAAATGGATATATAAATACCCATAGAATTATTTATAATAATAATAATAGAAAAAATTCAAGTGTATTATATACACCATTTGAAATAAATGAGTGGTGAAAAATTAATAAGTATTACAGAAATAAATATGAGACTAGAAATCCAATTACTAATTGAGTATATTTTAAATCATAATCTCCATTAAATAATAACATAAATTGAAACATTAAATATAATTAAATAAATTAAATTATATATTAAAAATTTAATGGTTATTTAAATTGACCACAAAACAAGAATATATAGATAAAATAATGTATATCCCAATGAAATTAATGTGAGATGAGGGAATCACTGCCTTATGTCTTGAATTTCTTCGTACAAGTTTAATCCTCCTTTATAATAGACATATGTTTATTATAAATCTACAAAACACCCATGTTATTATATGTTATAAAATATATTATTTTATTATGAAATTATATTTACCATTTATTGAAACCGTTGTGTTAAAGTAACAATTCAAGTAATAACCACTTTGTTTTTTTGTATACATTTCGACTTATTATTATTGAAGGTCTAATATATATCATGATTAACATAATTAATGAATATAAAAATGATTTAAATAAAATATAAATAAAATATATAATTATTTATTATAATATATAATATATATAAATATATATCGGAATACACGGTTCAGGGAGATAGTAGGTCATACATATGCATTAACAATATTTACATTTTTTAATCATATTGAAAGAAAGAAATACAATGAAAAATATATATATATATATTATATTTATATTAGAATAATTATTTCATATATATTATATATTTTTACTAATCCCACCTTTAATAAATTCAATGAAATGTGTGAATGAATCGCATTGGTTTTTGGAGGCAGTAGTTGACACGTCGATAAATGACCTTATCGCATTTCCATGAAATGGAAACCATGAAGGTATGTTTTATAAATTAATCAAATAATAAATATATATTAATTATAATATATATAACTTAAGAAAATAACTACATAATTATCTCTAACCATGAAAGGTGGTGATGTAACAATGAACGATGTCAGTTCGTGAGGTGGTAGTATGTTATACACATGAATGATGATTTCATATCCCATTTAGTAAAAGTGTGTGTAGGTTTAGATCAAAAAATAAACATAGTAAATAATAAGTATATATATTATAATAAGTTTATTATATTATCATGTAATAATAAGAATATAGGGGGTGGAGAATGAAATAAAACAAAACATCTTGTTGAAGGATGTTATATCTTTTTCGGGTAAGTCCTTTTGGTTTTCACAAAGGGACTAAAATTATATGATTTCTATAAAATATTTTTCCTTATAGGATGAGAAGAGATATTTTTGGATCTTATTTTTTTAGTTAATGGATTAACCAATGGTATTTAGAAGAGTGGAGAAATTATAAGTTGAGCTATCTATTATAGTGAAGGAACAATGGCGTTCTTGTAAATATAAAAAGGTAATCACCATTGGGTTGACATCCTTACCTCATGTGCCACAATTGATGGTCCATTTTAAATTAAATGGATAATATTGTATAGAAATTCCAATACAATGTAATTTGGATAATTTTATAGTTTATTTATATTTTAAGATGAATGTTTTACCACTACGTAGACGCATTTTTACCATTAATCATTGTAATAACTTTTTATTATTTTGACTATTATTTTTGGCACATAAATAAATTGAACATACTATAAATTTTAACTTATGATGATTCTAAATATTGAATAAATTTTTAAAAACTAAAAAAAATATTTTTGTGAAATTAGTTTAAAATTAATATCAAAGACGGGATAATACAATGAGTTTTTAAAGTAAAAATATTCAAAAGATTGACTTTTTTCACCCACTAAATTTTGAAATTGATTCCAAAAAAGTAAATTATATTAATATATGTATAATTTATTTATATATAATTTAAACCATTTTAAAATAAAATTTTACTGAAAATATATATTATATGAAAATTTAAATTTCAACTTAAATTCATTATTTTTCGTTGTTTATCCAAAAATGAAATTTATCAGAACTATAAACACAATTCACCCTAAGATAATTTTAAAATTTATATTTAAGAAGACAAGTTTTTTTACCTAATATAATTTATATAATTTTCCAAATTTAATTTAAAACATGTGCACCATTCAAATGTGGAAAAATTAAATTTTAGGAAATATATATCTTTATGCAAAAAATTGGTTTTAGTCTTATCTCTTGTCTAGAAAACAATTGTTGTGGATGTTAACTTTTTTAATATATATATATATATATATGTTTATATATCTTTAAAAAAAATTATACGAAGTGTATTAGTTAATTTATTAACGTAAAACATGTTTTATTAAAATATATTCTATAGTTAATTGGTCACCAAATAATTCATCTTATATACATGTATAAAACATATTTTCACAATTTTAATTAATCTTATTTATTACTCCCATTCCAACAGAAATGTGAAAAATATACTAATAATTTATTAATAATATTAATAGTACATTTTAGTTTAGTAAAACTAGTCCTACCATGCCATAAATGCTATTGAAGGAACTATGTGTTGTGTATAATAAAAGACAATCATAGTGTTGTTTGTATTGCTGTCTAATAAAAGTGTTCTATGTAGAGGAATCACTACTTCTTATTTCCAATAAAGAAATAATAATTTGGTGACCTCATATAAATCATGGTATATTTAGTTTTGTGTGAAAATGAAAATATCAAAAAGATAAAATTAAATTGAATAAAAATTATAAAAATTCAGGTATTACATTCTACCCCCCTTAAAATTAATTTCACCCTCAATATTACATTGGTCTAACAAATTATTAATACTTTAATGTTCCGTTCATATAAATGAAAATCATAAAATAAATATTAAAACTTCTTTTAAAAAGGAAAATTTTGAAATATTACAATTATTCAATGTAATTCATAACTACGTTTCCACAAAGGAGAACATAGTTGGAAAGTGAAAACATGGACATGGAAGATAAATATAACTATCATGTTCTGATGGAGAGTGATAGTTAATATTGTTAGGTGAAAGTTACCAATCAACATTTCCATAACCCAAAGAAGCTATAAATGGTCATTAATATCATCAAAATATGATAATAATGATACAAAAATTTATTTCAAGACCCTTTATCCAAAAGCTGATGAATTTTCATGAGATAATATAGTTACTTTAATTCAGTACAATCTCTCCATTTGATTTACCTTGAAAAATTTACACATCATCTCCTTTTCAAATAAATAAAGGTGAATTTTTCATTCTTTATGTATTAATGGATCATAATATCCATAGATAAACTGATAATTCATTACTTCTATATTAAGGTATCATCAAAATAAAATTGGATTGAACATGTTATTAATTATTAATAAATCCTTATATAGTGAGATAAAACCATTATCTCTAAAACCTCTTCTAAATTTAAACTTAAACCATCCTTAAATATTAATCAATATAACCCTTATTAATGATGAAATTTTAAAACATTAGAAAAAAGGTTTCAAAATTTTTCAAATTCATATAAACATTGATCACCCATAGATTAAAATTTATCTCTTGTTTGTCATATACCAAACATGTTAATACTTATATCATGATTTCTCTTAATAATTGTAATCACGTAATTACCAAAAATCATTATTGAAAACATTCATGATTTCTTTATTCCAAATTTTACAAGTTATATTTTTTAAATCCCAAAATGGGTTTTAGACGTCATCCATGATATCATAAACCACTCTGTTAAAAATTAATAATTAGTTCCATGGAAATCATTACTATCCAATTTAATTTATCCATATCAATCTTCTCAATATCCAATAAAAAACAATTCTCTGAACATCATGATCACATTAAGGGTTACCTTCATGTAATCAATTTATCACATTTCTATGAAATCAATTTTATATTTCAATATTATTTTTCAACATATCCCTTTAAATTATTAATGAAAAACATATACTATATTAAATAATTCTTGAGTTCTAATTAATATACACTTCAATCATTAATCTTTATTCTTAAACCATTACTTAGGAATAATCATTTAATTTCTTAATACCCATTTCCTAGAATGTGAAATATGAATCTTGTCTTATGGTTCCTTAACCTCAATATAATAATGATTGTGATGTTTAATGTGAAGAATTGTTTTAGAACATCTCATACCTTTCCCATGTTGTTTTCAGTTTCTTTATCTTCGCCAATATAACCAATACGCATACAACCTTCCTAATTATCTTCATGATATTTCCATTTAAGACATTAATTTCGATAATTCCTACGATTTCCACATATAAAACATTCAATGTTAACCTAGTTCCTTTTAGTTCCTACTATCAACTAAGATGAGAAAGCATCATATATGAAAAGATAATCATAAAATAAAACCATATAATAATGAAAACTTACATATAGAATGCCTCAATCATGACACATATATTTAAATCAATGACACCTTAGTATTATCTATAGATACATCCATATACATACACTTATAAATATCCCTAGGGATATCGCAATTTTTTTCTCATCCTAGTTTCTAAAGGTTGAATAAGACTTCCCTTTATACAACTATAGAGATTGTTGCTTAACGTACAAGAATATTACATTATTTTAGAAGAATATTCAGCACATTAAAAAAAATAAATGCCCAATAACTGTAATAGTTTAGTGTCCTTGGAAACATGGAAACACAATATTCTATCATTGTCAAAGATCATCCAAATCTCTCTTAATAAACATACTCTTTACTAGTCTTACTTAAAACCATTATTCATAACCAGTGAAAATTAGACATAAGAAATGGGTGAGATCATATGATTTTTAATAGTAAATAAGGTATATATATAAACATAACTTGGGAATAAGAGTTTGAGATTATTGTCGTATCCTGAGAAGAACATTCCCTTCATTTAAATGATCATAAACATGAATCATGGAATAAATATTGGTAGATAATTAGACATGAATCTTAAGGAAATGAATGAAAATGAGTTAGGTGGGGAAAACAATGTCGTATGATATAGAAATTTGGAATACACATCATCTTATAACATTGTGAACATATTAATAGAGAATCAGGTTCAATTATGAAATAATGTCCCCACAGAAACATATGGACACACAGCATGGTACTCACATAACACTGTGAACATGTAATTAGGTTCACACATACCATTTTGAATATGTAATCATATTCTTGCAAAAAAAACTTTGGATATGTAACCAGGTCCATGCATAAAATTTAGAACATGTAACCAAGATTATGAATAAAATTGTGAATATGTAATCAGGTTCACTCATAATATCATTGACATGACACATGGTCCATGCATAACATTTTGAACATATAATCAGGTTCATGAATTAAATTTTTAATATGTAATTAGGTCCATGCATAAATATATTGACATGTAACTAGGTCCATGAAAAACATTTTGAACATGTAATCAGATTCATGTAAAATAATATGAACATGTAATAAGGTTCAACCATAACATTGTGAACTTGTAATCAGGTTCAAAAAAACATATATACTATTGCGTCATTTATATTTACCTATTGCACTGGTGGGAGATATCAGTCCTACCCATCATATAAGGGAAGAATACATATGTGTACCAAAATATCAAAAATAATTCATAATATCATAACCCATTAAATGAAATGGGTATTATATAAAATTCACTCTATCATAACCTGTGGTAAAATAGAATGTTTCATAATAATTTAATAATATAATAACATATGAAATAAATTGAGTTTCATAATCATTTTATAATGGTATAATCCATTGAAGAGAAATGAGTTTCATAAGTACCATGTAATCGTAAAAATAAACCATTCAATGAAAGTATAAGAATAGTGTCCTTGGATTATATCCTAAATAAATAATAAATTATATCAAGGAATTATGCCTTATATAAAGGAGGATTTTTAATGATCACTTTCAGAATTTATTAAGGCAAATAAAATTCTATTAAAATATATTTTTAATTCATAAATGATTTTAAAAATTCTATCATTTGAAAAAAAATTAAGAAAATATAAATTAATAATTAAAAATGATTTAATAATATTCATGGGGAATGTATCCTTTACACTTTGGGAAAACGTTTCTATTAAAAAAAAATTAAAATTAATTTTAAAAAATATGAAAACATATAAAAAATCTTTGAAATCGTTAAAATACTTTTCAATGAAAATGAAATTTTGATGAAATATAATGGAATATTTTTTAATTAATTTCAAAAAAATTAAGGAGATAATAATTTGAAAACCATTTTCCTTTAAAAAACCTTGAAAACATTTAAAATAATCTTCCAAGGAAGTATGTTCAGGATAGTGTAGAATTCTGTACATTCTGAACATTCCTTTTATGCTGTAAAATGTTTTCAAAATTTCCTCGATTAGAAAATGACAAGAAGAATGATTTTTAAAAAACATTTCATTAAATATTTAAAATTTTGGTAAAAATTTATTTTAATTATCATAAGATAATAGTAGAACATTTTTTAGAAACATGTTTTTTGAAAACATGGTATTTAAAGAACAAAATGTTTTGACGAGAGAGATAGATAAAGTTGGATTTTCTTAAAAACATGTACTTTTTTATAATGTGTAAAAAAGAGTGTAAAATTATACAATTACATTAATATTTATTTAATAACTAAATGAAATTAAAATTAATGAAATTTATGGGGATATGGATCATAATATTTCATTAATGGAAGCATTATCATCAACAATCCTAATAAATGATGATATTGTTTCAATGAATTATTACCACATTGGCAACACTGAATCATAATACCTATGAAATAATAAATATAAATTAATCTTAAAATTTGATTAAAATAATTATATTAATGATATTACATGGTATATACCCTTCATAGAATAATATAGGTCCCAAATATGGATTGAATCTGAATGAATGATAATTGAGACAACATTACTTTAATGATTTGGTAAATTTGAACCACAAAACCCATGAAAGAGACATCATAAAACTTAAATTTAAATTACCATAAAATTAATATAATTAAAATATAACACATTTATCATTAGTACATAGATAACTTAAAATAACTGAGTTGGTAAAAAGGAAAAATTCTCACAGAAATAAAAGGGAGACAAGAAATCCCCTTACTACATGAGAAATTTTTGGATCATGATTCTCATTAAATCGTAAAATAAATAAAAACATTTAATATCATTAAATTAATGAAATTAGTTATATAAAAATTCATAGGTTAGTATATAAACCATGTAATAATAATAATTGGTGAATATATAATATATCTCATAGAAATAAAATTGAGACGAGAAAGCCCTTACAATAAGTCATGACATTCTTTATACATATTCAGAACTCCTTTATAATAAATATAATTTTACTATAAATCTACAAAATGACAATATTCCCATATATAATACCATATATAACTTATTATAAATTTATATTTCCCGTTTATTAACAATTTTTTTCAATGTTTTGTTTTAGGATATAACCACTTTGTTTTGTTTTATATAACTTCTTAAATTTTATTCTTGATCCTCCTACGTAGATCATGATTTTATTATTTATTCAATGTTAAAAACATTTAAAATTTCATATATTTTCATTATATTATTATTATAAAAATATGTATCCTATACAAATATGAAATCTAATACACCTTTTAGGGAGATGATAGGTTGTATGTATGCTTGAATATTATTTCTATTTTTGGTCGTATTGAATGAATGAAATAAAATTAAATATTTGTATATATATGTACATATTATATTTCTATTAGAATTATTATGTCATATTTATCATAAATATGTATTAAACCCACACTTAGTACAATCCATGTAATGTGTGGAATAATCACATTGCTTTGAAGAGGTTGTAGTCCAAAAGTACACAAATGAAGTTATTGTATTCCCAAAGAATGGGAATCATGAATTTATGTATTATATAATTTTTAAATGAGAATATTTACATTATAAATAACATATATATAATATAAGAACACAAATTTCATCATTATGTTAAAGCCTGAAAGGTGGTAATATTAAAAAGAATGGCATCGGTTCATGAGGTGATAGTGTGCCCTACCCACGAACGATGATTTTATATCCCTTTTAATGGAAATATTTTATGGTTTATAAATAAAAAATAACATAAAAAATTATATGTATATTTTTTATAAATATTTTATTATATAATAATTGAATACTTAGATTTTATGTTGTGGGGATTGAAATAAAATACAATTTCTTATTAAATGAAGTTACCTCTTCATTAGGTAACTTCTTTTGGTTTGTACCAAAGTAATAACTTGGTTTAAGTTTTTCCAAAATATAGGCTTATATGATTATTAAGGGAAATTTTGATTTTATTTTGTTTGTTTTGGATGATCCAATGAGAATTATTGGTGTGTTGAAGTGAGGGGGTGAGTGCGTTTTTATAGTAGAGGAAGAGTAACATTCTTATAAATATAAAAAAGGTAAAAACTACTTAGATTTATAGCTTACATAATGTTGCTAAAATAATGGTAACTTTTAGATAAAAGTTATTACATGGTATAAATATGGACATCCAATGGATTTTGGAAAATGTTCTAGGTCATTTACCATTTTAGGATTATCTTTTAACAACTAAGTGAAAAAAAAATCCTTAAACCACTGTAATTAATTTTGATTACATTCACTAATATGTATGGAAATTTTTTTTACATTAATAGTAATTATAAATTATGATTATTAATAATATAGAATCCATTTTTATAAATTTTAAATATTGGTGTGGTAAAAATTAATGTAAAATAAATCTTGTAGATTGGATGAGACAATAGGTTTTTTTTGTAAAAATGTTCCAAAGATTGATCTTATAAGGACCCAGCCTTAAAACATTAAATAATCTAGAATTAAATGAATAATTCACATTGAGGATCTTTTCAGGATTAGAGTTTTAGAGAGTTAGTTCAATACATTTACATAACAACCTGATTATTACATGTACACTATTCAACTCAGTATCCATTTTTTTTATAAAATAAAAAATCTTGAAAAAAAGAGTCATGTCTAGTTCCATGTTTTAGACCACAGGACTTTTCCATGATCCCATCCTTAACACTATTCATCATTAAGTCCTCTGAAAAACACTTCAAAACATGGGATGAGCATAAAAATATCAGTAATGGTAAAAAAATAAGAATGAAATCATTAGTTCATCAACACATACCAAATATAAACTCTTTTACTTACCTCATGAAAACAAAATATTTATGAATAACACATATTAAACACAAATCTTAAAGGTACTTGTGGAATTCATATCATATATACATTGTAGCTATCACAGCTACCTAGGGAGTTATGTTGGAATACCCACCATAGAATATTCCCTATATCTCTTAGGAGAAACATTCACGTTTACCTCCGCCATGTTACCCAATGCATTGGAGAGCTATATCGGGCTCACTCGCCCTAGGATAATCACATAACCTCCCATATACGTAACAATTCCCAAGAAGCATAACATATTCATTACACATAAAACAAACATAAAGGGAAGATAAAATCTCCACATTTGAATCAAAATATATAATTTAAATATATTGACATAACAAAATACATTATCAAAACCGTTTTCAATACCAAAATATAGAAATGAATATATGGTATTTATTTTCCTTTAAAAAATATTACGTCTTGTTAAGGAAGCCAAAGATCAAATAATACTCGTGGTGGCAGAAATGTCGTTGACACCGCTTATGTTAAAAAAGAAACATTATTTTTTTTCATTTAGTAAAACGCTTCATAGAAAAACATTCTAATTGAATGAAATGAAAAGTAAAAGGTGTTTATACAGTGTATAAAAGAATGTCATCTATTAAAACAAAATATGCCTCAATGAATGGAGATTGAGACAAAGTCCATATCTCATGTCCGACGTGACCCGTTCATTCTTTAATATCCTAAATAATAAATTAATGTTAATTTATACTTGATTAAAATCCTTTTTAATGTTTATTATTCCTTTTATATAACTTATTACCATGTTATAAACATTATGTAATCATTTAAGTTATAAATTGTTGTTTTGTCGATATTTTGTACTTGAGAAAAAAATGGACACCATATAATTACAAGTTATCCATGTGGTCCATATTCCATTATATCCATAATGATATTCATGATTTAGATATCATATACATCATATATATCTAGTATATACATTTATTTATAATAGTACATAACATTTGGAGGTAAGAAATGAAATGCACTGTTCATGGAGACAGTAAGTCGTACGTATGGGTGAACACTACTTTCATTTATATTTCTTCATTTAATGGAATTAAAACATTATGATTCATAGGTATATTATAATTATAGTTTAATATCATATATAATATCATTAACTTCATCCTTTATACATCTCACGTATGGCATTAACGAGTCATAACACTTTGAGGGGGCGGTAGTCCCCACTTCCTCAAATGAAATTATCACCTTTACCCATAATGGAAACCATAAAGGTATGCTATAAATGGAAAATACAGATGTATAAAGAAAAAATAAACATAATATATATCAGATATAAATACTGTGCCATCTTAATGGCCACCATGAGAGGTGGTCGGAAATAATTGAACAATCATTATTTCGTGAGGCGTTAGTTTTCCATCCATAGAAACATTATGTTCTTCACCCATTAGATTAAGGTGTGTGGATGTGTAGTTTGAATACTTCACATAACAATATCCCAGTATATTTATGGTACTATTTTTGTTATTAAAGAAATGAATCAATATTGTTTATATGGTTGATAAGTATAATAAAACAAAATAAAACAAAAATAATTAAGTGAAATCGTTACCTTTAATTTGGGTAACTCTCTTTGGTTTGAACCAAAATGACTTCTTGAGGTGTTTTCTGCCTAAGGTAAGGCTTCTAGGATGAGTATAGGGATCTTGAGAGATTTTCTGGTTTGGTTTTGGGTGATCAAAGTGGCTTGAGTTGTGTTAGAAATGAGTAAGAAGTTAAGGCTTTTTATAAAGGGTAGGAGGGGCCCTTCATGAAAGTTTGCAAATATTATTTTATTATAAACCTATATTGTGTTTATAAAGATTGAAAACTCATTAAGGATAAATATAAGATGTCTGAAAGTCTAAATAAAATCATCCAATAAGAATTGGACAAGTTTTGGATATGTTTTTAATAATTATAATCTTATTTATTTAAATAATTTATTATTGAGGTAAATACTACATCATTATTGTGTCAGAAATAATTTAATTTATTTGATGTCTATAAATTATAAAAAAATACCATAATTTATCAAATATTTTTATCTTTCCAATGAATATTTATAGTATAAAATATAACTTATAAAATCCCTTGTAAAAGTTTATTTACTAAAATATATTTTTTTTGTTTCATCTTTATCATTACTTTATGTTAATTAATCTAAATTGTCATTATCACTCCCAAGTAGCCCCATGGGGTCCCAAAATCAACCCAATGATTCCCATGTTTTTAAATGACTCAACCAATAAGGTAATAATAAGTGTTATGTTAAATTTGTATTATTATGATATTCTTTTTATCTTGAATTACCTTATTTACCTTTGATCGCATTAAATAAATGTTAAAAGTTACTATTCACCAAAAATTATTTTAATCTTATTGTACCACATTTTACCTACTAATAACAACCATGTATGTTGGATTTTCAAAATTAAATTCACATAAGTGGTAAAATTTCATTTAAATGAAAAAGTCTATTTTTTAACTACTACTGTGTGGTTTTACTATTCATCAAAAATTGACGTTTTTCAAAAAAATACCAAAAATTCAGCCTAAGATATATTTGATATTCCGAATTAAAAAATTGTGTCTTATTTACCAAATTCAAAACATATATTTTGGATTTATTAATTTATAATTAATTCATGTTTTCAAAAAAATAGCGTGTTTTTAAGAAATAAGAACTATCAAAAGAACGACACTTGTTTATATCCAATTTCAAAGTGAAATTAATTTCAATGACCAAAATTGGATTCAATGGTAAAAAATTAATATAATTTAACATTAAAACCAATTAAAATGATAATCTAACCATATCAAAAAATTAGATTAAAAGGCACTTTTTAATAAAAATATTGTATTTTTCACTATTCATTAAAAAAAGAACTTTATCAGAAAAATAAAAAAAATTACCCAAAGTAAATTTGGATGTCTGAAATCTGAAGAAGAGTTTTATCTTTTCAAATATAACATATAAAAATTTCCAAAAAATATATTTGAAGAGGGTTCTCCATCAAAATGCAGTAAATCGAACATTTTGTGAATATTAGAGTATTTATGCTTAAAATTAGATTCATTCGTATTTTAAGCCCCAATATTTTATTGGAGAAATGAAAAAAAAATAACAAAAATGTATAATAATATTGTATTTAGTTCTATTCCATCCCAAAAATACAAAGAATAGGCATTAACTACCATTTAAAATAATATTATTATATTATTAGTGTGCAACGTATGATTTCAAAGAAACCTATTGTTGTGTATCAGGTAAGACAACGAACATATCATCCCCTTTAAAGTAAAATTAATATTTAATTCAAAAATATTAATAATTATGAAAATTCATTATTTCTTTATTTACCTGGGATGTTACATCCTTCCCCCTTTTGGAAATTCCATCCTCGTAATTTTATTCACATATCAAATAAATGGGGGTATTTATCCCTCATAGAATTTTCAGATTCCCATGTTTCCTCTTGAACTATATGGTTTTTCCAAAAAACTTTTTCCAGGTGAATTACCTTATTCTGAAACACTTGCTCTCTATGGTAATGTATTCGGATGGGTTGTTCCTCATAAGAGAGATTCTCTTCCAACTGAACTACCTCTGGATTCAAAACATGAAATGGATCTGGAATATAATTTTTCAACAATAAAACATGAAAAACATTTTGTACCTGAGATTAACATGGAGGTAAATCCACTTTGTACACAACTGATCCAATTTTCTCAAGGATTTCATAAGGTCCAATGAACCTCAGACTCAACTTTCCCTTCTTACAAAAAAACATCACACTTTTCCATGGAGAAACTTTGATAAAGACATGATCACCTACCTCAAAAGATAGACCCTTCCTCCGGTTATCTCCATAACTTTTCTTCCTTCACTGAGAGGTTCTCATGTTATTTTGAATCAACTGAAATTTTTTTCCATCACTTATACCAATTCTACTCACATCAGCTTCCTTTCACCTACTTCATCCCAAAATGATGGAGTTCGAAACACATTCCATATAATGCCTCAAATGAAGCCATCTGTATACTGGAATGAAAACTGTTATTATATGAAAATTCAACCAAAGAAAGATGGTGGTCCTAACTTCCCAAGAGATCCAATGAACATGCACATAGCATATCATCCAAGGTATGAATTTTTTGTTCTGACTTCCCATCTGATTGTGAATAAAAAGTTGTACTAAAATTTAATTCAATAAAAAACGACCTCTGAAGGACTTTCCAAAATTTAGAAGTAAACCTAGGATCACGGTTAGATAAAATGGAGAGGGGAACTCCATGAAACCAAACTATCTCTTTAACATTCAATGGATAAATATGATATAGAGACAATGTATCTTGAATAGGAAGTAAATGAGCAGATTTAGTCTACCGATCAACAATAACCCATATTGCATTATTACCTCGGGATGTATTTGGTAATCCCACAACGAAGTCCATGGATATATTTTCCTATTTCCACTCTAGCACGGATAATGATTAAATCATCACTTTCGGTAACTGCAACCCTACTTTAACCTGCTGACAAGTCAAACACTTCACTGTAAAATCAGAAATATCTCTTTTCAATCCACCCCACAAGTAATACTCCCGAAGATCTCTTTATATCATAGTACATCCAAGATGAATGAAAAACTGAGAACTATGATCTTTACATAACAACTCATTCTTCAACTATGAATCACAAGGCACACATAATATTTTTCAATCCCTCAAAACACAATCATTATCAATATTAAAATTAGGCAACTTACCCTTCTGAACCAACACTACCTTTCTCTACAACTCACTGCCTTTTTTCTACACTTGATTTATTTTGTCTGATAGAGATGATTTCACTGACAAATGAAACAAAAAAGAATAATTTCTTGCACCAACAACTTCTTTGTCAAATTTTATCAAATCAAAAAACAAAGGATCTTGTTCCAAATGTATCATGGTTAATGAAGCATTACTTTTTCGACTCAAATAATTAGCCACTTTATTTTCCATTCCTAGATGGTAATGAATCATGCAATCATAATCCTTGATTAATTCAAACCATCTCTTCTATCTCGTGTTCAATTCTTTTTAAGTGAATATATACATAAAACTTTTGTGGTCCGTATATATTTCACAAATTACCCCATAAAAATGATGCCTCTAAATTTTTAATGAAAAAACAAAAAAATCTAATTCCTAATCATGTATATGGTAACTTAACTCATGTAGTTTCTACAAATGTGAAGTGTAAGGAATTACCTAATAATTCTTCATAAGGACATAGCCATGTCCTTTCAGTGAAGCATCACTGTAAATAAAAAACATACATTTTCTGGAAGGAAGTTCCAAAACTATAGCCTTCACCAATCATCTTTTCAATTTCTGAAAACAATCATCACATTCTTTTTTCCAAATGATCTTAATACCATTTTGAGTTAACTTAGTAATTGTGCTAGATAACTGTGCCAAATTATAAACAATACTTTGGTAATAACCTTCTAAATAATGAAAACTACAGATCTTAGTTATATTTGTGGGGTTTTTCCATTCTTCAACAACTTTTGTTTTAGTAGGATCAACTGTTATACAATTTTTTTAAACAATGTGAACAAGGAAATAAATTTACTGTAACCCAAACTCACTTTCTTAATTTCCATAATAGTTTCTTTACTTTTAAGGTTTGCAATATAACCCTTAAATGACTTTCATGTTCCACTTTAATTTTGTAATAAAACAAAATATCATCAATGAACAAAACCACAAACTTATCCAAGAACTCAAGGAAAATTCTATTCATAAGATCCATGAATATAGCAGGTGCATTGGGTAAACCAAAAGGCATAACTAAAAATTCATAATGGCCATATCTAGTATGAAATGCAGTAATTGGAATGTTTGCTTCCTTTACTTTCAAATAATGGCACCGTGACCTCAAATCAATCTTCGAAAAATACTTATCTCCCTAGAGTTGATCAAAAAAATAATTGATATGAGGCAAAGGATATATTTCCTTAACAGTGATGTTATTCAATGCTTTATAATAAATTCAATGTCTCATTGAACCATATTTATTTTTATCAGATAAGATAGGATCACCCCATAGTGATGTGCTTGGTAGAATGAAACCTTTGTCTAATAACTCCTTCAATTTCTTCTTTAACACTAAATGTTCAATTTGTACTATTTGATAATGGGGTCTTGAAATTGTCTTAGAATCATGAACTAAGTCAATAGTAAATTCAACCTCTCGATCATGTATAATACCAGGCAACTCATCAAGAAAACAATCAAGGTACTCATTTATCACTGGAACATCATTAATATGAATAGTTCATTTTTTTCAACAATATGTGATCGGTAACATTCATTTCCATCTTTTAATAGTTTCTCATCTTCCTGATATGTCATAAAAATCAAGGTTTCATTCTTTTACACAAACTGAAAATCTGTGTAAAAAGAATATTCTTTATCTCTACATTCAATCTTATCATGATAAACAGAAAGCCAATCCATACCCAAAATAACATCAAACTCTACTAAAGGCAAAACAATATGGTTTGTAGTTAGATTCTTCCCGCACACAAGGAAAAGAAGTTTCTTATAATGTTTTTTGTCTCAACATTTCCCCCAGGTGTTTTTACTATACATTTTGGATTCATATCTTACGATGGAATTCCCAATTTACTAGAAAAATTCAAAAAAATGAATGAATGTGTAGACCCTAAATCAAACAACACGTTGGCATAATATGAACAAACAAACACTGTTCTTAATACTACTTTATTAGATGGCCCAATATCTGCTGAAGTAGTTTCAAAGGATTTCACCACCCCTTTCTTCTTGTTGTCTTGTTTCTATATTTAATTGAGATCTTAACTATACACTCATTTTCATAATGACCCATTTCATTGCACATAAAACATCTTACCACTGGATTTTCATTGCCTATTTGTTCATTTTCCTTATAGTTACCAGCAATATGACCAGACTTGCCACACCAAAAGCATATCTTAGACTTTGATAAACATTCTCCTGGATGAATTTTACCACACTTCTCACAATATGGATATTTTATATCCTTCCTCTAGGCTTCTTTGATGAATTATTTCCATTTCTCTGCCAATTGGACCTCTTATTCTGTTGTTTTTCAAAGAACACATGTTCATCAGCAAACTCCATTTCTATCTTCTCCGCACATCGAACAAGTTTTTCATAAATTTTGAAATCACAAGATGCTAATGCTCTTGGATACCGCGGAATCAGTCCTGAGTAAAATTTATTTATCTTACTATGAAGATCTCAGATGAATTTCGGAGCATACCTTGCCAGTCGAGTGATCTTTCCTTTATAAATAGCCACTGAGTCATCCTCCTTCCTTATTTCCACGAATTGTTATTCCATCCTAAGTCAAACAACCTTAGGAAAACATTTCTCAAGAAATATACAAATTAATTCATCCTAATCAAGAGCATCAATATCCTCACTATCCCTGATATTTTTCACCATAAACCACCACTGATTTACTTCACCTTCAAAAAGGTAAACAACAAGACTAACCATTTGGTTCTGTATACATGAGACCCTGTATCCAGGTGTTTGAGGATTTTCTGGGGGTGTGTATGTTAGATCTTGGTTTCAGCTGGGAGGATCAAAATCCAATGGTATATTTTATATACAATTATATATACCACTAAAACAAAAATATTACACAATTTGATTCTGTATACATGAGACCCTGTAGGTAAAACTTTTGTTGGGAAATGATCGGTGAGACATCTCATGTGTGCCCATTGAAAATGAAGGTGATGACAGAGAAAGTCTAGTTAATCCATTATTAGATTATGAAAAACCAAAGTAGACATAAATCATACACAAATCTCTTTCATGGGACCTTGGTTTTCATATCAGAGGTGATGTTTTCCTGAGAGTCTCCCCATGATAATGATTGTGTAGGTTCAACTGAGGAGGCATACTATACCTAAGGTTCATCAGGATATATGAGATTGTAAAGTTGATTGGAAGGTTTTCATAACACCTTAACCTATCCCATAGTTGGGGGGTGAAATGAATATTCCATGTGTCACTGGTGAGGTGATAAGTGAATGACCCGACACACATCATCGATGGGGATGAGATGGATATCAAGGATAGACCCCCCTTTGAGTAATATAAGGTACCTATAGATGATAAAAAATTGAGGACCCTTTACAGATAGACCATCTCCTTGGTTCGCATAATGTGGATGCACAAAAATGTGTAGAGGGGTTCTTAGAAGTGGGAAAACCTAGTACGACATCATTATCCTGAGATCTTTTATTAGTTTTTTTTCTTTTTGGAAATGAAAATATTAAAGGAGAGAATGGTGTAGAGACTCAATTTTTCATTGTAAGACTAATAATGTTTTTTTATATATTTATACATCTAGCCGCAGAGATGGAATGTGATTATGAGGATCATTGTCCCTAGAATTAGTTTTATAATTATATAAAATATATTTTGAATTGCAGGTATATAGATTCTTAAAGAAAATTAAATAGCACATTAATGAAATCCTGGATTAGGAATCTGAGACCACAGTTTAGTCTAGAATGAGGTGTTTACCCTAGGCACAACATAAAATGGGTTGTTTTGTGGAATTAGTACCACCCGATCATTTAAATTTCATTCAATGAGTTAGTTAATGATGAAATTAATCCATTCATTTGTTTAGATGGAGTGAAATGATCTATAATTTCACTAATAGGTGGATTTATCTATGCTTATCCCCATAAAACCAATGAGAAATCGAGATCTATTCCTCCCACCTTCATTTGAAAATCAACAAAGATGACAAATAAAACATCGAATAAGATTAGATCAGGACCAAGCGAACACAACGACTCCTCTTGATCATTGGATGATGTGTTTTTATCATTTAACGGTCCATAAATGAGGTGGGAATTGTCATTTTGTGCTTTACCCCTTTTTTTACTATAGTTTCTCTGATCGATCCCCTAGCACCATGATGGGTTGAGAAACAAATAGTGTATTGGAAATATAAGACTAGTTATGGGAATATTTCTAGGCATGAAAGAGTATTTAATGGTTTTAGGATCATGAAATCAATGGTGGAACAAGAGGAGGCATGCGGGAAATGTGATGAAACCCACAACGAACTACAATAGGTAATTTTAGGTCAATAATGGCTGGAAATTGTGAATCCTGGCTAGATCCACTCATCTTGGATGGATTTGAGGAGATATCTACGGTGTCATGACCTGATTCAAGAATGAGAATCAGATCAGAATATTTTTTAAAAATACCGACTATACATCGTGTAGTGGGATGATCACATAGAGTGTAGCTCCCACAATAGTGAATGCTAGGATTTCAGAAATTTTAAGGATCATAAGGCATGGAATATCCCAATAGGTTGTGTAACCCTTCCCCAAATTGGATCCCATGTTATGGATCTCATGGGCAGGAATCTATGTGGAAGGACATAGCTGGGTATGAAGCCCTGTACATGAGTACGTGGACATAGGTTATGATACACATACATGAGGTCTGGTACATGTACAAAATGATGAAATTATGGCCATGTCTTGGTGATCCAAGACAAATATTGTATTACACAAACATATTTTTTACTACTATATTTGATGGAGTCATGTGTTGGCTAGGGAAACATCTAGGCAGTAGAGCAGGACCACACATCATGTGGGTTCCCCCACATTCCATGTACCCCATGTTTACTTTTTATGAAAATTCAACCATCTACTTCTCCTTTGTTTGAACTCATATTTTAGCCCAAAACAAACCTATCTAAAGAGTTTTACTATGTATAATATGATGGTTCCATTGGTTTTAGATTATGTTATACAATGAAAATTTTTCCATGAATGGTGCTTGATAAGGAAATTCCATATGATAGACGTGATGTCATAGGATAAGCGGGACATTTAAAAGTTTACACTCCATCATAGCTAGAAGTGACATTCTCAATAGATACCAAGTTGACCCTATAGAATATCTAGATAGTGGTGTCCTTGATGGATATAAAGTTTACCCACCAAAAATGTTGGGCATTGTCTTCCCCAACGGATTTCGATGTGGTCTTAAAATATATCTAGGCAATGGTATCCTCTTTGGATACTCAGTTCACCCTCCAACATAGCTGGAAAATGTTATCCTCAATGGATTACCTTGTGAAAACCTCCATCCATTGATATATTAGGGCATGTGGCCTCTAATTCATGTTTGTGCCCCCTCGACTATGTGACATAGTGATGAGGTTTGGTTAGACTTAGACGATTAAATTTGGGACGACATGTGAGATGTTGAGAATCGTTGATGGACCTTTGGAACTATTGGATACTCTTTTTACTAAGATAAGTTGTGAGATTGATGCACCCTTACTCTCTCATTTTGGATTCTTTTTACTGGGTATATATATATACACTTTTGTATA
Source organism: Viscum album (assembly GCA_963277665.1). Taxonomy (NCBI): domain Eukaryota; kingdom Viridiplantae; phylum Streptophyta; class Magnoliopsida; order Santalales; family Viscaceae; genus Viscum; species Viscum album. The sequence goes on along the minus strand of OY728155.1, from coordinate 632,845,391 downwards.
TACTCCTTTTATTTTGTAACATTTATTCTAGGAGAGGTGAAAATGTGGTTGGTATGAAACATGATTCATATGTTTAGCTTATCATTGTTGGATGAGTCTAATCTCATACTTTTAGTGGTTATAAATAGATAGGTAGTTCATCTAATCATCATTTTTAGAACCCTTGTATTTGGATGATAATTCTTTCTAGCCTGGTTTGGGATGATCTATTCTTATTGGTGGTATCTTACATCTCTTATCTTTAAATTTTTATATTGTCACTTACTCATCCACCTTCAACATTTTGGGGTCTCATACTGGGTATGCACATACTCACCCCTTTATGGAATATTATTACAAATTTTGTGACTTGTTCATATGACAGGCATGTACATCGTGCCTATATAATAGATTAGGGATATTGGTTTCATGGACAAAAAATGATATTCATAGCTCGGTATTTATGATATCATCTCTCTATACTATTTAATTTTCCTTTTGTTGTCACATTGGGACATATTTCGGGTTGGGCGTGTATTTTTTCACTTAATGTTTTCGTTTATACTACCACACTTTTTTACTATCTAGAGGTTTATGCATGCTTGGTTTAATTTATAGTAGTGTTACATATTTTCCTATTTCCCTCTAAAATTTTTAAACATGGTAGATGTGTGTGTATATACATGTAATTTTAAAAAGGCCTCATCATGTTAGTTATTCCATCGGCCCTAGTCTGTATCCTCTGGCCTATAGAGGCAGGCCTGGTGTAGTTATGACTTGACCCCTAACATGGGTTAGGTCATGACATATATTATTCTAATGAATTATATGAAAATCAATATCTATATTTTTAATATTTTAAAAAGGATAATTACACCACCTAATATTCAATTTAAAATTGATTTTAATGAAATCTCAAAAGTGTTTTCTGAAAAAATACTTTAATAATTTTTTTCAAAAGTGTGGGAAGATGATTTATTTTAACATAAAAATATATATAAATTTTACCATTTTTAAGACCACTCTTTTATTTCTAGATGCCTTTTTTTGATTCCATGGTTATTGGAAAGGGAAAGTATTTTCCCAACATTATGTGATCTTTTGTTTTAGATCTTATCAATTGAAATGTATATTTTCTCACATTTTCAAATAAATATTTTAAGTATATATTCCTTAATTTTAAAATCATGCAATGGTTAAATTGATTAACTATTATATGACCTCACTTTATTACTCACACACTTTCTACAAATGGTTTAATTTATTTGTGTATAAGGATTTTCATAAAAACCATTTCTTTTCATCGTTATGTTAATCTATGATAGTTTAGATTAAATACAATCATCCATGGGTTTTGATACCTCATATAGAATATGTAAATTATTGAAGAAATATGGATCATAGAGTAATCCTAATTCTTTAAGGAACCCTATCCAATATATGTTTGGTGGATCAGTTATTTCCCTACAATGAATTGGGAAATGAGACAAAGTTAAAAGGATATAAGTTACTCATAAAATATTATACAGTTATGTTACTCCCAAGGGATTACAATATTAACTGATTTTATATGACTTGTAAGGGATGATGGAATTCACTGGTTAAAAGTAACTCCTAATATTTAAAGGATTTATATAGTTAAGCGATTCCATGATGAATTAATTATATTCCATGGATTCTACATTATATTTCAATGAATGTTATGAGTTATACTAGATCCTTTAATATAAGATTCTTTTAACATGGATCTTATTTGTAAACCTATATTAATATTGACATATGTAAAATATTCATTCCATGTATTGATATTCCAAATCTACAATTTTTTGTCTATTAAATATCTTATGTTACTGTTATTCACATCTATTATGTCCCCATAACTTTTTTGATATTAAAATCCTATATAAAATTAAATTTCTAATGCTTAGGTATACGTTTAGAGAGGGTTTGAGTTTAACTGTATTATGCTTATATTCCCTAGTTTATAAACTATGGTTCTAATTAAGATATTCCCTGAATAATTTCCCTTGGGTGATGGTTATGTATTAATAGTGAAAAAAACTATCTACACTGAAACAAAAAAAAAGGCATACCTAAATGCATTAGTTTTTTTCTGGGAAATTTTCCTTATTTAATTCAAATATAAACATAAAAGGTCCTTTGGTATATAAGATATCCAATATTTTCATTTGATGTTGTATGTAATGTATGGTTATAATTGGGTAATATTTGTAATTATAATGGACATTAAGGTAAATATTATATTTTTAGCACCTGATCCATGAGTGGAGGTTCAGTACTATTTTAGTTGTTTTTATAGTAGGGTTTTGATACCATGGATATTGGAATATTTTAATGTGATGTTAAATTTAGGGTTATGGATAGAATCTTGATTTTGTAAGAATAAATTTGAATACATAGTAAATTTCATAGAAAATACTTTTTAGGTATTTTGTGATCATATTTTATGTTAAAAAATAATATTTTTTGAGATTTTCAATTTGGTTTAGGCAAGTAAAATCATTATGTTTAACATGTTATATAATTTTAGAGGATGACAAATCAATTTTTGGGGATGTGAGATTAATGTTACAAGGAAACATATGAGGTAAACCCATTATTTATTGTTGTTTGTATTTTGATTAATTCATATATATGTTTTCTTATTTTCAAAGAGATCTATGTAGTGAATTTGGTGTTAGTATAAAATTATATAGATTAATGTATTATTTTATCATATGAATGATTATACATTTTGGGTATTACCATATCTTTTGATCAAAATTTTGGATTGAGTACACCATTTATTAAATATAAATATCCTATGATATATTATATTTTGGTATTTTAGGTATAACGATGATTCATTATTGATACTCCATTTATTGAGTATGGGATGAGATACTGGTGTAATCTTCATAAAATACAAAACTATAGGATGACATTTATTTTATGGATTTGATAAATCCAGTATGTTTTTCTTCTTATGTTCCCTATCTCAATGGAAAAATGAAAATATAAACATTAGATAAATGATCATGAAAATGGAAATTAATAAAAATTTAGAGATCATTTATGTTGAATTGATGGTCTTTTTGAAACCTCTTTAATTTTTGGTTTTGAATTAATTGATATTATCATGATCATTAACATTCATATTATTTTATTTTATTTTAACAATTAATCATTATATGGAAGTTACATTTCTCTTCTATGTTTAATTTTTCACTACCCACAAATGTTACCCTATTTTGGAATATAGTTATGTGTTATTGAAGATAACCATAATTGTTCACATTACATAAATTAGAAAACATGTTTAATAAAAAAAATTGATATGTGGGTTTTTAGATAACCATAACTGTTGAATTACCTTTATTTAGCTAAAATTAAGAGGAACAAATATATTTACTTGGGATGAGGAGTATAAAATGTGACATTTTTTAATAAATTTATCTATAAATAAATTTAGTTCTTGATTGATTTCATGACATTAATCCTTGATCTCAAATTGATCATCCAAATAGTATCACATATTCCATAAATTGACCGGTAGGAATTTGATTAAACATCTTAAGAAATTTTCATGGAAATGTTTAAATCAATTAAACACTAATTATTCATTAACTGGAAATGAAAACTAAATTTTTAGTTAAGGAAATTAATGCTTCATATATTTATTTTCATCGAATTTAGTATTTATTAGGCTTTTTGAGTGAATATTTAAATTAATTTCATCCAATTTTAGAATTTTTTTTATAAATATTATTTCATTTTTTAAATCATCATGTAAAATAATCCATAGTATTAAATGTTTGGATATTTCATGAATGATTATTATTTTATGAATAGTGAGTAATACAAAATCTGAAATATCATAATATTTCATTAATTAAAATTATTTATAAGACATATTTTTTAAATTTTAACAAATTTATCAAAATATTCAATAAATTTTATGAATTTTAAATAATTATATATTAACATATACTATACTTTATTTTTCTATAAGTTATTTTTTATGATTCTAAAAATATTTTTCTGAAATCTTTTTATCATAGAATTTTACATAATTATATTAAATTGAATTCCAGAGACTTTTAAGAATTTAATTTGATAAAATAGATTCCATATTATTAATAAGGAGGAGTAAATTTAGTAAATAAGTCAATTTTTAATCATAATTTGTTGTAACCATGGTAAATATACATAACATTTGTAAGGGTAAGTATTTAAATTAATATTAAAGGTGATAAAATAAGGTTTTTAAAATCAATCAAACACCTGAATTATTTCTATTTGGTGTTTATAGATTGTATGTACTCATAAAATATTCTATTATTTAAAAACATTGTTTAATTTATTGAGGCAATAATTTTAATATTATTTTAGGTAAAGAATAAATAAAAAAAGAAATCATCTTGAATTTAATATATATGTAGTATATTTTAATTGTTACCAAGAGAGGCTATGGAATGTTATAAAATAATATTTTAAAAATTAAAATTTTTATTATGATTGTCACCCATTTCCAATTTTTAAAAATGAAATAACTACTTTAAATTCATTCACAACATATACAAAGTACATGTACATGCAACAGAAACACCAAGTAAGTTATTTTAAAAACATTATATAAAATATTTTTTGGGTGATTAATAGTGCTACATGAATTTTTAGATAAGTATAACATAATAATTATGTCTGAAGGGTTTATATTAAAATTATATAACAATATTTATGTATTTAATTTATAATTCTTTTAATAGAACTAAAAATGAGTTTAATGGTACATAATGTTAAATAATCTTTCACAAAAGGATTCAAAATAAATAAAAATATAATATTATTCCATATGAATGTTATATGGTTATTAATATAAAATCTTATCAACTTATTTGTCCCATCTAATTTTATAGTATCATTATTTCCCATAAAATAGTAATAAACCTTGATATCTTGGTAATAATCAAACGGGATAACGAGGGTTTAAATATTGGAGATAAAGGTCAAAACATCACCTAAAAATTATCCAAATGTTAATGGATTTGGGTATTTAGATTTATATCTTTCATTTGATTTTACATATATTAATAAGTTTCAATTTTTCAAGGTAATTAATTATTAATAATTTAATACATTATGAAATTACAAGGTTTCCACTACTAAAAATATTGGTTTATCTAGAACTAGCCTTTATTAATGGTAGAAAAATTGCTAATAAATGGCCCCTTTATCAGTTATTGAAAAAAGCACAGATAATGGTTATTATTTTTTTAGAACTGTTAAAAATTGAAGATAAAGGCCCCAATGTATCCATTATTTTTCACTAGAATAGATAAAGGACCACCATTATCAGGGATTGTTTTCTAGCACTGTTAAAGTGTGTAACATCCCAAAACACAAACCTCATGTATTGATAAGTAATGTATAAAATTTGTTTGAATAATAAAACAAATCTTTTTTCTCGTGAGAAGGTAGTCAGATGGTTTTCATTTATATTAGAATGCAACCGAGGAAAATAGACAAATGGACACGAGACATTTCATTTAAATAAAAAACACTGTAGTGTTTGAAAAACACCAAGATCAAAATAGTAATCATACTAAAAAAATATACCTATTAAAAATCCAATCAAAATTAAAGAGAGGCCACATAAAACAATGAGAACCCCAAAAAAATAATATGGGTCCTTAGAATTTTTGATACTGAATATAAGAAAGGTTGAACCCACCACATCCACACTAAGCACCAAAAGTATGGCGTGAACCATCTTCTTCAATCGCTTTGAAATTAGGACACCCTAGGGAATGGTGTTATATAAGGCATAGACTTGACCATTTCTTTGGGTGACCATTGGATTCCAACGGCTATAATTATAGTGGTTTTCCTCGAGGTGAATGAACTGAAAATATTTGAGTACAATAATGTTTTTCAAAATTTAGAAATTGGAGATTATAAGAAAACTCCTGATTATGGTGAAAAAAAATTGAATTACACATTGGGATTTGAAATGTAATAAGGAATTCATAACATTTTTCAAATAATCCAAATAAAAAGTAATGATTTTCAACTCTTAAATGGTGTTTTAAACTGTGTTTAATTTCATTTAATTAAACTAAGTTTTTCATTAACTTAGTTATAACAACTATAATATTAGTACAAAAGATGTTATGTGGATATACTGAATTTAAATTTACAACCTTGAATGTTAAATCATTCATGTTTATAAATAATTTCAGTAATATTATTAGAAAAGTTATAATTTGTTATTTGTTAAACCCTTTTAAGATTAAATAAAATTCAAGTTTAAATAAGGTAATTATATATAGAATTATTTTCCCTTAAGACTTCAATTTTTAGGATAGTTTTTATAAAACTTTCAGCCTGTTAGGGACAGCCCTTTATGGCTGGCCCAAGGGAGGAAACACACGCTAGGTGGCTAAGCCTAGCCACCAACCCAAGCCTAGGCCAGCCCGAGCTTAGGCATAGGTTCCCCGAGGGGATCACAGGAACATGGGAGCACAGAAGCGTGATCGCACCACAATGGACATGAGGCCGAGGTGAGGCATAGGTAGGTCGAGGCTTGAGGGTGAAGCATGAGCCCATGTGTAAGTCCCCTTGTGTGTGTGTTGTTTGATTTCTAAACCATGGAACGGTGGTTGAGTCTTATAAAAGAGGCGCAAACATCCCACTGTTTCGATGTGGGACGCGTTTTTTCCGGTGAAACGGGATTTGGGTCATTGGAATGTGTCACGTGCGATCAGGGTTGTTGATCCCGATCCCGCGTTCGACCTTCAGCAACCACAGAGAACCACTGGTTTATTATTGTCTGTTTGATCCGTCACAATCTAACTGTGACCATTGGAGGTTTTTAAAACACCGCATCGATCTCGGGTCATCTGATCATACTCAGATTTAATCTGAGCCATCCATTACCATTATAAACCATGGATGCATCTGGGCCCTTGAATCCAATCGTGATATGATCCTGGCTATCGAAATTCCTCCCGATTTTCTACCTGTAGTGATGTCTTCTTCCCCGCGTCATTCCATACACCATTACCCTATACCCTATTTTATACCATTTAATCTTCACCTTTACAGCCGCTGGACCCTCCTCATACATGGTTTCCATAAATATCTCATTCCCTAGGATATTCATAAGCTATGTAGGCCTTGTATTCCTTTCATCTTGCATTTAATTAACCATTATAGTTATATTTTATAAAAAACCACAATTAAGAATCTGAAAAACCTCTCGGTTTCTTTCATACAAGCCTCCCCTAGACCACAACGACCCCTCCGAGTTTTCTAGTGTCTCCCTAGCCCCTCTTCTTCCTCAAGCTAAGGTAGGGGATTAATCTTTGTCTTGCTTATTGGGTTTTATGTTGTATGTATATATATACATATAAACCAGAAATATAAATATAAATCATCTTACGTTTTGAGGTTAATACATTCCTTTCTCAATAAATAGTTGCAAGATCATAAGTTACATGGTACTAATAGACCCTAAGTATGGACACCCCATGAAAATTCACTTTATACCTTATATACAAAATCAATTATATATTTACATATGTATATGGAAATATATAAGTATAATATAGACATCCTCATATTTTCCAAAACATTATATGCCATATTAACATTTTCCCTCAGATTTGAATAAACTTCATATGCAAGATTAATGATTTCTATATTTGAGTTTCAAAATTATTGAAGAACTATGAAATCCACGGAATCATTTTTGTAATGGAATTTTTATACATGATCGTGTATTCTCTTAAATATGTAGGTATAATATGTAGTTTTAATCATTTCATCATTATACTTTTAGTTCCTCTTTTTGATAGTCTTTCAAGTGTTTAATAAGCATAGTATGTGTCCCTTACGTATACTGATAATGTATAATCGGGTATGTGGGTATGTGTGTATATTTTCCATCTTTGATCCCCAATTGTATTTATACATTTCCATGGTTTGTGATGAAGTTACAAAAAATTTGTATTCAAATATTTTTGGCATCGAATAAACACTACTTCTTAAGCACACATCATTGAATGAATATTTTACACAACATGAAGCCCTAAGTGTAGAAATTTTAAATGATTTTCTTTCGATTTTCATAGTTCATGAGTATAATTATTAGAGGTTTTCCACTTAATATTCACGTGTATGAGTTACTCTCCACTATTTATATTAAATGATAAAGGTTATGGTTGAGTCTCATAATTTCATGTTTTAATATCTAATGTTTTAAAAAATTCTTATTTATAATAAATGTATGAGGAAATGTGGATTTAATACCCCACATGAAATTTTGGGTTTACATTTTTATTTATTATGCACCCAGAAGAAACTTTTATTAAGTAATTGGTCAAAATTGATTTAGGAACTATAATTTAATGTGGTAACCTAATTCATTCATTACTGGTTTGTTTTAAATCAAAATCACATGCGCAATGATTGTATACTAGTTTATGCATGTCGGGGAGAAACATGTTGTCTAAATAGTAACTGGAATATTATGATTTATTTCATTTTCTATTTGATTTATCTATGCATTAATTGGTCATGAATCATGAATATGTATTTTAATGCATTAAAATTTTAATTCCATGGAAGGTTTTGTAATGTTATGGGATAGTCAAACAAATTATTTTTTATGAAATTTTAGGAATGAAAATTAGAATTAAAATATTCAAGGTGGTATGAGACACTGTGAATAATGTGAAGTAAGTAACCAAATCGAATGAGACACTTGGATTGATATTTCATAAGTAATTTAATAAATCAAAGTGGGATGTGCACTTTGATTAAGAGATATGAAGAATGCATTGGATGTAGTATGTGGCACGTGGGGCCTGCTATAGCAACTCGATGCATCGGTAGGTCTCCTGAGATAACTATAAGGGTTTGGCCTATGTAACACCCCAGGTAAATAAAGAATATGACATTTCATATTTATCCATATTTGTGAATAAAATATTTAAAGGGGACACTATGCTCGATGGCGTACCCAACACGCAACAACGAGTTTCTTGGGAATCTTACGTTGCACTCTAATAATAAAATAATATTATTTTAAATGGTAGTTAACATGTAGCCATTGTAATGGCGGGAATGGATAGAAATAACTAAAATATGATTATATATGTTTTTAAATGTTTTTACATTTATCCAATAAAAGATAATGGCTTAAAATACGGAAAGAATTCAATTTTAGGCGTATATGCCCTAGTTTTCACTAAAGGTTCACTTATCACCTTTTGATGGAAAACCGTCATTAAATATAGTTTTGTTCACTCTTAAACATTCTTTTGGACCAAATAAAACTCTTATTAAGAATCGGGACATCAAAATTTACTTTGTGTAAATTTTTGGTATCTTTCCGATAAAGTTCATTTTTTTAATGAATAGTGTAAAATGTTGTATTTTAATTCAAAACCACTTTTTAATCTAATTTATTTATATGATTAGATTATATTTTGAATTGGATTTAAAGTGAAATTAGAAAATATTTTTACCATTAAATCCAATAGTGGTCGTTGGAATCAATTTCACTTTAAAATCAGACTTAAACTAGTGTCAATATTTTGATACTTAATGTTTCATAAAACACGCTATTTGTCATGACAGCGGGAATTAATTATTAAATTAATTAATTTGACTTATATGTTTTGAATTTTGTAAAACGGACTTCATTTTTGAATTCAGAATATCAAATATAGCTTAGGGTGAATTTTTGGAATTTTTCTGAAAAACTTCAATTTTTGATGAATAGTGAAACCACTAAGTGGTACTTATAAAACTGATTTTCCGTTTAAATGAAATTTTGCCATCATTGTGTTTTGATTTTCAAAAATCCGACATACATGGTTGTCATTAAGAAGTAAAATGTGGTTCAATGAGATTAAAATAATTTTTTGGTGAATAGTAACTTATTAAGTTTTTAATCGCGATTAGTGGTAATTAGTGTGGTTTAAGCTAAAAATAATGCTTTAATATAATGAGATGAGCTTGACACATGTCTTACCCGCATTGGTTGTATCATGGCCGACCAAGAAAATCCATGGGTCAACTTGGGGACCCCATGGATCCACTTTGGTTGGGAAATGACATGAATAACATTTTATTTAATGTAAAAGTAAAATTGACACAAACATGATATGTTTTACTAAAACAATTTTTAAGTGGGGTTATACAAGTCATCTTTTTTATTATAAATATTAATTGGAAAGATAAAAAGATTTCCTACATCATAGTATTTTTTTTATAATTTTTAGACATTAAATAAATTAAATTATTTATGACATAATAATGATGCAGCGATGACATCATTATTTGACGACTTAAATAAAATGGAAAGATAATGTAAAATCTATGAACTAAACATGTCCAAAACTTATTGGATGAGTGTATTTCGAAGCCTTATCACCTTATCCACTAATTATATCAATGTGGGACCTTTTGAAACCGAAACACATTTTCAAATAAAGTAATATTTCTTTACTTTCCAAAAGTGCCCCTCCTCTCCTCTTATAAAAGGCCCCCACCTCTACCTCATTTAACACACTCCTCAAGCCTTTGGCTCGGCCAACCACTGCCCATTTACTCTATCCACATCCCTCTCCTCATCTTAGAGGATTCCCTTTGGGCATAATCCTTTCAAAGGAAGCCTTTAGGCTCAAATCAAAAGGAGTTACACTTTTAAAGGTAATTCATTCTCTCATGTTCATTTGTTTTATTTTGATTCTCCAACCCCCTAAACTCTTTTTATTTACTTCTTTTGTAACAAAACCAGTATCTTAAATATACTAGGATGTTTTTATAAGATTTATTCTAGCTACACTCTCACACAACTACATAAAATGGTTAAAGAACATACGGTTTCCGTGGATGGTGAAATTCTGCCTCCCGAAACGATGATTGTTCAATACTCATTTAACACCTTCAACGGTGGCCATTATGATGTCACTATTTTTATATATGATATATAATATGTTTATGTTTTATTTATGCTTATGTATTTTTCATTTTTTTCTTACCTTTATGGCTTCCATTACGGGTATACGCGATATCTTCATTTAAGGAAGTGCGGACTACCGCCCCCTCAAAGTGATTTGATTCGTTAAATACCATATGTGGGATGTATAAAGGATGGAAATATGATATTATATATGATATTATACTGGAATTATAATATACCTTTATATCATTATTATTACATTCTATAAAATATGAAATAGAAATGAAAGTAGCGTTCATGCGTACGTACGGCTTACCGTCTCCATGAACGGTGCATTTCATTTCTTACCTCTAAATGATTATGTAATGTTATAAATGCATGAATGTACTGGATATATATGACATATATGATATCTACATAATGAATAAAATTCTGGATATAATAAACATTTGGCCACATGAACAACATGTAATTGTAAGAAGTCCACTTTCGACTTAAGAACCAAATATCGGCAAAACAAATATTATTAACTTAAATGATTACATAATGTTTATGACATGGTAATAAGTGGTATAAAAGTAATAATGAACTTGAAAAAGGTTCTTAAGGAATTATAAATTAACTCAATTTTATTATTCAGGAGATTAAAGAACGATCGAGTCAAGTCGGACCCGAGGTAAGGGATCCTACTCCTCTCTTTCTTTTTAAGAGCACACTTTTATGTCATTCCTTTTAAATCTCATATTTCTTTCTATTGGGATGATCTTTTATATTCCACTTGCTTTAAATTCTATTTTAATATGATGGGATACTCTATTTGATCTCATCAATCCATATTCGGAAGTTTTATGTGGCGCCGTTAGGCTGCCGTGTTTTCGTAAGGGATTTTTCATCTCACTTTTATTCCCGTGAGATTTATGCTACATTCGCCACAAATTACATTGGGTGGTGTATGTACTGCCAATTATTCTACTCTTTGTGTAATATACTTTCGTTTATGAGTATTTACATCAATGACCTATTGTCTTTCTTTCATGGGGTGTATGTTTTGAAAGATACCCAAGTCGGTATGGGAACCTTTCACCCTCCTCTTTTTTAAAAGACTTCTTTTATTGGGTCTTTTAATTTACATATTTTTTTGTTGGGATATGTTCTCATACATCCTTATTTCTGTAAATTTTATGTCCAAGTGATGAGATACACTTTTTATCTCTCATCAACTCATTTTGATGTGATGTCGTTAGGCTGTCAAGGGAACTTTTTAACCCAATTTCGATTTCTTTGGGTTCAACTTGTAGTCATTGAATATGTCATCCATTGAATATGTGTGATTGACCTTTTATTGTTTTACACTTAATATCCACTTATATTGGGTGTATATATATTTTTCACACATATTTTTGAGATTTATTTGTCCTTAATTTAAGGATACCTTCTTTATAAGGGATTTCATCACATTTGACATTTCTATTGAGGGTTCATTGTTGTTATGCACCAATTCACTCTTATATGGTGTATATACTGTCCTTTGGAGTATTATATCATGAATCCTTTTATTCTCATGATATTATAAAGTTCTGACTAAATGTTATTCCTCGATTATTGTATTCAAGTGTCTCTAATTTTGGTAAAACCCCTTTAACCAAAATATCGTTTTAAATGTTTTAATTATTTGTTCTTATTAATATCCATGTTTTCAAAATTGTTTTAAGGATTTATTTATATGGATAGTAATGGTTTAAAATGTTAAAAGCTTCAAGGTGGTATGGGACTTCGTCTCAATCTCCTTTCGTTGAGGCATATTTTATTTTATACACAACTTTCTTTTATACGGTGTATAAACCCCTTTGACTTTTACGTTTATTCAAAAGGAATATTTTTTATACGAAGTGTTTACTAAACGACAAAAGGGAATGTTTTTGTCGTACGTATGCGGCGACAACGACTTCCCCGCCGTCGTGACCGTTATTTGAGTTTCGGCTTCCTCTACAAGCCATACCTTCTTTTTAAAAGAAAAATAAATACCATGTTTTACTTTTATTTTATTTTAGTATTGAAAATGGTTTTCATAATGTTTTTATATCAATGTGTTGTATTGATATCTCGTGATTGAAATGTGGAAATTTTATGTTTCCTTTATGCATGTTTTATGTGATACGATTATGTTATGGTTCTTGGGCATTATTATGAAGACGGGTGGTTCCGTGATAAACTAAGGGAGGGTGAGCCCGATATAGCTCTCCAATGCATTGGGTAACGCGAAGGAGTGAAATGTTAAGGTTTCTCCGAAGAGATTTAGGGAATATACTGTGATGGGTATTCCAAACGTAACCAAGAGGGTTACTCCCTACGTAAGAATGTTATGAATGCCTCAAGTTACCTTTATGTCTTATGTTTTCTATGATTTATTCATGGTTTGATGAGGTATGTTAAAGTGCCTATGTTTTATGGGTAAAGTATGATTTCATTCTTATGTATATATGAACTCATGTTTCCTTTCCATATTTTTATAACCCTTACTGAGCTTTTTATGCTCATCCCAAGTTTTTGAAATGTTTTTCACAGGTCAAGGGAAAGGTACATGATGTGATGATAGTGTCAAGGATGTTTCAAGAAATAATCCATGTTATATTTTAAATATGTTTCCGTTGATGGGAAGAATGAATACTGTCTTTTATGTAACCACTTTGTTTAAATGTGGAATGTAATGCAAGTTTCATGATCTAATTCTCTAAAACTCTAAACCTGAAAAGATACTCAATGTGTAATCTTGTAATAACTCAAGATTAAGTAAGGTTTAAGGTTGGGGACTTAGAGCCTAGGCCTTTCCCAATTATTAGTTATAGATTTTTTCCAAGGCCTTAATCATTAGATGTCTTGTCCGAGACCTTCACACAGTCCGGCATATGAACTTTCCTCACTATGACTATGTAATTTAATTAACCAGAAGAATATTAGACTAGTAGAATATTCCTTGTTAAAGAGCTGATGACTATGAGAATCATAAGAAATATAAGTATGACATATTATTTATGAAATATTCAAATATTTTATATCCATAGTATGTATCCCAACTATAATGGATGAAATTGAAGTTATTATTTTAAGCACAACTTTGATCATGCATTACACTTAGTTATTAAATTTGTACATTCATTTTAACATGAAATGTATTTTACATTTTATTCTGAATGAGAATTCCCATAATTGAATCCTCATAAGGTACATATGTTTTAAATTGTTCACTTATATCCCTTATACAATTTTCAGTGAATGTTTAATGTGTTAAAACACTTTAAAGAAAATGTTTTATGGAAATTTTAAATAATGTTTTAAAAATTTATTTTGGGTATATTATGTTATTTCTAAACCCCTTACTAGGAATTTGTATTCTCACCTTACATTTTGTAAATAATGTTTTAAGGTATCAGTTTTTAGCAGAAGAAAAATGTCAGAAGAAGCTGGTTTCTCACAGCCCAAACCGAATTAGATAATATATATGACACCATCTTCGAGTACTCGGGAGCTAGGGTGTGACAGTTGGTATTAGAGGATTCGGATAGGATAACTCCGGAAAACCAGAACATAACAATGAAAAACATACTTAAGAAATACTATGAATGATTTTTTCTTAATTTAAAGATGGAAAATGAAGGTACTAATCTTCTATATCTTCCCAATGAGGCCCTAGAAACCATAATTTCAATAGCCAGCCATGAAAATTTTATAAACTATGACAATATCTATATGACATGAAAATAACTCTATGACATATCCAATTCTCCCTGAGTACTTCAACTTCACAGAAGTGCGGTTTGGATTACATCTTTATGATGAAATCCCAGTTTCCATCCTACGCATGACGATGAAAATACTACAACAGACTTTTTAGATGCTTCACTACATCGAAAGGCATCCAATCCCTCATGGCCTTTCAGGAAGCTGCAACAGTGGGACACCTCCGCGCAGCATATATGTGTGAAGTCCTATACTATGGACATTTTGGTCAGGTAATGGACATCAACATCCTTGAGTACGAATCCTCATGTTCGGTATATAGACAACAAGTACATACAAAAGTCTCACAGTTGTACACCCCACAAGTCATACTCTGGAGACATCACACATTCACCCACGATATTGAACCAGATTTTTCAGGTTGCATGTGGTTCTGGGAGATTAAATGTTTTGAACTAGTTCTAGGTATTCATGTATTAGGGAACTGGGGAAACCATTAACATGTCTCGTTTTATGAACAAGTGGTTATATGAGAGTGAAATTTGTTATCCATTATTTCAGTTTTCTATCATGTCTATGTTTATGTTTTTTAATAGGTTTCAATAATTGATCCATCATAATTAATTTTTAGATAGAAGGATAGATTCACATCCTATCACTCTCTACAGAGATACTAGAGACCATCTTGGTCAAAACTAGTGAAGAGGAGTACCTACCTTTTTCCTATTTGTGTAAAACGTGCAAGAAACTCTATGATGTGTCAAACAGACCGGACATTCTCCATTAATGTCAGGAGAATGCCTACATATACTATAGAATATCCACAGTATAGTTGGTTGAGTACAAAAGAAGAGGGAAATACCACGAAAGACTATTTCTATGCTTTACTCTAGGCCAAAACTTTGTGGCTAGAGAAAGATTTCAAGAGGCTGCATTGGAGGGAGACCTTTGTGCAGCATACATGTACCAACTCCTCAATTTTAGTTTAAAAGACAATGCGAATGACTTAGATATTCTCAATTGAGAATCAGTCCAATGAATTCTTCAGGAGATGGTCCATTTGTACATCTCTTAACTTTCCACGGCACGAGCATCTATGTGGAGGCCCGAATGCACTATGTAGAGGTTCGACCCTTTATGCTCAAAATGTATCTGGTCTAGTGAAGTTTAAGATTTCAACATAATCTTGGGAATTCACCTCTCCACATTGGATAAAACTCCACGATGGACATTGTGGTGAAGATGTTAAAGGATTCTTTATCTTATGTGTATGCAGAATATACTGCGAGGATGCAATTCCTATTAGGGGGTAATCATATAACACCCCAAAACTCGAACATCATTTATTGATAAGTTATGGTTACAATTTTTTTTTTGAATAACTAAACAAAACAAGTTTCTCATGAGACGTTAGTAATATGTATTTAATTTATATTACAATGCAGCTGAGTAAAACACACAAATGGACACAAGACTTTTCATTTAAATAATAAACACCATAGTGCTTACAATACACTGATATCAAAAGAGTAATCATGATAACCAAATATACCTATTAAAACCCCTATCAGAATTACATGGGGACCACATAAAATAATTATAACCCCAAGAAAATTATATTATTCTTTAAAATTTGTCATAATTAACATAAGAAAAGCCAAAGCCACCACGGCCACACCAAGAACCAATGGAATGATGGGAACTATCTTCTTCAATCTCCTTTAATGTATGACACCCTAGGTCATGGTTTTATATAAGGAAATGAATTGATCCTTTCCTTGGGTGACTGTTCGATTCCAACGACTATAATTATAGTCATTGGATTCGAGGTGAATTAACTAAAAATATTCGAGTACAAATTAGTTTTTCAAAATTTATGAATTGGACATTATAAGATAACTCCTGGTTATGGTGAAAAATTTTGAATTACAATTTGGGATTTGAAATGTAATAAGGAACTCAAAATATTTTTCAAATATTCCAAATACAAAGTAATGATTTTCATTTCTTAAACACTATTTTGAACTATGTTTAATTTCATTTAATTAAACTATGTTTTTGATTAACTCAGTTATAACTACTATAATATCAGTACAAAAGATTTTATGTTGAATTATCGAATTTCAATTTACAACCTTGAATGTTAAAGAATTATTGTTTATATATAATTTTAGTAATATTATTATAAAATGTATAATTAGTTATTTGTTATACTCTTTTAATATTAAATAAAAGTCATGTTTAAAGAGGATAATTGCTATATAGATTATTTTCCCTTAAAACTTCATTTTTTGGGAAAGGTTTTATAAAAATTTGGCCCTGCTAGGGCCAACCCTTTATGGTAGGGTCAAGGGTGGCAGCTCATGCTTGGTGGTTGAGCCTAGCCCTTATCCCAAGCCTAGGCCAGCCCGAGATTAGGAATAGGTTCCCCAAAGGGCACATAGGAACATGGGAGAACAAGAGCGTGAGCGTGCCACAATGGGTGTTAGGTCGTGGCGAGGCATAGGTAGGCTGAGGCCTACAGGGGAAGTGGTAGCCCATGTGTAAGGCCAAATGTGTGTGTGTTGTGTGATTTCTAAACTATTTACTAGAGGCTGAGCCTTATAAAGGAGGCACAAATATCCCATCGTTTCAATGTGGGATGTGTTTTTTTTTTGTGAAACGAGATTTGGGCTGCTGGATCGCATTGCGCATGATCTGGGTCGTTGATCCCGATCCCGCATTTGACCATCACAACCACAGAGCACCACTGGGTTTTTTTGGTCTGTTCGATCCGCCACAATCTAATCGTGACCGTTTGAGGTTTTTAAAATGCTACATCGATCTCGTGTCGTCCGATCAGACTCAGATTTAATCTAATCCATCCATTACCTTTATAAACCATGTACACATATGGGACCTTGAATCCAAGACATATTTGATCTTAGACATCAAAATTCATCCCGGTTTTGTACCCTTAGAATTGTCTTCTTCCCCATTTCATGCCATGCACTAGTACCCTACACCCTATTTTCCACCATTTTTTCTTCATCATTACAGCCGCCAGACCCTCCTCTCACACTTTTTCTAGAGTGATATATTTCCATAGTATTTTTATTATCTATTTAGGTCTCAGATCCCTTTCATCTTTCATTAAAATAACCATTATAGGTATAGTTTATAGAAAACCACACTGACGAATCCGAAGAACAACTCAGTTCCTTGCACACAATCCTCCAATGGACCTCAACTAGCCCTTTGAGTTTTGCAGCATCTCCTAATCCCCTATTCCTCCTCATGCTAAGGTAGGAGATTAATCTTTGTCTTGGTTGTTGGGTTTTAGGATGTATATATATATATATATATATAAATTTAATATAAATATACATCATCTTACGGGTTGAGGTTAATTCTTTCTTTTCTCAATTATGAGTTACAAGATCTTGAGTTACAAGGTATTAATAGACCCAAAGCATGGACACCCCATGAAAATTTATTTTATTCCTTAAATACATAATCAGTTATATATATACATATGTATATGGAAATATATAAGTATAATATACACAACCTCATATTTTCTTAAACTTTATATGCCAGATTTAAGATTTCCCTCAGATTTTCATAAACTTCATATGCCCGATTAAATATTTCTATGTTTGAGTTTTAAAATTATTGAAGAACTATTAAATCCCTGGAATCATTTTTTATAAGTAAATTTTTATACTTGATCATTTATGCTCTTAGATGTGTTGTTATAATATGAGGTTTTAAGCATTTCATCATTATACTTATATTTCTTGTTTTTGATAGTCTTTCAAGTGTTAAATAACCATGGTATGAGTCCCATTCATATACTCACAATGTATAATTGGGTATGTGGGTACATGTTTATATATGCCATATTTGATCCCCAATTGAATTTATAAATTTCCAAGGTTTGCTAGGAAGTTACAAAACATGTGTTTTCAAATATTTTTGGCTTCGACTAAACACTGCATCTTATGCACACCCTGATGAATACATGTTTTAGACAACATGAAACCTGAAGTGTAGTTATTTTAAATGATTTTCTTTCGATGTTCTTTGTTCTTCAGTATAAATATTGGAGGCTTGAAACTTTATATTAACATGTATGAGTTACTCTACATTATTTATATTAAATGATAAAGGTTATGGTTGAGTCTCATACTTTCAGGTTTTGATATCTAATGTGCTAAAAAAAGAATATTTATAATAAATGTATGAGGAAATGTGAATTTAACACCCCACATGGAATTTTGGGTCTACCTTTTTATTTATTATGCACCCATAAGAAAATTTCATTAAGTAATTGGTCAAAATTATTTCAGGAACTAGCATTTTATGTGGTACCCTCATTAATTCATTATTGGTGCATTTTAAATCAACTTCACATGCACAAATATTGTATATTAGTTTATTCATGTCATGGAGAAACATGTTGTCTAAATAGTAACTGGAATATTATGATTTAGTCCATTTCCAATTCCATTTATTTGTGCATGAATTGGGCATGAATGAATGATGAATTTGTATTTGAATGCATTAAATGTTTATTTCTATGGAAGAGTTTGTAATGTTATGGGATAGTCAAACAAATTATAGTTTATGAAAATTTATGAAGGGAAATTAGAATTAAATTATTCATAGTGGTATGGGACACTATGAATATTGTGAAGTATGTAACCAAATAGAATGAGACACTTGGTCTGATAAGTGATAGGTAATTTAATATATCAAATTGGGATCTGCGATTTGATTTAGAGATATGAGGAATGCATTAGACGTAATATGTGATGGGTGCGGCTCGTTATAGCCCCATGATGAATCGATAGGTCTCATGAGACAACTAAAAGTGGAATTGGTCGAGGCCTTTCCCAATTACGAGTTATGGATTTTGGATGAGGCCTTAATCATTATACATCTTGGTTGAGGCCTTAACATAGTCTGACATATGCACTTTCCTCATTATGAATATGTAATTTAATTAACCAGAAGAATATTTGACTAGTAGAATATTCCTTGTTAAAGAGCTTATGACCATGAGAATTGTAAAAAGTTTATGTATGGCATTTTATTTATGCAATATTTATAGATTTTGTGGCAAGAGTATGTATCAAAATAGTAAACGATTAAATTGAACTTATTATTTTAAGTGCATCTCTGATCATTCATTACACTTAGTTATTAATTTTGTACTTGTACTTTAACATGAAATGACTTTTACTTTTTATTATGAATGAGCATTCCCTTAATTTAATCATGATAATGTTAGTATGTTTTATATTGTGCATTTATATCCCTTAGACAATTTTCATTGTATGTTTAATGTGTTACATCACATTAATGAAAATTTTTTATGGAAATTTTAAATACTTTTTTCAAATGTTATTTTGGGTATATTATGTTATTTTTAAACCCCCTACTGGGCATTTGTATGCTAACCCAATGTTTTTTAAATAAATTTTTCAGGAATAATTTTTTAACAGAAGAAACATTTCAGATGAAGCTGGTTTCTCAAAGCCCAAGTCAAATTTGATCCTCTGTATGGAACCGACTCCTGGTACTCGGGATTTGGGGCATGACAAAGGGGTTCTTTATCAGCAATTTTTTAGTATCACTAATAATGCTCACACTTGATCAGTGATTTTTTACTAGCACTGATAAAGATAAAATATAATAAAAATATTATAAACCGTTAAATATAATATTTTACTGTATAAATATAATTATATATATATAATATTTTATTAAATTTGATTTATATAAGGCTAAACAGATCTTTACAGAAAATATGTATGGTTTTTAGTCAAAATGGTTTATAAAATGAATAAAAATATTATTTAATTATTATTTTTCTAATTAGAATCGATTAATAGAAATTTATTAAAAATTAGATGATATAAAAATTAAAATAATTACTTAACGGTCTAAGATTAGATAAAAACGTGACTTGAACATCAAAAAAACATTAAATTTGATCCGTGTATTTGTTTGATTTATACCACATATCTAATTTATCCTTGTGAAGTGAACTATGTCATAGTGACACGGGGAACCCTAATACTATTTTTTCGAGGTCAAAAAAGGCTTAGAAGGCCTCTAAAACTAAGTTTTATTTGAATACCCTAATTTTTAATAATCTTCTAGTATTTATTCTTCATTTAGGAAGATATTTGTTTCCTTTTTTAGTGGAGGAAGAATATATTCCTAGTGATTACATTCTTATAGACTTTATGGTTTGGAAATTTTATCAGTTTTCATATTTTAGTTTTATTTATAATTAAATACATTCAAATTTTCTTATATTTATTTATAATAAATCAATTTAAAAATACATATAATTTGACTTATTTACATAATATATAATTTTTAAATATATAAAGAACATATAAATATTTAAATTTATTAGTCATTTTTCAATAAAAAATATCCATATTATTTACAAAATATATACATATTTGTGTGAATTAATAAACAAATATATATTTATATTCATTTTATAATATATTTAATTTAATATTAATATAATATATATATATATATATATATATATATTAGGTTTATATATATCACACACACAAAATGACATATATTTTATAAATGTAATTAAAAATAATTATACAAGTTTCTGAATAAAAAATATTCATACAAATATATATATATATATATATATATATATATATTCCAATCATATGATATATAATAAAAAAATCTTGCAGCCATGGTAAGAGTGTTATAATTGAAAAAAGGAGGTCCATGGATCGAATCCAGGTGTCCATATAGGGTGAACATGAGGATGTGTAGTGGAAAATCACTGATAAAGGGGATTTCTGAACACTTAGAAAGGGTGGTGGTGGATGAGGTAGATCAAGTGGGGGTGGGAGTGGGAAAAATACTGAGATAGGGTTAAAATAATATAATATGAGGGGGGATATAATAACTATAAAAATTAATGTTTTCAAAAAAAATAAGCACTTATAAAAATTACTTCTAAATGTCTAATTTATCAGTACTTTTTTATTGTCACTATAAAGATCCTCCCTTTATCAGTAATTATTTTCATGCACTGATAAAGGATTTATTTTCAAGTTATTTTGTTGAAAAATATTGGGGCCCAATCTTAGTACTTTGTTTGGGCTAATATAGACCCCCATTATTAATGATTAAAAACATTGATAAATGCCCCCTATATCAATGCTAAAAAATTATTGAAAAACACCACATTATCATCACTATTTTTAGAACAAATAAACGTTTTACTTTAATAGTGCATCGATTAAAATTTTTCTTTTATCACTTATAATGAAAATTCATAGTGCTACTAATAGTGTGTCATATAGTAGTGTTCCCTCCTCACTTATAAAAGGGAAACAAGTGTCCTCTATTTCTCAAGAATTTTATGATTTGTATCTCTTGTAAGAGAAACATAAATCTCTTACCAACATTCATATATACGACCTTGAGGCACTTGTACCAACACAATAAACCCATATAATGGATAATGCATAATACAAATGTTGTTTTTTGAAGAAGAGGTATAACTATTAACTAAGCATTTTAATTTTCCATATTCTTCTACTTCATTAATATATTATTAACAACAATTATATAAAAAATATGTATTATACTAAAATGTTGATATTACTATAGTAAAACCCTTTTATTCTTAATTTTATATCAAATTTAGAATAAACAATTATCAAGAAAATATGAAGAATACCACCTATATGAAGTGATATGTTTTATTTTCCATAAAAATATATCATGTAAATTTATATTGATGGAATAAATCAATATATGATATTGCTAAAATATTTATCAATATGAAATATATTATTCCATTAATGTCCATACCATTCGAATCATTAAAAATATGATCACTGCACTTGCATGTGTATAGACTACTCTGTCTACGTTGTAATTTTTATCATTTTTAAGAAGACTTCCTCTCATGAAATGTCATGGGAAATGATTTACTCGTGTTAAATGATTTTAATGACAATATAATTATTATTTAAAGAAATTATTTTATTTTATTTATTTATTTCCATTTAATGAAAAGTATAAACATCACTTTTTGTATGTTTGAACTACCAATTCATGAGCCATTGTGTTTTATTTTTCTAATATATGTTCATGAGTGAAAGAAAAATTGATTTTTTTAAAAAATGATAAAATATTTTTATTGATATTATTTTGTATATGAGGGTATGATGAACTGATTAACCAAATTCAACATATAGATTTCCATTAGAAATTATGTACTGATTGTACCCAAACACTCTATGTGTACTTATACAGAAATTAATAAAATATGTTATTGAAATAAATAGAATAAATATTTTAATGATAAATTAACTATACCTTCCAATATTATTAAATAATAAACATTTAATTCATGTTTATTATACCATATTTAAATGATAAATATTTCAAATCAAGATACGTGGTAAGGAGTTTCTTAACTCAATTTCATTTAATTAAGTTATATTTATACTTAATTGACTATATTTTTATATTATTTTGATTGAAATGGAATAATATTAAATTATATTTTATTTCAAATAGTTTTATTGTATTTTAAAAAATATATACATATTTACCTTAATGATAAATTTTCATTTCTGTGATTTGATCCTTTGTTATGATTCTTCATCTCAATATAGTTTCATTGAGACGTCTTTGATGTTATACAACTATAATATTTAGGAGGTGTATATAATAATACATTGATATTTTATATAATCATCCCATCTTAATTAATTTTATTTAATTTTATAATTCACATTATTTCATCCAATATGATATCTATTTAAATTAACATAGTGGTAAGGATTTATCATCCAAAATTATCTTCTTTGGTACATATGTTATTTTAAACACAAATACTATTTTTAAAGACTATATAAATCCAATTTGATACGTTGAATCATGAATATATATATAATAATGTAATTTAATATTTTATTTTTTGATTATTTCATTCATTTTGGTTATAAATTAAATGTTACCAAATCGATAAGGATAAATTTTATAATCTCATTTACATTCAATATTATCCTTAAAAACATTATTATAAGTGAAATTTTATAGATATTATCCTGTAAAACCAATATAATTTATATTACATTGTTTATTTCTTGAATTTTTTATTATTAGATCAATTAATCTTTTTTGTATATAAAATGATCAATAAATTTTTTATAGAAAATCCTAGTCTATTTCCTCTTTTTTAATTGAACATTTTCATCAAATTCCATACTCTTTAAAAATTTTATTTTAATTTCTTTACCCATACCAGATTGTTTTTAAATGGTAATTTTCACTAACGTTAACTTTCTTTAATAAATGATTGAAAATACATCCTCCTAAATGTTTTCTATTTTATTAATTTTTTTTAAAATTTTTAAATGTATATATATTTTTAAAATAAATGTAATGAACATATTTTACCATCATCATGACAATTCATTGATTTGAAGATTCTGTTATATTTTGACGTATTTATGCTTAGTGAAAATAATTTTCTAAATAATATAATATTTATTGGTAGAAAAGTATCAATGGTAAATTAGACATTCTTAAGTTTTTTACAAAAGGTTTAAATGTTATTCTATATATATTAACATCCATGTTAATATTTTATAATGATTCTTATACTTAAATGAGGTTATTATATTGTGATACTATGAACATAATTTCTATGAATGTTTTATGATAATTTTTTAATGATATTATTTTAAAATAAATTTAATTTTCTTGTGTAAATAAATCCATGATAGTTTTTGGTGAAATGAATGAATCCATGGGTTTTATTTCGTGATAAGATACTTTAACATTTTTTATGGAATATTGATTTAGGCATAAAATATAATTAAGATAATTTTTATCATATATAATGTGTGACTCTGTTATATCTGCTTAATATATTTGGAAATTTGGTAGAGTTAAATGGAATGAAGTTCATCCTAAAAGAAGAAAGAGTTACGCTACCCATAATGGAAGATATAATTAACTAATTATAAGTTACTCTTATCAGATGATATAGTTTATTTGTGATATGTTTGTTTTAATAGAAATTATAATTATTAAGTTTAGTGATTCTGCGATAAATTTTATATGTTCTAAGATTCATTAAATGTTTTTCAATTCATTTAATTTTGAGTTAAAATGGATTATATTCTCAAGTATTATTTCCACATGGTTAATGGTTTCGGAATTATATTAATCTTGTCATATGATATACCTTTATGCCATGTTTCATGAATTATGATCAAAATTTTTATGGGTATGGTTTCTCTTATGTTATGATTATTTAATTTGATTATGTAATCTTACCCTTAATCTCCTCTTACTCTAACTTAAAAAATTCAAATGTTAATTATTATGGACACCCTTACTGAGAATTTATTATCTCCCTTCATATTTTTTTTCACGGTTATAATCAATAATTTTATGTAATATATTCCTAGAATTATTTCATATGGGTTATGATGTATAAATAATGTTGAATAAAATAGATATGTATACTGTAAAAAAATTTAACTTTAAGACATGTGTATTATTTTGTAAGAGTTTTTCAAAACTCATTCAATTATAAACCAAAAAGGTCATTGTGAATATATGTTATCTAATATTTTTGATTTGATTTTTTTTCTTTTAGATAGATAAAATTGGGTCAATTTTATCAATAACATATCAAAAAATGTAAATATTATGTTTTTATTGAAATATCATGGATTTAGGTTTCATTTCTATTATAATATCTAACATTATTAAATGTTGTGTAGTCTCAATTAACTACACACCAACATGTTTATTAAAATTATTGATGGATGTGTGAGTGATCATTTATTATATATATTCTCATAGTAATTTTAAAAAATATTTACTAACATGGTGTACCAATGTTAGTAGGGTTATATTACATGTGGATATCATACATTCCATATACCACCACAAAATCATGTGTTCATGTGTTCAAAAAATCTATCATGTAATTAATATTTTGAGTCCTGAATTCAAACTAATAAAAGTATATGTTTATTTATTATATGGTGTATAACTATAATACACAATATGTATCAGGGATTTTATGTCATATGTATTAAATGATGATTCTATTTCCTTGTATCACATATGAAAAAAAAAGAAAGTGAAATACCATGTGTATTAGGCCATCAAGGTCATGTAACACATACACATATACATGGATCAAACACCAAGAAGGGATATTAATCCCATAAATTAATAATTCAAACTAAAAATTAATTCAAAATTTAATCTGAACAATGGAATATAAATTATTCATACCTTCCATGTTATAGGGTTCTATAAAATATTAAAATCCAAATTAATTTCAATTTTGACTAAGAAATAACATGTTTTCATCAAACCTTGTATACACTATATACCTGAGTAATTTTTAATAATATTTATTTATTTAATTAAATTAAAATTACTTATGATGATAATATATTGTATAACTAGAACTAGAAGGAATAATAATTCTGATAAATTTTCAATTAATTAATGAAACAATTAATTATTAATTGAAAATGATGTTTTCATAATTAATATATCAATCTAAAATAGATTATATATTTTATTAATATATCTTAATTTCCTTTATGTGATTGATCAGGATATTTTTACAAACATATGTGTTTTATTTTTGTTTAAAATAATTATACTTCATGAGTTTTTATGTATAATTGTGTTTCATTAAACTATAGACATATATTGTTGCTAATTTATCAAACCAGTATTTTGTTGTACTGACATGTCCATGGTTAATTTTATATATCTCACATGCCTGGTTCCCTTCACATGTATATGAGAATAAATATTAAAAAAAATGGAGGTTCAGTGTGAAGATTTTGTTTTGAACTTGAGATAAGGTGACACTAACAATGATAATAAAATGGATGTTGGGGGGGGGGGGTACAAAAACTCAAGCCAATTTCATCTTATGTTTTTTTTTTCAGCTTGGGTCATATAGAAAATTATTGTCCTTTTTATAATTCATCCAATATAAATATGATGGTGATATGATGTTATTTATATTAAATTTTATTACTTTGTGGTAATCTATTTTTTGTGATGCATGATTATATGATTTTAAGTATTACTATATAATCAAAATTTGATAACAATACATGGATGATAACATAAAATAAATTGATTATTATATTTTATTTTACCATGGCATGGTTAACTATATTCATAAAATTTATGAAGTATTGACATGAAATTTAGCAGGAATAATAAGTCAATTTTCACATACATACAAAACAATTATGTAAATATTTACTCATAAAATCCTAATTTTTTTTAATATAATGGGGAGAATATCCCCAAATATATATAAAATAAAATCCTTTTTTCATGGATGGGAAAAGTGGAAACCCATTATAGACACAATTATAACAAAAATAGAAGAAACAACCCAATGGAATAAAAGAAAACCAAAGTGATCAATATGGATCATAAGTCAATGGGAAAGAAGAGAGTTTCATCAACAACATTAAATATCACTAGACTTTATTCTACGTGGAGGAATGTATAGAGTATGTACAATATACTAATTCCAGAATACGGAGTCTGGTAAATAGATCACAGTCCTTCGGGTTTACTATTGGAAAACCACCAGCCTAAATAACATCAACTAATTTACTAGACCCTACTATAGTTTATAGGAATGGAAACATGTATCATTTATACTATAATGTATATTCTATAATGAATTTAGATTCATTGGTGAGGGATATTGGAACATTAAAAATCAGTAGGAAACAAATAAGCTAACAAAATTTTTATGCCTCATATATATTTTTAATAAAAATAAATTACTAAATCATGGTTTCTTTTTTTGAAATATTACTATTTCCTTTAAATCACAATGATCTATAATAGTTAAATAGAACCCCCTATATTATTATATTTTCTTAGAGAAGTAACATCCCCTTGAATGTTATACTATGAGTTGACCAAAATATTTATAGGCTTAAGGTCTCAATTCCGGATCTTACTGCTAAGGAGGTGAGTGGAGGAATATATAACCACTAAAAATAATATTATAATGCCCTAAATGTTAATTTTTGTTTTGTATAGTACATTATTGATGAACTATACAAGTCACCCGAGAATAGTGATGCATATATATTACTCAAACATCTTATAGATCTTTATTGGGTGAGATATATATAGGATTAGTTTGAGTAAACCATGGAACTCTATATGTGAAAACATAGGGAGTGTGTTCTATCTAGACCAGATATGTTAAATATTACTTGATATATTAAGTATATATATATTAGAGAGTTTATTACATGATTATTCTTTCACTGATATAATACTTCACTCCGTTAGAGACTCTCTAGTATTATTGTGAAATTTAATGAGAAATATATATAGAATATATTCCATGATATAATTAAACATAATTTCTATGTCGATAATGTCTTTATGCATGTCAATAAATTAATATATATGATGAAAAAGAGGGAGATAAAGGTATATATCCCAAATGCAACTACTATGTATAATTATTCTTAATACCACTAATCTAAGAAGAAAAATATCAAGGAGTTTTAAATGGACCATGTTGCTATCTATTTCACGTGTGGAATGAAATTTCACATGAATAATAATTTCACCATGTCATAAAATAAGGGGAAACCATGATTTACATGTTTCAGTGAAAATTAATATTTCTAAAAATATGGAATTAGATATAGTTTTTGGAAGTCACATTTTTTCCATCTACTAGAAAAATGTAGACTTAGAATAGTTGTGTGAGGTGAGGTGTAATTATGAGTCAATATTTGAGAGAAACTCACCATGGTGGGTATTTATGAATATTTTCTAACATTTCCAACTTGATTGATCTTATTTTAATAGAATAATTATTATGTTTCCATTGTTACAAAAAATATTATTTATCTACCTATTGTTGATATGTATTATTTTATTTTGAAATATAATAGTAAAAGATAATACTATTCAAAATAATGAATATGATATGATGTGTAAATTTCTAATAAGGGTTATTATGTATTGGGATGTTAGAACAATGTATCAGAAATAAATAATTAATATGGATCTCATTCCTTATATCACAACAAACCATGGAATCACTATTTAGGTCTTGTAAATGAAATAAATTTGAATGAATTCTATAAATATGGGTATTTAAATTCATTTGTGAAAAAACATGGTATATGTCACACTTGATTATAATTCTAAATGAATAAGTATATATTTACTGTAAATTATTAAAGGGTATTAGATCTTATTGATTTGTTTCATTCAATTATTTATAGACCATTTCATATATATGTAAATGGTGGATACTCATACTTCATAACATAAACAAGTGACTTTAGTATTTATGGATATGTCTACTTAATGAGTTATATGATAGAATAATTTGATACATTCAGTGAATAATATAATAAAGTTGACAATCAGTTTTTTAATAATATAAAGGAACATCACCTTAACGAGGGTGAATAATATCATATCAATGTTAATTTTATTATCTATTAGAGATTAATTTATATAAACACAAATTTCATAGTAAAACATAATGCAATAGTGTAATTGGATGGGTAACCACATTAATATTAATATGGTGATATCAATTGGGAGTCATACCCATATTCTATTATTCTTTTAGGGATATCATTCTAGCTGTAGAATACACTATTAATTAAGGGAAAACTAATGTTTCAAATAATTTGGTATATAAACATTAGTTTGAATGGAAATACCAATTTTTCTACAATTGTTCCTTGGGATGAACAGTTCTTTTTATGGCCTCTTTAGGTAAAAAAGTTTCACCGTGTGAATTATAGTTCATCTTTATTTGATATATAATTGAATCAAGTGGATATAACATATATGAACCCTTATATAAAAAGGTATTATTGGCATAATTTTCAATATTCCATTAGAGGTATCACATATACAAAATAAAAATTTGTCGAGGGATAGAATTTATTGATGTCATTATAATAACCCATATATTAATAGGTATCATTCATTTAAAAAAAATATTAGGTGTTCCATAGCTTTCTACACACAAAATAGCAAACTAGAATGATATTTGACAAATTATATTCATTTCATTAAGAAAATTTCCACAATACATAAATATTATATATATATATATATATATATATATATATATATATTTTAGAAAAAAAATTCATTAAACATAAATTAAAAATAATTAATATGATTTAATATATAAAATAAATAATATTTCTCAAATTAATGTTTATAACTGTTTTTCAATTTAATCATAATTAATTAACCACTATCAAAATATATTTATACATGAAGTAATATATTATAATTATTAAATTGTAAACTAATATGGAACAATATTAAGAGAAATCAATTACATCATTTTCAAATAAAAAATATTTTCTTTATATGTTTTATTTTCATAAAAAAATTATAATTATATAAAATGATATTTATTTATTAATTTATGTTTTCAAAAATAACTGATGTTAAATTTTGGATATTTATTATAAAAGGATTTAATTCATGAGTAAGAATTAAAAAAATTATGAAAAATACTAAAACTCTTACAACATTATCGTTATATAGGAAAAAAATATAATGATATATAAAATTTTAATTGATCTAGGATAAATTTGTGGAAAATAATTATATATTTCAAAATATTACTTTAAATTCATACAAACTGTGTTTTACACTATTACACATATATTATATTAATTTTAATAAAATCTATTTTTGGTATATTTTATTTAATTATTTCATTTCCCCCCAACCATTGGTACACCTCCTCTAAAAAATAGTGAAACATATTTTTTACCCACTAGTACTACATCTAGTAAAAAATTGGTTTTTGATTAACACTAATTGTGTAATCAACTCAAATGGTTAGTATTTAACTCAATATCCATTATCAAAACATAAATATATCCTACTATAAAAGAAGTATAATAAATCCCACATATGAAATATCACATATTTATGAATATTAAATAGACACCAATGTATTTAAAAGAAAAAAATATGAAAAGATAATCTCATTCTAGAAACTGCAACAACCAAAACTATAATATAGTACAATCAAACTCGATCACTAAATATCTCTTTTTATTTTATAAAGTAGTTTATATGAACATAGTATTAAAATAATATGCATAATCATTAGGATTATATCTAAGGTAATTTTTGAAAATGTGTTAAAAATGAACTAATTCTCCGCTGAAGAAATAATAGAACAAATTGGAACCTATAAAAGACAACTAGTCCTTAATATTTTTTAGCTCACTCTTCAAAAAACCATTCCATGTATAATAATATAATAGTCACAGGTGAATAATACTAGGCACCCAAAACCATATTTGGACTACTTTTCTACTCCCACCTAATTCTAAGACATATATTAATCTCATTCCGTCCATATACACCAATAAATACAGCAACTCTATATCATGTATCACATAAAAAACTACACATATGATCTCTCATAACCAACCCAGAAACTATTATCATGTAATAGAGGAAGTAAGTTATATTGAACATATAGTAAATTATCCTAGTTACTTCCCCCTTCCATTCATTACCTCAACCACATATCTCCTCATCCACCGCCATTTTCTCAAATGATACTGCAAAATTAAAAGTGGGGGAAAGGGGGTGGTCTTCTACCTATATCCCCCCTAGTCATAATGTTAGGTAAAACACTATCAAGGTATCAGGGTGTCATTTAGGCCATCCAACAAGTGTTGGGTTGGTGTAAAAGTATCAAATATAAGTATTGATTTATAATTGTTCCACACAAGCCCCCAAATATGGTTTCATTAAAGCAACACTACACAAACCACCATTATGGAACTTCTAATATCATGCCACCGAGAAATCCCAATAATGAATAACAACCTTGAAAACTTATCTCCTAATGGGATGGAAACCCACATTTCCTACAATATTACATTATTTAAAAATTCATGAACTAATAGTTATTCATTTATTTTTTAGTTTAAATTTACCGAAAAACATTTTATAGCCACAACCACATTAAAAATTCCAATATTAATAAATTTTCATTGAACCTCTATAAAGGAACCAACAATTTAAATTTTTATGTCACAAATAAGGCCACTAATAAGAAAACAACCAAGTCCCATAATCTACATACAACCAGGTCCACAGTGCTATCTAGAACCCTGGAAACTATGCCATTCACTTGAAATCAATCATAAAATAAACATATTTAAAAGAATATTTTCATTTACCTAAAAAATAATTTAACCATTTTAATTGTACTGTTAGATCAATCCATCATTATAATTTGTAACCCCATAAAAATTATATAGTTCAAATAAAAATAAAATCTATCATGGAAACTATAAAAACCATCCACATCATACATTTATTTTAAAAAACATTAGTAATGATTGTTGTCTGTATAATTCAAATCCATACCACCCACCTAATATAAATAAATATATTGATAAAAAATCACTAAAATTAAGGTAGATTGAGTATCATACATCAAATGAATATTTATAATTAATTGTTGAAAGAAATAGAATGTGGGAATGAACCATAATGTCAAAAAAATAAATGGAATCCTAAAATCAATCTAATGTTACATGATATATAATTAAAATCAAATCCAAAAACCCCAAAAATATAAATGACATGGCTATTATGAATCCCTATAAGGAAAAAAATAACGCCATGAGAATGATTTGAAGGACTCACCTATCATCACTGATATCAAATATACAAAAAAAAGGTTGAATGAAAGATATTAGACATTGTGTAGATCCAAATATGACTAAGGTATCACCTAATATTTAAGAGGAATGATGGGAGAGTTGGGGGAAATATAGGGATGATTGAAATAATAGGAAATATAGAAATCACCCCATTTAGGGGGTAAATGTTCGGTTAATGTTGTTAAACTCAAACAGCTCACATAAACTCATAAATTATGTTCTTTATCCAATAATCTTGGGTGGGATTTCAAGTTGTAAATAATCATTTCACAATTGGTATCCATCAAACTCAGAACAATAAAAAACTCCACCAGGAGCATTCGCATAATGAATAAAAAATCACAGTGTGAACAAATATTAGATAAATATTATAGGAACCATCACCCAAATTCATGTATCGACCCTCATAACATCCATCCCTCCATGAATCAGTTAGTAATCACATCAATAACCACTAGTAGTAACTAATTTATGTCTACCTACTCTTCTAACATCTTAGATCGAATCTCAGGGATCTAAAATCCAAAACTAAAAATGATATGGTAAAGATGGGTATTTGATATTAAATTATATACCTCTCCATCATTTCTAAACCATGATAATCAGCACCAACTAGAATAAAACAACCATGAAATATAAATGATCTAAAAATTTCTCGAGACATATCTCTCAAAAAAATGATGAAAAGATACCTAAAAACAAGAAAATCGGATCTCAAAACATAATAGAATGAAATAAAACAAAAAATTTGAATGAATAAAATCAAAAATAAAAATAAAAAACTAATCTAGTTACCAGGTGTAATTAGCAATTCATGCACCCATGTACTCTCCTCGAGGATGCCATTCCCCTATAGAACACAAACTAAGGGTATAACATTCCCTCAAACACCTTCACCTAAAAATATTGATCCTCAATCAGAAAATATATTATAATTGAATTGTCCCAATTATAAAACTCCCACTATTTTATTATGTGCATGACATAATGAAGGTACTGGAAGAGGTTGAACATGTAGAAGACATCATGATGTTAGTCAATCTATAGAGGTATAGAAAACATACAATCCACATCATAGAGGGGCCCCAAAAACATGATGTGTATAATAATTTTTGGTGAATTCATTATATGAAATTCATAAGTGCAAACCGTTTGGAAAATAAGGACCCCAACATCAATCATGAAAAATCCTCCTTTGCTAATTGACATATTCCTTCATGAGATCATGTTATTGAATTATCTTCTACTAAACCACCCAAATATTCAATTTTAGGGTCTGTGCAACATCATGAATAAGATTTGGTTACTCTCATACCTTGGAAAATATTGATAGGGATAAAAATGAAATGAAATATAATTTAAAAAAGGGATACATTGTGATGTAATATTTGTTATTTTTAGTGTATCAAAACTATACAAAATGTTGGTGTCACACCCATGATCTACTAAAATATAAGAAGCACCCATATAACATATAATATAGTGTCTCTATTATATAATTTATCATTCCATATATCTTACGGTGGAATTTAGTGCAAAGGAATAACTGAGATCCATAGTCATTCTCCAATCACATCTCGATCCATGAAGTAAACAAAGATTCTTTAATGGAATGGATGGTCCTAGGGGTTTCATTATGCCCCACTATGCTATCCAGAAATCATAACACAAAGAAATTATTGGTACTCAAGTCATGGATCACCATAAAATTATTCAACTTCATTAATTGATTTATTTCCTCTTAGAGAAAATTATATACACACCTAATCCTTGTTTAAACCAGGGAAAAATTTAATCATGAAGTGTTCCCACTTCTACTTAGGGTCATATAGATGTTCTAACAGACCACCGGAGATGTAATGTTCTTATTTCAACTTCTAAAAGAACATAAATCATTCAATGAACTCTTACTTGGAGCATTTCATTCTTGGAAACATTAATTGTCTCTTTTATCCATGACACATCATAGATACTATGGGTTTTACATACATATTTGAGAAATGAGACTCCTGGGGGACTCCCTCATGCATCTCCTCTAGTAAGAACATAATTCAATTGAATATAAGTCGATACTATTTTTCTTCTAACCATCCCTCATGGTAATCATCGTCAATGACCTGATAACATATGATCTCTTCCACTAGTTCTCCCCACAAAGAATCACCCCCTACTATGAAAAAGATTCCTCAATCATTATCTATAACTAGTGTCCACTTCCATTAGACTCCCATACGCTGTGACAAAATGTTATTAACTACTCCATTATAATATAAAAATACTCATATTCCAAAACACATATCTATGAAATTATTCTTATCGAATAATCCATGATATTACCCATTACCAGTATTTAAGAGATATCTTTTTTTAACTCATTTAGTATCTTCATCCACGTCCTCTATTCGAGAAACAGGTCATGCAATGGAAGGTTAATCCTCAATTTTTTATGAAATACAAAGACCAAAATTCATTCCCTGATGAGATAATGTCACCACATGTTTTGGAAATACATCAATCATCATCTCCCACAATTATTATGGTGTTATTCGATAAAGACCCATTGAAATCAATGTAGAGACAAGTTGAAAAAATAACTATAACCTAAAATTGTGTCATGGGGGTAAAATCACAATTTCTCCATGGAAAGAATCTAGAAACTCTAAATCACAAGAGGGGTCCTAATATCCTTAGTGATCACTGAATCTATAGAGAAAATAGACATTACAGAAGGAATATGCTCTTCTCACCCACCACCCATCCAGAAACCATCCTATCTAAAAAAACCACATATCATCCTTTCACATAATAAAAATTAATTGTCCTATGTAAATAGTTAATCGTCTCATGAATGGAATAAAACAAATACATTCAGATAATTACATCATATTGTTATAACATTATCTTAATGAAATATTTCAGTGATTGATGATTCACCATCATCTTTCTATATTTTTGACATAGTTTAAACATAGTAGCCTAATATTATTTTAAAGTGGATAACACTAGCCATACTAATAGTCACTCTATATATTGTACCAATGCTCAGAATAAGGAGGTTGAAACAATAGAGTATTAATTTGATTAATTAAATAACGAAATACAATAGAATGTGTTAAATGGTTCTTAACTTTTATGTCTTATATCCCCTCCAAAACTAGTGTCTCTATCCCTTGAATTTTTCCATAGCCGACATGACTACCTCACCAATATTAACAATCATGTCCATATTATTTTTCATATCTAGATTGGATAGGAAAAACATGGGTATTTCCTACAATAACTACACCTTCTCCATGATAAGTATAAACATATTTAATAGGATATAAAAAATAAGATAGATGGATCTGGAACTGATGCTTCCTTATTGGTAACTACCACTATTTATAGTGTAACATCCCAGGTAAAAAAAATATGAATTTTTCATATTTATTATTTTTTGAATTAAATATTTATTTTACTTTAAAATCGTGGTTATGTTCGATAGCTTACCCAATAAGCAATAATAAGTTTCTTTGAAATCTTACAATAAACACTAATAATATATAATTATTTTAAATGGTAGTTAACTCCTAGATTTTTTATTAGTGGTAATGAACAAAACTAACTACAATATGATTATACATGTTTGTTTAATGTATTTAAATTTATCCAATAAAAAATAGAGGCTTAAAATGTGAATGAATCTAATTTTAAGCATAATTTACATTAAAAGGCCAATTTATCACCTTTTAATGGCGAACCCTTTTTAAATCTAGTTTTGGTCACTTTAATACATTATATTTGAAAAAATAAAATCCTTTTTATAATGGGGACATCAATATTTACTTTGTTTAAATTTTTGTAATTTTTCCTATAAAGTTCATTTTTTTAATGAATAGTGCAAAATATTGTTTTTTAATTCAAAAGTTCCTTTTAATCTTATTTATTTATATGGTTAAATTATATTTTTAATTTTTTTTAAGTGAAATTAAAATATATTTTTACCATTTAATCCAATGTTGTTCATTGGAATTTATTTCACTTTGAAATTGGACATAAACAAGTATCAATCTTTTGATAGTTATTGTTTCTTAAAAACACGCTATTTGTTTGGATAATGGGAATTAATTTTAAATTTAATTAATTTCACTTCTATGTCTTGAATTTATAAAATTAGAAATAATTTTAGAATTAGGAATATCAAATAAATCTTAGACTGAATGTTTTGTATTTTTCTGAAAAACTTCAATTTTTGATGAATAGTAAAACCACTTACTTATAGTTAAAAAACTAACTTTTTCATTTAAATGAAATTTTACCACTTATGTGAATTGAATTGAAAAAATCTGACATAAATTATTGTTATAAGGAAGTAAAATGTGGTATAATAAGATGAAAATAATTTTTGTTGAATAATAACTTTTGACTTTTATTTACTGCGGTTAAAGGTAAATAAGGTAATTCAAGGTAAAAATATTATTATAATAAATAAAAATTACCTTAACACATGTCCAAAACATATTGGATGAGTCATTAACGACCATGGGCATCTTTGGGTTGATTGTTCGACCCCATGGAGACACTTGGAAGTGATAGTGACAATTTAGATTAATTAACTTAAAGTAAAGGCAAAAATGACAAAAGAAAATATATTTTAGTAAATTAATTTTTAGAAGGAGTTATATGAACTATCATTTCGACTATAAATATTCATTGGAAATATAAAAAGATTTAATAAATCGTGGTATTTTTTTATAATTTTTAGACAACATATAAATTATATTATTTATGACACAATAATGATGTAGTGTTTACCTCATTAATAAATGATTTAAATAAATAAGATTATAATGATTAAAATATGATCCAAAACCTGACCAATTAATATTTTATGATTTTATTTCTACCATGAGTCATCGTATCTTCTAATATAATGATTTTTGTAGCATTAGAAACCAAATATCAATATATAATAAAATAATAGTTTTACACTTTTCTAAAGAACCCCTCCTCTCCCTTATAAAAAGAGACCATTTCTAACCAATTACTCACACCTCTCATGCCCTTTGGATCTTCCAACCTCATCCCAATTATGCACCCTACATCCCTCTCCTCCTTCTATAAGCCTTAACTTAGTCAGAAGGCACTTCAATAAGTCCTTTTGGTTCGAACCAAACAGAGTTACCCAAAATAAATGTAAAGGTTTCTCTTAAATTGTTTTCTTTTATTTTACTTCTCCAGACCCTACATTCATTTTATTCATTTCTTTTGTAATAACACCAGTATCCTAAATATACTAGGATATTGTTATTATAAGGATTCTAACTACACTTACACACACCTTTGTATAATGGGTGAAGAATATAAAGTTTATGTGGATGGCAAACTAACGCCTCACGAAACGATTATTGTTTGATTATCTCCTACTGCCTCTCATGGCAGCCATTATGATGGAACTGTATTTATATATGATATATAATATGTTTATGTTTTCCTTATTCTTTTTTATTTTCCATTTATATCATACCTTTATGGATTCCATTATGGGAAAACGTGACAATTTCATTTGAGGAAGTGCGGACTACCACCCCCTCAAAGTGATATGACTCGTTCATACCATATGTGGTAAGAATAAAAGATATATTCGATGATATTATATATGATGCAATACTGTAATTATAATATACCTATGTATCATTATGTTTTAATTCCGTAAAAATAAGAAATAAAATGAAAGTAGTGTTCATGCGTAAGTACGGCTTACCGTGTCAATGAACGGTGCATTTCATTTCTTACATCAAAATTTTATATACTATTATAAATACATGTATATACTAGATATATATTATATATATTATATATAAATAATGAATATAATTCTGGATATAAAGGACTATTGACCACATGGACAACTTGTAAATATAAGGTGTTCATTTTTTACTCAATACCAAATATCAACAAAATAGACGTTACTAACATAAATGATTACATAATAATTATAACATGGTAATAAGTTATATAAAAGAAATTATAAACTTGAAAAAGGTTCTTAAGCAAGTATAAATTAAATTTATTTTATTATTCAGGAGATTAAAGAACGAACAGGTCAAGTCGGGCACAAGGTAAGAGATTTTCTTATCTCATTTTTAATTATGTGAGATTCCCATTATTCACAAATTATATATTTCATGTGGTGTAATGTATACTTCCATTGATAAATATTATCATGATTCTCATTATATTCATGGTATTTTGTGATAAATTTTGTGGTTATTATATTTTGGTCATATGACTCGATTGATTACAACGAAGTAAGGGTTTTTCATCTCACTTTTATTCCTGTGAGATTCATGCTATATTGGCCAATATTTCCTTTTGTGTGGTGTATTTACTTCCTATGATTTTCCTATTTGTGTTATATACTTTCATTTATGAGTATTTACATCTTCATTGTATGATCCTTATTTCATGTGGTATATGTTTTGTAAGTTACCAAATCGTCAAGGGAACCTTTCACCCTCATGTTTTTAAAAGTCTTTTTTTGTTATGTATTTTAATTTACATCTTATTATGTTGGGATATGTTCTTATATATCCTTATTGATGAAAACGTTTTGTACAAGTGATGAGATACCCTTTTTATCTCATCAACTAATTTTCTGAATTCTAATGTAACACCATTAGGCTGTCAAATTTTTATAAGGGAGCTTCTTAACCCAATTTCAATTCTTTGGGTTCGACATGTACTTCATGAATATGTCATCCTATGAGTATGTGTGAATGCAATCTGATTTTTTAACACTTAATATCCACTTATATTGGGTGTATTTTTTTCACATAATTATGTGATTGATTTATCCTTAATTTAAGGATACCTTTTTTATGAGGTATTTCATCTCAATTTACATTTCTATTGAGAATTAATTATTGTTATGCACCAATTAACTCTTATATGGTATGTATAATGTCCTTTGAAATATTATATCACGAATCCCTTTATTCTCATGATATTATAATTTTCTGATTAAATGTCATTACTCAATTATTTTTATTAAAGTGTCTCTCTTTTTGTTAAAAAAACTCTTTAACTAAAATATCGTTTTAATTTTTTTAAAGATTTAATCTTATAAATATTTCTCATTAATGTCTATGTTTTCAAAATGGGTTTTAGGATTTTTTTATATGGACATTAATGTTTTCAAATTATAATTCATTTAAAAGCTTCAATGTGGTATGGAACACTTTGATTCAAAAATCTCTTTTTAAAAGGTTTCAAAAATGATTTGATAAAACATTTTTTATTTCAATATATTGATATGATATATTGTAATGTGGAAATGTTATCTTTCCTTTATACATGTGTTATATGTCATGATTATGTTATGGTTATTGTGCATTGTTTACGTATATGGATGGTTCCGTGATAAACCTGGGGAAAGTGAGCCCGAGATAGCTCTCCAATGCATTGGGTAATGTGACAAAGTTAAACGTGATGTTTCTCCTAAGAGATTTAGGGAATATACTGTGATGGATATTCCAAGTTTACCACCCTACATAGCTATAATATCTACAATGTATGTTTGATATGGATTCCATAATTAACCTTTAAGATTTATGATTTGTGTCTGTTATTCATAAATCTTATGATTTTGTAAGGTATGTTATGATTGAAAAATATAGATTAATTGATTTTTATTTATTGATGGGATAATGTTTTCCTTATTTTATAACCATTACTGATCTTTTTATGCTCATCAAATGTTTTTTAAATGTTTTCCATAGGAATTAATGATGAATAGGGTCAAGGATGGGATTAAGGAAATGTCATGATGTCTAAAATATGGAACTAGACATGTTTCTTTTTAAGAGTTTTTATTTTATGAAAAAAATGGATACTGAGTAATAGTGTCTACTTGTAATATTCAAGTTTTTATATAATAGTTATGGCCAAATTATCT
This sequence comes from Viscum album, assembly GCA_963277665.1. Lineage (NCBI taxonomy): Eukaryota > Viridiplantae > Streptophyta > Magnoliopsida > Santalales > Viscaceae > Viscum > Viscum album. The sequence continues at coordinate 632,804,986 of OY728155.1, read as the reverse complement.
AAAACTCTAAACATAATAAGATCCTTAATGTGATTTATTAATTTAATTCAACATTATGTAATGTTATAAAGATTGGTCCTTATAGTTGGTATCAGTGGTCGGTTTAGATAACTTTGGAGGTTAGGTAATTCTTTAATAATAAGTGACATTACCATAATTGTTAGGATTTCAGAAAGAGTCTTTGCATTTTTAAATAAAGTGAATGAGTTTAAGATAACATGAATAAGTATATATTAGTTATTACCCTTCATATAAGATATTATATGATGATTTTACTGATATACTCACACCAACCATTTTGATTTTAGGAAATGGTTGGATCTAGTAGGCACCAATGTAATAGTGGATGTGAAGAAAATGTTGACGATTTTCTGAACGAGCTACTGAATGATATGGGAGCTACAATGATAATACTTGTGGTTATTCTCAATCATCTATCTAGAGTCATGATTGACCAACTGAACTTTAGTGATCTTTATAAGGAAGCATATACCTGAGAAACAAACCCCTATGGAAGTTCAGCTAATAATCATAATGGTAAGTGTGTTCAAAAACCTATGTGTTATATATGTGGAAAGAAACATCAAGGAAAATGTTTCTAAGGAACATAAAGATGATATTGATGTGTAAATGAAGGTTATAAAGCAATAACCTACCATAGAAAAAGGATGAATCTAGTTGAATCTAAGAAAGGGAAAGAAGTCATTTCTGAGGGATCAATTGAATGTTTTAAATGTGGTGTGCATGGTCTTTATAAAAACACATGTCCTACGAAGATGATTTGGGAATGGGATCACTAGGATCATAAAAATATTGATTTACTAATACCTAATTCCATTCAGATTGAGGATGAAGAAACTGACAATGAACAATGAAAGGTATGGATTATTTCTTAACATGTGTTTTCCATTTATTGAAATCTTATGTTACGATTCATGAGTTGGTTTGTAAGAAAGAATAATTTGAGAATAAGTTGGAAAGGAATGGATAATGGATCTTGAAGAATGTTGAACGTGTAAGAAGTCAACATATAAGTGATTCAAGAGTTATGGTAGAATTTAGGATGGTGAAATGCTTAAAAGTATTATGGCTCTTCTGATGATGGGATTACATGAGAAGACTTTTTATTGTATGTATAACCCTGATGTTTGATATTTGAAAATTTTATTCAAGAAATAATTATCTTATCTTTGGTGGATATAGTTATAATGAACCATTTGGTTTTATATGATCCTTGAATTTGAGGCAATTACTGGTTAATGCATTTTGGGATGAAAAATGAAAGTTATTACATAACCTTTCTAGTTAAAATATGTTGTGGTTATTTTTGATGAATTTATCCCTTTTTGGGAATGTTATAAAATTATGTATTTTTTGAAAAGGGACAACACGAAAACCGTGTGTCAACCCGTCACGTCGAATGAAGTTATGGGAATCGAACCCACAACCAAAGTGTGACTGGTATTTATCGCCTACCACTGGACTATGTGAAGTCCCTAGTTATTATGACTAACTATTTTTAGTTAGATTATCTTATGAATCAGGAATAATTTGATTTTGGGTTATCTATGGAAATGATTAACCTATCATGGAGGATATGTGATTGGGTTAATTACTTTTCAGTATGATACTTTAAGAGTAACTGATGTTATTTGGAGATAAATGTTAAGATTTACATTGGAAGACTATGTGATTAAATCATTTAGAGATTTGGGTTTCAATAATAGTTTGGATTACTTTGAATAATTTTAAGGATAACTGTTTATTTAATGGTCTGTCTTAGACCTTGTGTTCTTTTTGTTGAATTTTAGAGATTAAGAGTAGTATTTATTTTTATAAAGGATTATCCTTTTGGGGATTATCTGATCTTTTACTCAAAATTTTTATTTTAGTTGATGTCTAAATACAATAGAAATAGATATTTCTCCTTTTGTGGATTATTTGATTCTCTAGAAGATGATTCTTGTGCTTTTGATGTGACCATGTCTTTTTGGATGCTCATCATTTTGAGAAATGATTAGTTTTGGTAGAAACTTATTAACAGAAGAAACTATAATTGAAGGTAAGTATATTTACTTATGCTTTTATTCTATTTAGAATATGAATTCCTAAAAATAATGAAAAAGAAGGTAAAACAAAAATGTTGTTGGTTTGCATTGCCTGTTGGGTAATCAATGACCGTTTACACACCTTATAAGTTTGTGATTTTCTTGTGGTTAACTTTTTCCTAATCATGTCTCCTATCACTATCCATCAGAACATAACCCTTTTTTTCTCCTCCATATCCATGTTTTCAAGGAATCATAGTATGGGTTAACCCGGGTGACCATTGTACTTTTATTTCTTTCTTTTAAAGTGATAGTTTTTCTGACTCTTTTTTCTAATATGGGACTTTCAAAAAAGTTTCCAAGCCCAAATTTTAAAATTGTGAGGACACAATTTCCAAAAGGGGGGAAGGATGTAACATCCCAGGTAAATATAGAATATGATATTTTCATATTTATTAATTTTTTAATTAAATATTAATTTTTCTTTAAAATGGACTCTATGTTCGATAGCGTACCCGATATGCAGCAATGAGTTTCTTTGAAATCTTACGTTGAAAACTAATAATATATTATTATTTTAAACGGTAGTTAACTCCTAGCCGTTGAATTGCTGGGAATGAACGAAACTAACTACAATATGATTATACATGTCTGTTAAATGTATTTACATTTATCCAATAAAAATTAGAGGCTTAAAATGTGAATGAATCTAATTTTAAGCATAATTTACATTAAAAGGCCAATTTATCGCCTTTTAATGGTGAAAACTTTTTAAATATGATTTTAGTCACATTAATACATTCTATTTGATCAAATGAAATCCTTTTACTTAATGGGGACATAAAAATTTTCTTCGTGTAAATTTTTGGAATTTTTCCGATAATGTTCATTTTTAATGAATAGTAAAAAATATTGTAATTTAATTCAAAAGTTCTTTTTAATATAATTTATTTATATTGGTAGATTATATTTTTAATTTGTTTTAATGTGAAATTAAAATATATTTTTACCATTTAATCCATTGTTGGTAATTGGAATTAATTTCACTTTGAAATTTGACATAAACAAGCATCAATCTTTTGATAGTTATTGTTTCTTAAAAACATGCTATTTGTTTTGATAATGAGAAATAATTTTATAATTAATTAATGCCACTTATATGTTTTGAATTTGTAAAAATATTAATTTTTTAATTCAGAATATCAAATATAACTTAGGCTTAATTTTTGGTATTTTTCTGAAAAATTTCAATTTTTAATGAATAGTGAAACCATTTAGTGGTAGTTAAAAAACTGACTTCTTAATTTAAATGAAATTTTTCTACTCTTTTGAACTGAATTTTTAAAATCCAACATACATGGTTGTTATCAATAAGTAAAATGTGGTTTAATAAGATGAAAATATTTTTTCATGAATAATAACTTTTGACTTTTATTTACGGCTGTTAAAGGTATATAAGGTAATTCAAGGATAAAAGAATATTATAATAATTCAAAATTACCTTAAGACTTGTCCAAACCATATTTTTTGTGTCATTAAAACCCATGGTCATATTTAGGTTGATTTTGGGACCCCATTGAGCCCCTTGGGATTGATAATGACAATTTAGATTAATCAACTTAAAGTAAAGGAAAAAATGACAAAAGCAAATATCTTTTAGTAAATTAATTTTTAGAAGGGGATATATAAATTATATTTTCGACTAAAAATATTCATTGGTAAGATAAATATATTTCCTATGTCATAATATTTTGTTTATAATTTTCATACAACAAATAAATTAAATAATTTATGACACAATAATGATGCAGTGTTAACCACATTAATAAATGATTTAAATAAATAAGATTATAATGATTACAATATTATAAAAAACCTATATAATTACATTTTGATGATTTTATTTTTACCATGAGTCATATTATCTTATAATATAATGATTTTTGGACCATTTGAAACCGAATTTCATTATATAATAAAATAATAGTTTCACACCTTCCTAAAGAGCCCCTCCTCTCCCTTATAAAAAGTGACCATTTATAACCAATTACTCACACCTCTCAAGACATTTTTCTCATGAAACCTCTGCCCAAGTAATCTCCCTACATCCCTATCCTCATCCTAGAAGCCTTACCGTAGGCAGAAGGCACTTCAAGAAGTCCTTTTGGTTCAAACCAAAGGAAGTTACCCAAATTAATGGTAACAGTTTCTCTTAAATTGTTTTCTTTTATTTTACTTCTCCAACCCCTAAAATATTTTTATTCCTATATTTTAAAACAACACCAGTATCATAAATTTTCTAATATGTTTTTTTAGAAGTATTTAGACTACACTTACACACACCTCCATCTAATGGGTGAAGAACATAATGTTTCTGTGGTTGGCAAACTAACCCCTCACGAAAAGATGATTGTTCAATTATCTCCTACTGCCTCTTATGGTGACCATTATGATGGAACTTTAATTATATATGTTATATATTATGTTTATGTTTTCCTTATGCTTCTGTATTTTCCAGTTATATCATACCTTTATGATTTCCATTATGGGTAATCACAATAATTTCATTTGAGGAAGTGCGGACTACCGCCCCCTCAAAGTGATATGACTCGTTCATACCACATGTGGTACGTATAAATGATAGATTTGATGAAATTATATATGAAAAAATACTATATTTATAATATAAATGTGTATCATTATGCTTTAATTCCATAAAAATAAAAAATAGAAATGAAAGTAGCGTTTATGCATACGTACGACTTACCGTCTCCATGAATGGTGCATTTCAATTCTTACTTACAAATGTTATGTACTATTATAAATACATATATATACTAGATATATATGATATATATTATATCTAAATCATGAATATAATTCTGGATATAACGGACTATTGACCACATGTACAACTTGTAAATATATATTGTTCATTTTTGACTCAATACCAAATATCGACAAAATGAACGTTACTAACTTAAATGATTACATAATATTTTAAACATTGTAATAAGTGATATAAATTGAATAATAAACTATAAAAATTTTCTTCAGAAAGTATAAATTAACTTTATTTTATTATTCATGAGATTAAACAGTGAACGGGTCAAGTTAGGCACAAGGTAAGTAATTTTCTTATCTCACTTTTAATTCCGTGAGATTTCCAATGTGCGCCACTTATTTATTGCATGTGGTGTAATGTATACTTACATTGATATATTATATCATGATTCCATTTATATTCATGGTATTGTGTGATCCATTTGGTGGTTATTATCTTTTGGTCATACGACTCGATTGATTATGATGAAGTAAGTGTTTTTCATCTCACTTTTATTCCAGTGAGATTCATGCTATACTGGCCACTATTTCCATTTGTGTGGTGTATTTACAGCCCATGATTGTAATATTTATGTAATATAATTTCATTTATGAGTATTTAAATTTTCTTTGTATGATCCTTCTTTCATGTGGTGTATGTTTTTTATGTTACCCAATCGGTAAGGGACCTTTCACCCTCCTCTTTTTAAAAGACTTTTTTTGTTATGTCTTTTAATTTACATCTTATTATGTTGGGATATGTTCTTATATATCCTTATTGATGTAAAAGTTTTGTACAAGTGATGAGATACCCATTTTATCTCATCATCTAATTTTCTGAAATTTAATGTGACACCGTTAGACTGTCGAATTTTTATAAGGGATCTTCTTAACCAAATTTCAATTCTTTGGGTTCAACTTTTACTTCTTAAATATGTCATCCTATGAATATGTGTGAATGAAATATGATTTTTTTACAATTAATATCCACATATATTGGGTGTATTTTCCAAACATAATTATGTTATTGATTTATCCTTTTTTTAAGGATACCATCTTTATAAGGTATTTCATCTCAATTTACATTTCCATTGAGACTTCTTTTTTGATATGCACCAATTCACTTTTATATGGTGTATATAATGTCCTTTGAAATATTATATCATGAATACCTTTATTCTCATTATATTATAATGTTCTGATTAAATGTTATTCCTCAATTATTTGTATTCAAGTGTCTCTCTTTTTGTTAAAAAAACTCTTCAACTAAAATATCTTTTTAAAATTTTTAATGATTTATTCTTTAAAATATTTCTCATCAATGTACATGTTTCAAAAATGGGTATTAGGATTTATTTATATGGACATTAATGTTTTCAAATGATATTTCATTTAAAAGCTTCAAAGTGGTACGGGACACTTTGATTCAAAAATCTCTTTTTAAAAGTTTTTGAAAATGATTTGATAAATCATTGTTTATTTAAATATCTTGATTTGATATATTGGAATGTGGAAATATTATCTTTACATTATACATGTTTTATATGTTACGATTATTTCATGGTTATTGGGAATTTTTTACGTATATGGGTGGTTCTGTTATAAAACTAGAGCGGGTGAGCTCGAGAAATCTCTCCAATGCATTGGGTAACGTGACAGAGTTAAACGTGATGTTTCTCCTAAGAGATTTAAGGAATATATTGTGATGGGTATTCCAAGTGTAAATCCCTACGTAGGTTTGATATCTAAAATTTAATTTTGATATGGATTTTATATGTAAGATTTATGATTTATGATTTGTGTGTGTTATTCATAAATCTTATGATTTCCTAAGGTATGTTATGATTGAAAAATATAGCTTACATAATTTGTATTTATTGATGGGATAATTTTTTCCTTCCTTATTTTATAAACCTTATTGAGCTTTTTGTGTTCATCCCATGTTTTTGAAATGACTTCCATAGGAATTAAAGATGAATATGGTCAGGTATGGGATCATGGAAAAGTCATGTTGTCTAAAATATGGAACTAGAAATATTTATTTTTAGGAGTTTTTATTTTATAAAAAAATGGATACTGAGTATTAGTGTCAACTTGTAATATTCAAGTTGTTATGTAATAGTTATGGCCTAATTATCTAAAACTCTAAACCTAAAAATATCCTCAATGTGAATTATTCATTTAATTCAACATTATGTAATTTTATAAAGTCGGGTCCTTATAGTTGGTATCAGAGGTCGGTTTAGATAACTTTAGACGTTAGGGAATTCTTTAAGCATAAGTGACATTTCCATAATTGTTAGGATTTCAGAAAGATTCATAGTTTTTTAGATAAAATGAATGAGTTGAAGATAACATGATTAATTATGTCTTAGTGTTTACCCTCATCATAAGATATATATGATGATTTTACTGATATACTCACACTGACCTATTTGGTTTTAGTAAATGTCGGGATCTAGCAGGCACCAAAGTAATAGTGGATGTGAAGAAAACTGTGACAGTTTTCTGAATGAGCAACTTAATGATATGGGATCTTCAATGATAACACTTGTAGTAATTCTAAACCAACTATCTGGAGTCATGATTGACCACCTGAACCTTAGTGATCTTTATAAGGCATCATATATGTGTGAAATAAACCCCTACAGAAGGTCAGGTAATAATCATAAATGTACGTGTGTTCAAAAACCTATGTGTCAAAGATGTGGAAACAAACACCTTGGAAAATTATTCAAAGGGACAAAAAGATTCTATATATGTGGAAATGAAGGTCATAAAGTGAGAACCTACCATGGAAAAAGGAAGCATCTAGTAGACTCTAGGAAAGGGAAAGACGTCCTTTCCGAGGGATCAATTGAATGTTTTAAATGTGGTGTGCATGGTCATTATGCAAACACATGTCCTATGAAAACGTTTTGGGAATGGGATCACCAGGATCAAACAAATATTAATTTACCAATACCTAATGCCATTCTGGTTGAGGATTAAGAAACTGACAATGACCAATGAAAGGTATGGATTATTTCTTATCATATGTTGTCCTATTATTGAAATCATAGTATATCATTCATGATTGTGTTTGTAGGAAAGAAGTATTTCAGAATACGTTGGTAAGGAATGGTAAATGGATCATGAAGAATGTTGAATGAGTAAGAAGTCAACATATAAGGGATTTAAGAGTTATGGTAGAATTTAGGATGGTGAAATTCTTAAAAGTATTAAGGCTCTTTTGATGATGGGATTACATTAGAATACTTTTTATAGTATGTGTAACCCTGATGTTTGATATATGAAAATGTTATTCAAGGAATAATTATCTTCCCTTTGGTGGATATAGTTATAAAGAACCATTTGGGTTTATATGATCCTTGAATTTGAGGCAATTCACGGTTAATACATTTTGGGATGCAAAACAAAAGTTATTAGATATACTTTGTGGTTAAAATATGGTATGGTTATTTTTGATGAATTTATCTCTTTTTGGAAATGTTATAAAATTATGTAGTTTATGAAAATGGGAAACATGAATACCATGTGACAACCCGTCACCTCGAATGAAGCTATGGGAATCAAACCCACAACCAATGTGTGAGTGGTATTTATTGCCTACCACTGGACTACGTGAAGTCCTTGGTTAGTATGACTAATTATTTTTAGTTAGATGATCTTATGAATCCAGAATAAGTTGATTTTGGGTTATCTATGGAAATGATTAACCTATCATGGAGGATATGTGATTAGGTTAATTACTTTTCAGTATGATACATTAAGAATAACTGATGCTATTTGGATATACATGTTATGAATTACCTTGGAAGACAATGTGATTAAATCCTTCAGAGATTTGGGTTTCAATCTTAGTTTAGATTACATTGAGGAATTTTAAGGATAACTATTTATTTAATGGTCTGTCTTGATCCTTGGGTTCTTTTGATTGAATTTTGGTGATTATGAGTAGAATTTGTTTTTATAAAATATTATCCTTTTGGTGATTATCTGATCTTGTATAAAATTTTTTTGTTTTAGTTGATGTCTAAATACAAGGGAAATAGATACTTCTCCTTTTTTTGATTATGTGTTTATCTAGAAGATGATTCTTGTGATTTTTATGTGACCAAGTCTTTTTGAATACTCATCGTTTAAGGAAATGATTAGTTTTGGTAGAAACTTATTAAAAGTTGAACTCTACTTGAAGGTAAGTATATTTCCATATGTTTTTATTCTATGTGGAATATTAATTCCTCAAAATTATGAAAAGGAACATAAAAAAACTTTGTTGGTTTAAGATTCCTACGGGGTAATCAAAGACTGTTTACACACATCATAAGTATGTGATTTTCTTGTGGTTAAATTTCTCCTAATCATGTTTCCTATCACTCTCCATCAGAACATGACCCTTTGTTTTCTCCTCTGTATCCATGTTTTCATGGAGACATAGTATGGGTTAACTCGGTTGACCATTTTACTTCTCTTTCTTTCTTTTAAATTGATAGTTTTACTAACTCTTATTTCCGATATGGGACATTCAATAAAGTTTTTGTCCCCAAATTCTAAAATTTCGAGGGCGCAATTCCCAAAAGGGGGAAGGATATAACATCCCAAGTAAATAAATAATATGGATTTTTCATATTTATTAATTTTTGAATTAAATATTAATTTTACTTTAAAAGGGTTTCTACGTTCGATAGCATACCCGATACGCAACAATGGTTTTCTTTGAAATCATACGTTGCACACTAATAATATATTACTATTTTAAACGGTAGTTAACTCCTAGTTTTCTATTGGCGGGAAAGAATGAAACTAACTACAATATGATTATACATGTTTGTTAAATGTATTTACCTTTATCCAATAAAAATTATAGGCTTAAAATGTGAATGAATATAATTTTATGCATAATTTACATTGAAAGGCCAATTTATCACCTTTTAATGGAGAAACCTTTTAAATATAATTTTTTTCACATTAATACATTATATATGATATTATAAAATCCTTCTTTAGAATGGGGACATCAAAATTTAATTTGTGTAAATTTTTGGAATTTGTTCGATAAAGTTCAGGTTTAATTAATAGTGAAAAATATTGTATTTTCATTCAAAAGTGCCTTTTAATCTAATCTATTTATATGGTTATATTTTATTTTTAATTGGTTTCAAAGAGAAATTAAAATATATATTTACCATTTAATCCAATATTGGTGATTATAATTAATTTCACTTTGAAATTGAAGATAAAAAAGTATCAATCTTTTGATAGTTATTGTTTCTTAAAAACACTTTATTTGTTTTAATAACGGTAATTAATTTTAAAATTAATTACTGCCACTTCTATGTTTTGAATTTTGAAAAATAGACATCATTTTTGAATTCAGAATATCAAATATAGCTTAGGCAAAATTTTTGGTATTTTTCTAAAAAATATCAATTTTGATGAATAGTGAAACCAATTAGTGGTAGTTAAAAAACTGACTTTTTCATTTAAATAAAATTTTAGAACATCTGTGAATTGAATTTAGAAAATATTACAAAAATTGTTGTTATCAAGATGTAAAATTTGGTTGAATAAGATGAAAATAATTTTTGGTGAATAGTAACTTTTGACTTTTATTTACCACGGTTAAAGGTAAATAAGGTGATTCAAGGTAAAAAGATTATTATAATAATTCAAAATTAACTTAAGACTTGTCCACACATTATTGGTTGAGTCATTAACGACCATGTGAATCTTTGTGTCTATTTTTGGACCCCATTGAGCCACTTGGGAGTGATAATGACAATTTAGATTAATTATCTTAAAGGCAAAAATGAAAAAAGCAAATACATTTTCGTAAATTAATTTTTAGAAGGGGTTATATAAATTATCATTTCAACTATAAGTATTCATTGGAAAGATAAAATATTTCCTACATCATGATATTTTTGTATAATTTTTAGAAAATAAATAAATTAAATTATTTATGACACAATAATGATGTAGTGTTTACCTCATTAATAAATTATTTAAATAAATAATATTATAATGATCAAAATAATATCCAAAACCTGTCCAATTTTTATTGGATTATTTTATTTAGACCATGAGTCATCTTATCATCAAATATAAGGATTTTTGGACCATTAGAAACTGAATATCATTATATAATAAAACAATAGTTTCATACTTTCCTAGAGATCCCCTCCTCTCCCTTATAAAAGGTGAAAATTTCTAACCAATTCCTCACACCTCTCAAGCCATTTGGCTCGCCCCACCTCTTTCCAATTAATCTCCCTACATCACTATCCTCCTCCTAAAAGCCTTACCTTATTCAGAAGACACTTCAAGAAGTCTTTTTGGTTCAAACCAAAGGAAGTTACCCAAATTAAAGGTAACAGTTTCTCTTAAATTATTTTCTTTTATTTTACTTATCCAACCCCTAAACTCTTTTTATTCCTTTATTTTGTAACAACACCAGTATCCTCAATATACTAGGATGTTGGTATGAGAATTATTCTAACTACACTTACAAAAACCTCCATCTAATGGGTGAAGAACATAATGTTTCTGTGGATGACAAACAAACACATCACAAAACGATGATTGATCGATTATCTCCTACCGCCTCTCATGGTGGACATTATGATGGAACTGTATTTATATATGATATATATTATGTTTATTTTTTCTTTATGATTCTGTATTTTCCATTTATATCATACCTTTATGGTTTCCATTATGGGTAAACGCGATAATTTCATTTGAGAAAGTGCGGACTACCGCCCCCTAAAAGTGATATGACTCATTGATACCATATGTGGCACGTATAAAGGATATATTTGATGATATTATATATGATAAAATATTGGAATTATAAAATACATTTGTATCATTAATCTTTAATTCCACAAAAATAAGAAATAGAAATGAAAGTAGTGTTCATGCATACGTACAACTTACCGTCTCTGTGAACAGTGAATTTCATTTCTTACATAAAAATGTTATGTACTATTATAAATACATGAATATAATAGATATATATGATATATATGATATCTAAATAATTAATATAATTCTTTATATAAAGGACTATTGACCACGTGGACAACATGTAAATATAAGGTGTTCATTTTTGACTCAATACCAAATATCAACAAAATGGACGTTACTAACATAAATGATTACATAATATTTATATCATGGTAATAATTGATATAAAAGGAATAATAAACTTGAAAAATGTTCTTAATCAAGTATAAATTAACTTTATTTTATTATTCAGGAGATTAAAGAACGAACGGGTCAAGTTGGGCAGAAGGTACGAGATTTTCTTATCTCACTTTTAATTCTGTGAGATTTCCATTGTTCGCCACTTATTTATTGCATGCGGAGTAATGTATAATGCCATTGATATATATTATCATGATTCTCTTTATATTCCTGGTATAGTGTGATTCATTTGGTGGTTATTATCTTTCGGTCATATGACTTGATTGATTACAAAGAAGTAAGGGTTTTTTATCTCACTTTTATTCTCATGATATTCATGCTATATTGCTCACTATTTTTTTTGTGGTGTATGAACATCCCATGAATATATAATTTGTGTAATACACTTTAATTTATGAGTATTTACATCTTAATTTTATGATCCTTCTTTCATGTGGTGTATGTTTTGTATGTTACCAAATCGGTAAGGGAACCTTTAACCCTCCTCTTTCTAAAAGACTTATTTTTGTTATGTCTTTTAATTTATGTATTATTATGTTGGGATATGTTCTTAGATATCCTTATTGAGGTAAACTTTTTGTACAAGGGCTGAGATACCCTTTTTATATCCTCAAATTATTTTCTGTATTTTAATGTGACACCGTTAGGCTATCGAAATTTTATAAAGGAGCTTCTTAACCCAATACCAATTCTTTGGGTTCAACATGTACTTCTTGAATATGTCGTCCTATGAATATGTGTGACTGAACTCTGATTTTTTTACACTTAATATTCACTTATATTGGGTGTATTTTTCACACATAATTATGTGATTGATTTATCCTTAATTTAAGGATACAATCTTTATAAGGTCTTCCAACTAAATTTACATTTCTATTGAGACTTCATTGTTGTTATGAACCAATAAACTCTTATATGGTGTATATACTGTCATTTGAAATTTTATATCATGAATCCCTTAATTCTAATGATATTATAAAGTTCTGATAAAATTTTATTCCTTAATTATTTTTATTCAAGTGTCTCACTTTTTGTTAAAAAAACTCTTTAACTAAAATATCATTTTAAAGGTTTTAAAGATTTATTCTTCTAAATATTTCACATTAATTTCTATGATTAAAAAATCGGGTTTAGGATTTATTTATATGGAAATTAATGTTTTCAAATGATAATCCATTTAAAAGCTTCAAAGTGGTATGGGACACTTTGATTCAAAAATCTCATTTTAAATGGTTTTGAAAATGATTTAATAAAACATTGTTTATTTCAATATCTTGATTTGATATATTGGAATGTGGAAATTTTATCATTCCTTTATATATGTGTTATATTTTTCCAATATGTAATGGTTATTGGGCATTGTTTACGTATAAGGTTGGTTCTGTGATAAACCTAGGGCGGGTGAGCACGACATAGCTCTCCAATGCATTGGGAAATTTGACGTAGTTAAACGTGATGTTTCTCCTAAGATATTTAGGGAATATACTGTGATGGGTATTCCATGTGTAACTCCCTACATAGTTATGATTGATAAAATGTAAGTTTGATATTGATTTAATAATTAACCTTTATGATTTATGATTTGTGTGTGTTATTCATAAATATTATGATTTCTTTATGTATGTTATTATTGAAAAATATAGTTACATTGATTTGTATTTATTGATGGGATAATGTTTTCCTTCCTTATTTTATTACCCTTACTGAGCTTTTTATGCTCATCCCATGTTTTTATAATGTTTTCCATGGGAATTAAAGATGAATTGGTTCAAGTATGGGATCATGGAAACATCATGCTGTCTAAAATATGGAACTAGACATGTTTCTTTTTAATAGTTTTAATTTTATGAAAAAATGGATACTGGGTAGTAGAGTGTACTTGTAATATTCATGTTGTTATGTAATAGTTATGTCCTAATTATATAAGACTCCAAACTTGAAAATATCCTCAATGTGAAATATTCATTTAATTCAACATTAAGTAATGTTATAAGGTCGGGTCCTTATATATAGTGGGGGTCCGGACCACCCAAAACAAATTAACTCTCTAATGCCAATGAAATATTTTTCTTGTAGTAACCACAAAATATATTAACAAAGAAAAAAATAAGGGAGGTCATGGTAGATGAATATTATATAAAAGTCCTTGATGTAGGTGATGCAAACTACTATGGACATTTCTCTTCACGTCAGAACATCAATTGGACATCCATATGTGGACCTCTACTTGATTACCTACCCCTTGGATGGCCCTATTTATTCTTGAAAAGGGGTGACACAAACTGCTCATGAACCCTTTCAATCACCACTACTATAATCTAAATCCCAAAATACATAGGAATTGAAAATGGGGGAAATTATAGAATAAATATCATGTATAGATAATTCTCCATGTTTCATGATCGGGGAACATTTTCTTGAAGGAACCCAATCGAAAACCACCAAAGGTACATAATCATAATTCCTAGATCCTAAAATCATATAATCCACTGTAAAAGGTAGAGAAAATATATGATAATCACCACCTTCTCTATCATTAATAAGAACTCATCCCTAATATGTTACTAAAAATTGGATCGTTATAAAATATTCTCTTTCTAGTCATGGTGATACAACATCCACTACTGAAAAACATCTACCCACTACAGAATAACCACTGGGGGATCCTTGTACAATGGTTGGACTCAAAAAAAGTCAAAATTTATCTCCAACTCCTTAAATTGTTATTAAAACTATTTATTGATATTCATCCCTGATAATATATCTCAATTAGACACTCAATTTAATGGAACTTATACTACAATTAATAGTCCGTATAATTAATATTAACCCTTAAATGATTGATAATGTAAGACTATTGATCCTCCATGACCTGAGCCACATTGGTGGGGTGTCCAACTGACACCTCTACAATGAAAATATAAACACCTTTGTTTGGATGAACTAGATTTATTAAAATTAATTTTTTTAATCCGTCTATTTATTAATATATCCAACCTATTCAAATAAATTCAAGAATGTATGATGTTTGTACCTCCACTAGGTTTCTACCCTTAATGTAACATAACATTACATAGTAAAATAAAATTTATTAAAGTTATTATGTCATTTTATATGGGGGAATAACATTCTATGTCATATCATGAACCCCCTACTATTATCACATACTATTTTCAGCAAACACTATTTCCTGACCAAACCATTAAATACACATTTGTTCCTAACTCTAAACTCTATACAATCTTATATCTAACACCCTTGATATAATTGTATCACAACCCTACCCCTCCCCCCACCCCTCCACATGTATCCCTCTTGGGATTACAGAGAATAGAAGGAGTAACCCACACCCCTAAGTCTTTCCTCTAGTTGGCCCCATGTAATTGAATTCTTCCATGGTTATAAGAAACTAAATGGGGGAATTAACCTTACTATATATCGATTATAACCTAAAACTACTAGGAAATCCAAAATACTATAAAATAAGTATACCAATCTCTCATATATTTATAATCCAATATACATAACTATATTCAAACATCTCCAAGACAATGATAATACCAAATGATATTCCTATAGAAACAACCAAAAATACATAAACATCAACCTAGTACTGTCAATATTGATTACCAAATCCCTCCTAGAAACATTAAATAATGTTTTTATATTTGTATAATGAGTGTATCATGTTTAAAATATAGGATCTTACCAATGGTATCTCATGAAATTGATAAAAGGTTATTCTAATTCTCTAGTAAACATACAATAAAATTTATTAGCACATGAATAGGTCATCTAGTACCCCTACCTCACTATTGATCACTATCCAAATAACACATTTATGAATAATAAGACAATAAATGAAAGGAAATAACAGTAAATTCCTCATAACCATTTCACAATTGATTATTCTCTCCCATCCATTAATAACATGAATTTTTCTTGTAACCATTCCTTATACAATATATATTGACACCAATTGTGTATCAAGTCTCTCAGTACCAACCATGCATCTCAGCTTGAGGAATGGAATTCTTATCTCATATTACTTAACCTAGTTTATAGGTTATGATGTATGTTTTTTTCATAAACCTTTTATCATCCTCCTACATCACATGTATCCCACCACATATCTCATTATCCTCCTCTATTATCCCCAAAATATACTTATGAAGGAATATTTGTGGAGATGTGGTAGTCATCCATCTATATCCCCATATCTTAAATATTACTGGAAAAACACTCAGTCTATGGGATTCTATTATATTATCTTACTCTTGATGGGGGTGTGGGTGTAGAAATATCTCAAAATGTGTATAATAATATTATACTCCCAAAGAATCCCATGATATGGGGTTCAAAAAAGAAACACTTAATCAACCTTTATTAAGAGAATACAGTTATAACACAAACTAGTGTACCTAAAATGTAGAATAGCCAACCACAATCATCAAATAATTGAGCTTATAAGATGAGTTCTATCTCTGATTACTTTATTTTATAATTAACTGACTAAGTATTATCCCTTAATTTTTTTTAGTTTAAATTTATTCATATAATTCATTACCCATAACCAAATTTATATATATGTCAATATTATTCCATTAGTACCAGCACGTTATGAAGAAACCACAATTATAAAATTATACATCCCAACCAAGGCTCAAAATATAAGAACAAACAACTCTAAATAGCCTAACAAAACCAAGACCACCAAACCACACAACCAAGGACTCCAAGCCACAAGAAATCACGTCAACCGTAAGTCATGAATATTTAACATAGTAATTTTACTTACACGATTTATGTATTTATCATTTTAAAATGGAATTATTATATAATAAAATATTTATATTTAATAAACCTATAAATATATAGACCATGATATAACATAATCAACATGATGAATGTCAGTTTCCACTTTTGCATCACACCATTCCCATTCAATATCATTAGTTATGATTATTATTATTACATTGATATTTCAATCTAATTACCCAATTAATTGAAAATTCATGGTAATCCAATAAGTTCACAAAAATGGATATTCCAAAAATCCAAATCCTTAAAAGGATCAATCACTTTCATTACACAAATCCAAATCAAGAGAGACTGAACCATGGGGGAACATCCACAGAAGGTATCCTTCCACTAGTAATAGTGAAACAATGTATATTAAAACATTTTATTGAAACACACCCTATATCCAAAAAAATATGACATTATAGAACATTCAATGAAATGAGGAATAACTATGAGGTGTATATAGGATAAAATCACACAAAAAACCCTCATTATCAAATATTTTAAAGATAGTGATGAATGAAAATGATCTGATGGTATTTGGAATCCACAAGTCACCAATGAATCAATAGAAGTTTGAGATAATAATGAAATAATAAGGTAAAAAGTGTGAGGTTGTAAATTATGGAAATCCTGGATATCACCCCATTCATAATGTGAATATCGTTTTCATTTATTTAACCTAATGTGGTTCATAACCATTAGAAAACAAGGCAGTCTATCAAAAAATTCATAGTGGTATTTCCTGCATGAATAAACATTTCACACCATGAAAAATTCTATGTCAGATCCATTAAAATCATCATGATGTAAATATATTACATGAACAATGATTCACCTCATTATGTACTACTTGATGTAATTTCAAGAAACCCAGTCAACTAAGATGGAATGACACCCAATAAAACATCATTCACTCTATTAATCAATTATTCATTGTTTAAATTAGTTGTTCTCATTTTCAATCAGAACATTACATTTTATAATTATATCTATAATCTATTCTCCATTATTCTAAACCATATATAGTCTTGCAACACCAAAATAACTAAAAACGATGATCTAATAGGTTCTGTACCATTAAAAACATTTTATCGTGCAGGTGAAAATCTATTTTGGCTTATATTGAAAGCCAAATTACACTTTTTTGTTTAACAATAAACCAATTAGTGTAGCATAAATGCTCAAAATTAATAATTTTATCTTATTCACAATTTTTTACCATTAAAATACACAATTTCTAGAAATCCTTTTTACATGTTATGTGCACTAATATTAAATTTTATTTTCATTACACATATAAATTATATATTTTAAAATCGAATTAAATTTTTATCTGTTGCGAGTAATTTTTTTAATATGGTGCCTTTTATTTTAATGAAATAATGTAAATTACATTTGTTAAAATTAAATTACATGGAAAAAATGAAAAAATTTAAAAGTATAAATTCAATGAATAAACTATTTAAAACAAGTATAAATAAAATTTTGAAAATATACGGTTGATTATATCTAAAACTTACACCTTCCAGAATCCATTATATTCTATTATAGATAAATGTGACCATTAAATAGTAAATTTTCCTATTATATTAATAAAATGATGCCACTCTTATACCTTATAAAAGAATCCATCACTACCAAAAATCTCTTTACACCCAATGAATTATATATTATACTAGAATATAACTATATAACTCCACAAAATACCTATAAAAATCATAGTGTCATTTTTCCAGATATTTTAAACTCTTACTGTATTAATTTAATATTCATAATTGCTCTTAAAGAGTGTAAAATAAATTCTAAATTAGTCCTTTTTTATTTATTTTAATTTTCAAATGTATCTAAGTATTATTAATGTGATCTTACCATATTGACATTATCACATAAATATAAAATGTATATTGATTTTTTATTAGGGTTACTAGATTAATATTTTATGTCATCCTCTATATCACTAAAAAAAATTCATTTGTGTTGTATGTGGAAAACTGCCTCTATAAATGAAATGATATATTTTTTATAGAAAACATTAATTTTTACATAAATAGTTAGTGAAATTAAATAATAATAACTTCTTATGAATATTTTTATAATATTATCCAATTTCTAACTTCTTCACATTCTATGTAATCTGTGAATTTCTACCAAGTTTATGGGATGACTACCACTTCCACGAAGAAATGTATTTCATTTTTAAAATAGTATATTCTTCCTTATCCAAAACTATAAAAATATGATTCAACACCATAGAAAATAAAATTTATACAATTATAATTCAATTATAACTATATTATTCCAATATAATCCATTTATAAACCATAATCACCCATAAATTATAGCACGTTATTACTTGGTTTTGTTTAACCCCTTATGTAAAAAATTAAATATAATAATAAAATGAATGAATTTAGAAAATATATAATTTTATTATTATACATAATAAATGTAATTTTATTTTAAAAACATTTATGGTTTATATTAATATTTAACTAATTAACATATGTTTACTATAAATTACTGAAATAAAATCACCAATAATTCAACCTTCAAGAACCATTTCTATAAAATTAATGATATAGAATAATTTAATTATAAATTAATAAAATACATACATTATATTAAAATGGATAATATAGGAATTATGAACCTATTATCAATGAAATTAAATTAATATGGAAACTTAAATTCATGTGAAAAACATTCAAAATCAAAAATTTATAATGATTAAAATAAATTATATCTAACTGATAAATGTTTTTCAAATGATTATAATTAATTCATAAATATAGTTATACATATTAAAAATTCTAAAAAATTATTATTATGACTGAAATATATATTATATAGTATGTTATGAGATTTTATGGATGATGGGATTAAATGATATGGGATTTCATATATCAATTTTCAATCAATAAGAGAAATTCCATATTCAACACTTGTTTGAATATTTTTTGTGTATATACCACCCATGTATGTACTTTTATCATGTTATTAATTTATTTCATAAAATTAAAAAATCTATATAATGTTCACATTCAATGGACTTCCAATTTGATTGAATCTAATGTAATAATAGATATTGAAAACTCATAATTTCATTCTTTATGATTTTTTGTTTATTCATTATCTGCATTCATCAACTCATGGTTTCATATGAAGAAATAGTATTCTTTAAAAATTATATTTATCTTTGGTTTATATGAATGTTTTGATTAAAATCATTCTCATTTATTAATTAATCCCCATGAATATATTACATTGTTAATAATAATTATCATTCACTTTAATGTTGTTTTCTCTTCCTTGTACTTATTTTCTTCTTATGGAAATGTATTCTTATTGGAAATATATTTTTATGTTTTTTCTTGTTTGCATTATAATTCCATTTTAGTTGTCTTGAAAAGATGTTTTATTAAGTTATCTAAAATTTTTTTTTTCAATAAAGGTATTTTAAAATATTAAAATTGTTTTCCCTTCATGGTCATATTAATTATCATTTTCAGTAAATTTCAAATGGAAATCCATTATTGTATTTAAGGAAATATTATTGATTATTATTATTAAATATAACCATTTTTAAAATATGAAAGATTAATTTCAATTAGAAGACATATGTATTGATGATTAATTAGTAATGTCTTATATCCACCTCAAATTCATTTTTAATGTTTTATATCAAATGATATAATGATGATGATCATCATACATTTTTTACAATAAGACTCATTGGATTTGTTTTCATAAAATATAGTGTGTGAATTTTACATTTCCAAAATATTCTTCATGGTAATTTTATTTGTTTTCAAAATGAATCATTATAATTTAGTTATTTCACAACATATAATGTTTTAAATTTTATTTACAACAATAAATATCATAGGAAATGTTTCGTTCAAAATATATAGATTTGGATTTTTTTCACTATATATATCATCATCATTTTATTTGTTTATGACATCAATCATGGGAGTCATGTTTTTTCATAATGTTTTGATTTACTTTTTTAATTTTACAAAAAAATATATTCATTATTATATGATTCACGGTCATGATAAATTTACTTTCCACATAAATAAGAATGATATATATGGATTAGGTTTATTGTCTCATGATTCCATGCAATTTTCTTGTCACGACCCGTCCTTGGGACCCATGTCGTGACTTCTCCAAGCCCGCCTTCCATAGGCCAGGGGCTAGAGACTAGCACCCAAAAGGTGTAAATCCTGATAAAAAGGGAAGGCATTGCCTTTATAAAATGTAAACACACACAACCAGAGTACAAGTAGAAGAAAGCACTAGGTAAAACTGAAAACAAATATAGTGTTGAAAGTAAGGGGCCGGAAATACAAGACTAACTGTAAAGTACATGGTAAAAGACAAAATAGCTGGAAGGTGTCAAGTAGCTCATGGATCGTCCACTAGGGATCCTACCTCAAGGGTAGGTAAAGATAGCCTCCTCAGCGCCCTTTTCCGTCAACCTCCTCCGGGTACCGACTCATCGTGAGGTCCTCCTCTGGGTACTGACTCGTCGTGGGGTCCACCTCCAGGTTTCGTCCAGTTCTCATACAGTCATCCTCCGTCAGCGTTGTCTGTTTTCTGAATCCAACACAACGAGGTGCGGGCATAGCTCGTGCAGGGGTGAGTATAACGATACTCAGTAGGGACCCCGAGACCCTCAAGGTATCACTAAATCCAACAAGGATAAACCACAAAAAAAAGATCTCAACAGATAACTTTTACTTAGTTATATGCCCATACATATACCTAAGTTATAAATAAACCCATGTCAATCTTGAGGAAAACACAAAGGTCATTGACTCAGCTCAAACAAGGATTTTTATTCCCAATGACGAAAACATGACTACTGGAGAACTTACCCTCTGTTCAGTACAGTAGTCATATCAAGACTCTGAGGTGCTACTAACTAACCTTTGACTACTGAGGTACTCCTCCACTGTCGATTACTGTGTGTCTGCCACCCCAACACAGTAGTGCTCCCCGCCATGGGTCTGCCGCCCTAACACAATAGCGCTCCCCTTACTAGCTTGTAGAGGTACTCCTCCTGTCGAGTACCATGGATATGCCACCCCAACATAGTAGTGCTCCCCCACCATGGGTCTGCCACCCCAACACATTAGTGCTCCCCACTGGCCTAGTCACGTCACTCTGATACGAATCAGACAAACAGTCATCAGGTCTCAGCCAACTACAAGGTCACCTTACTTCGTAAGCTCATCTCCGGGAGGATCTTCTCCATGAGCTACTTCTCAACACTCCAAGTGTCACAAAGTTACAATAATAAGTATCTCAAAGTACCGCCTTGTAATAGGGGTCTCAATGCAACAAACAACGTGTCCATCAGACGCCTGGTCTGTGAGTTATTAGCATTTCCGTTCTAGGGGCCAGGTTGGATTTTGGGTACAATCCAACCCAGCCATACTCCAAATGCGTCCAATCCTCAGGTGATGTATTCCAAAAGAACCTTCTCATCAAGAGGAATCCAACATAGTTGACGGCACATCAATCAGACGTCTGGTCCTTATGTTATAAGCATTTCCGCTCTGAGGGCCCGGTTGGAATTACTTTCGTTCCAAACCGGCCGTTTTTTCAAAGACGTCTAAAACTCACTTATAGTATAGAAAATGTACCGCCTCGTCACCAGAGTACCTGTTCTATAGATGGTGTGTTGATCAGACACGCGGTCTTCATGTTATTCACGTTTAAGTGAAAACGGGCCCTGTCCGTAAGACCCGATGGGCTGACGGGTCAGGTTGACTCAGTTTTGGTGGGTCTGACCCGACAAAGGGGATCAGACCAGCCAGGTGAGTCGCATGGCCTAGCCCAAGGGGCGCGGCCTGGCTGGGCGTACAGATGGGCTGGCTCGGCCAGCCGGCCGAGCGGTCCAAGGGACATGGCCCCTCAGCTATCCAAACTGGCGGCGCCGCCCTTCCCAAACCGGTCGGCCTTCAGGAGCAAGGGGGTCGAATGGCGGGCCGCGGCTTTTCCAGCGCGGTGCCCTCTTGGCGTCGCGGATCTGCTCCGCCCGGCCGGCCGACGGGCCGGCCGGTTTTCCAGCGCGGCGCCCTCCTGGCGTCGTGGCTCCCCTTCGCCCAGCCGGCCAACGGGTCGGTCGGTCCTTCCGCTGAAGTGGCCCGCCCGAGCAGGTTGCGGTCTCCTGCAGCACGGTGTCGTGGGGCCCCACATTTTCTTCCTTCGGCCCAGTTCTTCCTCGGTTGATCGGCTCGTGGTTGCGGGTCACGGTTCTTCCGTATGAGACCGGTGCACGACCATCAATCTTGTCACCATATCTTCCAACATAACTCAATCGCAAAAAAGTGTCTATGGTGGGTCTTCGGGCCGTGTGCATTCGGCTCGTGCCCTCCGTGTTAGGCAGTAGTAGTTGGCCACATATAAACAAAAATTTCCAATGAACAACTTGGTATGAAAACATTCATTTCAAATAATACACCCCTACCTCGAATAAGGTTCACGGTTGACAAGATTCGTGGATGACGGTGTCGTTTTCATCGTAGGAGTGCACCCGAAGAAGAATTGACGTCTCTTCTCTTGTTGTGGAGAAGAGAAAATATAGTTTGTCTTTGTTCTTCATGGATGGGAGTGTTGTTCTTCACCGGAGGTTTTGTGTTCTTCAACAATGGTGAAATTCCCCTCTTCCTTCAAAAAATCTCTCTCCCAATGTTTCCCCAATAAAACAAGTTCTAACCCAATTAAAATAAGGGTTCCCCTTATTATAATTAAACTTGCGAAGCATTCAAAATTTAAAACACTTAATTAATTAATTGAATAGGTTCCATTAATTAATTATGGTGTGTTGGCAAGAGTTAAATAGGAAGATATAGAAGAGGACGAGTTACATAATTTATGAGGAGCTTACAAATTAAAGAAGGGGGTTTAAGGGGGTTTGGGGAAAAATGAAAGGATGGGGATTGTGTGGGCCCCACCACTCCTATATCCACACATAGTAAGTTGGGTGGGTGTGGGCCCCACCAAAAACATCCCATGGGAGGAATTAACCTACATAGATATAAAATAAAATTGTTCCAACTATTTTATTTACTTCTTAATTAAACCCAAATAATTAACTTCTCATCCTGAGAAAATGCAACTACGGTAAAGGCTCCCTTAAGAAATTACTAGCGTTGCGAGTTTATCAGTGCCCTCATATTTCAATTCTGAGCACCGGTTCAAAAGATATAAAAACCCTCTTGTTCATTTACTGAATGTACCCGAGCTAAATTTCGGAAATTGATTTCGGGCACACCGGGCCTCAAAATCGAGTGTCGTTAGAAGCTACAGACTCGTAAAATTCTAAAGAAATTAAGAAAAAAAATTCCATGAAATTTTCGGGTCTTTACATTAATCCCACCTTAGGGATTTACGTCCCCATAAATCTATAACACAATCTAGGGAAACTAAGGAGGTACTGAGCACGTATCTGAGCCTCCATCTCCCATGTGCTCTCCTAGAGGTTTCATGTGCTGCCAGCGAAAACGCACAAGAGGAATCGACTATCCCTGTAGGACCCTCTCTTGTCGATCCTCAACCTCTACTGGAACCCCGTGAAAGTCGCCCTGTCATCAATTTCCATCTTTCAGTCATCGATGATGACAGATAGGTAGTGCACACATCTCCTCAGCTGAGATATGTGGATGACGTTGTGCACCCGGCCCAACTGAGGTGGAAAGGCCATCGGTAAGTCACCTATCCCACCCTTCTAAGGACCTCAAAAGGTTAGATGAACCTCTTAGATAACTTGTTGCCTCGACCACATCTCTGTAGACCTCGTCGAGGTGAGACCCATATAAAGACATGGTCACCATCCTCGAGCTCTAGTGGTCTTCGTCTCCTTTTAGCATAGGACTTCTGTCTGCTCTGTGCAGTCTTCATCTACTCCTGGATGATCTGTACCTTCTTCGTCATAGCCTGAACCATCTCTAGTTCTTCACGTGCTGATTCCAACACTATCCACAAAGGATATCAGAAATGTGACCAGCTACTGTCTTGCCTCTCTTAACAGCTGAAATCCCGATCTCCTACTAAGAGCATCTGCTACAACGTTCCCCTTCCCAAGAGTATAAACTAACTTGAAGTCATAGTACTAGACGAAATTCAAGCAATCATCGTTGTCTCAGGTTCACGTCCTTCTGAGAGAAGATACACCTGAGACTATTGAATTGGAGGGAACTGTAAACCGTTCTCTCAATGAAGAATGGGTGAGACAAGCCAATTGTATGAACTCATCTCCACCCTTCATCGTGTATGTTCTACCAAAGAGCTGCTGAGATTTTTCCTCTGCCGAAAAGAGAAATCTAGTCTCATCCCCTGGATGAACCACATTCCTCACCTAATACATTCAATCTAGAAATGAACGGTACAATTAATGTCTTGAATGAAGTCGTACAGCTTCGATGCCACTACTAAGATATCCAATTGTTACTCTCGCCTCCAAGGGTTGAGTCACACTGTCGGCCTCAGTGCGTGGTTACTAGATCTCCTCCAGTAGGAATCTCGCAAGTGATGGTCAAGTTAATAGTTTTAACTGAAACCTCTTAGTATCATCAATACAAAATGGTTAGGAAAGTAAATGTCAAAAAGCTAAGTGTATTTTATTACTGCAGCTCGAAGTACAAAGACACAAAGCAAACCAACAACAACAACCCAGAAACTAGAAGCACTAAGAACAAAGGCATCCATGCCTGGAAATAGTCCCTCTCCTGTCCACCTAATTCTAGAGCTCCATAGTCATATGCTTCAGCTTCCTGAAGTTGTGCTCTCCCATATTCACCTATACCCTACAGTCGGGTTGACTACCTGGTGGTGGTGGTGGCAGCACCTCGAAGCGTCTTCCACCACCATCTTCACAGTCAGCTCCTCTGTCTCGGTCTCCTGCTCCATGCGGTCCACCTCAATCGAACCTCTACCTCTGCCTGGGAGGTCCTTCGTCCATATGCTGATCATCCGAGCGGTGGGTCGGACAGTCACGAGCCATGTGACCCTGTCCGCCATATGTGTAACACAAAATGGTAGGTGTGGCTCTGTCTCTACCCTGGGTGACTCGCACTACCGATACTGAGTAGTGCGGGCGACCACCTTTAGGTCTTGTTCTCTTGGACCTCTGCATCATTTTTCTACTTCCTGCTGTAGAAGACTCTGTCGCATGCCAGATAGTGGTGGGTCCCGCTGCTAGAGATTGTTCATCAAGGAAACTCTCCACTAATAGGGCTCTCTTCAACACCCCTGTCTGTGTCAGGATGTTGTGAGAAACAACTGAAGCCCTAATCTCTCGCATGAGCCCCTATTCGAATGTTCGGGCCCTGAAAAATGGATCTCGTACCATATCAGTGGAGTAGCGCGAGAGGTCGGTGAACCTCGCTGAGTACTCTGCCACCGTCATGCTACCATGATGAAGATGCAGTAGCTCCTTTATCCGCACCACTCGAAGGGTGGATGGTACAAACTCCACCAGGAATAGGCTCTCAAAGTCTTCACATAGGAGTGTCGCCTCGTCATGCATCCGGAGCATCAGGCTCCACAATCTGCATGCTGCTTCCTAAAGGAGGCTGGCAGCAAGGATCACCATAAAGTCATTTGGCATCCCTACTAGCCTGAAGACTCTCACCATAGCCTCCAGCCAATCCTCAACCGCCTATGGGTTCGTCCCTCCCAAGAACCTGGGTGGCATCTAGTGCTGGAACTCATGAAGCGCGCTCAAGCGGCGTGCATCGCCTATTGCTGGGGCAGGTGGCATCGGTGGCCCAACAGGTGGTAGTACCACTGGTGCCTCATCTGGTGCCTCAATTGGAAGAGGTCCCTTTACTGAGGCCTCGTTGCTCGGTGGCCTGTCAGTACTTAAAACTCTCGGGGCTCTAGCTGGTCATCCACGGGGAGGCATCCTAAAAGAATAGATGCGACATGGTTAAAAGACTATACCTAGTGAGCTGACCTGGTTTGTGCTGATTTAAATGAAACTTTTGAAAACACACATGCAATTAATTTTTTCGTGCACTGAGTTAGAAATTAGAAGTCAAGGTCCTGGTGTATGGATATGTCGGCCGCCCGCACCAACACCGGACTCCCTGAACTGAAGACCACAGTTAGTACCCTTAACACTATTTATTCACAGAAAAGAAACACCAGAGTCCAAAGTTCTGCGGTAGAACCGACTCCGTTGAGAACAATTTGTCAGGACCAGTCCTCGGGACCTATTCCATGACTACCCCAAGCTCACCTTCCATAGTCCAGGGGCTAGCGACTAGCACCAAAAAGGCATAAATCCCGATAAAAAGGGAAGGAATTGCCTTTATGAAAAGTAAACACACACAACCAGAGTAAAAGAAGAAGAAAACACTAGGTAAAACTGAAAACAAAAGTAGTGATGAATGTAAGGGGATAGAAATACAAGCCCAACTGTAAATTACAAGGTAAAATACAAAACAGATGGAAGGTGTCAAGCAGCTCCTCGATCGTCCATCATGGATCCTACCAGAAGGGTAGGTACAGAAAGCCTCCTCAGCACCCTTTTCCATCAACCACATCCGGGTACCGACTCGTCGTGAGGTCCTCCTCCGGGTACCGACTCATCATGAGGTCCACCTCCAGGTGTCGTCTAGTCCTCGTACACTCGGCCTCCATCTGAGATGTCCATCATCTGCATCCAACACAATGAGGTGTGGGCATAGCCCGTGCATGGGTGAGTATAACGATACTCAGTCGGGACCCCGAGACCCTCAAGTTATCACTAAATCCAACAAGGATAAACCACAAGGAAATATCTCAAAAGATAACCTTTACTTAGGTATATGACCATACATATACCTATGTTATCAAGTAACCCATCTCAATCTTGAGGAAAACACAAAGGTCATTGACTCAGCTCAAACCAGGATTTTTATTCACGATGACGAAAACACGGCTACTGGGGAACTCCTTCTCTATCGAGTGCAGTAGTCATGTCAAGATTCTGAGGTGCTACTCACTAACCTTAGACTGCTGAGGTACTCCTCCACTGTCGAGTATCGCAGTTCTTCCACCCCAACACAGTAGTGCTCCCCGCTATGGGTTTTCCGCCCGAACACAGTAGCGCTCCCCCTACTAGCCTACAGAGGAACTCCTCCTGGCGAGTTCTGCGGGTCTTCCACCCCAACATAGTAGTTCTCCTCTACCATGGGTCTGCCACCCCAACACTGTAGTGCTCCCCAATGGGCTAGTCAAGTCACTCTGATACGAATTGGACAAGCAGTCATCAGGTCTCAGCCAACTACAAGGTCACCGTACTCCGTAAGCTCGTCTCCGGGAGGATCCTCTCCACGAGCTTCTGGTAGACAATCCAAGTGTCACTAAGTTCCACAAAAAGTATCTCAAATGACTGCCTCGTCACAGGTGTGTCAACGCAATAAACTACGCATCAATCAGACACACGGTCTGTGAGTTATTAGCATCCTCGTTCCAGGGGCACGGTTGGATTTCAGGTACAATCCAACCCGGCCATACTCTAACTGCTTCCGAACCTCAGGTGAATTATTCCAAAAGAATAGCCTCATCAAGAGGAATCAAACATAGTCGATGGCACGTCAACGAGGCGTCCAGTCTTTTTGTTATAAGCATTTCCGCTCCGAGGGCCCGGTTGGAATTACTTTCGTTCCAAACCGGACGTTTTTCCAAAGTTATCTAAAACAAACTTAGAGTAGTTAAAAAGGACCGCCTCATCACGAGGGTCCTAGTGAGGCAGACGACACATCGATCGAATGCGCGGTCATTACGTTATTCATGTTTAAGTGAAAACAATCCTGGTCTGTTAGACCCGATGGGATGACGGGTCGGGTTGAATCAGTTTTGGCGGGTCCGACCCAGCAAAGGAGATCAGACCAGCCCGGTGAGTCGCGCGGCCTAGCCCAAGGGGTGCAGCCTGGCTCGGTTCTCTACTCGAGCGGCATGGACCGAGGGTCGAACGGTCCAAGGGGCGTGGCCCCTCGGCTATCCGAACCGACGACACCCAGCAGCGCCACCCTTCACAAACCGGCCGGCTAGGCCAGCCGGCCTTCTGGCGCATGTGGCCCGCACGGAGGGTCGCGGATCTTCCTACGTGAAGCTCTCCTGGTGCCGTGGATCTACTCCACCAAGCCGGCTGGTTTTCCAGTGTGGCGCCCTCCTGGCACCGCGGATCCCCTTAGCACGGCCGGCCGACGGGCCCGCCCGTCCTTCTACCGAAGCGGCCCGCTCGGGCAGGCCACAGTCTTCCGTAGCGCGACATCGTGGGGTGCCTCATTTTCCTCCTTCATCCCGGTTCTTCCACGGTTTAGCGGCCGGTGGTTGCGGGTTGCGGTCTATCCGTATGTAGCTGGAACATGGTCGTCACTCCCGTCGCCGCATCTTCCAACATAACTGAATCGCAAACAAGAGTCTACGGAGGGTCGTCGGGCCGTGTGCATTCGGATCGTGCCCTCTTCATTAGGCGGTAGCAGTTGGTTGTATATAAACAACGATTTCTAATGAAGAATGTGGTATGAAAACATTCACTTCAAATAATGAACCCTTACCTTGAATAAGGTTCGCGGTTGACAAGCGTCGTGGATAACGATGTCGTTTCTGTCATCGTAGGAGGGCACCCGAAGAAGAATTGATGTCTCCTCTCTTGTCGTAGAGAAGAGAAAAGATGGTGTGTCATCATTATTCATGTATGGGACTGTCGTTCTTCCCCGGAGGTTTGGTGTTCTTCCACAAAGGAGAAATTCCCATCTTCCTTCACAAAAGATCTCTCCCAAAGTTTCCCCAACAAAAGAAGTGCCAACCCAATTAAAATAAGGCTTCCACTAATTTTAATTAAACTTGCCAAGCATTCACAATTTAAAACACTTAATTAATTAATTGAATAGGTCCCATTAATTAATAAAGGTTTGTTGGCAAGAGTTAAAGAGGAAGAGAGAGAAGAGGAAGAGTAACATAATTTATGAGGAGTTTACAAATTAAAGAAGGGGGTTTAAGGGGGTTTGGGGAAAAATGAAAGGATGGGGATTGTGTGGGCCCCACCTCTCATATATCCACACATGGGAAGTTGGTTGGGTGTTGGCCCCACCAAAAACTTCCCAAGGGAAGAATTAACCACTGTAGATATAAAATAAAATTATTCCAATAATTTTATTTACTTTTTAATTAAACCCCGACAATTAACATCTCCTCCCAAGAAAACGCAACTACGGTAACGGTTCCCTTAAGTAATTACCAATGTTGCGAGTTCATCGGTGCCCTCATATTTCAATTCCAAGCATCGGTTCAATAGATATAAAAACCCGCTCTTTCGTTTACTGAACGTACCCGAGCTAAACTTCAAAAATCTATTTCGGGCACACCGGGCCTCAGAATCGAGTGCCGTCAGAAGCTACAGACTAGTAAAATTCCAAAAAAAATATGAAAAAAAATTCCTTGAAATTTTCGGGTCTTTAAATTTTATAAGGTTTTGTTTTTTTATTTTTAATTTCATGTCCATCTATCATGAATTTTCCTAAAATCTTATTATTCCATTTTTTATAGTATTTATATTCCCTTAGGTTTAATGAATATCTTATAATCTAATCCTTATTGATTCTATGATATGATTTTTCAGTACTAAGAGTACAAACTCATCCATTCTTATGATTTCCATTTGTTATGGTATAAAGTTGATTATAAGCTAGGTGAGTTATAAAAATGGATGTAGAATAATACTATTATGGAGATATTTTTACAAAAATTAAATAATGTAACATGTCTCTAGTGAAAGTAAATAATTTTTTTTATCTAGATTGTGTGAGATTATTTTTTTTATGTAATGATACTGTGAAATAATTTCATATTTACCTTGTATAATATATCAATTTATCAACGAAAATTCATAATAATGTTTGTTATTAAAGGTCCAAATGTGAATTTCTAGAGTTCCACATTCATGGATCAAGATACACAGGAGTTGGAACCCAAAAAATATCTAAAATTCTGCATTGAAGGGGATTTTCTTGGCACACATGTTTCAAAAGAGCACAAGAGAATGTACAGAATGAGATATATATTATTATTTGATAATAAAGAACTTGTTTTATATAAAGAAATAATGATTAGCTTTGATGGATATATTTGTAAATAGGCCTTGAACTTTGAGATTTCATACATTTATAAAAAAATGTTTTTAATTTTTAGATCCTCTATTGGATTTAAATCTAGTGGGTTGAAAAATGATACTAAATAAGAATATAAAAAGTTTAAGGTAGATTCAATAACATTAATATTGGACTGTTTACAAAAGGGATTGAACATTCTTAGTAAATTGACTATGATGATGCCTATTTAATAGTTAATATGCTAAAATCTAGTAAAATTATACATTACATAGAATATTACCATAAAAATAAGATTTTATAAATTAATATCAAAACATCATTTCTTTATGGGATCCTTTTGAAAGATGTCCATATGACATAGTTAGAAGGGTTTTTTCTCAATATGTTAGAAAAATGGCATGCTTATCATAGAGACCCATTTATTTATTTAATAATTTTTTATAGTCATTGATAATTAATTTTAATAATTTTTTCGTGAATTTGGTTTCATAAATAAATAATTTTATCATTATTCCTAAAAGTGGTTTAGTTTGACTTTGATCAATTTCATTATTTAGTATGTTGATAACAATTACTAAATGGAAAATATGTACCAGTCTTATAGTAAGTTATGATGTTGTTAAATAAGTCCTTCTCCCTCGATATATTAGGTGAATAAACATAAATTATTAAGGTAAAATTCATTTATAAAAGACACAATATTCTACTTAGACTTTTTTATGGTAAAAATATTGCCAATATTCTTATATGGTTTATTATGATACAATATAACATTGTACGATTTCCATTGATACATGTCATTAATTTCTCAAATATGTAGCATCCTTAGACATAAAAGGATATATAATTGGTGAATGTAATATGATACATATCAACTATATGATTAGTCAAATATCTAATGTTATGTTGGAGTAAATAATTCTACTATGAATGGAGTGTGGTTGGAAGATATAGATAGTATCCAAGAGACTTCTATTTGGTGAAATTAAATACAAAATTAATGTTTTTAGAAGTTTACTAATGATAAAATGGTATGTTATAAAATATCTGAGGATATTTTCATTAGGGTATTTACAATTTATTATTTTCAAAGTGATCAGTATGATATTAAATAAAAAAACATCATATACCTTCACTTGTAATATAGATGTTTTGAGATAGAAGTGATTAATTCATGAAATGGTCATTTATTCTTTAGTAGAGTTTAATTTAATTGTGGCTACTTTTTTTACAGTGGGTCAAATCCACTTTTTATTGAATAAAAAACACAGAGAAATAAATATAGTAGTGGAGGTTAAAATAATTCATCACTGCCCCCATCACAAGGTCCCAAGATTTTTTCTAATCATCATGGGGATCATTCAATCTTTATCTCACAAAGTTACCTAGTCCACTCCCATGTCAAGCCCGCTTTTACGGCCCCTATAGTGAAGAGCTTACAAATCCTACCCTTGCTAAATAAGAGTTTCAGTTTATGTGTTATCTGAGTCTGAGACCTCAGGTAGTGCCACATCATTCCTTGACATTGGTTCATCCCTTACATGTCCCCTAATACGACTTATATCTTTTTTTCCATGCATCAAAGAGCTAGATTAATTCCTAGAGTCATCCATCTCATCATCTTCTGAAGTATGGTGTGGGGATTTCATTGTTGGAGTGATCTGTTCTGCCTAAAAATCACTAGACTGTTACGTTAGAGTGGAAACAATGTTCGTATTTTCTCCCATTAGTACCGTGGGATGATCAATAGGTTGTCCTACATGAGAAACAAAAATATCCAAGTACACATGAATTGTATATTTTTTAGGTGTAGTTGCATTTCATATAGGGGATTTTGGATCCACATGATCTCCTATAATTGCATTGTCCACTTCCTTTGTGGGAAATTGAGCTTGATTTACAACCTGAATTTCTAGAGGTTCTTTAATAGGTTGTATTCCAACAACGGTGGGGGTACAAGCCTCTAAAGAATCCGGATAACCCAATGGACAATCATAGGATCCAACATCCTTAGACGAAGATCCTTTAGTTGCCACTCAGGTATTAATACCCTCAATGTAATTCAACATTGATGGTTTCAAAGTGCCAGGAAGTGGTGGGAGATCAATCGGACCCCTATGAACAATTACAACCCATGAGCACATGCTTTCCTTCTTAGGTTGAGGGGGGGTTATAACATCTATCGAATTCATTCCTAGGGTCATGTTTTGACCAATCTCAGAATGTTTCTCATGAACCTGGGATTTTAAGGGTATATCATTACCCAAGGAATGATCCATTCATACTTTTCATTGATAACACCACCCTACTACCACTATAAAAAAAATTGCATATAAAATATGAAACAAATACTTCAAAATTTTCATCTAATGAAATATTTTTCCTAAAGTGGTGAGGTCATCAAAAAAAGAGTTTCTATAGAAGTTATTATAAAGAATTTCTGACAAAATCATAACCTATAAGGAACCATGAATATAATTTTAGTTCTATTATAATAAATGTGTTTCACAATTTTTTGTATTTTATGTTGGATTCAGTTGGAGTTAGTTCCCTAGAACTAGTCACTTTTAAATTTAAATTACCCATTATTCAAGTATGATAATATTAATAAATATCTAATGAAATATTTAATACTCAACTTCTTATCATTATAGTAAAAATTTATTTTTAGTGTTAATTACAATGAAATAAATCAACAATTTTCCACTATGATTAGAACCATGAAATGATATGAAAGTATTTTACTGCATAAAATACTTAAGGTCAAAATATTCCATTTAATAAGATCTAAATGATATCCACTTTTAGGTCCTCTATTATCATAATTTTATAGGGATTAATATCATGATGTTTTGAGTTTGGAATATAAATTATGATAGATTTTATGGACATACATGTAAGTAATAATTCAATGTGTTTTCATGTCATTGGATATTCTTCTATATTAATATGTTTGTTAATACTCATCAATTAGATTATTATAAATACGTATCATTAGTCATTTAATTATATGTATTGTGAAAAATAATAATAACCAATGTTCTCATTAATGTAATATATGTTTGGATTTTCATTAATGATATGTAATTAGTTAATAAGTCAATAAAGGATTTTCTCATTCAAAGACTAGAAGATGATATATTGATTATTTTAGTGAACTTTAACTATAAAACTAAAATTCATTCCAATGGTGATTAATGGGATCATTTCAAGAAGTAAAGTAAATATATATTAAGAATATTTGATAATGATATGAACATGAAACCTACAAGGTGGAATATAGAAGAAAAAAAATTATATTACACTATTAGGAATCATATGTGTTTTTTTGTTATTACAACAATATCATCTTTTACTCTGGGTTCCATTACATGTTTTTTGACTTTGATATTTGACATTACAGAAGATCACTTAATATAACAATGAATATGTCACGACCCGACCCTACCCGGGCTCAAGCCGTAACTACCCAAAGCCCGTCTCCATAGGCCAAGGGATGGCGACCAGTGCCGAAGGCTAAACAACTGGGAGAGTCCTTTGCCTATGTACCTGTACACACACACAAAGCCCACTCAATGTAGAAGTGCAGAGTAAAAAAATAAAAGTAATGTACCAACTACTATAAATAAACCACAAATGTGCATCAACCTCTAAACAGTACAAAGCAGTGCTGAAGGTAAATTGAAAGTAAATGTGGAAAAACACGTGCTCAATCATGAATGTGCCACATCCCGGCAATAGGTAAACAAAACTAAATAGCTGAGAGAGTCTCACACCTGGAACCCGACTATGAACACCACACATGGTCCAAGCTCTCGAACTCATAAGATCTTCCGGAGTCATGACCCACCTTTCTGTCATCTGCAAGGGCACACCAAGTGTGGGAAAAGCCCAAGAAGGGGTGAGTATATAAATACTCAGTAGGATACCCCGATGGCTCAAGGGAATAACAAAGGAGGTACTGAAGATGTGAGTAGTAGATCGAACAGGTAAAAGAAAATGAGTAAAACCAAGAGTGTAGTATAGAGTACAGCTCAACCCAATAAGAGGAAGGAAGAAGACTCATACTATCACAAGGAGTTAGAAACGGTGAGAAGACAAACTTCCCGTTGAGTCTTGATTACCTATAGTAAGTGAGTAGACTTTTCCATCCACGAGAAGCTAGACACAGAATGCACGTGGCATACCCCATGTGTCTTCGCCTCTTTTGGAAGGGGATTCGCCAAAACCAAAGGAGTTGGTACAAGAACAAGGTATACATATATATATGCTCTGTCATGAAACCCGAAAAACATCGTAAGGGGATCTGTGTCCAGTTGCTCAGCCCAAGAATGTGAGTAACCAATAGTCCCAGGAGTAAACACCATTGATGCCTAGCATCCTGCATGTCTTCCCCGAACTGCAAGTTAAGGGCCTCAAATCACTGCACCTCAACACTATCCACTTTGGGCGGAACTGACTCTCCCTCACGGTTATAGGTCACGTCACATGGATGAATATTGGTGGGGAAAGAGCCCCTCATACTTGAGAGTTCTAAGGGAAGTCAAACCACACCTCATCACTATCCCATAGTCGAGAGGTCTGCTCTATGCCAAAGTTGTCACATCACTGACCCGTACAACCAAGTATCCCTCTCCAGTATTCACGAATAAAATCCACATACTAGACTTGTAGAAAGGACTGAGTGTGAAAGAAGTCATCAGGTAACCCACTGCCTAGCCCCACTGGAGGTTAAACACTAAGAGTTCATCAGGTAAACCACTGCCCAGTCTCTGCTGGAGTGTAAACCCTAAGACATCATCGGGTAACCCACTTCCAAGTCTCTACAGGAGGTTAAACCCTAAGAGGTCGTCAGGTAACCCACAGCCTAGTCTCTATTGGAGGGTAAACCCTAAGTATTCACCAGGTATCCCACTACCCAGTCTCTTCTGGAGGGTAAACCCTAAGATGTCATCAGGTAACCCACTGCCCAGTCTCTGCTGGAGGGTAAACCCTAAGAAGTCATCGGGTAACCCACTGCCCAGTCTCTCCTGTAGGGTAAACCCTAAGAGGTCGTTGGGTAACCCACTGTTGAGTCTCTGCTAGAGGTTAAACCCCAAGAATTCATCGGGTAACCCACTGCCCAGTATCTACTGTAGGGTAAACCCTAAGTATTCTATGAGAAACCCACTTCCCAGTCCCACGGGAGGGTAAACCCGAATAATTCGATGATCAACCCATTACCTAGCCCCATTGGAGGGTAAACCCATAGAAGTCGATGAGCAACCCACTGCCCAACCCCGTTGGTGGGTAAACCCAAAGAAGTTGAATAGCAACCCAAACAACTCTGCTGATCAAACTGTCGAGAACAGAACCAGGGGAAACCACTCAACCCTGCTGGTCCAACCCATCATGAACAGAGGGACCCTCTATGATGCTAGAGATAAAATGTACATAAAGAAGAACACAACACGCACATGTGACCCACATGACGTGTGGCCCTAACTCATCTTCGTACCTAGCGTACAAACATTCTATGGTACAAAAGACAACATGTACCTCCATGAATTCACGTATACTCCAAGAGTATATCACATCTCTAGCCCAAAGGCTATCAAACGCATGGCACCCAAAGCCAACGCGAAGGGCAGAAATGTAATTTTGCCAACCTGCTTCCTCCATGGCCCTATCACGACCTACCACATCTCTTAGAACATCAAATCCACTCACACGGGAGTGAACACGATCACACGCCAAGGGTTGGATTCCAAACACAGTAATAAGAACCTCCACCGGAGCACCGTTCATGCTTTCACAATTAATGATATCTCGACTGAGACTCTGCTCCTCCAGACA
This sequence comes from Viscum album, assembly GCA_963277665.1. Classification (NCBI taxonomy): domain Eukaryota; kingdom Viridiplantae; phylum Streptophyta; class Magnoliopsida; order Santalales; family Viscaceae; genus Viscum; species Viscum album. The sequence goes on along the minus strand of OY728155.1, from coordinate 632,768,145 downwards.
GATCATACCGTTGTAATCCTCATGAAAAAACATGTGAGATAGACTACATACTCGCCTCAAAAGGATTTCTGGAGAAAAATATGCATATTTCCATACCGCACATGAGCGGTGCTACGTGGGACCTTCCTCCCAGTCCTGAAGTGCTACGAGGGGATCACACCATTACGATCCTCTTGAAAAAGTACAGAATATTGACTAATCACTTTTCCAACACAAAAACCAAGTGATAAAGATGGAAATCACCGCCAACTCCCAAAATGGCCTAGGTGGGGCCCCCACCATCGTGGAAAATTGAAGCGGGCAGATTGCGCCATTGATATGCCCATAGAAATCCACCAAAAAATGACTGCTCGCATTCCCCGAACGGATATCCGATGAAAAAGGTGCAGTACACTGCACACAACTTAAATGGTGGTCTGTGGAGCCCATGCATCATCTCCAATTTAATGCTGGTAGATTGATCCGTTGTAATTCCCTCAAAAAAAACACACAAAAACTAGTACTCAAACGCTCGAAACAGATGTCAGGTGGAAAAAAGACATTTCTTCGTGAAACTTGCAAACCGGGCACTCTGGGGCCTACACCCTGTCTCTCGCCTGAACACTGAAAGGGGAATCTAAAAAAGTCTGCATGAGTACTATGATCATGCTGCCACTGACGGCGCGTCAAACAGACATCCCAAACATGAGTTAGGTCCAACGCAAGAATAATTAATTAATTTATCGCATTAAGTGTTTCATGCCATCGAGCACGAAACCAAACTGCAAAGGTTCTGAACCAACTTTGGACGGGCCGTCTCAACTCCAAGGCCACAACACCTTTGACGGCACATCAAATGGTCATCTGGCTTGCGAAGCAAGCCTGTTTCCATCTTTAATAATAATTTAATATTATTAAATTAAAGTGTTCTGAGTTACCTGCCTTCGGGAACAGAACCCAAAATCCCCAGAACCCACTTTAAAAATTTCGGCTCGCCGACACGATCTCGCAGCCACTAACGGCGCATCAAACGGACGTGTTGTTTATGGAATACGGCCCACCGAATGCAAGTGGGCCTAACCGGGCTGGTTAACCCTGGTCGGCCTGGTCCGATCCGTCTGCCCGCAGCCCAGCCGCGGGTCCGGCCTGTCACGCCGTGGCCCGCCCAGCGACACTGGACCTGAGCAGGTCTGGTTTTCTCCACAATGACTGGCCAATAGGCCAGTCTTATTCACCTACAGGACCTTCGGATTGCAAGTCATTGTCTCCCAAGTAGACCGGCCAATGGCCGGTCTTCCGCATTGCATAGCAGGGCTAGCCGAACGCGGGTCCCTCTTCGCCACGAGGTCACTACCTCCAGTGACCAGGCAAACTGGACGGTCCTCACTCTTAGGTTTTCTTGGACGGCTCCCTCCTGTGAGCCCACACGGCTGCCGAATCCCGCGCCTCCTCCTGAGCACGTGCTGCCGCCAAAGCTCATGCCTCCGACTGAGCCCACCAACACTGGAACCTCACCGGAAAAACACCCAAAACCCACAGATCTTCATTGAATGACTTTGATCACCTCATAACTGGGATTTTAAATCCGAACGATGCATCAGAGAGCACAAAACATATACTATGAAAATATGGGATTCTCTCGGTAAAACAACAGAAATTCTACGCATATAGATTGAGATCAATGTAGGCGCGGGAATTAAAAATGTTAACGGACGATCCTACCTTGTTGGGCATAGCCCAAAGATTCACGGATGATCCTCCAGACCACCGCGCCTTGCAAGAGAGGAGGAAATTGAAGTTGGATCCTTGATGGGAGATCTTGAACTAGGGAAGACCGACCAAAGGGAGGAGAAGAGAGTGGATGGTGTGTTTAAATAGAAAAACACACTTAACCACCCACCCGTCGGCCCGTATCTGATCATTCGTCAGGGCTGGGATTAAGCCTCCCCTAGGGTAAACACCACCACTTGATCACAATGGTGATCTCCTAATTTTAATCCATGCCGCCGTTCAAAAGTAATAAAATTTATAGACCGAGGCCGCCAAATTACAAAAATTCCCCTGGTGGAATTTTCCATATAAGGCCTTAGCCCGTGAAAATTACACCCCTTCTAAGGTAAAAGACATACTCCAGACTCAACGGTGCCCTCAGTTTTCCACTCAGAGTTACCGTTTAAGAGATACTTGAGATTAACCATTAAATGAATAAATTAATTATTTTATTTATCTGTTTAATGTTATCTCAATTGGCGAGGGGTCCCAACTTCCTACGCCGACATGTTATATGTCATTACTAGGGTAAAAACACCATTTCGGAACCACCGTAATATTAGATTTATGATCTGAATTACCGTTTAGGAGCTATCCCATTTATTTGGAATTCCCAGTGTGAACGCACTGAAAATTTAATTCCGACCACACCGGGGCTCGGAATCGCACACCATCTAAATGCGCTGCTCTGGAATAACATCAAGAATATTCCAAAGTCGTTTATAGAAAAATCAGGTTCTTACATCATTCCCTCCATCAATAATTTAATCACTGAAAAGTAAAACCAGGGAACAACTCAGGGTAGTAAGCCCACACCTTTCTCTTCCATACCCATAAGAACTCTTGCACTGTCCTGCGTCACCACACACAGACCAAAGGGTTTGATCTATTCACACGAGGTCTTCCCATGTCGATGACGTTCATAGGAGCACAGACACATCTCCTCAGGTAAGCCACATGGGAGACATCATGCACCCACTCCCGACCTTGGGGTTAGGGCAAGATGCTAGGGAACCTCGTCATCCCTTCACACAGTCTCAAACGGCCCAAAGGCCCTTGGGGGTAGCTCACATCCCCGGCTGAAGTCCTACGTCCCACACCATGACTGGAATCACCATTTGGACCTGGGACAAGGCCAATGATTTCCTTTTTCAGAATATCCATATGGTAAAATACCCAAGGATATATGGTCATGCAACATTTCACTCCTTCTATTCTACTGAAATAGGGTTACACCAATGCCCTGTGTTATCATGGTAACAACTCAAGCAAGGACCAGGAAGAAAAAGAGCACTTCATGCACAATGTCTAGCAATTCTACTGTAAAAATTATAAGAGCAGTATAGTGTACCTCTTATCTCCTCATGCGTTGCAGGATCATAGACATCCAAAGCTCGAGGTTGCCAATGGTCCCAACTATCAGCTCCCAGAGCCTGATGTGGACCACCTAGTGGCAATGGTAAGACCTCATAAGGTCATCCCCCACTTCCAGCACCTCCCACTCCTCTTCTAGCACCACCTCTCTGGGCACCACTATGCTCTCGGTGCTGCCTCTATCGTGGTGGTGCACCTGTTACCTACCCGATATTCCCAACGTGCCTGGTCAATTAGTCTCGTGCCAAGTGACCTCGCTCATCACAATCATAGCACCAAAGGTCTCTGGGCTACCCTAGTTCCCCCCCAGCGCCACTGTAGTGTACAACCCCGCCATTGGGTTTGCTCACATAAGGGTCTCCTTGGATGAGCCCCTGTGCTTTTCCGCCACAATGGTGCATGACCATGTATCCGAAACTGGTGGGTGGAAAGGCACCTGCGTCGAGGTTCTATCAGTCGGTGCCCACTAGCTGTGGTAGAAGTGTCGGCTCTATCGAGCCTGCTGCCACCACCAACTCTAGAACACGACAGGAATCGCTCTTTCATCAGTGCCTTCTCTAGAACCTCGTCATATGTGGAAATGCCAAAGGGTACTATGATAGCATGAATCTCTCTGCAGAGACCCTACTCGAACTTCCATGCTCGAATGTTTCCATCATGGAATAAGTCCAGGTAAAAGTGTGCATGGTCTGCGAAACTAGTCACATACTCAGTCACTGTCATCCCTACCTGCTGAAACTACAAGAGCTCTTGGATTGGAATGATTCATAAGTAGGAGGGGTAAAACTCCTCATGAAACAGCAGCTGAAAGTCATCCCACGAAAGTGACGACTCATCGAGTAACTGAGTCTCCAGACTCCACCAACGCCCCACTACTCCGTGAAAAGGGCTGGCTGCCGAAGCCCCCATCTGATCTGCCGGTGTCTGTGCAAGACTGAAGAGGAAAACCACTATCTTGAGCCAAACCTCTACTGCATGAGGGTATAGCTCACCACTGAAATTCAGCGATATTTGTCACTAGTACTCACGGAGTGCGCTCAACCTGCACTCAAGCTCCGTCTGCTTAGCTGGAGCTGTCTGTTACTCACTAGGTGGGGATGCTGTTACCGGACAACCCAGGGAAAGGGACTCACATGATGGGTCCCGGACTGAGGCCTCGTTGCTCACAGGGTCGTCGTCACTAACCAAAGCTAGTATCCTGGCAGGATGTCTTCGTAGAGGCATCATGAATGTTATCAGGGATTACCGCGATCAGATGATCATATATGTATACAATAGTTACAACAATGGAGTGTTGACTCAGGAGGTACAGTCAAAGACTCAATCCTAGGTGATGCAAAAACCAATTTTCCCAGCAACGAGTGTCTTGGCATGCCAGGTCGACAAGATGGTTATTAGGGTCCCGATGAATGGATACGTCGGTCGCCGCACCATCACTGGACTCCCTGGCCTGAGAGCTGCTCTTGAGACACGTTGACACTATTTCCCAATATCCCAAACAATTCCTTCTTAAGGACATACAAACAACATCCTGAGGAATGAACCAACTCTGATACCACTTTGTCACGACACGACCCTACCCGAGCTCGAGCCGCAACTACCCTAAGCCCGCCTCCATAGACCAGGGGCTGGTGACCACCACCGAAGGCTAAACAACTCGGAGAGCCTATTGCCTATGTACCTGTACACACACACAATACCCACTCAATGCCTAAGTGCAGAGTGACATGAAAAGTAATGTACTAACTACTATAAATAAACCAGAAATGTGCATCGACCTCTAAAAAGTACAAAGCATGTGATGAAGGTAAACAAAAATAAAAAGTGTCAAAACACGAATCCAACCAGTGAAGTGCCACAACCTAGCAATAGTTAAACAAAATTAAATAGCTGAGAGAGTCCCACACCTGGAACCTAACTACGACCACTGCATTCAGTCCAAGCTCTCGAACTCCTGTGCTCCGCTGGAGTCACGACCCACCTGTATTTCGTCTGCAAGGGAACGCCCAGTGCAGGCAAAGCCCAAGCATGGGTGAGTATTAAAATACTCAGTAGGATTCCCTGAATGCTTGAGGGAGCAACAAAATAGGTACTAAAGAGGTAGTAGTAGATCAAATAGGTAAAAGTAAAAGAGTACAACCGATAGTGGATTAAAGACTACAACTCAACCAAACAAGAGGAAGGAAGAAGACTCATCCTATCACAAGGATTTAGAAACGGTGAGAAGATGGACTTCCCGTCGAGTATTCACTACCTATAGTAGGAGAGTAGACTCGTCCAACCACGATAAGATAGACAAGGAATGCACATGGAATACGCTGCGCGTCTTTGCCTCTCCTGAAAGTAGAGTCGCCAAAACCCAAGGAGTGGGTACTGGAACATGGTATACATATATATATGCTCTATCAATAAACCTGAACAAGATCGTAAGGGGATCTCCATCTCGTAGCTCAGCCCATGAAAGTGAGTATCCAATTGTCCTAGAAGTAAACACAATTGATGCCTAACATCATGCACATCTGTCCCGAACATCAAGTAAAGGGGCTCAAATCACCGCACCTTGACACTATCAACATTGGGTGGAACTGACTCGCCCGCATAGTTTTAGGTCACATCACAAGGATGCGTATTGGTGGGGATAGCAACCCACATACTTGTGTGTTCTAGGGGAAGTCAAACCACACCTCGTCACTGTCCCATAGTCGAGAGGTCTACACTAAGACAAAGTTGTCACATCACTGACCCGTACAACCAAGGATCCCAATCCAGTAGTCACGGAGAAAAGCCACATACTAGCCTAGTAGAATGGACTGAGTCTGAAAGAAGCCATCAGGTAACCCACTACAAAACCCCACTGGAGGGTAAACACTAAGAGGTCATCGGGTAACCCACTGCCCAGTCTCTGCTGGAGGGTAAACCCTAAGACGTCATCGGTTAACCCACTGCCCAGTCTCTGCTGGAGGGTAATCCCTAAGAGGTCTTCTGGTAACCCACTACCCAGTCTCTGCTGGAGGGTAAACCCTAAGAAGTCACCAGGTAACCCACTGCACAGTCTCTTCTGGAGGGTCAACCCTAAGAGGTCACCGGGTAACCCACTGCCCAGTCTCTACTGGAGGGTAAACCCTTTGAAGTCAGCATGTAACCCACTTCTCAGTCTCTGCTGGAGGGTAAAACCGAAGAAGTCATCAGATAACCCACTTCCCAGTCTCTACTGGAGGGAAACCCCTAAAAAGTCCCTGGGTAACCTAGTGCCCAGTCTCTATTGGAGGGTAAACCATAAGAAGCCAATGAGCAACTCACTGCTTAGCCCCGCTAGAGGGTAAACCCAATGAAGTCGTTGAGAAAACCATTGCCCAGCACCCTGGAGGGTAAACCTAAAGTAGACGATGAGCAACCCACTGCCCAGCCCCGCTGGAAGGTAATCCCGGAGAAGTCAATGAGGAACCCAAACAACTCCACCGATCAAACCATCGATAACAGAACCACGGTAAACCAGTCAACCCTGCTGGTCCAAACCATCGTGAATAAAGTGACCCTGTACGACATGAGAGATCAAAGGATTGTAATGCCGAACATGTCACGCACATGGGGCGCACACGACGTGTGGCCCTAACTAATCACTAAACCAAGCACACAAATGTTCTCAAGTAAAAACTACAACATGTACCTCCAAGCATTCATGTATACTCAAAGAGTAAATCACATCTCTAGCCCAAAGGATATCGAACGCATGACACCCAAATCCCATGCGTAGGGCGGAAATGTAATTTCTCCAACCTTCTTCCTCCACGGACCTAGTACGACCAACCATATCTCTTCAAACATCAACTCCACTCACACAAAAGTGAACACAATCACACGAAAAGGGTTCACTTCCAAACACAGTAAGAAGAAACGCCACCAGATCACCTTTCATGCTTCCACATTTAATGGGATCTCGATTGAGACTCTGCAACTCTAGACATTGCATACTGTTGTAATCCTCGCGAAAAAACATGCGAGGTAGACTACTTACTCACCTCAAACAGATATCTGGAGAAAAAGATGCATATTTCCATATCACAGATGAAAGGTGCAACGTGGGACCCACCTCCCGGTCCCAAAGTGCTACAAGCTGATCACACCATTGTGATTCTCTCGAATAGGTACACAAGATTTACTAATCAATTATCCAACACGGACACCCGGTGATAAAGATGGAAATCACCGCCAACTCCCAAAACGGTCCTGGTGGGACCCGCACTATTTTTCAAAATTAAAGCAGGGGGATTGCGCCATTTTAATTACCTTGAAAAAACACTCAAAAACGACTGCTCGCACGCCCCAAATGGACGACCGCTGAAAAAGCCGCAGTACGCAGCACACAGCTTAAATAGCGGTCCGTGGGGCCATGACTCAACTCCAATTTCATGCGATAAGATTTCTCTATTACAATTCCCTCGAAACAAATACACAAAAACTAGTGCTGAAAAGCTCCAAATAGATATCGGGTGGAAAAAGACATTTCTTCACGAAACGTGCAAACCGGGCCCTGTGGGGCCCGCACCCTGTCTTTAGCCCGAACACTGAAAGGGGGATCTCAAAACATCTGTACGAGGACTAGGATCATGTTTCCACTGACGGTGTGTCAAACGGACATCCCAAACATGAGTTAGTCCAAACACAAGAATAAATAAATAAATATATAATTAATTAATCGCATTAAGCGTTTCGTACCATCGAGCGACGAAAAAAACCCGCAAAGGTTCCCAACTAGCTTTGGAAGGACCGTATCAACTCCAAGTCCACAGCGCCTCAGACGGCACATCAAACAGACGTCTGGCTTGCGAAGAACGCCCGTCGTAATCTTTAATAATAATTTAATATTATCAAATTAAAGTGTTCCGGGTTTCCCGCCTTCGGGCGTAGAACCCAAAATACCTGAAACCCACTTTAAAAAGACTGCCTCACCGACACGATCCCGTATCCACTCATGGAGTGTTAAACGGAAGCGTTGTTTAGGAGATACGGCCCCCCAAATGCAATGGGGCATAACCGTGTCGGTTCACCCTGGTCGGCCCGGTCCGATCTACTGGCCCGCGGCCCAACTGTGGTTCCGGCCCGTCACGCCACGGCCCGTTGGCCGCGGCCTGCCCAACAGCACTAGACCCGAGTGGGTCCGGTTTTCTCAACATAGACTGGCCAACAGGTCGGTCTTCATCACCAAAAGGACCCGCACATTGCCGGTCCTTGTATCTCAAGCAGACCGGCCAATGGTCGGTCTTCCGCGTCGCACAGGAGGACCCGCCGAACGTGGGTCCATGTTTTCCCTGAGATCGACGCCTCCAGCGACCGGCCAAACTGGTCGGTCCTCCCTCGCACGCCGTCTCGGACGGCTCCCTACCAGAGTGCTCGCACGGCCACTGATGCCCGTGCCTCCTCCTAATCCCATGTCACCGCCGAAGCCTGCACCTCCGCCTAAGCCCGCCGCCGCTGGAACCTCACCAGAAAAACACCCAAAACCTACAGATCTTCATCAAACGACTGCGATCGCCTTAGAACATAGATTTTATGTCTGAAAGATGCATTGGAAATCTCAGAAAGTATACTATGAAAATATGGGCTTCGCTCGGTAAAATAACAGAAATTAGACGCATATAAATTGAGATCAATGTAGTTGCGTGAATTAAAAATGTAAACGCACAATACTACCTTGTTGGTCATAGCACGGAGCTTCACCGATGATCTGCCAGACCGTCGCACCTTGCCGGAGAGGAGGAGATTGAAGGTGGATCCTTGTTGGGAGATCTTGTGCTAGGGAAGAACGACCAAGGGGAGGATAAGAGAGTGGATGGTGTGTTTAAATAGAAAAACACACTTAACCACCCACCTGTTGGCCCGGATCCAAAAGTTCTTTGGGTTCAGGATGAAGCCACCCCTAGGGTAAACACCACCTCCCGAGCACAATGGTCATCTCAGAATTTTAATCCGAGCCTCCGTTCGATGGTTATAAAATTTAATGATCGAGACCGCTAAATTATTAAAACGCCCCTGGTGGTATTTCCCACAGAAGGCCCATGCCCGCCATTATTACACCCCTCCTAGGGTAAACGGCATGCTCCGAACTCAACAGTGCCCTGAATTTTCCAATCCGAGCTACTATTTAAGTGATACTTGAGTATAACCATTCAACGAATAAATTAATTATTTTATTTATCTGTTTAATGTTCTATCAATGGGCAAGGTGTCCCAACATCCCGCACCGACATGTTCTATGTCGTTCCTAGGGTAAACACCCAATTTCAGACCCATACATACACTCAGATTTAGGATCCAAATTACCGTTTAGGTGCTATCCAATTTATTTGGTGTTTCTAGTATGAATGCACTGAAAATTTATTTTCAGCCCCACTGGCGCTCGGAATCGCACGCCGTTTGTAGGTGGTGCTCTGGAATAACATCAAGAATATTTCAAAGTCTTTTATAAAACTCACCGAGTTCTTACAGAATAATTCCTAGAATTCCACACACATACTGTTTTTATCACTATTTTATTCTCTATGAATATAAAATTTTAAAAATTTCATATTATCAATAAAAAAATAGTAATATATATTCAAGATTTATTTTTTACAAATATTCACTCATCATATTTATGTGAGTGGAATATTAAATATCAATTGATGAAAGAATGAATATATTATTTATTTATTGAATGAATATCATTTGAGGTTCAGTATATTCCATTGAAAGTGTATTCAAGGGATAAACAATTGAAATACTATGATCCTAAATATCAAAAAAACAAAAAATGAAATATTTCTATTAAAGTGCTATTTAATTCTGAAAATTTGGTGTGTTCGATGATATTATAATAATAGTAATATAAAAATTTTATTTTTCTAATCAGGAATGTATTATGATTTTCATTTGGTTAAGGGGAGTTGTTTAATTATATATATTTATCACCTGCTCTATAGACTGACTTATTCATTTTAGAGGAAATGTTAAAACATTTATATTGTGAAAAAAAATCAATTAACATTAGAATTATCTCAATGAAGAAAATGTATAGGGTTCCACATAAGAGTAATATAACCTATCCAAAATCTTATTTATTATTTTGAATGAGATAACTATATAAATACTCGTTTAAGGTAAATGATTATGTTGCGATCAAGAAAAACATGGTAATGTGATAGGACCATAATAAGTAGCACTAAGATTTATACTGGTTTCATCTAATGATAATTGATAATATATGAACAAAATGTTGATGGATTCCACATTGGATACCAATTATACATTGATAGTCGATGTTGAATTGGAATCATATGATCAACATCTTCATCGAAGAATGAATTTCAAGACTGAGGTAATTCATTTAATTAAATTAATTGTAGATTTAATATAAAATGATCTTATCAATGTTCTAGGATTCATTTAATCTAGTTTATTTAGATATATTCCCTATATATGAATATTATTTGTCATATTGTTATATATTATTTTTTTAATCTAAAGAAAAATGATCATTGTGATTAGTGAATATATGCTTCTATTATGCCTGAATCCTTCATGGAATATGTACTCTAATATCATATATTTTATCAGAGGGCATTATCATCTAATTCCTCATGAAAATTTATAAATAGATAATAAAAAAATTTCTTATATTCTTAAAATTATACATAATAAATCTTATGGTGACAAAAAATGATAAATTTCACCTATAGTATCTTTATTTGTATTCATAAGAGGAACTATAGAACCAATGTTATTCAATATTCCATTAGCTCGTCAAAGTTTATTTCCATAATATATTTTTCAGATTCGAAATAATTGAAACTGTGTTGTTCAATGGTTCTATAAACGTGAGTTTTATAATATACCAAACAAGAAAGATTCATAAGGATTCATTACATAGAACTGATTGGTTCCATAATAAAACAAATTGTCCCTTAATAAATATTTTTATTCTTATTAAATTAATTATTAAAATAATATTAAATGATGATAATAATAATATTAACATTATAAAAAATAATATTAATTATGTTTCAATGTTTGATATAATTCTATATCAATAACTTATTTTCAGTTATATAGTGCCATTGATGTCCTTTATTATGATTAACATAAATTTGTTTAAATATAATACATATGAAATTTTTCCTAATAATGGTAATGATTTTTAATAGTTTAATATGAAAATAATTTTTCATAAGACACACTTTATGGGTTTTCAAACTAATAAGTTTTGTGTCACATTTATTTTGTAGTATAAAGTCTCTTATTTGGGACAATTAGAAAACAAATATTTAATGTCCTTTAACATTGACCAATGTAGATGCTACATGTTTATGTTAATATATCATTTAACAAAATAGGATTTGGATGTTTGTGGTTTTATTATGATTACCAAAATAGGTACTTCAAAATTTGTGTCACCTAACATTTACAAATATATATATCTAATCTCACAGTTTTATAACTTAGAATGTGGGTTACTAATGAACCATTAATTATGTTGTGTCGTTAACAATCAATGAATATATGATGAGAAATTCCAGTTTTGAGAGTCCTACTTATAGAAATATAAGATAAAAATATTAAATTTCTCACTAAAAATTTAAATATATGAATTCTAAATCCATAAATTATTTTTCGACTTTCCTAACTCTTATAAATAAGGATTCCACTATGGTGATGAAATGTTAGTAAAAATTTGTAGAATGGTCTCAGATATTATATCTACGAATCATTCTATATCATAAAATTATAGTAATCACATCAAATATATTTTTATTAAAGTGAATCTATGTAAATATTTCTCACATATAATGGGAAATGGAATAAATTTTTCCTCGAGTAGGGTAGTCGATGTAAAACATATTTGTATTGAAATATCACACCATGCTAAGAAGGGTATGAAATTTTAAATTCATGGTTTATCCTTATATAGGGGATCCATGAATCACTACAATTTATAAAAGGATATGAAGGAATATATATGTAGTTCAAAATACATATCCCTATAATTGTGTGACTTATGTGAAAGAGTGATTAAATGTTTCATTCAAGTGTATGGTTATTGAAAAATACAATACAAGAATCTTTCAAATAAAAAAATGTAAAATTGGAGATCGAAATTGGAATATTATATTATGCCAACGATATATGACCTAATAAACAATATGTATACATCTAGCATAGAAATAAGAGCACAAAAAGTTATAAAAAAGAGGCCTAGTGTCAATCAGACTCATACATAATATAATAACAAACAATCATGGATGGGGTACCTTAGTGAAAGGAAAAGGGGCTAGACCTAACACGAGTTTATAAGAGCCTCATCCCCAAGGGTAAATAGTTATATGGTATAATTTTTAAAGGAATGGTCCCCGATGAAAACCCAATGTGAATGGATAATTTCACACTATGAGATGCAATATATAACAAAATATCACTAAGGGTATTAGTACATATGAAGTAGACCACTCCAAGATGATTAAAAATAACATAGGATGGAATATATTATATTATGTTTAGGTTTTCTGGTGGAGAAATTATGTAAAGATTTTTATTTTCTTATAACCATTAAAAAAATTTATATTGTGTAACATCCTTCAATATGTACTATATTCATTGTAGTTTATAATCGAATAATGTGGAAACCAGTTCCTTATATATTAAGTTTATAGTATGAGGACCATTTTTATTAAATATAACATCATGGAAGTAATTTATTTTAATTACATTTATGGCCATCCAATGATGACATTCTTATACATGTTATCATTAAAAATGTGTCTTCACAAACCACACATTGAAGGGATCCTGATAAACTCTCCATCCCGAGTGGTTATACAATATGTTTTGTGGGACTGGAAATTGTGTATGATGAATGGTCCCTACCATTTGGGTTTTAGTATAGGAGGATTCCACCCAAGGATCATTATCGTAATTAGTGCTTATAAAATTTTCCATTAATGAATGACAGAAGACAAACTCTTTACATAAAATCTTGATCAATAAATTTTTGATAAACCTACAACTCAGTAATGGATGAAAACCTATTCTCTTCATGAAATTCCAACATAATTAGTTTGATTTGAGGGGTTTTTATCATTATTTAAATGTCAATATGTATATTTTCTAATTTAGGGTAGATGATGGTTTATAGTAATAATGTATTCCCTTCCATCCAATAGGGAATAATGAGTTTCTTAAAAAGGGGTTCACATATTTGTTCAGTGAGCCTATGATACATCAATTAGCTGGTTTGGACATTCATTTATTCCTTTTTCACTTTATTCCATTAGATATTTTAAAATAGGTAATTAATGCCCCTATTTATTCATTAGTGGCTGTAAGATAGTGGATATAGTGGTTGGTATAAATCTTGAACTTTTTATACAATCATCTAAATTCATAAACATCCATACTTGTTCCATAATCAATGAGTACAACATTAGGACTACTAAACAATTGATAAATATTATACATTATAACTATCATCGTTAATTTTTTCTGTACATCCTATAATTTTAGATTTCTTCATAGTTATAAAATAAGTCAATACTGTTATAAATAAACTTGTGTTGTTAGAAATTAAATTATGGATACATATCAAATTATCTAACAATGATTTGTAAATTGCCTAAGAGTACTTCGTAACATTAATTTTTTTTCAGTTTGATGTATGAATTTGATTTGAATTTTATATCTGTGAAATATCTTTCTGGATTTGTCATAGAATTTCATCATTGATCAATAGAAGAACCATATATATTGAACTTTTTCTGATCTTGGATCTTATAAGAGAGACCATATATGTTCTTGTGTGAAGCACTTTCAATACATTGAGTATCTATTTATAAATCATTCATATGTGGAGTATTAGATAAAAAATAACTTATAGGGGACATTTAAATAATATGAAAAATATTGTAGGGTGATTTTCTTTTCGGATTTTGGAAAATTTTCCCTTTCATCGTGATCATGTGAAATATCCAATGATTTGAGGTTATCCCATTTTTGGGAATCAAACACGATACATTGGAAGCTTTAGGATAAGAAATAGATCTACCCACAATTGTTTTATTATTTTATAAACTCTCTCATTTTCTTCATTATATAATGAAGATAATATTCATTGATTAGCCACCAAGAAAATTATTTCAATTTTATATATTTTAGTAAGATTAATAGAATTTTTTAATTATTTAACCTCGGAATTATGAGACCAAATGACATATGATATCATTGAATTATAGGATATTATTCCATTCATTATTGATTATGATTTAATAGGGGATTAAAATATTTCATTATAATTACTTATTCTACATTAACTTTTTTAATTACATGCTCTTAAAAACCCTTTTAATTGAGGTGGGTGACAAGGATTTATGAGAAAATATCAAGACAAATTTTTAGATTTTTGTATTCAGAATCATTATTAGTTTTTCAATCAAATATATGTAATTAATATTAATAATACTGACTTGCATGAGAAATTAGGGACAATCCCCAAATTGACCCTTCTGAATTTACATTTATCTATATTAATTTCAGTAGTGTTTGTAGAGGAACCATCAAATATTATAACCCACATTAAGGATATATCTATTAAGGAGAAAATATTATCTTTATTAAACACTATTTTAATAGGAAATTATTCAAATATTGTTTTTCTGCAAAAAAAAAACTCCAATGTATAGTCCTTTGATAACTTATTAATAAATGAATCACATATTGAATTATTTAAGTATAACACATATCATCATTCGAGATACCAAGATAGCATCATGATAATGGGAATGTATTTTAGTGGATCACTTTTTGGGATAAAATCAAACTTTTGGTAATGATAATAATGATTTATATTCTTCACCATAATGTATGGTGCTATACTATTCATATTGAATGTCCTGTATATATTCTCATTTTATATCATGGTATTACTGAGGTATTACAGTTTTTTTCCATCCCATAAATATTATTATACTCTAAGAGAATGTAACGGTATCATTCTGGTGCTACAATGTTATGTTTGAGAGTATTTCCTTGCATATGAAACATTAATTCTAAATAATAATAGTGGTATTGCATCTGTCTCTCAAAAGAACTATGGAAGTCATTAAACCATTAATATGTATCACCATGTATAATCAATTTTAAAAGGTATAATCCTTTTTCTAGGAGGTTCATAGTGGAGCCAAAAATATAGGTGAGTGATCCTTGGGGAAACTATAATAATCTAATATTTTTTGGAAGAATCATCTTAAGAATGGATTTAAAAATTTTATAGTTTAAGTAAATGCATCGATTATTGAGAAAATCTTGAGAAATTTATCATATGTGACCCCAAATGTGGATTTCAATGAATTGATGTTTTGGTTGGTCCTTTGTAATATAGAAAATACAAATATAAGGATAGAATGGTTTTTCTAGTTCTAGAAATACTTCACACCACCAGATGGTCTACATGGAATTCAATAATTTTCAATGGGAGAGGATTATATATTTGATGAATCATCCACTGATAATTAGAATTCATATTTTTAATGATTATGGTAATCACTAATTAACTATATAACCCTTGTGATTCATTGAATGATTTGTCTTATTCATCTTAAAGGTTCATACAAATCTTGTTATACTCATAATATCTATCCTTATAGGATATATACATAAAATATAATATCAAATTTAAACAAATACTATGATCATGATTGGAAAGTCATTATTGGGATAATTATGGTCGAGTACCCTAAAATTGATATATAATCTGGTCAATACATTATTTACATTGATCGAAGAAAAATTATCTATCCACATAGGGTGTTGAACATTTGGAATTAAATGAGCATTGATTAAATTATACACATCCTCCTAGACCATGGATCATTGTGATTGATTCATTATTATCAATGGTTATTTATTGCAATGTTAAATTAATTAGATACCTAACTGATGGATGAAAAATATTTTTTTAAAAATAGGACATCTCTAGGTAATTCCATTGATTGATAGCTAGATTATTCATACAAAATGATGTAAACGACTATTACTCATTGTAATCCATAATAATGATAATTAATGTGTTATAATGGTTATCATTAATTCAGATATTCATCTCTATAAGTTTATTGATAGTGTTTGTGTTACCCTCTTTAAATTTGTGAGGATCATCATTAAGTACTTATTTCAATCTAGGAAAAATTCAATAGTGGTATTCCTATATGATTTCTAATAATGGGTATCTTCTACAAATTCCACATTAGGTGTATTGTTTTTAGGGCCTTTATTTTGGGGATAAATAGATGTTTTCTACATCCATGGGGACTATATGAATGGAGGTGGAGTTTCTGAGTACTTTCATACTCTTCATGTGATGCTATTTTATACAATAGAAAACCATGAAATGTGATTATAATAAATAAAATAGACATATTTTTTTATTGGATCGTATCATTTGAGGAGTTATCCACATTGGATTGATAGTTTTATTTCCATTATCCGATGAATTAGTTTGTTTGATGACTATATTTTTCTAACCCTGAAAGGAAATGAAATTATTTTTGGGTTTTATTTCACCAATATTAAGAACTAGTGTTAAAGTGGGAATTTTCGTTACAACACACCGATTATGTTTTTCCCAAATTATAGAATGCCTGAGATTATTTTTTTTGTAACCCAAATATCATGTTTCTTGTAATTTGTTTTACACATTATTCTTCTCCCCTAATTCACTGGGTTCGTTATCTTATATAGGATTCACTTTTTCTATTATACATTCATAGTTACCTTACCATTATTGGCTAGATTTTAAAGAATATAATTTCATAAAATCATTATATGACATGTTTCAAAAAAGTTATATTAAAATGTGGTGTTATGTTCGACATCATAACCCACCTAATTTGGATTTATGTCACCAGGCAGGGTGATCATATTTTTTTCGATGGATAATATGAAAAAATATATATTTATTATGATGAAAGGAATATATTTTTTCCATTCAAGACAGAAAATCATATGTCACCTTTTCACAGTCAATTCCTTTTTCATTTGTGTTTGGTTGAAAATATTTTTAATACTAATATTAAGGAATTAATGTTAGTGTAACCTCTTACATGACATGATTTGTAGCTGAAGTTTATTCCCTTTATTGGATGAATGATATGTTGAATATTTCTTTTTTTTACCCATTTTTATTTTCAGTAGTGGTCCAAATTAATATATTGACATGGTTTTATAAAGTGTAACTTCCATGGATTTAACTGAATCTATGAATAACCAAAACCAATAAATAACTATCTAAATAATTATTGTTTCTACCAACTCATATGAAAAATCTTCTATATATATATTTATATTTTTCGTTATAAATAACTGGATCTCTATAGAGTACATCAGAATTTTCCACCTGGATATTTAGTCTCTGACCCACCAATTCTGTATTTTCCTATAGTTTGATAGGTCACTAATACTTTTAATTCTAAAAATAAAATTAAAATTAAATTATAATTAATGTTATTTTTCTACCAATATGCATACTGAACATGTCAACGCGTTACTAAAGGATTACACCATCAGTGGTTGAATAAAGATCCTAATATTGGAAACCTCATTTTTATCAAGGGTTTATTACATTGGTTTCATACTATAGGTATAATGTGTAGAAGATTCTTCAGGTCCCATTTATTATTAATGGTTAATAGGTTAGGGTTGATTCTTTTTTGTGGTTAAGGAATAAAATAACTAGTACTAAATTTTTCCTCTTCGTTTATTTTAGTGGGTAGTTCTAATCTTTAATTATCCCAAAATGGGTGGTAATGTCATTTTACATTTTAGTTCTTCAAATTTTTTTCTTCTTGTGTTAAGGTACATTTTATGTGACTAACCTAAACTGGAGTTAGAGGATAATTAATTAGAGGAATCACAAATCTCTCTATTGGATATAATCTCATGATAATAAGATTAAGTGACCTATTACTTTTTTTTGGCTGCTTACATTCTTATTAGTTTTATTTCCACTTCTTGTGAGGTATGTTATGTGTAGGTGTGGGTTATTTTCTTATTAAATTTCATTATGGTTTTTTGAATTTCATTGAGAGATGTCTATATTTATTCACAAAATTCATTATTATTAATGATTATATCTATAAATCTCTTAATTATTTATTATTATCTCACTATTATTGGGTAGAGGCTGGGTTAGGTGATCAACATGGCCATTACCCATTTTCATTGTATATGATGTCCAGTTGGAAAGGAAAAATCTTTTGGGGATCATATGTCTTGTGCCTAGTTTTGATATCAAGTCTTTATTCACTTCTTATCTACCTTATTATGGGAAAATTATTTGAAGAACGTTCTTCCACTCTTAGTAAATTACAATGAATTTATCCTGATACATCAATGATCAAAAAAATATTAACACCCATTTATGTATTCATAGAATTTACTATCTTATAATTGAATCAAAGAGGATTTTTTCTTCATATTTATAGGAATTCCAATCTTATAATAATAATGATATACTATGATAACTAAATGTTTCAGGGAAACTAAACCTTTGTGAATCCTATAAAATTACAAATTATCTTGGGGTGTATGTTTTAAATCAATATAAAGGATTATTCATGTAATATTATTCCGAAATAATCTCTTACCACCATTGTTGATTTTTTTTAGGGAGAGAATATTGTTGATCATACATTGATGAGGTCATTCAAAGTATGATGGAATTTGAAATAACCTATGTTTATTTTATTTCATTAATTGACCCTTCATTTTGATTTTAATGGGAAAATAGGCCCTTGTCGTGTTTCATATAAAATTTTTCCCCATCGTTTCTGGATGTGTTTTGAAGGATGCGGTAAATAATCACATAGTATTATGGGTTTTTTATTTTACTACCTTTTTATCAGAACAAAATCTGCTAATTGTTTTGGATTTTTATTATACTATTATTATAGGTGTCATATAAAGAACCTCTTTTGGAGAATCCCACATTCTCTCTACTATTTTTCATTATGGATCTACTAAAGGGAGGGGACCTGGACAGGAAGGGTTTAACATTTTCTTGATATAAACATTTTGATACATGAATGGTATCATGACCCCATCCACACAAGGTGTACCCCTCCTATGTTGAAAATGGTAGAAGAGAGATAGTGACCCCCAGGTCGTGCCTCAATTAGTCACCAAGTTCGAAACTTGCATCGATTGTATAATAAATGGACATATGCGATTCATTACCCTCAATGAGAACAAATGATAAAGAGATAAATAAAAACAAAACCAACTAAATTCTGTTCAGATGAAAATTTAAAATAAAATCCAAATTTAACATTTCTAAGGACATGGAAGAACAGCTAAAACTTTAAATAAAAACTACGATTTCCAAAAATGGTAAAGACAATGACAACCATGATACCCAAACAGCTCTGAGAAAACACCAAATAATATTAACTAGAATGATCTCTAACCTTCTCCCACTAACAAAAAAAGAAAATATTTACATATAAATTTTTGTATTATAATAGTATACTTAGTAGGATCCTCCCTGGTGTGCTCGTGCAAAAGATAAAGAAATCTTGCTAAAGCACATTGAACAACAATTGAAACTAAGTAAACACCAAAATAGGTATACTATGTTCACAACCTCACCATGGATACTCTCCCAATGTATCACATACAAGAGCATATAATATAATAAACAATATTAAGGGAAACCCGCCACCTCTTCCCCACTGGATTTTGTTTGTACACTAATGTTTCACATTATAAGGATCTCTCTCCAAAAAGGATAGCTTGCTGACACCTAAAACAATCACCACCACATGAACCTCATGGAACGAACCACCACACACATGTAACAAAATGTTGATAGGTAGTATCTGAGATCCACCACTGGATGGTTAAAATCCATCATACATCAGGTATCATACCACAATCCATCATTAAACATGCACCATGTAAGGATCCTCAATATGTTGTAGCATATACATGTTATACCTAATGTAGTCCTTAGGAATATATATTCAAAATACCTGTGTTTGAGATAAAAATAATCAATTACATCCCTCTACACACATATAAGGGTAAAACTAACCACAGAACATACTGTTACAAGTAACTACCAAGAGAATAGAGTAGGGCCAAAGGGGGTAGTCAACCATCTATCCTCCATTGGAATGTTGGTTAAAACACCCCCAACGCTTAGAATGTCGGGGGTGTTAATATCCCAAACCAACAGGTAGAGTAGAATTTACAATCAAAAACTCACATGATATAATATACGTCACAACCACCCTATGGTCCCAACCTAGTCTCATACTCAACTGCCACTAACATCTCTCAGACTCACAGATTCCACTTCTAAAACCGGATATCTTATAAGAACACAACTATTTAAAGAGGTACATTAAATTATCTTATTCATTTTCATATGTTTCACTATATGTTAATTAATTATGTAACCATTAATTTACCATTAACATTTTCTTACCTATATTTAATGGCCAGTACAAAAATATTTAATTCCCTTTAAGCATAAGAAAATAGAGTTAATGGATTCTCAGAATTATATCCTTAGCATTACATCCCAGCAAGCTCCAACCACATGGGTTAATAATTTATTCATTTATTAACAATATTACTTTCCATATTACAACATACTATAGGGAAAAAATCCTAATAAACCAAAAAATGTATAAAACCATCAACACCCATATACCTCAAGAAATGGAGAAAGGGAAACATATAAACAAACAACCATGCTACTAGCCAAATAATAGACTCAAGAAGCATTCAACTTTCATGTCAATGTGTAATACCAGCTTCAATGTGTTTCATCATCCTCATTGTCTGTCCCAAAATGAACATGAATATCCTAATGCATAACTCTGTCACAATATTCATCTAATACCACATCTACTAGGAATCCCCATCCCATATAGCACAACATCCCTCTAGGCTCATTTATCCTAGGCTCACATTACATTTGGGCCTCCCGGTCCAATATACACCAACACCCCTACAGGATCAACCATCCAACACTCAAATCACATCTACGCTTCCCTACACCATATATAACAATAGACCCTTATGCTCCTCTATCCTAGGCTTCCATCATATCACATGCAATAGGAATCAAACATAGAAACTAGGATCTTGGCCCTAAATCAAGGCATGTAGCCTTCACAAGCAATGATCCCTCATAACCCCAAATCATAAAGCATTCAACCTATGCATCTAAGAGGTAAATTCATTCCATAAAAGGAATTATCTTTTATTAGACCAGTTATTCATATTCCATCGAGAATAATATGATTAGTTATTCACAGCTTCTAACTATGGGAAACCTAAGAGGCAAGATATGTCATGCTATAAAAATTAATTAACCAATTAATTTAACATGTCCTTAATTATTTTACTTATGGACATTGACATGTTTTACACCTACATTTAAATTAATTTATTTACACATGATTTCATAATTATGATTATAACACACAAGATTCATTAAACATGCATCTTAAATATTTTAGAAAATTATCTAACAATTAATTTCATATTTACATTGTTTACCAATTACACATGATAATCCAATCATAAAAACCATAGAATCAATACCATATAATATAGTAAAATAATAGGAATATTATTATCATGTTAAAATATATAATCATCATCATGTGATCTACTCCAATTCATTAATATGGTTTTCATAATTATTCTATTAATTTCATTTGAATCTACGGTTCTAAATCATGTTCAATTTAAGATAAATCATAAAAAATAGAAGAAACAAATCCCTTACCAAAAAAAGGATGTAAATGTTCATTGCATAAAAATAGACAATCACTCTGGATCCCAATCACCTATCTTGTAAGAATTGTATCCACCTGATGAAGTTGTGACACAACCACAGAAACAAAAAACCAACAAAAATCTATTAGAAACATAGAGATCAATCTTAATCAAATGTAGAAGTGTAATGGTAAGAAATAGATTGAAGAAACTGCAAGAATGGAGGTATAACATGCATTATATTAAATACATATTTAAGGTGGGAAGCTAGAGATTGATCCTTGACAAAGTAATCCCTAAAAAGATGAAGGGGGGTTGTTGGGTCACCTAGATTTAGGAAATCAGTCTTGCAGCCATTGGGTATGACAATACTGAGTGGATAAAAACGTTTTGAACCTACAATATTGGGGATTTACATTATTTTTAATCCCAATTCACATCATTTAATCCTTGGGGAAATGTTTCTAATGAAAACACACATAATTTTTTTAAACCCCGATTTATTACACATCATGATCTGATTAGGGAATGCCACAAAACCTACTTTCACATAATTTAAATGTCTACATGGTGTGAAATATTTCTTCTTCCATATTTTATCATCCAAACTCCACAAGACTTCCTTTGAGCCTCCTTTTAGAACCTCAGTCTTTGGAAACTTACGAATGGTCAGTCTATGTCGATCTGTTCCCTTACATTAGATTCCTCTCAAAACATTATTTTAACCAAGAATCCAAAACCAATCCTAGGAGGAATCATAAAAGTTTCATTTGAACAACCACCTTGTGAGATACCTCTCAAGGATATCAACCACCTAACCAAGGTAACAACCTAGAACCAGGAAAAAAAGAAAAAATAGCACATGCCCACTCTCTTGTGGGAGATACCTCTCCAATAGGGTAATCCACAACAAGAAACAAAATTAATCCATCTCATAAATATTAAAATGTCTACCCACCCACCCCCAATGAAAACTATTAAAAGATAAGAGCTAAACATAATCCCGCATGGGGTACGGAGTATGTATTTGTAACTCACACTCCCATGTACTCTCATCTATGCCATTCTGCTTCCCCAAACACAAAACATGGGGAAGTTTTACCATGAAACACCTTCTTCATGTAGTCCTAGATCTCTAGAGGTTTCTCCTCGAAGGTTGCATCATTGTCAACATTGATCCTAGTACAATCGATGACATCAGAGCCACCATGAAGATAACAATAAAGATACAAAATGTGAAGAAAAATCATGTCATCGGATCAACACAGGGGTACCATTTTCCAATACATCATGACTCAAACATGATCTATCATATTTAAAGGCCCAACAATGTAGGGATAAAGCATACTCCCAAGACCAAACCATCACTACCCACAATGGAAATTCACCTATAAGAACACATAATCCACATCATAGAACTCCATATGTCTTCTCCTATGATCGGAATATGATTTCTGATGATCATTTTATACTTTCAATTACTCAAGAATCACCAGAACCATCTCTATTGTATATTGTTTGAGTTCTGTTCTAAAAATTTCTAACATTAAAACATCATTCCAGTACTATGTAGAATAGAATAATCATACATACAAGGCTTAAAAAGGATCCATACTAATTTTGGAGTGGAAAATATTTTTTAAAGTGATCTATACCAAGGGAAAGTGCCTTATCCATGAACCTCAAAAATACAGGACATATGAACACAACATTTATTCAAGAGTCTGGATGGTATACTCTATTTTTTCAACCTTTTGTGGGTGAAAAGAAGTTCTAAGTCATAGATGTGGAACAAAATAATGTTGGAGACCTCTCTATGACCTGTAGGTACAATGTGGATCTAGATCAGAAATAATAATCCTTATAACCCTATAGAGGCTCACCACCTCCTCCGAATACTTCTACAGCAAGAGCTCAAATGAGATCAACTCCTTATTTTCAATAATGTGGGATAATTTCATAAAATGATTCACTACCATACATATAGTGTCATAGACTCCCAAAGCTCAAGGTAAACTTATAAAAAATTCCATTGAAATGTCCTCCCACTTCCACTAAGGACCATATGACGGCTGGAGAAAACTATTGGGAACATAATGTTTGGTCATTGCCTTTTGGGAGACCAAACATCATGACATAATATATGCAACTACACTATTTATCCCAAGATACTAAAAATGGCCCCTCAAAGATTGGTACATCAGTTTCACATAAGGAGGTTCTACCAATAGTGATCTATGGAACTCTATGAGAATTGTATCACTCATTGATAAAGGAATTAAAACACTTCCTAAAAAACACTTGGTGTTGTTCAACCTCAGACCAACCATCAAGGGCCTTTCCCCAAATAACAAAGTCTCTCTATACCTCCACCTCATGATACCCAAATTGGTACTCTTCCACATATTTCACCAGATGTGACTGCACCATCATCAAAAATTTGCATCCACTTCCCAAAACTTCTCCCATATCAAGATGTAATGCTAAAAGTTCTTCCATCACTTTCTAGGAATCAATAAATTCAACCACTGCATCATAATACGATATCCTTATAATCGCATTGTCCATTAAATTATCATTTATGGGATTATATAAAATACCAATGTCATAGTCCTTTAATAACTCCATCCACTAATTCTAGAGTAAGTTTAATTCACAATTGGGAGAAAACATTCTTCAAGCTCTTATGATCGGTGAAGACAAAAAACTTATGAGGTAATGTCTCCACAAAATCGAGGATAAAATAACCCCAAAAACATGATATCATGGGTGGAATAATTAAGCCAGTCGGGAAATATGTTTTGAGACACAGAATAAATAAAAAATCTCAGGTTCAACAAACCACAATTCATCCCATGATGCAATGTATCTTAGAAGACCTCAAACTGAACTCATTCTGTTGGACAAAAATAAAAAGAGAACTAACCATCATATCATTCAGATACTCAAAAGCTATATGACATTGATAAGTCCCCAAGGACTGTTGTTCCTTTATATTCAATAATTTCAAACAATTCACATCCTCGGAGAAATTAACTACAAACTTCCTTTAATAAACTACGAAACCAATTCAATTTCTCACATATTATATTTTCCTGGGGGAATCCCAATACCCAAAATCTTCTATCATCAATGGATCCAGAGGTAATAAATTATATGAAATAATAGGCCCCATGAAATGGAATTCTCGATCCAAAAACTCACACTTCATCAACTTCCTAAACAACTGCTCACAATGAATAACTCCCAAAATGGCACGTAGATGATATGCATGCTCTTCCTCAGATATGGAGTACACAGGGATGTCACTGATGAAAACCACTATGAACATATCAAGGAACTCATGGAAAAAATCATTCATTAACCCCATGAACACAGTTGGGGTATTATTTACATTGAACTACATCACAACAAACTCATAATGTCCATGAAGACAACAAAACGTAGTCTTTTGGAAGTCCTCATCCTTCACATACATCATATGATATCCTAACCACAAAATAATACTTTATATCATGGGGAGGGAAATATAATAAAGGGTGATATTAGATGCTTAGTAATGTTAGAAAAGTTAGATACTAATGATCACATTAGCATTAAACTACTATAAGGTAATGAGAACAATAGAATAAAATTTTATAACTATACCCTTCACATCATTGATCCTAATATCGAGTTATTGAAAAGTGTTTGACAATAATATTATATGAAATAAAAATAAATAAAATACTAAAAGTTAAGAGATCATAAAATTGGAATAAGTATGAAATTATTAGTATATACATAAATATAGAATATCATTTAATTAGTAGTCAAGGAACTCTATGAAAAATATCATAGTGGAATGGGTTCACTGCTTAAACCCTCATATGACTAAAAGTTCACTCCTAATATTATCATATTATGAATATTCCATTATCGATCTTGGTCCACATCCCATATCTATAATTATTATCTCATGATATAAACATCATTATCCAATGTATTGCATGAATATAAAATTTATGGCCTAACCATCACATAATGAAAATTGTTCCTATGCCTATCAAAATATCATAAAAATCATTTTATCATTACTTCTGAAATGGAAATGGGTTTAATAAACATTTAACCACTTCATCATAGCATAATTCATAGAAACGTGATGGGTTTTATAGTATAATTAACATTTATTAAAGATATGGTTTTGCAGAATAATACTTAAATCATCAATATCATAAGAAATCCAATGATTTAATATGGATAATATCATTGGATCAATCATTAGTAAATAATAAGTAACATCAAAATATTTTTATAGTAACTAAAATGCTTTTAAAAGATCACTGAGAACAATTTTTGAGTATAATTATATTTTTAAAATGAAATCAACTATTAATGTATAGAAATTTCTCAAATATTATTGAAAATATTTTCTTTGAATATATATTTATAATCATATAATGGAATCCAAAATACATTGAATAGACATTGTTCCATGAAATTCAAGTCATCTTAGGTACATAAAAAATTATTCATTTCATATTATTGGTAAAATTAAAAAGCACCATCTTTGTAGAATGTCAATAAAATTAAATTTAAACCAATTTTTGAAAAGTAAAACATGGGTAAAAATTACATTAAAAATCATAGTATAATAGTAATAATTTAATGACAATATGTTTCACAAACCATCCAGGGTTGACTATGAACAGGTCACCAAAGCCGCTTCAGAAAAAGTCTTGATAGGCATTCCCTATCCTCCCAGGACGGAAACAATAACCAAGAGAATAAATAGAGTAGAAATGTAACTATTTATCCAATATATAAACAATATAATAAATAGAAAAAATATATCGATAGCCCAATATAAATTTATATAAAAGTTGAACTGAACATTATTCACACATGAATGTGGAAGTAAAACTAAACCAACAACTCAAATGACCAATCATTACATCCAACTAACTCCATGTGACCTTGACGGTCACTATACAAAAAAAAGATAACATGTTGCCCAAGGAAATAAGAATCAAGCTGAAACATGCACATGGGATAAAAATTGAAGAAGACTATAGGTGTGAGTATTAAAACTCGGTAGGTTATCCCGATATTCTATGCCCAATATAATACCTTCAAAATAAAATAAACATCAATTTCATGGTTGAAATAAAATATATCAAAAAAAATTCCAAACAAGGTTCCATGCTATGAAATTGCAAAATAATAATGCTAGTATGTTTTCATAAACAAGAAATGTTTGTATCCAATTTCAAAGAGATGAAACTTCAATGTGAAATTGATTTTAAAGGTGTATTCTTTAAAGAAGTTACACCTTTAAATAAAACACACATGTTGCAGAATATTCTGACAAAACTCACCCTATGAAAATAGTGAATACAATATATCCAATGAGCACATGTCACAAGAACACCCCTAGGCACTAAATATCTAGGGGCCCCAGGTACCTCGAATCATGGTGAAATGTAACAATGAAAAATATCTATTCTAGAGCATGATCCCCTGGTAGGGAACATACTCATAACCTAGTGGTCCTCAAAATCATCATAATTGTTTAGTTTGTGTTTTCATCTTCAAACAGTCTATTTGAAACAATGACAAAACCACTCCAGATCGCTAGCATATGAGTACACATCTTCCCTCCTCAATACCCGACATCCCCTATTAGTGATCAAAGAAGTTTCTCATACTATCAAACTGTATTTAGACATAAAAACACCAATTTTGGTCACACACACTCAAAATAGTAGATAAAAACTTTTCTCACCATTTGTGTAACTCAAGGAACCATCTAAAATTCACATGAAACAATTTCAAGAAGTTTAATAGATCATTGCACGTGAATTCCATCTGAAAATGGAATTTTTATTCAAAATGCCCAAAAAATACATAACAAAACCGATTTTTTATCCCCATAACAATTTAATAAATCAAATTCTCGAATCATAAAATGACCCCAAATGGTACAACAAGTAATACACATGAAAACCCCCTTTTTAAGAGAAATGTTGAACTGACCTTTATGAATTTTACCAACCCAAGGTATAACAATGGTACAAAATTCAAATTTTTTAATGATGTGAACACATACCATTATCAGTAGAAACAAATTTATATAATCACTTTAAATAATTTTTGTTACACATTTAAGCTCAATCATTTCCATAAAAATGTCGAACGGGCCACTTACCGTCATCTTGTGCCAAAACATGTCAAAAACCAAAACCCAAATCCTTATAAAACCAAAACCAATTTGTACAGCCATAAAAGGACACCAAAATATCACATTTCATGATACCCATACATTTATAAATTAAAATATGTTATTTTATATCACATTTAGCACACAAAGGCCAGCAAGGAACTTTTTCGAAGACTAGGTGTGCGATATTTAGTAAACAAACATCTATTTAACAACCAAAGGGTTAAAAACTCAAATGTGAATTCCGAAAAAATTTTAAAATAGTTAAAATATGTTATAAACCTCACAATACATATGAAAAATCCAGTGTAACATTTATTTGAACAAGTTGTGTGCCCTTTTAAAATCCAACAACTAAATTTTACACAAAAAAAGGATTAAATAACCATTTTTCACACCAAATAAATCATTCAAATGGTGAAAAACAATAAAGGACATATATATAGGGTGATAACATAAATAAAAAATATGAAACATAAATTATAGAGGAATGTGCATTGGATAACCCACCTCAAAACCATGGCGGAATGGAGACGCACACCGAAAAACACCCACAACGATTCCAAAACCCTAGATATATGAAGACTAGAACTAATAAAACAATACCCCCATAAAAACGATGTGATAACAGAACACTAGGTATATAATTACTAGGGTATAAGTGAAATCCTATAAAAATGAATGAATAAGGAACACAGATGAGAGTGGATGAATATTTAAGGACGAAATTAAAAAAAAAACCCAACCTTTGGTGAGAAATCACTATAAAGAGTCCCAAAATGAAGGATAATGAAGGGGGAGTCACCTCCAGTTGATATACAATAGTTAGGAATATTTTTGGGAGGTGTAATCAAATAAAATGTTAAAAATTCAATAAAATTAAAAAAAAGAATTTTTTTTAACTAGAAATGGGATCATGGGCTAGCCCATTACCTGAATAAATAACCCAAATCCCCCAAGATTATGATTTCCTAGGGGGTCCAAATGGATTTTTTGTTTTGACTATGTCTGGGTAGGAAAATTGTAAAGTAGAATTTCTGAAAAATGTTCAAAAAGAAGGATTTATAAAAGAAATAAATATTGTTTTTAAATCAGGAAAACGGATCACGGTAGGCCCAATTCTGGAAGTAACAACAGTTTTCTCTAAAAACTCCAAACATGATTTGGGGAACCCCTAGTAGGATGATTAAATTTAAATGGTAGTTTAAAACTAATCATTTAACTCACACAAAACCCAACAAACTTATTAGTATTTCCAACACACTGGATCAAATCAAAGACATGAAAAAAACTGAGTGTGAAAATTCTCCCCACAAATAAATATTTTCACACCCAGAAAGCCATAACACTTTACAGTTGATTGATCAATGCCTCTGGATTCCTCAATAATACAATCCAACCTAATAATCCTAGTACATTTCTCCCACTAAAACATAAGTTAACTCTCTTTCCAAAAATTAAACAAAAACTCACAACCACTTCCTAAGAATAAATTGAAGGATCAAGCCACTTATCCTCAACCAATCCAATACTATATTATTGGTCCTTCTCGAAAAAGATTGTAATGACCATTCCAAAATAAAAGAACATAATGAAATACATTGATTTGAATGGAAACTCGAATAGACTCTCCACCATTAATAACCAACCAACCATGACCAAACATGATTTCAACAAGATCTATAATTGGGCCTCTCCCACAGAGGTCAACCAAACCTCCCTTACAAAAACCTACAACCAATTATTAGAAAACACAACATGATCATTTAATCTTCTCACTCCCAAATTTAGGGGAAAAGAACATAGCAAAAACATCTGACACATACCAAAAATCACCACCACACTAGAAGGGGAGGGAAGGTGCCCAATTATTTGACCACTAAAACCAATGTTTAAAACCACTCACCACTCTTCACCTATAGACAAATAAAATCCAAAACTGCACCTGATTCACATGGGTGGTCCACAAAAGAACATTGATCGAAACCTCTCATCCAAGATGGTATAACCATAGAAACTGGAAGAGGGGTAATTCCACCATGCTCTTTGAGAATAAATAAAATCAAAGTGATGAGAAACCATAATATAACATAGAAAGTTTCATACCACATCGGTTAAGTTAGGAGCTTAGTTTATCCCCCCATAACACTAATGATTTCCTGACTACATCAAAAGCTTCACTTTGTGGCCTATGGATGGAGCCCTAATCTTTGAATCATTTTTTTTTCACCGTAGCAAGGAGATATGGATCACAACACCCCACAAAACTCACTTTCTCAACAACACACCTTCATCTAAATAGGAACTCATAGATATATCCTACCATTATCTCTCACTCTAAACAAGGAGTAGAATAGACATTAAATACGGATAAACAAATCCATATCACTGAACATAACTTCTATATCCAAAATAATTATCACAATAAGGGAACACTTTAAATCAATACCAAACAGCTCCTTATTCCATTAAACGAGTTAAGGTATCATCCAAATAGGTGGTTTTAATGATTGAAACAAATGATTAGGTTGATCAAATGCTAGTCTTGCCAATGGGGAACCATCCATGGCCACATCACAACATCCAAAATATAGTTAGAAACCCACTAGGCATTTCTCCAAAACCAAGCCACCAATAAGATCCCATCCCAAGACCAAACAAGAGTATTACTTCCAACTCATGATGAATCATACCAAAAAAATCACACTTCTAAAACATGAAAAAGAAGACCACATAAACACTTGTTTACAAAAACACAACGTCACTTTTTCTTAAAATAGCTTTGAAAAACAAACTAAATTGGTGGATTTTGACATTCCCCAATGGTGTTTCATCATGTCTGAGTCACATGAAAATTCTCGTGCCACCCCGGGCAGCCAACCACCATAAAATATTGGGCATCTATCAACATATCTATAAAAAACCATGCACGTGAACACCCATTAAAACACCAAAGTCTAGAACAAACATCGTAATTTTAGAAGCTGAAGTATTCAACTCATTTCAAAATTAATGTACCATCCATAGGCACACTAACCACCACGTCAAAAACCATTTTCATATTTCTGTACAACAAATCCTTATACCATGATTGAAAAAAACCCTACAGGTCTCCATCAAAATCCTCTCCAATTATTCAAAATATTTTTCAGTATCTCACTAAATCACACTTTTTCAAGAACCATTTTATTTAGAACGCATTTCATTTATTTTAA
Organism: Viscum album; assembly: GCA_963277665.1. Taxonomy (NCBI): domain Eukaryota; kingdom Viridiplantae; phylum Streptophyta; class Magnoliopsida; order Santalales; family Viscaceae; genus Viscum; species Viscum album. The sequence continues at coordinate 632,736,795 of OY728155.1, read as the reverse complement.
AACAACTACCAAAACAAGCATGTCATTCAAACATCCCTTTCCCATTTTAAAAATTCTTCACGGTCTCTTTTCTTAATCCGGCACCCAAAAATGAAAAAAACCCTTTTTAGGAAAACACAAACTACTCAAAAACAATTCTGAAAACCAATTCATCTTATGAAAAAACTCATCGACATCCCAAAACATCACATTTTAATTAAATTTTCAAAATCATCTTCAAATAATACATTCATTTATAAAATTTTATTTCAATAAACCATAAGTTTAAATTTTGGAAATTCGATCTCGTTAAATCATTCTACATTTTCCCTAAAAATTGTTTCAAAAAAACCCAACATTTAAAAAAACATTCTTATAATAAGCATTGAAAACCCACTTCCTCAATTCTCACACAATGATATTTAGAAAAAAATTCTGAATTCAAGAATTGTCTAAGAGACCCATATAGGAGAACTAGTTTCAATGAGGGACTTGACCATATGGATGAAGACCATATGTAAAACATACCACTAACACAGAGAGACATCTTATGACCATTCCCCAACTCCACATGGAATTCCAGGACATGAGAGCTCATGGTGGCCATTTTTCCAACTCCCCTTACTGTATCCCAAAAACTATAAAATCTTTAACAACTAAAGAAACAAATAAAACTAGACTTCCCATGGAAACCCAGGGATTGGAACAAGCAAGAGTTTTTGATGATCCTCCAGAACCTTCCCCCACATATTGTGAAAATCATACTCCATCTACCTTGACATCCCCCAAATAATAATGGCTCTCTAATAATCAATTTCTGCTAAGATATTACCTCGTCTGATACAATTTTATCCCAAACTAGCTCAGGTAAACCTAGAAACAATCTCCCAGGCCGCTCCGCGACAAGTACCGATAGGCGTTCTCTATCCTCTCAGGATAGAGAAAAGAACCAAGGGAATTAGTAATGTGATAAAGGAATTATTCTTAAAAAATATATAAATTTAAATAAATAGATGGAAAAATGGAAAACCCAATTTACATTTATATAAAAGTTGAACTGATCATTATTCACAGGTGAAATTGGATGTACAACTGAATAAATAACTCTACTGACCAAACATGAAAACCAACTAACTCTATTTGACCCCTCTGGTCACTCTCCAACACAACAAAAAAATTTCTCCCAAGGTTAATGGTCTCAAGATGAAGTCTGAATAAGGACTAAAATAGAACAAGAATATAAGAGTGAGTATTAAAACTCCTTAGTTTAGCCTCATATTCTATTCCCAATGCACATCCATTATAATAAAAGAAACATAAATTTCATGTTTGAAATGAAATATAAAAATAATATTTTCTAAACATGGTTCCATGATACAAAAATTAAAAAATTAAAACTCTTATACGTCTTCATAAAAAGGAAATACTGGTAACTAATTTAAATGATATTCAACTTCAATGTCATATTAGTTTTCAAGATGGCTACTTTAAATAACGTACACATTTAGATAAAACACACATGATACTGAATTTTCCAACCAAACTCACCATATGACAAAGGTGAATAAAATATTTCCAATTATAACAAGTCAAGGGAACACCCTTAGGCACTAGGTAGATGTGGGGCCCATGTACCTGCTATCATGGTGAAATGTATCCATAAAAATTATCTATTCTCATGCAAAATCCACTAGTAGGGAAAATACACATAACATAGTAGTCCCAAACTTTATCATAATAGATTAGTTAGAGTTTTTATCATCATAAATTATATATGAAATAGGGATGAAACCACTCCAGATCACTAGTACACTAGTACAGGTCCGCCCACCTAGATACTTGGGTTTCCCTCTTTGTTATCAAACAAGATCCACATGAAATTAAATTCCATTTATATATAAAAAATAAAATTTCTAGTCACAAAAACTCCAAAGAGTATCTAAACATGTTTTTCACCCTTTTTATAACTCAATAAAACATATAAAATTTTCATAAAACAATTTCAAGAAGTTTAACAAATCTTTGAACATGAATTTCATTTTAAAATGATCATTTTATGGGAAATGCCCACGAATTCCATAACAATCCAGTTTTTTCATCCCCAAAACCATTTAATAAATCAATTTCATGAATTTTAAAATGAACCCAAATTGTACGACATGGAATACACATGAAAACCCATTGATAATAGAGAAATTAATAATGGGCCTTTAAGCATTTTTCCAAACCAATGTATCATAAAGGAAAAAATTTATCTTTTAAAAAAGAGTTGTACAAACCCCTTTAGAAGAATCAAAACATCTACATAAACCCTTTATAACATTTATCTTACAAATTTATGCTCAAACATTTTCATGAGAATATCGAATGGTCCACTTACTAGAAACTCATGGAAAAACGTGTCAAAAACCAAAACCCATGTCCTTATAAAACCAAAAAAACATGGTATATCCATAAAACAATTATCAAATTGACTGATTTCCATACTTTCATAAATTCAAACATGTTATTATATATCATATTTAGCACCCAAAGTCCAACTAGGCACTTTTCCAAAGACTATGCATGAAAGATGTAGAAAAACAACTTCTATTTAATAACCAAATGGGTGAAAACCAAACATTTCATGCCAAAAATTTATTACCTTAGTCAAACCAGGTTTTTGATATCACTATACAAATGAGAAAACTAGTTTAACAGTTTTTTTGAACAAGTAGTGTGCACTTTTATAATGAAACAACTCCATTTTACACAAAACAATGGATAAATAATTATTTTTCACACCAAATAAGTCATCCAAAGGTTGGAAAGTAATAATAAACATGTATATTAGGTGATAAAAGCAATAAAAATATGAAACATAATTAATAAAGGAATTTTGTTGGGAGAACATACCTAAAAACCATGGTGGAAGGGAGGCACACACCCGAAAAAACCCAATGCAGGTTCCAAAATCCTAGATCTATGAATACCAGCCCTAAAAAATCCCCATAAATATGATGGTAAAATATATACCTGGGTCGAACATGACTCGGGGTGAAGATAAATAAAAGAAAAATTGAACGAAGAAGGAAGAGGGAAGAGAAATAAGAAATATTTGATAAATAAATTAAAAAGAACCACTAACATTTGGTGATAAATCTCCCAAAAAGAGGCCCAAAACAAAGGAGAGCCATAGTGAAGTCACCTCTAGTCGATATCCAATAGTTAGGGCTCTGTTTGGGAGGTGGAATTACTGAAAATGTTATAAAATGAATAAAATATAAAAGAATATAAATATTTTTAAAAACACGAAATGGGCTGAAGAGCTCGCCCAATATCAGAAACAATAACCCAAATCCGCCATGATTATGAATTAGTATGGGGTAAAAATGGATATGGTGGTTTTAATAGGTCAGGGGAGGCCAAGTGGTAAGTATAATGAGTGAAAATTGATAAAAAGGAAGGATTAATAATAGAAACGATTTTTTTAAAATCTGGTAATGGACTCACAGTTGGACCAATTCTTGACGTAACCACACTTTTCACCAAAAAAAATCCAAAATATTCAATAAGGTGAAAATTGTAGAATGATTATACATAAATGAAAGTAAAAAAATCAACATTTATCTCACCCAAAACCAACAAAAAGTATGAATATTTCTAACACACTGGATCAAAACCATGACATGAAAAACCTGGTGTGATAACATTTTTTATAAATCATGGAATATGAAGAAAGTATATTTTTATGAGAGGAGAAAAATAAGGATGAGTTTTACTAATAAAATTCCTTTGGATTCATGGGTTTTAAAATACAGTAAAATGATAGTAAAAAAAGTAATCCCTTGGAACAAATATAGTAGTATAAAATTCATGATATTTTTGTGAGAAAAAAAATCATGTATCATCATTGTATACATGGTCATAGGTAATTCAGATAAATAATAAAACTGTATCATAAAACTATTATCTCAAGTCTCATATCTCATAATATGTGTTCAAAAATCATTTATAGTAAATATTTACTTATTATAAATATATTCCAAAACCATAATCATCTGTATCATAATTTATATGATTTTTTTGAAACATCGTATCACTTGTTTATTAAAAAATTACTTATTAAAATTTTTATTATATTGATAATTACATCATATTTAGTGATTAGATTAGTTCATAAGTAGTTGAATCCCACCATACCAGCATTATAAATTTTAGGATCGGTGAAATACCTAAATAGTGGGTTTTATTTTTTCTGCAATTGGAGGAAATGGGTTGCATGTCTACATGAGTATTATGTACCAAGGGTATAAAAATTGTATGAATATAAGGGAATCATGGTAATGGTTCATGTGATTCCAATGATCTATTCATGATCAAATAACCCCCCTCGAAATATCCCAACTAAACTCATAGAGTCTTCAAGACAAGTAATGATGATCATGTGAAGGATTATATTTGATTTCCCACAATCATATGACATGTTGACCAATAGACACCTAGAAATCACCAATACCCATTATAAAATAAAATCTAAAAATTGTAGAGAATTATTTGAAATGGAGTTATGTTTATTTTCATTTGGAATTATAATCTGTTTTTCATGGTTAGAAATAGAAATAAAAAAACCCTAGAAACATATTGGGTTTTCAAGCGGATTCTACTACAAATGTAACATTCATCGCATGAAAGAACTCACAATTTTATGATTGATCATGCGAGTCCATGGTTGACAAAAAAAGATGAATGTCACATAATTTATGAAATAAAACATTAAATTCAGTATGTTTCGCATGAATAGAGTAATAATTATATTCATTAAAAATATATATATAGTTTTCATGATCATTCTGTTCATCATGAGAAGATCCATGGACATACCTTTCTCATCAAGAGAGGGCCACTAGACATGTCACCTTCATCATGCAAAGGATTTCTGACAATGTATTCCTTGATCATGTGAAGGAAATTCTACATGTGAATATAATTTTGGGTAATCCATTAGACAAGTGATGTGTAGAAGGAATTTGGCAATGAAGGAGTGATATCGTGGTGGTTTTTTATCACGTGGCACGAATATAATATCATTCATGACTAAAGAAGTGTTCTTGAGAAATGTGTGTTGTGACTATCCGTCCACTTACTCAGACCCATATATGTGATTTATGTGTTTTGTAATGTAGTGTAGATTCATGGTGGTGATTCATATAAATTATTTTTCCCCAGTCATAGATAAAATAAACAAACTTGACTATAGAGGAAAGATGTGACTTAATGAATTATAAAACCATGCAATTGCAAGAGTATGCTACTAGTAAGTCATGAGGAATGACTTAAGGGATTATGTGGTATATACAAAAAACAAGCATAATCACTTCATTTATCAAGCGATGGATATAGGGAATGTTAAAAAGACTGTGTGATGGATTTTTCTGTGTTTTGACAGGTCGTGAAAGGCTTTGATAAGCAAGTGCTTGACAGAAATTGATGAATTTAGGTGAAAAAAGGATGAATAGGACAAAACTATTATATTAATTTTTATCTTTTGGTTTTCATATGAATGGGGGAATGCACCTTTCATGGCCCATTTATTCGTTATGTGTTTGTATAGTAACATGAACGGCGATTCATGCTACAAATGTTTTGACATGTAGATTAGATCAAATTATATTTTTTTACATTTCATATATATCATGGAAAGTCCCCAAAATATGTCATATAGTTCAAGAAAAATCACCAAGAACTATTAGCTGGTTAATGGAAAGTCATCTAGACATGTCATATGGTTCATCAAAAGTCCTCCAGATAATTCTTCCAAATCATGTGATAACCTCTTAACAAGTCTTACAAGTTATATGATTACCACATCACATGTTAGGAAGATCATGTGATGTCCTCTATTAAATTCATCAGGTTTATGTGAATCCCTCTATACATGTCATCTGGTTTACGTGAAGTCATCAGGACATGTCAGCAAGATCATGCAATGGACTCTGTACATGTTAACCATGTTCTGCAATACACAATGGACATGTTAGGATGCACATAAAATTTCCTTTATACATATCATCTAGTTCCCAAGATGTACTACTAACATGTCAGGTAGATCAAGTGATATTGTCTAGAAATTTTAGCTAAGTCGAGGGAAGTTATCTGAACATGTTAAGAAGTTCATGTGAAGTCCTCTTGATATGTCAACAAGTCCATGGAAACTTTTCTAGACAATTACTTTTTATCATGTGAAATACCTCAAACATATCAGTTTTGATTATGTGAATACCGATAAATATGTCAATTATAAATACCTAAACATGTCAGGGATGTTCCCTAGACAGAATAGACTGACACCCCTAGACATGTCATCATCGACCAACAAAAATACCCAAAAAAGTTCTCTAGAACTATGTAAATCCAAATATATTAGTCATTGGATGATAATTCCTATTTAATATTGTAAAATTGTCATATTGAACTATATTTATGCACTCACTATGATATCCTCATGTCACTCATGGTCCCCACCCTCTTACTATTAGAGGGTAAGAGTGATATATCTTCCAATGGAATTACAGTTTGGTTTAAGCCCCTCTATATCCCAAAAACTCTAGAAAATGGAACCCAGACTATTCTATTAGTCTACCAAACTTCTATTTCCATTAGTAGATAGGAACTAGGCTCATGTATGGGAATCCACATTGGCGAAATTCCTTGATATTTTATTTTATAGGAACTGCTGCCTATATATATGTCATTCTTACTCATCCATCAATGGATTGAGAAACTAATTGAACTATAGGGAATACAATTTCCATAATATTTATTTTATGTAGTATTCCTATATAATGGTTGATCTCTATATCAAACACTCCACTGGACCTCCCCATTATGTTAGTCCTACTCTATTAAAAAGTGAGTCTGATTACTTATTATCACTTGTTTATCACACCGATAATGACTCGAATGGGTTTCGGGGTTTTTAATGATCATAATAGTAGAATCATAAAAATCACTCGATTAGGGAATCATGAGTGTATAACACCTATCAAATTACATGATGTAAATGTCCCCAAACATTGGTTTCCACCTTGGTGTATTTCCCAAAGGCATCCCCATATCTGTGAAATTTAGTGAAATAACCCTCACATGTACTAATTATCGATCAATTATCATCATAGGGTTGAGGGAAAACCAACATATAATGAATATAATTAATTTTCAAAGTAGGATATGTAGGAATCCCATCAAATGGAATGACCTCCATACTTGATTCATGACATCCCTAATATAAATTCATTCTATATGATGTTGAACTACCCAGATATTTTTTGAAAACTATGTGGGTTTTTATTCCCATTGTCATAGGACACATAGGAATAATCATTAAGGGTAAATCCCATACTTAGAACACCAATATCCTTCCTAGATATTAGAAAACATCACAGTTCATGATTATATGGATTTAAATACATCAACCTACACATTTCTAAGAAATAATAGGAAACATATGGATAACATTTGATATATATATATATAGTCTCTTTAAAAGAAACCCATTTACATGTATAAGTATTCAATACCTGGTCATTTTATTTGGGTAACCAATCCTATATGACTATTTATAAGTGATTCACAAAATTATCATTAATCATTAAGTGAGTCCCATATTTTGAAATAATTCCCCCAAAAAGTGTGTAATGAGCCTGACATCCCATCCTATCAACCAATGTGAGTACCTATGTATTGTTCGGTTGGAAATCCAAATTGACAACCTACCATTGGAAATATTATCTTTGACTTGTTATGGATATGGTAGCAATTGTATGTTTCCATGATAGATTAAAATCATTTACCATATCTGAATGATTGTGAAAACATATACAAAACCACTCACAATCATTAGTAAAATCCAAATTTTCTTTAGAATCAAATATTATGCACTCGATGTGGGTTTGGTAAAAACAACCCAACAATAAATTCTTTAGCTATTTCTTCCCTTTTTCATGTTAACAATTACATATTTTCTTGTTCTAATTAAGAAATTATTTTTCCCAACATTGAATAGAAACAAAAATGGTGGACCGAATGTGAATCTAATATATAATAAAAATAATTGGTTAACCATGCATTGGGATATTTATTCATCTCCTATAAAAACTAAAATGATATTCCCAATGTAAAATCCTTTAATAATTAATTTGGATTCCCTTGAATTTATCCATTATTTCCCTAATAATTCAGCATGAGAAAAATGGAAGCACCAATTAGAAGAATAGACAATTATATTAATTATTCATTTCTGATTAAGCACATTTCATTATCATGATGGTAAACTGATAAGTGAACATATTACCTATGGTATTTTTTAAGGTAGAAACTCTTATCATATACACCACCGTAAATCAAGATCACGCCTTTATCAAGATAATCCTCTAGATCCTTGTCTATGGAATTTACCACCATGTGTTATAAAATGAAATTACCAACACAATGACATCATCATAGAGGGAGAATGTGATGGTAAAAAAATTACACCATCATGGTATGATCCTGACCCTCTAAAAACAAGTATTTATCTCCAGATGATGAATCCAAAACATTCATCTCATTCATGGAAAGCTTCTAGTATATGTCACCACCACCAACTGCATTGGATGATTATACCTGGAGTGTAGAAATCAATCATTTATTTAATTTTATAATATGTGCCGAAAAGATTAATACATCTTTATCCATGTTATTGATCATCATAGAAGGGATCCTATCAACTTCCAAAACAGAATCATCCCTCCAATTCCTTTTAGTCACTTGATGAAGGCACCCCATGACAAATTTTCACCGTATACATTTATGAATAGTTACCAAGGGGATATCACTAGTTGTGGAAAGCTATGGATAAATGAGAGTGGGATCATATTTTTCTTTCCATAGATGAATCTTATCAGTATATTTTAGAAGTGGCTACAGAGAAGTATCATTTATTTTCTCACTTAGATCAAGCCTACACACATATTATAATAATAACAAAAGGGATGCACATATCAATTCCCTTGTGCATGAAGCCCATTAGCATATTCTGATGGAAAAAATTCAATATGAGTGAGCATGTATCCCTACATCAACTCTATTATGGTCATAAACATAGGGATCTAAAAATCATAAGGGCTATAAACATTGATATCTAACTGATTTGATATTCCAACTGAATAATATTCCACCCAATATTTGGAATAGTATAGATATAGAAAGATAGGTTAATCATTAGGTGGAAGAACATTTTTATCATTTTTATCAACCTTGAAAAATAAAATCCACATTCGTTTAATAAGTCCAATATTCCATTCTCCCCAAAAACAAGTTAAGAGAATATGACAAACACCTTGACTGCAAAAAAAAACTAATAAGAAAAATATTAGGGGTATTAGTCTTATAGATAATAATTTCATCTATATGAGATGTTATAAAACCATACCAAAGTGAGATTTTTTACAATTTATTGATAGTGGAACAACTTCCATTTCCAATAATATGACAATTATGTATGACTATTATCATGAAATTGAATTTTTTATTCCAAATCAACATATTTTAAACCTCATAAGCACTTAAGGACATATCCAAAACCCTACAAATGTTTATTAGGCTTGGAAAATATAGTTTATGAGGAATTTATGTAGTGTTGTGATATTTGTAATATGTAAAATTCCCTCTTATTAAACCTGTAACATGTTGAGATATTTTAATTTTTTTCAAAATAATTTAATGTTTTAATATTTTTCATTTCACAAAATTATAGTTGTGGTTATTGGAAATCAATAACTCAAAACTAAATATATATTTTTATAGGAATGAAATATGTGTGGATTACATTATATACAACACCTAGTAAATATTTCACAAAAAGAAACACATATATTATCTTTCAACATGAATAAAAATATTTTTGGAGTGTATTATTCTCAATAATGAGTCCCTCTAATAGCTTGTGTTACACACATGTCCTATTTTAACAGACTATATGATACTATTAATATAATTAATAAAATATTGTTATAGCTACCAACTAGATGTTGGAATGAAATTTATGAAAAGTATTAACTAAATTGGGAAAATAAAATTTACACATATATACAAAATAAGTCCCTTGGTTATTAATTAGTACATGTGAATGTAAGAACAATTTCAAAATAATTAAATTATTGTTTAAATGAAAACTATTTTTCTATATACAAATAGATTTCTATATCAATAAATTTAGAAAAAACTCTTGATTAATGTTTATAATAATATTTATAAATTATATATTTAATAAATATGTTTTATACTCATCCAATATATTTTATAGGTATAAGATAAGAATAAATTCAATATTACGAATAAAAAGATGTGTTTTTTAAAAGAAAATTTTACTGACTTTTAATGGAGAAATGATGTTAAATATAAATTTCGAAACTTTTATAAATTTAATATGAAAAAATAAATATTATTTTCTAAATTTAAAAATAAAAATTATGTTATGGTGAATTTTGGTTTTTTTTCTGAGAAGTTTCATTTTTTAGTGAATACTGAAAAATGCTAAGTTTTCATTCAAAAATGTGTTTTCATCTAATTTATTTACAAGTATAAATTAAAGTTTTTATTGGTTTTATAGTTCAATTAGATAAAATATACATCAATTAATCAAATTTATTTCTTTTAAATCAATTTCATCTTGGAATTTGATATAAAAACTTACCAAAATTTGAACATTTTTTATTCAAAAACTCTCTGTCGTTTGATCAATGGGATTAAATTGAAATAATTTTCATACACTTCTTAAATTGTAATTTGGAAAAATTTTCCCATATATATATTAATAACAATTTATTATGTCTAATAATTTTAACTTATTTTTTGGACCAAAAAATAATAGTAAAAGTGGTTAAAATAAATTTTAGTGTTTATGAGGAAAATTATATTAACAAGGGACTAAACGTTAAACTTAAGTGACAAATTGAACGAAAAACTTCTCCAAATTCCATTTCATATTCATATTTGAACCCTATAATACCTTTTATTTTATTTTCATCATTATGGGGTCTACATTTCATAGGAATAATTTGGGTGGAATTCTCTTTTCAGAAATTTACATGAATTCCACTCCTCTACTATAAAAACAAACTCACTCCTCCAATTTATTATCAACTTTAATGACATTTTTTTCTCTAAAATATTCTATAATTAGATAAAAATATCCATATATTAATCCTATAATCATAAATATTTATATATATCAAAAAAATGAATCTATTTGGTGAAAAACAAAAGGAGTTACCAAAAGAAGAGGTAATATCCTTCCTCAAGCTTCATTGTTAGATTTTCATTCCCCACAAACTAAAATATAATTATTAAATTCTTATATAATAACCTAAGTATAAAAAATATAATGATATTTTTTTATTTTATGGTTTTTACCTACAATTATACACAATTTTATCTAATTGGTAATGAACTTACTATTTTTGTATATGAAGAATTACTGCCTCACAAAACGATGTTGGTCGTTTTTCCATTACCACCTTTTATATTTGGGAATTATGATGTAAATTATGTTTTTAAATGCCATTATTAATATTTATGAATTATTTATGATTATATAATTACTATATGACACATTCCTATATACTTTATATTTTTTTTAAATATGATAACTTCGTTTGTGGATGTGTGGACTACAACCTCCTCATAGTGATGTGATTCGTTAAAACTTTACATGGATTGTATTAAGGAAGGATTTTTTAAAATTTAATTATATATATTACATGATAAATATAATATAGTGATATTATATATATATATATACACTCACACATATATTTCATTTAATTTTCTTTGAATACGACTGGACAATGAAAATAGTGGTCATGCAAAAGTATGGCCTACCGTATCCATGAATCGTGTATTCTATATCATATATTTTTTTTATATATTATTATAAATATATATACTGAATATATATGATATATAAATAATTTTTTTCATTATGTAAATATATAAATCCTGATCTATGTAAGATGATCAAAAACAACAAGTCAAAACATGTACGATAAACAGAACAATTATCACCGAAAATGTTTAATTAAAATAGAATTATTAATTAAAAGGTAATATAAAGTCATATGTTAATCCATTATGGTAAGACATATATAGTAATATTGTTATGTGGTAGATTAATAATAAACTTATAATTACTATATATGAGTTTTGAATGTGTACAATGTAACTAAATACATAAGGTAATAGAATTTCATCTCACTATTTATTTTCATGAGATACATGCCATATTCATCACTTGATTTTTTGTGTGGTGTATATACTTACATATGAAATGTTATATAATTAATTTAAATTATTTAATGATATTAAAATAGTTTATTTATTTTATTCTTTCACAGGGATCACTATTCTATGGTTACTCAAGTAGTAAGTGTTTTCTCGTCTCATTATTATTTTCCATGAAACACAACCCATGTTCACCACCAATTTCTTATATGTGGTGTGTTTTTCCCACTGATATACTATATTAATATTATTCTTAACTTTTTGGGTATTTAAATAAACTTTTTATGATGTTTCATTAATAGAGATTATTTTTCAAATAGTACCAAATCGGTAAAGTAATTTTGTCTCAATTTTCCATCTTTGAAACACATGTATTGTTATGCACCTATATACATTTATGATGTGTATATACCACCATATGATATTTTATATTATGAAAATAATAATTTTTTTGATATTTTATTATTAATGTAATTCCATTTTCTTACATGATAAGTATAATTCAAATTTACCATATGGTCGGAGTTTATTAAAACAATCTCATAGATTATTAAGATTGTTTATTATTATACTTCCATTAACAAAATCATATGACCTATATCTCAAGAAATACTATGAATTTTCTTCTAATATATTTATTAATTATATCATAATTTATTTTTACATTTTTACCACACTCTAGTTTATAAGACTATTAAGAATGTGTTTTTATAAAATTATGACTTTATCTCACTCTTTAGTCATAAATATGCATTCTTTAATAACCACTTTTTTCTAAAATGGGTTTTCTCCATTCAAAATAATATTTCAATTTATTTTCATTGAAATGGTTTTAAAACCATTTTTTAATATGTCTATATACATTTTTAATTAACTTTCAAAGAAATTGGTTTCAAAATTTTTTCATGCTTTCGGTATAAGATTTCAATTTATTTTATAAGAATTAGATTTTAAAATTTTTTCAATATTTAAATTTAAGTTATTAAATTGTTTTAATATAAAATTATGTCATAAATATTATAAAACTAATATTATAATTTTTCAAGGAGTTTTTTTTAATATTTTTGAGGCTTCTTTTATATATCTTCAGGGAAAATATTTTTTAACAAATTATCATGATTTTTTATAAATCTTCTAGGAAAAATAATTTCAATATAATTTCAATATTAATTTATAACTTTTTTAAAAAAATGAATTTAAGAATTATTTCAATCATTCTTTATAATTTTTCACAGAAAACATCTTTCAAAATAACTAAAATAATCCTTTATACTTTTTCAAATTTATTTTCATAAAAAAAGTATTCAAATATTTCTATGTTATAAAAATAATTTAAATAAAGGATAATTTCCTCATTAAATGTTTTGAAAAGTTATTTGAAAATTATTACCCACCTAAGATGACATTCGTTAGTGTTGTTTATTTCTTTCTATGGAAATTATCCAAAGGTGACATTAATATTCTTTCTGTGTATGGATATATTTTGATGGCATGATGTTTATGAAATTTAATTCTCTTTCACAGTTTATATATTTATGAAAATCATTTAGATTTCATGTATTACATATTTAGTAAACCTGGTTATTTTATTGGGTTATGATTCATTGAAATGATTATCAATCCTATATCTTTTTCATAGAATATTATATGATTACAAGTTTATGATTTCCATTTCATTTCATGGGTTATGGTATGATTGTTTGTAATTTTATGGCACACATATATATGATTTAATTATGAGATGGGTAGCAATTGTATCTCCCTTTAACACATTGTGTAAAATTTTATATCTCATGAGATAATGTTCAAAAAAATTCAATAGGATTGATCCAAAATGAGAAATAATTTCTTCCTGATCCAAAATGGGAAATAATTTTGTCCTCTTACACTATGGGAATATGGGGAAACACAATCCACACTTGTAATAAAATGAATTTATTATGTCATCCTTTTGAAATCGGTTAATTATTACTGACGTGGAATGATGTGTAAATTGATTTATCGCCTCAGTTATTCTATAAATGATATGATAAATGTGGTATCCCACAATATAATGACCTTTATTCTATAAATGATTTGAAAAAGTCGGTTTTTTTGTCAATTAAAAAAACCTACATTAAAATGAAGTATCCCAATTTCTAATATAAGTAATTCTTTAACAAATATGATACAGATAGTTTTTATGTTATTTATAGAATAAGAGATGTGATTAAAGAAAATCTCTTTACTTTACCTCGTCGGTTATTCTATAACCGATGTGATATATCTAATCAAAATTTCATTATCATGTACGTTATTAAATAAAGGGTGTAATAAATCATTGGAATTTATATGAATTCCCATTTTAAGTCATTGAGGTGTTTTTAAATCTTATGATGGTAGACTTAGTTCTCCCTCATGCAGAAACCCTAAAATCATTTCTTCAATCTTGTGGCATCCACCCTCATTTCCTAGCATCATTAGTCATATTTTTCATTGGCACATCTATCTGATTGACTCATAACTCTCAAGTAATACTCACACACATTTATTTTGGGCATTTAATTTCCAAGATTCCCTAACTCTATGTTTTTCGATTTTTTTACTAAAATATCGCATTAACATATTGTTTAATCATCTCATGTTTTCACATTGCATCTGTAGGTAGTACATGAAATTGTCTCCATACAATATCATCATTTTATCCTATAAGTTTTTATATGTTCTATTTTTATTAATAGTTTCATGGATAAGAAATAATGGGTTTTATATATTTTATGATACAAGTTTTTATTAACACATGATTTTTAGTTTCATTTTCAATCCTCAAGTTATTTTTATACGATTTTATTGGTCATATAATCTCATATTCCACTCTATAGTTTTATAGTATTTTCATTATATTTTGTTGGTTCTATTATATTAATTTATACATACACCCAATATATTAAAACATGTTATATTATCGTGTCCCATTTAAAACATAATGTCTTATAAACAACTGTGATTTCATATAAAATAGTCATAAAAATTTCAAAAAAAATATCGTATACTTGTGTTGATATATTTTGATTCTATCATATGACCAGATTCATCATTTTAAATTTTTGTTTCATTGAGTACGGTTCCTCACCCAATGAAATCTACTGCCACGACTAGTATTACAATAAATTATAGAAGATAATTTCAATGTGGTAACCCTTAAAAATTATTCATTTATCACATCTCATAGAAATATGTTAAACTATAGTGTGAATTAAAATTTGAGGGAATTATTATATGGATTCAAGGGTTTTATTCTCATGTATTTATCTTTCCATGAGTTACATTGACACAAGAAATTTGTGATGGGATAATAATAAATCACACTAGTGGATGGTGATTTATTTTTACATTGTGGTTTTTTATCTTATTGCTCAAAAAATATCTTATACATGTGAGTGAATTATTTTAAATAATTAGTTGAGTTAGGGAATTAACATTAATGTGAATAATATTTAGCATATATTTTTGATCCTCACACCAATTTCAATTTCATTCTATATGGTTCCCTAATTTAATCCATTATCGACAAAATAACATATATCCTTAATGAATGTGCATATCTAATATCCCAATGTGTGTGTATATTAGAAGAAAAAATTTAGTCTAACTATATTTTTTTATTAAATTATTTCTATGCATATATTTTTATGATTTTCCATTTATATTTAAACATATATTCCATTATTGTATAGAAGTAATAATTATAATTTTAAAATATGCATATATTTGTTTTATATTTCAAAACTGTGTTACTTTCAAATTATGGAATACTACATATAAAATGAAAATTTTATTTTAAAACTATATTTTATTGTTTATATTAATTATTTGCATATATTTTTATGATTTATCACTTATATTTAATCTTATCTTCCATTATTGTATATAACTTTTAACAATATTTTTCAAATATGAATATATATGTTTTATAATTCATGATTGTGTTACTTTAAAATTATGGAATATTTTATATAAATATAAAATGTTATTATCATAACAAGAAATTTATTTTTGATATTTTTATGTAATTATGAGTCAAATTTGGATTATGGATCATCAAATGAGTGGTTAATATGAGGAAGGTGGTGATGAATTTTTGGAATTTTATAAAAGAAATGTTCCAAAAAAGACATGTTTTTCTATCCATGCTTGAAATGTCTATATATGAGAATGTCGAAAAGTAAAGAGATCAAATATCATTTAATTTTTTATGGTATTAATCCAATTTACAGCCCTTGGATTTTGCATGGTAAAACTGGGTAGAATTTAAGATATATTGATGGTGATGATTTATAATATGGTAACTCTGATGAAATAGAAGAAATGATTTGTGATATTGAAGTAGAGGTAATAGAGAATGAACTTGTAAGGACCCTAACCTTGACGTACATGGACATTAAATTACTTTTGTGGAATACTTAGTACATAAAAAAAACACCCACACAAGGACCGTAATATTTTAGTGTCTTTGGAAACTCGGAATATAATCTTCTAATCGTGGTGAAAGATCTTCAACATCTCCCATAAAGATCTTCCCCTTTTGTTTCTTACCTACAACCTTTATTTATATCCTGGGGAAAAGAAAACATAAAAGGGGTGAGCTCAAATGCCCAGTAAGGGTAAACATAGATAACATAAAACAATCCATAAACATTTGAATTCAAAAACTTGAACATAAAATCTAAACATCAAAATCATTAGCAATGACATGAATCTTGGTAGTACGTAAGGCATATATCATAAGGGAACATCAGTCATGACAAAATAGCTAGGGAATAAAACTTGTAATTGTGGCAACCATTCAACACTTGTTATGATTTTCATAGTAGCCATGACATTGCTTCCAAGACCATCTTAGTGGAGAAAGTCCCTTTCTGAATCGAGTTCACTCTCGTTTCAGTCCTATAACACTGAACCGGATTAACTTACTGTTCCAGCCATGTCTATCTAATGAGATATAAATCTTTACACAATTAATTGTAGTGAGATATAGTTCCCACCCATCTTATAATGAAATCATTCTTACTTGTGCCACAACATAAACATAAATCATTCATCACAACCCAAAAATAAAATGGTTTTCACAAACATCATTCCATCACCACATAATCCATATAAAAGAAATGGATATAATTTCATAATAAAATTGAACCATGTAAATCATAGAGACATGATACTTGAAACATACACATATGAAATAATTTCATCTTATTTGAAAAAATGGTTTTGATAAAACACTTCAAATTAATTCTTGAGGAAAATATCCTTTCTTCTTGAAAATAATTTTCTTTTCACAAAATTCCATGCAATTTTAAAAGAAATATATTTTGTTGAAAATATTCATGAAATATTTTGGAGGAAGCTTCATGAAAATAAGTTTTTATAAAACTGTAAAAAAATTATTTCATGTCGTATAAGTTAAAAAAAACATTCTTCCCGTACTTTTGCTGAACAAGTCAAAAAAGTACCTCGTAATGTAATCAAAAGAATGATTCCTTACATACCATGTAGTAAAACTCAAAAATGGGTAAAAAAGACATTAACAATCCATGAAAACACTTTTATAAAACATGTACATGGATGATAGAAATAACCCCAATAAATACTTACGAATAAGAAATCTCGGATAAAAATGAGATTTTCAAAATTATCCCTTACCATATGTCTGATATGCTTTGTATTTATCCGAACCTCCTCTTCTTTGAAGCACCTCTTTGAGACCTCCTCTTAGGGCACTAAAATTGGTCTTTGAAGAAGACAAGGACCTCTAGGCTATTTCTAGGGAAGTGGAGAAGAGAATTTGGCAGGGTTTGGCCGAGCTTGAAGGCTCAAAGTGGTGTGAGGAAAAGAGGGAGGAGGTTCCCTTTTATAAGGGTGGAGAGGGGCACCTTTGGAAAAACTAAAAATATTATTTAATTATAAAGTCATATTAGGTTTTGAATAGCTCCAAATTGATTTATTTCAAAGATAAGGTGGGTATGGGTCGAAATACTCTCATCCAATAGAATTTGGACAAGTTTAGGTTACTATTTTAACCTTGTCATTTAGATTTAACTTTAAGTTAGATAATTTTCATTTTACCATGTCTTTTTGTGTTCTTACACTATAAGGTTAATAAACATAATATTACAAGCCAAAAGAACCCAAAGTTGTTTATAATTAATATATATAACCATATATAAGACATTTGGCTGAACCTTAGATTTTTAGGAATAAAATAACAATTATTAATATAATATTTGTTTTAAAAACTATTTTATGTCAATTTTGACACTATTTGGTAATTGATTTTTGTGAAAATCATAACAAAAATATTAGTTCGAACAAGGTTACTTAAAGCAATAATAACATGTCATATTTACCTATAAAATTATTGTAATTCATAAAAAGTCTCAAATTACATTTATTTGGGTATTTATAACATCAATTATGTCAATATTTCATTAATAAGATCATTACAGCATCATCATTGTGTCATATATAAATTAAGTTATTTAATGTCTAAAAATTATAAATAAATTAACATTATGTAGGAAATAGTTTTATCTTTATAATTAATATTTATAGTCGAATTTATCTTTTGTATTACCATATATTAAAAATGATTTACTTATTAAACTTTGATTTTACCTATTTTAACCCTTCTTTAAATAAATTAATATTAAATGTACTAATCTAATCCAAGAGGGCCTAAATGGTCATATTTTATTCCTAAGGTTGTTTTTGGTCGAATTACACTTATACAATAGAATTAGGACATGTTTTAGGGTAATAATAATATCATTTTTACCCTTAATTACCCTATTTAACTTTAACAGTGGCAAAAAAAAGTAAAAAGTTACTATTCACCAAAAATTATTTTGATATCATTGAACCAAATTTTACTTATTGAAATAAACTGTGTATCTCATATTTTTGAAATTCCATTCACAAAAGCGGTAAAATTAAGTTTTATGTACATTTTCAAATTCTCCTAGGAGGTGGGTAAAAGACGGTCAAAAGTTCAATAAAATTTTTATATATCTAGAATTATTTTAAAATGACTCCAATTAATTACATTAAACATATATAGGTATTATGTATCAAAGTTTACCTAAAATAAATTTAAATAAAATAAATAATTATTTAAATAAAAAGTCTGTTTTTAAATAGTAACCCAGTGTTTTCACTATTCATCAAAAATTGAAAATTTTCAAAAAAATACCAAAATTTCACCCTAGGAAATTTTGATATTCCGAATCCAAAAATGAAGTCCATTTTGAAATATAAAATTTATAAAATTTCAAAAATTGGGTATTACTATTCATAACGACTAGTTCTAATAATATTTTAATAATATATCGTTGTTTAGTAAAACCTGGTATTGCGTACAACACACGTTATCGAGGAAGGTCATGATTTCATGTAATGCAAGCCAAGTCAGGGTTGCGTGTTGTGAAAGACTCCTTTGTTGTTTCGTTATAATAGAATACAACCATTTTTCATTTATACATTGAATATATATATATATATATACTCAATGTTGCGTAGAATGACTATTATAAAACGAACTTGAAATTGTGTGTAACACAATCTAAGAACAGTGTTGCGTATACTGCATGCTAATACGGTGTTGCGAAAATCACAAGAAAATATTTTTGTAGCATAAAACACATGACATCAAATAAATTAAAAATAATACTTATCATAAAATATCGGGTTGTTACATTCTACCCCCCTTAAAATGAATTTCGCCCTCGAAATTCATCGGGGTTATACATGGTTTTCTACATGAAAGTTTCATTAATTTAAACCCACATCGTAAAATGAAATACCAAAACAGGGCTTTAAAAAATAATGTATGAAACGTAACGTTTACCCAAATTAACTAATCACTGGGTTTCCACATAAGAGAACATAGGTGAAAATATAGATATGGAAGAGAAATCTAACCGTCATGTTCTAATGGAGAGTGGTAGAGAACATGACTATGAAAAATCCAACAATCACAAAGCCATTTATTTCTGATGATCTAGAGTACCATCTGATTCATCAGATATAAGGGCACTAGGACAACATTTTTGGTTTAAATATCATTTCCCTAAAGTGGAATAATTTGAATTAGAATAAATACTTACTTTATTTTGGTACAATATCACTGTTGTTCGTGCTTTGAACAATTTCCACTTCATCTCTTAAAGAAATGAAGTTGAATTTGTTAGTCATGAAGTGTTAATAGATCAGGTGATAGAATGATGGGTCATTCCATCTTTTTCAAATAAAAGGTTAGAAAAAGATATCAAATATACATAAGTCCATCTATTGTGAGGTTAATCGTATACGATTCCAAAAATGAACTTATACTTCATATATCATTCCGTGTAATAAAATAAAACTTGTTTCTACTAACCAGGGACTTCATGTAGGCCATTGGTAGGCGATAAAGGCCAGTCGCACTTCAGTTGTGGGTTCGATTCCCACAGCCTTGTCCGACGCGATGGGTCTTTGCCCATCCTGCAGGTTGTCATTTATCTAAAACTATATTACTATAACATCACATCAATAATATCGAAAAAAGTTCTATCCTTAAACAATACTAACTTATGTCCAACATAATCAATTCCAATCTTTAGGCTTATCTAAAATACTTCTGTCCAAGCTCATAGTATAAATAAAATGATTACTTGAAATTTCACATAACAATCACATGAATTACATCATTTATCCCCCATATATCATAAGATATATCTTGTTGGTCAAATTACAAACATGTGAATACCTTAATCATGTATTCTCTTGAAGAGTGAATAACTATTGAACCTTAGTAAAAACATGAATGCAGTTAAAAGTTAACACTTTCCACATACCAAAATCCTCAAAATTCTATATACTCAAACCATGATATCACTTAGTCCTTATATCAATCATGAGCTCATGAATACAATCAAACATCTCATTATCTTCGTATCCCTTAATTATGCACATATCATCTGCTTTCCAAAATATTTGAATCACTTTTCATGGTTACCGGTACCATTCAACATATACTTTCAAATACTTTAGGAAAAACAATAGTGTAACAATCCTTATATGATTCATTATTCCAAAGTACCATACATTATTCTTTATAAACATACAATCATTCCACTAACTTCTTAAACCACTGACTGAGCTTCATCATTTCTTTCATCTCATATTTCATTTGTAGCCTCTCCATCATCAACCACATAAATAATACTCATATGACCATGCTAATTCTCTTCATGAGATTTTCCCATAGGGAATTGGTTTTAATAATTCCCATACATTCCACATTTAAAACATCTAATCATTGTTGATGTCGTAGCAATACCATTATCCTTTTCCATGGTGTTAACTGAACCCTTTCCATTGCACTTATTGGATTTGTGTCCTTCTTTTCCACACCCAAATCATCTTTTAGATCCTTTGAAACATTCTCCCCGATGCCTCTTCCCACATGATTTACATGAGGGAAATTGAACTTTATTTCCTCTATGATCATCATGAAAATCCATCTTTCTCTTATTATCTGAGTCGGGAAACTTACCAAAGTTGAGATTATTGATCATATTATGAGATTTATGATTAGGCATAATAACGATGTTTGGACTTCCAGATCTTGTTTCATTTGTTTGCTCATGAATAATATCATTACATTGTCCCCCATATCCTCCATTGTCGTGAATCTTCCAGTTTCCAGCAATTTTCTAAAACCCAAAAAGAATAGTGTGAGAGGAAAAAATCATGCTAGGGAAAACAACATAGTAAAGGGGGAGTACCCTCAATATCTAACATCTTAGGTTAAATTCTAAAATCGTTACCGTAGTTATAGGACTATATCCTATACATATACTTATCCTTAGGGACATCCCTATACATACCTTAGAAATATCTCTAGGGATCTCACTAACGTTTCCGCATCCTAATTTCCAAAGGATGACTAAACCTTTCCTCTGTTACCAACTGTAGAGACCCTAAGCTTGATGTACATGGAAATTACAATACTTTTGTGGAATACATAGTACATAACAAAAACACACACAAGGACCATAATAGTTTAGTGTCTTTGGAAACTCAGAATATAATCTTCTTATCGTGGTGAAATATCTTCAACATCTCCCATAAAGATCTTCCCCTTTTTTTCTTACCTACAACCTTTCATTATATCCTGGGGAAAAGCAAACATAAAAGGGTTGAGCTCAATTACCCAGTAAGGGTAAACATAGAGAACATAAAACAATCCATAAACATTTGAATGAAAAAACATGAACATAAAATATAAACATCAAAATATTTAGCAAAGACATGAATCTTGGAAGTACGTAAGGCATATATCATAAGGGAACATCAATCATGATAAAATAGATTGGGAATAAAAAATGTAATTGTGGAAACCATTCAACACTTGTTATGATTTACATAGTAGACAAGGCATTACTGCCAAGACCATCTTAGTGGACAAAGTCCCTTTCTAAATCAAGTTCACTCTCGTTTCAGTCCTGTAACACTGAACCAGATTATCTTACCATTCCAGCCATGTCTATCTCATGAGATATAATTCATTACCCAATGCATTGGAGTGAGATATAGGTCCCACCCATCTCATAATGAAATCATTATTACTTGTGCCACAACATAAACATAAATCATTCATCAGAACCCAAAAATAAAATGGGTTTCATAAACATCATTCCATCATTACATAATCCATATAAAAGAAATGGATATCATTTCATAATAAAAGTGAAACCATGTAAATCATAGAGACATGATAGTTTAAACATACACATATGAAATAATGTAATCTTATATGGAAAAAGGGTTTTGATAAAACACTTCAAATGAATTCTTGAGGAAAATATCCTTTCTTCTTGAAAATCATTTTCTTTTCACAAAATGCCATGCAATTATAAAAGAAAGATATTTTTTTGAAAATAGTCATGAAATATTTTGGAGGAGGCTTCATGAAAATAAGTTTTTATAAAACCATAAAAAAATCATTTCATGCCGTATAAGTTAGAAAAACATTCTTCTTATACTTTTGTAGGAGAAGTCAAAAAATTACCTAGTAACATAAACAAAAGAAAGATTCCTTACATACCATGTAGTAAAAGTCAAAAATGGGTAAAAAGGAATTTAAACATACATGAAAACACTTTTATAAAACATGGACATGGATTATAGAAATAACCCTAGTAAATACTTACGAATAATAAATCTTGTATAAAAATGAGATTTGAAAAATTTTCCCTTACCATATGTCTGATATGCTTCGTATGTATCCGAACCTCCTCTTCTTTGAAGCGCCTCTTTGAGACCTCATCTTAGGGCATTAAAATTGGTCTTTGAAGCAGACCAGGACCTCTAGGATGTTTCTAGGGAAGTGGAGAAGCAAATTTGGCAGGGGTTGGCCGAGCTTGAAAGCTCAAAGTGGTGTGAAGAAGAGAGGGAGGAGGTTCCCTTCTATAAGGGAGGAGAGGGGCACCTTTGGAAAAACTAAAAATATTATTTAATTATAAAGTCATATTAGGTTTTAAATAGCTCCAAATTGATTTATTTGAAATCTAAGGTGGGGATGGGTCGAAATAATCTCATCCAATGGAATTTGGAAAAGTTTAGGTTACTATTTTAACCTTATCATTTAGATTTAACTTTAAGTTAGATAATTTTACTTTTACTGTGTCTTTTGTGTTCTTACACTATAAGGTTAATAAACTTACTATAACAAGCCAAACGAACCCGAATTTGTTTATTATTAATATATCTAACCTTATCTAAGTCATTTGGACAAACCTTAGATTTTTAGGAATAAAATAAAAATTAATAATATAATATTTGTTTTAAAAACTATTTTATGTCAATTTTGATACTATTTGGTAATTGATTTTTGTGAAAATCAAAACAAAAATATTAGTTCGAAAAAAGTTACTTAAATCAAAAATAACATGTCATATTAACCTAGGAAATTATTGGAATTCATAAAAAGTCTCAAATTACATTTATTTGGGTATTTATATCATCAATTATGTCAATATTTCATTAATAAGATAATTACAGCATCATCTTTGTGTCATATATAAATTAAATTATATAATGTCTAAAAATTATAAATAAAATACCATTATGTATGAAATATTTTTAGCTTTCTAATAAATATTTATCGTCGAATTTATCTTATGTATAACCCTATATTAAAAACGATTTACTTATTAAACTTTGATTTTACTTATTTTAACCCTTCTTTAAATAAATTAATATTAAATGTCCTAATCTAATCCATGTGGGCCTAAATGGTCATATTGTATTCCTAAGGTTGATTGTGGTCGAATTACACTAATCCAATAGAATTATGACATGTTTTAGGGTAATAATAATATCATTTTTACCCTTAATTACCCTATTTACTTTTAACCATGGTAAAAAAAAGTAAAAAGTTATTATTCACCAAAAATTATTTTCAACTCATTGAACCACATTTTACTTACTAAAATCAATCGTGTCTCTCGGATTTTTGAAATTCCATTCACAAAAGCGGTAAAATTATGTTTTATGTAAATTTGGAAATTCTCCTAGGAGGTGGGTAAAAGACGGTCAAAAGTTCAATGAAATTTTTATATATCTACAATTATTATAAATTGACTCTAATGAATTAAATTGAACTTATATAGGTATTATGTATCAATGTTGACCGAAAATAAATTTAAATAAAATAAATAATTATTTAAATAAAAAGTCGGTTTTTAAATAGTAACCCAGTGTTTTCACTATTCATCAAAAATTGAATGTTTTCAGAAAAATACCAAAATTTCACCCTAGGCTAATTTTGATTTTCCAAATCCAAAAATGAAGTCCATTTTGAAAGATAAAATTTATAAAATTTCAAAAAGTGGGTATTACTATTCATAACTGCTAGTTCTAATAATATTTTAATAATATATCGTTGTTTAGTAAAACTTGGTATTGCGTACAACACACGCTATTGAGGAAGGTCGTGATTTTGGGTAATGCAAGCCAAGTCAGGGTTTCATGTTGTGCAAGACTCATTTGTTGTTTCATTATAACAGAATCCAACCATTTTTCATTTATACGTTGAATATATATTTATATATATAATCAATGTTGCGTAGAATGACTATTATCAAACGAACTTGAAATTGTGTGTAACAAAATCTATGAATAGTGTTACGTATACTGCACGAAAATACGGTGTTGCGTAAAGCACAAGAAAATATTATTGTAGCATAAAACACATGACATCAAATAAATTAAAAAGAATACTTATCATAAAATATAGGGTTGTTACAGAACTAATAATTGGGCGTCTATATGGTGATTCTGAAAACCATTGTATCTTTTTTGTGTAATTTTTATAGTTTTATCAATGGTGTTAATATTTTTTAACATGATGGTAAAATATGGTTGTATTGATAAGAGTTTTACTAATTTATTATAATTTCTGAATGATATTCTTCCTAAAGACAGTTATCATACTGCTTAACATTACAAAGTTAATAAAATAGTATGTCTAATAGGATAAGGGTAAAAAAAATTCCTTCCTGAATTATTATGTTTAATATTTAAAAAAATATGAATTTATATTAGATTTTATTAAATATAGGACATCACAATATATGATAAAAGGAAAATCAAAAGCTGATTTATAGGTTAGAGAGACCCCTACCAAGGTATTTTGGTAACATCTTTTAATCCCTTATTTGAAACATTTATTTTCTAATTCAGATGATGCAAAAATGTTAAGATGGAATGCTGATGAGTAGATATCTGATAGAAAAATATGTTATCCATCTTATTTTTCATAAAGGAATAAAATTAATCACCAGTTTCTTATATTCGAAAATGAAGATAGAAATATGATATTTGGACTATGCACTGATGGAATGAAACTATATCCGTTTCGTAGTAGCAAACATAGTTCATGGCATGTTTTAATAGTAACTTACTACTTAACTCCTTCAATTTGTATAAAGTAAAAATATATCATATTCAGTTTAATGATATCAGGACCAAACAACACCGGAATGATATTTATTTTTTTCTTGTCAATGTTAATTGATGATTTGAAACTCTTATGGGAGGATTCTATTAGGGAGAATGATTCTTATAAAATGGAATATTTTCCACTACATGAAATGATTATATTGACAATAAATGAATTCTTAGATTATGTAAATTTTTTTGGATACAGTGTTAAGGGGTAAAAATCATCTCCAATTTGTCAATAAGATACTTCATATTGTCAACTATATCATGGGATAGATATAGTATACATGGGTTATCGAAAGCTTTTGTATCTAGATCACACTTATATAATATTTAAAAAGGAATTATATAGCTCAAAAGAATTAGATATTTCACCAAAAACATTATCCACTGATTATTATTTTTAGAGGATGAAAACACAATATTTGGAATTTGGAAAGACACATAAATCTGATAATGATAGAAATATTTGGAAGAAATGGTGAATATTTTTTGAGCTACCATATTGGAGATATCATTAGGTGAAACATAACATTGATTTCATGCACATGGAGAAGAATATCTATGAAATATTGTTTGGAACATTGTTACATATTAAAGGAAATACTAAATATTAGTTGAATTCAATATTGGACTTACTGTTAATGGGAATATGTTTAGAGTTAGCTCCCACTCTTGATTGAAGGAAAAATTTTATTTCCTAAACTTATTATACATTATCCAAGAGGGAGAAAATTAAATTTTTTTACGTGTCTTCATGATATGATAGTGTCGTAGGGTTATTATTCAAATGTAAAAAAATTCATTCTTATAGAAATTGAAAATGATAGGTGTGAAATCTCATGATTTTCACATCATGATGTAACATCATCTATCAGTTTCATTTCATGGAATATTTCACATCGTGTCACAAAGACTATCATGAAGGTGTGTTATTTTTTCAATTAAAATTATAATAAGGTGAATGATATGAATTCATTGAAAATTCTAAAAAAAACAAAATTTATATACTTTTGCAATTGGAAATTTATTTTCCTCCATCTTTTCTCATGTATTGGTTCTTTTAATGTTTTTTTTGAGAAATTATGCTTTGTGGACCTATATGTCTATGTTGGGTATATTATATTAAAATATATATGAAGTAATTAAAGGGGTATGTTAAGAATACATACCACCCTAAATCCTGTATTGTTGAAAATTTTAATTTTGAGGAGGTTGTGGAGTTTTGTAAAAGCTACTTTTCTACAGTGGAGTATAATGGTTTGCCTCCATCTCACCATGAAAAAGTAAATTATAGGGAAAAGTTGATTCATGGATTGAAATTAATATATTTGATAGGTGATTAGATAAATAATGTACATTTATAAATCTTGAATAACAGAGATAATGCTCAACCATATATAACACTGCATATTAATTTTAGGAAAAAAATTCTTCCAACGAAGAATGAAATGGGGAATTTTTTATGAGCATAACAAAAAAAATTTCTCATGGTATAAAAAGACCATTCGTGGAAGATTACATGCATCAAACACATTAATATATTAAGTGGGTGTTCTATGATTAAATTTTATAACATGGTCCGAGTAAGATAGTAATGGCTATAAATTTCATACAAAATATCAAGACAACATAAGTGTAATTCATAATAGTGGTGTATCGTTGTTCCTAGAAGTAATGAATTTTTTTATTTCTAAAGACAAAAACCCAAATTATGCAACAAGTTCATATTATGGAGTCATTCAAGTAATATGGATGGTTGATTACATTAAATTTAATGTTCCATCTATTAAAAACAAAATGTTTATCAGTAAAAATAACATGAGACACATTGAATTTTGAAAGAAACTTATTAATCTGAATAGATTGGAATACATAGCTGATCCTTTTATAATGGAAACACATGAAAAAAAAAATTGTGTTCTTGATCTGTCCAATATTTAGTGGACTATTATTTTACAAGGAGAAAAAATATGTTGGTGATGATCAACTTGACGAAGATATTGATTTATATGAGATCCCTACTTCCTTGGAAAGATTGAGAAATAATGATGATAAGAACATCATAGACATGATTTTCACCATAAATATTGATCGTGATGAAGTAATTTGAAAAAACAAATTCCTTTAGTATATACCTAATATTACAGGTAACATGTTTTTATTTCTCATTTACTTTTATATGTTTCAAAAAATGTAATATATTTTAATTTAATTTAATTTATTTAAATACTTATTAAAACTAATAATTTATCATGTTATTATATATTAGTTTAGTTTTTTTTATATTAACATTTTTACCCTTACATAATTAATCGATTTATTGATTTTCTTGAAATATAATTATTTTAAATCTAATATGTTAAATAGAAATAATTTTTTTATAAAAGTATATTGAAAAAATATTCTTTTTTGGTGTTAAAAATGATTTATTACGTTGTAGCATTTTTCATATTCCAAAACAATTTTGGATTTGTTTCCCATTATTTACATGAAATTTCATATATCATTATTGTTATTATAAAATTATTTAACTATAAAAAATATTAGTAATTATGTCTTCATTTTTAGTTTGCCTTTTTGTTTAATAATTTTTCGTTTTTTATTTACATTAATATTATAAGTTTAATTTTTAAATTTTGGTACTAATTGTCTGTTGCTTTGATTTGTAGGATAATGTCAGCCCAATCAATTAATCAACCACATAGTTTTGGAGATGAGCGTACACATACCTTTAAGGAGGAACAATTATATGCTCCACTTGATGATCTACATCCTTATTTACAAGAGTCATATACTCCCACATAGCCAAAGAAGAGTTTGAGGTTTGGTAAATGTGTCAGAACATGTTTACAAAAATTAGAAGTTTCTCATAGCCAGGATGAGAGGATTTTAGAAGAATTTTATGTAAATTCTATTCCACAAGATACAAATGAAAAATCATTCAAAACTTTTGTATAAGTTAATGGTAAAATAAAATTTTGTATTTGGATAAATGATTGGGGAAGTGTTGAAAATGTAAGATTATCTCAGTTATGGGAGACTATTTTGGTAATATTTTTTGATATTGTTTGACTAATCTTGAATTTTTTATAGTAACATATGTTTCCCCCTTCTTATCAGATGACATACGATATACCTAACATTGGAGAAATTAGGAAGAAATGATTATCATTGGATGCTAAGAGATTGAGGGATTTCAAATCAATCGTCACATTTGATTTCATTTTTGGGCATAGGCAGTATGAAAATCCATGTCAAATATATTATTTTTTAAATGAACACACATGGAATCAACTTTTTGAAAGTAGAAGTCAAGAATAATTTTTGGTAAGTGTAATGTAAACTTTTATATGTTTTTTATTAATGAAATTATTAATGATTTATTACTCGTAATTTACAAAAATCGAGGAGATCTAATTAGAAGATCCAATATATAAACGTATACCCTCATACATTATCTCAAGGAGATTATATGTTATTTTAATAAAAAATTATGCATGAAATTTTTCAAAAACTGAGATCTAAGTCTTCAGAATCTGGTGTGGTTGCCCCTCCATCCCCTATCTAGATATGAAAAATTGAAGAGGGATTGGATGAGAAAAAAAGTAATATATCTTATGGAAGAGTCGAGAGTTGTAGCTGAGAGGATTGTAATATGTTTACTTTATGTATTTATTTAACATAATTCAATTATATAAATATATTATGAATTCAATATAAAATTTTCAAATAATTCATATATTATTCTCTTGAGGAGAGAAGAAGACAGGGGGTCTTTGTAACTTAGGGTAGGTAGGATATTTTATCTGCAGCATTGGGAATGCCTAAACACATGGCACGTGTACAAGGATACCCAGTGGGTGTATCAATGAGAAAACTATTACCACATTTTAAAGGTTATTCATTATAGAGTTTTTATAAAAAAAATAGAATCTTTAAAGGCTGAACTTCAGAATATTAATTTTATGATGGAGTATAAGATCAGAGCGTCAATACAGTCCATGTTTACATACATGTAAAGATAATTTTAGAATGCAGCTCCCACTATTCCACCACCATTAGTAGCTCCCACTCCAAAACCTCCACTTGTAGACCCCATTTGTTATCATGCTCCTACCCCAATTCTACAGTTTCCCAATTACTATGAGTTATATTTTTAATATCCTCAAGACCATTTTGTTTCACATGGGCTGATATATTATATTTCAGATATCTTTAATCATCAACAATTCGAGAAATATCATCAAAGGGTCACTATACTGGATATTATAGATATATCAGCTAGAGTACTATTACCTAAAGATTAGGTTAGGACCATTAGATAAGGTACCCTCCACTTTTTAGTTTGGCCATATAGACTTCTATGAGATATTACTATATAGGTATGTGTATATATTTTATTCAATTTTTCATTAATTTTTTTTACATTTTAATGTTAAAATATTTATCTATTTATTTACAGGAATACCTTATAGTTAAAAAATACATTATAGCCCACAACAAAGACAAAGGGTTGTGTCTTCATATATATATTCTAGTATTCTTGAAATATTGTAAATATATTCAAATTTTTTGTTAGAGTTTTATGAGATTACAATGGATTTTAATGTATATGGGTTTGAAATTACTTTGGGGATTGTAGAAAATTATATCACGGAGCTTGTTACTAGTGATAAGTTGGGCATCAACAAGATACAATGTTTTTCCATGTAAGCCTTAATGTAAACTTTAACTGCATTAAATTATTGAAAATTTATACTTATGTATATTCTTTATTAGGTATCTTTATAAAATGTAT
Organism: Viscum album; assembly: GCA_963277665.1. Lineage (NCBI taxonomy): Eukaryota > Viridiplantae > Streptophyta > Magnoliopsida > Santalales > Viscaceae > Viscum > Viscum album. The sequence goes on along the minus strand of OY728155.1, from coordinate 632,705,690 downwards.
GTGGATAATGAGAAGACATATTAATCTGGATTTGTGCACCCATAGTTCATTTCAGATGAAGTATGGAAAATGGCCGAAGAATAAATAATAATTTATATTTCTAAAAGATTTGAACAGAATATAATTACATAGTCACTACTAAAAACTCTTTATTTAACAGCATTAGAAAGGTACTTTATCTGTGCTAAAAGGTGTTAGTAATTGAATTTTAGTTAAAATCCTGACACTTTTATCAGTTCTAAAAAAGCACTACTAAAGTAGCCACTGATAAAAAGGTATATAATGTTTTCTTTCACACCCTAACCAACCCCCATTATCAATGTTCCCCTACCCCTTTATCAGCACTTCCCACAGCCCTTTATCAATGCTTTAGATAATCCTAACCTCCCACGTGTGCCCCTGCCTCTAGCGAGTTTCAAACCCTAGAACTCCAGCATACACACCCGTGACTTTACTACTCCACTATATTGTTTTTTTAATTTTATCATATATCTATATATTTATATATATTTTAACACATTTTTATCCATATATTTATATATATATTTGTATATATTAGAAAATATATTTTATATGTAAATATGTCTATTTATTTATTTATAAAATTTAATTTTATGTGTAAATATATAAAAAAATATGTATATATTTTTATATATTTCATTATAAATAAAATTACATTATAAAAAATGATAAAACATAAAATTCATAATATCAATATGAATGCAATCCTTAGTAATAAACTAATTTCCCATAAAAAATGAAAAAAAACCTCCATAAACGTGGCTTAAAAATCATAGAAACATAAAAGATGGGGTACGCCAATTAAAAACTAAATTTTTGGAGGCCTTCTGGGACATTTTTAGACTCTAAATATGTAACATATGGTTCCTTTGTGTCTAAAACATGTAGAAAATGTTGTAGCATTTGATTTGATATGTGGTAGAGCCCAAAATGACACCCAAATCAAAATTTATGGGTGTTTGATGTTAGATGCACATCTTAAACTTATTTTAGAAAGTTTATATTTTTTTGATTTTTTTATCTTAAAATTGGCATAAAATGACTATTTCTCAGTAATAATAATAAAATTATTAATTAAAAATATTTTTTTACATATTTTATAGTCCATGTTTACTAAATATTGTATATATTACATGTAAATGACTATTTACCTTATCGAAAACATATTTGGAAAAATATATATAATATTTATATAAATATAAATATATCTATATATTAATATATTGTATTTAATGAAATATAATTTTTTGAAGCATACCATCGTTAGTGCTTGTAAAAAATCACGGATAAGGGGGTCATTATTAGAACTTCTAAAAAAGAGCTGATAAACCAACCCTTTATTTGTACTTTTTACAAGCATCGATAAAAGACCTCATTTATTTGTACTTATAAAAAGCGATGATGATGGTACCCCTTTAACAATTTTTTTAGAACTGAAAAAGGTGGTCTTTAACAGTGATTTTAGCTAGTTTTGTTAAAGCCCTAGTGTTGGGTAATCCCAGTTTTCTAGTAGTAAGTGCTGGATGTTTCCTTGTGTTGAGAGATATGAAACATATGTCTCAAAAGGTGATATTTATATTTAAAAATTAAAACAACTAACATTAAATATTATTTCATATCATTGAACATTGGATGTTAGGTGTCATTTTTACATGGGAGAAGACACTTCACTAGATATTCTCTATCCATGGTGATGCATGAAAAACTTTTTAGAACGTATTAGAATGGTATGTTTTAACTTCTTAATATTTTATATTATAATGAACAATAAATTTATTAAATTCATATTTTTTCCTACCATGGGATGGAATTTCATTCAGAAAATAACAAATAAAAAGAGTTCCTTATAAAAAATGTAAAAGTAAAGATGAATTTTCATTTAAAATTATTAAACTTTTAAATATATTACTTAAAAATATTATTCTGAATAAAAAAACTCATTCAAACAGCATTAAATAGAAAACAAGGCATAAAAGAATTTAGATATTATGTTTTGATATTTATTTATGAAATATTTAAAACTAGAACAATTACAAAGTTTAATAAGGTTAGATTTATTTATATATTATTCCTTAATATTTCAATTATTTTATTCATTATACATATTATAAATGTTCCTTTTAATTTTTATCTTTTGATGACTCTTAACCATTTATTTCACACGATATTACCCACAAATAAGTGGAATAGGAAAAACAATTACATGTTTGTTTGGATTTTACTTTATTTTTAGTTAAATTTTTAATTTTTAATGTTCTAATTATAAATTTATATTTTCCTTTTGTTTTTAAACTGTATGTATTTCTTTTTTGTTGTGTTTGTTTTTTGTTTTGGTCGATATTATATGGAAATAATTAAATGTTCTATTGAAAAAACATTCTATATCATTTATTTTATAGCTAACGCTAAAAACCCATATTTATGGTTTTATATGTGTGTTACAAATTAACTGACGTGGAAAATAGTTTTTTATGTCACTTGTAAAATAACTACTGTAAAACCCCCTTCATTTCAAGGATTTTATACTTTAGTTATGTTGGAATCGATGTGGAATTTCCTCTTTTACATCAGTTATTTAATAATTGATGTAAAATAGCATCTATGTCCATATTTTTTCAAAGTAGTTATCGATATAACCGATTTGGAAAACATATTTGTTTCATTGGCTATTTGATAATTGACATAAAAAATATCCATGTCATATATTTTCAATGACAGTTTTGTAGAAGAAGACGTTGGAGAGGTTTTTTAAATTGGTTATTAAATAACCAATATAAAAAACCATTTTCATGATATATTTACAACATCCATTTTTAAACCATAATTAATGATATATTTACAACATTTCCTTTAATAATGTCAGCTAATAACCAACATAATAAAAAATTAATTTGATGTTAAAAGGAATTTATATTGTAGTGTCACTATGGAAGTATGGAGAAAATGATCTATTATAAGGAAATTACTATGAATAGGGATGGTGATGTGTCCCTCCTAGTAGTTATAATGCCCATTAATTTCCCCAAAATGTTTTTGGAAATGATCCTTGAATTATCGGGAATGATATTACATGTTTATGTGTTTGCCACAAATTCTATGTTGTTTGTGTATGATATGATCACATGGTTCATGTTCTTAATTAAATTATGAATAATGTATCATGAACCTCTAATCTTTATGCCATGTATCATGTTTCTAGTCTTTTATATGCATGGTATGATATTAAAATGATATTGTAATGTTCTTATACGCTTATCTTCATGATATTCTTACGTATTTCATTTATTTACCCTTGCAATGAATTTGAGCTCACCCCTTTATTATATTCCCTTTCCCTATGTTATGAAGAAACTTATTAAGTAGGAGTACAAATGGGGAATATCATTAAGGGATATATTGAAAATCATTCACCAAACAAGAATATTGTGTTCCAAGTTTCCAAATAAACTAAACGGTTATGGTACTCGGGAATATACTTTTTAATGTGCTGAATATTAATAAAAATTGATTTAATATCCATGTATATTAAGCCTAGGATTCTACAAAACCAAATGAAAATTGAAAAGGTGTGCAGATATAATCGGGGACAATTCCCTATTAAAAAAAATAAAAAGAGCTCATATAGGCATGAAAGGGATGGAACAACAAATTTGAGTGGTCTCACATCATAAAATCTCGATTCCATCACCACTTTATTAACTCAGATGCCCAAGAATGCATCCCCTACTATAAAAATCAATCCATTTATAAACATTAAAAAATACTAATAACATAAGAATAAGCGATACCTTTGGTCATTCCCAATAAAACATGGAAAAATATTACCAATATTCATGAATAGAAAAATTAGAGATTATGTTTTCCTATCATATAGAGAATTTTATCAATGGGATCATATTGAGGTTTGACAAGTCCTTATATGATAAAAGTATTTATTGATCTAATCCTTGAAAAAAATGATTTTACATAGTCTCATCTCAGTTTTTAACTTCTCTTTTATAATTGTAAGAATATACCATGCCTTGAGTGGAGTTTTTCTATGACATCCCAAATAAACACAAGATGAATGAATTCATTACACATCTTCCAGAGAGGGGTATTTCTCCCAACTAATGAATATCCCAATGTCAAATCACTACCTTTTTATGTGTCAGATAGAAATGGTTTGTGTTGGTACACCAATAAATTATCATATCTTGGAGGAGATTTCATTGATAATACTTGATGAACTGAGAAATCGCTATCACCTCATAAAGATAGATAGAGAATAACTAATCAATGAATTATTACCTCTAGCCAATAATGAATGGATATTCCATTTCACGAGATATGTTACTTTTAAGGCATAACTCTTATGTAGAACTCAATACTTGTATTGTTTTATCTATATATGTAACTAGTATTTTCAGGTATCATTGAGAAATCAATTGATGAAAATGATCAAGAAGGTATAGACTCAATGGGGAATTAGTATAGAGACCCTATCATTCAACACATATTACTACATGATTTTAAGAAAAACTAGATATCAAATGTAAAACCACATATCATAATGTGTAGTGTCATTGGAATAGTAGGAATATAATTATATATCATGAAACCAAAATAAAAACATCTTCAAATTAATCTATATAATGAATTTCCAACTTCCTTTGAGCTCTATCATCTGAATAGGGTAATCTAGAGAATACATGAATAAAGTGATTATATAAAAATCCATATAATGAAATAAACATAGAAATAAAGCATAGCACATGGAATATAAGCCATAACATGATGGCATAAAAAGAAATTGATCAAGACTAAACATAATAATGAATAACATGTAGAATATGGGATCTTATAATAATGGAATCATTGGAATAGGCAAACAACACACAACATGACATATTCATGACTAAAGGATAACTGCCAAGATTATTTTACATGGTGTAAAATGTCACATAAAGGAAATAGGTTTACTCCCTATTCCAACCTGACATCTCATGATAATAAACATTACCCAATGCTTTTTTTCTCTATCTAGGTGCAATCAAATAAAATATTCATGCATATGTGTGGGACATTAAGAATCAAACATAAACATAAGGGTTACCAATGGATGTAAATTGGTATCATAATTAGGTAATAAGATATAAAAATGGTCTCACAATATAAAACATCACGAAATAATGGATTTAAATCATACATGAAAACTCATAAGGGATACTATGCATATATGAGTACACATGATATCCATCTGAAGTCAAATAATGTAAAAATAGAGTTTTAGAACCTTTATAAATGTGACACTTTAGTTTAATTTATGGGAAAATATTAAAGAGTATTCAAAGTGAACATATTAATATTTAATTACATAAAACAAGAAATTAAATTAGATATTTATTTATGATAAAAATGGTTATTTTATATTTTTTTTATTCAAACAAATTATAGAGAGTATTGAAAATGGGTAGGAAATTTGGCAGTTCCCTTTATTCGAGATTTCTTATGAGGGGGGTAGAAAATAAACCATGTAAAACATGTATTTAAACATAAAATCAAGGATAATTAATCAAGGTACAAATTTTTGGATCATAAAAAAATAATTTATGTGGAATAAATAAGAAATTTTTATAATTACATTAGGGTAAAAAGTGAGAACGCGTATCCTGAATTAAAAAATGGTGGTTTGGAAGTAATCCCTTACCATATGTCCAAAAATGATTCACACTTTCACTTAATTTCCAAGATATTTGAATTATATTCATTATTAATTTAATTAATAACATATACAACATGTATTTTATTTATTATAATCTTATTATGTACATTTATGGTCTTTTTAAGGGTAATAAGATTCAATTTAGTCATTTGGGATGGTTCATTTCCTTGGTTTTCATGATTAGTTCACTAGTATACATGTATGAATAATTATGTAAAATTATAATAGATATCATAAAGTAAACTTATATTTTGTTAATTAAATTACTAAATATTAAATTGTATTATATGTCATTTTTTCTATATTTGAGGATTATTCATTAGGTAAAAATTTAATGATTACTGTTTAGTTTATTTTGGATTTTTTTCAATAAACACGAACTATTATTGTCTTATTAGATATTATTATGTATATATATTTGTTCATCATTGCTAAATAATTTTTAATATAAATTTTAAAATCCATCTTGACCATTATAAGTGTTTTTTGAATATCCTTGATGGTGGTATTAGAGAACAAAAAACATTATCCATGCAGGTGGTGAATTGACACTTCACGAATGATGTTTTCATTTTATAAAGAGAATTGTAATAGAAGAGAAATGATAGCGAATATACCATTAACATAATAAAATTATAATACAGATTTTATAATTGAGTTTTCATGTTATATTTTATAGGGGATGATAACAAAGGATAAAAAAATAGAAGTAATTGAAAGTGAGAGAGAGGGAAAATTCTTTACCTATTGAGTGGAATATCCATGAGAACATCCTTAAGGGACCTGTAAATGGTATTCTGGGGATAAAAAGACCATAATTTTGGAAATAGGTTTGGGAGAGTAATTGGGAAGAATATTATAAATATAATTTTTTTAAGGTTTAGAGAGAGGAGGTGTTGAGGGGTGGTATTTACAGTTGGACGATAGGGGTGTTTTTGATTATTTAATTCATTGTTTTATTATTTTGGATCAATACAATCAATATTTTTGATTATTATTTCCAAATTTAGTAACTAGGGATGATTAATTTGGTATATTTTCAACTTACATTATCTATGACTCAACTATGACTCAAAAAATTATCTATTTAGCAAAAATATTAATTAGTGTAAATTATTAAATATCACTGTTCACATAAAAAATAAACTTTTTTAGAAAAATACAAAACCATCACCCTAACTATTTTTCAATGGGTAGAATTAAAAAAATGGGCTCTATTTTATGAAAGTAATTCTCTATTTATGATTGATTTAATTTTAAATTAAAATCATCATTTATTTAAATAAGACTAATTTTATAACACATTGAGAATTTATTTAATGTCCCATAGATTCATATTACAATTATAATAAAAGAATATATTAATTTATGAATCTATTTTATGAAAATAAATTTTCATTTAAATAATTATATTAATGATAAAATGTAATGAAAATTTTACATTTCACAAATATACGAATATTTAATTTATAATTTTTAAAACATTTATTTACTTATTCTATGATATAAATATATTATATTTTTATTCATAATATACCGAATTCTTTTTATGTATTCATAGATTATTTTACTATTCTTTTTTCCAGTTTACAAATTCTAATGGTCGCATTATTATTCCAACGGTCAAGTTATTATTCAATTGTTATAGGTTTCTTAATTTTCATAAATATCACTTATTTGATAATTAATTTATTAAAATAATGTTTTATTAGGTTATATTTGAAATTTATGTGTTTTATAATATATAAGATAATTCTAATAAGGTAATATTTATTCGTAAAAAATTATGCTTCATTACAATCTTATCTGTTATGAAATTTAACCATCGAAATTTCATTTTACATTACACATTGAAAAAATATAAGGTTACTTCTCCTTCATTTCATCCCCTAATTCCCATGTTGACTCTCTATACATATGGTTAAACTATAGTACTTTTACTAGGTTACTAGTCCTGTTGCATAGAAATGTATCTTTATGGTCCAATATCTTCCCTGGTTACTCATTATAATAGAGATCATTTTCCAACTGTACCACCAATGAATCTAGTACATGTGAAGGATTTGGTATTTAATTCATATAGAAGGATACATGGAATACATAATTCACACGAGACTTGGTTTGTGAAAGTGTTATTTTATAGGCCATACCTTCTACATGATTAAGAATCTTGAAGGGGTCTATGTACAAGGGACTAAGCTTTCCTTTATTCCCATATCTCGTGACTCTCTTCTATGGAGATATACGGAGGAATACCAAGACACCAATTTCAAACACTAATCCTCATAAAAGATATTTATCATATATCTTATGTCAAATTTTGGAATCCTAGATATGCTGCTATATGGGTTTCACCTTTTCATCAATTTATTAAACCATTTCAAGTAAAAATGTTTTCTACTCACTGATATCATCCCAACATGCTTGAGTTATTCATCATTTCGTATTAAAGGATTCATGTAGAGCCATTTGTATTTTTGAGTGGAAACTATTGTTGTAATAGAGTTTTCCCAGAGGTATATGTTGGTCCCATCATCCCTTTAATTTCATATAACATGCTCTCAACATTTCTTCCAGTGTCTAAGTAATCCACCATGATTGGTCATCTGTTTGAGGAATATATGTTGTAATAATGATTATCTTAGTTTTTAGATAATGTTATATAATTTTAAAATGCATAGAGACAAATCATTGATCATGATCAGATACAATCGATAGTAGAACTCTATGTAGCCTCACCACTTCTATGATGTGAATTAGTTTATGTTAATCAAGTATGATGTCCTCTCGAATTGAGATGAAGTGATATATCTTTGTAAGTTGATCCACAATGACCCATATAGCAATAGTTCCCCTATATTTCTTTATAATTCTAGTAAAATAGTTTGTGGTGATGTTTTCCAAATTCCATGTTGGTATGGTTAATGAATGTATCAACCACATAGATTTTTCTCTTTCATCCTCACTTATTGACATTCTAGGTAGTTTGATTTAAATTGAGTGATCTATTTCTGCATATTGTCCCATAAATAGTTCTCTTAGATATCTTGATAAATCTTTGTGATTTATGTGTGAATACTTAATGTTGATCTATATTCCTCATTTATAATCTATTTCATTGTCTTTGGATTTTATGGTATAAAATTTTGTGAAACAAATTTTACAAATCCATCATCTTTAATTTCTAAATGTGGTTATTTCCCATTTCTAATAGATTCTATTTTTTTCTTGAATTTCCTCATCATTTCATTGAGAATCCATTATTTTCTCTTATTGGTATGGTTGAGGAATATTTTTTACAAAGGATTGATCATATTCATTCCTTAATAATTCTCATTTCCATCCTTTGTAGGTATAAGAATATATAATTCATCTCAATTGCCATCATTGATAAAGCTACAAAATTATTTTCACTTATAGCATCTGCTAGATTATTTTATTTACCAGGATAGTAGGTGATTGAGAATTTCTAATCCTTGATGTTCTATAACTATCTTTTTAGGTGAATATTATTGTCATTTTTTGTGAATATATACTTTTTTCTCTTATGATCATTATATATCTCACACTTCTCCACATAGAGACAATACTGCCAGATTTTTTATGCAAAGAACCCAGCTTCCAATTCTAGATCATGTATATGATAGTTTTACTCATTAATATTCTGTTTCCCTATGGTTTAAGATATCAAATTATCATATTTAATTATAAAACAACCTTATAACTTCTTTGAAACATTTTTTTTATACCATAAAGAGTTCCCCACTTGTCAATATGTGTGTACTGGTGTAGGGATAATCCTCTTTTCAAGTATTTAAAGAAGCCTTCACACCCAGTAATCTAGACAAACATTACTCTCTTATAACTCTTCATGGTTATTTGGTTTTACAATCATGATATGTTCCTCATAAATTGTCATTATTACCAATATCGACCAAAGAACCTATGAATCATCACAACAGATGTTATCCTAGAACAATATTCAATTACCTTCGTATTTGAAGGATACATAGATATTAATTTTCTAGTGATAACATCCCCCAATAATGATAACTAATTCATCTAACACTCACATTTACTATAAATTTCATATATTTTCTTTCTTCTCAAAGTATTTATTATAGTTTCCAAGTACGCCTCATGCTCCTCCTTGCATTTGAAGTATATCAAAATATCATCGATAAATTATTCCACAAATTTGTCAAGGTAATCTTTAAAAACTCTATTCATTATGTCCATAAACAATACTAGATTATCAATGAATCAAAATGGAATCACTAAGAACTCATAGTTTCCATATTCCATGCAAAATAATGTATTGGGAATATCTTCTTAAGTCACATTTAATTGGTAACATTTTGAACGAAGTTCCACCTTATGGAAATACTTGGCCCCGCATATTTGATCTAATATTTATTATATATAAATATATATATAAGGGGATAATTTTTATTTAATCGTTTTTTTTTTGGAGCTAATGATAATGAATTTAGTGATGCATTGATCCATCCTTCTTATTGATGAATAGGGATGGTGCACTGAACGATGAAACACTCGGGCTTATAAAACACATTTTCAGATTCTCCTATAAATTATTCGTGAGTTCTTATAAATCAATTGTCTCCATTATACAATGTTTATTGGATATAATAAGATTTATAGTAATAATTTCAATTGATAAATCAACCACTCAGTCAAGAAAAAGAATAAAAATTCTTTAGGGAACACACTAGTGTAGTTCCTCACAATGGGTATTTCTTCAATCATGATTTGGTACTTTGCCTCCATCATTTGAGATAGATATACTTTCTCATATGTAAATAATTTTGAAAAATAAGATAATTACTATAAAGGAGATTCATCCTCCACTATATTATTATATATAATTGGTGGATGCTTCATTATTTGTCGATTGATACCATCTCCCAATATTTGATCTTCTTTATGTATAAGGATATCCAATACTTGTCAAATATAGCATAAAAAATGACTATATGAAGTGGTATAGGATTTAATAAGAGTATATTTCCACAAACATTGATTTAGGAGGAATTATATATATTATATGCAATAATTTACTTATTTTTTTATTTTAATAGATTACTCGACCACTATTTTTTGACGGGGGGTTTTAATAGTTCTACTAAATTAGAAAGATAAGAAAGAATGAATAGAACCATAACCAAATAGTTCATATCCTATTATTCAATGAATAATCAGGGTACCAATCACCACATAGGTTTTGGGATCCACCTCATTTGTAGTGATAGAACATTCCCTTCCTTGATTCAATGTAGGTTTTTGTTATTGATTGCCTCTGAAAAACCATGGCTTAGGGAAATAGCTTGCATAATGCTGATATTTTTTATAGTTTAAAAACTACACTATATGATGGATGTTAATTTAAATGATCCTTTATTCCTCCATTTATTTTGGATTCTTTATATCCCCTCAACAATTATTAGTTGTATTCCCACCTCTTCCACATATAAGGTATCTCTAGGTTCCCCTTAGGCAGTTTTCAGGATTTATCTTTCCACACTTTTGACACATGGGAATTTGGGATTTCATTACATCATGGGATTTATTTATTGATCCGCCCATATTAAAATCCATTTTTATCTTTTTTATCTAGGGCCTTGATACTACTTGCAGTCTCTTTTCTCTATTTCAAAATAAAGGTAACAACATAAAATCCCCTTGTAGTTTTTGAAGTCTCGAATTTCCATCACTTTTAAAAAACATGTCTTTAGTACGCTAAAGAAGATATACACATTTCTTTTAGTGTTCATGAAAAATAAAGAGGCTTATTTTGAAATCCTTGTGAATTTTTTCATGTACTCCCTGATAAAATCATCTTCCTTCTACTTCATCCCAAGGAACTCCCTTTCCATCTTAAGATGTTTCTTTTGGGAAATGTTTTATCAAAAAATATTTTATTGAATGATTCCTGTTACATGGTATAAGTTTCCTCTATATAAATTATATTCTTGTTCAATGTACACCACAAGTTATCTTCCCCACCAAAATAATAGATTACCAGAAAAACATTATATTCTTCTGAGCACTAGAGGAATGAAAATATCATCTAAATATTGTTAGTCTATTTTTATGTGATAAGGGGATCCAAATATAAACTAAATATTGGAGGCCTTTGTCACATGAAATATTCGACCACAAAATTATTCTTCTTAGGAGATGGATGGTGTTTATCAAGATTCATGTTAGTATCCATAACATGATGAATTTAAGAAATTACTTTCATTATATTTTGAGCACCAATTCCCATAATATTTGGAGTTTCAATAGAAAAATAAGCTCATTTCTAATTATATTTATATTTGGTATGTGTTCTCTTATATATAGAAATTAAATAGGAAAAATAATTTATAATTAAATGGTATTGAATACATAGATAATAAAAATATTAAAAGTAAACTTTAAACATAGAAGGATAAACATCCATATGAAAAGCATATCCAAACATGTGATTATCTAATATTAAATCTCAGTTATACATGGAGATATAATTATACTTAGGGTTATTACTAATTTTTTCAAATCATTCTCTCTAAAAATTAATGGACCATTCTTTAAGACCAACTATATAATCCTTATCCATTTACACACAGTATTACATGATTTTAAGCGTAACTAGACATCATATACAGACCATGGATCATAAATCCTAGTGTATTTGGAAGATTAAGTGCATGATTAGAAAAAATGAAACAAAAATAAAAAGATATTTTATTTAATATCAATAACAATAATTTAACTTCTTTTCAGATCCTACATTTTTATAGGGTGACATGTGGAATACATTAACAATGGGATGAGCTAAAAAACCCTATAAGGGAATAAACCTTGGAATAAACCATAACACATGGGTTAAAAGGTGTAACATTTTGACATAATAAAAATTTAAACATGAAGAAACATAATTATAAATAACATGTAGAAAATTATACCATTTAATAAAGGAATAATTGGAATGTGTTGACAATATACAACAATACATAAGCATGAGTCTAGTTAAACTTCAAGGATTATTTCAAATGGTGGATAAAGTCTCATTAAGGAATCAAGTTTACTCCATTTCCCAACATGGATTCCCATGAGACTTAACATTAACCAATTCACTAGAGTGATATTTGTGAATAACCATCATAAAATATTCATTAATATGTGTGCCTCATGTAGAATCAAACATAAACAAAATGGTTACCCAGGGAATGAAATTGGTATCATAATCCTGATATAAGTCATAATAAATATGTATATCATAATGTTTTCAATTAAATCATTGATTAAAATCATACATAGACATTAATAAAGAATAAAATGTATAAATCATGATTAATTATATCCAATTTAAGTGAAAACATGTAAAAATGGTGTTTAATAAATGTTATAAATAAACCAATTTAGTGCGGTTTAAGGGACAATATTAAAGATTATTTAAAGAAGAAATTGGACTAAATGTTTTAATAAAACTAAAAATGAAATAAAATAGTTTTACATGATAAAAATAGGGATTTTATAAACATATTTGTTTCTTAAAAAATCATGTTTAGTATATTAAAATGGGTACAAAATTTGGAAGTTTCTTTTAATCGGGCTTGCTTATCTGGATGAATTGAAAAGGAAACCTTATAAAACATGTATGTTCCCATAAAAGAAACAATAATTGAGATAGGTTCATTTTTTAGAGCATAAAAATAGAATCTATGAGGATTAAATAAGAATAACTAACAATTAAATTGGGATATAGATTGAGAAATCATAACCTGAAAGAAAAAAATAGAGGTTTAAAGAGAATACCTTACATTATATCTGAATGTGTTCTGCACTTTTACTTATTATAATGAATAATGAAATTTTATTCATCAAAAATTTAATTCAGAGTAAAATAAATATTTTTTTTATTTATTATAATTATATTAAGTTCATTTTCATCCTTTTTTATGAGTTATAAGATTCAATTTCTTTGTTTTGGAGTGTTCGTTTCCTTGGATTTTATGATTGGTTCACTGGTATACATGTGTGAAAGGTCATGTAAAATTTGAACAATTATCCATAATTTAAATAATATGTTATTAATGAAAATAAATCATATTAAATGATATTATATATCAGTTTTCCCAAATATTATGATGATTCATTAGATAAAAAATCTAATTATAATAGTTCAAATTATTTTGATGTTTTTTCGATCATCACAAACTACTATTATTATAAAAATTAATATTCTATATATATACTAGATCCAAAACACTAAATAATTTGTAATATGAATTTTAAAATATGGTTAGAACATTATAATTTTTTTATGACCAACCTTGAAGGTGGTATTAGAATACAAAAAAACATCATCCATAAAGTTGGTGAATCAACAACTCATGAATGATGTTTTCATTTTTAAAATAGAATTAGAAGAGAATATAATTTTAGGTGGATATAACATTAACATAATAACATTATAGTATATATATGATACTGTATTTATAATTTATCTTGGATAAAGAATGTGATGATAGGATAATATAAGAAAATAAATTGATAGTGAGAGACAGAGAGAGAGAGAAGGTTTTACCTCTTTAGTGTTGTCTCATTGAGAACATTCATAAAGGTTTTGGAAAAGGTATTTTGGTGAGAAAAGAAATTATAAAAACTCGGAATTATTTTTGGGAGAGTAATTGGAAAAATTATTTGAAATATATAAGTCTTATAAGGTATGGGGAAAAGAGGTGGTGAGGGGTGGTATTTATAGTGGTAGGAGAGGGGTGTTTATTATTATTATTTTCATTAGTTCTTTTTTTATCAAGACTATAAATAGTGTTGATTTTTGTGACTAAATACTATAACTATATAATTTTATTTTGGGATGGTGGTCACTTACATCATCCATTACTCAACTGTGACTCAAAAAAATATTGTATTTGGAAAAATGTTAAATGCAGTAAATTACCACATTTTACAATTCCCCAAAGATTAATCTATTTTAGAATATACTAAAAAATAACCTAACTATTTTATGACATGTATAATTAAAAAATGAACTCAATTTTATTAATATAATTTTCTAAATATGATATATTAAATTTTAATTAAAATCATCATTTATTCAAGAAAGAGAGATTTTAAAATTATTACTGATTTTATGAAACATTCGAAAATTAAATTAATGTCTGGTAAATTTATGTTATACATAAAATAAAAAATATTAATTAATGAATATATTTTTTTAAAATAAATTTACATTTAAATAATTATATTAATTATAAAATTGTAAATAATAAATAACGTTTCACAAAAATGCCAATATTAATTTATCATTTTCAAAGAATTTATTTACTTATTACATGATATAAGTATTTTAAATTTAAATTTATAATATACCTAAATTTTATTTATACTTTCATAGGTGAGGTTAATATTCTATTATCCTGTATACTATTTATAATGGTCACATTACTATTCCAACAATCAATTTACTATTCCACTGGTATAGGTTACTTATTTTTTATAAAAACCACTTCTTTAATTATTAATTAATGAAAATAATGTTTTTACAAGTTTATCTATGTGGTGTATGTGTTTTTTAATATATACCATAATTATAATAATGGAAATTATATTGACAAAAAATTATGGGTGATTAAAATTAGCTAATATATTTTAGAGCCCCTGGAACGATTCCCTAATTAACTAACCAACCTTAGAAATAGTCATTTGAATACATTTAAGAGAGAATAATAGCCATCAAAATGAAATGTTGTAGTGTAATATAGAAATGGTCATGTCATATGAATATAATAATACATATAAATTTATTCTATGTGATGGAGGTTATTTTTTAGGTTCATTTAGAATAATCCCCTTCAAAACCTCATTAAAATATAAGACCTTGTACTGAGGGGCAGTATTCCAGTTACTACTAATAAAGTGTGTTGGTTCAACTACATTAGAAGAATTTTGGGAACTATAAGACATATTCATAGAGAAATAAGAATATGTCAAATGATGACGAAATCATTCTAGAAGAAGAAAATAAGTTCATTTCTCGGGAATCATTGTTCCAATCAAATAACCAACGAAAGGGTTCATGGTCACATAACCTTTTCTATGTCTTTTCTACCACATGGATGAAGAAACGTCTTATGTAAGCTTGATATTCTCTTTGACATGTGACCTCATGACCATATAAATTTCACATGAATCACTTAAAGGTTAGATTATAATGTGACTGTTCATGAAGATCTTATGCATTAAAATTAATCCTAAGGACATGAATCAAAATGAATGAGACATACCATAAATTAGAAAATAGGTATGTTTAAAAGGTCATTGGTAAAATGAAATCATCTGTGGAGGGTAAGAGATAGGCTTATGAGATCAGTTATTATGAATAATTATTCTCATTATGGTAATAAAAAGTGGTCTTGTAAAGTAGTGATGTGGGATATGACCGTGTGAGAGCTATAAAGGCGTGGGTCATAAGTGAAATCATCAACCACCCAATGCATTATTTATATGGAACCCTATTCAATGAGAAGTGTCTTTAATGTGACCAAACAGTGGTCAAAACTTCAATGAGTGGGATCCCAAGGGACTTAGGTAGACATTTAAATTCTATATAACCATATCCATTACCATTCATTCCTCCATTATGAGGGTGGGGTGGGGGCATTTCTTGATGGACATCAAATTATCAAAGAAAAATTCAAGATGTGAGACATAACTAAAACATATTTATTATTTTATCCACAAAGGGATGAAAAGAGAAACCTGGATATATGGATAATCGGAACATTGGTTATAAATATTGTGTGACCCTGCAAATCATTAAAATTGTTCTTATGCATAGAATTATCTATTAATGATCATGAGAATCCCCTATATCAATACCTCCTAATATCATGGATGATTATATAAATGTGATGATGATCATGGGATGGATTCCAGATGAGTTCCCTCAATCATATGACATGTCGGTTGATAGACACCTCACAACAACCCAATCCATTTATAAAATAGAAAATGTAATTGGATGAAGGATTATGTTAAATGGTGTTATGTTTATTTTCACATAACTTTCTAATTTAATTTTCAAGGATAGTCATAGATCACATGTGAACCCTTGGTTACATGATGTCTTTTTCATGTGATGGCTATTGCACAAGTTACCTTCATCATGCGAAATACCTCAAAAAAATTTTATTTATCATGTGGTTCATTGATGGAAAATAAATGAATCAAAATTATAGGTTTTATCAAATAAACTATGAAAATGGTGAAACCTTCATTAGAAGGGAGTTACAATGATATATTGGAACCATGAATATTCTATGTTGGAAATGGAGTATGGTTTGTGTTTGTTGTCAATCATTGATGGATGTTCAGGATATTTACTAGGAAAGGGACCATAAAACTTAAATGAGAAACTATATTGAAGGTGATGTCATTTCCCAGTGTTTGAAATATTTTTGGGTCCCAAAATTTGAATATGGAGTAATTTGTTTTTTGAAATGGGAGTTACTCGCAAAGATTAAAGGGTATTTATAAAGTTGTGGTCGAGGCCTAATTTGGAATTCGTGCATCAAAATATGGAAAAGGAAAATAGTATGAAAAATAAATAAATGTTCATGAAAGATGAGGTTTTGCGAAAGAATATTACGCGCCCAATGTGATGTCAAAAGGGGATTTTCATGCTTAGAAACAAACTTATTTTCACTGATGAAGATGGGTCAGAATCTTGTGTGAAGGGTCATTGAGTCATATAAATAAGCGAATACACACATTTAAGTGTAACATCCCAGGTAAATAAAGAATAATACATTTTCATATTTATTAATATCTGTAAATTAAATATTAATTTTACTTTAAAAGGGACGTTATTTTCTATGGTGTACCCGATATGCAAAAACGTGTTTTTTTGAAGTCTAATGATACGCACAATGTTGAGTCATAATGAAAAATAGTAATATAATATTTTTTTAAATAGTAGTTAACGGCTTGATGTTTTATTGGATGGAATAAATAAAACTAACTAAAATATGATTATACAAGTGTGTTAAATGTTTATACATTTATCCAAAAAAACTAGAGGCTTAAAATTTGAATTAATCTAATTTTAAGCATAAATACTCTAATATTCTTTAAAAGGACGATTTATAACATTTTAATGGATAAAATCATTAAATATAGTGTTAGTCACTATTATATGTTATATTTCAAAAAATAAAATTCTTCTTTAGAATCGGGACACTGAAATATACTTTGGGTAAATATTTGGCATTTCTAATACAATTCATTTTTTAATGAATAGTGAAAATACTGTATTTTATTTAAAAACTGCCTTTTAATCTGATTTATTTAAATGATTAGATAATCTTATTAGTTTTGTTTAAAGTGTAATTATATTATATTTTTACCATTTAATCCAATGTTTCTCATTGGAAATAATTTAACTTTGAAATTGCACATAAACAAGTGTCTATCTTTTGATAGATATTATTTCTTAATAACACGCTTTTTGTTTTGACAACAGGAATAAATTTCAAATTAATATATCCTAATATTGTGTTTTTAATGATTTAAAGTAGACATCATTTTTTAATTCAGAAAATAGAATATATCTTAGGCTGAAATTTTCGTATTTTTTAGAAAACCTTCAATTTTTGATTAATAGTGAAAACACTGAGTAGTAGTTAAAAAGATGATTTTTTCATTTAAAATAAAATTTACTGCTTATATGAATTGAATTTTGAAAATATGACTTACATGGTTGTTATCAATAAGTAAAATTTTGTTCAATAAGATGAAAATAATTTATAGTGAATAGTAACTTTTGACTTTTATTTAACGCGGTTAAAGGGAAATTGTGTAATTCAAGGTAAAAAAGAATATTATAATAATAAAAAATTACCTTAACACTTGTACTGACATTATTTCATGAGTCATGTCCAACCATTAGCATCCTTGGGTCAATTTTGGGACCCCATGGAGCCACATAAAAGTGATAATGACACTTGATATTAATTACTTTAAATTTAAGACAAAATGATATAAACATATATCTTTTAGTAAATAATTTTTTACATGGGATTTTATAAGATATATCTTAGACAAAAAAATATTCATTTGAAATATAAAAATATTTCCTAAATCATGGTATTTTTTTATTGTTTTTAGACATCAAATAAAGACAATTGTTTATGACACAATAATGATGCAGTGTTTACCTCATTAAGGAATTATTTAAATAAATAAGATTATAAAAACTAAAACAATATCTAAAACGTATACAACTCTTATTAGATGATTTTATTTCTAATATGAGTCATATTATCTTCGACATTAATGTGATTTTGACCTATATAATTATATAATAAAATAATATTTTTAAATATTCCTAAAGATCCCCACCTCCCCCTTATAAAAAGCCATCACCTCCATCTCATTACTCACACCTCTCAAACCCCCTGGATCGTACATCATCTAACCAATTAAGCTCTCAAAATCCCTCTCTTCCACCTTAAATCCTTACCTTACGTAGAAGGGACTTCAAGAAATACTTTTGTTTCAAACCAAAGGGAGTTACCCAATTTAATGGCAACATCTTCTGTTAAGATATTTTTTTATTTTCCTTCTCGAACCCCATAAACTCTTTTTATTCCTTTATTTTATAGAAACAACATTATCTTCAATATATTCCTATGTTTTTATGAGATGGATTATAACTACACTTACACACACCTCCGTCTAATGGGCAATGAAAATATTGTTTCTGTGGATGGAAAACTAACGCCTCACGAAATAAGGATTGTTCAATTTTCTCCTACTACCTGTCATGGTGGAATTTATGATGAAAATGTATTTATATGTGATATTTATTATATTTATATTGTATCTTTTCTTCTTTATTTTCCATTTATATCATACCTTTAAGGTTTTTATTATGGGTAAACGCGATAATTTCATTTGAGGACGTGCAGACTACGGCCCCCTCAAAGTGATATGACTCATTCATGTCATACGTGGGATGTATAAAGAAAGGATTTAATGAAATTATACATGACTTTATAACTTAATTATAATATACCAATATATAATTATGTTTTAATTCCATTAAATTATTAAATAGAAATGAAAGTTGTGTTCATGCGTACATATGGCTTACCGTCTCCATTAAGGGTGCATTTAATTTATTATCTCCAGATGTTATGTAATATTTAAAATATATATATATATATATATTATATTATATCTAAATCTTGAATTTCATTATGTAGATAATTGACTTTTCATCACATGAACAAGTTGTAATTACAATACGTTTATTTTTAACTCATGTTCCGAACATTGACAAAATGTCTGATATGAACTAAAATAATTAACTAATTGTTACAGAAAGGAAATAAGTGATATAAAAGGAATAATAAAATTGAAAATGGTTCTTATTAAAGTAGAAATAAACTTATGTTTATTATTCATGAAATTAAATAATGAACGGGTCATGTCAGTCACGATGTAAGGGACTTCGTCTCAATATCTATCGTTGGGGCATATTTTTAGTTATACATTAATTTCTATTATATGGTGTATAAACTCCTTTTACTTTTTATTTCATTCAAGAGTATTCTTTTTCTATGAATCATTTTAATAAACTACCAAAATAATGTCTTTAACGTGTGCAGTGACAATGACTTCTCCAATGCTGTAATCATTATTTGGCATCCTCTATAGGCCTCAATATTTTTTAGGAAAAAGGAAACCCCTTATTCATTATTTGGGTACATTGGTATTGAAAATGATTTTTGAAATGGATTTATTATTTCAATATCTTGAAATTATTTCTTATTATTGCAAATGAAATTTTATTAGTGAAATGTTTCTATTTTCAATATTTTATGTGTTATGATTTTTTGTACTTGGATATTTGACAGGTGGTTACGTGATAAACCAAATGAAGGGTGGTGCCATGATAAACTAGGATAGGTGGTCACAATATAACCTCCAATGCTTTGGGTATGGATTTCAGTCGTATGGCAATTCCATTTAGTGATATGTGTGGAAGTTGACCATATGGTTATTCAATTATAGTATTTTTATGTCCCAAGTTACCATTATATGTTATGTGTTCATTATATGGGTTTTATGGTAATATTTTGGTTACAAAATGGTATGAAATGATATTTTATTTAGTCAAGAGCATTTACTTATTCATAAAGTTGAAAAGTATTACTTATGATAATGTATTAATGGTTTACTTGTTGTTTTGAAAAACTAGTTGTTTTCCTTCTTTGTGTATCCATTATGAGGCCTTTTATGCTCATCCTGTAACATCCTGAGATTTTATGAAAAATATTCTTTTAATTTCATTAATGTCTTGTGTTGTATGCTACACCAAGATTATCTTGCGCTATACGCAACACCGTATTAGCTTGCAGTATACGCAACACTATTCTTGGATCGTGTTACACACAATTTTGATAATAGTCATTCTACGCAACATTGAGTGTGTTTATATATATATATATATATTCAATGTATAAATAAAATATGGTTGGATTCTGTTATATGAAACAACAAAAAATTCTTGCACTACACGCAACCCTGACTTGACATGCATTACACGCAATCGCGACCCTCCCTGATAGCGTGTGTTGTACGCAATACCAGGTTTTACTAAACAACAATATATTATTATAATATTGTTATGAACTATACTTTATGAATAGTATTAACTAAATTTTTAATTTTATAACATTATTATTCATCTTACACATTTTCTAGAACATGGTATAAGAACAAAATAAATTTTTCGGATAAAATAAGTATTTTTCAAAAAATACAGTTTTGCCGCCTTTTGATGGCGCACCCACTTTAAATCTAGTTTTTGAAATTTTTATAAGTTCCATTTGACAAAATAAAATTATTCTTTGGAATTATGAAATAAAAATTTACTTTGGATAAATTTTTCATTTTATTCTGATAACTTTCATATTTTAATGAATAGTAAAAACACGCTATATTTTAATTAAAAACAACTTTTTTCATCGTAATATCTTATGTGGTTAAATTATAATATTGAATGGTATTAAAGTATAAATAGAATATATTTTTACCATTTAATATAATGTATGTCATTAGCATTGATTTTACCTTGAATTCGTAGGTTAAATCAATTCAATCTTTTGCAATGTTTTAAAGAAAAACCCGTTTTCTTTCGACAATGGGATTAATTTTAATTTAATTTCTGCTACTTTTTTGTATTGAATTTGGAAAAATGGATTCCATATTTGGAATCAGTGGTTCCAAATTATGTTAAAAATATACTTTTTATTTTTGGGCATTGTGAATAATAACTACGGTAAATTTTATTTACTATAGTTAAAGGTAAATCGTGTAATTAAAGGTAAATATAAGATTATAAAATTACCCTAACACTTGGAAAAATTCTATTGGATGACTAAAAGTAGACCCATATCACCTAATGGTCGGATTAGATTCATTTAATGGACTTTTTTCCAGGAAAATAATTTAATTATTATTAAAACCAAAGAAAGTGACAACATGTCACTCTCTTAAATACTATAAGTATAATAATTTTACGTTAGTGATAAACTTCATGAAACTTAAAAAATTAATAGTCTACATAAATATAAAAAAATTATATATATCATGAGAATTTATTTAGAATTTTTTGGGATTAAATAATTATCATTAATTGTGACACAATAGTGATGCAGAAATTATTTATCTAGTGAAAAATCAAGAATATAGTTTTTATTAAACTAATAGTGACCATAAAAGGCACAAAACCCTGACCAAAACTTATTTTTCATGTAAATTTAAACTATAATCATCCAATGGTCTAATATTTGACCATTTGGAGTCTTATACAAGCAATTATGACACTTATATTATTTTATTTTAAATGATTCCCAAGTTGTCACCTTCATAATTTAATAAATATAACAATTTAACTATTGTGATTTTAAGATGATAAATTCTAGTAAAAGTATTATTTTTAAATTTAATAGATATATATTCATCATAGGATTTTATTTTTAATTTTTATGAAAAATATAAGTATATTAAATAATTATACAAAAATGTTGTAGTAATTATTTTATTAAGAGATAAACCAAATAAATGGTTTTAAAAATAATAAAATAAATATTATATGAACTATTTAATGTTCTCCACTAATTTTCTAGATACATATGACCTTTCATAAATCTATTAAAGCTTTTATTTCAAACATATATTCTGTATATATTTTATTTAAATTCAAATAAATGAATAGTGTAAAAATTGACACTATTGTTATTTTATAAAAATAACATATTATAAAATTGTTTAAAAATCACAAAAATATTTAAAAATTATAAATTAAAATTTATATGGTCTATAATATTATAAAGTAACCAATTATGGAAAATTCAAAACAAATAAGTAATTATTTGTTATAATTTAAAATTTAGAATTTTATTACCACAAATAAACTTAAATAGATTAAATAAGGATAAATCAAAATGATAAGGTTTAAAATAAGTTCCAAACATGTCTAAATTTTATTGGTTGATGATATTACAACCATATATCATATAATATTCGAATATTAGTCATTTTTTGAGGTTTTTAAGTGGGGATAGATTTATTATAAATTAATATTTCTAAGAATTCCAAAGGTGCCCCTCTCCTCCCTTATAAAAGGGAACCTACTCCCTCTCTTCCTCACACCACTTTTAGCCTTCAATCTCGGTCAACCCCTAAAAAATTATCTTCTCCCCTTCCCTAGAAACATCGTAGAGGTCCTGGTCTAATTTAAAGACCAATCTTAGTGCTCTAAGAGTAGGTTTCAAAGAGGCGTATCGAAGAAGAGGTAATTTCTTCTACCGATTCTTTCAAACTTCTTTCTTCTTCAACTTCTTCTTATTTAGTTGTTTAATTTTAAAGTAATAACATCATTATCACCAATATACTGATATGTTATTATAAATATGAAACAACCCCATTTCACCTTCTATCCATCCTACGAAAAACAAAATCACCGCACGTGCGTACGTACGGAATACCGTCTCTACACCGTGGTGTAATCTGTTTTTCCACCAACACCTTACAGGGATGGGTATTATGGTGTAAAGAATAACTATACATTGTTATTATAACATCATAATGATTCTGATATATTGTATCATCCACTCCAATTCAATTCAATAATTATGGAAACGATATCATCGCTCGTGCGTACGTACGGACTACCGTCTCCACGACGCGATGAGATTCATTCTCCATGTAAACAATTTAAGAATGATTATATAGTATATATAAGCAATAATAATTAAATATATGAAATTATAAATCTACGGTATTTATTCATATATATATATGTATGTCATCTACTTAATTCAATTCAAGTCAATAAGGAAACGAAAACAGCGTTCATGCGTACGTACGGCCTACCGTCTCCATGAATGGTGTATTTCTTTCCATTTATCGATCTATTATATATATATATATATATATATATATATATATATATATATTATGAATATATATTATATATAAATCATGTTTTATATTCTGGAATTAATTCATCATGATCTAATTAATCATATGAATAATTACAAGTCAAAACACGGACGGCAAATGAAACGATTTTACCCAAAACATTCTTTAACATGGAATTTACAAAAGAACGGGTAATATAAAGTCATAAGTGAACCATATATGACATAATAACAATGAATATGATTCTGTAATAAGTAAATGACATTATTTAAATCATTATACAGGAGGTTTGGATACGTACGAAGCATATCGGACCTAAGGTAAGGGATAATTTTGCAAATCACATTTTTATCCGAGATTGCTTATTCGTAATTATTTACTGGGGTTATTGTTATCATCCGTGTCCATGTTTCCTAAAAATGGTTTCATGTATGTTTAAAGTCCTTTTTACCCACTTTTGACCTTTACCAAATGGTATGTAAGGAGTCTTTCTTTTATTTATGTTACGAGGTACTTTTTTTACTTTTCCGACAAAAGTACAATAAGAATGTTTTTTTTAATGTATACGGCATGAAAGGATTTTTATAGTTTTATAAAGCCTTATTTTCATGAATCTTACTTCAAAATATTTCATGAATATTTTCAACAAAAACCTTTTCTTCTAAAATTTCATGACATTTTGTGAAATGAAAATATTTTGAAGAAAAAAGATATTTTCCTCAAGAATTCATTTAAAGTGTTTTATCAAAACAATTTTCATCTAAGATGACATTATTTCACATGTGTATGTTTCAAGTGTAATGTCTCTATGATTTAAATGGATTCACTTTTCTTATTATGAAATGATATCCATTTCTTTTATATGGATTATGTGATGATGGGATGATGTTTATGAAACCCATTTTATTTATTGGGTTATTATGAATGATATATGTTTATTTTGTGGTACAAGTAAGAATGATTTCATTATGAGATGGGTGGGACCTATATCTCCCTCCAATGCATTGGTTAAAGATTTATATCTCATGAGATAGACATGGCTGGAACGGTAAGTTAATCCAGTTCAGTGTTACAGGACTGAAACGAGGAGAGAACTCGATTCAGAAAGGGACTTTGTCCACTAAGATGGTCTTGGCAGCAATGCCTTGGCTACTATGGAAATCATGACATGTGCTGAATGGTTTCCACAATTACATGTTTTACTCCCATTCTATTTTATCATGCTTAATGTTTTTTTATGATCTATGCCTTACGTACTTCAATGTTTTATGTCATTGCTCGAGATTTTGATGTTTAAACATTATGTTCATGTTTTTAATCTCAAATGTATATGATTTGTTTTATTTTATCCATGCATACCCTTACTGAGCATTTGAGCTCACCCTTTATATGTTTTCTTTTCCCGGGGATATAAAGAAAGGTTTTAGGTAGGAAAACAAAAGGGGAAGATCGATATGAGAGATGTTGAAGATCTTTCAACAGGATAAGATGTTTATATTCTGAGTTTCCAAATACACTAAACTATTACGGTCCTTGTGTGTCTATTTTTGTTATGTATTAAGTATTCCGCAAAAGTAATGTAATGTCCATGTACGTCAAGATTCTGGTCTCTACAGTTGGTATCAGGGGAAAGGTTTAGTCAACCTTTGGAAACTAGGATGCGAGAACTTTATTGAGATCACTAGAGATATGTCTAAGGTATATCTAAGGATGTCCCTAAGGTTAAGTATACGTATAGGTTATAGTCCTAGAATTGCGCTAAAGATCTTAGAATTTAACCTAAGATGTTAGATATTGAGGGTACTCCCCCTTTACTATGCTGTTTTCCCTAGCATGATTTTTGCCTCTCACACTATTCTTTTTGGGTTTTAGAAAATGGCTGGAAACAGGAAGATTCACGATAATGGAGGATATAACGGACAATGGAATGATATTCTTCATGAGAAACCAAATGAAACAGGATTTGGAAGTCCAAACATCATTATTATGCCTAATTAGAAATCTCATGACATGATCAATAATCTCAACTTTGGTAAGTTTCCCGACTCAGATAATAAGAGAAAGATGGAGTTTCATGATTATCATAGAGGAAAGAAAGTTCAATTTCCCTCATGTAAATCATGTGGGAAGAGGCATCGGGGAGATTTTTTCAAGGGAACTTGAAGATGCTTTGGGTGTGGAAAAGGACACAAAGCGAGTAAGTGCAAAGGAAAAGGTTCAGTTAACACCATGGATGAGGATAATAGAATTGCTATGACATCAACAATGGTTAAATGTTTTAAATGTGGAATGTACGGGAATTATGCAAACCAATTCCCTAAGGGAAAGTCTCATGAAGAGAATCAGTATGGTCGTATGGGTAGTATTTATGTTGATGATGATGAAGAGACTACAAATGATATGTGAGATAAAAAGAATTGTTGAAGCTCGGTCAATGGTTTAAGAAGGTAGTGGAATGATTACATGTTTATCAAGTGTAATGTTGTATAAGTAATCTCATGGTACAATGGAATAAAGAGACATCTAAGGATTGTTACATTGTTGTCTTTCCTTGAGTTTTGAAAGTGTATGATTAATGCTACCAGTATCCATGAAAGGTTATTCAGATATTTTTGGAATGTAGATGATATGCACATAATGAAGGGATAAGGAGAAAATTAAATGTTTGATATTATTCATGAGCTCATGACTGATATAAGGAGAAGGTTATATCATGGTTTGAGTATATAGAATTTTTGGATTTTGGTATGTGGAAAGAGTTAACTTTTGACTGCATTCATGTTTTCACTATGGCTCAATTAATGGGTATTCATTATTCAATAGAATTCATGATTAAGGTATTCACATGTTTGTAATTTGACCAACAAGATATATCTTATGATATATGGGGGATAAATGATGGCATTCACGTGATTGTTATGTGAAATTTCAAGTAATCATTTTCTTTATACTATGAGCTTAGACCGAAGTATTTTAGATAAGCCTAAAGATTGGAATGGATTATGTTGGACATAAGTTAGGATAGAACGTTTTTCGATATTATTGATGGGATGTTATAGTAATATAGCTTTAGAAAAAGGACAACCTGCAGGACGGGCGACAGCCCATCGCGTCGGATAAGGCTGTGGGAATCGAACCCACAACCGAAGTGCGACTGGCCTTTATCGCCTACCACTGGCCTAAAGGAAGTCCCTGGTTAGTATAAACAAGTTTTATTTTATTACGCGGTATGATATATGAAGTATAAGTTCATTTTTGGAATCGTATACGATTAACCTCACCATAGATGGACTTATGTATATTTGATAACTTTTGCTAACCTTTTGTTTGAAACAGATGGAATGACCCATCATTCTATCACATGATCTATTAACACTTCATGAATAACAAATTCAACTTCATTTATTTAAGAGATGAAGTGGAAATTGTTCAAAGCACGAACAACAGTGAAATTGTACCAAAATCATGTAAGTATTTCTTTTAATTCATCAACTTTAGGGAAATGATCTTGAAAACCAAAAATGTTGTCCTAGTTCCCTTATATCCGATTAATCAGATGGTACCCTAGATCGTCACAAATTTATGGCTTTGTGATTGTTGGCTTTTTCATAGCCATGTTCTCTACCACTCTTCATCAGAACTTGATGGTTAGAGTCTTCTTCCATATCCATATTTTCACCTATGTTCTACTACGTGGAAACCCAGTGATGAGTTAATTTGGGTAACCGTTACGTTTCGTACTTTAGTTTTTAAAATCCATGTTTTGGTATTCCTTTTTACGATGTGGGTTTCTATTAAACAAACTTTCGAGTAGTAAACCATTTATAACCCCGACGAATTTCGAGGGCGAAATTCATTTTAAGGGGGGTAGAATGTAACACCCCGAGATTTTATGAAAAAATATTCTTTTAATTTCATTAATGTCTTGTGTTGTATGCTACACCAAGATTACCTTGTGCTATACGCAACATCGTATTAGCTTGCAGTATACGCAACACTATTCTTGGATCGTGTTACACACAATTTTGATAATAGTCATTCTACGCAACATTGAGTGTGTTTATATATATATATATATATATATATATATATATATTCAATGTATAAATAAAATATCGTTGGATTCTGTTATACGAAACAACGAAATATTCTTGCACTACACGCAACCCTGACTTGTCTTGCATTACACGCAATCGCGACCTTCCCTGATAGCGTGTGTTGTACGCAATACCGGGTTTTTATAAACAACAATATATTATTATAATATTGTTATGAACTAGCCTTTATGAATAGTATTAACTAAATTTTTAATTTTATAACATTATTATTCATCTTACACATTTTCTAGAACATGGTATAAGAACAAAATAAATTTTTCGGGTAAAATAAGTATTTTTCAAAAAATACAGTTTTGGCGCCTTTTGATGGCGCACCCACTTTAAATCTAGTTTTTGAAATTTTTATAATTTCCATTTGAAAAAATAAAATTATTCTTTGGAGTCATGA
Organism: Viscum album; assembly: GCA_963277665.1. Taxonomy (NCBI): domain Eukaryota; kingdom Viridiplantae; phylum Streptophyta; class Magnoliopsida; order Santalales; family Viscaceae; genus Viscum; species Viscum album. The sequence continues at coordinate 632,676,934 of OY728155.1, read as the reverse complement.
AATAAAAATTTACTTTGGATAAATTTTTCATTTTATTCTGATAACTTTCATTTTTTAATGAATAGTAAAAACACGCTATATTTTAATTAAAAACAACTTTTTTCATCGTAATATATTATGTGGTTAAATTATAATATTGAATGGTATTAAAGTATAAATACAATACATTTTTATCATTTAATATAATGTATGTCATTAGCATTGATTTTACCTTGAGTTCATAGGTTAAATCAATTCAATCTTTTGCAATGTTTTAAAGAAAAACCCGTTTTCTTTCGACAATGGGATTAATTTTAATTTAATTTCTAAAACATTTGTGTATTGAATTTGGAAAAATGGATTCCATATTTGGAATCAGTGGGTACAAATTATGTTAATAAGCTACTTTTTATTTTTGGGCATTGTGAATAGTAACTACGGTAAATTTTATTTACTATAGTTAAAGGTAAATCGGATAATTAAGGGTAAATATAAGATTATAAAATTACCCTAACACTTGGCAAAATCTTATTTGATGACTAAAAGTCGACCCATATCACCTAAGGGTCGGATTAGATTCATTTAATGGACTTTTTTCCATGAAAATAATTTAATTATTATTAAAACCAAAGAAAGTGACAACATGTCACTCTCTTAAATACTGTAAGTATAATAATTTTAAGTTAGTGATAAACTTCATGAAACTTAGAGAATTAATAGTCTACATAAATCTAACAAAATTATCTACATCATGAGAATTTATTTAGAATTTTTTGGGATTAAATAATTATCATTAATTGTGACACAATAGTGATGCAGAAATTATTTATCTAGTGAAAAATCAAGAATATAGATTTTATTAAACTAATAGTGACCATAAAAGGCAGAAAACCCTGACCAAAACTTATTGGGAATGTAAATATAAACTATAATCATCCAATGGTCGATTATTTGACCATTTGGAGTCTTATACAAGAAATTATGACACTTATATTATTTTATTTTAAATGATGCCAAAGTTGTCACCTTCATAATTTAATAAATATAACAATTTAACTATTGTGATTTTAAGATGATAAATTCTAGTAAAAGTATTATTGTGAAATTTAATAGATATATCTTCATCATAGAATTTTATTTTTAATTTTTATGAAAAATATATGTATATTAAATAATTATACAAAAAATGTTATAGTAATTATTTTATTAAGAGATAAACCAAATAAATGGTTTTAAAAATAATAAAATAAATATTATATGAACTATTTAATGTTATCCACTAATTTTCTAGATACATATGACAGTTCATGAATCTATTAAAGCTTTTATTTCGAACATATCTTCTGTATATATTTTATTTAAATTCAAATAAATGAATAGTGTCAAAATTGACACTATTGTTATTTTATAAAAATAACATATTATAAAATTGTTTAAAAATCACAAAAAAATTTAAAAATTATAAATTAAACTTTATATGGTCTATAATTTTATAAAGTAACCAATTATGGAAAATTAAAAACAAATAAGTAATTATTTGTTATAATTTAAAATTTAGAATTTTATTACCACAAATAAACTTAAATAGATTAAATAAGGATAAATCTAAATGATAAGGTTTAAAATAAGGTCCAAACATGTCTAAATTTTATTTTTTGATGATATTACAACCCTATATCATCTAATATTCTAATATGAGTAATTTTTTGAGGTTTGTAAGTGGGGTTAGATTTATTATAAATTAATATTTCTAAGAATTCCAAAGGTGCCTCTCTCCTCCCTTATAAAAGGGCACCTCCTCCCTCTCTTCCTCACACCACATTGAGACTTTAAACTCGGCCACACCCTGAATAATTCTCTTCTCCCCTTCCCTAGAAACACCTTAGAGGTCCTGGTCTACTTTAAAGACCAATCTTAGTGCCCTAAGAGGAGGTTTCAAAGAGGCGTATCGAAGAAGAGGTAATTTCTTCTGCCGATTCTTTCAAACTTCTTTCTTCTTCAACTTCTTCTTATTTAGTTGTTTCATTATAAAGTAATAAAATCAGTATCACAAATATACTGATATGTTATTATAAATATGAAACAACCCCATTTCACCTTTTATCCATCCTACGGAAAATAAAATCACCGCACGTGCGTACGTACGGAATACCGTCTCCATGCCGTGGTTTAATCTGTTTTTCCACCAACACCTTACATGGATGGGTATTATGGTGTAAAGAATAACTATACATAGTTATTATAACATCATAATGATTCTGATATATTGTATCATCCACTCCAATTCAATTCAATAATTATGGAAATGATATCATCGCTCGTGCATACGTACGGACTACCGTCTCCACGACACGATGAGATTCATTCTCCATGTTAACAATTTAAGAATGATTATATAGTATATATAAGCAATAATAATTAAATATATGACATTATAAAGCTACTGTATTTATGAATATATATATATATGTATGTCATCTAATTAATTCCATTCAACTCAATAAGGAAACGAAAACAGCGTTCATGCGTACGTACGACCTACCGTCTCCATGAACGGTGTATTTCATTCCATTTATCGATCTAATATATATATATATTCTGAATATATATTATATATAAATCATGTTTTATATTCTGGAATTAAGTAATCATGATCTAAGTAATCATATGAATAATTACAAGTCAAAACACGGACGGTAAATGAAACGATTTTACCCAAAACACTCTTTAACATGGAATTTACAAAAGAACAGGTAATATAAAGTCATAAGTGAACCATATATGATATAATAACAATGAATATGATTCTATAATAATTCAATGACATTATTTAAATCATTATACAGGATTTTTGGATACGTACGAAGCATATTGACCTAAGGTAAGGGATAATTTTGCAAATCTCATTTTTATCCGAGATTGCTTATTCGTAATTATTTACTGGGGTTATTGTTATCATCCATGTCCATGTTTTCTAAAAATGGTTTCATGTATGTTTAAAGTCCTTTTTACCCAGTTTTGAGTTTTACTACATGGTATGTAAGGAATCTTTCTTTCTTTTTATGTTACGAGGTACTTTTTTTACTTTTCCGACAAAAGTACGATAGGAATGTTTTTTTAACGTATACGGCATGAAATGATTTTTATGTTTTTATAAAGACTTATTTTCATGAATATTCCTTCAAAATATTTCATGACTATTTTCAACAAAAAACTTTTCTTCTAAAATTGCATGACATTTTGTGAAAAGAAAATGATTTTGAAGAAAAAAGGATATTTTCCTCAAGAATACATTTAAAGTGTTTTATCAAAACCATTTTCATCTAATATGACATTATTTCACATGTGTATGTTTCAAGTGTAATGTCTCTATGATTTAAATGGATTCACTTTTCTTATTATGAAATGATATCCATTTATTTTATATGGATTATGTGATGATGGGATGATGTTTATGAAACCCATTTTATTTATTGGGTTATTATGAATGATGTATGTTTATTTTGTGGCACAATTAAGAATGATTTAATTATGAAATGGGTGGAACCTATATCTCTATCCAATGAATTGGGTAAAAATTTATATCTCATGAGATAGACATGGCTAGAACGGTAAGTTAATCTGGTTCAGTGTTACAGGACTGAAACGAGGAGTGAACTCGATTCAGAAAGGGACTTTGTCCGCTAAGATGGTCTTGGCAGCAATGCCTTGCCTACTATGAAAATCATGACATGTGCTGAATGGTTGTCACAATTACATGTTTTACTCCCATGTTATTTTATCATGCTTAATGTTTTTTATGATCTATGCCTTACGTACTTCAATGTTTTATGTCATTGCTCAATATTTTGATGTTTAAACATTATGTTCATGTTTTTAAGCTCAAATGTATATGATTTGTTTTATTTTATCTATGAATACCCTTATTGAGCATTTGAGCTCACCCTTTATATGTTTTCTTTTCCCCAGGATATAAGGAAAGGTTTTAGGTAGGAAAACAAAGGGGGAAGATCGATATGAGAGATGTTGAAGATCTTTCAACAGGATAAGATGTTTATATTCTGAGTTTCCAAAGACACTAAACTATTATGGTCCTTGTGTGTCTGTTTTTGTTATGTATCAAGTATTCCGCAAAAGTAATGTAATGTCCATGTATGTCAAGCTTCGGGTCTCTACACATCCCATGTTTTTTGAAATGTTTTTCACATGACTTGAAGATGAATATGGTAAATTATTGGATCATGGAAAAGTCATGATGTCTAAAATATGGAACTATACATGAATCTTTTTTTCAAGAGTTTTTATTTTATGAAAAAATCGATATTGAGTAGAAGTGTCTACATGTAACAATAAAGTTGTTTTGTTTATGTTATGACCTAGTTATCTAAATCTCCAAACCTAGAAATATAATCAATGTGAATTATTATCTTAATTCAAGATTATTTAATATTTAAGGACGGGTCATTATTGTTGGTATCAAAGGTCAGTTGAGAATATTTTAGGGGTTAGATTATTGTTAAATTAGTTTATAGTAAGATTGAAATGATATAGCATTTATATATTACCATGTTGCTTCACCTAATATATTTTCGTGTTGATAAAGGTTTTTTGTAGAGTAAACACGGCAGTTGTGATGGGAAGTCACACAGAGGGAAATGAACTTCAAAATCAACATCCTGAGAGGGTCAGAATCGAAATTGAACACTTTGTTGCAGTGATAGATCAGTTGACAAATGTGATATATAATTTTTGTGTTTATAGATGATATTTTAGTTTATTCTCAAAGAAAATAGGAACATGAAATTCATTTAAAGATTTTATTGAAAACCTTAATATAAAATAATCTGTTTGGGAAATTCAACAAATGTGATTTTAGGTTACAAAAAATTTCATTCCTTGGTCACATTATTTAAAAAAATTGCATAACTCTGGATCGTACTAAAAAAAAGTTGTTAATGAATTTCCAAGACCCACAAATATAACCAAAATATGTAGTTTTCTTGGTTTAGTAGGTTATTACCGGAGGATTATTGATACATTTTCATGTTTATCTATCCCAATGACTAAGTTAACTCGAAATGGTGTTAAGTTAATTTGGATAAAAGAATGTGACGATTGTTTTCAAGAATTGAAATGAAGATTGGTAAATGCTCTATTTTTGCAATTAACATTCAGAGATGGTGAGTTTGTTATCTACATTGATGATTCGTTGAAAGCACATGGATGTTTCCTTATGTAGAATGATTATGTAATTGATTATGCTTTATGTTATTTGAAACCTAATGAGTTATGTTACCCTACACATGATTTGGAATTAGTTGATGTTGTTTTTGATTTAAAAATTTGGAGGCATCAACTAAATGGGGTAAAATGTGAAATATATACTGACCACAAAAGTTTGACGTATATATTCACTTATAAATAATTAAACATGAGACAGAGGTGATGGTTGGAATTAATTAAGGATTATGATTGCATGATCTATTACCATTTAGGAAAATATAATAAAGTAGCTGATGATTTGAGTTAAAAAAGTAATGCTTCATTAACATTTTTACGTTTGGAACAAGATCCTTTAATTAAATACTTTATGAAAATTGTCATAGAAGTTTTTGGTGTAAGAAATTCCCCTATTTTGTTTTAGGTGTCAGTGAAATCATATCTATTAGACAAAATTAAGCAACTAAAGAAGGAAGATAATGGGTTGCAGAAAAACGCACAGTTGGTGCAGAAGGGTAAGTTTCTTGATATTAAAATTTATATAGATTGTGTTTTGAGGTTTAAAAGGATATTATGTGTGCCTTATGATTTACAATTGAAGAATGAGTTGTTATGTGATGATCATAGTTCTATATTTTCAATTCATCCTAGTTGTATTAAGATGTACAATGATTTTCAGGAGTATTATTGGTGGGACATAATGAAGAGATATATTGTTGACTTTATTGTGTAGTGTTTGACCCGCCATAGGTTAAAGAGAAGCAACAGTTACTGAATGGGATACTTCAGTATTTACCGGTTCTATATTGGAAATGGTAAATTATTTCCATGGACTATGTTGTGGGATTACCAAAGACATCTTGAGGTAGTAATGTAATATGAGTTAATATTGATTGATTGACTAAATCAGCTCATTTAATTCCCATTTGAGATAATTTGCCTCTACATCAACATTCATAGTTGTATATTACAAAGATCGTCAGGTTTCATGGAGTTCCCCTCTACACTGTATCTAATCGTGATCCCATGTTTACTTCTATCTTTTGGAAAGGCCTTTAGAAGTCATTGGGTAATGAATTAAATTTTAGTATAGCTTTTCATCCTCAATCAGATGGGAAGTCAGAATGAACAATTCAAACCTTGGAGGATATGTTATGTGCTTTCTCAATAGATTACTAGGGAAGTTGGTACCATCATCATTCTTTGGTTGATTTTTCTTATAATAACTGTTTTCATTCTAGTATACACATGGCTCCATTTGAGGCATTATAAGGGAAGCAGTGTCGAACTCCAGCTTTTTGGGATGATTTTGGTTAAAGGAAATTTATGGGACCACAAGTTGTTTAAGAGATGGCTGAAAAAGTTCAATTGATTCCAAGGAACATGAGAACAGCTCAGATCAGGTAGAAAAGCTATGCAGATAACCAGAGGAATGATCTTTCTTTCGAGCTAGGTGATCATGTCATTTTCAATGTTTCTCTATGGAAATTTGTGATGCGTTTTCATATGAAGGTAAAGTTGAGTCCGAGGTTCATTGGAACTTATGAAATACTAGAGGAAGTTAGATCAGATGGGTATAGATTGTATTTACCTCCATGTTTATCTCAGGTTCACAATATTTTTCATGTTTCAATGTTGATAAAGTATACTCCGGATCCATCTCATGTTTTGAGCCCAGAGGTAGTACAGTTTCAAGAGAATCTCTCTTATGATGAACAACCAGTCTATATTCTTGACCCAAAATAGCAAGTGTTGGAGAAAAATGTAATTTATCAGGTTAAATATCTATGGAAAAACCATATGGTTAAATAGGAAACGTGGGAATATGAAAATTCTATGAGAGATAAATTCCCCCATTTATTTAATAAGTGAATAAAATTTTGAGGACACATTTTTCAGTAGGGGTAAGGATGTAACATCCTAGGTAAATAAATAATAAAACGTTTTATTATTTATTAATATTTTTAAATTAAATATTAACTTTGTTTTAATTTTTATTTTTTGTTTTATGGAAAACTCGATATACAACAACATGGTTCTTTGATGTCTAATTTTACACACAATGTTGAGTCATACTAAAAAATAATAATATTATCTTATTTTAAATGGTAGTTAACACCCAGAAATTGATTTGGAAGAAATAAATAGAACTAAATACAATATGATTATACAAGTTTGTTAAATGTTTTTTTATATTTACCCAAAAAATGTTACAGGCTTAACATGTGAATGAATATGATTATAAGTATAAACACTCTAATATTCTTTAAACGGTCGATTTACCTCCTTTCAATGGTGAACCCTATATAATTCTAGCTTTGGTCACTTTTATATGTTCTATTTGACACAAAAAATTTCTTCATTAGAATCAGGACTTCAAAATTTACCTTGGGTAAATTTTTTGTATTTTTCTGATCTAATACATTTTTTATTGAATAGTGAAAATACTGTATTTTAATTCAAAACTTTCTTTTAATATAATTTATTTATATGGATAGATTATCTTTTTTAATTAGTTATATTGTGTATTTAGATTATACTTTTACCATTTAATCCAATGTTGGTCATTGGATGTAATTTCACTATGAAATTGGGCATAAACAAGTGACAGTCATTTGATAGTTATTATTTCATAAAAACATGTTTTATGTTTTGACAATGAGAATTAATTTTAAATTAATTAACCAAACTTCTATGTTTTGAACTTGGTAAAAATGACATATTTTTTGAATTTGTAACATCAAATATAGCTTAGGGTGAATTTCTTGTATTTTTCTGAAAACCAATAATTTTTTATGAATAGTGAAAACACTCAGTAGTAGTTCAAAAGTAGAATTCTTCATTTAAATGAAATTTTACCATTTATTTGAATTTAATTTAAAAAATCCGACATATATGGTTCTTATTAGTAATTAAAATTTGGTTCAATAAGATGAAAATAATTTGCTGGTGAATAGTATCTTTTGACTTTTATTTACCACGATTAAAGTTAAATAGGGTAATTCATGGTAAGAAGAACATTATAATAATACAAAATTACTTTAATAATTTGTCCTAACCTTTTTGGATGATTCATTTCTAACCATGGGCATCTTTGGGTCTATTTTGTGACCCCATGGAGTCACTTAAGGTTGATAATGACACTTTATATTAATTAAATTAAAGTAAATAAAAAAATTACATTAACATATATCTTTTAGTAAATAAATTTTTATATAATGTTATATTAGTTATCTCATAGAATATAAATATTCATTTGAAATATAAATATATTTCCTACATCATGGAATATTTTTTATAATTTTTAGACATCAAAAAAAGAAAATAATTTATGACACAATAACGATGCGGTGTTTACCTCAAAAAGGAATGATTTAAATAAATAATATTATAAAAATTGAAACAATATCTAAAACCTATTCATTTATTATTGGATGATTTTATTTCAAAAATTAGTTATCTTATCTATGTATTTAATGATTTTTGGACCTTTATAAACCGAAATTATAATAAAATAATATTTTTAAACATTCATAAAGAGCCCCTCCACCCCTTCTAAAAATCCCTCACCTCTAACTCATTACTCACACCTATCAAGCTGCTTGGATCATCCATCCTTGGCCCAATTAAGCTCCATATAACCCTATATTCCACCCAGGATCCTTAACTTATGCAGAAGTCACTTCAATAAATCCTTTTGGTTAAATATAAAGGGAGTTACCTGATTTTAAGGTAACATCTTCTATTAAGTTCATTTGTTTTATTTTCCTTCTCCAACCCGTAAACTCATTTTATTACTTTATTTTCTAGAAACACCAGTATCCTAAATATACTAGGTTTTATTATGAAAAGTATTCGAACTCCTCATACTCACACCCCTTCTAATGGGTAAAGAACATATTGTTTCTGTGGACGGCAAACTAATGCCTAATGAAACGATGATTGTTCTATTTTCTCCTACTACTTCTCATGCTAGAGATTATGATGGAATTATATTTATATGTGATATATATTATATTTATATTGTATCTATTATTCTGTATTTTTCTTTTATGTCATACCTTTGTGGTTTCCATTATGGGTAAACACGATAATTTTATTTGAGGAAGTGCTAACTGGCGTCTCCTCAAAGCGACATGACTCATTAATGAAATATGTTGGATTTATAAAGGATGTATTTAATAAAATTATATATGATATTATACTGGAATTATAATATACCTATGTATAATTATGTTTTCATTCCATTAAAAAAGGAAATAGAAATGAATGTAGTGATATAAAAGTAATAATAGACATGAAAATGGGTTTTATGAAAGTAGAAATTAACATATGATTATTATTCAGAAAATTATAGAACGAACAGGCCATGTTGGACATGAGGTAAGAGACTTCATCTCAATCTATGTTTATTGAGGCATATTTTGATTTATAAATGACTTTATTTTATACAGTGTATAAACTACAATGAATTTTCATTTCATTGAAATTGAATTTTTTTTACAAATAGTTTTACTAAAAAACAAAAAGAATGTTTTTAACGTTTGTGGTAACAATGACCTCTCTATCTCCTTAATTATTATTTGGCTTCCCCTATATGCCTCAATGTCTTTTATAATGAAAAAGGAAACCCCTTATTCTATTTTTCGGGAGTTTTGTTGTTGAAAATGATTTTTGAAATGGATTGATTATTTCAATATCTTTAAATCATTTCTTTTGATTGTAAATGAAATGTTATTAGTGAAATGTTTATATTTGCAATATTTTATGTGTTATGATTTTTGGTACTTTGACATTTGACCAGTGGTTACACGGTAAACCAAATGACAGGTGGTGCCATCATAAACCAAGATGGGTGGTTACTTTATAACCTTCAATTAATTGGGTATAGAAGTCGGCTATATTTCTATTCCATTTAGTTATATGTTTGGAAGTCGACTGTATGTTTATTCCATTTAAGTATGTTTATGTCTCAAGTTACCTTTATTTGTTATTTGGCCTTTATATGGATTTTATGGTAATATATTGGTCACAAAATGGTATGAAATGAACTTTTACTCATTGAAGAGTATTTACTACTTCATAAAGGTGAAAAGTATTACTTATGGTAAGGTGTTAATGGTTTACTTATTGTTTTGAAAAACTAACAGTTTTCCTTCTTTGTGTATCCCTTAATGTGCTTTTTATGCTCATCCCTAGATTTTTTGAAAATTTATTCACAACATATAAAGATGAATAGGGTCATGGATGTGATCAAGTAAAAGACATTATGTCTAAAATATGGAACTAGACATGACTCTCTTTTTTTAAGTGTTTTAATTTTTTGAAAAAAATGGATACTGATAAGAATTGTCTATATGTAATATTCAATTGGTTTTTTATGTTACGACCTAATTATCTAAATCCATAAACCTAAAAAGATCCTCAATGTGAATAATAAAATTATTTCAAGACTATGCAATGTTTATGGTCAGGTCCTTATAATAAGACTTCATAATTTTCCAATGAAAAATTGGTTGCTCTGATGCATGAAATTTTTGTGTGTGAATTAATTATAGAGAGTCAATCTTGTGTGCATTGTGTTCCTTTACTCGGAAAAGACCTAGTGAACCCTTCGGTGTTTTTTCACGAAAGATAATGGTTGTGTGAAAAGTAGGGGTTGCATGAAATTCACCTTATGTGAAAAATCCCAACTCATGTGCACAAGAGAAGGTGTTGCATGTAAGCATAGTGTTATGATCCAGACAGCCTTTTGAATATACGATTAGTGTGATTAGTGCTTTCATGTGAATCAATTCAGGACTTCGATGCAAGTAGAGTCTCATGCTAGACTGAGACAAAGACTACAATGCTAATAGTTTTAAGAGACCATCATGTCAATAATCTATGTAAGACTTCTCCCATGGTAGGGAGCAAGGGGGAGATGACAAAAGTGTTCCATGGGACATAATGAGTTATCCCAGAATTATTATATAGGTTGTGTTCCTGGCACAGAGTGACTGTGTATGAACTATTATACTCTATAACTAGTGAAGATTAGTGGATTTTGGTATGACTGACTCACAATCAGTGGATTCTCCATGGATGTAGCTCTTTGTGGTCAACCAAGTAAATGTTTTATGTGTTCTCTTTGCAGGTCATTGTTTAGTTGTCTCTCATATCCATCATATAGGTTTAACATGATCCTTACAACATGGGAACAAGATCATGCATGTTAAAACAAAAAGTTGACACCTTGATTCACCCCTCCCCTCTTAGGGAATCCCAGGGCCATACAAGTGGCACCAGAGGTAGGTTTCTTGTGTTACATCATTTCTTTACTGTTGTGAAGAATTGAACCCATGTAAGGGGAGACCCCCTCTTCGATAGAAGTAATTTTTTGGTTTGTGTGAAAATAATGAGATATCATCTAATATATCTTAGAATGGATGTTATCTATTCTACTTTACAAGGAATATAGGTTATTGATCCAATTGGGATGGTTATGATTGAGACAGATACGAAAATTCCTGATGCAGATGCTAAAGTACAGAATGCTCTCACCACCACTCTTTCTGATCAGATTTATCTAAATGTGATGAGCTGCACCTTAGCAAAATATATGTGGGATAAACATGAAAATATCTATGAAGGATATCATAAATTTAAGGATTCAAAACATCAATTACTTCATAACAGGTTTGACGATTTGAAGATGCACCCTGATGATAATGCAAATGCGTTCTTCAATCGAATTACTGATGTTGTAGGATCAATTCGAGGATTGGGTGAAAAATTTAAGACATTGTAATTATAAAGAAATTCATTATAATACGTCCACCCATTTACAATAAAAAGGCGTTGACACTCGAGGAAAGATATATCTCAATGCTCTCTCTAGATGATCTACTGAGTATCTTGGTGGCATTTAAAATGAGAGTTAAAATGAATGACTCTAAAACATGTGTGAGTATGTAAATGACATTTAAAGCTATGGAAGAACCGAAAATTTCACAATCTAGTAGTGGTGAGGATGATGAGGAAAAATAAATTCTTTCTCTTATTTCCATGAAATTCAGAAGGGGAAATGAAAAATTTTACAGCATGCTACCTCTGGCATGTTTTCGTTGTTGTAAATTTGCGCACATAACCTATCAGTGCTCAAAGAAATTGGACGATGAAGAGAGTGAAGTTAAAAACATTGAGAAGCCATAAAAAGGTACTTAAAAAAGGAAAAATTAAATTTTCAATGAAACTACACAAAAATATTTTTGTGTGTGAAGAAAATAATGAGTATAATGATTTATATCTGGAAGAGAAACCATAATTTAAATCCAGAAGACAAGCTTCCTTAATGTCCACTATTGAAAAATCAAAACCATAAGAAGATAATGGTGGAAATAATTAGTTGAAAACTTATACCAATCCTGAGTGGAAACTTAAGGATGTTTTTTGTAAGATTAATATTAAATTTAATAGTTTCAATAAGTGGAAATCAATTTTAGAAGAATCATCTTAATATGATGATCGGCTTTAAGATGATAATGAATTACTGGATGAATTTTTGAAAGTAAAATCTAAAATCCATGAAATCATAGATGATGTAGTGGATCTAAACCTAAGAATCGATGATCAGGAAAAAATCATAAATGAAATCACCTCTAGGCTGGATGAAAATTCCATGAATACTGAGGTTCTTGAATAGGAAGTTGTTACACTTAGGAGTAAACTTGAGAGTGGATCAATTATAAAATAATAAATGAAGAAAAAACAATTTAGATGGTTCTCAAATGATATGCTGTTGGAGAGATAAAAATGTGGTTATAATGGAGTTGAAATGATTTTGAATAATAAGAGACCTAATTCCATAGAAAATAGTGGAGTCGGTTGTGAGGAAAAATCATCAAATTTTGTAAATAAAGGTGATAAAAATAGAGGCAAGATGAAAGTGTGTAATCTAGAAAAGTCACCTAAAGTGATAAAAATAAATCCTCAATTAATTCTGAATGAATAACATAATACTATCCTCAAGCCTATAATAATAACTGAAAATAAAGATAATATCCCAATAATGATGGAATGATGATAAATAGAAGTGAGAAGACATTTAATCTCCTGAAGTATCGGTTCTGTGGATATCTAGGCCATACCATGTATTCATTCGAAAAGGAAAGGAGTTATTTTAATTTTAAAGATATATGAGTTCAACAAAGGAGAATGATTCATATCATACATCTTTTAGATGAAACAATTTCTATGTATATTGTTTTCATTGTATTAACATTGGCCAAGAAGATATTTATTTCAGGTAGAGGAGTGAAATGGAAACCTCATATCAAAGTCAAAGAAAATTCAATGTTCATTTACAGGGCAGTGTTTCTCTTTCAAATAAGTTTAATCTTATGGAATAATGGTTTGACTATGAAGAACCCATGTACACAGAAGGGAGAGTTAAATGTCCATAAGTGTCTTATACCAAACCCAATATCTCATGGGAAAAAAGAGGAAAATTGAAAAATAAAAACATGGAGAAGTAGCCCTCAAGGCAACAAAGATTAATAGTACATAGACTCTTAAAAGTGGATGTTCATCCCATGTGACGAGTAATGAATTCCTATTAATGAATTTCAAGAAAAAGGTCGATTGAATAGAGATGTTCAGTAATAATGGTGCTTTGATGATAAAAGGTTGTGCATATACCGAGCCAACTAATAGAGAGCTGAAGAAAACTGATGTCCTTTATATGGATAGTCTGAGTCATAATCTTCTATGTGTGAGTCAACATTATGACATAGGTCATACTATGAAAATCAATCGTAATTGTTTTACTTTAATATGAATGTCCAAGAATCATCTCATGAAAGCCTATAGTATAGATGGGAACTTATATCAGGTCAACAACAAAGAGAACATTAGTTACCTAATAGTTGAAGAGGAAAACAATCTATGGAATTTGTGATTAGGGTATATCAATCAGAAGGACATGGAAAAGATATCTTTGATGAATATAGTCATGAATGTCCCTAATCTGAAGTTTGAACAATAAAAGACTAGTGATGCATGCATGAGAGGGAAGCTGGTCTGCAGTTCTTACCGGCCCAAGGAGAATAAAGCTTCTAATCTCCATGATCTCATTTATACAGACGTATGTGGGCTGATAAATGTTTCCAGAACACATGTTGAAATATACTTTGTTCTTTTCATAGATGATTATAGTAAAATGGAATGTGTGATCATTATACACGGGAAGTGAAAATTTATTGATTGCATGAAAATATATCAACAAATTGTCGAGAATGATACTGTAAGGATGATCAAAGTCCTATGGTCTAACAATTAAGGGTAATACACGTCCATTGAATTTGAAAATTACCTTGAGAAGACTTTCATACAACATGAGGTAGTTGTTGTGAGAAGTCAACATAAAAATAGGGTTGTTTAGCGTAGGAATCGATGGGTAAACAACATGGCTAGAACTATGCTTATCGAGAGTTGTATTGCTTGAAATTACTTAAAAGAGGTAGTTCAAGATGAAATATATATTCCAAATCGAACATGGATATATATGGGTGATATAGAAACATCATAAGAATTTTGGGATGGAAGGAATCCCTCTTTGAAATATTTTTGTGATTTTTGAAGAAACGTTTTCATCCGAAAGACAAAAGGAAGTCAAGGGAAGTATGGTGACACTGAAAATGAAGGAATATGTTTTTTATAACAAATTAATATAAATGAATACAAGTGTTTCAAAATGATTTTGGGGAGAAATGTGTAATTTAGTGATGTTAAGATCATTGAAGAGAAAAACATGAAGGATTCAAGAAATTCTTATGCTTATGTGGTAGAAAATGAGGAATAATGTTAACATTGAACAAATTATAATACAAATGTAGAGTATGGTTTACAAAAATATCAGGAGACACATCATGATGTTGACTCAGAAGAAGAATCAAAATAGGAATCCAGAGCTGTATAGAATTCGATCAAACCCCAACTGAGAAATCAAAGAGAAGATATTTTTATTTCCAACATTATCTGGGATTGTAATGCACCTACATTGACAAGGAGAATGATGAATAATACAGAATCATCATTTCTATAAACTATGGAACCAAACTCATTTGAATAAGTTGGAATGGATAAGTCATGGGTGAATGAAATGAATGAATAGTTAGATCATAATGAAAAAATCAGACTTGGGATCTTCTCAAGAGACTCGAAGGTTATAATGTGATTGGTACGAAAATGATTTTCAAGAAAAAATTTAACAAGAATTGAAATGTGATAAAAAAAATAAGGTGTTTTTGGTTTGTAACAGATATTCAAAAATCGAATGCATTGATGTTGAGGAGACAGTTGCTCTAGTAGCAGGACTGGAGTGAATTAGGATAATTCTTACCATGGAAATAAAAAAAGTTTATAAATTATATCAAATTGATGTAAAGACAACATTCTTAATTATAATCTTGGAATAATATGTATACATTCAACAACCTATGGGGTTATTTATTTTCCATGATGAACTAAATGTTTTAAAATTAATGAAATCCCTCTATGGCCTGAAATTGGCACCATAGGCATGGTACTCTTGATTGGACACTTATACGATAAAGATTGAGCTTAAAAGAGGAGGAGAGGATCACAATCTCTATGTGAAGAATTATGAAAATGATCAGTTCATGGTATTGGTATATGTGGGTGATATTATCTTCGGCGATAGTATGTAGGGATCATCTGAAAAAATTTCTAATAACATGAAGTCTAAATTTGAAATGTCTATAATTGGAAAACTCACATACTTATTAGGGATGAAGGTGATTCAAAATAATGATTACACTTTTATTTCTCATGAAAATTATGAAAAATATCTATTGAATAAATTTAATATTCAATATTCCAAACCAATAAAGACACTAATTGAAGTTGGAACAAAACTCAAAAATCATGTGGATTGGACGTTTGTGGATCCCACAATGTATAAAAGACTCATTGGTAGCTTACTTTAACTAACAATTACATGACAAGATATTGACTTTGCTACATGGTTAACAACCCACTATCAAAGTAATATAAAGAAAGAACATATGGAATCAGTTAAATGAATCATGAGGTACATTCAAGGTACTCATAATTATGGGTTATTCTTTGCTATAGGAAAAGTGATGAATTATCTTCTTTTTCAGATGCTGACTAAGTTGGAGATGTGGGGGATAGAAATTTCATGATCGGTGGAGCATTATTTTTTGTAAATAAATGTGTTTTCTGGCTGAGAAAGAAATAGTAAAGTACATCGCATAGTACTACTAAAGAAGAATATATCCCTGTTATCAAGGAGTGAACTCAATTAATTTAAAGGAAGCAATAACTGACTGACATAGGTGATGAGGTGAAACAACAAATGGTGATTTACTGGGATAAAAAGAGTTCAATTGATCTTAAAAATAATCATGTTTTTTTTTCACGCATGTAACATATTGAAATCAGATATCACTTCATCAAGGAAAAAAGTTGAACAAGATTTGATCAACATGGAACATGTCAGAATAGACGAACTAGTGGATGACATTATGACTAAGTCTATGTCAATTGCTGTTTTTGGAAAACATCGGTTTAACATTAGGGTTTAGCCACATCCTAGTGCATTATTAGGCTACGAATATCCCCCTCACTAGTTAGGTTAACTATTTTTACTCTTTTTTTGGAGGTGATGTAGGTTTATGTGAGTGATACTATCTAGGGGGAGTGTGTTTTGAGCAGTACATTAAAAAAATACTAGTCTTGGGGTTTATTTCCAATGGGGGAGTTGAATATATTCAGGACATGTAATGATTCTTTGAAATGATGTGAATTATGTGTTCGGAATAGAAGGAATAAATTCCGGACATGTAATACTTCTATGACATAGTAATAAAATACCTTGGATATCTTTAATAATTCCAAAACATGGGAATCTAAACCATGATTCCCCTCTTGTTTCCTACACCGACCATATGAAAACCCTACTTTTATTACAAACTTAAACATGATTTATTACATAAAACTCCACTTCATACAACAAGTAGATCGAGAGGTTTAGTGTCTGTGGGGTTTAGGATAATTACATAAAAACTTAAAACATGAAATACAACATCTTTATTGAAAACTTCCTTTACATGACCACTACATTCCCTCGTACTTAGCATTGCATAGGATAACCTAAGGACATGCATAAGAAAAGGGTGAGCTATAAAGCCCAGTAAGGGAGTACACATGGAATAATATGAGAAGTAAAATACATTTTAGACAATAGGCATATCAATAGAGAATAAGAAAAACATGAACATAAAGGCATGATAATGCATGATAATCATAACATGGAAATGTGGCAACAACACTTAACATGGAATTAGCATGAGCCAAGGCTCATTACACAAGGAGCATGAGTAAATCCTCATTACACATAAATAATGAGTAAACCCTCATTGCACTTGAATTAGAATGATTCAACACTAATTGCACAAGATGTATCATAATACTATACTTTAGCCAATGCATTGGAGCGCTATAAGGGCGCACCCTTCTTAAACATTTCATTTCATGTATAAGTGTGCCACATGGATCATAAAACATGGATTCATAAAACATAATCGTTTATTACATGATAAATGAATGTGGAATTAATACATGAAACTTTACAATCAATAAGTAAATGTGAATAAAGTTGAATACCCTTGATGGAGAAATGGGCATGGTATTCACTACATAATGACACTGGCTTAGAAAATCGGTGCGATATCGACAGCGTAACGGCGTGACATAAGAATTCATAAAAAAAGGTTAATGAGAGAGAAAGGGGTTCTTCATCATATTTAAATTTAATGGAAAGTAAGGAGGTTATATATATACATGTCCCAACAATTTTAATGGAATTTAGGTTCATGATACAAAAGTATTGCTTGAATGTAAATGAGGAGGGAGAAGTTCCTTTCAGAATTTTGGCATGGTAACAGGTGTACATGGGAGGAATTAAATTAGAGAGAATGGGGTCTCCCATCATTAAAACATAAATAGGGAAGTATTAGGGAGTTTCAAAACCATACCCCAACATTCATAATTGAAATTAAAAGTGCAAACCAACTTAAAGAAAATTGGACAAAAATGAGAAAGGAAGAAAAAACCCTTACTTAGAAGTGTGCTTCCAAAGGCTAGAGAGAGGCTTGTGAGAGGCTTCTTGGGATCTTGGGTCACCTTGAGAGGATTCTAGAGAGATTAGGGCAGAGGTTGGATGAACTACATGGGATTTGAGTGAGGAGGAAGTGGGATCTTGTGTGGGTTTATATATGAAAGGTGAGGGAATTCTTTATTATTTAGGTTTGGGACCCCTTATATTAAATTAATCCAAACCACAAACCATACCATGGTTTTTTCCCATGGTTTTTGTCAAAGGGAAGAAAAAAACAATATTTTATAAGGCCAAAGTCCTAAATTCTTAAAATAATAAGGTTTCTTATGTGGAGGTGAGTCACACTCCCATGGAAATTAATTTAAAAAGGCAAAGTGTTGAATAAGTCTTGAGGGGTCCATTAAGGCTTTGAAAAGTTAGTCAAACAAACCCAAAATCACATTATTTTAATGTTAAAACATATATTGGCCGAACATAATGATTATAGTCTTTTTGTACATCACTATTGGGTCATTATGATGTCATAAAACACATTATATATTTAAACAGTATTTAATTTTTAAGCAAAAATTTGACTATCTCGGAAAATTAGGAAAAATTAACCGTTGGATAATTTCAACATCCTAATTCCAAAAATAACATTTATTTTACCTAAATAATTTTATAAAAATGTGAATTTTCACTTTTAAAATAAAAACCGACATTTATCGAAAATTCACGGGTTTTGACAGAAATGGATTTCAAACGTTAATAAAAATTTTAATTGCATTCATAAAATTATAAGATCATTTATATGTAATAATTTAATAATATTATTATTATTTTATTAAAATATTATATAATTCAAAATCCCTTAATTTAATAAAATAGATATCTTAATTAAATAATAACTAAAAACACCATTTGTACTTTAAAAACTATTTACAATGTATCAAAAATGACTAGAAATTATATTCATTATTATATAAAAAAAATAATGTACATGAACATAGTACTACTTATTTGTTACATAACCCCTTAAAATATCCGCATAAGACCTAAGGGTAAGGTGTGCGATGGTGACAGACTTTTGGGGTGGCCCAGATAACATCGCTCGAGTGGTAATTTCAATCAACTTCCATTTTTTCCATAGATGCTCACGTTCGAGCTTGACATGATGAAGCCCAGCTTGGGCTTGGTCAAGAGAGAAGCCCAAGGATGCCACCTCTTTTCCGAGCTCCGACAAATGGGCTTCGTATGGAGAAATTCTACTGGATGAGGCCATCGCTTCTTTTGTCTGAGTAAATTGGATTTGTTAAAGTCCTATATTTATACTAATCATGTGATCACTGTTCAGTGACTATAATAGTAATGGTCAAAATTGTTAACATAAAACCAAAGAAGTTGACATTTTATATAAACATAAAGATACATTTAATTAGATCAAGAGGTATTTCCATTAATGAAACTTTGGGTCATACAATATTCCCCCCTTAAGAAATTTCTCCCTCAAAATTTTCCTTTTCCCACACTAAAACAGACGTGGGTAACTCAGCTTCATCATTTCCTCCAATTCCCAAGTCATTTCTTCAAACTTGTGGTTTCTCCACAACACCTTGACGAGGGGAATTTTTTTTATTTCATAGAACTTTTTCTCTACGATCTAAGATCTTCACTGGTTGCTCTTCATAAGAAAGATCGTCTTCCAATTGTACCACCTCAAAAGAGAGTACATGTGAAGGGTTCAGTATGTACTTCCTTAAGAGGGATACATGAAATACATCATGTACATTGGCCATTGTAGGCGAAAGTGCTAGTTGATAGGCCACAGCCCCGACACGATCAAGAATTTAGAAGGGGCTAATGTACCTTGGAATTAACTTCCCTTTCTTTCCAAACCTCATGAACTTTTTCCTTGGAAATATGAGTAGAAACACCATGTCTACAACTTTAAACTCAAGGTCTTGGCGACGATTATCTGCATAACCCTTCTGTCGACTCTGGGCTGCCTTGATATGCTTCTTAATGGTTTTCACCTTCTCCACCATTTCTTCGACCATTTCTGGTCCAAGAAGCTTACGTTCACCGACCTCATCCCAACATGCCTGTGTTCTGCACCTTTTCTCATACAGGGCTTCATATGGTTCCATTTGGATGCTTGAGTGGAAACTGTTATTATAAGATAACTCAACCAGAGGAAGATGTTGATCACATCCTCCTTTAAAGTCCATTGAGCATGCTCTCAACATATCCTCAAGTTTTTGGATAGTTCTCTTGGATTGGCCATCAATTTGAGGATGATAGGTTGTACTGAAGTTCAGTTCAGTATTCAGAGTATGTTGAAGACTCTTCCAAAACATAGAGGTGAATCTTGGATCTCAGTCAGACATAATAGATAGTGGTACTCCATGCAACCTTACCACTTCCCTAATATATATATGTTCTAGCTAATCCAAAGAAAAATCCTCCCGAATAGCAATGAAGTGTGCAGTCATTGTAAGACGATCCACAACAACCCAGATTACATTTTTGACTTTGGATGTCCTCGGAAGTATAGTGGCAAAGTCCATGGTGATGTTCTCCCATTTTCATTCTGGTATGGGCAATGGTTACATCATCCCCTTAGACTTCTGCCTCTCTGCCTTCACTTGCTGACACACCAGGCACATTGATGTATATTCAGCGATCTCCTTCTTCATATTATCCCACCAAATGGTTTCCCATAGATCTCGATACATCATTGTGATCCCTGGGTGAATAGAGAAATTTGAACTATGTGCATCATCCAAAAGTTCCTTCTTCAGCTTTGGAATTGATGGAACACATAGTCTTTTCCCAAACCACACAATTCCTTCTTCATTAACATTAAACTCTGAGGATTTCCCTTTTTCGATAGCTCCCACATTTTCTTGAATCCTCACATCATCCTTTTGAGCATCCTTTAACCTTTTCAAAAGATATGGTTGAGCAATAATTTGTGAAAGGATTGATGATGTTCCCTTCTTTGTGATTCCCACGTCCATCTTCATCAAGTCTAAGAAGATTGGATCCTTCTCAATTCTCACCATTGATAGAATTGCAGGGTCCTTTCTAATTAGGGCATTTGCCACCTTGTTCGCTTTCCCAGGGTGGTAATGTATTGAACAATCATAATCCTTAATGAGCTCTATCCATCTTCTCTGGAGCATATTATGCTATTTCTGTGTTAATATATATTTAAAACTCTTGTGGTCAGTATATATCTCACATTTCAATCCATAGAGATAATGCCGCCATATTTTCAAGGCAATGATCACCGCCGCCAACTCTAGATCATGCGTTGTATAGTTTCTCTCATGGATTTTTAACTGCCTTGAGGCATAGGATATCACTTTATCATTCTGCATCAGTACACATCCTAAGACCTTCTTCTAGGCATCACTGAATACCACAAAAAGCTCCTCACTTGTGGGTAAAGTGAGCACGGGTGCAGTGATAAGCCTCCTTTTCAACTCCATGAAGATTTCTTCGCATTCATCACTCCAAGAAAACATTACTCCCTTTCGAGTTAGATTGGTAAGAGGGATGGAAAATCGTGAGAAAGTTTTCCCAAATCGTCAATAATATCCAGCTAACCCCAAGAAGCTACGGATATCCGTTACCGATGTTGCCCTCAGCCATCCCTCAATTGCATCTGTTTGGAGGGGTAGAAAAATATCCCATTTCTTGTGATGATATGGTGCATTAATGAGACCTCCTTCAACCAGAACTCACACTTTCTATAATTTTCATAGAGCTTCTCTTTGGGCAAAGTCTCTAGTACAGTTTTTAAATGCTCCTCATGATCCTCCTTGGTTTTGGAGTATATTAGAATATCATCTATAAAGACTACCAAAAATTTGTCAAGGTAATCTCTAAAGACTCTATTCATCAAGTCCATGAATATTTCTGGAGTATTGGTGAGTCTGAAAGACATTACTATGAATTCATAGTGCCCGTACCTTGTACGAAAAGCAGTCTTGGGGACATCTCCCTTCTTCACCCTTACTTGATAATATCCCGACCGCAAATCCACCTTGGAGAAGTATTGTGCTCCACGCAGCTGATCAAACAAGTCATCAATTCTTGGGAGAGGATACTTGTTCTTTATCGTGATTTTGTTAAGTTGACGATAATCGATGCAAAGCCACATTGACCCATCCTTCTTCTTGACGAAGAGGACTGGTGCACCCCATGGTGAAGCACTTGGGTGTATAAACCCTTTATCCAGATTCTCCTGTATTTGTTTCTTCAGCTCTTCAAGCTCTACAACATCCATTCTATAAAGATTCTTGGATATTGGTAGCGCCCCAGGTATAAGTTCAATTGAGAACTCGACATCTCTTCTAGGAGTAAGACCAGGCAGTTCCTCGGGAAACACTTCAGCGAATTCCCTCACAATAGGCATTTCTTCAAGGATGGTTTCTTCCTTGGACTCAATCATATGAGACATATATCTGTGCTCATAAGGCAGTAATATCAATGCTTTAGATGATAGAGCTAAAAGAGATTCATCTTCCTCCTGGCACTTGTAAAGAATCAGGGGTCGATTCTCCATATGAAGTGTGATTTCCCTCTCCCGACAATTTATGTTGGCTCTATATAAGGAAAGTCAATCAATGCCAAGAATTGCATCAAATTCCACCAGAGTGAGTATGATGAGGTTCGTCGGGAAGTTCAATCCATTGATTATAACAGGGGAGGACTTATATTCCTGGGATGCAATGATTTCCCCATTTGTCGTACTCACCGACATCTTTACTTCCATGATTTGTGGTGGTGCTGGGATTGTTCTACTAAACTTTCGAGATATAAAAGAATGCTTAGAACCTGAATCAAAAACTATGTTCGCTATTCTTGAATGAATAACTAGCGTACCTGTCACCACTTCGTTTTCGGGGTTCACTTCAGTAGAAGTGATGGAAAAAGCTCTTTGTTATTGTCTTGGAGTTTGTTGGTTTCCTCCGAATACCCTTGGATTAGGTCACTGATTTGCAAAATGACCCGGTTCATTGAATTTGTAGCATTGAACAATGCGTTGAGGTTCGAACGGAGCGTTCCTCTCCTCTGTCACAACTGTGGGTCCTTTTTGCCGAAAGTTAATATCTAGGTTCCCTTCTCTTCCACACCTAAATCATTTTCTCGTCCCCTTATGGCAATTTACAGGGTTCTTCTTTCCGCACTTTTGGAAAGTGGGGTGTTGGATCTTCTTAGCACCGTTGGATTTATCCATCGGACCACCAGCATTGAAGTCCACCTTACGCTTCTTGTCCCCATGATACCCCTGTGATTCCCTGATATCCATTTCGACCTTGAGGGAACATCGGACAATTTCCTCATAGTTGTCGAAGTCACAGATCGCTAATGCTTTCTGCAAGCTAGGCTTCAGCCCACCAAAGAAGCGTTCAACCTTGCATTCGGGGGTAACGACAAAGCAGGAAGCGTATCGTGAAAGCCTTTTGAAGTTTTCCTCGTACGCTCTAGCAGATTCTTCATCTTTTTTCTTGAGGGAAAGGAAGTCCCTTTCCATCTTAAGCCGGAGGGTGCGCAGAAAATATTTATTGAAAAACATATTCTGGAAATCCTTCCATTCCAATGCCTCAATCTCCTCCTCAGGCTTTGTATTTTTGATCAACATCCACCTTTGATCAGCTTCAACCTCCATATGATAATCCGCTAGGAGAACCTTCTCTTGTTCAGAACATTGGAGGATGGAGAATATCTTTTCAAAGGAGTTGATCCATTGTTCAGCGTTCGTGGGATCAGATGATCCACTAATAGTAGGAGGCCTTTGTCTCATGAATCTCTCGATAGTGACTTGTTATTTCTTAGGGGGGGGGGGGGGTTGAGCATTCCTCTTGACCTGTGTTTCTATTCAAAACATGAGTTAGCTGAGAGAGAAGTGTGACAAAGTTCACGATTCCCACTCCCATTGGATTTGACATCTCATTAGTACAGTCATCACACTAATCTTCACAACGGTTGTTATCCTGAGTCCTCCTATTACCGGCCATTGGCTGGAATAAAAGGAAAGTTAGGGGTAACACATAAAGGGTAATCCAAAGACAAAAGTTGATGACTTATAAATAAACTTTCTTTTCCTTAACTCATGAGTCTATTGGATTCAATCTTGGCTTTTCATGATCTACTTTCTAACATATATTCTTAGGGGCATTTTTTTAATTCCCTTAATGAGGGTTCATACTAAGCTTGTGAATTTATCAAAACATATCCCCCGAGAGTGTCGTAACCAAGAGTGCAGCAAGGCCCGTTGTCATGCACCAGTTCCCGTTCGAGTCTACCTCAAAGTGGTGTTTTCGGGTTTTACCCCTAGGATACATCTGTGCCAGAGCCGCCACTACCTGCTCGTATCCAGACAGGGATGTATTTTTCTGATAAACCACTTACTCAGTACTTACCAAAACTTAGGAATATTTTTATTAAACTTATTCTTGTCTCTACGGCTTTACTAGGGATTCCTAATCCAAAAAATAACTAAACCTATCCTTTGATACCAACTAAGACACCCCTGCTTTTATTACAAACATAAACATGATTTATTACATAAAACTCTAATTGATACAACAAGAAGATCGAGAGGTTTAGTGTCTTTGGGGCTTAAGATCATTACATAAAAACATAAAACATGAAATACAACATCTTTATTGAAAACATCCTTTACATGACCACTACATTCCCTCATACTTAGCATTGCATGGGATAACCTGGGGACATGCATAAGAAAAGGTTGAGCTGTAAAGCCCAGTAAGGGAGTACACATGGAATAACATGAGGAGTACAATACATGTTAGACAATAGGAATATCAATAGAGCATAAGAAAAACATGAACATAAAGGTGTGATAAAGCATGATAATCATAACATGGAAATGTGGCAACAACACTTAACATGGAATTAGCATGAGCCAAGGCTCATTGCACATGGAGCATGATTAAATCCCCATTGCACATAAAGCACGAGTAAACCCTCGTTGCACTTGAATTATCATTAGTCAACACTCATTGCACATGACCTATCATGATACTATACTTTACCCAATGCATTGGAGCGCTATAAGGGTGCACCCTTCTTAAACATTTCATTTCATGCATAAGTGTGCCACATGGATCATAAAACATGGATTAATAAAACATAATCATTTATTCCACGATACAGGAATGTGGAATTAATACATGAAACTTTACAATCAATAAGTTAATGTGCATAAAGGTGAATACCCTTTATGGAGAAATGGGCATGGTATTCACTACACAATGACATTGTCTTAGAAAATCGGTGCGATTTCGGTAGCGTAACAGCATGACATAAGAATTCATAAAAAAAGGTTGATGAGAGAGAAAGGGGTTCCTAATCATATTTACATTTAATAGATAGTAATGAGGTTATATAGATACATTTCCCAAAAATTTTAATGTAATTTAGGTTCATGATACAAAAGTATTCCTTGAATGTAAATGAGGAGGGAGAAGTTCCTTTCAGAATTTCGGCATGGTAACGGGTGTACATTGGAGGCATTAAATGAGAGAGAAAGGGGTCTCCCATCATTCAAAAATAAAGAGGGCAGTATGAGGGAGGTGTGAAACCATACCCCAACATTCATAATTGAAATTAAAAGGGCAAACCAACTTAAATAAAATTGGACAAAAATGAGAAAGGAAGAAAAAACCATTACTTGGAAGTGTTCTTCCAAAGGCTAGAGAGAGGCTTGTGAGAGGCTTCTTGGGAACTTGGGGAACCTTGAGAGGATTCTAGAAAGAGTAGGGCAGAGGTTGGATGGACTCCAAGGGCTTTGATTGAGGAGGAAGTGGGGTCTTGGGTGGGTTTATATAGGAAAGGTGAGGGAATTCTTTATTATTTAGGTTTGGGACCCCTTATATTAAATTAATCCAAACCACAAACCATCCCATGGTTTTTGACCATGGTTTTTGGAAAAGGGAAGAGGAAAAAAATATTTTATAAGGCCAAATTACGAACTTCTTAAAATAATAAGGTTGCTTATGTGGAGGTGAGTCACACTCCAATGAAAATTAATTTAAAACGACAAAGTGTTGAATAAGTCTTGAGGGGTCCATTAATGCTTTGAAAAGTAAGTCAAACAAACCCAAAATAACATTATTTTAATTATAAAACATATATTTTCCTAAAATAAATATTATAGTATTTTATTACATCACTATTGGGTCATTATGATGTTATAAAACACATTATATATTTAAATGATATTTAATTTTTACCCAAAAATTTGACTGTCTCAGAAAATTATGAAAAATTCACCGTTGGATAATTTTGACGTCCTGATTCCAAAAAAACATTTATTTTATCTAAATAATTTCCTAAATATGTGAATTTTTACTTTTAAAATAAAAACCGACATTTATCGAAAATTCACGGGTTTTGACAGAAATGGATTTCAAACCATAATAAAAATTTTAATTGCATTCATAAAATTATAAGATCATTTATATTTAATAATTTAATAATATTAATATTATT
This sequence comes from Viscum album, assembly GCA_963277665.1. Classification (NCBI taxonomy): domain Eukaryota; kingdom Viridiplantae; phylum Streptophyta; class Magnoliopsida; order Santalales; family Viscaceae; genus Viscum; species Viscum album. The sequence goes on along the minus strand of OY728155.1, from coordinate 632,650,080 downwards.
TTATTAAAATATTATTTAATTCAAAAATCCATTAATTTAATAAAATAGATTTCTTAATTAAATAGTAACTAAAAACACCATATGTACTTTAAAAACTATTTACAATGTATCAAAAATGACTAGAAATTATATTCATTTTTATATACAAAAAATAATAGACATGAACATTGTACTACTTATTTGTTACATATCCCCTTAAAATAGCCGCATAAGACCTAAGGGTAAGGTGTGCGATGGCGACAAAATCTTGGGGTGGCTCGGATAACATTGCTCGAGTGGTAATTTCAATCAACTTCCACTTTTCCCATAGATGGTCACGTTCGAGCTTGACATGATGAAGCTCAGCCTGGGATTGGTCAAGAGCGAAGCCCAAGGATGCCACCTCTTTTCTGAGCTTTGGCAAATGGGCTTTGTATGGAGCAATTCTACTGGACGAGGCCATCGCTTCTTTTGTCTGAGTAAATTGGATTTGTTAAAGTCCTATAATTATACTAATCATGTGATCACTGTTCAACGACTATATTAGCAACGGTCAAATTTCTTAACATAAAACCAAAGAAGTTGACATTTTATATAAACATAAAGAGATATTTAATTAGATCAAGAGGGATTTCCACTAATGAAACTTTGGGTCGTTACAGACCATTGCTCACATTGACCTAGAGTATTGGATGAGTTGATTCTTGTGCATCAGGTTTTCATAGTGGTTGGGGGTATATTGAATTTATGTAGATATTTCCAACAAACATAAAGGGGGGATTGATGGAACCCTGACGATTCTATACTATAAATGGAGTATGGTTTGTGTTTGTTATCAGTCTTCAATGAAAGTTCTGGATGTTTTCTGGGAAAGAGATCAAACGATTCAAGCTAGCAACATTATTTATGGTGGCATCGTTTCCCATTGTTTACCATATTATTTGCACCAAAAATTGGAATATAGAGAAAAGTGTTTTTGGGAAGGGGAGTTGCACTATAATGTTAAAGGGAGTATAGAATGTTTCACAGAAGGCCATATTTGGGATCAGTGCATCAAAATATGGAAAAGGAAAATAGCAGGAACAAGAATAAAATGTGTGAGAAATATGTGGTTGCATGGAGGAATCTTACATGCCCAATGAGACATCAAAATGGGTTTTGCGTGATAAGAAATAAACTTACGTGTACAGATGAAGACAATTATGAATATTCTGTGTAAGGTCATGGAGGCCTATAAATAGGCTTCTACCCCCATGAAAGACTTTAGAATTTTCCAATGAAAATATGGTTGCTTTAAAGTATGAATTATTTGCATGAAAAATAATTAAAGAGATGTAATATTTCTTGAAAGGTGTTCCTTTAGTGTAAAAATACCGTATGAACACTTTGATGTAGTTTCATGAAGAATAAGGGTTGCACGAAAAGTAGGGGTTGCGTGAATATCATATTTCACGACAAATCCTAACTCTTGTGTGCAAGCTTAGGTGTTGTGCACTTGCATAGTGTTAAGATTCCTATAGGATTTTGAATATCCATTTTTTGTGATCAGTTCTTTCAAGTGCATCAATTCAGGACATCAATTAAAGTAGTGTCTCATGCTAGACTAAGAAAAATACTTCAATGCAAATCTGTTGAAGACACCCTCATGTCAATAAACTGGGTAAGACTTATCCCATAGAAGTGAGCAAGGGGGAGTTAATAGAACTATTCCAGGGGATGTAATGAGCTATAGTAGAATTATTGTATAGGTAGTGTGTTTGGAATAGAGTGACTCTGTCCAAACTCTTGTACTCAACAACTAGTGAAGATTAGTGGATTTTCGTATGACCGACACAATTTTGGTGTATGATCCTTGAACATAGCCCTTTATGGTGAACCAAGTAAAATTTTTGTTTGGTCTCTTTGCATGTGATTGTTTAATTTCTATTCATATCCATAATACGGGTTTAACACATTCCTACCAACATGGGAACAAGATCAGACACATTAAAAGAAACATTTGACACCTTGAATCACCGCTCCCCTCTCAAGGAATCTTGGGGTCCAACATGATAGTCAAGAGAAGGGAAAATGTGGTTCAAATGATCATTCCATTTATTATGTGAAAACCAAAGTTCATGTTGATCTCATCAAGTTAGGGAAACCAGACATGCCACATTTATCATGTGAAGTATTTTTGAAAAGTCTTACCCAATCTCCAAATACCCTGTAACATTCTAGAATGATCCTAAGAAGGGCCCCAAAAATGTCATCATGATATTTTAAAGTACCTTTAACAAGCCGATTTGATAATGAATAATCATTTTGAAAATCCATGTGTTAAAAAATATGGAAATTATGTTGTAATATCATGGTCATTTTTTATCCCATGACATGAATATTACATCATAGATGACCCATAATAGTTTTACATGATATTTGTGATGTGACACTACCTATAAAAAATTAATCCCATATATGAGAATTGAGAACATTGTGGATAGGTGTAGATTAAGGATGGGGATATATAAAAATCACCCACATAATATAAAGACACATACACATGCCTGTAGAGGTTAGAGAGTACTAATCATAGTATAGAAAAACAATCAGAAGAGTCTTACAATAGGTCAGCTCAGAGAATAACTTGATTGAATATGATGTATATCTATATTCCTCTCATGATCATTTCATTTCTCACGTGAAGATATTCTGACATGATTGATGGATCACACGAAGGAGTCTATGTGTGTCAAACTGGATATTTTAAGACACAATATGACATCACCTAATAAACATTTAGGTATTTATGGAATAAATTTCTAAAAGGTATGGAATCTATATGAAAATATAGTTAAAGTAATTTTAATTATAAGGGTGTCATTATCCTTATATGACCCATTCCTTAGTCATGAGTTAGTTCACATACATGTCAATAGAATAATGGAATAACATTTTATGGATGTGAGGTAGAACAGAGGAATTGGAAGAGGATATGGTTTCACTCCAGGAGAACGCGCTGCACGCGCCCCCCGAATTTCCAATCGACCCGCTCGTTTTCCCTCCGGTGGTGCCTCCAGCGGCTTCCTCCGCGGTGGTGCCTCCGTCTACGGTGACGTTTGATCCTAGAGTGGGGTCTCCGGGTGCGGGCGTTTCCTCCCGCTGGGGGTCGCCTCCTCCCTCTCCCCCTCAGCGGCGAGCGACGAAGTCTTTCAAGGAGGCGCTGTATGGATCTGGATATGGGTTTTTAGAGCTTTTTTTTCCAGCGATTGATCTGTTCTCCCACTATGTGGTGCGGGATGGGTCACGGGTCGAGTTGTCGGCCCCTTCTTCAGCGTTCTCCCAAGTGGGCGCAGGGTAAAATTGGTCCCTGATAGCGCGTTTCGGGGCAGCGAAGCCGCCGATCTCCGTTTTCAAGCGGTTCGTGGGCACTTGGGGGCTGTAGGTGGAGGCTCGGGTTTCGGTGCTTTACATGAGCCCATTCTGCTTGGTTATGGCTTCTGAAGCGGATTTTGTCCAGGCCTGGTGCGTTGCCCCTCGGGTTTTTGGGAGGTGGCGCTTCAACCTGACCCATTGGTCGATGGCGGCGCATCAGGGGAAGGAATACTCCCGGGCGGCAGTGTGGGTATGTCTGCCTGGCTTACTGCTCCCTTTCCAGAATATCGCGTTCCTCAGAGCCATTGGCGATGGGTTGGGGGGCTTCCTATGCACAGGCGCGCGCACTCGCAGTGGAGTGGAGATGTTGGCTCCCCGTAGCTGCATCGTCTTGGATCTGTCCTTACCTCTTCCAGAGAGTTTGTCTTTAAAAGTGCAAGATGAGGTCGCTTGGCATCAGGCCATAGAGTACCCGGTGTATCCTCGTTTTTGTGTGGGATGTTCTTTGCAGGGGCATTCGGATCTTCACTGTAGGAAGCAGCTTCCAGGGGTGCGCCATCCAGGTGCCTTTGATCTCAAGTCCGGAGGTTCTTTAGTTTCTACAGCTGTGGTGTCCAGTCCTATGCCTGCGCGGCTGGCTTTGCTTGCTTCGACCTCTTCCAATGGTTGCTCCTCCCTTGCAGCGGCTTGTGTTGGTGTTGGGCAGGCTTCCCAGTGCGCCGAGAGCTCCCGTGGGTTGGGGCTGGTTTTATCCTCTCAATGCAGCTTCAATGAGGTTTCCCTGGAATCTTTGCCTAGGCCTTGGACTTTCTTCCGGGTGATTGTTTCAGGTGTTGTGTTGGAGTCCCTGCTGAAGGCGGCCCGTGAGTTGCGTCGGGTTTTGCCTCGGGGTCCTTTGCTTCTTCAACAGGCCGCCTGTCCGGGGGTGCTAGGTTTGGCAGATGGTGTTCAGTGATGCTTGGTTTCTTCTGGGCCCAAGGGGTAGGGCTACAATGGCGGGGGCAGAGGGGCGGATGGGCCTCGGGAAGCTAGGAGCTCCCCGGAGAAAGGCCAAATGTTCAGTGTTGGCGCCCCTTCTTCTTCGAATGGTGAGTTCCTGCTGCAGGAGGCACCTAGGGCCGGTTCGCCCAGCCAGGTGGTGCATAGGAAGGGGTCCAGGTGCTCCCCCTTTCGGTCTCATTCTTTAGACGTTCCTACGGAAAGAAACTCCGTAGTGAACACGAGATACTCTCTAAGGAAGTTGAAGGCTAGAGATGGTGTAGTCTCCCTCGCAAAAGTGACCACCTGGGGTCAATTCCGGGCAGCCTCTGTTTACATGAATCCGGTTCTTATCGGGAAAGCCCGAGGGGTTGGGGCGAGGGTCAAGTCTGATTTTATTGCATCGGAAGTTAGAAAGCATAATGTCAAAGTGGTGGCGATTATTGAGCATAAGCAATCCTCTACCAAGATCAAATAATTTGCTCGTAAGGTGAAGATGCATGCTTCATTGCAGGTGGAGCCAGTCAATAGGCATATTTGGATCCTGTGGAACAAGGAGGTGTCAGTGGATTTGGTGCAAGCTGGAGATCATTATATCATGATGAGGGTAACCTATGACAGATCATCCCTTTTTGTATATTTCATCTATGGTAGTTGCGATGCCCAGAGGAGGGAGTTCCTTTGGAGCGAACTGAATGTGTTTGATCCGGGGGATCAACCATGGATTTTGGGTGGTGATTTCAATATTGTTGCGGAGCAAGTAGAGATATAGGGGAGAGGGGAATTCCCTGGGTGGGCTAGCAAGGACTTCGGTCAATGTATGGCAGGAAGTGGGTTGATGGACTTGGGTTATTCAGGGGAGCCTTTTACCTAGTGCAACAATCGAAGGGGAGACAATCGATGTTGGAGCAGGCTTGACCGATGTTTGGACAACGTTCATGTGGTGTCCTTGTTCCCGGAAGCGAGGGTTGTCCACTTGACTCGGAGTCTCTCTGACCACTCCCCCCTCCTGTTGTCCCTAAATAGGGGTGGGGACCCGCAGTTGGGATTCTGTTACATGAGGCACTGGTCCGGTGTTCCGGGTTTTCACCAGGTTGTGAGAGAAAGCTGGGAAGCTCTGATCCAGGGTCGTTTCTGGGTGGGTCTGCACGGGAAGTTGAGGAGACTCAAGCAGGCTCTGCTTACTTGGGCTAGGGGTATTTCTCTCATTGACCAGGAGCTGGAGGTGATAAAGAAGGAAGTTGAGCGGCTTGAGGCAAGCATTTAGGAGGTTTGGGATGATGGGGTCTTCAGCGAGCTCTCAGAAAAGAAGAAATCTCTTGAGGATTTGTTACTCTCGCAGTAGAGCAGGGAAAGGGAAGGCGCGAGGGTTAAATGGAATAAAGAGGGCGATAAGAATACGACTGTTTTCCATGCATGCATCAGGGAGAGGCGACGTACAGTCAAACCAAATCTGGCCCTTCAGGATGGTTCCTTCACGGATGAGAGGGAAGTGGTTGGGGGCATGGATGTCACGTATTTCATGGACCTTCTGGTGCGCACTAATCCAGATAAGCCGCAAGGGTATCCCGCGGGGGGTGAAGATTTCTGGGAGAGGGTTCCTTATCAGGTTACTCCTCATGATAATGAACTGTTGGAGAGAGTCTCGGAGGAGGAGGAGATCAGGGTGGCAATACAAAACCTTAATCATGAGAGTGCACCGGGGCTCGATGGGTTCCCTGGTTCATTCTACAGACAGGCCTGGGAGGTGGTAAAGGGGGATATCATCAGCGCCATTCAGGACTTCTTCAGAGGGGGTAGTCTCCCGCGGATTGCCTCGGCCACGACCCTTGTTCTGCTACCGAAGACCAAGGCTCCTTCATCCCTCCTTCATTATCGGCCTGTAAGCATGTGTAATTTCACTTACAAAATTCTGGCTAGTATTATCAACAGAAGGCTAGCTGGTAATTTGGAACAATGGATATCCAAGGAGCCACACGGCTTTGTAAGAGACCGCTATATTCAGGGTGCCATAGTAGTGGCATAGGAGATGTTAAGAGAACTCTTTTTCAAGTCCCGAGAGTTCAATTTGGCCATCAAGATTGATATGAGCAATGATTATGATAGGATTGAATGGGGTTTCATCAACAGGGTCTTGCAAAAGATGTGCTTCTCCATATGGTCTTGCGACATCATGTTCAGGTGTTCTATTTCGGTTTGGATGGAAGTGTCCTTTCTGGGTTGTACACATGACTTTTTCATGACGGTGAGAGGCCTCAGGCAATGTGATCCGTTATCCCCGAGCATCTTCATCCTTATGCAGGATACCTTGAGTAGGCTGATCGGCAGCGGTCATGGAAAAGGGGATATTCTTCCGTACTGGCGGAGACTGACGCTTCCTTCTGTTTCCCATTTGATGTTTGCGGACGATACCCTTATCTTCATTAATGCGGGAAAGAGATACGTGTAGGGCATGAACAAGATTTTTGAGGATTACTGCCAATGGAGTGGCCAACATATTAACAAAGAAAAGAGTGGGTTCTACGTAGCTGACACATGCAACCCGAGAAGGGTGGCTGATTTGGGTTCTAGCTTGGGGATGAGTCGTTGTCTGTTTCCGATGGAATACCTGGGTACCCCTGTTACTCCAGGCCACACGGGCATCAGAGACATTGACCGTGTAGTGAGCAAGATTTCTAGCTGAATCCTTAATTAGAAGAATCATTTTTTATCCATTGGTGGTCGGATCACTCTCGTGAATAGTGTCCTCTCAGCCATTCATGTGCACGCTCTTTCGGCTTCGAATGTGCCAAAGGGGGTTATTAGGTCCATTGACAAACTCTTGGCCCGGTTTATTTGGGATGTAGCATTGGAAGGGAAGAGGCATTAGGTCTCCTGGGGGAAGATGGCTTGTCCCATTGTAGAGGGAGGGGTTGATGTCACAAGCCTTGAGAACGCCATCATTTACATGCACGTGAAGTTGGTCTGGGAGGTGATTGAAGAGCGTACCATGTGAGGAAAGATGATGGCTCTACGGCAAGGGGTTACTGATGATTTTTCTTCGGAGAGGCAGTCCCTGCTCTGGTCTTCGGTTGGTAACATGATCCCGAGCTTAATTGATTCATCGAAGTGGATTATTGGGGAGGGAAATGTCCTCTTTTGGCACAACAATTGGTTAGGGAGGGCCCTTGGCTATCCGGGATGTCCAGCCCTAATGATCTGTTTTAGGGAGGCGAGTCAATTCCCTCACTTCTTCAGGGGATTTCTTGATGCGAACCATCTGGAGCTTTTCGACTCTATAATTTTTAGCCCGATCCCAGATCAATGTGTTTTTACTCCCTCCTCCTCGGGTCGTTTTAATGCAATGGATTTTCACAGGCTCGACACTACTCAAGGGAAGCTAAGGGGATGGCTTGGCCAGGTGTGGTGCAAGAAGATCCCAACTAAGTATAACATCCTAACGTGGTGCATTCAGCACCGTGCCCTTCCAAATGATGACAATGTTAAAAGGCTTGGGATGAGTTTGGCGTCTAGTTGCAATTTCTGTGAGAATAGAAGTGATGAGAGCATTGATCATATTTTCATCGAAGGGGAGTGGGCTAAGCAGGTCTGGAACTACATAGGGAATTTTTCTGGGTGCACCCCCGTGGGGGAAAGCAGTGGGGCTTTTCTAAAGGGCTGGTTTTGGGGTTCAGCTGGGAGGGTTAAGGAGATCGCGGCGTGGGTGTGTTCCTTCAATGCGGGATGCTGGAGTCTATGGTCCGCACAGAACATGTCCAGGTTTGAGGGCGTACCATCCTCGAGTCGCTCATCATCTCCAACACGTGTAGCCTCCTGCTCGAATGGTACAGGGTAGAGGGACTCTGGTCGGACGTGTCCTCAATGCGCAACTTGAATGTGCATCATCCCGCATAGCAAATGGGTCTCCGACAAGAGGGGGCCTGGGTGAGGTGGAACCCTTCGGCTCTCGACCTCACGATGAATACGAATGGGTCTTGTGTGGAGGGCGTTATGCGCGACGAATGTGTGGTCCGAGACTTCACGAGCAGTGTGTACGCAGCATTTTCGGCGCATTATAGTGAAGGTTCCTCCCTGCAGGCAGAGGCGCTGGCTGTTCTCTCGGGAATCATCCTATGTAGGCAACTGGAGCTCCGTATTACCCATGTGGAGAAAGATTCATTGATCATCTGTGGAGCCTTGCGCGGAACGGGAATGATATCGTGGTCCATTATATATACAATCCAAAGATGCATGGCTCTAATCGGCAGCAACACTCAAGTCACACATACATGGAGGGAGGGGAATAAGGTGGCGGACCATTTGGCTTCTATGGCGACCCCAGGTAACCTGTTTCAATGTATTTTCCATGTTTCTCACCTCAAACATGAGGGGGTGAACTTGATCCGGGGGGATGCCCATGGTCTTCATTATTTCCTCCCTTTGTAAGCCTCGACGCTCCTTGTACGTTTTACGTTGTCCGTTGTTTGTTTTTTGTTTTGTGCCCTTTGGAATAAAAATGGTAATGTTGGATGGAGGTAGATCACATGACAACCTCTTGGAAATTTCATCTTGTTTACGGGAAGTCCTCAAGAAATGCTATTTTGTTCATGTGAATTCCCCTAAAATGTTAACTAGTTCACATAACGTCTTCTAGATATATCAGCTAGATTATGTGATGGCCTCTGTACATGCCAACCTTGCTGGATGGAGCCCTCCAGAAATGTTAGCTAGTTGAGAGGAAGTCCTCCAGACCTGTTATATGTATAACGACCCATACTTTACATACATTGTTAATACTTCAAAATTGAAGCATACTTATTACAACATATAACAAAACCACGAAAGGACCATATAGGTATAGAGTCTTTAGAAACTGGGAAACATAAACAACTCGTTCATAAATCATCTACTTTTCCTCCCATTTATTTCATCATATCTAGAGTCCCTTTTGGCATATCCTACTTAATAACCTTCTTCCTGACCTGGGAAAATAAAACATACAAAAGGGTGAGCTCAAATGCTCAGTAAGGGTAAACAAAAGAAATATCAATCACATCATATACATAAGAACATAACTTTTGGAAATCTTAACCTGCAAAACAGATCATAATTTCATAACATGGGATAAATCGTAGTAGTCACTAGTGCAGAAAACGTTTTTTACGTCACCATTTTTTACGTCGGTTATATATAACCGACGTAAAAATGCGGCGAGTAGATTTTTAACGTCGGTTATTTTAATAACCGACGTTACAAATCGCGCCTGTTCGGTTTTTACGTCGGTTATCTTATAACCGACGTAAAAAACCAATGCGCGGGGGGTTTTTTACGTCGGTTATTTGGAAACCGACGTAAAAAACCCGATATCGACGCGTTTTTTACGTCGGTTATTTGATAAGCGACGTAAAAACCCCCCCGCACATTGGTTTTTTAGGTCGGTTATCTTATAACCGACGTAAAAAACGCGTAGATATCGGGTTTTTTACGTCGGTTTCCAAATAACCGACGTAAAAAACCCCCCGCGCATTGGTTTTTTACGTCGGTTATCTTATAACCGACATAAAAAACGAGATATCTACGCATTTTTTACGTCAGTTATTTTATAACCGACGTAAAAAACCAAAGCACGGGGGGGTTTTTTACGTCGTTTATAAAATAACCGACGTAAAAAACCAAAGCACGGGAGCTTTTTTACGTCGGTTTTAAAATAACCGACGATATAAATCTAAAAAATAGTTTATAACGTCGGTTATTATATAACCGACGTTATAAAACTTTTAAAGAAGTTAAAGCCTGTGGACTGTCATTTACGATTTTTCGATTGACAGTCTGTCGACTCGTCTCTCTCGCGCGGTAAACCCTAATCGGCTCGTCGATCGACCTGCGTTAAACTCATTTTGGCTTCATTGTTTATCTTCTTCACTCCTCTCGGATCTATCATCTCAACTCGCAACATTCAAGTAAGCCTTCCACGAATTTATTTCGTTCGTTTTTGTTTCGATTCTTGATGTAATTTGTTTGCATCAGATATGCTTTTCTATTTAATCATGTTGAGAATCTCGTGGAATTTTTTGTTGTTGCAAATGGTTATTCGTATTTTGTTGATATAACTGACTATGTTGCATTTATGTAAATCGATGCTGATTGTTGGTGACATTATTTAATATTGCTCACTGTTATGGTTACTTTATGTGCTAGAACATCCTTATGGTTTTGGATATAAATGTTGCTTAATCTGGAAATTATTTCTTATGTTTTTTGGTTCTGTTTTGGTTGAATTAGTTTTTTTACAGATTTTTGTTTTCTGTTTTTATGAGAATTAATATAAGCAGTTTGCGTTTGAATAACTGTTTAGTCTTGTAATTTCCAGGCTGTTCACTATTGTTGTTGATATTTGTTAATTCTTGGTGTTTAGAATTTCTGAACATGTTTCCTGTAATTAGAATTCAGTTTTTGTCCATGGTTGTTTTGTTTTCATTTTTGGATTTTGAAAACCAAAAAGAAACAAAGTTTTTAGTCGAGTTTTATTTTGATTGATAACCGTTAAAGCTGAAGGCCAAGTACAAAATCAAATCCCCACAAGATATGTTACATGGGATTAAAAAGCAGAAATAAAGGATTAAACCGAATCAGTGGGACTATTGTTATTCTGAGCAGACCAGTGTTGGACGCGCTGGGCGACCCTCTCAGCCTGCCAATGCAATTAACGATCATCAAAAACAAGAATGAGTGAATTGTTGATAAAATAATAATATGCTGGTAGACCTCTTTTTTCCAGTCACACCGAAGGGTGATGAAGACCAATATCAAGGTCTGCACTGCATTTAAAATAGGTTGTTTATCTAATATATTAAAACATCAAAACCGCAATCAATATTAAACTATGTAGGCGTCATGGTTTTCTTTGATTCAATGAAATTTAAAACTGTTATATCTAACTATATTTTGTTTTAAAAATAATATTCAAGCATATTTTTTTAAATACCTATAGATTTGTTTTATATTTTAACTTGTTTTACATTCAAATTATGATTTTTTTCATATAAACATATATTTGTCTTATCTTAAAAATATATATTTTTTGTTGATATTTGTTATAGGTAATAATGAGTCGAAGTTGGATTACGGCACATCGAATGAGCAATGAATTTGAGGAAGGTGTTGATGCCTTTTTGGAATTTGCAAAACGAAATGTTCCAAGTAGTGACATTTTTTTCTGTCCATGCCTGAAATGTTTGAATATGAAGAAGTTGAAAAGTAGAGAGATAAAAGATCATCTGATTTGTCATGGTTTTAATATGAGTTACAGCCCTTGGATTTGGCATGGTGAAACTGGACGGAATGTCACTGATGATGATGATTCGCAAGATGGTAACTCCGATGGAATTGAAGAAATGATTCGCAATATTGTAGCAGAACAAATTGAGATAGAACCGACAGTTGCGCGTCTATATGGTGATGCTGAAAAACCATTATATCCTAGTTGTACAGATTTTACGGTTTTGTCGGCAGTGTTAAGATTGATTAACCTGAAGGCGAAGCATGGATGGAGTGACAGAAGTTTTACAGAGCTGCTACAATTGATGAAAGACATTCTTCCAAAAGATAACGATCTTCCAGATTCACATTACAAAGCCAAGAAAATATTATGCCCGATGGGATTGGGATACAAGAAAATACATGCCTGTCCGAATGACTTCATTATATATAGGAAGGAATATGAATTTCTGTCAGAGTGTCCTAAATGTGGGACATCACGGTATAAGGTGAAAGAAAAATCACAGGCTGATGTAGAGATTACAAAGCTCCCTTCAAAGGTATTTTGGAATCTTCCTATAATTAATCGTTTCAAACGTTTATTTGCTAATTCACATGATGCAAAAAGGTTAAGATGGCATGCTGAAGAGCGGGTATGTGATGGAAAAATACGTCATCCAGCTGATTGTCCACAATGGAAGAAAATTGATGCGCAGTATTCTACATTTGGAAATGAAATTAGAAATCTCAGACTAGGGTTGTGCACAGATGGAATGAATCCATACCGAACACTCAGTAGCACACATAGTTCATGGCCTGTTTTATTGGTAATTTACAACCTCTCTCCTGAAGTTTGTATAAAGCGAAAATATTTCATGTTGAGTACAATGATCTCTGGTCCAAAGCAACCCGGTAATGATATTGATGTTTACTTGTCACCGTTGATTGATGATTTGAAAATGTTATGGGCTGATGGTATTAGGGTGTATGATTCTTATAAAATGGAATATTTTCAACTGCATGCAGTGCTTATGTTCACTATAAATGACTTCCCAGCGTATGGAAATTTGTCTGGATACAGTGTTAAAGGGCATAAAGCATGTCCAATTTGCGAACAACAGACGTCATATTGTCAATTGCATCATGGGAGGAAAACAGTGTACATGGGTCATCGAAAGTTTTTGCCTATGGAACACCCTTATAAAAGACTAAAAAGGCATTCAATGGCTCACAAGAATTTGATACTGCTCCAAAACCTTTATCCCCAGATCTGTATTTTGAGAGGGTGAAAAACCTTGATGTGACATTGGGAAAGACACAGAAATCTGGTAATGATAGACATATTTGGAAGAAAAGGTCAATTTTTTTGAGCTACCATATTGGAGGTATCATGAAGTTAAACATAATATTGATGTCATGCATGTGGAGAAGAATATCTGTGATTCTTTGATTGGAACATTGTTAGATATTAAAGGAAAGACTAAAGATGGGTTGAATGCAAGATTAGACTTACTATCAATGGGAATACGTTTGGAGTTAGCTCCCACTCCTAAAGGAAGACGGACATTTCTTCCCCTGGCTTGTCATACATTATCTAAGAGGGAGAAAATTAGCTTCTGTCAGTGTCTTCATGATACCAAAGTGCCTCAAGGTTATTCTTATAATGTAAAAATTTTGTCTCATTGAAGGACTTGAAGTTGATAGGTATGAAATCACATGATTGTCACGTCATGATGCAACAAATTCTACCAGTTGCATTGCGTGGAATATTTCCCATTCGTGTGAGAAAGACTATAATGAAGTTGTGTTATTTTTTCAATTCAATTTGTAACAAGGCGATTGATGTGAATGCTTTGAACATTTTTGAAAAGGATGCAATTTTTATACTTTGTCAATTGGAAATGTATTTTCGTCCAACTTTTTTTGATATAATGGTGCATTTAATGATTCATCTGGTTCGAGAAATAACGCTTTGTGGACCTGTATATCTTCGTTGGATGTATCCTTTTGAAAGGTATATGAAAATATTAAAGGGGTATGTTAAAAATCTATATCGACCTGAAGCCTCCATTATTGAAAAGTATATTTCTGAGGAGGTAGCAGAGTTTTGTACGAGCTACTTGGCTGCGACACAACACATAGGTTTGTCTCCATCTCGCCATGAACGAGTTAATAATGAGGGAAAGGGGATTCACAGCTTGAAAGTAAAATCATTGTCAGCTGAACAGATGAAGAAGTTAGAATCATACATCTTGAATAACATAGCTGATGCTCAACCGTATATCACATTTCATATTAATGATTTGAAACAATGTCATCCAAAGAAGAAAGAAATGTGGATTTTGAATGAGCACAACAAAACATTTTTGTCATGGATTAAAAAGACTTTGTTTGGTAGATCAGATGTATCAGAGACATTAAAATGTATAGTGGGTGGTCCATGTTTAAATGTGATAACATAGTATGGTTATGACATTAATGGTTATACATTTCATACAAATGCTCAGGACAACAGAAGTGCAGTTCAGAATAGTGGTGTATTGGTGTTTGCAGAAGCAATGCATTTTTCGAGTGCTAAGGACAAAAACCCAATTTCTGCATCAAGTGTATATTATGGAGTGATTGAAGACATATGGGAGGTTGATTACTTTAAAATTAAAGTTCCCGTTTTTAATTGTAAATGGTTTAACGGTAACAACAGTGTCAGACACGATGAATTTGGAATGACACTTGTTAATATGAATAGATTGGAAGACACAACTGATTCTTTTATAATGGCAACACATGCAAAACAAATTTTCTATGTAGTAGATCAATCAGATATGCAATGGGCTGTTGTTTTACAAGGGAAAAAACAATATGTAGGTGAGGATGAACTTGATGAATATGCTGATTTAGGTGAGATCCCTACTTCCATTGAAATATTAACAGAACATAATGATGATCATGTTGAAGACATAGTTTGTGCCATAAGGAATGATCACGACGAAGGAATTTGGGAAAACAATCCATTTGTACATTTCTAAAATTACAGGTAACATATGTTTATTTCTTGTTTACATTTATTTTTTCCATAAATGTTAGATATTGTAAGTTTTTTATTTATTAAAACATGTTTTAAAATAAAATAAGTATATGTTTTTGTTTGTTTTAAGTTTGTTTAGTTTACTTTATCATGTTTATAACCATTACATGAATTTTAAAATGCTTATTTTTGTTCACTGACAATTACTTTACCATGTTTACAATGTTTACCAGGTTCACCATTTTTACCATTTTTACCATCTTGACCATCTTGACCATCTTTGTCATCTTTACCATTGTTTAACATGCTTACCATATTACCAATGTTTACTATTATGTAACTTAGTACACTTTTTCTATTTTCTGATTACAGTAGTATTAAAATATTTGAATTTGTATATTTGTGAACTGACGTTTGTTTTTTTGATTTGAAGGATAATGACAGATCATTCAGATGATCAACCACATGATTCTGGAGAGGATCATATTGCTGGTCATACCTCTGGGGATGAACATTCACATGCTCCTATTACGACAAAGAATTCAAAGGTTGGTAAACGTGGGTGCACACGTTTACCAAAATTATCACTTGCCCGTACGCAGGATCAGAGGATAGTCGTTGAGTTTGATGATGATGATATTCCTTGAGGTCCGAATGCCAAAGATTTTAAGAGTTTTGTTGCAACTCAAGCTAGGACCAAAGTAAGCATTCTGTATGATGATTGGAGAGGTGTGGATAAAGCGATTATCTCTCAGTTGTGGGAGACGATTTTGGTAAGATCTTTTGTCATTGTTTGACCATTCTTTTAATGTTTCTAGTATATATAATATGTTTAACCTCTTCTTTATCAGATGACATTTGATATTCCTGACACTGGAGGAGTCAGGAAGAAATGCTTATCGTTGGCTGCCAAGAGATGGAGGGATTTCAAATCAACCCTCTCATATGATTTCATTTATGGTCATAGGAGTCACGAAAATCCATGTCGTATATATCCTTTTATAGATGAAGACACATGGGGACAGTTTTTTGAAAGTAGAAAAAAAGAGTCATTTCTGGTAAGGGCAATGTAAACTTTTATAAACTTTCTTATATAAATGATTTTATTAATGTTTCGTTAATTATTTCTTATTCTTAAATTACAGCAAACAAGGAAAGCTCATCAGGAGATCCAATCTAAAAATGTATACCCTCATAGTTTATCTCGGGGAGGGTATGCATTATTAGAAGAACAAATGATGGCGGAAAAATTTCAACAACTAAGAGCTGAGTCTTCAAGCTCTGGAGAGGTGGCCCCTCCATCCCCTCCATCTAGACATGAAAAATGGAAGAGAGCTCGGAAGGGAAAAAAGGGCAATATCTTTCGGAAGAATCGAGAATCGTAGCTGAGAGGATTGTAAGATATCTATTTAATTTATTTAAGTTAACTTTTTTCTTCATATAAGTTTCAATCATTACAGAAATGTTCAATTAATTAATACAGGACTCTCTTGAGGAGCAGAGTTTAGAGGGGACATTTAGAGCTACTGGGAGGGAAGATATTTTATTTGCAGCATTGGGAAGGCCCGAACATCCTGGTCGTGTAAGAGGATATCCGGCAGGTGTATCGGTAAGAAAAGTGTTTCCACGTTCTTCAACTTCTAACATTGAGGGGGTTTATAAAAAAAATAGAATCCTTGGAGGCTGAAGTTCAAAATATTAATGTGACGATGGAGGACAAGATTAGAGAGTCGGTGCAGTCTATGTTTGCAGAAATGCAAAGACAATTTCAGACTGCAGCTCCCACTCCTCCACCTCCCCCTGTAGACCCCATTATTTATTTTCCACCTCCGCCAGTAGCTCCCACTCCCCCACCTCAGCCTGCGGACCCCATTTTTTATCCTACGCCTCCGCCGCAGCTTCCTACATATTGCGAGTTGTATGTTGATGATTCTCAACATCATATAGTAGCATACGGGTTGGTATATTGTATAGGAGATACAGTTCATCATCAATAATTAGAGGTAGAGAATCAGAGGGTCACTGTACATGATATTATAGATAGATCAGATAGGGTACCAATACCTACAGATGAGGTGGTGACAGTTGGACAGAGTATCGACCATTTTTTAGTTTGGCCATCCAGACTTCTTCGACTCATTACCATATAGGTATAAATGTTATATCTTTTATTTTATTTGTTTATTAAAGTTGTTTTATCATTTGAAAACTACTATATTTTTCAATTTTTTTTTCACAGGAATACTTCAAAGGTAAAGAAATTCTGTATAGAAAACAACAAAGACAACAGACTATGACATCAGATACAGATTCCAGTGGTCTTGACAGATTGTCAAGATATTCACATTTGTTGTTGGGTTTTTATGAGTTTCCAATGGAATCTCATGTTTGTGGACGTGAAATAAGTGTGGGGATTACAAAAACTGATATCATGGAGCTTGTTACTGGAGATAAGTTGGGCATCAACGTGGTGCAAATTTTTTCCATGTAAGTCTTAACACCTTTTCCCTGCATTATATTTATTAAAAATGTATACTTATGTATGTTTTGTATTAGGTATCTTTATAAAATTTGTGAGAGGAATGGGCTGACAGAAGTATATGGATTCATGGACCCACAATTGATTTCCCCTGAAGCATGTGCATTGACTGAGGAACAAAGAATGGTTTATATTACTGAAAGATTTGAAAAGAATATAATCAGACAATGTTGGATGATGCCTTTTTGTGAGAGGTATGAAACACATTTCTCTCAAAGAGTTAATTATCTTTTAACATAAAAAACCACTAACATTAAATTTCCTTTTATCAGTGATTATTGGATGTTAGGGATTTTTTGCCCAAGGGAGAAAGCTCTTTATTGGATATGCTCTGTTCATAGTGATGTGCAGGAAAGTTTTAAGAATATATTGGAAAAGTAAGTTTCAATTTCTCAATAGTTTTATATATTATAATGAATTTTAAATTTAACCCATTAGTATTATTTTCTAACAGTGCATGTGTCTACTTTCGAAAAAACACAAAGAAAAGAAATGCAAAGATCAAATATGTAAATGCGAAGGTAAATTTACATTTATAATTTGTACTTTTTGATTTATTACATAAAAATAATATATTGAATTTACACTCATTCAAAACAGAATTGTCATGAACAACAAGGCCTCATTGAATGCGGATATTATATGTTAAGATTTATGTATGAAATAATAACAACTGGGACAGTTGTGAATTTTGACCTGGTACGATTTCCTCTTAAACTTTGCCATAATATTTCAATTTGATTTATTCATTATACATGTTAACTATCTTCTTTTTCATTTGTAGCTTTTTGATGACCCTCAACCCTATACTGATGAAGACATCAAACACGTACAAGTGGAGTGGTCGAATTATTTTACAGGTTTGATTGAATTTTAGTTGTTTGTAATGTAAAATGTAATTTTGAATATTGTCGTTTTAATTGTGTATTTGGTAGTTGTTTAGGTTGGATTTAGTTTTTTTTGAAGTTGACAGTGTAAGTTTTGAATGTTATATAAGTGAATGTTTAATTTTTCTCTACTTCTTGTTTTGGTCTACTTTTGATGGTTTTTCTGGTATGGATTTGGGTCTGTGGGAGAGGGGTTCCAAGGGTGTGGGGGTGTGTTTAGTGGGGTTGGGGGGTGTCCAGCGGTCTGGGAGGGATGTCCGGTGGGGTGGGGGGACAGTCCTGGGGGGTGGCAGGGATGTCCAGGGGTGTGGGAAGCCGGTCCAGGGGTGTGGGAGTGCTGTCCAGGGGTGGGGGGGTTGTCCAGGGGTGTTTGGGGTTGTCCAGGGGTGTGGTGGGGGCTGTCAAGTGGGGTGAGGCGGTGAGGGGGTGCTGTTCAGGCGGGTGGGGGGTTGTCGAGGGGTGTTTGGGGGTGTCCGGGGGTCGGGGGGCAGTCCAGGAGTGTGGTGGGGGCTCCAATGGGGTGGGGGAGGGTTGTCCAAGTGGTATACATGAGGGTGGGAGCTCCAATGGGGTGGGGGAGGGCTGTCCAGGGGGTATACATGAGGGTGAGGACTCCAACGGGGTGGGGGAGGGCTGTCCATGGGGTATAAATAAGGGTGGATGCTGTCTAGGGGGTAAGTTTTATATGTTATCTATGTACATGATTAATGTTGATGTACTTCTGTTTTTGTGGTACGATTTCTTGATTTGTTTTCTGGTTGATTCTGGTGGAGAGAAGATGACTGCATTCTGTTTAAAAAAAAATTGGATTTATCACGTCGGTTATTAAATAACAGACGTGATAAAATGCCTGGAAAATAGTTTATCACGTCGGTTATTTAATAACCGACGTGATAAAAGGCCTGCAGAATGGTTTATCACGTCGGTTATTTAATAACCGACGTGATAAAAGGCCTGGAGAAAGGTTTATCACGTCGGTTATTTAATAACCAACGTGATAAAGGGCCTTGAGAATGGTTTATCACGTCGGTTATTGAATAACCGACGTGATAAACACCTGGACAATGGTTTATCACGTCGGTTATTGAATAACCGACTTGATAAACCGCCTCCCTCCGGTTCATCACGACGGTTATATAATAACCGACGTGATAAACCCCCTCCCCTGGTTTTTCACGTCGGTTTTATATGAACCGACATGATAAACCACGCTCACCTCGGTTGATCACGTCGGTTCTATATGAACCGACGTGATGAACCCCCTCGCCCCTGTTTATCACGTCAGTTGTTTAATAACCTACGTGATAAACCATTTTCCAAGCCTTTTATCACGTCGGTTGTTAAATAACCGACGTGATAAACCCTTCCCATTTTCTTTATCACGTCGGTTCTAAAATAACCGACGTGATAAACATCGCGATTTTATGTTTTTGATGTTGGTTTTTAAATAACTGATGTCAAAAACTTCATTTATAACGTCGCACGTATTAACGTCGGCTAGAAACCGACGTAAAAAATTAAAAATAACCGACGTAAAAAACGTTTTCTGCACTAGTGAGTGAAATGTAATCCCAATAATCATAACTTAAAACATGAAACTTTGTGGCTTACACAAATAATCATATAAAACCATTTCTTAGTAGTCAGGACTCATTTCCAAGACTATCTTAGTGGACAAAGTCCATTTCTGAACCGAGTTCACTCCTCGATTCAGTCCTGTTTCACTGAACTGGTTTAACCTGTCGTTCCAGCCATGTCTATCTCATGAGATATAAAATCTTTACCCAATTCATTGGAGGGAGATATAGGTCCCACCCGTCTCATAATGATACCATTCTTATGTGTGCCACAAAATCATAAACCATACATCATAGCATAACCCATGTAATAAAAATGGGATTCTTAAACAACATGACATCATAAAAAAATTCATATAAGATAAAGGAATTCATAAAAATAATTACATCACAACATAATCAAATCAATGTAATAATAGGGATAGAAACAGAACCCTATATTATCTTAGATGGAAAATAATTTTGATAAAACACTTGAACTCCATTCTTGAAGAAAATATCCTTTCTACTTCAAAAACATTTTTCCTTTCTTAACATGTCATACAATTTTAAACTAAAAGAAGTTGATTAAAAATAAACTTGAAAACTTGTAAAGGATGCTTATTGGAAATAATGTTTTAAAAATCCATTCATGCTGTATAAGTTAAAAAAACATTCTTCTCGTACTTTTGTCAGAAAATTCAAAAAGTACATCGTATGAAAAACGACAAAAGATTCCTTTCATATCCTTTACTAAAAACTCACCGAAGGGTAAAATTGGATTTAAACAATTGTAGGTTGATGGAAAAAATATTACATATTGAGGGAACATGGATGTGGATGATAAAATACACTCCAGTAAATACCAAAGTATAAACAATCTCGGATAAAAATGAGATTGTGATATTTTTCCTTACCTTAGGTCTGATATGCTTTGTACGTGTCCGAACCTCCTCTTTCTCGAAGTGCCTCCTTTAAAATTTCTATTAAGGCACTAGGGTTGGTATTTTGATAAGACCAATACCTCTAGTAGGTTTCTAAGGAAGTGGTAAAGTGAAATGGGTAGGGGTTGGCCGAGCTTGAAGGCTCAAATTGGTGTGAGGAAGAGAGGGAGGAGGTGCCCTTTTATAAGGGAGGAGAGGGGCACCTTTGGAAAGTGTGGAAATATTATTTTATTATAAACTTATCATCGGTTTCAAAAGTTCCAAAAATCATTAAAGATGAAGATAAGATGACTCATGGTTGAAATAAAATCATCCAATCAGAATTTGACATGTTTTGTAAAATATTTTAATCATTATAATCTTATTTATTGAAATCATTTATTAATGAGGTAAATAATTCATCATTATTGTGTCATAAATAATTTAATTTATATGGTGTCTAAAAATTTAAAAAAAAATATAATTATGTAGGAAATCTCTTTAGCTTTCTAAAGAATATTTATAGTCAAAAATATAATTTATATAACCCCTTATAAAAATTAATTACTAAAAGATTTTTGTTAATGTCAATTTTGTCTTCACATTAAATTAATTAATCCAAATTGTCATTGTCATTACCAAGTGGCTCAATGGGGTCCTAAAATCGACCCAAGTATGCCCATGGTCGGCAAATACTCATCCAATAAATTTATGACAAGTGTCAACGTAATTTTGAATTATTATAATATTCTTTTAACCTTGAATTACCCTATTTACCTTTAACCGTAGTAAATAAAAAAAATTACCGTAGTTACTATTCATAATATCAAAAAATAAAAGTAACCTATTAACATAATTTGGACCCACTGATTCCAAATATGGAATCCATTTTTCAAAATTCAAAACACAGAAGTTGTAGTAATTAATTTAAAATTAATCCCTTTGTTAAGCAAACGGGGTTTAAAAGTTAAAACATTCCCAAAGATTGAAATGTTTTTACCTATGAATTCATTGTAAAATTAATGATAATGACATAGATTATATTAAATGGTAAAAATATATTCTATTTATACATTAAAAACAATCAACATTATAATTTAACCATATAAAGAATTGCGATGAAAAAAGTTGTTTTTAATTAAAATATAGCGTGTTTTTAAGAGATAATAACTATCAAAAGATTGACACTTGTTTATGTCTGGTTTAAATGTAAAATTACATCCAATGACCACCATTGTATTAAATTGTAAAAATATATTCTAAATATACTTTAAAACCACTAAAATTAATAATTTATCACTATTAATTATTTCGATTAAAAAAGTTGTTTTTAATTAAAATTTAGTAATTTTCACTATTCATCAGAATATGAAAGTTATCCGAAAAGTACCAAAATTTCATCCTAAGCTAATTTCAATATTCCGAATCCAAAAATGAAGTCCATTTTGAAAAATAAAATTTAAAAAATTTCAAAAAGTGGTTATTACTATTCATAACGGCTAGTTTTAATAATATTTTAATAGCATATCGTTGTTTAGTGAAACTCGGTATTGCGTACGACACAAGCTATCGAGGAAGGCCGCAGTTTCGTGTTAAGCAAACCAAGCTAGTGTTGTGTGTAGTGAAGGATTCTTTTGTTGATTTATAAAAACAAAATATTTCTCATAAAAAATCTCAGGTGTTACATTCTACCCCCCTTAAAATGAATTTCGCCCTCGAAATTCTTCACTTTGTAACAAAAAGATGAGGATACCTCTCCCTCATCATATCCTCAAGCTCCCATGTAGCTTCTTATAATTGGTGGTTCCTCCATAAAACTTTCACCAAGCGAGTGGTCTTGTTCCGTAGGACTTTTTTCACTACGATCCAGAATCTCTATCGGCTGTTCTTCATAAGAAAGATCTTGCTCTAGCGGTACAACTTCTGAGCTGAGTACATGTGAAGGATCAGGAATTTACTTTCTTAGGAGAGATACATGGAACACATCGTGAACTTGAGAGAGATTCGGTGGAAGCGACAATCGGTAAGCTACCTTTCCAACACGATCCAATATTTTGAAAGGACCGATATATCTAGGGCTCAACTTCCCCTTCATTCCAAATCTCATGACCATCTTCCAGGGAGATATTTGCAAGAACACTTTATCACCTACTTCAAACTCTAGGTCTTTTCTTCGATTGTCAGCATAAAATTTCTGTCGACTCTGAGCTGCTCTTATGTTTTGTTGAATAGATCGGACCTTTTCAACCATCTCATCAGCAAGATCAGGTCCTAATAGCTTTCTTTCCCCAACTTCATCCCAACAAGTTGGAGTCCTGCATTTCTTTCCATAGAAAGCTTCATAAGGAGCCATCTGAATACTGGATTGAAAGCTATTATTATAAGAAAATTCCACCAAAGGTAGGTGTTGATCCCAACCACCTTTGAAATCCATAGAGCAAGCTCTCAACATATCTTCTAGAGTTTGAATTGTTCTCTCAGACTGACCATCTGTCCGAGGATGATAAGCAGTGCTGAAACTCAACTCTGTATCCAGAGTATGCTGAAGACTTCGCCAGAACTTTGAGGTAAACCTCAGATCCCGATCAGATATAATAGAAAGTGGTACTCCATGCAATCTTACCACTTCATTTACATATATCCTGGCAAGCTGATCCAGAGAGAAATCCTCTATAATAGCAATGAAGTGTGCAGACTTTGTAAGACGATCAACTATGACCTAGATAGCATTATTTCCTTTGGATGTTTTAGGAAGTCCTGTGACAAAGTCCATAGTGATGTTTTCCCATTTCCATTCAGGTGTAGGTAATGGTTGTTACAACCCCTTAGACTTCTGTCTCTCAACTTCAACTTGCTGACAAACCAAGTATCGAGAGACATATTCAGCAACATCTCTTTTCATGCCATCCCACCAGAAGTACTCTTTCAGGTCCCTATACATCTTCGTGCTTCCAGGATGAATAGAGAATGAAGAACTATGAGCCTCATCCAGAAGCTCCTTCTTTAATTCGGGGATGGGAGGAATACAAACCCGATTCCTGAACATTATTATCCCATCACAATCGAGGTTGAATTCAGGAATATTTCTCACCTTCTTTTGTAACTCTACATCTTCTTTTTGCGCCTCTTTAATCTTCTCATGTATAGATGGTTAAACATTCATTTGAGAAAGATACGATTTTACCCCTTCCATTATAATTCCAAGATCCATCCTTTGTAAATCGATAAATATTGGATCTTTTGTGATCCTCATCATGGAAAAACTGGCATGGTCTTGTCGACTTAATGCATCTGCCACCTTGTTTGCTTTCCCAGGGTGGTAATGAATTGAGCAGTCATAATACTTAATCAGCTCTAACAATCTTCTTTGGCGCGTATTCAGCTCCTTTTGTGTGAAAATATACTTTAAACTTTTATGACCAGTATAAATGTCACACCTTTCTCCATAAAGATAATGCCTCCAAATATTTAATGCAAAGATTACCACAACTAACTCCAAATCATGAGTTGGGTAATTTTGCTCATGGATTTTCAACTGTCATGAGGCATAAGCTATCACCATATCATTTTGCATAAGAACACACCCCAATCCCTTATTGGATGCATCAATGTAGATCACAAACCTTTCTCCACTACAAGGCAGTGTGAGCACAGGTGCACTGGATAACCTTCTTTTCAACTCCTTCAAATTCTCTTCACATTCCTCCGTCCAAACAAACTTAACTCCTTTCCAAGTCAACCTGGTGAGTGGATTAGATAATCGTGAAAAATATTTCACAAAACGTCAATAATATCCAGCCAAACCAAGAAAACTTCGAATCTTAGTTACTGTTGTTGGTCTCGACCGTCTTTCGATAACCTTTGTTTTTGATGGATCCATAGATATCCCATCTTTTGAGATTATGTGACCCAAAAATGAAACTTTTTGAAGCCAAAATTCACACTTGGTAAATTTGGCATAAAGCTTCTCCTTTTTTAGGGTCTTCAATATAATTCTCAAGTGATATTCATGTTCTTCCTCTCTCTTTGAATAGACAAGAATATCGTCTATAAAGACTACCACAAATTGATCAAGATAGTCTTTAAAGACTATATTCATCAGATCCATGAAGATAGCAGGGGCATTTGTAAGACCAAATGGCATCACTATAAATTCATAGTGTCCATACCTTATACGGAAAGCCGTATTTGGTATATCCTCCCTTTTGACCCTTAATTGATGATACCCTGAACGAAGATCAATCTTGGAAAAGTATTGAGCTCCTTGTAGTTGGTAAAATAAGTCATCAATGCGCGGGAGAGGATATTTGTTCTTGATAGTGATCTTGTTATGTTCTCGATAATCAATGCAGAGTCTCATTGATCCATATTTCTTCTTAACAAACAGAACAGGTGCTCCCCAAGGTGACGCACTAGGGCGTATGAACCCCTTATCAAGATTCTCTTGGAGTTTCTTCTTCAATTCCTGCAACTCAATTGGGGCCATTCTATATGGTGTCTTTGAAATAGGCAAATCACCCGGTACGAGTTCTATTGAAAACTCAACTTCACGATTTGGTGGAATACCTGGAAATTCCTTTGGAAAGACATCATCAAACTCCCATACAATGGGAATATTCTTAATCGCGAGTTTCTCACCAACCATTTGAAATAAATAACCTTCATTTAGTGGAATCAAGACCCATAAGATGGAAGAAATTTCTACTGGAAGGTTATGTTCATCCTTGTATCGATAGACGATCATATATTGATCTGGAATATGAAATGTGACTTCCCTTATTTGGAAATTGATATGAGCTCTATATAGAGAAAGCCAATCCATGCCAAGAATCACATCAAATTACACTATAGGGAGGATCACAAGATTTTCAGGAAGCACTTTCCCACAAACTTCAATCGGAGAAGAATTATAAACTTTCGATGCGACTGTTGTGCCATTAGGGGTTGTCACAGCTAACTCAACATCTAATTGTTGAGGTAATATGGTGATACCCTTAGAAAATTCTTCAGAAATAAAAGAGTGGGTGGATCCATAATCAAATAAAACATTTTCTACTTTAGAGTGGATGGTAAGTGTACCTTTCACCACATCGTTATCATAATCCACATCGCTAATAGAAATTGCATGTGACTTTACTTTGTCTTTAGCCTTAAGAGTTTGTTGACGTCGACCATCATCATCAACCCTTGGATTTGGGCATCGATTGGCATAATGCCCCATCTCATTGCACTTGAAACGTTTAAGTGTAGTAGGTTCATTCTGTGTATCCCTTCCTTTGTTTGCATCATTAGACATCTTCTTCCCATCATTGCGGTATTCAAATGCCCGATGACCTTACTTTACACATTTGAAACATTTACTTGTCCCTTTAAGACAACTCCCTCCATGTTTCTTTCCACATTTTGAGCATAAGGGAAAGCTCATCTTCTTTTCAGTGTGCTCTTTAGACTTTCCTTTGAATTCCATTTTCCTATTCTTATCAAACCCACATGACTGATGGGTTACTCCAATCTCCATATCAACTTTGAGAGCACATCCAACGATTTCCTCGTAGCTATTGAAGTCCCTTATGGCTAAGACCCTTCGAAGACTTGGTTTTAATCCACTAAAGAATCGATCGATCTTAATCTCAGGTTGGATAATAATACCAGAAGCGTACCTTGCAAGTCTTGTAAAATTTTCTTCATAGGTACCAACAGATTCATCATCCTTTTTCTTCTATTCAAGAAACTCTGTCTCCATCTTTTTTCGGAGAATACGAGGGAAGTACTTATTGAAAAATAAGTTCTTGAACTTGTCCCATTCCATGGACCCAATTTCATCTCTTTGCCTTGTATTCTTAATAAGATTCCACCATTGATCAGCATCTCCTTCCAAACGATACACTGCTAGGATGAATTTATCATGTTTAGAACATTGAAGAACTAAAAATATCTTTTCAGTAGTACTAATCCATTGTTCAGCAACTAATGGATCAGTAGACCCACTGAATGAAGGTGGACGCTTCCTCATGAAGGATTCAACAAAATTTTGCTCCTTCCTTTGCTCGTTTGGAAGTCCTGCATGATTCATAGCTTGATAAAGTTGTGTGAGCATGGCTACAAGATTTTGCATTCTAGATCCCATAACGTTTGGTTGCTCAGGGGGACAATCATTACATTTCCCATCGCATTCCGCATTAACACGATTTCTTCGGGTTCTAGCCATTGACTAAAACCAAGAAGAATAGTGTGAGCAACACTAATTATAATAGGAAAACCACATAATCAAGAATAAAATTTCACACTTAAGGTCTTATCCTAGGTTATTCATGGCCATTTCTAAAACACTAAGATTGTGTTCTATGCTTAGACTTATCCTTAGGGTTCTTACTAAGGCTTTCACATCCTAGTTTCCAAAGGTTGACTATACCTTTCCTCTGATACCAAATATAACAACCCATACTTTACATACATTGTTAATACTTCAAAATTGAAGCATACTTATTACAACATATAACAAAACCACGAAAAGACCGTATAGGTATAGATTCATTAGAAACTAGGAAACATAAACAACTGGTTCATAAAGCATCTACTTTGCCTCCCATTTATTTCATCATATCAAGAGTCCCTTTTGGCATATCCTACTTAATATCCTTCTTCCAGACCTGGGGAAATAAAACATACAAAAGGGTGAGCTCAAATGCTCAGTAAGGGTAAACAAAAGAAATATCAATCACATCACATACATATGAATATAACTTTTGGATATCTTAACCTGCAAAACAGATCATAATTTCATAACATGGGATAAATCATAGTAGTGAAATGTAATCCCAATAATCATAACTTAAAACATGAATATTTTTGGCTTACACACATAATCATAAAAAATAATTTCTTAGTAGTCAAGACTCATTGCCAAGACTATCTTAGTGGAAAAATTCCATTTCTGAACCAAGTTCACTCCTCGTTTCAGTCCTGTTTCACTGAACCGGTTTAACCTATCGTTCCACCCATGTCTATCTCATGAGATATAAAATCTTTACCCAATGAATTGGAGGGAGATATAGTTTCCACCCATCTCATAATGATACCATTATTATGTGTGCCACAAAATCATAAACCATACATCATAGCATAACCCATGTAATAAAAATGGGATTCTTAAACAACATGACATCAAAAAACAATTCATATAAGATAAAGGAATTCATAAAAATAATTCCATCACAACATAATCAAATCAATGTAATAATAGGGATAGAAACAGAACCCTATATTATCTTAGATGGAAAATAATTTTGATAAAACTCTTGAACTCCATTCTTGAGGAAAATATCCTTTCTACTTCAAAAACATTTTTCCTTTCTTAACATGTCATACAATTTTAAACTAAAAGAAGTTGATTAAAAATAAAATTGAAAACTTATAAAGTAATCTTCTTGGAAATAATGTTTTAAAAATCGATTCATGCCATATAAGTTAAAAAAACATTCTTCTCATACTTTGGTTGGAAAATTCAAAACATACCTCGTACGAAAAATGACAAAAGATTCCTTTCATATCCTTTACTAAAAACTCACTGAAGGGTAAAATTGGATTTAAAAAATTGTAGGTGGATGGAAAAAATATTACATATTGAGGGAACATGGACGTAGATGATAAAATACACCCCAGTAAATACCAAAGTATAAAAAATCTCGGATAAAAATGAGATTGTGATATTTTCCCTTACCTTAGGTCCGATATGCTTTGTACGTGTCCGAACCTCCTCTTTCTCGAAGTGCCTCCTTTAAACTTTCTATTAAGGCACTAGAGTTGGTATTTTGATAAGACCAGCACCTCTAATAGGTTTCTAAGGAAGTTGGAAAGTGAAATGGGCAGGGGTTGGCCAAGCTTGAAGGCTCAAATTGGTGTGAGGAAGAGAAGGAGGAGGCGCCCTTTTATAAGGGAGGAGAGGGGCACCTTTGGAAAGTGTGGAAATATTATTTTATTATAAAATTATCTTCGGTTTCAAAAGGTCCAAATATAATTAAAGATGAAGATAAGATGACTCATGGTCGAAATAATATCATCCAATCAGAATTGGACATGTTTTGGAAAATATTTTAATCATTATAATCTTATTTATTTATATCATTTATGAATGAGTTAAATACTTCATCATTATTGTGTCATAAATAATTTAATTTATTTGGTGTCTAAAAATTATAAAAAAAATATCATTATGTAGGAAATATTTTTATATTTCTAAAGAATATTTATAGTAAAAAATATAATTTATATAACCCCTTATAAAAAATAATTACTAAAATAGTTTTGTTAATGTCAATTTTGTCTTTACATTAAATTAATTAATCCAAATTGTCATTGTCATTACCAAATGGCTCAATGGGGTCCTAAAATCGACCCAAGGATGCCTATGGTTGGAAAATACTCATCCAATAAAGTTAGGACAAGTGTCAAGGTAATTTTGAATTATTATAATATTCTTTTAACCTTGAATTACCCTATTTACCTTTAACCGTAGTAAATAAAAAAAATTACCATAGTTACTATTCATAATATCAAAAAATAAAAGTAACCTATTAACATAATTTGGACCCACTGATTCCAAATATGGAATCCATTTTTAAAAATTCAAAACACAGAAGTTGCAGTAATTAATTTAAAATTAATCCCGTTGTTAAGCAAACGGGTTTTAAAAGTTAAAACATTGCCAAAGATTGAAATGTTTTTACCTATGAATTAAATGTAAAATTAATGCTAATGACATACATTATATTAAATGGTAAAAATATATTCTATTTATACCTTAAAAACAACCAACATTATAATTTAACCATATAATGTATTGCGATGAAAAAAAGTTGTTTTTAATTAAAATATAGCGTGTTTTTAAGAGATAATAACTATCAAAAGATTGACACTTGTTTATGTCTGGTTTAAATGTGAAATTACATCCAATGAACAAAATTGTATTAAATTGTAAAAATATATTCTAAATATAATTTAAAACCACTCAAATTAATAATTTATCACTATTAATTTTTTCAATTAAAAAAGTTGTTTTTAATTAAAATTTAGTAATTTTCACTATTCATCAGAATATGAAAGTTATCCGAAAAGTACCAAAATTTCATCCTAAGCTAATTTCAATATTCCGAATCCAAAAATGAAGTCCATTTTGAAAAATAAAATTTAAAAAATTTCAAAAAGTGGTTATTACTATTCATAACGGTTAGTTTTAATAATATTTTAATAGCATATCGTTGTTTAGTGAAACTCAGTATTGCGTACGACGCAAGCTATCGAGGAAGGCTGCAGTTGTGTGTAAAGAAAACCAAGATAGTGTTGTGTGTAGTTAAAGATTCCTTTGATGATTTATAAAAACAAAATATTTCTCATAAAAGTCTCGGGTGTTACAATATGGTTTATGGTAAGTCCTCTAGGCATGTATGTTGGTTCTTAAGAAGACGTCCAAACATGTCATCTGGATCATTTTATGGCACGTGGAAATGTCATCCATGTTACATGATTCCCTCTAGAAATGTCAAAAATGATCATGTGAAGTATACTAGACATATCAGTTGGTACACGTGAAGTCCCTTAGATATGTTTTCCAAATCAGGTGATTAACTCTAGAAATATCATCCAAGTAACAAAAATTCATTTTTACATGTTAGGAAGATCATGTGAATTATTATGCATAGGTCAATGGGTTCATGTGAACTCCCCTAGACCTATCTTCATGATCAAGTGATATACCTATGAAATATTGGATTCGATCAAAAAATACCCATGAACTTGTAAAGAAGTCACCTTTTGATATGTTAGGTGGACTCCATGGACATGTCAAACTGAAAACCCTTAAACATGTTACCCTTTTCCTTCTGGAAGACATGATAATGCGCGCTCAAACTATGAGAATGCAAAACTATGTGTATTATAGTGTGATTTACACCTTCATATAAATAATGTACATAATAGACTAGGACTATTCACTCATTATGAGATCCTTATGCCACTCATGGTCCCCACCCTATATCCATTATAGATTAAGGGAAAGATATTATCTAGTGCGTATCCACCTAGGTGTAATTATATCTATATAAAAATAATTCCAGTTCATGGGACTCAAAATATATAATTAGTCTATCATCCTTCCTAATTAATTATAAGATACCAAATGGGCCCACATATAGGAATCTACATCAGTGTATGTCAATGACATGTCAATTTATAGGACCCATCCCCATGTGGGTCAATCATTCATCTTCATCCCACATTGGAATGGGAATGTAATTAAACAAGGAGTACATTTATTCATACATTATATAGGTTACATAGGATAACTTCCTATATTTCAATCTCCATATCAAACTCTCTATCTAGGAAACCCCAGTGTGTCAGTGTGACACCCTTATGTATTGATCCAAACTGCATGCTATAACTAGTTTCTCACACCAAGAATAACTCACAAGTGGCTAAGGGTTTTCAATTATCAAACCACTAGGATCACTAAAATCCCCCAATCATGGAGACATTATTGTGTATAACCCATCCAATGACACTATACAAACCCCAAAGTACATGGACCTTCCACTTGGGGTAAGTTCCAATGGAATACCCATATAGGTGAACTCCTCGAAAGAAATAATTATATAACCCTTTCCCTTAGTGGAAAAAAAGTATACCAAACTATGATGTCTCATATTCCAATTATAAACATGAAAAATATTATTCCTTCCTAAGTCTCGAGCTATAAACCTAATGCCTAAGTACCCCCATATAAGTCTTTTTCATAGGAAATTAAACCGCACAACATGGACTTAGAAAAACTATGTTTATTTTTATTTCTTTTATCAATAGATATGTAAGATTATTCTTGTAGGATAAAAACCATAGTTTAAACACCACTATTCTTTATATATTGCAATAAAAAATATTTTATGATTATATGGCTTCAAAAGACAATCCATTATCTATTTATATGATATAACTAAAAAAATAGAGATCCTATGATACATACAGATTGACTAATAAATAGAACCCCATTTTTATGTAGATGTTTACAACAACCAACCATTTTATTATTGTAACAAATCACTTATCATAATTTGGAAAATATTCTCAATCATATCATTATTGAATAATAGAGTCTCAAAGTATGTAATAATTCCCCCAATAAAGGGTACGATGAGCCTAAAATCCCATCATCTTGACCAATGTGATATCCTATAAATTGTTCAGTTTGAATCCTTAAATGAATAAATTCTTTGGGAATATAGTTTAATTCTTTTTTATGGATGTCAGATTCATTGGTAGTTTCAATGAGAGATTGAAATGTTAAACCTAATGTGAATGATTGTAAAACCAAACTCAAAATCCACCATAATAAATATACCCCCTAATTTTATTTGAATAAATAATGGTGAAATTTATGTGAATGTAGATATAATATACAAATATGAAATCATTTAAATATTTCAATTCAATTTATAGGTTAAAAGGGATATATTTCCTATTTCCTATGAGGAATTATTATGCTCCACCTTCAATGGAAACATCGATCTCAGAATTTTTACAATTATTATTGATATATCATCATCATAATATTAATATTTATATTAATATCTTATATATTAATTATATCCATATTTATAATCATCTATAAAAGGTAGATATTTTAAAATTTATTACAAAATTCATCGAGACGGTAAGATGTATGTACACATGAATAATATTATCACTTTTCGATGGAAGGAACGAAATGATGGTAAATAGTATTAAAACAATTAAATTTTATTATTATATCATATAAATTAATTTATTCAATGATTTTAACTATCTTTTTAAAACAGAAATAAAAATGAATCACATCCATTATTTAAGGTGGTAGCCCACACGTATGCATGAGCGATGTTATCACTTTATAAAATATTAGAAGGATGAGGATAATGGTTGTTCCATTCAACTAATAAAAATTAAATATTTTTATTATAATGAATTAATTATTTTAGAATATAAAAAATTCATTTAGAGGATTTATAAATAGATATAATATTGAAAACTCTGTGAAAATTGATGTCGCTTCGTTGAGATTCCTCTTTTGACATAAACATTAAGTCACAAACGAATGGTATTATGGAGGAACCATAAGTTCTAGGATGTGTTGAAGATATTTATTAATGTATTATGTTAGTTATTGGGATATATTGAATTATCAATGAGGTGTATAGAAGAAAATTTATGGCTACCCTTTAATAAGTGAGGGGAGGGTCAATCTTGGAATTTCATAAAACGTTCAAATATAATAAAGTAATTCTAATGAAAAATGCATCAAAATGGATGGATAATTGATGATAGGATTTTATTTAGTTGAAATTAATTAAATTAATATTTTTTATTTTTTATGATGTTTTTAAGCCATATCATTATGTTTATACACATAGATATTTAATATTATCCTGAACCGTTATAACAGTTTTTTCACTCTAAAGGGTTATAATTTTAAAAATTAGGTATCAATTGGATCATAAATGGTAAACTGATGATATTTTAGAAACTATATCTCCATAATTTTATTATTTTGATATTTATATTATTTTAAGTAATTTAATAAAATAATAATTTTCAAAAATACTAGAGATGCAATTTTTTACACTATTAACGTAAATTGACTTTGAAAAACAATATCAAAAATATGGAAATGAAATATAAAAATTTAAAACATCCCTAAAATTTTATATTTTTCTATTAAAATTTATAACATCTATAACTTACTATTATTATATATATTTTAATATTTTTAAAACCAATTCTATTATTTTTTAATTAATTGGATATATATTATGTCATCAATACGTAAACAATTATGGTTATTATATGATGGGTGAAAATTATAAATAAATTAACAAAAATAAATTAATTTTATTACTCTAAATAGAACCAATAATATTAATTTACAACAAGATTTAATCCATATGTAATCACATAAGTGGTATTCCAAAGTAAGAGAGTGAAATTCTGTATTTTTTTCTTTAAATATTATATTTTCCATTTTCATTGTCATATTTCACTTAAGTAATAAAAAACAAAGAAACAGGTGAAACTCATAGATTTCCCTTCATCCAATAATATTTATGATGAAATATAGTGACCTTTACATTTAGTTTTAATCTTTATTAATCTGATTTACCCTTTACTAATGTGATAAATTTAACCAAGGTTATTATTTAGAATGAAAAATAAAAAAAGGGACATATTTTCTAAATTAAATACTATTGATTCCAAATATGGAATAATTTTTTTAAAATAAATTTTTAGAAGTTGAATAAATTAATTTTAAAATAAGCTTGAATTATACGATGAAAATAATTTTTTAGAAAGGTACATATTTTAGAATAAAAATGGATCAATTATTATTCCATGATTATAAAAAATATTTGATGAATATTAAAAATTTTAAATAAATAATAAATATATAATTTTCATTAAAATTATTTACCAATACTCATGAAATAAATTTTTTATTATTGAAACATATTACATGAATAAAAAATATTTTTTAAGGAAAACATTTCATTTATTTTAATATGATTTTTATTTCCTTTTACAATTATATTATAACCAATGAAATCATTCTAAACCAATGTGAACCTTACATTTTTCATGATATAGTTATTCCAATTCATACCCACAAATCCAACAACATGGTGATAACTGACATAATAAATTATAATATTTTAATTGTAAATCAAAGTTCGTTAAAACTCAGCATTACATTTAACGAAATGTATCAAAGAAATAATTATTTCCTATAGTTAGCAATATCTTAAAATAATTGGGTATTTTTAAGAAACCGGCCATCCATATTCCATGAAACTATTTATTTGACCCTATATGACTCCTACAATACCATAGTTATTTTCCAAGTGCACCATAGGATATTGCCCTATAAGGTCGATAATCTATATTAAGATTATCACCACATGCTAACACATGTTCTTTTATAGTTATGTTTCCTACATAATACAAACCATTTGAAAGATCCCATGAGGTCACAAATCCAGCCACTACTATAAGCTAATCATGATTAACTAAGGAGATTTAATCCGGTAGGATCTAAAAAATAAAGATGAAACTTATTGACATAGTAAAACATATATAAACTTTTAACCCTATACCATTTTCTGGGGTTACATAACCCCCCATCACATTATAGATCAATTTCTTCATTTTAGACACTATATCTCAACCCTAAAAGTACCACCACACTTCCAATTGTGATTCTTATTTGGTTCAAATGTAATAACTACACCCTATTAATACCATATACACCCATCCTTAACATTTTCATTGTGTAATGGCCCAATATAAACCTTTAGTTTCCCCACCAACACATGGTCCCATACAGGAGCCCATATTGTCATAAAAAATCCTAGGCTGCCATTAATCTTTCGACCCGAATTGACCCATGGCATGGTTCAAATGGAGTTTATAATCCAGATATAATGCAAACAAGTGGAGGGTATAGAAGAACTCCATTGGGAACAATTAATCCAAATAATCAATAAAAAATATCTAAACAAAAAATATATCAAACATTTACATAAATATCCCCAATTGGTATATACATATATAGGTATAAAATTGGCGTTTCTACAAGTAATATTTAAAATTTAATAATTAAAACCATAAAAAAACAAAACACGTAAAAATGGAGGTAATTAACTAAAACAACAAACAACTCATGAAATTAAGACCATCATACCCATTATCCCACAAACAAAACTATAAAAAATGATAAATTCAAGAAATAATACCTAATTATACATCAATAGAAGGACATTCCTTTTCCTAATATAGGTAAAACATGATATATGTACACCCAATGCATGTATGTATAGTGTTAGATCACATTACCTATAGGATATAACTACATTTTTGAGAAATATATACTATAAGAAAATAGAGATTCTCGTTTTAAATGAACATTAAAAAATTAATTTTTGAAAATAGATCTTATCTTTGAAGGAAAGATGAACTATGTTTAAAGATAAAAAAGTTAAAACATAGAATATTAACCATGGTAAGTCACTTATGTAGATATGTTAGAGGGATCTAGGTACCTCACATATCAGCAATAAATCCTATTATCTTACTATGAATGAGTCATTAAGGGGACTCAAAGACCAAAAGTAAAAATATATATCACATTTTTAGTTGGTTTTGTAATGTAGTTATTCTTGTAATACTGGTTTAAGGACCTTCCAATGCTCTAGATACTAGTTATATCATTCCCACCTAGGTTCCCATGGTTTCCCAAGTTCTTTGTTCAATTTTCAATCAACAGTAATACTTTTTTCTCTATAAACCATTTTATCAAAATTCATATATACCATTTCCAACAATTTAAAAGTTTATTAACCATTTAATTTTCTTTATAAACAATAATCAGATTTGAAATCACTAATTATAAACAGAAATTATTTTAGAAAAAACAATTAGAAATCAATGGATAAAAAGTAAAATCATAAATAATTTCTTTACATGTAACAACATGAGTTTATTATTTAAATCAACATAAAATGTTTTGAAACCAAATTTCATGTAAATGGAGTATCCTTTGGGAGAACTAAAACACCACACAGATCAATATTCAATAAAAAACCAGATTTAACCAACCGTAGTTCACCATAATAGATAGAGATATTAAAACCCAAGAAAGAAGGAGGAAGGATCCTAATTAAGGGAAGAGTACATACTAACAACAAGATATCTTGATGAAATGTAATTAATCACCCAAATCCTATATCTATGATTTATTGGAGGAGAGGACGACTCTTTCCTACAGTTTGTTTATAGGGTGAAATCGAGTTTAGTAGTGTTAAAATCAAGGAGATCCAAAATGGTAGTTTTAAATTTTTTTAAGGAATAGTGAGGTCTAGTAGTTTTTTAGATCTCATGACAACCATATAGGTTCTTCTATCCCAATAGAGGATGTCCGCATGGTTTTTTATAGAGTGGTCACATGACAATGAACCTAGCCATTCAGTCTGGACAAATTAAATTTCTAGTTCATACTGTTCACAGAGGGTTTGTGCATGGTTTATACTAAAAAAGAATTAACCCTTTTATACCCTTTATCCACACCATAAAAACCCTTTTTTTGTTATAAAGCTCTAGAAATATATGGGACCTAGTAAAGAATAAAAAAAATATTAATACTTGAATATTACACAATGGTTGTGAAAAATCTCTCCACCATTGAAATATTTCCACCCTTGAATAGTCAAACTGTAGTTCAATTAAAAGACAATTGTGGGTACTAAACCAATAAAAATGAATTATGATCATATATCTCATTGACAACATTCCTATATTTCCATAGGACTCAAAAAATAGAATATACTTCTCTCTAAGAACCTTTATCTGGGAATCCATATTCTATAGCAGATACATGATCACTGACAGATCGAGTTCTACCTCGTGTTTTTCCCAACTCATCCCATGGAAGGGGCCCATATTATATTTATTAAAATGTTAGACTTGGAAGACATACTAGATTAATGTCAAATGATTCAAAAATTTCTGTCAGTATTCTATCTTATATATTATTCTTTGGATAAAAAATGTTCTTACATTCCTTAGGATAATCTTCCCCTACATACTCAGATAACGATTAAACCAAATGAGGTTTCAAATTCAGAAACATCAATTCATCCACTGAGAATTTCATGTCTCAAGGAAATAGATCAGAATATGATTTATGATGTATTTGAGTAGTCATCATATAATTCATCCTAATCTTATCTTTAACATTCATCTCATATACATGGATCTTTTCCACCAAGGATATCTTTTCTATTCCTTCCAGCATATAAGATACCAAAATTCCTGACCATACCAAACATCAAAGGGGATGATATTGAATTTTGATTGGTTACTATTATTATAATAAAACTACACAACCCAAGATTGTTTTACCAAAATCCACCAAATTCGCACACATAGTCACAAAGTACTTCTTCCATAATTTGCTTTGTAGAATCTATCTAACCATCTATATGAGGATGGCATTCAATGATTAAATTATTGTTTGAACAAATTCCCATATAATTTCCTCCCCAAAATTATTAGGTAAAACATGAATCCCCATCATAAATTATATAAAATGACACACCTTGCAGCCTCAAAATTTCATGGACAAATAAACCTTCGAGCACATCCACTTTGGTGGAATCCTTGACTAATATGAAAATGGAATACTTGGTCAAATGATCTATAGACATCCAAATAATATATCATACTTGGGGGTATGGGTTAAACCATTAGTTATATCAAAGGATACCTCATCCAACTTCTACGTATAAATGGGGAGAGGATGAAGCTAGTCGGAGGTCCTCTAGTTCTAAAAATTAACATTAATAAATGTATAACATTGGGATAAAATGTATTATATATAATAGATCATACCCGGACACCAGAACCAAGTTCAAATGTCATAAAGTGCATTGGTGGAACTGGGATAGACATCCCACTATGACTGATGTCTATAATTCAATACCATCTCCCTTCAAGATGAAAACAAATCACAATGCCCTTTTAAGCTACATACATCTTCAGAAGACAATGACTATTCCATGGAACCCCCCCCCCCCCCACCATTTTTGAGATAAGTATATTTATAACATAATTCACCAATATTATTCTCTTCATAAATATTCTTTAGAATGGAGGACTTCAACAACATTTTATCGACAAATACACTTCCACTCGTTTCCTTAGCTTCCAAATGCATTTAATAAAAAATTCCCATGAAAACTCAATAATTACAGAAATCTATTAATTCATAGGATGAAATTTTCATACTAAATAAATTTTCAAATAAATATTTATTTACTTCATTATAGAGTATATTACAATTGAACCCCGAATTATATTCAACCAACCGTCACATCATCATGTTCAAATATTTTTATGAGAAAATACATCCCTATATATTATGTTATGAGTAAACTTTAAACTTCTCCCTAAGAAGACCAAAATTTGATGGAATGAATTACTACCACTATATCGAGGTTATGGATTAGGTAATTCTTCATTTTTGGTTAGAGAAGTTGAGTTCCATACACCACCACATGGTTATCATGCATCAACACCCAACCCAAACTCATACCAAATTCATCACAATATACCATGTATCCCTTTCTAGTATTTGGTAAAATTAATAAAGATACATTATTCTGTATCCACATTATATCGTCAAATTTATCCTAGTACATTAGGATTCAAGATGATTTCATCACTTTTTTGGATAGATATTTCATTGGAGAGGCATGTTAAGATATGTCTACCTTTCAATGATTGATAATATCCCTAAAAAGTTATGATCATGTTTCAATATGAACAATAATACCGAATTCTCAAAATTGTAAAAACAAATTCAAAAAGAGAGCATGGGAACACCTTCTTTTATCACCTAGATCGAGTGATACTGAAAATGGAGGATGATATTTTTGAATAGTCTTACACCTTTGAGATAGTAAAAAAGATCATAAATATGTGAAATTTGGTATTTATTCTTGTTTTTTTACTTGATTTGACTTTTGGAAGATGATACACAAATCAAGATATTGATAAACCTCATTATTTTAAAATAATGAATCTACTGAAGGAGTAACACTGGTAAATAACACAATGGATTCCAATATTTTAAGATAACTATTTAATTCAATAATCTATATGGGGGACATAAAATATTAGGGATGAAATTTCAGATGTTTTCATAGTAATAATTTTATGGTAAACATCATATCCTAATTTGTTCGTAAATATGACAATTCATATTGAAGTATATCAGAAAAAATTTCAGTACAAGATGCATCCCAATCTTTGAGAATTTCACATCATCCTCTTACATGAATGAATACACATGATAATAAATTATACCTATATCATGGATATGGGGTCTTTCATATCCTTTAAATGGATTCCATTCACTTAGGAAAGGTAGAGTTCTACCATTAGGGCCTGTAAGAATTACATAAAACCGATATCAATCGGTATCAACCTTGACTAATGTCACCCATTCCATCCCTAGGATAATTTCAAAGAGTTTAATCTTTTTGAAAAGGAATGTACCAATCTAAATTTACCTATGATAGAGTGATACCACAATATTAGGACATGAATCATCTCTACATCCTCTTGTAAAGTGGTGTAAAAAACCACATGGAATAAGAAATCTTCATTGTTAGGAGTTTGAAGAGGATTACCATATGAGAACAAATGAAAGATTGAGATTAAATTGTATTAATGAAAGTAATTAACACATATCATGTGTTAAGAATAATACCTTGAACTATCATGGGACTTGAATCAGATTCTATGAGTTCATGACCCATAACATGAAGGTGATTATCCTTTGTCTATGCTTTTCGTATACTATAAACCTATGACATTTCCTTAAAATTAATCTTCCCATATGATGATCTATCCATAAAATAAAATCAACCAGAATGAATCCTCATGGACCTAAAATAATTAGACTAACCTATTATTACCTTTGGTTATATAGACCCTTAACCACTCTAAAAAGGATGGAAAACATTATAAAACCTTTTTAAATGGCCTATGCATACATATAGGTAAAACACAATGTGGGGAGACGATCATATTGTCCACATGTTCCCATATTTCTCAGACATATGACACAGAACATATTTATCAATCATAGTTATGTATGAATATATTTAGGTCAAATATCCAAAGATGTGACCACTTATATTTTACAACTTCTCAAACTCCCTCTTATTTTATATAATGAGACACTCCCACTCTAAACAAAAATTAGATGATCCATAGACATGCCTTAAGTACCATACTGGTCAATTTCCACCATCATAGATTTGTATATAACCACAACGTAAATCATAAACTAATAAAATAATATCGAAGATAAAATATCTATTTACAATCCCATCCTAAATTGAAAGTCTTTTAACTTATCAATAGCAACTACCTTAAGAGAGAAACACACTACGATTGAAAAGTGGTTAGCATATTACATTACTAAGATATCCCCTTAAAAAAGGTTCAAAAAGTCCCTGGACATAGTGAGGGAAAAGGTCCCATGGAAGTAATTATCATTGAAGATAACCTAGAAGTATTTCATGAACATATTCTCATGGTAACCGGCCTAGAATACTATCTCCATCCACCAATGATTGGGGCCTTCCAACATGAATAAAACATACCTAAACATAATGGTTGTAGGATACAAGATGAACAACACATCCTCTTAACATTATTATCCTAATAATACACTTCCAAGGGAGCCCTACATTCCTAGAATGAAGTTGGATTGTTCTTGAGAAACTACTATTCATAATCATTTCTTGGTTTTAATTCCTTAGCATAGGAAATACTATATCCCACTCCCTGATCTACTGCATAGACATCCAGAACTATTTCCTCAACTAATCACTGAACAACTGGTGGGGGATAAATCTCTACAGCCAACCCTCATGGCTCTACTAGATGTCTCCCTATAGGAATTATGCTACAAAATGAAAAAACACCATAAAAATTAACTCAATAAATCATCGCATAAAAAATTCAATGATGAAATAAAATAGTCACATAAATAATGATTAAATAATAAACACTTGATCCATATTTCAATCAAGTCCACCTAACCTTGGTCCCCATGCCCTGTCTGAATACAATGCATTACACTTAATAGAGGAGTCAAAACATGTAACAAATATCCGAAGGTTACACAAGTCCCTTTCTGAGGTGTGTTATCCAAAAAACCAATTATTAATTATAACCTCAAGCACTGATATTCATAGCACATATCTATCTAGACATCCAAAAAACATAACCTAAGTAAAGGTAGAACACCTTATTTGACACTACATTGTACCATCCCAACCATCAATGAACCCCTAACTATTTCATCTTACATTGAAGGAATCCAGCATCACCTTTTTTATTCCCAGCACACCATATGATAATTCTTACTAGGGTCTTCAATATTACTAATGACATTCCCCAGAGGAATTTTTTTTTCATCCAATGTTATTTTTTTATTCTCACATAGACCCTAAGAAATATACAAATATGTGACGCATCATAACAACTACTTGAAGATATGTATTATTACCATTTGAGTTTTTATCAAGTATGATCCTAAAAAAAGGTTCAGCTTTTTGACATGGGTTGTAACATTTATCTTTTTAATCCATTAACATTATTGTGTGTTATAGGCTTAAATTATACCCCAATAAAATTAATTTATCCATAGAAATTAAACCGTTCTAAAAATGAGGGGGCCTTTATTTCATACCATCATCAGGTACCCACTTATCTTCATATAATTTATTATTCTTCTATAGAACATTAACCAGGTGGATATTCTTTTTCATTATCACATTATCCCTATAGTTTCCAATTTTTTCTAGTTTTTCTTCAAATGAAAAATCATGATCCAATGGTTTGACCTCTGAGTATAGTACATGTGGAAGATCAGGTATATACTTCTTTAATTGAAATACATTGAACACATCATGAACATGAGAGATTTTTGTAATAAGTTCCCTTCGAAAAACTACCATGTGTACTCAATCAATAATCTTGATCAGGAAAATATTCCTTGGGATTATATTTCCCATCTTCAAAAACCTCATATTATTATTCTATGTAAAAATTCACATGTATAGTTTATCATGAAATTATAATTCAACATTTTTCCTTGATTTTCAGTATTACATTTTTTTCAAATGTAATATTATTTAATAACATTTTGAATGGATCTGTATTTCTCTACCACTACCTCACCTAGATTTGGTCCAAATAGAATTATTTATCCAACTTCATCCCATAACATTAGAGTTATACACTCTATTCCACTAAGGATTTCATAAAGATATATCTGAGTGACTGAACAATAGATATTATTGTATGAAAAATCTACTATATTAAGGTGTTAATTCGCACCCCCGTTGTAATGCATAAAAACTAATGTCAACATATTCTACAGGGTTTGAATGGTTGTATCTTACTATCCATTTATCTGAAAATGATAATTAGTACTGAAACTAAACTCTACATCTAGAGAATACTAAAAACATTGTAAGAACATAAACCTAAACATATGATCATGATCTAATACAATTGAATGTGGTAATCCATGAAACCTAATCACTTATATAGTATATATTCTAGAAAGATGACCATGTGATAAATCATCTCTAATAGTAATTAATCATGCTATATTTGTAACATAATTGACCACCATGAAAATAAAATTATGTCTGTTTTGAATTTTTCATGAGTTTGATGACAAAATACCTAGATATTTTTTCCATTTTCTATTCTAGTATATGAAATTTTTGTACTGTCGCATTAATTATCTATCTCACAACTATAATATAAGGATATAGAATGCATCGATATACAGACTCAATAATATCTATATTCATCTTGTACCATGTGAAATACTCATTCGGAATTTTGGCATCAATATAGAATGATAAGCTATGGGTATCATCCAAAAACTTCTTCTTTAGTTTTGAGGTGGAAAAAATAAAAATAAAAATCTAAATCATATCATTTCAACATAATTAGGTATGATCATAGGTACATTTCTAATATTAATCATTAGTTCCATATATTGTTTTTGTGCCTCTTTATTTTTTATATTCATAGATGGTTTAACACTAATTTGTGAATGAAAACATTTTCCCCATTCAATAAGATTTTATATATCCATACTTTTCCAGTCTATAAATATTAGATGTATTTTTATAATAATCATAGATAAGCTATCATAATCCTTTTGACATAAAGCATTAGACATTGGGATCATTTTTCTAGGGTAGTAATGTATTGTGTTTTCATAATTTTTATTCAACTTAGCTGTATTATCTAGAAAATATTCATCTATTTTTGAGTGAATATATATTTTATAGTTTTATGATTTGTATGTTTAAAAGACCACTATCTATAAATATAATTCCTCAATAAAATTATTGGAAAAATTACCATAACTAAATCTAAATCTTGAGTTTGGAAATTTTTCTCAGTAACATTCAATTATTGTGTTTCATAAGCAATCAACATATCATTCTTCATAAGGATACTTAATTATCCCTTTTTGGGGGCATCATTATAGATAAAAAACCGTTCTCCATTATAGGGTAGTCTAAGTACATGTGTGTGGACTAACCTTTTATTTAGTTCCCTAAATTTTTATTCATATTAAGCTTCACAAAAGAATATAGTTATCTTCCAAGTTAACATGGTGAGTGTATTAGATAGCTAAGATAAATTCAAGAAAAATAATCAATAATATAAACCCCAAAAATAAAAACTGTGGATCCCAATCATAGTGGATGGTCTAGGAAAATATTAAACAATATTTTTCATTGATAGATAGAGAAATATACCATCTCTTGAGATCATATGAACAAAAAATGAATCCATTTTTAGCCAAAATTTACACTTTATATGTTTTTACTAATTCAACTTTTTGAGGGTATTTAGTACCGTAATCAATTTTTCATCATGATATTCCAATAATGTTGAATATATAATAATATCATTCATATAGACTTCCAAAACCTATTCATCGTATTGCATAATGAATTTATTCATTTGATCCAACAAGATAGAACGAGATTAAGTAATACCAAATGACATTGTTATAAATTCATAGTGTCCATACCTTGAATGGAATGTGTTGTTTGGTGTATCCTCCTTCATAACCCTCAAATGATGATATCAAGTATGATGTTAAATGGTTAAAAGGTATTGATCTTTTCAAAGTGGATCAAATATTCCATCAATACTTTGTAGGGGATTCTTGTTCTTGATCATGATCTTTTTAAATTATTCATAATAAATAAATATTCACATAAATCTTCTTGAATTCATAAAAAATATTAAGATCTCCCCAGTGCGATGCATGTGGATGAATGGATACCTTATCAAGATTATCTTGGAGTCTCTTCCTCAATTATACAACTTCATTTCGTCCATTATATATAGAGTCTTAGAAATAGGTGTAGAAATATATATGAGTTATATTTAGTACTATACATCATGATCTAGGGGAATTATAGAAAAATATTCTAGGAAGATTGAAAAAAACTCCTATATAATAGGGATATATTTTATGTATTTTTATCTCCACCAATATGAGATATAAACAACTTTTGAATATAAATTAAAACCCACACAACAGATTAAATTTAATCATAAGCTCAAATTTATGGCTTCATCAATAGAAAATAATTAGTTGTTCAGGAATATAAATTATGAATTTACTTCATTGAAAATAAATGTGGTATTTACATATAGAAATCCAATCCACCCCTATGATACCATAAAATTTAATGAGATAGAGATAATGATATTTTATTGAAGCACATTCCTCTAAATTCCAATCAGAAAAGAATAATAGACTCTGAATGAGATCATATTTGTATTAGGGTTTCTACTAAAAATTTTA
The DNA here is from genome assembly GCA_963277665.1 of Viscum album. Classification (NCBI taxonomy): domain Eukaryota; kingdom Viridiplantae; phylum Streptophyta; class Magnoliopsida; order Santalales; family Viscaceae; genus Viscum; species Viscum album. The sequence goes on along the minus strand of OY728155.1, from coordinate 632,605,095 downwards.
CATATAATTGCAGAATATGTGAATTGAAATTCCATTAAACTTTTCACATATATTGTAATTTATATTTCTATGCTCAAATAGGGTACTTAGAAATTGGAGCATACCTCTAACCACCTAACCTTTATTATTCTATATTTCACCCCATAGTAAATCCAAAATTTTTGACATGATAATAAGGAATAATTGATTACAATGGTTAGTCATGATACATCATTTCTTGGATGTCTAAATTATTGAATGTTTCATTTAAAATTAGGACCCATTAGGTTCAACCAATGCAATACATAATAATCATTAATTAAAATCCATAATAATGGTTCATAAATAAATATTTATCTATCCCAATAAAATCCCTCAAGAATGGAAATAAAGGTCACAAGTAAGGGTATAATAACTTTGAACTAGAATGATGATAAATATATACATGGTCGATTATTTTTGGGGTTATTAGACCATGATGCATCTGCTCCAGAACCATGTCGAAATGTAGTGTCCCAAAATCAATATATTGGTAGGAAAACCACAATGAATTATTTATCATAGTTTATGATGTTATCTTATACAATGGATTATAATATGGGACCCCACTAAAAATTTCTCATCCTAGATTCTAATGGTATCTAATCCTTTATCTATTACAAACTATATCTTATAATACTTTTATTATATAAATATAACTTCATAATATATAAATATTAATTATATAATATTAAAATCCATGATAGAATTGTATAGGTTTAGTGTATTTGGAACCTTGGATACCTAATGAATGAGTTCATAAAATTTCTACAATGTATCACATATGGTTATTTATAAATCGAACTGTTCATAGATATATTATTGACACAAATTTATTTAATATCTTGGGGATAGAATCCTAAAAATGGATGAGCTTAGATGATCAATAATGATAAAAAAATAAAAATATCAACCATAATATAAAAAAATAACAATTAAAGTGCATTAGAACATGATCTTAACATTTTTAATCAATAACATACATATCATAGATCATAATATTGATTAATGAAATAAATATTTCTAGTTCATAATACATGATTTGTAAGGGAATCAAAAAATATGTTCCAAGAGATCATAACATAGGCATAAACATAAGTTTTTGAGATACACATAAGCATTAAAAATAATTTCCTTAGCAGTTAAGGATAACTACCGTGACTATAAAAGTGTAATGGGTTCACCTATAAAATCATTTTATTATTCAGGTTCTATATCCAATAGTACCATAGTGGACATATTCCCATAATGTGTTGGGTTCCATACCCATTCCTATCATAATTATCTCATGAGATATCCATCATTACCCAATGAACATAAGGAATATATAATTTATGAAACACCCATAACATATTGAAAATCATATATATGTGGCCCACATGATAATAAAACATTCATCATATCATAACCTTCGAAAATGATTAAGGTTTCACAAGAATTTAATAATTGAATGAATAAATAACATATGGAAAAGAAATGTGTTTCATAACATAATTTACCAAGGGTAAGTAAATAGCTCTTATTGGATCATCCATAAATCATCATCATAATCCATACAAATAATGAATATAGTTGATTTAATTAGGATATATACCTTTGAAATTCCTCTGCAGCATCATAGGATGTCAACATAAATTAAAATTCTTATAAAATACCACATGGATCATTTCTTGGCAAAAATACATTTTCACATTGAAATCACATAGTTAAAGTATAAAATTTTCCATATATTATATTAAAAAATTTATTTGAAAATTATATTCAGAACATAAAATGTAATCATTAAAACATTAAGTGATCAAGATGAGGAAAAAATTATGTTCATTTTTTTATGTAAAAAATATCCCTTCCACATTTTTTGGTAAAGTATGAAGTACCTAATTCAGAAAATAGAAATAAAAGTCTTTGTAATGGATTTTTTAAAATCCAAAAAAGGGTGAAAAGTTATATTAAATAGTCATGGTTTAATATTAAATTAAACTTTAAAACAATTATTTATTGAATACATTGTGATAGAAGTAAAATGAATTGTTTTCCAAAGAGAGAAATAAAGTAATTATCTCATAAATTTATTATTTCAATGTCTTGAGATCATAAATATTGAAAAATGAAAGAAAAAAAAATAATATCCATGAATAAATGTATAATAAAAAAACTCATGACATTAATGAGATATATGTTATGAAATTTTATTATCATAAACTTGATAAAATATAATCCTTATAAACAATGATATTATAACATAAAATCCTTACCTCTAGTCTTGTATCTCTTTAAACGTGTTCAAAGAACCTGTATAATAAATATATATTTTATATATATGTATTTTCGAAGTACATTTGAATATATAATAAATATATTATTTTATTATAACATCTTCTCACATGTTTTTGACATTTTTATTATAATCACTATTTTAGTTGATAAATTATTTATTGTTATTAATATTTTGGGTTCGATGTCTTGTGATTTATACAATGATCATGGTTTCTTAATATCTATAATTTTAACCATGATTTTTTATGGTAATATAAATAACATTAAAATTTATTTTAATCCATAAATGTTAGTAATAGAGAAATGAATGACACCCCTTATAAAGATGTTAAGTCATGCATACACATAGATGATATATTCCATTTTTTAAGGATGCAGAGGAATATTTGTAAATAATAATTCTCCATAAATGAATTATTATTATTCCATATATATCCCATATATTTTTTAATATAAAATTTTCAAAATCCTTGTTATACAGAAATGAACAACGAATAATATCACTTTTTGGAGGTAGATGCCCAAACATATGGATTAATGAAATTATGATTTTATAACGTATGGGAATAACATTGATAATAGTTCTTACTATAGTTACAAAATCATTTTACTTATAATACTCCATTATTCAAAATATAAATATCCAATAATTACAACACCAGAATCATAAAATATTGGATTATTTTGAAGACAATGTTCTTACTTCATAAAAAATTGAATCACAATTTTATGTTTAATAGTGAGATCCTAAAATTAATTAAAGACCAGAAATATTCATTGTATGAAATTATTAATACATAATTAAAGGGTGAGATAAAAATCATGGTATGTGAATAGATATGATAAAGAATAATAACATGCGATTCAAAAGTATAACATGATATCATGTAAGTAAAAAAACCTTAGTAATCACATGGGAGAATAATTTATATGACATCGTATCCTAAGAACATAGGAAATGTGAAAAAGAACATAAAACATGAAATAAACATGATTCAGGTCTAACTTCCTAGACAATATCACATGATAGACAATGTCCCACAATAGAATAGGTTTACCCCCCCAACACCATAAAAAAGACTCGAGATACTATAAAATTGCCTAATTAATTAGAGTGATACTAGGGAACAAAAACCATAACGAGTTTAATATATATTTGATCCACATAAAGAAAACAAATCATAAGTCATACTAAAATAATTACCAATGGAATGAAAATTTGATGTATAATCTTGCTTCATATCTCATTAAAATGACATTTCAAAATGAAGGCATTTGAGAAATGATCATAAGGGATGTATTACACTATCATGGGAATAATAATCTAGTTATATATGTGACACTAATATATATATATATATATGAAATGGTATATAATTTAGAATAAATCAATAAAATTAAAGCTTATTTCATTTATTAAAATACTTTTAAAAAATATTCTAGAGGAAATGATTTTTTTAGTAACATTAAAAGATATCATATTATATGGGAATTGATTATTAAATATCTCTTTGAAAATATCTTGACTAAAATAACATTTCCATTTAGAAAAATAATATTTAAAACCTACTCATTTAACAAATAGAAAATATTTTTTCTAATTATCCTTTGATTATAAACTGGATTCATTAAAGTAGTTTGTGCTCATGATAGAAGTAGAGTTTTTTAATGTTTAATAAATTAAAAATAAAAGGATTCAATTATTTTTTATATGAAATATAAAATAGTATATTATTCATAAAAATATAGTAAAATATATTAATTTTTTTTTAAAATTAAAATTAATGGTGTAAATGAAATTAAACTATCATTTTAAAATAGTTATGAAAACCCTTTTAGAAATCATATATTTAGAAGACAACATGTTTTTGGTTGAAGAGACAAATAAAGATAATTTATCTTAAAAACATTGTTTTTAACTCTTGAGTACATAAATGGAGTAAAAATAATGGAAAAATGTATTCTATATAAATAACTATAGGATATGAAAATTAATTTTTTTATTAAGATACAGATCATATGATTTTATCATTATTATTATCATCATGAATAGTCTAGATAAATGATGAGAATGTAATGTAAAACCCCTACCACATTGGTAACATTAATTTATAATCCACATGAGATAATTATGTTAACTAAAACATAGAATATCATGATAATAAATAAATTCCAGATGTTATATATAAAAGGGGATCTATATACACCTCATAAAATATGATAGGTTCATATCCTAACATATGTCACAAATAAGGAAAATTAAGACAAAAAATCATTAAATTAAATCTTGAATTCAATAATACACATTCTAACATCTTATATAATAAATATATGTTTATTATTAATTTATTATAGAACAATAAATATATATATATCATATCATATATTATTTACTTATGACCTTTTATTACAAGTTAATTAATAATTCTATGTTAATGTCACATTTCAAAAAATTACTGTGTTGTCTTTTGTTTATTAATTGATTTATTTTTTCGAGTAATAGGTTAATTTTATATATAGAAAATGAGTTACACAATTAGTGAAGATGGAAATCCATATGCATACATGAACGTTATTTCCATTTCCTTGATGGATAGAAGGACAAAAGGTAAATAATATATCGAAATTATTGAGTCATTATTATTTCATATATATGACATATACTAATAAAACATACCCTAATTAACTTTAATGTAACTATATAGAGAAAAATGAAACCTATCGCTTCACCTGTACACAAGAAAGGCATTATCATATCCACGATAGAATGAAAATTAAGAAATAATATGTTGTATTTTTATTCTAGAAGAATAATTATAAGAAAAATAACAATATATTAATTTAATCTATCTTTATTACTATCCATGTAAAATTGAAATTGAAAAAACACATCACATCAATTAGAGAGGCAATAGTCTTTTATACACATGAGGGGGATTATTTATTTCCAATGGCATGTGAAGTAATATGGTGTAAGTGGTATTATAATTAAATAGATTCAATAATATCTTAAATATAATATATAAAAATTGAATCCATCATTATATCCATCCATGGTAGGTGGTAATGGGAAAATAATAACATTGATTCATGAGGTGGTAGTACATCGTACACATGTATAATGATTTTTTATCATAATTGACAGAAGTGGAGAAGAAAATACATTATTAAATTAACATAATAAAATATTATTTAATTTAAATTATGTTTTTATTATATATACATGGTTTAACAATAATTCAATAGTTTTAGGATATGATTAAATATAACACCAATTTAGTGGCGTTACCTCTTCTTAAAAAAATTGGTTTGTACCAAAATGATTATTTGGATCGATTTATAATCAAAATAAGGCTTCTAGGATCATATTTTTGATTTATATAACATATTTGGTTATTTCTTATACAAATCAATGGGTTTTGTTAGTGTGAAGATGAGATGAGAAAGCATGGCCATTTGTAAGTGAGGTTAGCAGAACACGTATATTCTTTGAAAATAAAAAAATTTTCTTGTGTTTTTAAACTTCCAAAAGGCTCTAATGTGTTCTATAATGAAACCTTAGTTGTTATAATTACTACATATTTCCATAAAATTGGGTTAAAAAAAATGTATTGGTCATTTTATTATTTATCATTTTAGTCCCCCAACACTAGTAAACCGATTTTCACCATAGCCATAATAAAAATTTCTTTACTACTATAAATAATCATAAAGGTAAAAAAATTAGTTTACCTTATAAGAAAATATAATTATTTTAATTCCTAATATGGAATACTTTTTTCTGAATTCTTTTAATATCAGTAGAGAAAATGAATTACAAAATAATCGTGTAGAAAAAAGCTATTTTCCATGATGATAAGTTTCATGTTATTAATAATAATTTATATCCAAAATAAATATTAAATTAATTAAAATCGCATAAATTGTATTAATATATTTATTTTTGAACTAATTTTATTTTCAATACATTATAGAAATAAAATTTATATTGTAATTGATTATGATAATATGGAATTTTTTTAATAAAAACATGTAGTTTTCAATTTTCACAATAAAATTATAATTTTATAATATTATCAAAAAATAAATACAAGATAAATTTGACATGATAATTTTTTAAAAAATGTTAATTTTTTCAAATATAATTCTTTAAACACAGAAAATTTTATTCCAAAATAAGTGCACATATTACGACGAAACAAATTTTAAAAAATTACAGTTTTAAAGCATAAAGTTTCCTTTATTATTATCTATAGACTAGAAAAATATAAGTTGAGTGATAAAAAATTTATTTAATATATAATATATAAATTTAATTTATATTATACAAAAACAATGTTTAATTCTTTTGGTATAACATGTTTGTGCCCTTAAAAAAATATATTTTTCAAATAAAAAAATCAATTGATTTAAAAAATTTTAATTTTAATTTATAATTAACTGGTCACCAAACTATTTATTATATATAAATGTGTGTACCTTATATTTTAATAACACAGATAATCCAATTCATACCCAATATTCAATATAAATAAGTTAACTATTAAATAATATTTTATTAGTATGTCAAGTTTCATTTCAACATGATGTTGTGTGTAATGAATGGTGTATTCAATGTTTCATATAATTCAAGATAAACCAATAGTTTAGTGTAATGAAAAATATTTAAAAGAATTAATTTATTCATTTAAGATATTTCCCAAAAACTCAGGGTGTTATATACATCCCCCTTAAATAAATTACATCGCTGTTTTTAGAATATGTTCTCGGTATGCAAGGTCTTACCATTTGAAAATACATTTTTGGGAAACCAATATTTTAAAATGGTTAATAAAAATAACCCTGGAAAAGAGAGAAATGGAGTTTTGAAGGTCATAAATAATTACACATACTTGGATACCATGTAGGAGAACATAAGTGGGATGTTAATATTTGGAGATGGAAGAAAAGTGTAATGTCTAAATTATTTTGGAGAGTGATTCAGAGAATTCATCACAAGATAGTGAATGATCATGTGAAGATAGAAAACCACAAAACCATTACCCTAATATGTGTGAAAAGGTTCACTAATATAATCATAAATAATGGTAATATGAGACAATTGTATTTTAATATCCTTTTTTTAATGTTAAGGAATCCAAAATAGAAAATATACTTCTTTATTTTATTCCATTTCATATGTTCAATCCAATCCTTTTTTTGTTCTTCAATCAATTTCAACTTCATCTCTATTTCTAGGAAGTAAATGTGAGTTTATTTATATAGGAATCAATAGAAATTCATAATATCCATAAAATTTTTATACATAAGGCCATTCAAAAATTAAAAAATTTATAATGAACGCTGCTAAATTTAATCATAAAATAATCCCCCAAATATCATATTGTTGGTCATCAATTTAATATATTAAATATTTTAATACCTTTCTCATATATTCTATTCAAACATGGTAATATCCAAAATTCCCTTGGAATATAATTAAAGACATACAGTCTTTTTCATTCCTTAAATAAAACTATTGACTATTGAATTTATAGATCATAAATGAAAATATAGTAAAATTCATCAATGATAACATAAACAACATTTTCCTCATATCATTTATCATCTTCAAGGTCATAAGTACTAACCAATTTACATTATCCATATCAATCATAATTTTATCCCAACATCATTATCTCAACATTTGGAATATATTAATGGTTTTCTTCCCTTAATCATGTGTTTCTTCATAAAATTTCACCTCTTTATTAAATTACTTTTCTAGGTCATAATAATTATTCAACATATTCATGAATAAACTAAACAAAAAATTTTACTCAAAAATCCATAAATATTTCATAATTCGTGAATTCCAATACAAAAACACTTCAGTCATTCTACATCACACATAAACTAGTAACTAATATTCCTCATCATATTCCTTAATATCTACTTCTTTTTATATTTTTTGTTTAGTCTCTTCATTAATAAAAACAATACCATTACTTCTTCAACCTTTCTGGTCCACTTCTTGAGATTTCCCCCCAATAACGTCGATTTGTATAATTCTCATACATTAAAAATTTATGACATTCCACCATTGATGATGGATTAGGTAAACCACTATTCTCATATATTTGTTTTACTAAAAATTTCATTTTTATCACAAATAACATAATATGTGTCCTTTTCTAAAAACATAAAACAACTTAATATTCTGTTGAGACATCCCCTAGAGTGATTCTTCTCATGTTCTTGGAATATAATAAACAAAATCCTCCTTCCTCTGTGGTATATACCACCCAAAATCTCATTGAACACCATTATTATATCCTTTTTGAGTATGAGAGTTGGTTATCATGTAATTTTTTAATCATATATAATTATTATATTTCAGGAATATCATTAGATCCAGTAATCATTCAATTAGGTTTCTCATCAACACAATGTCTATCACATTCAATAGTTTCTCAGTACATTTAATCTCCTTCCATTTACTAAAACTATAAATAATAGTTTGAAAAAAAAAATTCATATTGGGAAACAATATTATCATGAAATATTATTTATAATTTTTCTAAAACATGACACCATCATTTCAATCTAATATACCTTAGGTTTATCCGAGGTCGTCCATGATCATCTTCTATTAAATTCCTTCATTATGGTTTATAAAGTGTTTGAGAATTTGCAGGGCATATCCTCTAATAATATAAATATAGGTATTAATTATAGAATATTTTCATGTACAGTGTAATGCTCAAGTAATTCCAGAAGAAACTATTTAAGAGTTGTTACTCCTATATACAACTATTCCAAAACCACATCCATGTTTAGTAACCAGACATATAATTTCTTAGAAACTACTCACACTACAAATCAACAAAATTATATGATACTTTTCTATTATTATCATTATTTTTATACTTATCTATATATATTTATGTATGGTAGTAAATAATTTTTTTCATCCCATTTCTTTAGGTCTAGTAAACATTTATTCTAATACCAACTATAGAAACACAATACTTTTAAAGAAAATAATACATGACTCTTTAAAAAAAATCCCATTATTACATACCAATGATCATAAATTCCTATTTTCTTTGGAATACTATGTTCGTATTACACATAACATTGAATACTTAGTTTATAGTATTTATTGTACCCCTAAAACCCATACTACATCCCAAATATGCATGGTATGACTTGGTTAATACATCAATGATGGTGTGATATAAAAATTCAAGTATGGAAATTGATAGGAAAATGAATCATTATATGGCAGTAAAACTTTTAACATGATATCATACAATATAATCCACATAATTAATCACATGGAAGAATAAATTAAAAAATATGGTACTATAAGATCAAAGGAAATGTGGATGAATCATATAACACGACATAAACATGATTCAAGTGTAACTTAGTAGACAATATCAAATTTTAGAAAGTACCCAAATGGATTAGGCTTACTCTCAAATCCCCTACATGACATCTCATGAGACTATAACATTATCCATTTCATTAGAGAACTATTTAGGAAAACACATTATATCTTGTTTATGATCTAGGTGATCCACATAAAAAAATTAATCAAAAGTGTTAACATAATAATTACCCATTGAATGAAAATGGGTTTAATAATATTGATTCATATCAGAAAAGAAGGAAATTTTATAATGAATGTATTTGAGAAATGATGATGAAAAATGTATTACCAAATCAATGAAATGAAGAATATAGTATTAATATAATAGAGGTACATATATACATAATTTAGAATCAATCAATAAAAATAATGTATGTTTGTAATTTATGAAATTATTTTTCAAAATTATTATTAAGGAATATATTATTTTCAATTTGTTTAAAATCAAAGGATTTCATCATATATGGAGTGTTATTTTGAAATATCACTTGGAACATTCCTTGGGTAAAAAATCCATTCAGTTTAGAATAAACTATATCTAAAACTTGTTAAAAACTAATTAAAACAATATTTGGAAAATAAAAATTGAATCATAATTGGGACTCCTAAAAACATATAGTGTTTATGACAGTGGAAGATTTATGTTCATGCTGAATAAATTAAAAAATAAATATTTCATTCATACATTTATGAGAAAAGTAAAAAATTAATTTTTTTTGTAAAATGGAGGAAATATTATATTTAATTTTTTTGAGAAAATATGATTATGTGTATAGATGAATTTAACAAATCATAGTAAAATATTTTTTAAAACATTTTTTGAAAATATGGATTTGGAGGAAAATGGGTTTTCTACTGAAGAGAGAAATAAATGTGGTTTATATTAAAAATATTCTATTGAACTCATGGGAATATAAAGAGATGAAAATGAATGGGCAGATTAAATAAATAAATACATATATATATATATATATATATATATATATATTATAATAAGATAAATGTGTTTATTGATAGTTATGTCACAATATATCATCATTTATATCATAATCATTAACATTCTTGATAAATGATGAAATTGTAATATAAAAACCTTACCACATTCATAACATTGAATCTTTAGATGCATGAAAGAATGTAATTAAATGAAAAATATAATTCCATGAGGATAAAAATATTCATTATATTATATGTTAATGTGTATGTAAATGAACCTCTAAAAGTTAGCAAGGTGCATAACATAACATAAGCCTCAAAGAAGTAATATTAAGGCAAAAATACCTTACTTGAAATCTTGACTTCCTTCATAAAAATTAAATCCTAATGTAAAATAAATATTACTTTGTTACATAAATATTACTAAAATACACACAGACAGAGAGACACACAAATATATATACATATATCATGTGTTATATTATTTACTTATTTCATTTTATTACTCATTTATTATGTATTATATGTTAGAGTCATGTTTTAGGCAATAACATCTTATTTTTTGTGTTTGTATTAATTTTTTATTTATTTTTCATATTACATTGATCATTGATCCAAAAAATATAAAATGATAAAAATAAAATAAATATTATATATATTCTTTATATATGTTCTCATAATAATCCTTTAGTGTTAGATATAGAAAATGAGTTATACTATTCATGGAGAAGGGAAACCGTACATGTATAAGAACGTTGTTTCCATTTTCTTGATGGATTGATTAAAATTAATGTATATAATATATCATTATTAAACAGATATTATTATTTCATATATATAACATATATTCATTAAATTCTACCTAATTACCATCCATGTAATGTATTATCGAAAAAAGAATCACATCGCTACATGAGGAGGTAGTCCGTCAAACACATGGATGATGTTATCATATCCCCTGTGGAATGGAAATAAATAATGTATCTGTGATATATTTATTAAATATTTACAATTATTTTTAAAATATAATATATATTAATTAAATATACCCTTGTTTCTATCCATGTAAAATGTAAATGGAAAAATACATCACATCATTTTGTGAGGCACTAGTCCACCATTCACATGAGAAACATTATTTTTTTACACCGTATTGGAAGGTAAGAAAGAATATGTTGTATTATAATTACAATGGAATTATAATATGAAAAAAATAATATAAAAAATTAAATCTATAATTATATCTATATGCGAGAGGTGGTGATAGAAAACAAATAACATCAGTTATGAAGGTAGTATTCTACCATATATGAGAATCATGATTTCATATCCCATTTGATGGACTATGAGAAGAATTTAGGTCATTCAATTTAAATAATAACAACTATTTGTATGTAATATAATAAGGGTATTACATTAAAAAAAATTTAAACTAATTTTAGTCGGTGGTGGCCGAAATAAAATAAATCTCTTTGTTATTGATGTTACCTCTCCTTTAGAAAACTTCCTTTGGTTTGCACCAAAAGGATTATTAGGTTGGATTTATGACCAAAATATTTATTATAAAGCTATAATATGTATTAAAATAATTTATTTTTTAGGTATTGGAAGTAACAATGGGTTTTGGATGTGTCAATAGGAGTGGAGAGGAGTTAGAATTTTATAGAAGAGGTGAGTTCCATGCTAGTAATTTTTTCAAAAAAGGTGTTCAAAAATTATTCACATTATGTATGGTTACAAATGGTTCATTATTAATAATAATAGGTCAAAATATATTTATAAAATGTTTTCTGGATAATTTTCCATGTCATTTACACCTTATCATTTTTGTGTACCCCCTCAGTAAACACATTTTCACCCTAACCTCCGTAATTACTTTTTTACTACTTTTACATTTAATAATGGAAAAAATTAAATTTAAAATTTTATAAAAAATAATTTAATATTATTAAAAATATTGAGTTTATTTTTTAAAATATTATTTAAGTAATTTTAAAAAATTAATTTAAAATTAATCATTAATATGCGTCAAAAAAGTAGTTTTCCAAATAAAATGTTTCCAATGTTTTAAATATATTTATATCAAAACTAAAAATTAAATTTATTCTAATGAATTAGTTGGAATAATATAAATATAATTTATATTGTTTTATATTTAAAATAATATTATAACAGAATATTACTTATAAATTCATTGAATGAAAGGACAATTTTTTTTATAAAAATTAGTATTTTCAACAATTCATTAAAAACAGTATCCTTTCAGATAACTCTAAAAAACAATCCAAAGTTAATTTTGACATGATGATTTATAAAATTATGTTAATTACATGAAATAATGTTTTTAAATCTTTAAAAAAATTATTTCAATGTAATTGTGAAAAAGTCTACAAAAATAACTTTTTAGAAAAATGTAGTTTTTTAGAGTAAAATTGGATTTTTTTTCTTATCTATTACGTATAAAAAAATTAATGTTAAATATTTTATTTAATATATTATATGAATATTTAATTAAAATAATTCACCATAATTGGATTTTTTTTAATTCGTTGAGGTAAAATGAATATGTAAAAATAAAAATATTTTTTCAGGTAATTACAATAATTATTTTCAAATGGTTTTTGTTTTCATTTCTAATTAATTGTTCACCAAACAATAAATTATGTATACATGTATAAACCATATATTTTCATAATTTATTTAATCACGTTCATACCCTATATTCAAAGGGATAAGTGATAAATATTATATAATATTTTAATTTGATGTCATATTTTCTTAAGTTGGTATTTATTCTAACAAAAGACACACACATAGTTGCATGTAACTCAATATAAACCTAGTGCTGCATGTAACAAAAAATATTTAAATAACCAATTTTGTTTAAAAAAATATTTCACAAAAACTTAGGGTATCAATGATCCATTATAATTAAAAAATCATTATATTTAGTATAAATATGTTGTTATTTAAGAATAATTCCATGAATTCAGAGGAAGTGGGTGAAGAAATAAAATTGAAAATTCTCAGTTAACACTTATACCTATTCATTGAGAATCCACATTTTTATTACACTATATGTCTTGATGTGATGGTCTTTTGGAAATTCCATAAGATCTAAGATATGGTGAAGGAAACTAGGAAGGTATAATAGAAGGCACAGAATGTGATATATGGATCCATGTTGTCGAAAGAAGAGAAAGGAGATGTTCCCTTTTACAAGTGAGGGGAGGGTCACTCTTTGAATATTCGAAAAGATTACTATATAATAAATTCATTCTAGATCCAAATGAATCGAAATGGATATATATTCGATTGTAATATATAACATGGTTGAAATATCATCATCAAATAAAATAAGGAACGGTCTCTCAGGTTTTTTAAGCATAATATTTTGGTTTTACCCCTTACAAATCAAGTTTTAACCTTCACACGATAATGATTTTTTCACTCTTAATGAGTTATAATTATACTAATAAGATTAAAATTATCTGCAAAATAGTAAATGGGTGATATTTTTATAAAAGTTTCATCATAATTGGCCTATTTAATTATTTTTATATTTTTTAAACAATTTTATAAAATAATATTTTTTCATAAAATATCTATAATGTCATTTTTGACATAATTAAAATAATTTGACATCAAAACACACATCATAAAAATGAAATTATAACTTAAACCTTTCAAATATAAATAAAATGTTACATTTATTTAAAAAAATTGTGTAACACTCTAACTTACTAAAATTGTATTACATTTAATATTTCTAAAATCATTTAATATATTATTCTATGAACTGAAGAAACAATCTATCAGCATTGGGTAAGCATTTAATGTAATTATATAATCACTAAAATTTGTATAAAATTACCATCATAAAAATATTATCATTTTTTTAAAAAACAATTATTATTTCTTCACAACATGATTTTATCGCAACGTGAAACCATTAAAGATATTTAAATACAAGATAGTAGTGTTTTTTATTTCTATATATATTATATATATAATCTCCATGGGAAGGAGTCGAATAAAAATTACTATATATTTTTAATTTAAAAAGGGTCTCTATATATTCATCCAATTATAATTCATTGGAAAAGTAATTCACTTAACACTTAGTTTTAATCTAAGATAACATGTTTTATCCTTTACTATGGGTCACATTTAACCAAGGATTCAATTTATAATGATAAAAAATAAAACCAATATAATTACCACATTTGGACCTCGTAACTAAAACTTTTCTATATATTTTTCACAATTTAATTTCTAGAAGTGGTAGAAATTATTTTTAAATTAATTCTTCAAGACATAATGAAACCTGTTTTTTAGAAAGGTTTAATTTTAGGCATAGAACTAGATTTATTCCTTTCCCATGTCAACAAAAAAACATATCATTAATGATATAACATATTATTGAATATTTAGTATTTATATATATATATCATTAAAATCATTCCCTAATAATTATTATCAATATATATTAATAAATAAATAGATCACTTCCATAGAAACAATTTTTTTCAGAAAAAAAAATCTCTTTTATTTTCACGTGATTTTGATTTTATGTTATACTTTACTTATAACCAAGGACATTAATTTATACTTGTGTAAACCCAAAATAATTCATGATTTAGTCCGGAGTATTCATGACCCCCAATACAATGTATTGGTGATAATTGAATCCTTAAATAATAAGTTTTCAATAGTATATCACAGTTCATTTAAATTGGGTGTTGCATGTAAAATAAGCTATCAAAGAATTAAAATTCATTTATTGAAAAATATATCACAAAATCATCACATGTTACATTTATTTTTTAATGTAATATATTTTTTATAGGATCCATTCTTGACACACAATCATTCTATTAGATACCATTATTGATCATTTATGCTTACCCTTTTTAATATGTTTGTAATATTCTTAGAAGAAAAAATATAATATGAATGATAATATGACATTGTAATCTTGGATATATTTATTATACATTTCATATAATTTGAAATTAAATATTTTCCATGTATAATGTTTTAGATTAAAATGTTACATAACTTAATGGTATTCCTAATCGATAATATTTAATGAATAATAATTTATTTAATGAATTTTGAATTAAGAATAATAGATATAAGAGTGTTTTTATTTGGAATTTTATTAAACTACAATATTTTTTATTTGGTTTATTCAACCTTAAAAATATGATAAATTTTTTTCAAGGATGTAAAACTCTAATATATAAACACTATTTTGGGACCTATATTTTGGAAAGTAAAATAAAATACAAATTTTAGTAAGGGTAGTATGAATTGAAATTAGAATAAATTTTATATTTGGTCAATATGAATTAAAACTATAATTAACATTTTAGTATATGAATTATGATCTTGAATAATAAACAAGCATATGTCCATAATTTCAAAACCGGGACTTCTATTGAAATAAGTATAAAAAATAATTTTCTTAAATCCAAAAATGATAATACTTTTCAAAATTAAAATAATCACAATATAAGCTAAAACCTTTGTAGATTAGGAATATTTTGAGAATATAAATAAATAACCTGTTGTTTTTAGTAATATTATTAATATATTTTTTTACTAATAAGGCTATTCATTTGAGAAAATTTTTCTTCACAGATTATTGAAATATAATTAATGTGTTGATTCCATTTTATATGGAAAATAATAGTTGATATGTGTTTATTTCTTAGATAAAATGGATGGAAATATTCAATAAATCCCCAAAAATGAAAAAAATTATAGATCCATTTTCTATAGATATGATTAGAGTAAAATAAAAATGAATCACTTGTAACATCATGTCAAGAATTGAAGAGTTGATATGGAAAGAACTATATTCTAAATGTACTATGTACAGTTTTTATAAGTATAATTTAAATATGATCATATTCCTTAGAAGATGTCTAAATTTGATATAAAATTTTATAATATTTCATAAAATTATTTTGATATGTTCTATGGTGCCTTGAAATATTTGAGATTGATAGAGTTTAATAGGAATATAAATAAATTGACATGAATATGTTTAAAATTATTATAGTGTATGTCATTTGTATGAATTCAAGTGGATCATATGATATTTAATTTCCATAATACATCAATTTATGACCTTTTCCATTTCATGCCTATTTTCTTTTTTGTATGAACATAGGGTTTTGTGTATAATTATGAGCCAAACTATAAGAATATTGTGTTAGAATTTGGAATACCACAAGGCTTTATCATATTACATTGATATAATGAAAGAACCGTATAACTTTTGATCATATAATTATATTATTTTATTTTAATCAATATTATACATTAAGGGTTCTATGTAAGAATTTTAATCGTGTCAAGCATTGGAAAACCCATATGAATTCAATGGAATTAAAAATAAATGTAGTGTTTACTTAGACATTAAATTCTTGTGAAAATTAAGAAGCTACAAGCACATGATATTAAAGTGACATGAAATTATATGAATTTACAAAAATATAAATTCTGAATGTAAATAAAAGGGCGGTTATATCAAAAAGACAAAAAAGAACAAAACATCTGAATCATTCGATTATTTGATTGAGGTTTATGAATAAGATTAATATTAAAAAAAACTAGATCATGGATACTTGATACAGTATTTGATTTCAAATGATAGAATGTTTTTTTTCCTATTTTAGTTCAATTCAGTTAACATAGGAGTTGACTTGACTATAAAAAAATTCCAAGATGATATTTTATAGACCCAATTATCCCTACAATACAATTAATATTCATTATTATATTATTGTGGAATTTTTAGGAGGATTCATGTTAGAGATGTCATCATGATTTAGGAAATGATGATCACATGGTATTGATATTTATATAGTTTATATAAATAAAATATTAAGAAAAATATTCACAAAACAATATGGATATTTAATATGCAGGATTGATGAAAAAATTTGTTGACTAATTTTATAAATTATGAGAAACCTAATAAACTACTATATCAATTAAAATAGATGTATATAAATAATTATGGAATATTATAGTAGCATTAATAACACTAAATATCTTCCTTAATAAAAATATATCCATGTGACATTTTTTATTCCAACCAAAATAAAGACCTTCTATATTTTGTAAAAACATCAACGATTAATTACCTCTTATTGTTCTTTCATTACAAGCATTGAGACACATAGGGATACACAATGTAAAAGATATTACTATTAGAATACTACTACATTTATAATTGAGAAATTGTGCTCCCCAAAGTTTGTTAATGGAGGATTCAAATTCAACAACATAGGATATGTTTTTCTATCCGAATTCACTAGTGTATGTAGATGTTCCTAGGATTACATTTTAGTAGTAACATAATCAATTGTTTTTATCTGTGATGTTGTAGCCTGAGTATTCATTTGATCATGGATAATTTCCCCACCTTTATATTGTTGGGTGTCCAGGTATGGGGGTTGATGAATTTCCATAATTGTTTGTGGAAATTTACCCAATAAAGGTAATTATTGATAATCAAATAATGATTAAATTAAATTAATATCCTCGAATGACATTAAATTAATTAATAGTTATAAATTATTCCTTTTCTAGATGATAAATATCCACATATTGAATATGTAAATATGATGACACATGGATGATTTATCTTGAAAATCACACTTAAGGGGTTTATTTTCCAAAATCAATTTAGAGTTGATTTATTCAATAATCTATATTCTAGCCCCATATATGGAATAGTTTTCTTCAGTAGAGTGGTTACCAGCATCATTTTATTTTGTGTGGTATATTGATATAGGCACAACCTTTCACTTTACATTGTTACTAGCACCTTGAGTGTGTTTTAGTGGAATGTTTGGGGGAAATCCAGGGTCATGTGTCTATCTTTGATGTGGTATACATAACCCTTCTTTAAAAAAATATTTACAAATAAAAATTTAACATATTCTTCCACATATTCTTGTTCATCCATGGTTTCATTCCTTGATTAATCATCATAGTGTGTCTTAATAACATTTCCTAATTTTAATCCTTTATTAATATTCTAGCCTTCACTAGAGTTAATGAAATGGGTCCTCATAAGCCTTAGGATAACCATTAATTCTAAAATTATAATCCTCATTCAATTTTTATTTTATTTTGTATTTCATGGAATTTTGATACATATATGATTTTAACATTTCAATTTATAAATTCCATTATGATAATGTGGGAGGTTTCTCACGAATGGTGATTCAAAATGAATTTCGTTTATCTTCTAAAAAATTGATTTTAATGGAGGTTTTGATTCATTATTCTTAAATGGATTTATCTATGGGGTTATATAAAATGGATTTGACCCCAAAAATGTGAATAATAATTTTAATGAAGGTGTACATCATCAATTTTGAAACACATTTGTGTAATTAATTTATCAATTGTTTTTAATGGGGTTAATTTTTATCCTAGCCCTATAAGATGGGGTATCCATTTCTCAATTACTACTACTACAATATCACTTTATTCATTTCAATCTCATCATATATCATGTGTTGTTATCAAAATTTAATTTAATCGGCCTATTTTAGAAATCACTATCATAAAATTTGGAATTTGAAAAATAAGTTGTGTCTGTCACATATTCATCACTTATTTCACCTTTTTAATAGTATAATGTTGAATTATATCAATTAATCATTACTGTTGAGTATATATTTTTTTACTCTCATGGGAAAATGGTGTTGTATTATATCAAACAATTAGAAAACCCTATTTTAGGATTTGAATAATGATTTGTGGAATTGAAATTGGAAACTACCTCCCTATAATGAACATGTATACAAGTGAGTTGGGTGAAGTAAAGAACCCCAAATTCACTCTCACCTTTGAGAAGTGCATTGGGAGAATTGTCCATGATTCATTGATAATGTATCATGAGTATGTTTAAGAAGGAAAAATGTTGGTTTTCATGTTATTTTATTGAATTCGGGATCTATGATATAGAGTGGGGAACCATATCAACTAGGTATCATTGTTGATCTTATACATTATGATTATTAGCGTACATTTAATAATTTATATTATTGGTTTTGAACTGGTTTAATTTTATCCAAAATATATAGTTAGTATTGGGTATGTCTCCATATTTTATAATCTCTGTAATAACATATTTAGAGGTTCTTATGGGTTAGAAATTTTCTATCATCTTTCTGTTAGATAACTCCTTAAACATGATTATAACACCTTATTATTATTAATTAAGATTATATTAATTTATCTAACCATAAAAATGTGTTTTTGTATACTTTTCTAAGTAAATGTGAATATTTCTAATTTTATAAAATGTACAGTTAAAGACCTAACTTTATTGAGCGTTATAGATTTTTTAAATTTGGTTAAAACCTCATTGTGTTTTCCTGTTTGGATTATACCCTAGTGAATGGACCCTTAAGCTAGTTATATTTCTTTTGGAAAGAAGGTTGTAGAGGGCCTATATGATGGATGCAGGGAGAATACCTAATGTGTATTATAAAAATTTATTGTGTATTTATAATACAAGATGTGAAATGGGATGGTTAGACACCTTTCACATTGTGAACTAGTTTTTACTAGGAGGGGAAAACCTGATATTTACATGGAGTGTAAAATTTACACTCCCAAAATTTTCTAAAGATCATTTTTTTAAAGGTGGATGGGGTTATTTTTTATAAAACCACTTCCATTCTCTTTCTCAGCCGTCACCCACTTATGTCTCGTGACCGATCTAGCCACCATCTTTCACATTGGATCACTCTAAGTATGTGATTTGATATTTTTTATTGATTATATTGTTTTTATTTCCCTCTTTTGTGATATTTTATTGTGGGATCATATGGCCTATTTTTGGGGCTTTTTTATATTTCAGATATTTCCTTCATTTTTCTTTATTTCAAAGGCTTATACTAGATGACTAGTAATCAAAAGAAAAATGGTAGGTGGTATAGTTATTTTCCCTAAAAGTGTATATGTTTTTATAGCATATTAATTGGTGTCTCATTCCATACCATTCATTTCATTTCCTTAATTTTTTTCCATTTTAGATTAATTGGACTATTTTATGACAGGGCTTAGATCATTTTCAAATTATTTAAAGGATTACTACCTCATTATTTCCCACCGAAATGGTTGGGATGAATTAAATTTCATTTAATAACAATGCTTAATTGACCAACCTACATTCAATTAGTTTGGATTGACATTACACTAGAATTGACTATTTTTATTAATTAAATGTATTATTCTAAATTAATTGACAGGGAGTGGAACATCCGTATCACATGTTTTAAATTGATAAATAATTTTTAAAACGCGAGACACCCTTTGTTTGATAGGGATAAAATAATATAAATTATTTAAATATATTTTAAATATCGTTTCTATTATTTGACCATGGATATTGGTCATTGGACAAAATTTGAGGGACTTGTTGAGAAAAGGATTTCTCACTCCCATGCATTGGGTGTTGGGCATAATGTCTCACACTATTTACAATGATAATGGGAAAGTTGTTCCACATTCCCTTGAATTAGGAGTTGGTAATGATACGTCACCCCACTCTAACGAGTGTTGGGCATGATGACTCACCACACCATCTCGAGTGAAGAGCATGAAATCCCACATTCTTATAATATTTAGGGATAGTACCCCTGTTGGAGCCTACATATCATTTAACTATGAATGGAAGCTTGAGTTGCATCCCAATTCCATTTAGCACCACGTATCCATGTATATTCTAATATATGTCCTTACAAATACAGTGTATATACATGTATACATATTATATATGATTGCTTAAAATGTTTGGATAGGTTTAATTGATATCGTACATATATTTTCATATTCCAATGCAGGTATAGTATTCCAGGTGTCCTATAGGAACCAGATCCAACTAGTTTTTATTATTTAGTATCTTTTTTATCCTGTTATACCTAGACACTTCTATTCTATATACACTAAATGGATTATTCTATACATTGTTAGTGGTGGCCTATTTATTTATCTCACACCGTACATGGGCTGCCGATGGTCCCTGAGAAAACATCATGATTGAAAGGGCGGATAAGGTAAATCACTATGTCATGGATGATTAATCTATTTTATTTATAGCATGGAGCATGGGTGTAGAGGACTGATCATATTGTTCTGATTCTAGTGGAGATGTATTTTGGTATTTTAAATTTTTTATAGCATATTTTATACATATGTACCTCAATACCATGTGTCTCCTTTTTTTATATTTTCATTCTATGACATCATTTTGTATATGAATCCGTAAATGACTAGTTTATTAATACATATTCTTGGATGTTTATACTTCTAATATTGATTATTTTTCTTGCTTTCATTGTATTGTTAGTTTCCTCTTATGCTACTTCTATTTCTTAACTCTGTTTTATTTTTTTTGCAACAAAAATATGAGGGTATTGTATCCCCAACATACCATCTTAGACCCTCTCTAGT
This sequence comes from Viscum album, assembly GCA_963277665.1. Taxonomy (NCBI): domain Eukaryota; kingdom Viridiplantae; phylum Streptophyta; class Magnoliopsida; order Santalales; family Viscaceae; genus Viscum; species Viscum album. The sequence goes on along the minus strand of OY728155.1, from coordinate 632,582,954 downwards.
AATTGGAACCCCCATGCATAAAGGGTGGTGCACTTAAGGCCATATAGCCCACCGGCTTGGGCACCATTTCTGTGTCACCCGAGTTAAGAAATTACGCAGTGGTATCAAAGGAGTTTCTTTTCTTTTGACTCAATATTTGGAACTATTGGATAAAATATTATGAAAGTGTCAATGTTTGGTAATATGCATGTTTCTTGGAGTAGCTAGTCCACATACTGGGGAAACCCAAATTACCTGGGATGGATTATTTTAATTTTGATTTTTTCTTATAACAATTACACTGATTTCACCAGTGGGTTATGAACAGGTTTTTTAATGTTATTATAATTGATATTACTACTATTATGGGTTTCCATTTCCATTGGCTTAGTATAGAATTGAGATAGTTTTCAATAGATCATCATAGGGACTTTAGGACTTTTATTCCATGCATCATTCCATGCCACGTTTACTTTATACAAGGATTTCCTACTATATATAGTTTAGTTCCTTCATTTATATATATGAAAATTCAATAATGATTTCTATAGGTGTAAAATATTTTTATTAATTAATGTTCTTGATAAATCTAAATAGGATTTTCCCATATATATTGATGATTACACATTAATTAACCTATTTTAGAGAGATTGAGTTATAGAACTCTGGTTCCATGGGATTAATTTTTTTTTGATTTGAATAATTTAATTCCATTGATAATTTATGAATTAAGTTCTTCTATAAATTCATAATAGTAATTTATTTAATAGAATCATTTTACATAAGCTATTACATAATGAAAACATATGTAAAGGTATAGTTCATAGTTACATGATATTCCATTAGCAATTTATAAGGAGTATGAATTTTTTAAATTGGTAATGGTGATGAATCAAACTATACCATGATATATATAAATATATATATGATTAAAAACATAAATCAAACTAAAACTTCAAGAGAAAATAATTACCATTAAATGGGGATTCAAATTGATAGTTAAAGGGTGTTTTCCTCTATAATTTGAAATTGAAACTCCATATATCGGTACCATAGTCATGTGATTTGAGACCTTGATCCTAGGAAAACCTTAGTAGTGGTTAGTATGAAGAGTATCTAGTGAGTTTTATGATATCTCTTATCACCTAGAACTATATTTAAGATCAGGTGGAGAGGTTTGACTCATTTATTAGAAGACTTTGTACCCAGACAATTCATTTATATGCTATCTTTTAACCTACTCTTTTCTATTCTAAGGTATGGATTTCGATATTTAGAATAATTCCACCATGAAATCTTAGAGTCATATACCTGGAGGTCAATGAATTTTATGTTCTAAAGGTAGTGGGCCCTGATCTACTACTATTACCTTTTCTAGTGTCATATATGGAAACACTTGTTATTCTTAACCTAGGAACTAAAAACCAAATTCAATAAGGTTTAATTTTTGTTAAGTATTCTACAAAAGGAGGTACTTGACCTATAGTGACTATGGTAATGATGTAATGGGTGTTCCAAAAATTTAAGCCACCTATTTTTACACGTGATAGTGTCCCTCAAACTATTGATACATTAATAGAGGCCATGATTTCTATATTCAAGAATATAGAAGACACATCCAGAGAGGGGTCAATATAGCAATGCCAGGCTTTTACATATAACATTACATGATTTTAATCATAATTATATACAAGAGTACAAGCCAACGATCATTAAGTCTAGTGTCATGGAAGACTAGGTACATAAAACATAAAACATGGGGCTAAAAACAGTTTTTATTTAATCTCCACAAAGAGATCATAACTTCCTTTGAGCCCTTACTTATGCATAGGGTGCCCTAGGGAACACATGAACAAAGGGATGAGCAGAAAATCCCAGCAAAGGAATGAACAGAAGGATACATATTAAGCACATGAGTTAGGAGGCATGACATAATGATATCCAATGCATGGAACAAATAAAATTGTATCATATAAGCATGGAATAATATAAAAATTGAATCATATAAATGTGGAAGAATCATAAAAAAAGTATTTAGTACATGTAAAGGATAACTTCTAATCTTGTTTCCCATTTAATTATGGGTCATTTCTCACCACCAATCTCATTTCCAATTTTAGTACGGGTCAAGGCTAACCGCCAATCCCGTTTCACATTGCATCTCATGAGACTTAACTTTAACCAATGCATTGGAGTTCCATCTAGGCACACCCATTCAACATTTTCATGAATATTATTTCCATATAAATAATCATACAAACTCACCCATACATAAACATAATCATACCCATGGAAATAATTGTGTACCACAATCATGACGTAAATCATAAACAATGAGTGTATCATGAATGTGTCCATGAAAAAAAGGTACTAGAACATACATGGATGAAAATAAGGTAAAATAGGCATATAACTTGTTAGGTGGTGTAAAAAAGAAGTGAAAATATATAAGAAATGTATTTGAGAGACATTAGCATTAAAACATATTTGTGCATTTTTAAGGAAAATAATATAGAGTGTTTTAAATTGAAAAGAGGAAAATATTTTATATCAAAACAGAATTGAACCAAGATGTTTTTTATAGTAAAACAAATAATGATTTTATAAAGAAAATTTTGTCTTAATACATAGGATATATGGTTCTTGAAATTGGGTTAAAAAAAATTGGGAAGTTCCCTTAAAACAAGCTTTCTTACCGAAAAGTTCTATGGAGGGAATATTTTAATTACATGTATATCCCTAAAGAAAGAGTGATGAAAGGGTATTCATAGATGAATTTTTTAAACCTAAACAGAATTTATAATATTTATATAAACATATACGATAACTCTACCTTTATATAATGAATGATTATGAAAACTAAATGAACAAAAAAGGTTCAGGTATAATTCGTTATGGTTTGTTGGCATGGTTTCAGCTGTATCTAAGAGGGATAAATGTGAGAAAAAATGGGTTTATCATCACAGATACATCATGAGTGAAGTATGGGGGTGGTGAAAAAGCATACCCCATAATTAAGGATTACACATTTAAAGGCATAGTATAGAGTAAAATTTTGATTAAGAGAGAAATGGAGAGGATCCCTTACCATAAATCTGTTGGTGTACTCCACTTGTTATTAAAGACCTGAGTAAAAAAATAAATTTTATTAATTAATAATTCCAGAATATATTTTTTGTGTAATTGGTTTATTATAATGATTTTTTGTTTATTTATAACCATTTTTTATTCTTTATGTGGTTCAATTTCATAGTTCGGGCTTGTTTGTTTACTTGGTTTTAATGACTGGTTCACTTATATTCATGTCTGGATAAACATGTAAGATGAAAGTGGTTATCTAGAATTGATGTTATATGTTATTTGTGAAAATAAATGATATTACATGGTTTAAATTTAATTTGGTCACCTATAGTGACTTCAAATTATTATATAAACACATAGTGACAATTGTTCTTGTTAATCTGTGGGTTTGATTACAAAGAACATGTTTGGATTTATAACATAATACCATTTGTACAAAAAGATTACAGAACCCAAATAAGATATATTACCTATATAATAATCTTGTTCAAACATAACACAAATGGTTTCATGACTAGAATTGACGATAATAATAGAAATTGATAAACAATTGTCCTTAATGTGCTCAATTAGCACATCTCAAACAGTTATTTCATTTCATTCAAATAAAATGCAAGGAAAAGATATAAGTAAATAACATACACCATTAGAATAAAAAGAATATAGTACATGTATGTTACCAGAGTTATCATACTATTTGGGTGAACGGTGTTGAGGAAAGATTCAAAAATAAAATAACTTAAAAGAAATGAATGAATTAGAAAGATAAATTTACCTCTCGAAACTTCCTCCTTTGAGAACCTATTTAGGGGATAGTTTTTTGTATATTGAAGAGGATAGGGGATTTTTTATGTGGGTTAGGAGATTGGGGAGATATTTGGGAAGAATATTGGTATGGAATATATCATGAGACTAGTGAAGAGAAGATGGATTGACATGTGTTTATAGTGGAGGAGAGGAGGGATTTCATAATATTATAATCATTAATTTATTACTTCTTCACAAGAAAAGGAATAGTAAATATACCATGACAAAAATAGTAATAAATTCATGTGATTTCGAACAAATTGGGCATCCATCAGTATATCATCATCAATGACTGAATAAATCCAGTGTTTACCATCTATAATAAATTATCGTATTTTACAATTCATCAAAAATTCATTTATTTCAGAAAAATCTAAAAAATTATCCCTAACCATTTTTAGAGGTGTAGAATCCAAAAATTAAATCCATTTTTCAAAAAAAAATCTATATATGATTATTTTAATATTTAATTAAAATCGTAATTTATTATCAAAAACCATTTTTAAAACATTCATTGACTTATTCTAAAAAATAGGTATATCATGATTTCAACATGAATATTATTTATATATTATCATAGGTATGGTTTCTATTAATTAGGGTATATCACTATTCATAAAGTTATTTTACTATTTATAAGGGTAGGTTACTATTCACCAAAAATTATGTTTTTCTTATTAGACTCCAAATAACTTACTGATCACAACCAGGTTTGTTAGATTTTCAAAATTCCAAACACAGTAGTGAAAAAATTCTGTTTAATGGTCAATTAGTACTTAGTATTTCATTAGGTTGTGTTTTCATGTGATTTTTTGAAATATTTATAAGAACGGAATTTCCATTGAAAAGCATTTGGTGGTTACATTCTTTCCCCCTTAAGAAATTTCACCCTCAAAATTTAATTTTAAATAATTGGCCAAAAATAGGTAGGGATACTTTTCTTATATATCAACCTCTAGTTCCCATGTTTCCTCTTCGTACATATTGTTTCACCATATTACCATGTACAAATGAGTAGTCTTGTTGCATATAACTTTGTCTCTATGATCTAAGATATTCTATCACTACTCCTCATAAGAAAGATCATCCTCAAACTGAAACACTTCTAAAGATAGTACATGTGAAGGGTCTGGTATGTACTATTACGCCTTGACCCCAGTTACCCAGAGTCGGTGCATTATTACATAACATTGGAATGATCACAAAGGATCAAGTCTCTATAGACCGATTAGTTTAGCAGTCTTGGAAATAGTAGATATATTCATAAGTCTTACATTACACCATAAGGTAAAAAAACTACAACAACATCTTGTCTTTATATCCCCTTATAATATCCCTGCAGGTCATTCATAAATTACTTCTTCACAATCCTGGGAAAAATAAAACATTGAAAGGGGTGAGCTCAGATGCTCAGTAAGGATAACAATATAGCAGAAACTATCATAGATAAGCATAAACACTTAAGGCAATGTATAACTAAAAAAAGCCTTTTAAACTTGAACTTCAACATAATATGGAAATGTTAAAATGAAATAATTCCATTTACTTATTAACATGAACATTCTACTAGTTGAATAATCACATTCAATATCGATAACCACTTTCATAATGATGGAATTCATAATTACAGACTATCATAACCACGTAGCCAAGGCCTCGTTCCAAGACTACAAATAAGATTTTGTGAAGGCCTCGTGCCAAGACAATAGTTTGTCTCATGAGACCTACCGATGCATCGAGGAGTTATAGCGGGCTCCACCCATCACTTACTAAGTCCAATGCATTCCTCATATGAATAGTTTGAAACATAACATAAACATTCATATTAAAACTAGCATACGAATTGTCAATACTTTTAACCACAAACCATGAATGGTATAAAAATAGCACATCTCCAGTTAAAAATAACTCATTCGATAGAATATGGAAGATTTTATTGTATCAGATTAACCTCAATAGATAATAATGAAGGATATTGACATAGATTAAAATAATCATCAAACTATTAGAGATAAATATCCCCCATTTTCATGAAATCATTTTAAAGTCACACTATTTGTCAAGAAGCCATTTAAAAATATATTTTTGAATCAAAATGTCTCATAACAATTTTAAACTTTTAAAAGGAATTTTAATTTTAAAACTTTAATGTCCATATAAATAAATTCTTAAAACCATTTTTAAAACATGGACATTAATGAGAAAGATTTAGAATAATAAATCTTTATAACATTTAAAATGATATTTTAGTTAGAGTTCCTAACCAAAAGAGAGACACTTGAATAAAAATAATTGAGGTAATAAAAACTTTGTAATATCATGAGAATAAATGGATTCATGATATACTATGTCAAAGTACATTATATACACCATATAAAAGTGAATTGGTGTATAATAACAAAAGAGTCTCAATGGAATGTAAATTGAGATGAAATCTCTCATAAAGACCGTATCCTTAGGTTAAGGATAAACCAACGAAATAATTATGAATGAAAAATATAAATACACTCAATATTATTGGATATTCAGTGTAAAACAATCAATGGACATTCACACATATTCTTGTAAAAACAACACTAATGAATTTGATGTTTAACTCAACAAATCGAGATTGAGTAAAAATTACTATTATCAAGCTCATACCTATGACTTGAGAATTTAAAAATGGAGTGATTATGTTTATAAAAAGTATATCCACAGAAAGGAGAGTGGAATTTATGACATAATCAAATGAATAGTGATTCTAAACATAATCTTGGATTAAAATAATCAATGAAGTATGCGTAAAGCCGAATGAGATGAAATTGAAATTTAAAATTACCTTATTGATTTGGTAACATAATAAACATACACCCATGAAAGAAGGATAATAAAATGATGATGTAAATATACATGAATTGATGTATATTACACAATTAATACAAACATGGGCAGTACACACACCACATGCAATAAATAAGTGGTGAATAATGGAAATCTCACGGAATTTAAAGTGAGATAAGAAACCCCTTACTTTGTACTTTTTCCTAGGTAGACGGAAGGTTAACCTCCTGAATAATGGTGAAATAATTTTTATTGAATTATACAAGGATAATTCACATTAATATGATATCATATATGATCTTTTAACAATGATTTGTTAATAATATCTTAGTATTATCGTCGTTTTAGGTGTTAACGGATTCGTTTTCCTTTATATTATTTGTTATGCAAGCCATAATTGTTATGGATGGGTTGTATCTTATTCATATCCATGATTATATCATGTCTCTAAAAATTATTTTTATTCATCAAATGAAATTTATTCTTGAATGGATTTGATGGGGAATGAATCTCATCGCGTTCGTGGAGATGGTAATCCGTACGTATGCACGAGCGACAATATCATTATTTTGATATTAAAATAATATAAAATTGGATGTTATATCATATATACAAAATAATTATCATGTTATATTTATTATTTACTTTAATTAAACATCATTATTATACCCATCCAAATAATCATATATTGAATAACAATTACACCACGACGTGGAGACGATAGGCCGTACGTACGCACGTATGGTGACATGTCATTAAAAGGATGGATAGAATACTGAATACGGTTGTACCATAATTATAATAACATCATAGTATATATAAGATACTGGATTTATTATTTTATAATGGAAATAACAAAGAAATAAGAAGTGGAAGAAGAAAGGAACATGAAAGAGAGTGGTGAAATCATTACCTCTTGTACGGGTTCTTCCTTTTGATTTGAACAAAAGGACTCCTTAGGTTGGCATTCTGATCAAACTAATGCCTCTAAATTTAAGTGAGGTATTATTAGAGAATATTTGGGTAGGGTTTGTCCGATCCAAAAGGCTTTGAAGGTGTGAAGAATTGGTTAGAAGTGGTGTAATTTTATAAAGGGGGGAAGGGGCTCTTTAGGAAAAACTTAAAGTATTATTTTATAATAAATTCATATTCAGTTTCTAATGGATCCAAAGTAGATTATTAAAAGTATAAGTTGGGTATGGGTCAAAATATTTTCAACCAATAGATTATAGATAGGTTTGGGTCATCATATTAACCTTATCTTTTAGTTTTAACTCTTAGTTAATTAGTTGGACATTTACCATGTCACATTGTATTTTATATTATATATTTAATAAAACTACTATATAAATCCAAAATAACCCCAAGAGGTACATTAATAATGAACCTATCATCATATATGTTCTTTGGCCGAACCTTATATTTTTAGGAATAGAATATCAATTAATAATATAATATAATTTTTAAAAAACTCCTTTATGTCAATTTGGACACTATTCAAAAATTGATTTTTGCTAAAGTCTTAACAACATTAATAATTAGAAAAAAATTCATTTAAGCAATAATAAAATGTCATATTAACCAATAAAATTCGTTGATGTCATCAAAAACTTTAAATTATATTTATTTTAACATTTATAATACCAATTATTTGATTGTTTCATTAATAAGGAAAATACTGCATCATTATTGTGTCATATATATTTTTAATTTTTCAATGTCTAAAATTATAAACAAACTTACATTATGTAGTAAATATTTTTAAATTTATAATGTATATTTATAATAGAAAATATAACATATATATCCATATGTAAAAATTGTTTTTCTAAAAGATATAAACTTATGTCATTTTTGTATTTACTTTAACTTAATTAATATAAAGTATCTGCATCACCAAAAAGTGGATCCATGGGGTCCCCAAATCGACCCATAGATGACCATGCTCGGAAATTTATCATCCAATAGGTTTAGGACACATTTTATGATAAATTAATATTATTATAATATTAGTTTTTACCCTTATTTATCGGATTTACCCTTTAACCATTGAAAATAAAATATTTACCGAAGTAATTATTAAAAATGTCTAAAAATAAGAGTTACCTATTTAAACAATTTGGACATCCTGATTCCAAATATGGAATCCATTTTTCTAAATTTAAAACACAGAAGTGGCAGAAATTAATTTAAAATGAATTCCCGCTGTCAAAACAAAAGGCGTGTTTTTAAGAAATAATAACTATCAAAAGATTGACAATTGTTTATATCCGGTTTAAATGTAAAATTATGTCCAATGACAAAATTTGTATTAAATGGTAAAACTATATTCTAAATATACTTTAAAACCACTCAAAATCATAATTTATCACTATTTATTATTTCGATTAAAAAGGTTGTTTTTAATTAAAATTTAGTACTTTTCATTATTCATCAAAATATGAAAATTGTCCGAAAAGTACAAAAATTTCACCCTAAGCTAATTTCGATATTATGAATCCAAAAATAAAGTCCATTTTGAAAGATAAAATTTATAAAATTTCAAAAAGTAGGTATTACTATTCATAATGGCTAGTTTGATTGGTTGTGGTGTGTTAGAATCTCGAAGTTGCGTACAATGAAATCCATTGCATTATTAATAGGGAAACGTACCATGGAAGATTGGGATGTTACATTCTCCCCTTCTTCAATAAAATGTGTCCTCACAATTTTTAAAATTGGGCTTGTGAATATAATGGAAAGTCTCACATCGGAAAAAGAGTCAATAAAACTATCACTTTAAAAGAAAGAAAGAGAAGTATAAATGCCACCCAAGATAACCCATACTAGGATCCCATGTAGGAATACATGGATATTGATGATAAACTAAGTGTCATGTTCTGATGGAGAGGCATAGAAAGCATGATCAGGAGAAAGATAACAACAAGAAAACCACAAACTTGTGTTGGGACAAACAGTCATTACTCTCCCAGTAGGAAAAGTAAACAGACAAAATTTTTTTTAAGTTACATTACATAAGGATGAGGAATTAATTTATGATATTTAGTAAGAACATAAAGAGATATAATTACTTTTTATGTAGAGTTTCACTCTTTAATAAATTTCTACCACTAACACAATTTTTTTTAACAATGAGTATTCAAGAAGACCTGGTCACATTGGAAGAACTAGAATAAACTTCTATAGAATAACCTGATCCACATAGGGTAAACTATATATTTACCTTTTCTTTAGAGATTAATCAAAACCAAAACGGTTCGTATAAGATCTGATGATCCCCCAAATGGATATTCCATTAGATAAAAAAACACTAATCTAAATTTCTAAAATTAAACCCACAATACACCAAAGTTAAATAAATACCATTTAATAATCAATTGTCCTTAAAATACTTCAATATAATCCAAACTAATATTGAAACCCAAAACATAGAAGAATTTGGTTATGTAGTCTTCCAAATTAAATTGTATCTCCAAATGACATCAACTACTCTTAAAGTCACATACTTAAAAGTGATTAACCTAATCACATATTCTCTATTATAGGTTAATCATTTTCATAAATAACCCAAATTACTATAAATACACAATAAGAACATAGATAAAAATCCACCATTACTCCTCAAATGAAATCCCATACAATTCTATTTTCCTTGTCCATATAGTGTTCCCAACAAATCGAACATCTTCCAAAATAACATACATCACGTAATCACCAAATCATTTTCTTATACTAAGGGTATTCATTTGATAAGACATAAGATCCCAAAATAAAATTATTATTGATCAATAAAATCATTAAACTAAAAATAATTAGTCACACTATCTAGGGACTTCACGTATTCTAGTGGCAGGCGATAAATATCAATCTCACTTTGGTTGTGGGTTCTATTCCTAAAACTTTGTCAAACGCGACGGGTTGTCACACGGTCTACATGTTGTCCTTTTTCAAAAACTATATTTTATAATATTACCCAAATGAGATAAATTCCTCAAAATAACCATAACATAATTTAACCACAAATTTTATCTCATACCTTGAATTTTCATCCCAAAATATAATAACTTGTAATTGCCTCAAACCCAATGATCATATAAGACTAAATGGTTATTTATGACTATATCCGCAAGAGAAAAGATAATTCTTCCTCAAATATCATTTTCACATGAGAAATTGCAGGGTTACACATACAAGAGAAAATTAATCCAAAGGAATCCCATCAATAAAGAGAACTAACACTTTTAAACATTTCACCATCAATTTATTTCCACATAGGTTCTTCATCATATGTTCCTTGGGTTCCCACATTGTCTCTTCCATCTTATGATTTCTCGATAGAACTTTTACCAGATGAGTAATCCGGTTTCTCAAAACTTGATCATTATTATGAAGAATTCTGATAGGCTCTTCACAATAAGATATATCAGGTTCATGTTCTAATTATTCATAGTTGAGTACATCTGTTGGGTCAGTCATGTCTTTTGTCACTAATGATATGTGGAACACATCATGAAATCTGGAGAGACTAGGCATAATTTCCTTTTGGTAGAATGTGTTCATGTGTTAGAATGGTACCTCAGGAATTTTTCAATATCATCTACTTCCTTTACCCAAAAACTCCTCATCCATCTTGGCTTATATCGATGGAGGCATCGATTCATCATAAAAAATAGGCATTTCTTATATATAATTTTGAGACATCGTCTTTAAAAAGTTTATTTAGAAAAATTCTTACGGATTCATCTTCAAATATTTCAAAATAAGGCTTTGGTAAATCAGTTTCCTTATGTCACAAAAGACATAAATATATAATTTGATACATATAGGTTGCTCGAAGGTCTCCCTCTTCTGCAGCATCTAGAAAATAATTTATTGCATCGTAATTTTGAGATAATGTGAAGAATTTGAAAAGACCCTAATTGTACTTCCCATGCTTAGCATGGTAAGAAAGTTTAGAGCACAATATTATCCCATAGTCGGTAATTGATCCTTGAAATAACCGTTCAATGCCAGAGGTATTGGATGTCTCATAATGTTGTTTGCATGTAACTTGGACATTTGAAAAAGTTTCAACATCATCTGCGCATGACTTCTGGATAATAATTGTAAGTAGTTCTTCAGGAAGAGAGAGATGAGTTTTTCGTGATCTTGCTCCCTCCATGTTTTAACTGACAAAAAGAAAATACAATTAGGGTTTTTGAATACTTATCTAATAAGAATGTAAAAAAATTAGACATAATAGGATAATTATGTAATTGAACAATATATCCTAAATTGGGGTACTCTATGTTAAAATCAAGGTTATCTACTCTCTATTTCCTGACATATATTCTTAGGGGCATTTTTTTTATTCCCTTTATAATGGTTCATACTAATCTTGTGAATTTACCGAAGCATATCCCCCGGCAGTGTCGTAAATAAGGGTGCAGAAAGGCCCGTTGTTGTGCACTAGTTCCCGTTCGAGTCTAGCTCAAAGAGGTGTTTTCAGGTTATACCCCTAGGTATATCTGTGCCAGAGTCACCTCTACCTGATCATATCTAGACAGGGATGTATTTCTCAGAAAACTCACAAAATATCTATAATACCAAAATTATAGTATGTTCTTCTATACTAATCTTCAAATTCTATCTTAGGGCTATGTGATCTAACCAGATTTTATCTAAATCTATCTTCCAAGGTTTGTACAAGACATACTATGATACCAACTATAACGCCCCGACCCCAGTTACCCAGAGTCGGTTCATTATTACATAACATTGGCATGATCACAAATGATCAATTCTCGAAGGACTGATTAGTTTAGTAGTATTGGAAACACTAGATATATTCATAAGTCTTATATTACATCATAAGGTAAAAAAAATTACAACAACATCTTGTCTTCATATCCCCTCATACTATCCCTATAGTTCATTCATAAATTACTTCTTCACAATCCTGGGAAAAATAAAACATTGAAAGGGGTGAGCTCAGATGCTCAGTATGGATAACAATATAGCAGAAACATTCATAGATAATCATAAACACTTAAGGTAATTTATAACTAAAACAAAAGCCTTTTAAACTTGAACAACAGCATAATATGGAAATGAAAAAAATGAAAAAATGCCATTTACTTATTCACATGGATATTCTACTAGTCGAATAATCACATGCAATATCAATAACCACTTTCATAATTATGGAATGCATAATTCCAGACTATCATAACCACGTAGCCAATGCCTCGTGCCAAGACTACAAATAAGATTTTGTCAAGGCCTCATGCCAAGACACTAGTGTCACGACCCGACCTCAAGGCTCGTGCCGTGACTACCCCAAGCCCGCCTTCCATAGGCCAGGGGCTGGAGACTAGCACCAAAGGCGTAAAATCCCGATAACTGGGAAGGCATTGCCTTTATAAAAGAAAACAAGCACCATAGAGTACAAGCGGAAGCAAAACACTAAGTACAAAAGAAAAGCTGAAAAGTAAATGGGCCAGAATACAAACCCAAAAGAAATTACGACTACAACCGAACAAGGTACAACAACAAAAGACAAACAGCTGGAAGTAGAAAGCAGCTCCTGGGTCGTCCTCCTCGGATCCTACCTGAAGGGTAGGTACAGATGGCGTAGCTCCTGGTCGTCCACCACGGATCCTACCTGAAGGGTAGGTACAGATAGCCTCCTCCACGCTCTCGTCCGTCAACCTCCTCTGTGAGTCGTCACATCGTGTAGTCCACCTCCGGGTACTGACTCGTCGTGTGGTCCACCTCCGGGTACTGACTCGTCGTGTGGTCCACCTCCGGGTACTGACTCGTCGTGTATTCCACCTCCGGGTACCGTCCAGTCCTTGAACACTCGGCCTCCGTCAGCACTGCCTGTTGTTTGTAACCAACACAACGAGGTGCAGGCATAGCCCGTGCAGGGGTGAGTATAACGATACTCAGTAGGGACCCCGAGACCCTCAAGGTCTCACTAAACCAACAAGGATAACCACAAAGAAGATCTCAATAGATAACCTCTACTTAGGTATATGCCAATACATATACTTAAGTTATCAAGTAACCCATCTCAATCATGAGGAAACACAAGGATCATGAAATCAACGGATAACCACTACCCAAGTATATGAGCATACATATACCTAAGTTATCAAGTGACCCATCTCAATCATGAGGTAAACACAAAGGTCAAAAGTCTCAGCTCAAACCAGGATTTTCATTATCGAAACCGTAACTGCTGAAGAGCTCCGTCTCTGGAGTGTACAGTGGTCATGTCACGAATCCGAGGTACTGCTCACTAACCTAAGACTACTGAAGTACTCCTCCTGTCGAGTACCGCAGGTCAGCCACCCAGACATAGTAGTGCTTCCCGCCGAGGTATGTCACCCAAACACAGTAGTGCACACCCCCTAGTAGCCTGCTGAGGTACTCTCCGGACGAGCACCGCGGGTCTGCACTATCACACAGGTACTGCTCTGTCCGCCATGGGTCTGCACCTCAGAAAGTAGTGCTCCGTCCACTGGGCTAGTCGACTCACTCCAAGTCAAGTCGGTCAAGCAGTCGTCAGGTCTCAGCCAGTTACACGGTCTCCGTACTCCGCACGCTCGTCACTGGGAGGGTCCGCTCCACGAGCTACAGGTCGATACTCCAAGTATCTCAAAGTCCCACGAAGAAGTATCTCAAAGGACCGCCTCGTCATAGGGGTCTCAACACAACAGACGGCGCGTCAATCGGACGCCCGGTTTGTGAGTTATTAGCCTTTTCGTCCCAGGGGCCCGGTTGGTTTCGTGAGCGAACAAAACTCGGTCGTATCTTCACTGTACCCCGAACTCTCATAGGGTATACTCATAAGGACCGTTTCTCAACGAGATCACCAACGCCGCTGACGGTTCGTCAAATGGACGTTCTGTCAGAAAGGTATCAGCTTTTCCGTTCCAGGGGCCCGGTTGGATTTCTGTGCGATCCAACCCATCCACTATCCATCTGCATCCAAATCTCGGGCGGAGAATGCCAAAAGTTTCGTATCTTCAATAGGAACTCAACGCAATAGACGACGCGTCAATCGGACGCCCGGTCTGAGAGTTATTGGCTTTTTCGTTCCAGGGGCCCGGTTGGTTTTTAAGGCAAAACCAACCCGACCGTACTCCACCTATGTCCAAACCTCTGGCGGAGTATGCCAAAAGATCCGTCTCATCAAGAGGAATTCAACGAAACAGACGACGCGTAAATCGGACGCCCATTCTGTTAGTTATTGGCCTTTCCGTCTCACACCCACCCTGGGAAACTTCCCAGGAGGTCACCCATCCTGATCACTACTCTTGGCCAAGCACGCTTAACTATGGAGTTTTAACCACGTAGGCTCCCGAAAAGGAAGATGTACCTTGAGTATAGTATACCGAAACGACCGTCTCGATCCAAGGATCGCGTTGCCGCTGACGGCGAGTCGTTTGGAGGCCCGTAGCCCAAGTTACGGGCATTTGACCGAAAGTGGTCCGAAACTGGGGGTTTGGGCCCGGGCCGACGATCCGGCCCGGCTCGGAAAATCCGGCCCGGCGCGGCAGCGCGGTCCGGCGCGGCGGTGCGGTCCGGGTACCGCGTGAGCGCCACGTGTGGGTGGCAAAGCCCCCGCCTTTCCTCAGCTGGCGGCGCGGCAACCTGCGGCGCCTTGAAAAGAAACGGCCCCCCTCACGTGGGGGCCTGCCTTCGAGAAAAACGGGGGGGGGGGGGGGGGGGGGCGCCTTCCCCCCTTTGTAAAACCGCCCCCCCTCATAATGGGGGGCCATTATGGCTGGCCGGGGGAAATTATTTCCCCCGGTTTTCTCCCTTCCGGCCGGCCCGACCTGGCCGGCCGGTTCTTCCTCAACGGGACCGGCAAAGGTTGGTCCCCCATCCGGCTTCCGACACCGGTGGCCCGGCTGGCCGCCGGTCTTCTCGTTCCGCCGCGGCCTGAAACTGGCCGCGGCCTTCGTTGTCCGGCGCGGTGCGACGACACCGCGCCCCTTCCGCCGCGGCCCCGCTCCGGCCGCGGCGCCTTTGACTTCTTTCGTCGCGACGCAACGGCGTCGCGTTCTTGAAATCTTTCCACGGCGCGGCGCGACGACGCCGCACATTTCCTTCCGCTTGAATCCGGGTGGTGCGACGACACCACGCCTTCCCGAACCAATCCACAAAGATTGAACACGAATAAAAAGGTGGAGGGTCGGCCGGGTTTGTGCGGTCTGAACTCCTCGCGTTAAATTGATAGCAATCGGCCTTTAATGAACGATAAACTTTCACAATCTTTTAAATCAAATAAAAAGATTTGGAATCAAGGCCCGACAAAAAATAAACCTTCAATTTCGAAGGAGAGATCCACATAACTTTAAAAAGTTAAAACCCCTACCTCGGTTTCAAGAACGGAGTTCTTCAACGACCCGCGGAAGACAAGCGTCACAGAGGTTGGGCGTCGTTCCGTCTAGGTTGGTGGGAGAAGATCTCGGTGAAGTCGAGCCGAGTCGTCACCCTCTGTATACTTCGAAGGCGGCGGTGCTTCCCTTCCTTACTCCGGTTGAAGATGGTCGGAGGCGTTGCTTCACATTCTTCGGAAACATGGAACGTTCTTCCTCGAGAGGTTGGTGATCTACCAAGAGTTCTTCTCCTCTCCTTAGTTCTCCCCACAAGGTTTATGCCAACCCCAAAAAGAAGAATATAATCTCACTTTTTAATGTTGGCAAAATGAATTCAAAAGAATTCAAACACTCAAAATAATTAATTAAGTTGGTTTAATTAATTAATTGCAAAGTGTTGGCAAGAATTTCAAAAGATTGAAATTCAAATAAACCATACTTAACTCACCTCATTAATTAATCAAGTTGTCAAATATTAAAGAATGTGAGTTAATGGGGAGTTGGAATGTGAGGGGTTAAGAGGGTTAGGAAGTTTAAGGAATTTGAAAAGGTGGGGGGGTTTGTGTGGGCCCCACCCTTTCAAATATCTACACATGGGAAGTTGGATGGATGTGGGCCCACCACCAACTTCCCATGGGAGAAGTTAACCACTTAACATTGTTAAAATTTGATTTAACAATTTTATTCACTTTTTTTAAATAAACCCCAAAAATTAACTTCTCCTCCCGCACAAACGCAACTACGGTAAAGGTTCTCTTAAGCGATTACCGGCATTTCAAGTTCATCGGTGCAATCAGATTTCAATTCCGAGCACCGGTTCAAAAGATAGAAATTCCCGCTCGCTCGTTCACTGAACGTACCCGAGCCGAACTTCGGAAATTAATTCCGGGCACACCGGGCCTCGGAATCAGGTGCCGTCAGAAACTACGTTCTTGTAAAATTCCAAAGAAAATTAAGAAAAAATTTTCCTTGAAATTTCCGGGTCTTTACATTACTCCCACCTCAGGGCTTTACGTCCCCGTAAAGCTTCAACACAAACTAGGGTCACAAAAGCGATACAGAGAACGCATCTGAGCCTTCCGCTTCCATGTGCTTACCTGGAGGTTCCGTACTGCCAAAGAAAATGCACCCGAGGAATCGATCGTCCTCGTAGGATCTGCTCCTGTCGATCCTCGATCCCCACTGGAATCTCCGTGAAAGACACCCCATCGCCATCGTCCAGCTCCTCATGGTCGATGTTATGCGAAGGGTCGAGCACGTATCTCCTCAGTTGAGATACGTGGAAGTCGCCGTGCACCTGGTGCAACTGTGGTGAATGGGTCAAGCGGTAAACCACCCCGCCTACCCAGCTGGGGACCTAAGAAGGTCCGCTGAACCCCGGAGATAACTTGCCGCCTTGGCCACATCTCCGTAAACCTCGTCGAGGTGAGACCCGTATAAGGACGTGATCGTCATCCTCGAACTCCAAAGGTCTCCATTTTCTGTTAGAACTAGAACTCGAAAGGCTGATGCCACGAGGGTAAGGTTGACCGACTCAAGAGTGATCGGTCACACCCTCCTGTGCAAGATTTACCCTGCGCTGCCTGGGGTTTCCTTTTCCGCCGACCAAGGAAAACCCATCCCGACGTTTGCCTAAAACCGTCAATTTGAGTATGAACAGTTATTGCCCATTCCATACTCAAACTAACGTCGTAAGGTCTCGACGCTGTCACCAAGAGATTCCAACAGAAACTCTCGCCTCGAGGGTCTGACCACACCGTCGGCGTAAGTGTGATTATCGAGTCTCCTCCCAAGGTATCTCAAGAAGTGAGGGTCAAGTCCACGTCTTACCGGAAACTCTAGGTTTGGAACAAGATTTGTGAAAGCGAGGAATGATTCATATCGACGTCTGTTACTACAACAGCTAGTAGTGGACACAGACTGCCCCTTGAATCATTTCTAGAGCCATTGGGTCACACTCCTTGACCGCATGCAGCCGCACTCTTCCTCCGCCCTCCAGCTCCCTGAGCCTAGCAGGAATAACTAAGGCGGGTGTTTGTACAATGTTAGGATGTACACCACCTCATGCTGCTCTCCTAGCTCTGCCTCCACGTCTGCTGCTTCGTAGACTCATCTCTCCTTTAAGCTTACTCTTCTTTAACACGCCCGAGTATCTAAGACTGGCACCGGTTTCCCATTTCTTACTGCACTATGCAGTCTTCATCCTCTCTTGGATGTCCTGGACCTCCTTTAGTATCACAAGAGCTGCTATGATTTCTTCTTTGCTGATAAGATAAATCTGGTCTCATCCCCTGGATGAAACACATTCGTTGCCTAATACAGTCAATCCTGACATGAATGATGCATTCATGCCATAGATGACGTCGTAAG
The DNA here is from genome assembly GCA_963277665.1 of Viscum album. NCBI lineage: Eukaryota > Viridiplantae > Streptophyta > Magnoliopsida > Santalales > Viscaceae > Viscum > Viscum album. Next base: position 632,564,523 of record OY728155.1, on the reverse strand, counting down.
GCCTCGACGTAATGACTAAAAGATCCAACTGTCACTCTCGCCTCCAAGGGTCGAGTCACACTGTCGGCATCAGTGTGAGGTCACTAGGTCCCCTCCAGTAGAAATCTCGAAAGTGAGGGTCAAGTCAACAGTTTAACCGGGACCACTCAGTATCAACCAAAAAAAAAGGACAGGAAAGAAAAAAAATATAAGTGTCTTTTTATTATTGCAGATCATAGTACAAAGACACGAATACAAAAGCAACATGGAACTAGAAGTACAAAGGACATATCCACTAGTTCCTCTCCTGCCCACCTGCTCTCGGAGCTCTACTACCTTGTCCACTGCTCTGCTGTTTCTCAAGCACTCGTCGCTCCTTCTGGCTCGGTGGCTCCTCCAACGCCTACGGATCAACTGTACGAGGAGTCAGACAGTCACGTGCCAGGTGACCCTTTCCACCGCATGAGTAACACAACCCACTTTTGGCATGCCTAGCTCTGTTCCCACCCCGGGTGCCCCGCACCACCGGTCTTAAAACCCGAGATCATCCAACTGCTAGTCTGGTCCTCCTGGACCTATGCATCATCTGTCTACTGCCCACGGATGACTCGGCTACTGATCGAAAAACACACGGCAATGGCAGAACCTCCTGTACACGCTCGGGGTGTAGAGCTACTGGAACAAACTCCACCCTGAAGAAGGTCTCGAAGTCTTCCCATGCGAAGTTCATCCCATCGCAAAACTGAAACAAGTGGCTCCACCACCTGCCTACTGCTGCCTGAAGGAGGCTGGTAGCAAAGATCACCATGAAGTCTGCCGGCGTCCCCACTAGCCTGAAGACTCTCACCACAGCCTCCAGCCAAACCTCAGCCGCCTGCGGGTCCGTCTCTCCCCAGAACCTGGGTGCCTCTGGCGCTGGAACTCGTGTAGCGCGCTCAAGCGTCGTGCATCACCTACTGCTGGGGCTGGTGGCATCGGTGGCCCAATGGGTAGCAGTACCGCTGGTGCCTCCGCTGGTGCCTCAACTGCAAGAGGGCCCTGTACCGAAGCCTCGTCGCTCGACAGGCTGTCAGCACACACATCCCTCTAGGTGCTAGCAGGTCGTCCTTTAAAAGGCATCCTGAAAGAAACATCGTGACACGGTCAAACGTTTATACCTGGTGAGCTGACCTGGTTTGAGCTGTTTTAAGGGAAAACCTTTGAAAACACACATGCAATCAGTGTTTTAGTGCACAAAGTCGGAAATCAGTTGTCAGGGTCCTGGTGTATGGATACGTCGGCCGCCCGCACCAACACTGGACTCCCTGAACTGAAGACCACACTCGGTACCCTTAACACTATTGCTTCACAGAAAGAAAAATATCAGAGTTATAAGTTCTGCGGTAGAACCGAATCCTTTGATACCAATTTGTCACGACCCGCCCTCGGGGCCCGTGCCGTGACTACACCAAGCCTGCCTTCCATAGGCCAGGGGCTGGCGACTAGCACCAAAGGCGTAAAATCCCGATAATTGGGAAGGCATTGCCTTTATAAAAGAAAACAAGCACCATAGAGTACAAGCGGAAGCAAAACACTAAGTACAAAAGAAAAGCTGAAAAGTAAATGGGCCAGAATACAAACCCAAAAGAAAGTACGACTACAACCGAACAAGGTACAACAGCAAAAGACAAACAGCTGGAAGTAGGAAGCAGCTCCTGGGTCGTCCTCCTCGGATCCTACCTGAAGGGTAGGTACAGATGGCGCAGCTCCTGGTCGTCCACCACGGATCCTACCTGAAGGGTAGGTACAGATAGCCTCCTCCACGCTCTCGTCCATCAACCTCCTCTGTGAGTCGTCACAACGTGTAGTCCACCTCCGGGTACTGACTCGTCGTGTGGTCCACTTCCGGGTACTGACTCGTCGTGTATTCCACCTCCGGGTACCGTCCAGTCCTTGAACACTCAGCCTCCGTCAGCACTGCCCGTCGTCTGCAACCAACACAACGAGGTGCGGGCATAGCCCGTGCAGGGGTGAGTATAACGATACTCAGTAGGGACCCCGAGACCCTCAAGGTCTCACTAAACCAACAAGGATAACCACAAAGAAGATCTCAACAGATAACCTCTACTTAGGTATATGCCCATACATATACTTAAGTTATCAAGTAACCCATCTCAATCATGAGGAAACACAAGGATCATGAAATCAATGGATAACCACTACCCAGGTATATGACCATACATATACCTAAGTTATCAAGTGACCCATCTCAATCATGAGGTAAACACAAAGGTCAAAAGTCTCAGCTCAAACCAGGATTTTCATTATCGAAACCATAACTGCTGAAGAGCTCCGTCTCTGGAGTGTACAGTGGTTATGTCATGACTCCGAGGTACTGCTCACTAACCTAAGACTGCTGAAGTACTCCTCCTGTCGAGTACCGCGGGTCAGCCAACCAGACACAGTAGTGCTTCCCACCGAGGTATGTCACCCAAACACAGTAGTGCACACCCCCTAGTAGCCTGCTGAGGTACTCTCCGGACGAGTACCGCGGGTCTGCACTATCACACAGGTAGTGCTCCGTCCGCCATGGGTATGCACCTCAGAAAGTAGTGCTCCATCCACTGGTCTAGTCGACTCACTCCAAGTCGAGTCGGTCAAGCAGTCGTCAGGTCTCATCCAGTTACACGGTCTCTGTACTCCGCACGCTCGTCACTGGGAGGGTCCGCTCCACGAGCTACAGGTCGATAATCCAAGTATCTCAAAGTCCCACGAAGAAGTATCTCAAAGGACCGCCTCGTCATAGGGGTCTCAACACAACAGACGGCGCGTCAATCGGACGCCCGGTCTGTGAGTTATTAGCCTTTTCGTCCTAGGGGCCCGGTTGGTTTCGTGAGCGAACCAAACCCGGCCGTATCTCAACTGTACCCCGAACTCTCATAGGGTATACTCATAAGGACCGTTTCTCAACGAGATCACCAACGCCGCTGACGGTTCCTCAAACGGACGTTCTGTCAGAAAGGTATCAGCTTTTCCGTTCCAGGGGCCTGGTTGGATTTCTGTGCGATCCAACCCGGCCACTATCCATCTGCATCCAAATCTCGAGCGGAGAATGGAAAAAGTTCCGTATCGTCAACAGGAATTCAACGCAACAGACGGCGCGTCAATCAGATGCCCGGTCTGAGAGTTATTGGCTTTTTCGTTCCAGGGGCCCGGTTGGTTTTTAAGGAAAAACCAACCCGACCGTACTCCACTTGCGTCCAAACCTCGGGCGGAGTATGCCAAAAGATCCGTCTCATCAAGAGGAATTCAACGAAATAGACGGCGCGTAAATCGGACGCCCATTCTGTTAGTTATTGGCCTTTCCGTCTCACACCCACCCTGGGAAACTTCCCAGGAGGTCACCCATCCTGATCACTACTCTTGGCCAAGCATGCTTAACTATGGAGTTTTAACCACGTAGGCTCCCGAAAAGGAATATGTACCTTGAGTATAGTATACCGAAACGACCGTCTCGATCCAAGGATCGCGTTGCCGCTGACGGCGAGTCGTTTGGAGGCCCGTAGCCCAAGTTACGGGCATTTGACCGAAAGTGGTCCGAAACTGGGGGTTTGGGCCAGGGCCGACGATCCGGCCCGGCTCGGAAAATCCGACCCGGCGCGGCGGCGCGATCCGGCGCGGCGGTGCGGTCCGGGTGCCGCGTGAGCGCCGCGCGTGGGGGGCAAAGCCCCCACCTTTCCTCAGCTGGCGGCGCGGCAACCTGCCGCGCCTTGAAAAGAAACGGCCCCCCTCACGTGGGGGCCTGCCTTCGAGAAAAACGGGGGGGCCGCCTGCCCCCCTTTGTAAAACCGGCCCCCCTCATAATGGGGGGCCATTATGGCTGGCCGGGGGAAATTATTTCCCCCGGTTTTCTCACTTCCGGCCGGCCCGACCTGGCCGGCCGGTTCTTCCTCAACGGGACCGGCAAAGGCCGGTCCCCCTTCCGGCTTCCGACACCGGCGGCCCGGCTGGCCGCCGGTCTTCTCATTCCGCCCCGGCCCGAAACCGGCCGCGACCTTCGTTTTCCGGCGCGGTGCGACGGAACCGCGCCCCTTCCGCCGCGGCCCCGCTCCGGCCGCGGCGCCTTTGACTTCTTTCGTCGCGACGCAACGGCGTCGCGTTCTTGAAATCTTTCCACGACGCGGTGTGACGGCGCCGCGCATTTCCTTCCGCTTGAATCTGGGTGGTGCGACGGCACCACGCCTTCCCGAACCAATCCACAAAGATTGAACACGAATAAAAAGGTGGAGGGTCGGCCGGGTTTGTGCGGTCTGAACTCCTCGCGTTAAATTGATAGCAATCGGCCTTTAATGAACGATAAAATTTCACAATCTTTTAAATTAAATAAAAAGATTTGGAATCAAGGCCCGACAAAAAATAAACCTTCAAGTTCGAAGGAGAGATCCCCATAACTTTAAAAAGTTAAAACCCCTACCTCGGTTTCAAGAACGGAGTTCTTCAATGACCCGCGGAAGACAAGCGTCGCGGAGGTCGGGCGTCGTTCCGTCTAGGTTGGTGGGAGAAGAGCTCGGTGAAGTCGAGTCGAGTCGTCACCCTCTGTATACTTCGATGGCGGTGGTGCTTCCCTTCCTTACTCCGATTGAAGATGGTCAGAGGCATTGCTTCACGTTCTTCAGAAACGTGGAACGTTCTTCCTCGAGAGGTTGGTGATCTACCAAGAGCTCTTCTCCTCTCCTTAGTTCCCCCCACAAGGTTTATGCCAACCCCAAAAAGAAGAATATAATCTCACTTTTTAATGTTGGCAAAATGAATTCAAAAGAATTCAAACACTCAAAATAATTAATTAAGTTGGTTTAATTAATTAATTGCAAAGTGTTGGCAAGAATTTCAAAAGATTGAAATTCAAATAAACCATACTTAACTCACCTCATTAATTAATCAAGTTGTCAAATATTAAAGAATGCGAGTTAATGGGGAGTTTGAATGTGAGGGGTTAAGAGGGTTAGGGAGTTTAAGGAATTTGAAAAGGTGGGGGGGTTCGTGTGGGCCCCACCCTTTCAAATATCCACACATGGGAAGTTGGATGGATGTGGGCCCACCACCAACTTCCCATGGGAGAAGTTAACCACTTAACATTGTTAAAATTTGATTTAACAATTTTATTCACTTTTTTTAAATAAACCCCAAAAATTAACTTCTCCTCCCGCACAAACGCAACTACGGTAAAGGTTCTCTTAAGCGATTACCGGCATTGCAAGTTCATCGGTGCAATCAGATTTCAATTCCGAGCACCGGTTCAAAAGATAGAAATTCCCGCTCGCTCGTTCACTGAACGTACCCGATCCAAACTTCGGAAATTAATTTCGGGCACACCGGGCCTTGGAATCAGGCGCCGTCAGAAACTGCGTTCTTGTAAAATTCCAAAGAAAATTAAGAAAAAAATTTCCTTGAAATTTCCAGGTCTTTACAACTAGTTTGTCTTATGAGACCTACAGATGCATCGAGGAGCTATTGTAGGCTCCACCCGTCACTTACTAAGTCCAACTCATTCCTCTTATGAAAAGTTTGAAACATAACATAAACATTCGTATTAAAACTAGCATACGTAATGTCAATACATTTACCCACAAACCATGAATGGTATAAAAATAGCACATCCACAGTCAAACATAACCCATTTAATACAATATGGATGATTTTATTGTATCAGATTAACCTCAATCGAGAATAATGAAGGATATTGACATAGATTAAAATAATCATCAATCTATTAGAGAGAAATATCCCCCTTTTTCTTGAAATTATATAAAAGTCACAGTATTTGTCAAGAATCCATTTAAAAATATATTTTTAAATCAAAGTGTCCCATACCACTTTGAAACTTTTAAAAAAAAATTTAATTTTAAATTATTAATGTCCATATAAATAAATTCTTCAAACCATTTTTAAAACATGGACATTAATGAGAATGATTTAGAATAATAAATGTTTATTACATTTAAAATGATATTTTAGTTAGAGTTACTAACCAAAAGAGAGACACTTGAATACAAATAATTGAGGTAATAAAAACATTGTAAGATAATGAGAAAAATGGATTCATGATATACTATGTCCAAGTACATTATATACACCATATAAAAGAGAATTGGTGTATAACAACAAAGGAGTCTCAATGGAATTTAAATTGAGATGAAATATCTCATAAAGACCGTATCCTTAGGTTAAGGATAAACCAACTACATAATTATGTGTGAAAAATATAAATACACTCAATATTATTGGATATTCAGTGTAAAACAATAAAAGGACATTCACACATATTATTGTAAAAGAAACACTAATGAATTGGATGTTTAACCCAACAAATCGAGATTGAGTAAAAATTACTGTTATCAAGCTCATACCGATGACTTGAGAATTTATCAATGGAGTGATTATGTGTATCAAAAGTATATCCACATATAGGGGAGAAGAATTTATGACATAGTAAAATGAATAGTGATTCCACACATAATCTCGGAGTAAAATAATCAATAAAGTATGCGTAATGCCGAATGAGTGGAAATTGAAATTTCAAATTACCTTATTGATTTGGTAACATACTAAAAATACACAAATGAAAGAAGGATAATACAATGATGATGTAAATATACATGAATTAAAGTATATTACACAGTCAATACAAACATGGGTAGTACACACACCACATTCAATAAATAAGTGGTGAATAATGAAAATCTCACAGAATTTAAAGTGAGATAAGAAACCCATTACTTTGTATTGTTTACATGGTCAACGGTAGGTTAACCTCTAGTATAATGGTGAAATAATTGTTTTTGAATTATAAAAGAATCATTTACATTAATATGATATCATATATGATCTTTTAACATTGATTTGTTAATAATATCTTAGTTTTATCGTTGTTTCAGGTGTTAACAGATTCGTTTTCCTTTATATTATTTGTTATGCAAGACGTATTTGTTATGGATGGGATGTATCTTATTCATATCTAGAATGATATCATGTCTCTAAAAATTATTTTTATTCATAAAATGAAGTTTAGTCTTGAATGGATATGATGGGGAATGAATCTCATCGCGTTTGTGGAGACAATAATCTGTACGTACGCATGAGAGACAATATCATTATTTTGATATTAAAATAAAATAATATTTGGATGGTATATCATATATATAGAATCATTATCATGTTATATTTATTATTTACATGAATTAAACATCATTATTATACTCATCCAAATAATAATATATTGAATAACAATTACACCACGACGTGGAGACATTAGGCCATACGTACGCACGTATGGTGACATGTCATTCGAGTGATGGATAGAATACTGAATATGGTTGTACCATTTTTATAATAACATCACAGTATATAGAAGATAATGGAGTTATTAAACCTACTATATACATCCAAGCGACCCCCCAAGTGGTCCCTTAATAATGAACCTATCATCATATATGTCCTTTGGCAGAAACTTATATTTTTAAGAATAGAATATCATTTAATAATATAATATTTGTTTTAAAAACTCATTTATGTCAATTTTGACACTATTAAATAAATGATTTTTGTTAAAGTCTTAACAAGTTTATTAATTAGAACCAAATTCGTTTAATCAATCCTAACATTTCATATTAACCAATAAAATTAGTGGATGTCATCAAAACTTTCAAATTATATTTATTTTAACATTTATACTACCAATTATTTGATTCTATCATTAATAAGGAAAATAATGCATCATTATTGTTTCATATATATTTTTAATTTTTGAATGTATAAAAATTATAAATAAAATTACATTATATAGGAAATAGTTTTATAATTCTAATGAATATTTATAATCTAAAATATAACATATATAACCCTATTTAAATATTATTTTTCTAAAAGATATAAGCTTATGTCATTTTTGTATTTACTTTAACTTAATTAATATAATGTGTCCCTATCACCTAAAAGTGTCTACATGGAGTCCCCAAATCGATCCAAAGATTCCCATGGTTGGACATGTATCATCCAATAGGGTTAGGACACGTTTTTTGTTAAATTACTATTATTATAATATTATGTTTTACCCTTATTTACCGGATTTACACTTTAACCATGGTAAATAAATATTTACCGAAGTAATTATTCAAAATGTCTACAAATAAGAGTTACCTATTTACACAATTTGGAAATCCTGATTCCAAATATGGAATCCATTTTTCCAAATTCAAAATACAGAAGTGGCAGAAATTAATTTAAAATAAATTACCGCTGTGAAAAGAAAAAGCGTGTTTTTAAGAAATAATAACTATCAAAAGATTGACAATTGTTTATATCCGGTTTAAATTTAAAATTACGTCCAATGACCAACATTGTATTAAATGGTAAAACTATATTCTAGATATACTTTTAAACCACTAAAAACCATAATTTATCACTATTTATTATTTTGATTAAAAAGGCTTTTTTAATTAAAATTTAGTAATTTTCACTATTCATCAAAATATGAAACTTATCCGAAAAGTACCAAAATTTCACCCTAAGCTAATTTTGATATTATGAATCCAAAAATGAAGTCCATTTTAAAAGATAAAATTTATAAAATTTCAAAAAGTAGGTTTTACTATTCATAATGGCTAGTTTGATTGGTTTAGGTGTGTTAGAATCTCGAAGTTGCATACAATTCAAGCCATTGCATTATTCAAAGGGAAACATACCATGGAAGCTTGGGGTGTTACTTGTACTTTATTAATAGGGATAAATGAAAGACCTCATGTACCTTTGACATGGTTGGTGGAAGTTCCAGTCGATAGACCATATCTTTGAATCAATCAAGGATCTCAAAGGGGCTGATGTACCTAGAACATAACTTCGCTTTCTTTCCAAACCTCATGACCTCCTTCCATTCAGATATGCATAAAAATACCATGTATCCAACTTTAAACTCAAGATCTCATTGACAATTGCTTGCATAATGTTTCTGTCAACCTTGGGCTTCCTGATACGATGCTAAATGGTTTTCACCTTCTCTACAATTTCTTCGACCATTTCAGTTACTAGCAGCTTATGCTCACCGACTTCACCCCAAAACACTAGTGTTCTGCACCTTTTCCCATAAAGGTCTTCATTTAGTGACATTCCGATGCTCAAGTGTAAACTGTTATTATAGGATAATTCAACCAGTTGAAGATGTTGGCCTCAACCTTCTTTGAATTCCATAGAATACACTCTCCATATGTCTTCCAGTGTAGGTGTAGTTCGCTCATATTGGCCATCTATTTGAGGATGATTGGCCATACTGAAGTTTAGTTCATTGCTTAGAGCATGTTTGGGACTTCTCCAAAACTTTGAGGTGAATCTCAGATCACGATCGAATACAATAGATAGTGGTACACCATGCATCCTTTCCTCTTCTTTTATGTAACTCCATGATAGTTGATCCAAACATAATTCCTCTAGAATCATGATAATGTGAGATGTATTTGTAAGATAATCCACCATTGACCATATAAAATTATTTCATCTTGATGTCCTAGAATGTTGAGTGACAAAGTCCATGGTAATTTTCTCCCACATCCATGTTGTTATGGGTAGTGGTTGAATCATCCCCTTAGAAATTTTCCTCTTAGCCTTCACTTGATGAAATACAATGCACTTTTTTGTATATTTAGAAATATACCTTTTAATATTGTCCCACCAAAAGTTCTCTTAGAGATCTAGATACATCTCGGTGCTCTTTGGGCGGATAGAGAAGGTCGAGCTATGTTCATCATTCAATAGCTCTTTATTTATCTCTGGATCAGATGGTATACATAATCGTGTCCCAAAATATTACAACTCCTTCATCATCAATTTTGAAATCGGAGGATTTTCAATTTCCGATAGCTTCTACCCTTTTCAGAATTTCCACATCTTCTCTTTGAGAATCCATTATTTTATCCAAGAGGGGTGGTTGAGAAATCATTTGATAAAGGATTTATGTTGTTTCACCCATAATGATTCCCATTTCCACCCTTTGAAAATCTAAGAAGATTATATCCTTTTCAATTCTCATCATTGATAAAGATGCGAAATTCTTTCTACGTAGAGCATCTGTCACCTTGTTTGCCTTACCGGGATGGTAGTGGATTGAGCAGTCATCATCCTTTATGAGATCTATCCATATTTGTTGGTGCATATTAATCTCTTTCAATGAGAATATATATTTGAGACCCTTGTGTTATTATATATCTCACAGTATTCCCCATAAAGATAATGTCACAATATTTTCAACGAAAATATAACATATGCCAACTCCAGATCATGTGTGGGATCATTTTGCTTAGGGATTTTCTGCTTCCTTGAGGCATAGGCTATCACTTTGTCATTTTTCATTAGCACACAACCTAAGATTTTTTTAGATTTATCACTATACACCACGAAGAGTTCTCCACTTGTAGGGAGTGTGAGTACTGGCGCAGTGATAAGCCTTTATTTAAACTCCTTGAAACAATGATCACATTCTTGAGTCCAGAAAAGTTTCACTCCCTTCCATGTCTACATGGTCATTGGGTTTAACAATCATGAACATTTTTTCACAAATTATCAATAATACCCAGCTTGACACAGAATGCTGAGGATCTCCGTTACAGAAGTTGGCATGGGCCACTCTTTCATTGTTTTCTTTTTGGAAGGGTCCACAGATATCCCTTTGCTGGGGATAACATTCCAAAATAATGATACTTCCTCCATTTATAACTGATATTTATAGTACTTTTCATTCAAATTCCCTCTTCACAAAGTCTTTAACAAAGTATTCAAATGATCCTCATGTTATTCCTTACTCTTGGAATATATAAGAATATCATCAATAAAGACTACCAAAAATTCGTTGAGGTAATCTCTAATGAATCTATTCATCAAATCCATGAAAATTTCTGGAGCATTAGTTAGTCTGAAGGGAATCAATATGAAATCATAGTGTCCATACCTTGTTTGAAAGGCAGTCTTGAGAATATCTTCCTAACATTTATTAGGTGATATCCCTACCGATGGTCCACCTTAGAGAAATAACTATCCCCACGAAGCTAAACAGACAATTCATCTATCTGTAATAGTGGATACTTGTTCTTTATCATGATTTTATTAAGCTCATGATAATCAAAGAAGAGGAACATTGATCTGTCCTTATTATTAATGAAATGGACAAGCACACCCCATGGTGTAGCACTCGGGCATATAAAACCCTTCTTTATATTCTCATGTAACTGCTTCTTCAGCTCAATGGTGGACATTCCGTAAGGTGTCTTTGAGATAGTTAGAGATCTATGGATAAGTTAAATTGGGAACTCAAACTCTACCTTAGGAGGAAGACTAGGAAGCTCTTCAGGGAATACATTAGTATAGTCCCCCATGATGGGCATGTCTTTAATCATGATTTGCTCCTTTTTCTCAATCATTTGAGCCTTATATCTCTGGTCACAAGGTCGCAAAATAAACACTTGAGATGATGATTTTGAAGTAGATTCATCTTCCTCCTTACACTTATAATGAATCAGAGGATGATTTGGGATGTGAAAATTGTTTTTCCTTTACCGACAACTGATGTTGGATTTGTATAAAGATAGCCAATCCATGCCCAAGATATCAATCTTCACATTGAATATCAACTTGGTTGTTGGAATGTGTTCTTCTATTTCCCACCATTAACTATGAAAGACAACATATAATTAGAGGTCTTTAATACATATCTATTAAGCATCAAAAGGAAACTTTGAACATAAAACAATAAACGTAAAAATAAGAATTATATCCTTACTTGTGATTCCCTCGGTTTATATCTAGGTTATCCTTGATCTATTTATTAACTTATATTCTAATGATATTTTTCCCATAATAATGGTTTGTTCTATGCTGGTGAATCTATCGAAGCATATCCCCCAAGAGTGCCGTAACCAAGAGTGTGGCAAGGCCCGTTGTCGTGTACAAATATAACCTAACTCAAGCCCGAAACTCTTTACCGGATTTTTTACTCCTAGGTATATCTATGCCAGAGCCACCTCTAACTGCTCATATCTGGACGTGGATGTATTTTCTTGATAAACCACTTACTCAATACTCACCAAAATTTTGGACTATTTTTTTATAATTAGTCTCATCCTTAAGGTTCTCACTATGGGGCTCTATTCCTAATCTACAAAAATAACTAGATCATCCACTGACACCAACTATAGTTACCCAAACCTTTTACATATAACATTACATGATTTTTAGCAGAATTATACATCAGAGTACAAGACATGGATCGTTAAGTCTTTTGTATTGGATGTCTAGGCACATAAAACAAATAACATGGGAATAAAAAATCATTTCTTTATTTAATATGTTTAAAGAGCTCCTAACATCCTTTGAGACGTTACATCTACATTGGCTACCCTGTGGAACACATGAACAAGGGATGAGATGAAAATCCAAATAAGGGAATGAACATAAGGATACATCTTAATCACATTAGTTTGGAGGCATGGCATAATGATATCATAAACATAGAACAAATAAAATCGTATCATATAAGAATGGAATCATATAAACATGGAATCATATTAATGTGGAAGGATCATAATGAATACATTGAGTATAGGTCAAGGATAACTACCAATCTTGTTTCCCATTTTATTATGGGTCAAGGCTAATTGACAATCTCATTTAGCATTTTCGTACAGGTCAAGGCTAACTACCAATCCCATTTCACATCGCACCTCATGAGAATTAACTTTACGCAATGCATTGGAGTGAAATATGGGCGCAACAATCTCAAAATATTCATGAATATTCTTTCCACATAAATAATCATACATAATCATCCATACACAAACATAAGGATACCCATGGAAAGAATTCAGTACTACAATAATGACATAAAGCATAACCAATGTCTTTATCATGAAGGTGTCCATGAATGAAAGGGATTAGAATATACATGGAAATTCATAAGGTAAAATAGGCATATAATATGGTAGGTGGTGTTAAACAGAAAAAAATATAATAAATTTATTTGATAAACATTAGCATTTAAACAATTTTGTGCGGTTTTACGGAAAATACTATATATCTTTTAAAATAGAAAATCGGAAAATATTTTATATAAAACCCAAATGAAACCAAAAAGGATTTCATAATAATAAAATACTGACATTATAAATACAATGGTGTCATAAAATAAAAGATAGAGTTTACTTGAAATTTGTTAAAAATATTCGAGAAGTTCCCTTAATACAAGTTTTCTTATCCGAAAGTTTTAAAGAGTGAACCTTTTAAAAACATGTATAACCCCAAAAGAATATTGATAAAAGGGTCTTTACAGAAGAATTTTGTAAAACTAAATAGAATTTACAACATGTATATAAATAGAAAATATAACTCCCCTTGATATAATGAAAGGTAAGGCAACCCTAATGAAGAAAAAGGGTTTGGGTAGAATTCATTAAGGTTTATTGGCATGGAGTTGGGTGTATCTAAGAGGGATTGATGAGAGAGAACAGGGGTTTTTCATCACTTATAAATAATGAGGTCAGTATGGGGGAGGTGCAAAAACATACCCCACCATTAAGGATGACACATAAAATGGTATATCATAGGGGAAAATCTTGATTAAGAGAGAAATGGAGAGGATCCCTTACTTTAAATCTGTTCGTGTTATCCAGTTGTTATTACAGACCAGAATAAAAAAATTAGGTTTATTAATTAATAATTATATAACCTAATATATATTTAATTGGTTTATTATAATCATTTTAAGTTCATTTATTACCATTTTTATTGGTTATAAAGGTCAATTTCATTGTTTGGGCTCGTTTGTTTACTTGGTTTTAATGACTGGTTCACATATATTCAGGTATGGATAATAATGTAAAATAAAAGTGGTTTTCCAGAATTGAAGTTATATTCTATTATTGAAAACCCAGGAGATTACATGGTTTTAAATTAAATTTGGTTACTTAGAGTGAAATCGAATTATTATATAAAACCATAGTGACAACAGTTTTTGTTAATCGGTGGGTTTGATTATAGAGAATAAGTTTTTCATTATAACATAATACCATTTGTACAGAAGTATTATGGAACCAAAATAGTATATATTAATTATATAATAATCTAGTTCAATAATAACTCAAATGTTTTCATGACCAGAATTAATTATAGTAATATAAATTGATAAATTATTGTTTTTGAATGTGCTAAATTAGCACATCACAAACGTTACTTTCATTTCATTCAATTAAAAGGTGGGGAAAGGAGAGAAGTGAATGAAATATCCCATTATCATAAAAACATTTAGTACATGTATGTTACTATATTTATCATACTATTTGGGTGAAGTGTGGTGAGGAAAGAAATAAAAAAGAAAAGAACTTAAAAGAAATGAAGGAATTGGAAAGATGAATTTACCTCTTGTGACTTCCTCTTTTAAGAACCTCTTAAAGGGAGAGGTTTTTGTATTTTGAAGAGGATAGGGGATTTTGGATGTGGTGGAGGATCTTGTGGAGTGATTTGGGCAGAATATTGGCACGGAACAAGGCTTGAGAGTAGTGAAGAGAAGAGGGAGTGGGGGGTGTTATAGCGGAGGAGAGGATGAATTTCATAATATTATAATCATTAATTTATTATTTCATCACAAGACATGTAATAGTAACTATTTCAAGACCAAGAATAGTAATAAATTCATGTGAATTTTAACCAATTGGGATTCCATTAGTAGGTCATCATCAATGACTCAATAAATCCATTATTTATCATTTATTGTAAATTATCATTTTTTGCTATTCATAAAAAATTCACGTATTTCTGACAAATCTAAAAAATTCACCCTAACCATTTTTCAACGTGTAGAATCCTAAAATGAAATCCATTTTTAAAAAATAATTTTCCAAATATGATAATTTTAATATTTAATTAAAATCATAATTTATTACCAAAAACCAGTTTTAAAACATTCATTTACTTATTCTAAAAAATAGATATATCGTACTTTCAAATTGAATATTATTTATATATTATCATAGGTAAGGTTACTATTCATTAGGGTATATCACTATTCATAGGGGTATGTAACAATTCATATGGGTAGGTTACTATTCACCAAAAAAATTCTTATCAGGCCACAAATAACTTACTGATCGCAACCGTGTATGTCAAAATTTTGAAATTCCAAACACATAAGTGACAAACATATGTTTAAAGATAACATAGCACTTAGTAGTTATTTAGGTTGTATTTTCATTTTATTTTATGACATATTTATAAGTAGGGAATTTTCATTGAAAAAAACTGGGTTGTTACATTCTTTCCCCCTTAAGAAATTTCGCCCTCTAAATTTCATTTTACATTGTAGGAAAAAAACATGTGGGGGTACTTTTCCTTCGTTGCTTCCTCTAATTCCCATGTTGGCTCTTCGTACTTGTGGTTTCTCCATAGTACCTTCACCAAATGAGTAGCCTTGTTGTGTATAACTTTGTCTCTACGATCCAAGGTGTTCACTGACTTCTCCTCATAGGAATGATCATCCTCCAACTTAACCACCTTTGAAGAGAGTACCTATGAAGTGTCTGGTATGTACTTCTTTAAGAGGGATACATGAAAGACATCATGTAACTTCGACATGGTAGGTGGAAGTTCCAGTTGATAGGCCTCATCTTTGACTCAATCAAGGACCTCAAAGGGGTCGATGTACTTGGGACATAACTTCCCTTTCTTTCCAGACCTCATGACCTTATTCCATGGAGATATGCTTAAAAATACCATGTATCCAACTTTAAACTCAAGATCTCATTGACAAATTTTCACATAACTTTTTTATCAACTTTGAGCTGCCTTGTTATGCTGTTGAATGGTATTCACCTTATCCACCATTTATTTGACCATTTCAGGTCCTAGTAGCTTACCATCACTGACTTCATCCCAACACACTGGTGTTATGCACCTTTTCCCATAAAGGGCTTCATATAGTGCCATTCAGATGTTCGAGTGGAACCTGTTGTTGTAGGATATTTCAACCAGTAGAAGATGATAGTCTCTTCCTCCTTGGAATTACATAGAACACACTCTCAACATGTCATCCAGTTTCTGAATAGTTCACTCATAATGGCCATTAGTTTGATGATGATATGCCATACTGAATTTCAGTTCAGTTCTTAGAGCATGTTGGTGAATTTTCCAAAACATTGAAGTGAATCTGAGATCACGATTGGATAAAATAGATAGTGGTACACCATGTAGCCTTACCCCTTATTTTATGTAAATCCATGCAATTTGATCTAATGGGAAGTCCTCTCAAATTGTGATCAAGTGATATGTCTTTATAAGATGATCCACAACGACCCATATAGCAATGTTTCCTCTGGATGTCCTTGGAAGTCTCGGGACAAAGTTGATGGTAATGTTCTCCCACTTCCATGTTATTATGGATTGTTTTTGCATCATCCCATTAGACTTTTTTTTCTCAGTAGTAACTTTGTAACATAACAGGACCCTTGGTGTATATACAACGATCTCCCTTTTCATATTTTCCCACCAAAAGTTTTCTCAGATATCTCGATACATCTTTGTTCTCCCTGGGTAGATAGAGAAGGATGAGCTATATAAATCATTCAATAACTCCTTCTATAACTTTGTATCGGATGGTACACATAATCATGTCTCAAATATTACTGCTCCTTCGTCATTAATTATGAAATCAAAGGATTTCCCATTTATGATAGCTTCCTCCCTTTTTTAAATTTCCACATCATTTCGTTGAGAATTCATTAATTTTTTAAAGAGGGATGGTAGAGAAATAATTTGGAAAAAGATTGATGATTTTACTCATTTAATGATTCGCATAAACACCCTTTTCATATCTAAGAAGATCGTATCCTTTTTCAATTCTCATCATTGGTAAAAATGTAGAATCATTTCTACATAGAGTATATGCCACCTTGTTTGCCATACCGGGATGGTAGTGGATTGAACATTGATAATTCTTTGATGAGCTATATCCATCTTCTCTAGCGCATATTAATCAATTTTTTTGAGAATATATATTTGAGACTCTTGTGGTTAGTATATATCTCACACTTATCCTAATAGAGATAATAAAACCAGATTTTCAATGCAAAGATCATAGCCGCCAACTCTAGTTCATGCGTGGGATAGTTTTTCTCATTGATTTTCAGATGTGTTGAGGCATAGGCTATCACATTATCATTTTACATTATTATAAGGACTATGTATTTCTTAGAAGCATCAATATACACCAGAAAGTGTTCTCCACTTGTAGGGAGTGGGAGCACTGGCGCAGTGATAAGCCACTTTTTAAACTTTTTGAAATAATCTTCACATTCCTAAGTCCAGAAATATTTTACTACCTTCCATGTCAGCTTGGTCATTGGGTTCGACAACCATGAAAATTGTTTCAAAAATCATTGATAATACCCATATAGGCTGAAAAAACTACGGATCATCATTACCGAACATGGACAGGGCCACTCTTTAATAGCATTCATTTTGGAAGGGTCAACAGATATCCCTTTGTGGGTGATATGATTCCCCAGGAATGATACTTCCTCCATCCAGAACTCACATTTACTATTTTTTAATAATAATTTTCCCTTCGCAAAGTCTTTAACACATTATTCAAACACTCCTCATGTTCCTCCTTACTCTGGGAGTATATTTGAATATCATCAATAATGGATACCAAAAATTTGATGAGGTAATCTCTAAAGACTAGATTCATTAAATCCATGAAAATAGTTGGAGAATTTTTCAGTCTAAAGGGAATCACAATGAAATCATAGTGTCCATACCCCATTCAAAAGGCAGTCTTGAGAATATCTTCCTTCCTCACGATTAATTGGTGATATCCCAACCGAAGGTCCGCCTTAGAGAAATAACTATCCCCACGAAGCTGATCAAACAAGTCATCAATCCGTTGTAGGGGATACTTGTTCTTTATTGTGATTTTGTTGAGCTCACAATAATCAATGTGGAGGCGCATTGATCCATCACTCTCTTGAACAAAGAGGACAGGCGCAACCCATGGTGAAGCACTCGGGCTTATAAAACCCTTCTCTATATTCTACTATAAATACTTTTTCAGTTCTTCCAGCTCTATAGTGGCCATTCTGTAACGTGTATTTGAGATTGGTAGAGATCTAGAGATATGCTCAATTGAGAATGCAACCTCTTGGTCAGGAGGAAGACTAGGAAACTCTTCATGGAATACGTGTAGTCCATAACAATGGGAATGTATTCAAACATGATTCTCTCCTTTGTCACAATAATTTGAACTTGATATATCTGGTCACAAGGAAGCAATATCCACACTTGAGATAATGATTTTAAAGGAGATTCATCTTTCTCCTTACACTTGTAATGAATCATAGGGTTCTTGGAGATGTGAAAAGTGAACTCCATTTCCCGACATTTGATGTTGTCTTTGTATATAGATGGCCAATCCATTCCCTAGATAGAGTCAAACACCTCTAAAGGAAGTATTAATAGATTTTTTGGGAGGTTCAGTCCACAAACATTAACCAGGGAGGAGTTATAATCCATGGATTAAATAATTTCCTCATTTATTGTTCTCATCGATAACTTTTCCATTAAATTTTGAGGTGGTTTTTGAATAGTTCTACTAAACTTGGAAGATAAGAAAGAATGTGTAGAACCAAAATCAAATAGTATATTCGCTATTCATGAATGAATAACTAGTGTACCTGTCACCACATTGTTGTCTGGATCCACCTCAGTTGTATTGATAGCATAATCACTTCCTTATTCCCTTAGAGGATGTTATTGAATGCCTCCAACAACCCTCGACATAGGGAAATTTTTTTCATAATGCCAATGCTCCTTGAAGTTGTAACACTACACTGCAGGCTGAGTGTTTCTATTAACATTCCTCTGTTCTTCATCATTAGCGGGATTTTTCATATCCCATCAACAGTTCTTGGCCAGATGACCAGACATTCCACATTTGGAGCAATTCTTGCCCCCCTTCAGACAGTTACCAGAATTCTACTTCACACAACATTTACTAGGGGGAAAGATGGGCTTCTTTCCATCATGGGATTTGTTTGACGAAATTCCCATGTTGTTCTCCATTTTATAGATCTTTTCACTGAGCCCATGAGACCACTTAGTGACTCCAATATCTATTTCAACCTTGAGGGAACAATGTACAATATCCTTATAAATATAGAAGTCTCGAATAGCAAATTCTTTTTGTATATTCGGCTTCAGTCTACTAAAGAGGCAATCCACCTTGCTTTCGGTGTTCATGAAAAAGCTAGAGGTATACCTGGAAATCCATGTAAAGTTTGATTCTAATTCCCCAATGAACTCGTCTTCCTTATTCTTATGTCTAAGGAACCCACTTTCCATCTTGACAAAGAGGGTTGGAGGATATTATTTTCTGAAAAACATCCTCTCAAATTATTCCCAATCCATGGAATCAATTTCCTCTTGGGACATTGTTTTATTGATCAGTTTCCACCACATATTAGCTTCCCCATCAAAACAATAGACCTCTAGTAAAACGTTTCCTCCTTCCTAGCACTAGAAGAGGGAGAATATCTTTTCAATGGAGTAAATCCATTGTTCCATGAGGAGGGGATCAGAAGATCTGCTAAACATTGGAGGCCTTTATCGCATGAAGGATTCTATGATAACATGATCATTCCTTAGAGGAGGACGACGTTCTATTTGAATCAAGTTATTATTTATAACTCGATCCCATGGAGCAAGTACAATAATTATGTTTTGAGAACCCTCTCCCTTCATATTAGGCATATCATTAGGGAAATCATCACATTGCCTATCAAATTTGTTGTTAAAACATATTCTTCAATTTCTTACCATTAACTAGGAAAAATAATTTATAATTTGAGGTCTTGAATACTTAACTATTAAGAAGAAAAAGGAAACCTTTGACATAAAAGGATAAACAAAAAAATAAGAATTCTATCCTAACGTGTGATTCCTTATGTTTATATATAGGTTGTTCTTGATATATTTCATAACTTATATTCTTATGGGATTTTTGTCCCTTAATAATGGTTTGGGATAAGCTCATGAATCTAACAAAGCATATCCCCTCAGAGTGTCATAACTAAGTGTGCAGTAAGGCCCGTTGTCGTGTACCAGGATACCCCGGGGCCATCCCGAACTCCATGTTATAGTTTTCACTCCTAGGTACAACTCTTCCAGAGCTGCCTCAACCTGCTCGTATCCAGACAAAGATGTATTTCTCTGATAAACCACTTACTCAATACTCAACAAAATTTTGAACTACTTTATTATAATTAGTCTCATTCATAATATTCTCACTAAGGGGCTCTATTCCAAATCTCCAAAAATAACTAGACCATCCTCTGATACCAATTACAGTGACCCAATCCTTTTACATATAACATTACGTGATTTTTATCATAATTATACATCAGAGTATATGACAAGGATCGTTAAGTCTTGTGTCTTGGAATTCTAGGAATATAAAATATAAAACATGAGTCTAAAAAAATTTATTTATTTAATCTCTATAAAGAGCTACTAACTTCCATTGATCAATTACATCTGCATAGGGTACCCTAGGGAACACATGAAAAATGGATGAGCTGAAAAGCCCAGTAATGGAATGAACATAAGGATATATCTTAAACACATGAGTTAGGAGGCATGACATAATTATATACAGAGCATGGAACATATACAATCATATAATATAAGCATGGAATAATATAAACATGGAATCATATAAATGAGGAAGAATCATAAAACATATATTTAGTATCAATTAAGGATAACTGCCAATCCCGTTTCCCATTTTATTACGGTATAAGGCTAACCACCAATCCCATTTCCCATTTTAGTACGGGTCAAGACTAACCTCCAATACCGTTTCACATCACATCTCATGAGACTTAACATTACCCAATGCATTAGATAACTATCTAGGTTTACCAATGTCAGCATTTTTATGAATATTCTTTCCACATAAATAATCATACTTAATCACCCATACATAAGCATAAGGATACCCATGGAAAGAATTGGGTACCAAAATCATGACATAAAGCATTACCAATGAGTGTATCATGAAACTATCCATCAAGAAAGGGATTAGAATATACATGGAAATTCATAAGGTAAAATAGTCATATAACAAGGTAGGTGGTTTCAAACATAAGTGACAACATTTAAGAAATTTATTTGATAAACATTAGAATTTAAACATTTTTGTGCGGTTTTAAAGAAAATATTATAGAGCCTTTTAAATAGAAAAGAGGACAATATTTTATATAAAACCAGCATTGAACCATGAATGTTTTAATAATAAAAAGAAACTGATTTCATAAATACAATGGTTTCATAAAAAATAGGAAATATTATACTTGAAATTGGATAAAAAAAGTGGGGAAGTTCCCTTAAAACATGGTTGTTTAACAGAAAGTTAGATGGAGGGAATATTTTAAAAACATGTATATCCATGAATAAAGAGTGATGAAAGGGTATTAATATAAGAATTTGATAAAAATAAAATGAATTTAGAATATGAATATAAACAGATAAGATAACTCCACTTTGATATAAAGAAATATAAGGCAACCCGAATGAACAAAAAGGGTTCGGGTAAAATTTTTTACAATTTATTAGCAAGGTGTCAGGTGTATCTAAGAGGTATTGATGAGATAGAAAATGGGTTTATCATCACATATAAATCATGAGGGAATTATGGGGGAGGTGTAAAAACATACCCCATCATTAGGGTTTACACATAAAAATACATAGCATAGAAGAAAATATTGATTACTAGAGAAATGAAGAGGACCTCTTACCATAAATCGGTTGGTGTTCTCCACTTGTTATTAAACACCTGAGTAAAAAATTATGGTTTTTAATTAATAATTTCAGAACCTATTATATATTTAATTGGTTTACTATAATCATTTTGTATTCATATATAACCATTTTGATTGTCTATGAGGTTCAATTTCATTGTTCGGTCTTGTTTGTTTACATAGTTTTAATGATTGTTTCGCTTATATTCATATTTGGATAAACATGTAAGATGAATGTGGTTTTCTGGAATTGAATTTATTTTCTATTAGTTAACATCCAAGAGATTACATGGTTTTTAATTAAATTTGGTTACTTAGATTGAAGTCATATTATTTGATAAAACCATAGTGACAACCGTTTTTGTTAATCAGTGGGGTTGATTACAAAGAACATGATTTTATTTATAAATTAATACAATTTGTGAAAAAGGATTACATTAAAAAAATAAGACAAATTACCTATATAATAATTTTTTTCAACGATAATTTTTTTTCAAGATCATAGTTAATGATAATTATAGAAATTGAAAAACGGTTTTCCTTGAATGTGCTAAATTAGCACATCTCAAACGGTGTTTTCATTTCTTTCAAATTAAAGGTGGTGAAAAGAGGGAAGATAAGGAAATATCCCGTTATAATAATAAATTTATAGTACATTTATGTTAACTAGAGTTATCATACTATTTGGGTGAAGGTAAATGAGGAAATAAACAAAATGAAAAGAATATAAAAGAAATGAAGGAATTGGAAAGTGGAATTTACCTCTTGAGACTTCCTCCTTTGACAACCTCTTATGAGAAGAGGTTTTGGTATTTTGAAGAGGCTAGGGGATTTTGTATGTGGGGAAGGAGATTAGGGAGATATTTGGGTAGAATATTATCAAGGAACAAGGCATGAGAGTATTGAAGAGAAGAGGGAGTGAGGGAGGGGGTTATAGTGGAGGAGGGTGGGGATTTCATAACATTATAACCATTAATTTATTATTTCTTCACAAGACAAAGAGTAGTATGTATTCCATGACCAGGAATAGTAATAATTGAATCTGACTTCAACACAATTGGGCTTACATTAGCAAATCATCATCAATGTCTCAATAAATCCATTATTTAGCCTTTATCGTAAATTATCTTTTTTTTACTATTCATAAAAAATTCACGTATTTTAGAAAAAATATAAAAAATTCACCCGAACCATTTTCTGACATGTAGAATCCAAAAATGAAATAAGTTTTTAAAAAAAAGTTTTCTCAAAGTTATTATTTTAATATTTAATTAAAATCATAATTTATTATCAAAAAATAGTTTTAGAACATTCATTTAATTATTCTAAAAATAGGTACATCATTATTTCAACTTAAATATTATGTATATATTTTCATAGGTAAGATTACTATTAATTCAGGAATATCACTACTCATAAGGTTATATTACTATTCATAAGGTTACTATTCTCAAAAAATTAAGGTTTTCTTATCAGACTCCAAATAACATACTGATCACAACAGTGTATGTCAGATTTTCGAAATTCCAAACAAAGAAGTGAAATTTTTTTGTTTAAATATCACATAGCACTTAGTAGTTCATTATGTTGTGATTTCATGTGATTTTATGAAATATTTATAAGAAGTGAAATTACATTGAAAAACATTGGGTTGTTATATGATTTCCCCCTTAATAAATTTCTCCCTTGAAATTTCATTTTACGTTCTAGGAAAAAACATGTGGGGGTCCTTTTCCTTCATTTCTTCCTCCAGTTCCCATGTTTCCTCTTTGTACTTTTGGTTTCTCCATAGTACCTTGACTAAATTAATAGTCTTGTTGTGTAGAACATTGTCTCTACAATCCAAGATCTTTACTGGATGCTCCTCCTAGGAATGATCATCCTCCAACTGAACCACCTCTGAAGAGAGTACATGTGAAAGGTCTGGTATGTACTTCCTTAAGAGGGATACATGAAAAACATCATGTACCTTCCACATGGTAGGTGGAAGTGTCAGTCGATAAGACACAGCTCCGACTTGATCAAGGATCTCTAAGGGGCCGATGTTACCAAGACATAACTTCTCTTTCTTTCTAAACCTCATGACGTTCTTCCATAGAGATATGCATAAAAATACAATGTCTTAAACTTTATACTCATGGTCTTTTCGAAGATTTTCTGCATAACTTTTCTGTCATCTTTGGTCTTACTTGATATGTTGTTGAATGGTTTTCACCTTCTCTATCATTTATTCGACCATTTCAGGGCCTAGAAGGATACACTCACCAGCTTCATCCTACCACGCTGGTGTTCTGATCCTTTTCCCATAAAGGGCTTTATATAGTGCCATTCAGATTCTCGAGTGAAAAGTATTGTTGTAGGTTAATTAAACTATTTTAAGATGTTGGTCTTATCCTCCTTTGAATTCCATATAAAATTATCTCAACATGTCTTCTAGTGTCTAAATAGTGCCCTCATATTGGACATTAGTTTGAGGATGATTGGCCGTACTGATGTTCTGTTCAGTTCTTAGAGCATGTTGGATACTTTTCCAGAACTTTGAGGTGAATCTTGGATCACGATCATATAAAATAGAAAGTGGAACACCATGAAGCCTTACCACTTCATTTATGTAAATCTGTGCATGTTGATCCAATGAGAAGTCCTCTCAAATCGTGATAAAGTGAGATGTTTTTATAAGATGATCCACCATGACCTATATAGCATTGTTTCCTATGGATGTCCTTGGATGTATAGTAAAAAAGTCCATGGTAATATTCTCCCACTTCCATACTGTTATTGTTAGTGGTTTCATCATACCCTTATACTTTTTCCTCTCATCCTCAACATGCTGGCATACCAGGCACTTTTAGGTATATTAAGCAATCTCTTTATTCATATTGTCCCACCAAAAGTTTTCTCAGAGATCTCAATACATCTTTGTGCTCCCTGGGTGGATAGAGAAGGTCAATCTATGTGCATCATTCAATTTCTCCTTCTTAATATCTGGATAATATGGTTTACATAATCATTTACCAAATCATACAACTCCTTCATCATCAATTTTGAAAGCAGAGGATTTCCAATTTCTGATAGCTTCCACCATTTTCTAAATTTCTACATCTTTTCATTGAGCATCCTTAATTTTATACAAGAGGGATGGTTGAGCAATAATTTGAGAAAGGATTGATCATGTTCCTCCCTAAATGATTCCCATGCCCATCCTTTGAAAATAAAAAATGATTAGATCCTTTTCAATTCTCATCATTGATAAAGATGCATAATCCTTTTTGCATAGTGCAACTGCCACCTTGTTTGCCATACCGGGATAGTATTTGATTGAGCAGTCATAATATTTGATAAGCTCTATCCATATTCACTGGCGCATATTAATATATTTCTATGAGAATATATATTTTAGACTCTTATGGTCAGTATATATCCCACAATTCCCCCATGGTGATAATGCCGCCAGATATTCAACGCAAAGATCAGAACCCCCAACTCCAGATCATGTGTGGGGTAGTTTCTCTCATGTATTAACAGCTGCCTTGTGTCATGGGAAATAAATTTATCATTTTTCATTATCAAACAACCTATGACTTTCTTAGAAGCATCACTACGCACCACAAAGAGTTCAAAACTTGATGGAAGTGTGAGTATTGGTGCAGTGATAAACCTCTTTTTCAACTCCATGAAACAATATTCACATACCTATGTCTAGAAAATTTTTAATCCCTTCAGTGTAATCTTGGTCATTGGGATTGACAATCATTAAATTTTCTTCACATATCATTGATAATAACCCACTAGACCCAAAAATTGTGGATCCCCGTTATAGGAGTTGGTGTGGGCCAAACATCAATTGCCTTTGTCTTGGAAGGGTCCACATATATCCCTTTGCTGGTGATAACATTCCCCAAGAATGATACTTCTTCCATCCAGAACACACATTTACTATACCATTCATTCAAATCCTCCATTTTCAAATCATTTAACACAGTATTCAAATGCTCCTCATCTTCCACCTTTCTCTTAGAGTATATCAGTATATCATCAATAAAACTACCACAAATTTGTCGAGGTAATATCAAAAGACTCTATTCATTAAATCCGTGAAAATTGTTGGATGATTAGTGAGTCTGAAGGGAATCACTATGAACTCAATCGTGCATACCTCATTCGAAAGGCAGTCTTGGGAATATCTTCCTTCCTTGCCTTTAATTGGTGATATCCCAACTAAAGGTTCGCCTTAGAGAAATAACTGGGCCCATGAAGCTAGTCAAACAAGTCATCTATCTATGGTAGGGGGATACATGTTCTTTATGGTGATTTTATTAAGCTTATGATAATCAAAACGGAGGCACAATGATATATCCTTCTTCTTGACGAAGAGTACCGACACACCCCTTGGTGAAGCACTCAGAAAAATAAAACCCTTCTCTATATTCTCCTATAAATTCTTCTTCTACTCTTCCATATCTAAGGTGGCCATTCTATAAGGTGTCTTTGAGATAGGTAGACATCTATGGATAAGTGAAATTGATAACTCAACCTCTCGGTTAAAATGATTACAAGGCAACCCTTCAAGGAATACCTTAGTGTAATCCCTCACGATGGGCATGTCATCAAGCCTGATTCTCTCCTTTGTCTCAGTCATTTTAGCTTGATATTTTTGGTCAAAAAACAGTAATATCCACACTTGATATGATGATTCTAAAGGAAATTCCTATTCCTCCTTAAACTTATAATGAATGTTAGGATGCTTTTGGATGTGAAAAGTGAAATCTCTTTCCGGTCAGGTGATGTTGGCTTTGTATAAAGATTTCCAATCCATGCCCAAGATAGCATCAAACTCCACTCAAGAATGTATGAGGGGATTTGTTTGGAGGTTCTGTCAATAAATGTTGACTGGGGAGGATTTATAATCCATGGATGCAATAATTGCCCCATTTTCTATTCTCATAGATATCTTTTACTCTATATTTTGAGGCAGTTTTTGAATAGTTATAATAAACATAAAAGATATGAAAGAATGCATAGAACCATAATCAAAAATTACATTTGCTATTCTTTAATGAATAACTAGTGTACCTGTCACCACATAGTTGTCCGGATCCACCTCATCATTAGTTATAGTGTATGTCCTTCTTTTTTTCCTTGGAGGTTTTAACTGATTGCCTCCGATATCCCTTAGTATAGGGAATTTTTTTTCATCATTCCCATGCTCCTTGTAGTTGTAACACAACACTTCATGATGAGTGTTTCTCTGAACCTTTCTTTCTTCTTCAACAATAGCAGGATTTTTCATATCCCATCGGCAGTTATTGGACATATGACCAAACTTTCCACATTTGAATCAACTTTTTGTTCCCTCTAGACAGTTACCAGGATGCTTCGTCCCACAAATTTTATAAGGGGAAAATTCAGGCTTTGTTCTATCATAGGATTTTTTTGATGAACCACACATTTTTTTCTCCATTTTCCGCTTCTCGTCACAGGGCCCATGAGACCACTGAGAGTGTACAATCTCTATTTCAACCTTAAGGGCACAACATACAATATAATCATAACTGTCTAATTCTCAAATCACCAACGCTTTTTGTAGACTCTGATTTAGTCTGCTAAAGAAGCGATCCACCATGCTTTCAATGTTTATGACATAGCCAGAGGTGTACCTTGCAATCCTTGTAATGTTTTCTTCATACACCTTAATGGACATATATTCCTTCTTCATAAGTTTAATGAACTCTGTTTCCATCTTAGGACAGAGGTATCGAGGATAATATTTGTTGAAAAACATCCTCTTGAATTAATCCCAATCCATGGAATCAATTTCCTCTTGGGACTTTGTATTCATGATCAGTGTCCACCACTAATCAGCATCCCCATCGAAATGATAGACCACCAATACAACGTTCTCTTCTTCATAGCACTGGAGGATGGATAATATATTTTCAATGGATTTAATAAATTGTTCCATGAGGAGGGGATCATAAGATATTCTAAACATGGTTGTCCTTTTCTGCATGAAGGATTCTACGGTAACTTGCTCTCTCTTTGGAGGATTAAGTCATTCTGCATGATTTAAGTTAGTATTCATAACTCTATCCAACTGAGAAAGTACTTTCATGATGTTTTGAGCACCTGATACAATCATATCAGGCATATCATTAGGTAAATCTTCACATTGTCTATCACAATGGTTATTGGAATGTGTACTAATATTTACCGCCATTAACTATGAAAATGAACGTATAATTAGAGGTCTTGAATACATAGCTATTAAGCATAAAAAGGAAAAATTGATCATAAAAGGATAAACATTAAAATAAGTAGTATATCCAAAATAGTGATTCCATAGGTTTGTATCTAGGTTATGCTCGATCTATTTTTTAACATGTATTCTTATGGGATTTTTGTCCCTTAAAAATGGTTTGTGCTAAGCTCGTGAATCTACCAATGAATATCTTCTCAGAGTGTCGTAACCAAGAGTGCAGCAAGACTCGTTGTCGTGTATCAGGATACACTGGGTCAAGCCCGAATCTCCTTGTCAGAGTTCTCACTCCTAGGTACATTTGTGACAGAGCTGCGTCTACCTGCTCGTATCCAGACAATTATATATTTTCTTTATAAAACACTTATTCAATACTCAATAAAATATAGGACTATTTTCTTATACTAAGTATCATCCTTAAGGTTCTCACTAAGGGGCGCTATTCCTAATCTCAAAAAATAACTTGACCATCCTTTGATACCAACTATAGAGACCCAAGACTTTTTCATATAAAATTATGTTATATTCAGCATAATTATACATCAATGTACAATCCAAGGATCGTTAAGTCTAGTGTCTTGGAAGTATGGGAACATAAAACATAAAACATGGGGCTAAAAAATCATTTTGTTACATAATCTCCATAAAGATATCCTAACTTTATTTTAAAACTTACATCTTCCTATGGTACTCTGGGGAACACATGAACAAGGGATAAGCTGAAAAGCCTAGTATGGGAATGAACATGAGGGTGCATCTTAAGCGCATGAGTTAGGAGGCATGACATAATGATATCCAGAGCAGGGAACATATAAAATCGTATCATATAAGCATGTAATAATATAAATATGGAATCATATAAATGTGGAAGAATCATAAAACATGTCTTTAGTATGGTTCAAGGATAACCACCAATCCTTTTTCCCACTTTGTTTCGGGTCAAGACTTATCGCCAACCTCGTTTCCCATTTTACTATGGGTCAAGGCTAACCGCCAATCCGGTTTCACATCACATGTCATTATAAATAACTATACCCAATGCATTGGAGCGCTATCTGGGTGCACCCATCTAAAAATTTTCAAGAATATTCTTACCACATAAATAATCATACATAATCACCGATACATAAACATATAGATACCCATTGAAAAGAATTGGGTACTACAATCATGACATAAAGCAAAAACAATGAGTGTATCATTAAAGTATCCATGGAAGAAAGGTATTAGAACATACATGGACATTCATAAGGTTAAAAAGGAATATAACATGGTAGGTGGTGTCAAACAGAAGTGACAACATATAAGAAATGTATTTGACAAACATTATCATTTAATCAATTTTGTGTGATTTTAATGAAAAATAATATAGAGATTTTAAAATAAAAAAGAGGTCAATCATTTATATAAAACAAGAATTGATCCAAGAAAGTTTTTATAATAAAAATTTGTGATTTTATAAATACAATTTTGTCTTAAAATATGGGATAAGTAGTACATTGAATTGGGTAAAAAAATTTGGGAAGTTCCCTTAAAACAGGTTTGTTTATCAGAATGTTCTAAGGAGGGAATATTTTAAAATCATGTATATCCATGAAAAGGAGTGATTAAATGGTCTTCATAGAATATTTTTATAAAACTAAAAATCATTTAGAATATTTATATAATTAGATAAGATAACTCCAATTTGATATAATGATGATAAGGCAACCCAGATGAATAAAAAGGGTTCTGGAAGAATTTGTTACGGTTTATTGTCATCGTGTCAGGTGTATCTAAGAGGGCTTAATGAGAGATAAAAGAGGTTTATAATCACATATACATCATTATTTAAGTATGGAGGAGGTTTGAAAACATACCCCATCATTAGGGATTACACAAAAAAAGGCATATCATAGAGGACAATCTTCATTAAGAGAGAAATGGAGAGGATCCCTTACCTTAAATCTGTTGGTGTTCTGCACATGGTATTAGAGACATGAGTAAACAAATTAGGATTATTATTTAATAATTCCATAACCACTTTTATATTTAATTGGTTTAGTATAATCATTTTATGTTTATTTATAACCGTTTTGAATGCTTATTAGGTTCAATTTCATTTTTTGGGCTTGTTTTTTTACTTGGTTTTAATGATCGGTTCACTTATATTCATATCTGGATAGACATGTAAGATGAAAGTGGTCATCCAGAATTTATGTAATATGATATTAGTTAAAGTCAAGGAGATTAAATGGTATTATATTTAATTTGGTTACCTATAGTGATGTCAAATTATTATCTAAACCCATAGTGACAACTATTCTTTTAATTGGTGGGGTTGATTACAAAGAACATGTTTTTATTTATAACATAATAGAATTTGTAAAAAATGATTATAGAAAAAAGGATATATTACCTATATAATAATCAGGTTCAACCATAACACAAATGGTTCCATGACCAGAATTAATGATAATAATTGAAATTGATAAACGGTTTTCCTTGAATGTACTAAATTAGCATATCTCAAACAGATCTTTCATTTCTTTCAAATAAAAGGTGGGGAAAGGAGAAAAGATAATGAAATATCCCATTATCATAAAAACCATATAGTACATGTTTGTTACTGAGTTTATCATATTATTTGGGTGAAGGGAGTTGAGGAAAGAAACAAAAAAGGAATGAACATAAAAGAAATGATGGAATTGGAATGAGGAATTCACCTCTTGAGACATCCTCCTTTGAGAACCTCTTAAGGGGTGAGGTTTTGTTATTTTTAAGAGGATAGAAGATTTTGGTCTTAGGGGAGGATCTTGTTTAGATATTTGGGCAGAATATGGGCAACGCACAAGGCTTGAGAGTAGTGAAGAGAAGAGGGAGAGAGAGGGGTTTATAGTGGAGGAGAGGAGGGATTTCATAAAATTATAATCCTTAATTTATTATTTCTTCACAATCCAAGGAATAATAAGTGTTCCATGACCAATAATAGTAAACAATTCATGTGACGTTGAAACAATTTGGCCTACATCAGTAGATCATCATCAATGACTCAATAAATCCATTATTTAGCCTTTATCATAAATTATCATATTTTACTATTCATAAAAAAAAACAAGTATTTCAGAAAAAATCTAAAAAAATCACCCTAAACATTTTTAAAATTGTATAATCCAAAAATAAAATCCATTTTTCCAAAATAATTTTCTAAATATGATTATTTTAATATTTATTTAAAATCATAATTTATTATCAAAAACCAGTTTTAAAACATTCATTTACTTATTCTAAACAATAGGTATATCGTATTTTAAACATGAATATTATTTATATATTATCATAGGTTCGGTTAATATTCATTAGGGTATATTACTATTCATAAGGGTAAGTTAATATTTATAAGGGTAGGTTACTATTCACCAAAAATTATGTTTTTCTTATGAGACTCCAAATAACTTACTGATCGAAACCGTGTATGTCAGCTTTTCAAAATTCTATACACAGAAGTGTCAAAATTATGTTTAAAGGTAACTTATAACTTTTTAGTTCATTATGTTCTGTTTTCATGATATTTTATTACATATTTATACGAAGGTAATTTCCATTTAAAAAAAAACAGGTCGTTATAGTCAATATCATATCTTATATTCTTTTCAATTCTACAAAGATATGGTGGGATTTTTTTTATCATGGAAGACTATCATCAGGATATGATTAAGAGGGATTTATCGATGGTCTATTATGATTAATTCTTTCCACATATATTGAGGGATGACTAAGCTTGATCATTCTTGGGCATGTAGTAGGGATCCATGTCTGTAATGGAGTATTATGCCTATTTTATTGACCTTCGCTGATTCACAATGACTCAAGTAGATGATGAGAACATGAATGTGATAATATATTAGGACATGCTATTGTACACTATCTGATCATAAGTTAATGTTCACTATTTGACGATTATTTTTATGATTGTCATCTAGGCCCTTATTATTGGTTGTAATTTGAGGGAATACAGATGTGTTATCCAGGGTGACTCCACACTAAGACCTGGTAGTGGTTCTTCTAGTTGGAAGATGCACTACTTTGAGGATACTTTTCATGGTAGAGAGGGTAAGAAAGATCGTACTGATAGATTTGTTATGTGTCGTCAGTGTGAGAATCTAGGGTATACAAAACCCTTGTGTAGGTGATACCAAGTTTAATATAGAGGTAATGGAAGGATGGTTCATATTCATCAATTATATATGACATTCCCATCAGTTCCTAGATAGTAGATCTATAACGATCTCGTGTTTTTGGAGTACGGCCTACAGTACCTCTTCATGAAGGTACCTGAAACACCATCAACAACTCTAGCTGAGGTGGTGGTTGAGGTTGTGGGAAACAGACTCAGGATTCACCACATCACTAGAGCAAGCCTACTCTAGGTGGTTATGTTGTGTATCTGAGATATTGTATAGGATATTTACATGTGGTGAAAACTGTGTAAGAGGACTTGAGCACCAAATATTCTACAGTTTGAAGTACTATTATTGTTTCCTCCACTATAGTATATTATTTATTTGATTAATGTTCATTGTACTCTTTTATATATGAATGAATTATAGAATTTATGTTCCAAGAAATATATTACTTCTATCAAATGATTACAGTTTCTACCCAATATAGTATCTTATGAAGTAGTATTGTCTGATGTATGGAATTTCTTATAGCGGTGAGCAGTTATCTGATCCTGTGAAATCCTTTCATCCTCAAAATTAAAGGGATTTATGTAATTAATGGGATGTATTTGTTGGTTATACATTGATCACACATTTATTATTATTGTCATAGGGTGACATTCACATCAATAGAGGGTGGTATAATTTTTTATCCTAGAGACTGGGATGTCCATATGACTCAAGTTGGTCCTGATAATCAGGGGTTTGTATAGTGACCACCCAGATGGCTATGCTATATCGGAATGATTATGGTTCAAAACCTATTATTTTCCAAACTATAATGGATAGTTTTCATGTTGTCTTCACTAATTAATTTTAAGTACTACATCTTACGAAATAGGATGAACTTTCGATTGAGCTAGTTCCTGGAGTGGCACCAGTGTACATTCACCCTTAACGGATGGTGCCTTCACAACTTAAAGAGCTCAATAAGTAGTTGTATATATTAGAAAAAAGGGGTTCTATATGACCTAGTGATTATCCATGGGGTCACATGTCCTTTTTCCAAAAAAATGGATGATGAATTTAGATATTGCATGGATTACCAAAGTTTTATCAATTAATGGTTAAGAACTACTATCAACTACCTAAAATGGAAAACCACTTAAACTAGATATGAGGATCTTGGGTTTTTTCAAAGATTTATATGAGTCTAGGCTATCACCATATGTGTGTTATATCCTCAAACATTCCTCACATATTTTTCTAGAGTAATTATGGTCTTTATGGTTATCTGGTTATGTTATTCACTCTCATGAACATGCATTCCATTTTCATGGCTATGATTAAACAATTTTTCCACCCCTATCTATATTATATTGTGGTAGTATTTTTGGATTATATCTTGTTTTATTCTCATAATTTAAACAACCATGCCAAACTTATTGAGTTCATTATGAAAACACAAAGTAAGCACCCGCTCTATCCTAATCTCACTAAATTCTACTTTTGGATAGACATTATCAACATCTCATGTCATAGAATCTCAAAGATAAGAGTACCAACACACCCAATGAAGGTGAGAGGTGTTCTTTTCTATAAGGAACCCAATAATTTCACTGATATTCATAGTTTCATGGGGATAGTTCAGTATAATATTTGATCCATATATGAATTTTCATACCTAGAACCACCTGTTATGGGATTGACTAAGAAAGGTTTGGAATTTGTTTGTCAGAGTCATGTGATAAATCATTTTATAAATTGAAAGGGATACTGACTTCAATGTCGATCCAAATTCTGTGAGATCCAACCGAATGATATAATATTTATTGTGATAAATCGTTCAATTGGATGGGAGAAGTTATCATATTATATGAGTGAGTTATAGAGTAACAGTCTCATTAATTATTGATAGATGAGTAGAATTACCTGATGAACAATCTTAATTGAGCATCTATTATTCATGTTTTAGAATGTTGAAGGCATTATTTTCATGTGTAACATTTTTATATGATTACATAATAAAAAAGCCTTATATATATCTTTACATAGCATGATATAATTCTAAGGATTCATGGATGGGTTGAGTATCTATAGTACTTCCACTTTGAGCATCCCTGTACACATTTGATATGAAATGCAGTAGTCGATTATCTAGCCTAAATACTCAGACACATGAAGTTATGGAGGCCATTATTGAGTGGAAGCTTATGACCTTGTTTTTTAAGATGAATGGTGATGTTCGAAAAAATCATGGGGATAATGTCCTAATTTCTTTATCATTGAACTATATCCTTCTATAATAGGTAAAAGATTAATAATAATTCTGATCCTGAGAGCCTAGTCTTGAAGGGAATCATTTCACATGAGGATTCATCTCCTGATTGGAAAATGGATGGGGATGATACCTTACTCATTCATGGTCATTTCTAGTTTCCATCAGGCATCTAAAAGGAACTGATTGTGAATTTGATGCCTCAAATTAAGAAGTTCATCCTTGTGTCACCAAGATGTATTGAGATCTAAATCGCCAGTATTTGTGTCCAGGTATGAAATAAGAGATATCAAGATGTATTACTTGGTGTTCCACTTGTTAGTAGATAAAGGCAGAACACCATTTATCGGTAAAAATATTACAACTATTGTTCACTCCCTAGTGTAAATTTTATGATGTCAGCGTGCATTCAATGACTGGGTTTCGAATATTACCTTGAAATAATGATATATTTTCAAGCATCCATAATCTATTGATGAGGGTCAACCATTTATTTCATATTTAAGTGAATTTATTAATTAATGATATAGAAAGGTTATATGTAACAGAGATCATACAACTTCAAGGAGAATTATGTTATATCATATCTAAATGGTATGATCATTTCATTTTAGGATTCTATCAAGGGTTGAAAAGGTCCATGGGTACATAGGATCTTTTAATAATGTCATATCACCAACAAATTAAAAAAAATATAGAGTGAATGAGTCATGTTGTAGAGAGCATGCTTCTTACATGTTTCCATAACATTGGGGGTGATTAGGATAAACACATACTGTTAGTTGAGATAAATTAAAATAATATCATTTAGGATGCCATATAGATGGCTCTTTATGAAGCCATGTATGGTAGTATATATCATTCACCTCTATGATGGTCTGAGATAGGGGAAGTATAAATGCTTGGACAACATATCATTCAAGAGAAATAAATTAAATCCCATCTAATCCAAAATCACATGATGGCCACTCTATCTGGAAAGCAATCATATTCCAACCATTATCTAAAACATCAAGATTTTGAAGTCAGGGATTTGGTATTTTTGCATATATTTTTTTGGTTGGGACATTGATGTATTCAAATATTGGGTAATATTTCACATTAATTTTTTAGACCCTCTGAGATCATGGAGAGAATCATATTAGTGGCTTACTGGATAGTAATTCCTCATAAGTAATAGTCTATTTATGATGTATTTAATTTATCTCAACTCTATCACTATTATCTAGACCTAACGCATGTTCTACAACATGAGGAGTTTGATTTATTGTAACACCCCAAGCTTCCACCATACACTTCTCATTCAATAATGCAATAGCTTTCATTGTATGCAACTTCGAGTTCTAACACACCGCGACTAATCAAAGTAGCCGTTATGAATAGTAATACCCACTTTTTAAAATTATAGAAATTTTATATTTCAAAATGGACTTCATTTTTGTATTCGTAGTATCGAAATTATCCTAAGTTGAATTTTTTGTAATTTTCTGAGAACTTCCATTTATTATGAATAGGGAAGAATACTTAAAAACAACTTTTTTTAATAAAATTAATTTATAGTGATAAATTATACTATTGAGTGGTTTTAAAGTATAATTAGAATATATTTTTACCATTTTATCCAATGGTGTTCATTATAATTAATTTCACTTTGAAATTAGACATGAACAATTGTCAATCTTTTGATATATATTGTTTCTTAAAAACACGCTATTTGTTGTGACAACGGGAATTAATTATAAAATTAATTAATGAAACTTATATGTTTGGAATTTTGTAAAATAGACATCCTTTTTGAATTTGGAATATCAATTATATCTTAGGGTGAAATTTTGGCATTGTTCTGAAAAACTTCAATTTTTGATGAATAGTGAAACCACTAAGTGGTAGTTAAATAACTGATTTTTCGTTTAAATGAAATATTACCACTTATGTGATTTGATTTTCAAATATCTGACATATATGGTTGTCATTAGGAAGTAAAATGTGGTTTAATGGGATTAAAATATTTTTTTGGTGAATAGTAACTTTTAAGTTTAATTAATCGCGATTAAAGGTAATTAGTGAAATTTAAGGTAAAAATGATATTATAAAAATATGTTAATACCTTTACACTTGTCCTACCACTATTTTATGTGTCATTTCCGACCAAGACAATCCATGGGTTAACTTGGGGACCCCATGGAGCCACATTGGTAGGAAAATGACATAAATAACTTTTTATTTAAAGTTAAAATAAAAATGTCACAAACATAAATTATTTTACTAAAACAATTTTTAAATGGGGTTATACAAGTCATATTTTTGACTATAAATATTCATTACAAAGATAAACAGATTTACTACATCATGATATTTTTTTTATAATTTTTATACATTAAACAGATTAAATTATTTATGACACCATGATGATGCAGTGATTACCTCATTAATTAACAATTTTAATAAAATGGAAGGATAATGTAAAATATAAGCATTAAACTTGTCAAAATACTATTGGATGAGAATATTTAGAACCCTTATCACCTTAGCCTAGAATTATATATGTGTGGGACCTTTAGAATCCGAAAAGCATTATATAATAAAGTAACATTTCATTACTTTCCAAGAGTGCCCCTCCTCTCCACTTATAAAAGGCCCCCACCACTACCACCTTACTCACACTTTCAAATCCTTTTGTCTTAGCCAACCTCTGCCCAAATACTCTACCAAATTTTCTACCTTACTCCTAGAAGCCTCACTTTGGGCAGAATTCTTCCCAAGGAAGCCTTTGGCTCAAATCAAAAGAGTTACCCGATTTTAAGGTAATGTCTTCTCTTATGTTATTTTGTTTTATTTTGCTTATCCAACCCCCTAAACTCTTTTTATTCATTTCTTTTGTAACAAAAAAAGTATCCTCAATAAACTAGGATGTTGTTATAATATTTATTAGAGCTACACTTACACACACCTATATCTAATGGTTAAAGAACATACTGTTTCTGTGGATGGCGAATTTCTGCCTCACGAAACGATGATTGTTCAACACTCATATAACACCTTAAAAGGTGGCCATTAAATTGTCACTCTATTTATACATGATATATAATATGTTTATGTTTTACTTAAGGTTATTTATTTTTCATTTATGGCATACCTTTATTGTTTCCATTATGGTTAAACGCGATATTTTCATTTTAGGAAGTGCGGACTACCGCCCCCTCAAAGTGATTTGAATCGTTAATGCCATATGTGGGATGTATAAAGGATGGATTAAATGATATTATATATGATATTATACAGGAATTATAATATACCTTTATATCATTATGATTTCATTAAATATGAAATATAAATGAAAGTAGCATTCATGCGTACGTACGGCTTACCGTCTCCATGAACGGTGCATTTCATTTCTTACCTCTAAACGTTATGGAATATTATAAATGCATGTATATACTGGATATATATGATATATATGATATCTATATCATGAATATAATTCTGTATATATTGGATATTTCACCACATGAACAACTTGTAATTATAATAAGTTTATTTTTGACTCAAGTACCAAAGATCGACAAAATGACCATTATTAACTTAAATAATTACATAATGTTCATAACATGGTAATAAGTGATATAAAAGGAATAAAAAACTTGAAAAAGGTTATTAAGAAATTATAAATTAACTCTAGTTTATTATTCAGGAGGTTAAAGAACGGTCGAGTCAAGACAGGACGCAAGGTAAGGGAACTTCTTAACCCAATTTCCATTCTTTGGGTTAATCTCCTACTTTCAAATTACGTCATGATATTATTATGTCCTATCTTGTATTTATACTTTCTTTATGTGTACATATTGTGAATACACATAATACATATATTTTATTTAAAAATGATATTTTTAAGGGACTTCATCTCAATCTCCATTCATTGAGGCATATTTTGTTTTATACACAAATTTCTTTTATACGGTGTATAAACCCCTTTGACTTTTACATTTATTCAAAAATATTATTTTTTATACGAATAATTTTACTAAATGACAAAAGGGAATGTTTATTTTTTTCATACGTATGTGGCGACAATGACTTCTCTGCCGACGTGACCATTATTTGAGTTTCGGCTTCCTCTACAAGCCATAACATTTTTTTAATGAAAAATAAATACAAAGTTTTAACTATCTTTTATTTTGGTATTGAAAATGGTTTTGAAAGTGTTTTTATTATATCAATGTTTTGTATTGATATCTTGTGATTGAAATGTGGAAATGTTATGTTTCCTTTATGCATGTTTTATGTGATACGATTATGTTATGGTTTATGATATTTTTAAACCTATTAATATGAGGAATTCATTGGACTTAATAAGTGATGGGTGGAGCCCGCTATAGATCCTCGATGCATCGGTAGGTCTAATGAGACAAACTAGTGTCTTGGAACGAGGCCTTGACAAAATCTTATTTGTGGTCTTGGCACGAGGCCTTGGCTACGTGGTTATGATAGTCTGGCATTATGCATTCCATCATTATGAAAGTGGTTATTGATATTGCATGTGATTATTGAACCAGTAAAATATCCATGTGAAGAAGTAAATGGAATTATCTCATTTTACTTTTTCCATATTATGTTGAAGTTCAAGTTTAAAAGGCTTTTGTTTTAGTTATAAATTGCCTTAAATGTTTATGTTTATTGATGAAAGCTACCACAATATTGTTATCCTTACTGAGCATCTGAGCTCACCCCTTTCAATGTTTTAATTTTTCCAGGATGTGAAGAAGTATATTATGAATGACCTGCAGGGATAATATAAGGGGATATGAAGAGAATATGTTGTAGTTTTGTTTTACTTTATGATATAATGTAAGACTTATGAATGTATCTAGTGTTTCCAAGGCTACTAAACTAATCGGTCTTTTGAGACTTGATCTTTTGTGATCATTCCAATGTTACGAAGTAATGCACTGACTCTGGGTAACTGGGGTCGGGGTGTTACATTTATATTTGGATTCTTCTTTTGAGGAGTACACAGTTCACATCATTCATTAGATAACAAAGGACCTCTAGAGTAGGTCTATTCCTCTAGTACGGTAGTTATGGTAGCCTAGAAAAGTACATGATGAGACTTGGGAGTGACAACTTGATGTACATGCTCACTGGTTGTAACTTATCTTAATGGATCCCTCATTACCCTCATTAGGGAAATACATGGATGATTTTCATTAAAGAGGGGGGATTGCAGTGAACATTCTTTTTAGAGAGGTATAGATTCCTTTAAATTTGAAGAGAACCCTCATTGAGTTTTCCTTTTTTTCTTATACCCTAGTGATTAAGCCCTTATGTTGGTCATTTTGATTCTATAAGGAAGGATGTATATAAACTTAAGGTATATTGTTGGATAAGTACATGTTGTGCTTTATAAAAACACAATAAGTATTTATAATTCAGGATGTGAAATTGGGTGGCCAAACCTACTAAACATTGTTAACTATTTTTTCACAAGAGGATAAAACTTGAGATTTATTGAGTGTGTGAAATTTACATGTTGTGTAAATGGTAAGGATTTTTAAAAAAAGTAATGCATGGCCTCTTATTTTTGACTGGAACCCTTCCCTTATCTTGTATAGTAGGATTCACACAAAGGATACCTCCTTCATGCCCTCAACATATGTTCCTCTCATTCCCTTTTGTATTATGCCTAATCAAACCACCGTCTATCATGTTGGATCACTATCAGTAATATATTTGATCTATTGTATCCTTTTTATAGTTTTTATCATTTTCATTTTCGCAATTTTGGTGAGAGATGATATTTTTTATTTTAGGGGTTTTTTTTATTCCACCGATTTATTTTTTCTTCTTCAATTCAATTTAGATTCTAGATGAGTGGTTATACAAAGGCCTAGGGATGGTGGTATATTAAATTTCCATAAAATATTAGATGTTTTTATAGCTTATATTGTTGTGACACACATTGTACCTTTCAACACATTGCATTAAAATGTGATTTTATTTCTTTATTAATTGGAATTTGTTATGATATTCTTTAGAGTCTTGTTAAATTATTTAGAGGATGACTACCTCATTGGTTTTCCCCCCTTTGGTTGTACTGAATTAAATGTCTCCTTTAACATGAATGCATAATTGACAAACCACCTCATAAGTGGTTTTTATTGTATTTAAACTTTTTCCTCTTTATTTTATGAGTTAAATCTATTTTATTAAATTAAATTATCATGAGTGGGAAGTACATTTCATTTTTTATAAATTGATAAATAATTTTTTAAACTTTTGATACACAATTATATATAGGGATAAATGAATGTAAATGATTTAAATGGATAATACATATGAAAATTATGATTATAACATGGATATTGATCATTATAAAATGGTTATGGGACCTATTGACAATGGAGTTTAACACTCCATTATATTCTGTGTTGGGTAGGGAATCTCACAATTGTTACATGGATGATAGGTTAGATGTTACACATTCCTTTTCCTCAGGTGTTGGGCATGAAGAATCACCCCATTAGCTTGGGTTATAGGAATGAATACCCACACTACTATCTCATGTGATGAGCATGAAGTCTCATATTCTCATGATATTTAAGGATTGTGCCCTTTTTGGGGCCTATAAAACATTTGACAATACTTGGAAACATGAGTTACGCCCCTGGTCTAGCGTGAAAATAGTATCCATGTATATTCCTAAATACGTCCTTCCATATATATATAGTGTCTATTCATGTATACATATTATATACGATTACTTGAAAATGTGTGGACAATGTAAATTATGATCGAACTTATCTCAAATTATGTCAAAGTAGTCAGAGTCCTCCATGTTTCCTAATGGAACATACACCGACTAGTATTTATTTTTTATCATATTTTATATACTATTATACCTACACATTGTTATTCAATATACAATAATTGGATTATTATAGCACCATTTGTAGTAGTCTACTGAGTTTATCTCACACCCTACTCAGGTCTCCTATTGTACCAGAGATGACTTCATGATAGCAATTTTGAATAAGTGTAAGCACCCAATCAATGATTCTTGACCTATATTGCTTATAGAATAAAGTATGTGGGTATAGGGCCAAACATATGCTATTGATTCTGGTGGATATTTATTTTTGTATTTTGTACTTTTTGTATTTCATGTTGTATATACATGTACTTTATATCATCTGTATTCCATATTTTGTACATCAGCATTACATGACATAATTTTGTATATAACTGAACATTGCCTTGTTTATTATTAGAGTTTTGTGGATATTTAAACATCCTATATTGATTTTTTATTAAATTAGTTATTATATTTATTATCAATTATAATAATGTTATTTATTATCTTAATATTATTTCAGTTGTGCTACTATGATATGAGGGTATATTCTCTCCCCAAAATAGCTTAGAACCTCTGTAGTAGTTAATATCCTCTGGCATACAATGAGGCTCATTTGAAGCCATGTGACCCGCCATATTATGGTACCATTTTAGAGGCTCTTATATTAGTGAATTACAATATGTAGTATTTTATAATAAATAATATCCCACCACATAGATATCATAAATATGATTTCAAAAACACTTGTAATATAATATATTGAGGACTAGGTTCATTTACCAAAGAAGAAACCAATTACTCACTACTCTATTCACTCTAATATTCTTTTAGTATTTTTATTGGTAAAATACTATAAATAAATAGTGACATTGTTTGTGTGTGAACATAATACAAAAAAATAAAAAATGTTATTTTAATAAGTCCTATGGTGATCTTTTGGAGGGATTACCACCTCATCCCTTTACTATATAATATGAAAGTAACTTATGATGCTCTTTATCGATGGAAAAACCCAAAACCTTGGTTCCCTTTTCAATATATCAAGTTGATGATTTAGATCCAATTCACTATGACCACAACAAATTGAAACTCATTTTCCTATGTGATAATAATATATACTAAGAAACCTCTATATAATTGATTATGACTTCATGACTCATCATTAATGAAATTAAGAAACTTATAAAAATTTATTCCATAATTAATAAAGTCCTCTAGCCTTGTCTTCTCCACTCATGACAAAAACCTCATGAAATTTCACTGGCCAATCAACTACATTCCACAATATATAGAAATATTTTGAAATAGTAGATGAAAATATATACAGTCTTATTAGATATATATAGTTATGAGTAAACAAACCCTGAAAAAAACTATAATTCATTCATCTTCACATTGATAATTGAGAATAAAATACATATAGAGGATATTCAAATAAAAATTTTGGATTATGGATTATCTTGCCCAAATTTACCCAATTTTTTAGTGTTAAGCAGTCACTTTTAGGGTAGCTTGGATTGTCGAATCCTCAGAGACCTAAGAAGAAACATATAGACACACACATTAAAATGAAGTTTTTTCTATTAAGTGGACATCTTGGGTTGATTTTAGATGGGTTTAATGGATCAATAACAGATTTAAGTTAATTCAAATTAATATAATGAGTTTATCCTAGGTTATCTCTCGAGGTGGATTGGTTGAATTTCTTTTTTAATGATTTCAATTTCATATATTTGGGATGGGTTCCTATAAAGAGATTAAACAACATAATCAATTACTGGTGTAATACCTACATA
The DNA here is from genome assembly GCA_963277665.1 of Viscum album. Classification (NCBI taxonomy): domain Eukaryota; kingdom Viridiplantae; phylum Streptophyta; class Magnoliopsida; order Santalales; family Viscaceae; genus Viscum; species Viscum album. The sequence goes on along the minus strand of OY728155.1, from coordinate 632,521,362 downwards.
CATTATTACTAATAACCTACACACTTTAATGATCAATGTTTTGATCAATTCAAGGTTACTGTTTTTATTAGCACATGAAGTGTGTGACCTTAAATTCAACAAGGATGAAGGAGTTTAAAGATATTAAAAAAATCTCAACTAAAGAAGAGATTAGACAGTAATGGAGTGAGAAATAACATCTAATACCAACCCTTTCTACTCCCTTGGATTAACCAATAAGTGGTTTATCCCTCCATTGATGACATGTTCTCAACGGAAGAGGAAAGTAGACTTACGAGGGTGGAATTAAAGAACTAAAAACAACAAAATAAAGATCACTCCACCGTTGTGTGAAAAAATTCATAAGGTATGGTGTGAATAAATTTTCACCTTGAGGAAACTGTATCGACTTGAAATGGATAAGAAAAAAATAAGAGAAAATAAAGAGCATTTATTTATAAACAAAGGGGAATTGAACAACTTACATGAGGAGGAAATGCGGTTACAAACACAAAGTGGTATCATAACACTACAATGAAACCAAGCAACAAAGATCATTAAATACTCAAAAACCACTACATTAAATAAGTATTTTCGGAGCCTTGGGTCAAGCCTCAAATAGTAAAAAGCATCCCACTTGATAACTGTAGGCCTAGGATGGTGGAAGGTATGGGAGAGTGGACTTCTTTATCCTTGACTTGAAGTGGCATCCAACTTGCAACCACCGAACATACGCGCCTACATGGACTTCTAGATTGACTAATTAGAGTGGGAAATAGAAGAGAAAATTGAATATTCGGATGTCTCCTAGATCTATGTAAAATATCAGCCCAAATTAATTTGTGGTGGCCGATATATTATTAAATTTGTGGCTATTTTTTGGGGATGCAGAATTAGGCCCATAATTTTATCTCTTACATGGGCTGCATGAATAAGCACAATGGATGAAAAATTAGTACTGGATACTAAATTATTATATGTTTCTGTATATTTACTCTATCATCCCATGAAATTTGGGCTCCATTGGGTCTGTATTGAGGGCCCCACATTCTCATATGTGGACTGGTGTCCAATCCGCCTTTTCTAGAATTGTTTCCTTTCATTGCTATATATCCCCATAATAATTTATGAATCATCCATTGATCCATAAAGTAAAAATGATCATATTTAGGATTATATCCATTTCCCAAAATATCAATTTAAAATGTGGATAACTTCATTCCTTAATATCAGATTAATCATTGGGCCTAAATTGGTTTACATTAGGCATGAAGTGAAAAAATGATGAGAATGGATGTTCAAAATTAAAATCCATTAACTCAGGACTATAAGATAAAAAAATTAACATTTAATACCATTAAAATTTATTTAACATAAGTATTTTTATTTCCTAATATCACCCCCCACAAACGTTATATTTGAAAGTCCCGAGGAAAATGTATCTCAACAATATGAAATTTGAATTTCCTTTTCCAAAAACATTTTAATACACACTGATCACCAGAAACCCTTATACCAAACAATCATGAAACACATAAAAATATTTTAATACAAGATAGTTTCATAAGAATATCCTAACCCCATGCTCATTCCTTTGTTCATATTCATCGCCATATTTCATCCAATATCAATTAAGAGTGATGATGTGTTGTGCATCACATTAGATATGGGGGTTCATCTTTATTCAAGGGTGAAATTATGGAAGAGATAGGTGGAATTACATTTCAATATAATGATGAGTATTCATTTTTTTTGTATTTTTTGGTATTTTTTAGTTATTTTTTTGCAATTTTTCCATGGTAATTGAAATTGCACTCAAAATAGTCAACCCTTGTAGCGAGACTTTGTCGATGAATCCTAGGCTCAAAGTCAATAGGGCACCAAGTGAATCCCACATACTCGGGCATCATCTCGAGTTAACTATATAAAAAACAAATTCAAATTAGCATAAATAGAGATACACTTACTAACTCTGGGACAAAAAAATTTGGAGTCACGATCCCGAAGTGCCGAAAGCAATGCATTAGGTCATTTCATTGCTCTACATGCACATTTATTATTATTTATGAATACTCATATTAAAACTAAAATGATCACGAAACCTATGATATTTATTTGGGGGACCCCATGAACTCAAACTAACACCCCACTCTCCAAAGTATGTTCGTTGTGATTCTTTTTTTATTTATATAAAAATATAAACAATGAAATATCACATTAGACAACCACACTTTCCAAAATTTATGCTCATGAAATATAAATGGATTAAAATAAGAATCAGGGCATGCTAAATTATTTGATATTCAGTTTCAAATTGTACAATGTCTATTATCATGTTCAAGGGAAAAGAAATTTTTCCATCCTTTAAGGCACACTTTTTTCCAAATCATTCATTTTTGAGACAAAATCTATTTTTTATTTTACCTCCCCCCAATTTAAAATAAAAATTTCCCCAGTGTTTAAAGAAAATAATATTCTGTAGGGGGTAGAGGCAGATAATGAGAGTTGAAAAAGTAAATTGAAAATGAGGATCATGGAATGAAGTGACCTGGTGGTTGAAGTTGAAATTCTTGTTGCTTCATTTTAATCCGTTGATCTCCATGTCACTTTGAGAATTCCCTAGCGGAATAAAAAAAAAACAAAACAAAACAAAACTATATATAAATAAATATATATTTATTTATTCATATAATAAAAAAATTAAAATATAAGTAAATATTCAAAATTTATAGAATATGGAATCACTATAAGTCTTAGGTCAATGGTAAGCATGCGCCCATGTCTGCCTTTGGTCTCGAGTTTGAGTCCTCACAGCTTTGCCAGTTGTGACGGGGTTTTCCCCACAACCTACGATGTGGAATTTTAATTTAATTGTTATTATTATATTATTTTTAACCTACTAAAACCTAAAAATAAGATGAACTGATGATAAATTGTATTATTTTTAAATTTCTGGGAATGGTATTTCTTAATGATCACACCACATGACACAAATGAATATGGAACTCCCCATTCATACCCATCCATAATCATAATAGAATAACATGTCAATAGTCTTTTTTTTAAATATAAAAATGATTCATTAATACTACTTAAAAAAAGTTGATTAAAACAACCAAATTATAGGAAACATGAAAACCATGGGCTTCCACCCATGCAATGCTTTTTTTAACACCATCAGCTCGACTTGGACCCCCAATTGATTAATTATTTTTGTCATCTATGGTAGGTTCACACAATTCTTCATCAACTTCATGTTTTTTGAATAATTCTATGAATGGTTTGACTCTATGACCATTAACGTTAAATCTTTGACCATTGGTGAGATCCTGAATTTCAACAGCCCCATAAGGATACACCATATGCACTATGTATGGACCTGACAATCTAGAATTCAATTTCCCTAGGTGTAAGTGTAGTTTAGAATTATACAAAAGAACAATTTTTCCAGGATCAATGTGTTTGGTTTTACGGTTTTGAGATTGGTAGTCTTATACTTTTTCTTTATTGATCCTGGATTTTTCAGAAGACTCCATTCTAAGTTCCTCAAGTTCAATGAGATCAAATTTCCTTTTTTTTTCTGGCCAAAGAGAGGTCATAATTCATTTTCTAAATTTTCAAAAAATCCTTATGTTCAATTTCCACTAGAAAATGACATGATTTTCTATAAACCAACCTATATGTGGACATTCATAAAATTGTTTTAAATGCAGTTCGATAGGCCCAAATACATCTAAGAGTTTTCTTGACTAGTCTTTCCTAGATGGATTAACAGTTTTCTCAAGAATTTGTTTGATTTCTATATTGGCTAGCTCAGCTTTTCCATTGGTCTGTGGGTGGTAAGTAGTGGACACTTTGTTATAAATTCCATACATTTCCATGAGTTCAGAGAAGGGATGATTTCAGAAATGAGTTCCACAATCACTAATGATAGCTCAAGGAATTTTAAATCCAGAGAGGATGTTTTACTTTAGAAATATAATCACAGTTTGATGATCATTGGATTTTGTAGGAATGGCCTTACACCATTTTGAGACATAATCTATATCTAAAAGTATGTACAGATATCCCCTAGAGTTTGGGAAGGGACCCATGAAATAAATTCCATAACAGTCAAAGATTTAAATTACTAAGATGGGAGTGAGTGGCATTTGATTTTTTTAGGATGTACCCTAATTTTTGACACATAGTATAGATTTGAAAAAATTTGTAGGAGTATCTTGAGAGGGTGGGCCAGAAGAGACCACACTGAAGAACCTTAGATGAAGTTTTCTTAGAGGAAAAGTGACATCCACATGCCTCACTATGACAGAATTTATGGATGAACTCTTGTTTGGATTCTGAGACAAACCTATTAATGACTTGGTTATGGAAGAACTTATAGAGGTATGTATCATCAAACACGTAGTTCCTAACACCAGAAAGGAATTTTATTTGATCTGGAGTCCCTAATAATTTTGGAATGACTCCTGTAACTAAGAAGATGGCTATGTCGACATACCAAGGGCAGTCACTCATCGAGTATAGGTGTTCATCATGGAGTGAATCAGACACAAAAAAATGATTTGAGTTATCTTTTAATTCCATCCTAGAGAGGTGATCAGCTACAAAATTTTAAACATCCTTTTTTTCATTGATTGTGAGGTCAAATTATTATAAGATAAAGACCCACATAATCAGTCTAGCCTTGGAATCATGTTTTTTGAAGAGGTATTTCAGTGCAGAATGGTCATTGAACAAAGTGATGGGGGATACTAAGATGTAAGACCTAAACATCTCTAAGGAAAACACAATATAAAGTAACTCCTTTTCAGGGGTGGTTTATTTGATTTAGTAAACATTTATGTATTTTCTTTCATAAGAAATGACAAAAGGATTTTTATCACAATATTGTCCTAACACAGATCCTAAATCAAAGTCACTGGTATCACACAAAAATTCGAAATGAAGGTTCCAATTTGTAGATTTCATAATCGGAGGAGTGGTGATAGAGGATTTCAGGGTTGATAATGAACCCCCACATCATTCTGTCCAAATAAATGGAGAATCCTTTACTAGGGGAGCACAAAGGGGATGTGCGATTGAACTAAAGTCCTTGATGAATCTTCTATAGAAACTAACATGTCCTAAGAAAGAACTCACTTCAATAATAGTTCTGGGAGATGGAAGGTGATGAATGATGTCAAAATTTGCTTTATCAACTTCAATACCCATACCAGAGACTATATGGCCAATGACAAATCCATGTATAACCATGAAATGGAATTTTTCCCAGTTTAGGACCAGATTCATTTCATCACATCTGGACAAAACTCTCTCCTCATTCCTAATAAATCCCTCAAATGTATCCTCAATGATAGAGAAGTCATCCATGAAGACCTCAAGAAAATCCCCTACCATGTCTGAGAAGATTACCATCATTCACTGCTTGAAGGATCCAGTGGCATTGGGTAACCTAAACGGTAAGCGTTTGAAGGAAAAGGTACCGAATGGACCGGTGAATGTAGTCTTCCCTTGATCTTCTAGGGATACCTCAATCTGATTGTACCCTGAGTACCCATCTAAGAAGAAATAGAACTCATGACCTTCCACTCTCTCAAGGACATGGTCAATGAATGGTTAGTGGAAATTGTATTTCTTAGTGAATGTGTTTAGCTTCCTATAGTCAATTCACACTATCCATCAACAACTCACCCAAGTTGGAAGAATCTCTCCATCCATATTGGTTATCACTGTGATTCCTGCCTTCTTGGTAACCAATTGGATTTGGCTCACCCACTCACTCTCCACTTTGGGATAGATGATACCAGCTATTAACAATTTCAGAAGTTATTTTTTCACTACTAAAATAAGATTAGGATTGATTCGTCATTGAGGTTGACGACATGGATTTGAATCAGATTCTAGAACAATCCAACCAATGGAATTATTATGTTTCCTAAGGACATCTAGAAGCATACTATCATGATTGGATTCAAGGGAATAAGAAATGACCAAAGTATGTGTTTCATTTTCTCCTAGGAAGGCATACTTAAGTGGAGAAGGAAGTTATTTCAATTCAAGATCTGGTTGGTTCAAAATTTCAGTAGAATATTGGGACATTTTATCAAGATTTATTTTTTAGATTTTTAAATAGGATTGATTCCCCACATGTAGAAGTTTCATCTACTAGATTGTATTGATCATATTTAGGGAATGAATTTGGAGTGGTCTCCATGAAAGTGGTTTCTTGAAAGTTTTCACAGATTGTTGGACCTAAGACTTCATCATAAGAGAAATTTAAAAATTATTCAAGCCAAGGAGATAAACAACCTTCATGTGAAAAAAGAAAATCAAACTCATCCTAGCTTAAACATCCATCAAATATTCCGTGTTGTCCAATGGATTCATTTTCACCGCTTCTTATCATGTTAACTTCATGAATTTCCTCCTCATCCCTTATTTTTGAGCTTGCATTATAGATATTAAAGTCTAGACTCATGTTTCCGAAGGTGATGGTCATGTTCTCATTTTGAACTCAGATAACAGAGTTGATTGTTGCAAGGAAATGATGGGAAAGGATGATTGGGGTTTGTTCTTTATTTCCTAATATTGGATGGTAGTCAATGACAATGAAGTCACTAGGGTAGATGAAGTTTTCAACCATTACCATAACGTCCTTTAAAATCCCATTTGGAACCCTAATGCTACAATCAGCGAGTTGATGTGTGATAGATGTGGGTTGGAGCTCTTCTATGCCCAACTGGAAGTACATAGCACAGGGGAAGAGATTGGTACTAGCACCTATGTCACATAAGGCCTTGACAACTTTTCTCTCTCCTAGTTCAACATTGATGTAAGGGGAACTTGGGTCTTTCTAATAAAGAGGAATGGTCCCTTGAATGGTGGTACTCACATTAGCAGCCAAAAGGACATGGTTTTTATGTGAAAATATTCTTTTAAAAGTGAACAAGTCCTTAAAGTACTCTGAGTAGGTATGAATGGTTTGGATTTCATTGATAAGGGGAATGTTGTACTTGACTTGTGATAATATTTCCCTCAATGTTTCACTCAATTTAGGCTTGTTTTTCCCCCTCATGTGTTGAGGAAATGGTGTAGGTTGTGGGTTTGTTTGTTGATGGGTTGTTTCTTTGACAATGTTAGCATGTTTTTTAGTTTGATCATTTGGTTCATTTGAATTTTCATTAGTTTTTGAAGATTCACATGGTTTCTAAATTATTTTTTAGGTATCTCAATTTATTTAACACTTCTTAAAATAGTCACAACCTTTAGTTGTTCATGAGTAGTTTGAGTATAACTTGAATCTCTCCTTGAAGTTGAGGATGGTACCGCCTGAGTAGGCATGGGTGCCTTTCGAGTTTTGATGGTTTGAAGTTCTTGTTTTATATAATAGAATTATGATTTCATCCTTCCCATTTGTTTTCACAATTTTCTACAAGGATTTGTGGAACAATTTTGGTTGGTTCCTGAAATGATTGGTTTATCCCAGGGGGAAATTTTGGAGGTGGGATGGTCTATTGAAAATGGACCAGTGGCTATTGGTATTGGATATGTTGGGTTTGGAACTAGTTATGGGTTTTTTAGTTATAATGGGGGTAATTATTTTGTCTCTATGGTTGTCTAGGTTGCTGGTTATCATTCCAACGGATTCCTGGGTGGTCATTATACCTTGGGTTGAAGGTGTTTTGGTATTGAGGCTTTTGAAAGTTCAAAGTAGTTTCTTTTTCTGGGGGTCCTCCTAAAATAACACCCTTGGTGGATGGAATGGTTGGGCAGTTGTCTGTCTTACAGTCATGTTTGTAACAAATATTGCAAATAGGGTCTACAGTTTGGATTTCATGTACTTTCCTAAGGTCTATCTCTTCAACATTCCTAGAGAGTGCTGCAAGTTTCACCCTAAGGTTTTCCTCTTCTCTATGTGTATGAATTCCAGTAGTTCCTTGGGTCTTTTCAGAATGATGTGAAGTTCCCCATGTTTGGTTTTGTTTAGCAAGGACTTCCAGATACTCTTAATCATCATGTGGGTCTTTTTTTTAGAAGTTCCATTACACATCATGTCAAGAAATTGTTTGTTCCATAGACTCAAACCTTCATATAAAATTCTCAGTTGTTCAGGTATAGAAAAACAATGATGTAGAACCATGTTTATGGTGTCTTTGAACCTCTCCCATGATTCATATAATGACTCTCCATCTTTTTCAAAAAAGTTTTAGATGCTCTTTTTACATGCAATTGTTTTGTGGTTGGGAAAGTATTTTTTGTAGAATTCCCTTTGTAATTGGTCCCAAGAGTTCATAGATGAGGGTATTGAATTTTTTAGCCAATTTTTATCTTGATCCTTTAAATAAAAGGGAAATATCCTCATCTTATCTGATTCAAGATGATGTGTGGGACACATGGTTTCAACAATGTCATTGAACTCTTTAACATGAAGGTATGGCATCTTGAACTCCATTCCATGGAATGTGGGAAGATGGTTTAGGACATGGGGTTTAAAGATTTAGTTGGTATCTCCTAGGTAGTTGTGTCTAATGCATGATGGGGAATTGGTCTAGGCTGGTGTGACGTATTCATTCATGGTTTGATCAACTGCATTCCCCGAGTTTGGGTTCGCCTCATTTGGATTTCCATTTTGGTACCCACATGGGTTTATGAGTTGGTTTTTTTGAAGATCTTACATTGAAATTGGATCAATTTTTGACTCAGGGGTATTATAAAGGTTAGGATCTAATGTAATTAGTTACATTGGTGCACCTGACTCCCCAATCCCAGGACTATCCACCCTAACTAGACGGTTTGAATGGTCACAGGTGTAGGTGGACATGTGCCAAAAGAAAAAAAAACGAGAAAGGGAGAATATAAGAGAATTTGGATGATAATAGAAGATATATGGAAGAATAGAATGGGTGTTGAGTTGAATTACTTGGGTCCTCAGCAATAGAACCAAAATTTGGTCTCTCCCAAATTTAACCATGTTTTAAGGTTTAAGCAGTCGCTTGTAGTGTATCTTGGGTTGTCGAATCCTCAAAGACCTAAGAAGAAACCTATAGACTTGCACACTCTAAGGACTATTTTGGGCTATTAAGTGACCAAATTGGGTTGATTTTAGATGGTTTTAAATTATTACTAACATATTTAAGTTAATTCAAATTAATATAATGAGTTGATCCTAGGTTATTTCTCAGGGTTGATTAGATGAATTTATTTTTTAATGATTTCAATTTCTAATATATGAGATTGGTTGATTTAAAAAGATTAAACAACATCATCACTTACTGGTATAATTCCTACATACATTAATACTAATCGCCTATACACTTTAAGGATCAATGTTTTGATAACATCATGGTTAAGGTTCTTATTATCACTTGAAGTGTGTGGCCTTAAATTCAACAAGGACGAATGAGTTTAAAGATCTTGAAAAAAAATTCAATTAAAATAAGTGATTAGAAATTAATGAAGTGAGAAATAAAATCCAATATTGACCCTTGATACTCCCATGGACCAACCTAGAAGTGGGTTATGTCTCCATTGATGAAATGTTCTCAATGGAAGCATAAAGTAGACTTATGTGGGTGGAATTGGAGAAGTAAAAACAACTAAATAACAATCACTCCACCGTTATGTGATAAATTTTACATGGTATTGCGTGAATAAATTATCATCTTGAAGAAAAGGTATCAAGGTGATTTGGATAATAAAATCATAATATTAATGGAAGAAGTTTTATTAAGAAACTATGGTGAATTGAACAACATACATGAGAAGTAAATGTGATTACAAACACAAAGCGGTAACATTACACTACAATGAAACCAAACATCAAAGATCATTAAATCCTACAACACCACACCCTTAAATAGTAATTTTTGGAGCCTTGGGTCGAGCCTCCAATAGTAAAAAGCATCTAATTGGATTATGGTAGGCCTTGGGTGGTGGAAAGTAAGAGAGAGTGGACTTCTTTATCCTTGACTTGAAGAGGCAGCCAACTTGCATCCACCAAACAGACGTGCCTAGATGGCCTTCTATATGTCAGACTTAGAGTAGGAAATAGAAGAAAAAAGTGAATCTCCTAATGTCTACTATCTCTATGTAAAGTGTCATCCTAAATTAATTTGTGTTTTCCAAGATATGAATAAATTTTTGGTGCATTTTTATGGGCCGCAGAATCGGTCCCAGAATTTTATCTCTAACTTGGGCTGCCAGAATAACCACAATGGAGGCAGAATTAGTACTATATTCTGAAGAATTATATGTTTATATATATTTATTCTATCATTAAATTAAAATTGGGCTTTATTGGGCCTTTTTTATGGTCCCCACATTCTAATCAGTGGGTTGGTGTCCAATCTGCCTTCTCTAGAATTGTTTTCTTTCATCGCCAAATATCTCCATCATAATTTATGAATCCTCCATTGATCCAAGAATGAAAAATGGTCATATTGAAGTATAGATCCATTTAACAAAATATAAAATTAAAATATGGATAATTACATTCCTTAAAATCAGATGAATCATTGGTCATAAATTGGTGTACAATCGGCATGAAGTGCAAAAATGATGATAATGTATGTTCAAAATTAAAATCCACTAACTCGGGCCCATAAGATCAAAAATTAAAATTTAATACCATTATAATGTAATTAACATATGTATTTTTATTTTCTAATCAATGGAATATGAAATACCACTTTGAATTAACCACTTATCTCTTGTCTATTCTCTATAGGGATGGAAATACAGGGGGTATTAAGGTATGTTATAGATTAAGGGTAAATAAAATCCTATGATATATCTAGAATGGTTGATTACTCTATAACACATCATATTATTTTTCATTAAATAAAAAACAACCTCATACTCAATCTAGAAATCAGAAAAATAAAAAAAATACAAACTATAAATAATTATTAGCTTCCAATATCTTTTTTGGTGGACTACATTGTTGAAATACCACCATTTGTTATCCACATACTTAATTAGTAGTGGAAAACATTGTTATTGAAGCTCTATGAAAATTTTTATAGCTACGGAATACCTTTTATAGTAGTGGATGGCTTGGGATAACGGATCTTGGATATATGAACATAGTGGTTTAAGATGATATCTTATGAACTGGGTTGTGTACATCTGGGAAAGGCTTTGATAGGCTTAAATTATGGTGGAAATTTTAGTGAACTAGGATTTAATTGTACCAAGATTTTTATTTTATTTATATATATACATAATAAGTTTCAATATAATATTATATAAGGTTACTTATAAGTGTTTTTCCTTATGTGAATGATGATGTATACTTCCAATCTCATTTGATATATCCCTTAGAATTTTAATTTATATAAGCTTTATTATGGATAAATGATTCCTATATATTAGTTAAGAGGTTTAGTTATTATTATTAAATATCATCATGACTTTGTAAATATTGTATAGAGGAATGACCACTATTGTTAGTCTTATACATGTTTTACGATATGGGATTCATTATAACATGATGGGATTGCATGGATTTTTATTCCTAAGTGAGGTATCATCATTTAAAGGGTTATTCTTACACTAAAACCCAACCAAACCTTTTAATCATATATATTAAAACTCCCATGGGATTTGTTTTGATGTGAGCCACTTGATCACAAGATTGTTCTTACACTTCATTGGAATTTCTATGTTAATCGAATAGAAGGCTCAATTCTATGTCAAATTAACCTATTTTCTTGAAAAATCATCAAAAATATCCAACACCCAACCATTAAAATTTGATCACAATAATTTTTTAATAAATAAAATTAATAATTTTATTTATTTTATAATAATAAAATTCTAAAATAATACTTTTAGATATATATCTTTCATAGAAAAATAGAACAATAATAAAAATCCCTAAAATCCTTATATTATGTCATATTTGATGTAATCCCATTATTCACAAAATAAAATCAAAATATAACTACCAATAATATTCTAATATATTATTAAAATTAATTTTACATAATATGAAATAAAATTAGTTAAAAACTGTCATTATCAATTAAATACTAAAGAAATAATGATAGTCATTACCTTGGAGCACCCACTGGTTAGGATGAGATAGTTCAAATTGAGAGTTGAGTAACCGGTGTAGCAGTATTTTGATATTCTATAATCTCTAGATAATAAAGTTTCTTTTGAATTATCATCTCACAAGGAGGGACCTAATATTGAAAACTTTTTCAAAGACCTATCAAGTCTATTTTTTCAAAATCTATAAAAGACCATAATGGTTGTTTGATACTGGATCACCATGGTGAGGAAATCCATGGGTGAAATTTCATTATTTGACATCATGGGTCAGAAATCCATACTAGAATATTTTTGGATATTTATGGGGAGTAATATTATGGTTATGGTTTTTTTGAATTATTTAATGGGGAAGACATTCATGTATGATACCCCTATATGTACTTCATGGTTGAAACTTTTTTAACATTCCATCATGGGATAACCTACATGCTAATAGTATAAGGCCCCGACCATAAACATTACTTAATATTTAATTAATTCATTAATTTGAACATATATCACATTTAGGATATTTTAAATTTTATAGCATCAGTTAATTAGGCCATATACATAAAATATTAAATATTATAATGTAGACACTTCTTCTCACTATCCATTTTATCATAAAATAAAAACTTTTGAAAAAGAAACATGGTCTATTTTCATGTTTATACATCATAACTCTTCCTTGATCCCATCATTGACTATATTCTTCTATAAATCCAGTGGAAAAAATTTCAGAACTTGTGAGGATCATAAAAGGATCTGTAAGGGATACACAAATAAGAAAAATTGTAAGTCTTCAGAAAACAAGTAAACCATGAATAATTTATCATAATGTCATACTTTTCACCTTTATGATGTAGTAAATAATATTCACTAAATAAAATCTGGTTTTTTACCCTTTTTATAACCAAAAAATAACTATAAAACCCATATAAATCACGTATAACATATAATGGAAACTTGGGGAATAAAAATACTTAATGGGAATAACCATACAGTCAACTTCCACTCATATCACTAAATGGAATATCCATATGGCTGACTGCCATACCCAATGAATTTTTGGTTATAACATAACCACCCATACTTGATTTGTCATGGAACCACCCTTATTTGGTTTATTCTAATACCCCGACCCCAGTTACCCAGAGACGGTGAATTACTGCGTAACATTGGCATGATCACAAAAGATCAAGTCTCGAAAGACCGATTAGTTTAGTAGCCTTGGAAACACTAGAGATATTCATAAATGTTACATTACATCATAAAGAGAAAAATCACCATAAAATAGTCTCCATAGTCCACACTTCTATCCCCTTCAGACTATCCCTATAGGTCAGTCATAAAATATTTCTTCACATCCTGGGAAAAATAAAACATTGAAAGGGGTGAGCTCAGATGCTTAGTAAGGATAACAATATAGCGGAAGATTTCATAAATAAACATAAACATTTAAGGCAATTTATAACTAAAACAAAAGCTTTTTAAACATGAACTTCAACATAATATGGAAAAAGTAAAATGAGATAATGCCATTTACTTATTAACATGGATATTCTACTGGTCGAATAATCACATGCAATATCAATAACCACTTTCATAATGATGGAATGCATAATGCCAGACTATCATAACCACGTAGCCAAGGCCTCGTGCCAAGACTACAAATAAGATTTTGTCAAGGACTCGTGCCAAGACACTAGTTTGTCTCATGAGACCTTCCGATGCATCGAGGAGCTCTAGTGGGCTCCACTCGTCACTTATTAAGTCCAATGCATTCCTCATATGAACAGGTTTAAACATATCATAAACCATAACATAATCGTATCACATAAAACATGCATAAATGAAACACAACATTTCCACATTTCAATCCCAAGATATCAATACAACACATTGATATAATAAAAACATTATCAATACCATTTCCAATACCAAAATAAAAGAAAATTAAAACATGGTATTTAATTTTATTTTAAAAACAATTTTTGGCTTGTTGAGGAAGGCGAAACTCAAATAATGGTCACAGCGGTGGAGAAGTCGTTGTCGTCGCATACGTACGACAAGAAAAACATTCCTTTTTGTCATTTAGTAAAATGCTTCATATAAAAAGATTCCTTTTGAATAAACGTAAAAGTCAAAGGGGTTTATACACCATATAAAAGAAATTTGTTTATAAAACAAAATATTCCTCAGTGAATAGAGATTGAGACGAAGTCCTTAAAAAGATAATTTTTTAAATAAAATAGATCTATTATGTGTAGTAACTATAAGTACACATAATGAAAGTAAAAATACAAGATAAGACATAATAATGTCATGACATAATTTGAAAGTAGGAGATTAACCCAAAGAACAGAAATTGGGTTAAGAAGTTCCCTTACAAAGATCATTTTTTTAAATAAAATAGATCTATTATGTGTATTTATAATAATTATACATAAAGAAAGTATAAATACAAGATATGACATAATAATATCATGATATAATTTGAAAGTAGGAGATTAACCCAAAGAACGGAAATTGGGTTAAGAAGATCCCTTACAAAGATCATTTTTTTTAAATAAAATAGATCTATTATGTGTATTTACGATATGTATACATAAAGGAAGTATAAATACAAGATAGGACATAATAATATCATGACATAATTTGAAAGTAGGAGATTAACCCAAAGAATAGAAATTGGGTTAAGAAGTTCCCTAACCTTGTGTCCGACATGACTCGGTCATTCTATAATCCCCTGAATAATAAACTAGTGTTAATTTATATTTTCTTAAGAACATTTTTCATATTCATTATTCCTTTTATATCAATTATTACCATGTTATGAACATTATGTAATTATTTAAGTTAATAACGGTCATTTTGTCGATCTTTGGTACTTGAGTCAAAAATAAACTTCTTATAATTACAAGTTGTTCATGTGGTGAAATATCCATTATATCCAGATTTATATTCATGATTTAGATAACATACATATAATATATATCCATTATATACATGAATTTATAATATTACATAACATTTAGAGGTAAGAAATGAAATGCACCGTTCATGGAGACGGTAAGCCATACGTACGCATGAACGCTACTTTCATTTCTATTTCGTATTTAATGGAATGAAATTATAATTATATAAAGGTATACTATAATTCCAGTATAATATCATGTATAATATCATTTACTCTATCCTTTATACATCCCACATATGGCATTAACGATTCAAATCACTTTGAGGGGGCGGTAGTACGCACTTCCTAAAATGAAATTATCGTGTTTACCCATAATGGAAATCATAAAGGTATGACATAAATGAAAATTAAAGAATCATAAGGAAAACAAAAACATAATATATATCATATATAAAAATAGTGTCATCATAATGTCCACCATGAAAGGTGTTAATAGAAAATTGAACAATCATCATTTCGTGAGGCAGTAATTCGCCACCCACAGAAACAATATGTTCTTTAACCATTAGACGAAGGTGTGTGTAAGTGTAAATAAAATACTTCTCATAATAAAATCCAAGTATATTGAGGATACTGGTGTTGTTACAAAAGAAAATAATTAAAAGAGTTTAGGGGGTTGGAGAATCAAAATAAAAAAAATAACATAAGAGAAGACATTACTTTAAAATCGGGTAACTCCTTTTTGATTTGAGCCAAAGGCTTCCTTGGGAAGCAATATTCCCAAAGAGAGGCTTCTAGGAGTAATATAGGGAAGTTTGGATAGTATTTGGGTAGAGTTTGGCCGATCCAAATGTCTTGAAGGTGTGAATAAGGTTGTATAGGTGGGGGCCTTTTGTAAGAGGAGAGGAGGGGCACTCTTGGAAAGATTGAAATGTTACATTATTATGAAATGGTTATAGGATTATAAAGGTCCCACAAAGATATATTTCAAGGATAAGGTGATAAGGGTTCGAAATATGCTCATCCAATAGGTTTTTGACAAGTGTAAGCCTTATAATGTAAATTATCTTTTCATTTTATTTAAATCGTTAATTAATGAAGTAATCGCTACATCATCATTGTGTCATAAAAAATTTAATTTATATAATGTCTAAAAATTATAAAAAAATTACCATGATGTAGGAAATATTTTTATCTTTACAAGGAATATTTATAGTAAAACAGTTAACTTATATAACCCCATGTAATAATTGTTTTAGTAAAACAACACATGTTTGTGACAATTTTATTTTTACTTTAAATAAAAAGTTATTAATGTCATTTTCTTACCCAAGTGGCTCCATGAGGCCCCCAAGTTGACCCATGGATTTTATTGGTCGTCCATGACTCATCCAATAGGGGTAGGACATGTTTCAAGGTCATTTCATATTATTATAACATTATTTTTACCTTAAATTTCACTAATTACCTTTAATCGCGATTAATTAAACTTAAAAGTTACTATTCACAATAAATTATTTTAATCCCATTGAACCACATTTTACTTCCTAATGACAACAATGTATGTCGAATTTTTGAATATCAAATCACAGAAGTGTTAATGTTTCATTTAAACGAAAAATCAGTTTTTTAACTACCACTTAATGGTTTCACTATTCATCAAAAAATTGAACCATTTGAGAACAATGCCAAAATTTCACCCTAAGATATAATTGATATTCCGAATTAAAAAAAGTTTTCTATTTTAAAAAATTTCAAACATATAAGTTGCATTAATTAAATTTATAATTAATTCCCGCTGTCACAACAAATAGCGTGTTTTTAAACAACAATATATATCAAAAGATTGACAATTGTTTTTGTCCAATTTCAAAGTGAAATTAATTCAAATGACCACCATTGGATAAAATGGTAAAAATATATTCTAATTAAACTTTAAAACCACTCAATATTAAAATTTATCACTATAAATTATTTTTATTAAAAAAGTTGTTTTTAAGTATTTTTCACTATTCATAAAAAATTGGAAGTTCTCAGAAAAAAACCTAAAAATCAACATAGGATAATTTAAATATTCCAAATCCAAAAATGAAGTCCATTTTGAAATATAAAATATATATAATTTAAAAAAGTGGGTATTACTATTCATAATGGCTATTTTGATTAGTCCCGGTGTGTTAGAATCTCGAACTTGCGTACAATGCAAGCTATTGCATTGTTGAAAGAGAAGCGTATTGTGGAAGCTCGGGGTGTTACATTCTCCCCTCCTTCAATAAATTGCATCCTCGCAATTTGAAATTTTTCTTGGAAAATAAAAGGTTGAAAATAGAAAATACCTTTGTGGAAAACCCACATCGGAAATAGGGTTAATAAAAATATAACATTAAAATAAAGAAAGATAAGTACAAAGGTCACCCAAGATAGCCCATACTAGGATTCTATGAAAATATGGATATGGAGGAAAAACAAACCATCACGGTCTGATGGAGAGTTGTAGAAAATAGGGTTAGGAGAAAGCTAACAACAGGAAAATCACAAACTTGTGATTGGTTAAACAGTCATTGAATCCCCAGTTGGAAACGTTAACCGACAACGTTTTTGTTTTATGTTACCTTTCATAAAGTTTAGGAATTTATTTAAGAGATTTAATAAGAACGTAAGGAAATATACTTACTTGTCATGTAGGATTTCATTCTTTAATAAATTTTTTCCACGAACCCATCTTTCACTCCAAATGGTAACAGAACTCAAAAATATTCTATTTATCCTAATTGTATAAGGTTACAAGTATTAACACATACCATTTAGATTAGGAAAACTATTTTTAAAAACCAGGGACTTCCTGTAGGCTAGTGGTAGGTAATAAAGGCATGTCGCACTATGGTTGTAGGTTCGATTCCTACAACTTTGTC
The DNA here is from genome assembly GCA_963277665.1 of Viscum album. NCBI lineage: Eukaryota > Viridiplantae > Streptophyta > Magnoliopsida > Santalales > Viscaceae > Viscum > Viscum album. The sequence continues at coordinate 632,503,512 of OY728155.1, read as the reverse complement.
CGACGCGACGGGTTATCCCCAAACCTGTAGGTTGTCCTTTTCCTAAAAGTATAATATTATAATATTCCAAAAATAATCTTCAGAAATGTTTTAACCTTAAACAATACTATCCAAAGTTCAACTTAATTCATTCCAACCTTTATAGTTATCCAAAATCCTTATATCCAGACTTTCTCTAAAAGGTCTCTAAATTCCAAAATCAATTGTAACATCAGATTCCCCAAACAAAGTAATGTTTCCCTTATTGTCACATACTAAAAATATGATTACCTTCATCATATTAAATCCTTAATGAAAACAATAGGTACTTCAGTAAAATCCTTATATATATATCACATTATCCTTATAACCGGAATATAATCCTTAAGTCCAAAAGCACCAATACATTAATTATTCCACTTCAACTGTAGTAACAACATAAGATTGTCCTTGATCCCTTCGGCTTTTCTGAGATACGTTTCCATGACACTTAGGACATTCATTTTCATAATGCCCTATTTCTCTACAATTGTAGCATTCAACATTGATAGCCTCTTTCATTCCCTTGCAATCACGCACCTGGTGACCTTTTTCTCCACATTTATAACAAACACCTATTCCTTTTAGGCAAGTACAAGGGTGATTCTTCCCACAATTATCACATAATGGAAAATACTTTTTTCCCTTTTTCCCTTTATCTGTCTCTTATTCCACCATTCTTTTCTTCTCTTGCATTACTTTATTGTCATAAGATTTAGAGAATTCTTTTTCTGTCTTCATAGCACATGAGACAATGTCTTCGTACGATGAGAAGGTTTGTGATACTATTACTCGACGAATAAATGGTTTTAACCCATCAAATAAATGATCAATCTTACTTTTTGGGTTATGTATATAATCTGCAGCATACCTCGCTAACCTTGTAAAGTTGGCCTCATACTTTGTGACATTCTCATCCTCCTTTTTTCTCAGACTTAGAAATTGTATTTCCATATCTGCTCGATGGTCACGAGGGAAGTATTTTTCTATTAAAAGCTCTTTGAACTCCCTCCATTCTGTATTTGATACTTCATCATCTTCCTTTGTGTTTTTAATCAGTGACCACCATTGATCAGCATCTCCAGTGAGGCGGTAAACTCACATGAGGACCTTCTCCCTTTCGCTACTCCACAAGGCATGGAATATTTTCTCTAAGGTGTTTATCCATTTCTCAGATACTAATGGATTTATACCCCCATTAAATGTTGGTTGTTTTTTCCTCATGAAACGGTCTAAAATTGATCCTCCATGTTGTGGATCAGGGTGCTCCATACGAGTAAGGTTATTATTCATAACCTGAGTGAGTTTTCCCAGTATGGTGATAAGTTGATAAGCACTAGTTGTATCTCCATCTCAACAATAATTATCTTGAGCAAGAGGGAAATCCCTACATGGAGTGCATGCATTTATACAGTTGTCATTCCTCCCACCAGGCGTCATTTCTAAACAATGGCATAAACTAGATTAGTTTATGAATCAAAATACGTAATTCCGTACTAGTAAAACGCTTAACATAAATTGAACTATTTATGGATATAATCCATAATCATAAAAAGAAATGTTTTCATTAGGGAAGTATATACTCATAAACCCTTTATAATGGTTTTAAAGAAAATTAGAATTATCCTAAGCATATCCCACGGGAGTGTCGTAACCAAGAGTGCAGCAAGGCCCGTTGTCATGCACAAGTTCCCATTCGAGTCTAGCTCAAAGCAGTGTTTTCGGGTTTTACCCCTAGGTACATCTGTGCCAGAGCCGCCTCTACCTGCTCGTATCCAGAGAGAGATGTATTGCTTGGAAAACTCACAAAATCTCTTTAATACCAAAATTCTCAGAAGTTCTTCTATACTAATCCTCAAAGTATATATTCGGGCTATGTGCTCTAATCAGAGTTTATCTAAATCTAGCTTCCAAGGTTAGTACTAAACTGCCTCTGATACCAACTGTAACGCCCCAACCCCAATTACCCAGAGTTGGTGAATTACTGTGTAACATTGGCATGATCAGAAAAGATCATGTCTTAAAAGACCGATTAGTTTAGTAGTCTTGAAACACTAGATACATTAATAAATGTTACATTACATCATAAAGTGAAAAATCACAATAACATAGTCTCCATAGTCCACACTTCTATCCCCTTCAGACTATCCATGTAGGCCAGTCATAAAATATTTGTTCACATCCTGGGAAAAATAAAACTTTGAAAGGGGTGAGCTCAGATGATCAGTAAGGATAACAATATAGCGGAAGCTTTCATAAATAAACATAAACATTTAAGGTAATGTATAAATAAAACAAAAGCATTTTAAACTTGAACTTCAACATAATTTGGAAAAAGTAAAATGAGATAATGCCATTTACATATTCACATGGATATTCTACTGGTTGAATAATCACATGCAATATCAAAAACCACTTTCGTAATGATGGAATGCATAATGCCAGACTATCATAACCACATAGCCAATGGACTCATTCCAAGACTACAAATAATATTTTGTCAAGGCCTCGTTCCAAGACACTAGTTTGTCTCATGAGACATGCCGATGCATCGAGGAGCTATAGCGGGCTCCACCAGTCACTTATTAAGTCCAATGCATTCCTCATATGAACAGGTTTAAACATATCATAAACCATAACATAATCGTATGACATAAAACATGCATAAAGGAAACATAACATTTCCACATTTCAATCACAAGATATCAATACAACACATTGATATAATAAAAACATTATCAAAACCATTTTAAATACCAAAATAAAAGAAAATTAAAACTTGGTATTTATTTTTCATTTAAAAAAAAGTTATGGCTTGTCAAGGAAGCCAAAACTCAAATAATGGTCACAGCGGCGGAGAAGTTGTTGTCACCACATACGTACGATAAGAAAAACATTATTTTTTGTCGTTTATTAAAATACTTCGTATAAAAAGATTCCTTTTGAATAAACGTAAAAGTCAAAGGGGTTTATACACCGTATAAATGAAATTTGTTTATAAAACAAAATATGCCTCAATGAATATAGATTGATACGAAGTCCTTACAAAGATAATTTTTTAAATAAAATAGATCTATTATGTGTATTCACTATAAGTACACATAAAGAAAGTAAAAATACAAGATAAGACATAATAATATCATGACATAATTTGAAAGTAGGAGATTAACCCAGAGAACAGAAATTGGGTTAAGAAGTTCCCTTTAAAAGATCATTTTTTTAAATAAAATTTATCTATTATGTGTATTTAATATAAGTATACATAAAGAAAGTATAAATACAAGATAGGACGTAATAATATCATGACATAATTTGAAAGTAAGAGATTAACCCAAAGAACAGAAATTGGGTTAAGAAGTTCCCTTACAACGATCATTTTTTAAATAAAATAGATCTATTATGTTTATTTACTATAAATATACATAAATAAAGTATAAATACAAGATAGGACATAATAATATCATGAAATAATTTGAAAGTAGGAGATTAACCCAAAGAACAGAAATCGGGTTAAGAAGTCCCCTAACCACATGTCCGACTTGAATCGATCATTATTTAATCTCCTGAATAATAAACTAGTGTTAATTAATATTTTCTTAAGAACCTTTTTCATGTTCATTATTCCTTTTATATCACTTATTACCATGTTATGAACATTATGTAATTATTGAAGTTAATAACGTCCATTTTGTCGATCTTTGGTACTTGAGTCAAAAATAAACTTCTTAAAATTACTAGTTGTTCATGTGGTGAAATATCCATTATATCCAGATTTATATTCATGATGTAGAAATAATATATATCATATATATCCAGTATATACAAGCATTTATAATATTACATAACATTTAGAGGTAAGAAATGAAATGCACCGTTCATGGAGACGGTAAGCCGTACGTACGCATGAACGCTACATTCATTTCTATTTCGTATTTAATGGAATGAAATTATAATTATATAAAGGTATACTATAATTACAGTATAATATCATTTATAATATCATTAACTCCATCCTTTATACATCACACATGTGTCATTAACGATTTAAATCACTTTGAGGGGGCGGTAGTCCGCACTTCCTCAAATGAAATTATCGCGTTTACCCATAATGGAAATCATAAAGGTATGACATAAATGAAAAATAAATAATCATAAGGAAAACAAAAACATTATATATATCATATAAAAAAATAGTTTCCTCGTAATGGCCACTATGAGAGGTGTTAATAGAAAATTGAACAATCATCGTTTTGTGAGGTAGTAATTCGCCACCCACAGAAACAGTATGTTTTTTAACCATTAGACAAAGGTGTGTGTAAGTGTAAATAAAATCCTTCTCATAAAAAAAACCTAGTATATTGAGGATACTGGTGTTTTTATAAATGAAAAGAGTTTAAAGAGTTTAGGGTGTTGGCGAATCAAAATAAAACAAAATAACATAAGAGAAGACATTACCTTAAAATCAGGTAACTCCTTTTTGATTTGAGCCAAAGGCTTCCTTGGAAATAATTATGCACAAAGTGAGGCTTCTAGGAGTACGAGAGGGAAGTTGGGAGAGTATTTGGGAAGATGTTGGCTGAGCAAAATGGCTTGAAGGTGTGAATAAGGTGGTAGAGGTGGGGGCCTTCTATAAGAGGAGAGGAGGGGCACTCTTGGAAAGATTGAAATGTTACATTATTATGAAATGCTTTTAGGATTATAAATGTCCCAAAATGTTATATTTCTAGGATAAGGTGATAAGGGTTCTCAATATTCTCATCCAATAGGTTTTTGACAAGTGTAAGCCTTATATTTTACATTATCTTTCAATTTTATTTAAATCGTTAATTAATGAGGTAATCACTGCATCATCATTGTGTCATAAAGAATTTAATTAATTTAATGTATAAAAATTATAAAAAAATTACCATGATGTATGAAATATTTTTATCTTTCTAATGAATATTTATAGTAAAAATGTTAACTTATATAACCCCATGTAATAATTGTTTTAGTAAAACAACACTTGTTTGTGACAATTTTATTTTTACTTTAAATAAAAAGTTATTAATGTCATTTTCTTACCCAAGTGGCTCCATGGGGTCCCAAAGTTGACCCATGTATTGTCTTGGTCGTCCATGAATCATCCAATAGGGGCAGGACATGTGTCAATGTCATTTCATATTATTATAACATTATTTTTACTTTAAATTTCAGTAATTACCTTTAATCGCGATTAATTAAACTTAAAAGTTACTATTCACCAGAAATTATTTTAATCCCATTGAACAACATTTTACTTCCTAATTACAACCATGTATGTAGGATTTTATAAAATCAAATCACAAAAGTGGTAATGTTTCATTTAAACGAAAAATCTGTTTTTTTAACAACCACTTAGTGGTTTCACTATTCATCAAAAATTGAAGTTTTTCAGAACAATGCCAAAATTTCCCCCTAAGATATAATTGATATTCCAAATTCAGAAATTATGTCAATTTTACAAAATTCTAAACATATAAGTTGCATTAATTAATTTTATAATTAATTCCCGCTGTCACAACAAATAGCGTGTTTTTAAGCAATAATATATATCAAAATATTGACAATTGTTTATGTCCAATTTCAAAGTGAAATTAATTCTAATGACAACAATTGGATAAAATGGTAAAAATATATTCTAATTACACTTTAAAACCACTCAATAGTATAATTTATCACTATAAATTATTTAGATTAAAAAAGTTGTTTTTAAGTATTTTTCACTATTCATAAAAAATTGGAAGTTCTCAGAAAAATACCAAAAGTTCAATATAGGCTAATTTCGATATTCTGAATCCAAAAATGAAGTCCATTTTGAAATAAAAAATATATATAATTTCAAAAGGTGGGTATTAATATTCATAATGGCTATTTTGATTAGTCGCGGTTTGTTAGAATCTTGAACTTGCGTATAATGCAAGCTATTGCATTATTGAAAGAGAAGTGTATCGTGGAAGCTCGGGGTGTTAAATTTATCATGTAACTAGCCATATTTGGTTTATCACATAACCACATGTAAAATTTCCAAGTACCATTATATAATCAAAACAAATAAAAATTTTTAATTATGAACATTTCACTCATAAAAATTCATTTTCAATCACAAGAAATCATTTAATGATATTGAAATATTCATTCAAATTTAAAAAACATATTCAGTACCAAAACACCCAAAAGGTAATAAGTTATTTCTTTTTATATTTAGAAATATTAAGGCTTATAGAGGAAGAAAAATTGAAAATAATGGTTACGGTGGCGAAGTCATAGTCGCTGCTGCATACGTTAAAAACATTCATTTTCTTATTTTAATAAAATGAATCATATAAAAAGATTAAATCTTAAAACCATTGAATGAAATTATAATTCAATAGTGGTTGATTATAAAACATATAAAATAATGGATTTTATAACATCAAAATATGTCTCAATGAATAGAGGTTGAGATGAAGTCCGTTACAATGATTATATCATTAGATCAATGATAAATCAACGACATAATTATGCGTGAAAAAAAATAAATACACAAAATATAAGTTTATATTCTGTGTAAAATATTCAAATATAATTCACACATATTCATGAAAAAAAACCAATGACATGGATATTTTACTCAATAAATGGAGATTGAGTTAAGATTTCCCTTACCTTGAGTCTGACATGTCTCGTACATTCCTTATTTTCCTGAATAATTAACTTACGTAAATTTATAATTTCTTGAGAAAATTTTTTATGTTTATTATTCCTTTTATATCATTTATTACCATGTTATAAAAATTATATAACTAATTATGTTCATATCGTACATTTTGTCAATATTTGGTACTTGAGTAAAAAATGAACTTATTTTCATGTAAATAGTCTATTTGGTCAAAATTCCATCATATAAGGAATAGTATTATTAATTTAAAAATAATATATATCTATTATATATGTATTTAAAATTATCTAAAATATTTGTATATAATAAATTAAATGCCCCATTCATTGATATGGTAGGTTGTACATTCGTAGGAATGTAACTTTCTTTTATTTGTCATATTAAAAGGAATAACAATTAAATGATATAAATATATATTATAATCAAATTACTATATTAATTTTATATATGTATCATTGTTTTAATTAAACCATCCTTTATAAGTTTTTTTATAGTGGGAACATGTCATATCACTTTGAGGTGGCGGTAATCCACATTTCCTCAAACGAAATAATAGTATTTACAGAATATGGAACGCATAAAGGTATATTCTAAATAAAAATTATAGAAGAATAAAGAAATTATAAATATAAGAAATATAATATATAAAAATATTTTCCATTATAATTTCCACCATGATAAGTGGTAGGAGAAATTGAACAATCATTGTTTCGTGAGGCAGTAGTTCGCTGAACCTAGAAACATTATGTTTGTTACCCATTAAATAAAGGTGTGTTTAAGTGTAGGTTTAAACAATAGCATAAAAAAATCTAGTATATTTAGGATAATTTTGTTTTTAATAAATAAAATAATATGAAGAATTAATGGAGTGGAGAAATGAAATGAAAATAAAAAGCATAAGAGAAGGCTTTACCTCTTAATCGGGCACCTTCTTTTCGTTTATACCAAAAAGCTTTCGGGGGAGGCTTTATGGACTAAAGAAGGATCCTAGGATGATATTATTAATTATATTAAGATTTTTGGTCAGGTATTGGAAATTAAAATTGATCTTTAAGTGTGACTATTATAGAATATATTTCCTTTTATAGGAGAGGGAAGGGGCACCCTTGGAAAATCTTAAATTATTAAATTAATATAATTTTTTTTATTAAAATGGATCCAACAATAAATTTTTCAAATATAATATTATTCTAGTTCTAAATCATCTCATTAAATAATTTTAGAACATGTATTTATTTTATTTTAAACCATATCTTTTCAGTTTTCCCTTAATTATTCTCTTTAATTTTAATTGCGGCATCAACATTTTAATTATTAAGAGGGTCTTAATTATACATATAAGGGGTAAATTTTCCATAATTTGACACATAATTTTATTTTCTAAATTATAATAATAACTTTTTTATTTTAAATGTTTTGTAGGGTTTCTAAATAATTTAATAAATTACTATTTTTACAAAACAACAATTATGACCATTTTCACACTATTCATTTTATTTAATTTAAATAAAATATAAACAGAGAGATAACTTCCGAAAACCGATTTATTATTATTCTAACATGTAATTATTTCCTTCTAAAATCATGGATGACATAAATTATATAAAATAATATTTATTTAAATATTTAAAATATCATTTATTTGATTCCTTCATTAATAAATAAATTAATTCATCATCATTGTGTAATAATTAAATTTGATTATTTAATGTCTAAAATTTATAAATAAAATATAATTATGAAGGAAATATTTTTATATTTCTATTTAATATTTTTATTCTATGATATGGATTATATAAACCCAAATCAATTTTTTTTAGAAAGAATATATATGCTTATAAAATATTTTCTTATACATTAAATGAAAAGTTATAAGTTTCATAAACACACTAAATTGGATTCCAAAGGCCATACATTTGTTACAAGGGTTTTAGTGGGGAAATATCTCATACAATATGATTAGTAAGAGTGTTAGGGTAGTTTTACATTATTAAAATATTATTTTTACCCTTATTTACCTAATTTACCTATTAACTGTGGTAAATAAAAATAATAACTAAAGTTATTGTCCATCATGTCAAAAAATAAAAGGAACCTATATACATAATTTGTACTTTATTATTAAAAATATGGAATCCATTTTTCTAAATTCAAAACACAGAAGTTGCATTAATTAATTTAAAATTAATTTTCCTTGTCAAAATGATAAAATGAGTTTTTTTAAGTAAAAACAATCAAAAGATTGAAATGTTTTTATATCAAATCTCAAGGTGAAATCACCTAAAATAAAAAAATTTGAATCAAATGGTAAAAAAATTATCCAATTAAACCTTAAAACCAACTAAAATTACAATCTACATTTATAAAAAATTAGATGAAAATTCAGTCTTGAATTAAAATGCAGTATTTTTCACTATTCATTAAAATATGAATTTTAATAGAAAAATACCAAAATTTCAACCAATGTAAATTATGATGTCCCCCTTCCAAATAAGACGATTATTCTGTCAAATATAACTAAAAAAAGTAACAAAAACTAGATTTAAAATGGGTTCTCCATCAAAAGGTGGTAAAATGCCTTTTTTGAAAAATACTTCTTTTATGATTAAAATTGGTTTTGTTCTTATATCTTGTCTTTAAAATATATAATTTTAATTTTAAAAATATCATTGAGTTTATATTTCATTAATAAAATCAAAAAATAGTGTTGTGATTTTATAAACACGATTATTCTCATATAAATAGTTTCTCATAAAAAGGAATCCTTTATATTTAATTGGTTCCTATTTCAAATTCTAATAAATTTGTTAACCAATGAATAATTATATGAATATTTGTAAACAATATTTTCATAATCCACTTAATATTGATCATTACCACCATTCTAATTGCTAGGTTATAATAGTACCATTTAAATAATCATATTTAGTTGTCTGTTTAAGCTCGATGTAGTGTATCATATACGCTATTGAACATAATGTTTCTTTCTTAAAACATGGGGTGTTACATACTAAACCATTTCAAAAATTACATCCTTGAAATTTAAATTTGGGGTTGGTAACTAGGATATGAATTTTTATAATACCATTATTGTAATTCCACATTAGAAAAAAGGCTTAACAAAATGACCACTTTAAAATAATGAAATAGATGTATAAAGGTTACCCGAGATACCACATAATCGGATTACATGTAGAAAAACAAGGATATGGAAGAAAAATAATGTGTCATATTTTGATGGAGAGTTATAGAAAACATGGTCTATAGAAGTTTAACAATCAGAAAACCACAAACATGTGATGGGTTAAACGCTCTTTGATTTCACAGTTGGATAAGTAAAAGGAAAACATTTTTGTATTAAGATATTAGTCATAAATTTGAGGAATTTATTTACTATATTGACTAAGATAATTAGGAAATATACATACTTGTCAAGTATAGTTTGATCCGTTAATAAATTTCTACCACAAACTCATCTTTTCTCCAAATGACGAGTAGGCAATATGACTTTGTCCAAACTAAACCACTAGAATTACCTTCTAGATAATCACATAATCCAAAAAATATTAACTATATTTTCATACTGCCTTGAAATATAATCCAAAACAAGAAGTATATGATAAAATTAGATAATTCCCCCAAAAGAACAAATCCTTTTATGAAGAAAAACTACGTTTAATATACAAAAATAAACAGTAATTTCTAAATTTCAATAAAGACCATTTAATAAATAATTTTACATAAAATTCCTCAAAATAATAAAAAAATATATTGAAACCAAAAAATTAAAAGGATTTGATTACATAGTATTCCAAGATAAATGTTATCATTTATCCCAAAAATAACATCAATCACTCTTAATGTCTCATACTAAAAAGTAATCAACATAATCACAAGTTCTCCAGGATAGGTTAATAATTCCCTTAAAGAACTTAATTCCCATAAGTCCTCTATAAAAACAAAAATTCCTCCAAAAAAATAAAACCATTACTTCTCAAATAAAATCTAATAGTATTATATTTTCCATAAGAATATTGGGTTCCCAAAATTGTGAATGTCTACCAAAATAACATATAGCACTCAATACCCATTTCATTTTCCAATACCAAGGATATCCATTTGAAAAAATGTAAGTTCCAAAAATAATCTTTATCATACTCCACAAACTATTTGAACTGAAATGATAATTTCTTACTAACTAGGGACTTCATATAGGCCAGTGGTAGGTGATGCACCCTTGTCTCCCTTCGGCTGTGGGTTCGATTTCTATGGCCTTGCCAAACGTGATGGGTTTTCCCCCATCCTATGGGTTATCCATTTTATAAAACTATATAATGGTTATAATATTCAAAAAATATTATAAAGACCTAAAAATAACTATAACATGTTTTGACCTCAAATATGATTTCATACCTCACATTTTCTAACCCAAAAACTAAAAAACCAAAATTTCCTCAAAGTAGAGTGTCTCCAAAAATACCAATAGTCACCTTAATATTTCATATCATAAAGACCCAAAAGGGGTTTATAAGACATTTAATTTATGATAAACCTTAAAATTATAAACCCATTATGATACCCCTAACTCTTAAGAAAACATCATAATCTCCAAAGTTGTCTAAATCATCCTCTCATACCAACTATAAATCCCCAACTGTAAACATTACTTAATATTGAGTTATGTAAATAATTTGACCATATTTCACATTGAAGATATCTTAAAGTTTAGATCAATAGAGAATAAGTCCTTATATATATAATCACTTTAATATTACAATGTAGACACTTCTACTTGCTATACATTTTTTTTTCATTAAAATACATTTAAAAAAGAAACATGGTCTCATTTCTTGTTTAAACTTCATAAATTTTCCTTGATCCCATCCTTGACTCTGTAATTAATTAAATCATGTGAAAAATATTTCAATACATGGGAGGAGCATAAAAATATTTTTAAGGGATACACAATGAATGGAAACTGTTTGTATTGAAAAAACAAGTAAATCGTGAATAATTTATAATAAAGTAATATTGTTCACCTTTTTGAAGTAGTAAATAATATTCACTGAATAGAAGTTCATTTAGTACCAATGATTAACCAAAATGTTACCATAAAATCCATAGAAATCACATATAACATATAAATATAACTAGAGACATTAACATAATTAAATGTAATAACCTTACGGTCAACTTCCACACATTTCACTAAATGGAATAGTCATATGACCATCTTGCATACCCAATTCATTATAGGTTATAATGTGACCACACATCCTTGGTTTATCATAGGACCACCCGAATTTGGTTTATCATTTAACCACCCCTCTGTTTATTATCACTTAACCACCCGTCAAATGTCTAACTACCATTATATAATTATAACAAATAAAATATTTCAATTATCAACATTTCACACATAAAAAAGTATTTTCAAACACAAGAAATCATTTCAAGATATTGAAATAGTTAAGAACCTTTAAAAACCATATTCAATACAAAAATAACCAAAAGGGAGTAAGGTATTTATTTTTATTTTTAAAAATATTAAGGCTTATAGAGGAATCCAAAAATCAAATAACGGTTAGAGCGTCGAAGAAGTCGTTGCCATAACCTTTGTTAAAAACATTCCTTTTTGTAGTTTAGAAATACATTATTTATAAAAATATTCCATCTAAAAACCTTTTAATTATTTTAATATTCAATAGTGTTGGATTATATGCCATATAAAATAAGGGGGTATATAATTTCAAAATATGCTTTAATTAATGGAGATTCAGATGATTCCCCTTACAAAGATCGTATCATTAGATCAAGGGTAAATCAATGCCATAATTATTTGTGAAAAATATGAATACACCCAATATATGTGGATATTCAGTGTAAAAGAATCATAAGTAATTCTCATATATTATTGTAAAATATCCAATAACATGGATATTTAACTCAATGAATGGAGATTGAGTAAATATTTCCCTTAGCTTGAGTCTGACTTAACTCATACATTCTTTATTTTCCAAAATATTAAATCATGGTTAATTTATAAATTCTTGAGAAAAATTTCCAATTTTATTATTCCTTTTATATCACTAGTTACCATGTTATAAAACCCACATAACTATTTGTGTTCATACCAGACATTATGTTGATATTTGGTACATGGGTAAAAAATGATCTATTTTTATGTAAATAGTCCATCTGGTCAAAATTAAATCATCTCTAAGATATCATTCATGATTTTAATATCATATTTATCTCATATATATGTATTTATAATAATCCATAATATTTGGAGATAATAAATAAAAAGAACTGTTCATGGAGATAGTAGGTCATAGGTATGAATGAACGCTATTTTCATTTCTTTTTCGTATGAAAAGAGTCTTAATTATATGAATAAATGTATATTATAATTAACGTATTATATTAATGTCATATATGTATCATAGGATTAATAAAAAATATCCTTTATATGTTCCATGTATAGCAGGAATGGGCCATATCACTTTGAGCGGGCAGTAGTCCACACTTCCTCAAATGAAATTATCATATATACACAACGTAGAAATCATAGTGGAATGTTCTAAATAAAAATTAAAGTAGAGTAGAGAAAATATAAATATAATATATATCATATATAAAAACAGTTTCCATTAAAATGGCCACCGTGAGAGGTCGTAGGGGAAGATTAAACAATCATCATTTTGTTAGACAATAATTCGTCAAACATAGGAACAATATGTTCATTGCCCATAAAATGGAGGTCTGTGTAAGTGATGTCTTAAAACTTAAAATAAAACAATAATATTCAATTTAGGATACTATTTTGCTATTTTAATCATATAATAATAATATTTTATAGATATGAGAAATGAAATGAAAATAAAAGCATGAGAGATGGTGTTTCTCTTAATTGGCTAACTTCTTTTAGTTTTTACCAAAAGGCTTACATGGGAGGCTTTATCACCTAATGGAGGCATCTAAGATGTTGGGAGGGATTCTATGAAGTGTTTAATCATGGGTAGGCTGAACTAAATGGTTTTTGAAGTGTGAGTATTAGAGAAGAGAGGGTACCTTTTTATAGGAGAAGGGGGCACCCTTGTAAACTCTTATGTTATTAAATTAATATAAATCAATTATTTAATTAAAATTGATCCAACATCATATATTTAAAATATAAGATGAGTAAAGTTAAAAATCCGTTAATAAAATTACTTTCATACATTAATTGATATTATTTTAAAACTTAAATTTTTATTTTACCCTTAATTATTCTCTTCTAATTTTAATTGTGGTAACAACATTTTAATTATTCAGAGGAAATTAATTTTAATAGAACATCAATTATTTATACCTTATCATAGTCACTTATTTTTATTTTAAAATATTTTTAGTATTTTTAAATAATTTTATAAATTATTATTTTTATAGAACATCAATGATGTCAATTTTAACACTATTAATTTTATTGAATTTAAATAAAATATAAATAGAGTTATAAATTCAAACCAAACCATTTAACAGTCTTATAGCATGTCCTATTCACATATAAAATTCATTTATGACATAAACTATGTCAAATAATATTTATTTTAATATTTATACTATAATTTATTTTATTCCTTTATTAATAAAGAAATCATAGCATCATCATTATGTCATAATTAAATTTAATTATTTAACGTCTAAAAATTATAAATAAAATATCATGATGTATGAAATATTTTTATACTTCTATTTAGAATTTATAATAAAATATATCACTTGTATAGACCCAAATTAAAAGTTTTTTTATCAAGAAGATATATGTTTTTAACATATTTTCCTTTACCTTAAATTAAAAGTTAAAAGTGTCATAATCACCACCTAGTTGCTTCCAAAAGCCTAATTTTTGACCCAAGGGAAGTAGTGATCATCTATATATCACAAAACAAGATTTTGAAAAGTGTTAGGGTATTTTTATATTATTATAATATTATTTCTTCCTTTATTAACCTAATTTACCCTTTAACCATGGTAAATAAAAATAATTACTAAAGATATTATTCATCATGTCTAAAAATAAAAGGGAACTTTTTACATAATTTAGATATTTTGATTCTAAATATGGAATCCATTTTTTCAAATTTAAAGCATATAATTTTCAGTAATTAATTTAAAATTAATTCCGGTTGTCAAAATAATAAAATGGGTTTTTAAAAAGTAAAAAACCATTAATAGAATAACATGTGTTTGTATCAATTTTCATTGTGAAATTACCTAAAATGACCAAAATTGGATTAAATGATAAGAAAATTATCTAATTAATCTATAAACCCAATTAAAATAACATTATAACTGTAACACCCTGTGATTTTATGAGATATATTATTTTTATTTTATTTTAAATCTTTTATGGTACGGTAGACCAGGATTAGCTTGCACTATACGCAACACCATATTAGTTTGCATTATACGCAATAATGTTCTTGGCTCATGTTACACACAATTTCAAGTTCTTTCCGAAGAAATTATTCTACGAATCATTGAGTATAGATTTTTTTCAATGTATAAATGAAAAAAGTCTTTATTATGTTATATGAAACACCAAATGATATTTTCACTACACTCAACCCTAACTTGGCTTGCTTTACACACAAGAGCGACCTTCCTCAATAGCGTGTGTTGTACGCAATACCGAGTTTCACTAAATGAGTTATTATTATAATAGTATTATGGAGTAGACTTTATGAATAGTTTTAACTAAATTTTGAATTTTAAAACATTATTAATCATCTTACACATTTTCTTGATCATGGTATGAGAACAAAATAATTTTTTTGGGTAAAATAAATATTTTTTTAAAAAATGCCTTTTTTCTGTCGTTTGATGGCACACCCATTTTAAATATAATTTTTAACAATTTTATAAGTTCAATTTTACGAAATAAACTTATTATTTTCAATAAATATATAAACATTTTTGTTGGATATTGTTTTGATATTTTTCTGATAACGTTCATATTTTGATGAATAGTAAAAATATGCTAAATTTTAATTAAAAACAACTTTTTTCATCAAGATAATTTATATTGTTAAATTATAATTTTGAATAGTTTTAAAGTTTAAATAGAATATATTTTTACCATTTAATATAATTCCAGTCATTATCATTAATTTTACATTGAACTAGTAGGTAAAAACATTTCAATCTTTTGCAATGTTTTAACATTTAAAATTCGTTTTCTCAACAGTGGGATTAATTTTAAATTAAACACTGAAACTTCTATGTATTGAATTTGGAAAAATGGATTCCATATTTGGAATCAGTAGTCAAAATTATGTTAATAGGATACTTTCATTTTTTAGACATTATGAATAGTAACTATGGTAAATTTATTTACCGTACTTAATAGTAAATTAGGTAATTAAGAGTAGAAATAATATTATAATATTGCCCTAAAACATGTATTAATATAATTTGATGATTATATTTAGTCCTATAATATACATGGGTATAAATGGTTTCTATTAGAACCCACTTGTATGGGATTAAGACCATTAATTTTTTTTAAATGAAAGTAAAATATGTCTCACTCAAACTTTAATAACTAAATTATTTTTAATATAAGGTAATTCAGAATATAAATCCAGTTATAAATAATAATTTGAAAGATAAAATGTTATTATTTATCATGGTAATTTATTTTTATTTTTTAATAAATATATAATTACCTTAATATAATATACATTAATGATGCAAAAATTATTTATTTAGTGAAAAATCAATAAGATAATCGTTATTAAACTAATAATACAATAAAAGGCACAAATACCTGACCAAAAATTATTGGTCAGTAAATATAAATTCTAATCATCCAAAGATCTAATTTATGACCATTTGTAGCCTTATAAAAACGATTATGACTCTGATATTATATTTTTGAATGATGTCCAAGTTGTCACCATCATATTTTAATAAACATAACATTTTAAATTTGGGTGTTTTTGAAGATAAATTATATTAAAGTATTATTATGAATGCTATTGGATTAATATTCATCATAATTTTTTTTTATTTTTTATGCATGAAATAAGTATATTAAATAATTATACAAAAATTTTGTAGTAATCATTTTATTAAGAGAAATATCAAGTAAATGGTTTCAATAATTTTAAAATAAATATTATATTAACTAATTAATATTCTCCAATAATTTTATATATGAATATGAAATGTTAGGAACCTATTAAATATTTTGGATTGAATATCTTCTCTATGTGTATTTTATTTAAATTAAAATAAATGAATAGTGTCAAAATTGACACTATTGTTATTTAAAAAAATGACATATTATTGAATTGCTTAAAAATCACAAAAATATTTTAAAATAATAAATTGAAATTTATATGGTCTAAAATTTCATAGATTTTCCAATTATGGTCAATTAAAAACACATAAGTAATTATTTATAACAATTAAAAATTTAAAAAATTATTACAAAAAATAAAATTAAATAGATTAAATAAGGATAAATCAAGTTGATAAGGTTTAAAATAAATTCCCAACATGTCTAAATTTTATTGGTTAATGAGATTAAAACCCTATATCATCTTATATTCGGATTTGAGTCATTTTCGGAGGTATTTATGTTTTTTTTGAGTTTATTATAAATTAATATTTTAGAGATTTCCAAAAGTGCCCCTCTCCTCCATTATAAAAAGGCATCTCCTCCACCTCCTCTTCAAAAAATTTTGAGACTTCAAGATCAGGAAAAACCAGTCCATCTATCTTCTCCACTTCCGTATAAACCTACTAGAGGTCCTGGTCTTCTTCAAAGACCAACTTTAGCGCCCTAAGAGAAGGTTAAGAAGAGACACGTCGAAGAAGAGATAATATCCTTTACCGATTCTTTAAAACTTATTTATTCTTATACTTCCTCTATATGAGTTGTTTCATTATAAAGTAATAACTTCAGTATCAATTTTATACTTATATGTTATTATTAATATGAAACAACCATATTCTATCTTCTATCCATCATATGAAAAAATGAAATCACCACGTGTGCGTACGTATGACTTATTGTCTCCACGTTGTGGCGTAATCTTCTATTTCATAACTAACATAATTGGATGGGTATAAGGATGGAATAAATAACTATATATGATTATTGTAAAGTTATATTGATTCTGAAATATTTTAAACCATACACTTCTATAAAATTCCACAATCATGGGAATGATATCATCGCTCGTGCGTACGTATGACCTACCGTCTCCACGATGTGATGCGACTCGTTATACATGTTCATAATTGAATAATGATTATATAAATGAATTGAATGAATTGAAATAATTGAATGAATAAATATGATATATATAACACTAATAAAATTATGTTAATAATTTATCTATAACCTAAAATTTTGAATATGGATTTATTCGACAAGAGGCACATAAGAACATAAACCAATGAACACCCGAATAACAAGTTACAATGAAATATTACTAATAAGAAGATAAGAATATCACCATATATGATATGATAACAATGAATATGATTCTAGAATAATTCAATGAAAATATTTAAATCATTATGCAGGAGGTACGAATAGTAACTAGGAGAATCAGGCCTAAGGTAAGGGAAAATATCGCAATCTCATTTTTATCCAAGATTGTTTATACTTCATAATTTATTGGGGAATATTTATCATCCAAATACATGTTTAAAAAATATGTAATATTATTAATATCCTTATAAAATTGTTTAAATCTTGTTTTACCCATTGGTTAATATTTAGTAAAAGATATGAAATGAATATTTTGTCGTTTTTAGTACGAGATATTTTTTGACTTTTCCGAAAAAAGTATGAGAAGAATGTTTTTTAACCTATACGGAATGAATGTTTTTTATTATTTCATAGAAAATTATTTCCATGAATCTTCATTTACATGTTTTCATGTTTATTTTCAATTAACTTCTTTTGTTTAAAATTGTATGACATGTTGAGAAAGGTAAAATGTTTTTGAAGTAGAAAAGATATTTTCCTCAAGAATGGAGTTCAAGTGTTTTATCAAAATAATTTTCCATCTAATATAATATAGGGTAATTTTTCTATACCTATTATTACATTGAATTGATTAGGTTTTGATGTAATTATTTTTATGAAGTCCTTTTATCTTATATTGATTTTGTTATAATGGAATGATGTTTAAGAATCCCATTTTTATTACATGGGTTATGATATGATGTATGATTTTTGATTTTGTGGCACACATAAGAATGGTTTCATTATGAGATTGGTGGGAACTATATCTCCCTCCAATGCATTGGGTAAAGATTTATATCTCATGAAATAGACATGGATGGAAAGAAAGTAAAATATGGTTCAGTAATATAGGGATAGAATGACAGGTAAACCCAATTCATTAATAGACTTTGTCCACTATGATGGTCTTGGTAGCAATTACTTGGCTACTATGGAAATCATAATATTTTATTAATGGATTGCACAATTAATTTTTATATTCCCATGCTATTTTATCATAGTTAATGTTCCATTATGATCTGTGCCTTATGCACTGCCAAGAATTATGTCATTACTCATGATTTTGATGCTTTATGTTCATGTTTTATTGTTAAAATGTTTATGGATTGTTTTATGTTCTCTATATTTACCCATAATCAGTATTTTAGCTCACCCTTTTATGTTTTCTTTTCCCTAGGATATAAATAAAGGTTATAGGTATGAAAACAAAAGGGGAAGATCATTATAAGAGATGTTTAAGATCTTTCACCATGATTAGAAGATTTTGTTCTGAGTTTCCAAAGAAAATAATCTAATATGGTCATAGGAAGTCTGTTTTTTTCATGTATTAAGAATTCCGAAAAAGTAATGTAATGTCTATATATGTCATGATTGGGTCTCTACAGTTGGTATCAGAGCAAAGGTTTAGTCAAACTTTGGAAACTAGGATGTGAAAACTTTAGATATATCCCTAGAGATATTTCTAAGGTATGTCTAGGAATGTCCCTAAGTTTAAGTATAATTATAGGTTATAGTCCTAGAATTAGGGTAACAATCTTAGAAATAAATCTACAATGTTATATATTTAATGCACCCCCCTTGATTATGTTGTTTTCCTTGTATGATTTTTTCCTCTCACAGTATTCTTTTTGGGTTTTAGACTATGGTTGGAACCTGAAGGAACAATGTTGATCAATGTAATGGATAATGCAATTATTTTTCTTCTAAACAAACCAATATTATAGGATATTGAGTTAAAAATGTTATTTCTATACTTACACAAGCGATGAATCATTCAGGACTTCGAAATGAGTAGAGAAGGGAACAATATTCTATTGAGTCCTTTATAAGGCAACACCCACCTTCTTTTAATGGGGCCTTTGATCCACTTATTGCTGAACAATGGATCAGTATCATTGAAAAGATGTTTTACATACTTTTCTATTTAGAACATGAAAATACATTTTGGTTGTTTACCATTTAGAAGGTGATGCATACCAGTGGTGAACTATAATTTAGAATACAAGACCCCAAGATGAAATCGAATCCATGAAATGGGATGTGATCAAGAACATGTCTTTCAATAAGTACATCCCTCGTATTCTTTGAACAAATATGGAAAAGGAGTTCCTTGAGCTTAAGAAAAAGGATGATGAATCTGTTGGTATATACGAGGTGAATTTTACAAGGCTTGCAAGGTATGCATCTGGCATTATCATCCAACCTGAAAGTAAAGTTGATTGATTCTTCAGTGGCTTAAAACCAAGTATTATAAGGGAAGTAGCAATTAGAGACTTCAGTAGCAATGAAAAAATTGTGTGTTGTGCTATCAAGGTAGAATTTGAAGTTGGTGTTACATATCCATCTCATGGTTTTAACATAAAAAGAAAGATGAAGTTCAAAAAAATTCTCAAAACAATGGAGAAAAAGGCAAATGTTTCGTAATGCTCAATGATTGGAAGGAAGCATGGTGGAGATTATCTTAAAGGGATTACAAAATGTTTTAAGTGTGCAATATAATGTCATCGAGAAGCGGAGTGTAGTAGTAATGGAAAAAAGGTAGCTAATGATGCCAATAGAGAAAAGACTACAGAGAACACAACACCAACACTTTAATTTTACTAGTGCAATGAAATGGGGAATTATGCTAACCAATGCCCTAATCCAAGGGTTAATGATGATCGACATCAAAAACCTCTTAAGGAAAATGAAAAGGGGAAGTCACATGCTATCACTATTGGTGATGTTTAATATGACAATGACGTTTTGGAATGATTAAGTGTTTATGTAACAGGATTCCAAAATAGTGTTGAGGAATCTCATTTATAGTATCATGGAATATTGGAATATTTATGTATTGGTTTTCAATACTTATATGGTACCGATAACCATGAAAAGTGATTGAAATATTTTTGGAATGTAGATGATATTCTCATAATTAAAGGATAAAGGGAAATTAATATGTTTTATAGTATTAATGAGATCGTGATTGATAAAAGGAAAATGTGATATCATGGTTTGAGTATATAATGTTTTTGGTATATTTGGCATATAGAAAGGTTTAATTTTGATGGAATTCATGTTTTCACTAATGTTCTATAGTAATTTATGAAGATACATGATCAAGTCCTTAAAATGTTTGAAATGTGACCAACAATATATTTCTTATGATATATGTGGGAATAAATGATGATATTGACATGCTTGTTATATGAAATTTCTGAGAATCATTTTCTTTATACTATGAGATTGGACAGAAGTATTTTGGATAATCCTAAGGATTATAATGAATTGGGTTAGACATCATATAGTATTGTTAAGGCTAGAACTTTCTTGATATTATTGCTTGAATGTTATAATAGTAAAGTTTTAGAAAAAGAAAAACATGCAGGACAGGCGACAACCTGTCACGTCAGACAATGTTGTAGAAATCGAACCCACAACCGAAGTACGACAAGCCATTATCTCCTACCACTGGCATACATGAAGTCCCTGGTTAGTAGAAAAAAGTTTTACTTTATTATTCGGCCTGATAGATGAAGTATAAGTCCATTTTTTGAACCATATACTATTAATATCACCATATATGGACTTATGTATATTTAATAACTTTTTCTAACCTTTTTTTTGAGATAGATGGAATGACCAATAATTCTATTGCACGATCTACTAACACTTCAGGAATGAAAAATTCATCTTCACTTCTTCAAATAATATATGAAGTGGAAATTGTTCATGGAATGACCAAAGATGATATTACACAGAAATCAAGTAAGTATTTCTCCTTATAAAAATATTCATCAACTTTAGGGAAATTATCATGAAAACCAAAAATGTTATCCTAGTACCCTCATATCTGATGAATCAGATGGTACCTTAGATCATCACAAATTTATGGCCTTGTGATTCTTGGATTTTTCATAGCCATGTTCTCTAGCACTCTTCATCAGAACATGATGGTTAGATTTCTCTTCCATGTCCATGTTTTCATCTATGTTCTTTTTTTTGGAAACCCAGTGACGAGTTAATTACCATAACCATTACATTTCTTACTTCACTTTTTGAAATTAAGCTTTAGAATTCATTTTTACGATTTGGGTTTCGATGAAAGAAACTTTTAAGTAGTAAACCATTTATAACCCTGAAGAATTTCAATGGAGAAATTCATTTTAAGGGGGTATAATGTAACACCCTAATATTTTATTAGATATTTTATTTTTAATTTATTTGATATCTCTTGTTGTACACTACACCACTCTTAGCTTGCGCTATACGCAACACCGTATTAGTTTCCAATATATGCAACAATATTCTTGGCTCGTGTTACACACAATTTCATGTTCTTTTGGTAGAACTTATTCTACCCAACATTGAGTATATTTTTGTTTTCAATTTATTAATGAAATATGTTTTTATTATGTTATATGTAACACCAAAGGAAGCTTCCACTACACACAACCCTGACTTGGCTTGCATTACACGCAAAAACGACTTTCCTCAATAGCGCGTGTTGTACACAATACCGAGTTTCACTAAATGAGATATTATTATAATATTATTATGATGTATCCATTATGGATAGTATTAACAAAACTTTTAATTTTATTACATTATCATTCATCTGACACATTTTCTAGATCACGGTATTAGAACAAAATAATTTTTTTGGGTAAAATAAGTATTTTTAAAAAAATGTAGTTTTGCTGCCTTTTAATGGTGCACCCATTTCAAATATAATTTTTAACAAGTTTATAAGTTCAATTTTAAAAAATAAATTTCTTCTTGTGAATCAGGATATAAAAATTTATTTTGGATAATGTTTTGATATTTTGTTGATAAGGTTTACATTAGGATGAATAGTAAAAATATGCTAAATTTTCATTAAAACATCTTTTTTCATCAAGATAATTTATATGGTTAAATTATAATGTTTAATGGTTTTAAATTTTAAATACAATATTTTTTTACCATTTAATATAATGAAAGTTATTATCAATAATTTTACATTGAATTAATAGGTAAAAACATTTCAATCTTTTGCAATCTTTTAACTTTTAAAACCTGTTTTCTCAATAGCGGGATTAATTTTAAATTAAATATGGCATCTTCTGTGTCTTCAATTCAGAAAAATGGATTCCATATTTGTAATAATTATGTCCAAATTATGTTAATTGGATACTTTTATTTTTTAGATGTTATGAATAGTAACTACGGTAAATTTTAATTACCATTGTTAATGGTAAATTAGGTAATTAAGGGAAAAAATAATATCATAAAATTATCCTAACACATGTATTAATATAATTGGATGATTATATTTAGTTATAAAATATACTTCGGTAGAAGTGGTATCTATTAGAACCCACTTGTATGTGATTAAGACATTTAATATATTTTTTTAAATGAAAGTAAAATATGTCTCACTCAAACTTTAATAATTCAGTTATTTATAATATAGGGTTATACAGAATATAAATTTGGTTATAAATACTCATTTGAAATCTAATTTTTTTTTTTCTTTTTCATGGTTATTTATTTGAATTTTTTTAGAAATATATAATTACCTTACTAGCTTATACATTCATGATGCAGAAATTATTTATTTTGTGAAAAATCAATAATATAGTTTTTATTAAATGAATAATACCCATAAAATGCCCAAATACCTGACAAAAACTTATTGGTCATGTAAATACAAACCATAATCATCTAAAGGTCGAATGATTGACCATTTATAGACTTATAAAAATGATTATGACACTTATATTATATTATTTTAAATGATGTCAAAGTTGTCACATTCATAATTTAATAAACAAAACATTTTAAAATTTTTGTGTTTTAGAAGATGAATTAGATTAAAAGTATTATTATGAAGTCTATTATATTTATATTCATCATAATTTATTATTTGTAATTTTTATGCAACAAATATTTTTATTAAATAATTATACAAAAACATTGTAGTAATTATTTTATTTAGAGAAATATCAAATAAATTGTTTTAAAAATATTAAAATAAATATTATATGAACTAATTAATATTATCCACGAATTTTATAGATTAATATGAAATGTTAGGAACCTATTAAATATTTTGTTTCAAGTATATTACTTATTTTTTTTATTTAAATTTAAATAAATGAATAGTTTTAAAATTGACAATGTGGTTAATTAATAAAAATGACACATTATTTAATTGATTAAAAATCAAAAAAATATTAAAAAATTATAAATTGAAATTTATATGGTCAAAAATGTTATATATCATCAAATTATAGACAATTTACAACACATAATTTATTATTTATAACACTTTAAAATTTATAATATTATTACAAAAAATACAATTAAATAGAATAAATAATTTTAAATCAAGTTGAAATGGTTTAAAATAAATTCCAAAAATATAATTTTTTTTGGTTGATGAGATTAAAACCTATATCATCTAATTTTTGTATTGGAGTGATTTTTATAGGATTTTATGTGGGTTTTGAGTTTATTATAAATTATTATTTTAGAGGTTTCCAAAAGGGCCTCTCTCCTCCCTTATGAAAAGGCATCTCCTCCATCTCCTCTTCACCACATTTTGAGCCTTCATGATCGGCCAAAACCTATCCATTTTTCTTATTCACTTCCCTATAAACCTAATAGTGGTTCTGGTATTCATCAAATACCAGCTTTATCACCCTCTGAGGAGGTTAAGATGAGGCGCGTCGAAGAAGAGGTAATATCCTTTACCGATTATTTCAAACTTATTTCTTCTTATACATCCTCTATATGAGTTGTTTAATTATTAAGTAATAACTCCAGTATCAATTTTATACTAATATGTTATTATAAATATGAAACAAACATATTCTATCTTCTATCCATCCTTTGAAAAAATGAAATCACCACGCCTGCCTACGTACGTCATACCGTCACCACGCCGTGGTATAATATTTTATTTCATCACTAACAAACTGTGATGGGTATAAGGATGGAAGAAATTATTACATATGATTATTAAAAAGTTATATTGATTCTGAAATATTATACACCATACACTTAAATAAAATTCCACAATCATGGGAATGACATCATTGCTCGTGCGTATTTACGACCTACCTTCTCCAGGATGTGATGCGACTCGTTCTACATGATCATCATTGAATAATGATTATATAAATGAATTGAATGAATATATATGATATATATTACACTAATAATAATCTATAAATAATTTATCTATAACCTAAAAATAGTAAGAAGAATTTATTCGACAAAACACGCATAAGAACATAAAGCAATGAACACCCGATTAACAAGTAACAATGACATATTACTAATAAGAAGATAAGAATATGACCATATATGATATCATAACAATGAATATGATTTTTGAATAAGTCAATGACATCATTTAAATAATTATATAGGTGGTTTGGATAGTAACTATGGTAATCAGACCTAAGGTAAGGGAAAATCTCGTAATCTCATTTTAATCCGAGATTGTTTATACTTCAGAATTTACTAGGGCATATTTATCATCCACATCCCTGTTTCCACAATATTTAATATTATTTCTATCATCCTATAATTTTTTAAATCCAATTTTACCCATTGTCTAATTTTAAGAAAAAGATATGAAAGGAATATTTTTTCCTTTCCAGTACGAGATACTTTTTAACTTTTCCGGAAAAAGTACGAGAAGAATGTTTTTTTAACTTATAGGGCATGAATGTTTTATTATGATTTCATTGAAAATTATTTCCCTGAAGCTTCCTTTACACGTTTTCAAGTTTATTCTCAATTAACTTATTTTAGTTTAAAATTGTAAGACATGTTGAGAAAGGAAGAATGTTTTTGAAGTAGAAAAGATATTTTCCTCAAGAATGGAGTTCAAGTATTTTATAAAAATTAGTTTCAATATAAGATAATATAGGGTTCTATTTCTATACCTATTATTACATTTATTTTATTATGTTATGATGAAATTGTTTTTATGAAGTCCTTTTATCTTATATGGATTATGTTATGAAGTCATGATTTTTAAGAATCCCATTTTTATTTCATGGGTTATGCTATGATGTATGATTTATGATTTTTTGAACACATAAGAATGGATTAATTATAGGATGGTTGGGAACTATATCTCCCTACAATGAATTGGGTAAATATTTATATCTCATGAGATAGACATGTCTAGAATGGCAGGTAAAATCTGGTTCAGTAATACAGGGTTGGAATGGCAAGTAAACCCGGTTCAGTAATGGACTTTGTCCACTATGATAGTCTTGTTAGCAATGCATTGGCTACTATAGAAATCATAACATGTGCTTAATGGATTCCACAATTTAATTTTATATTATCATACTATTTTATCATGTTTAATGTTATTTTATGATCTGTTCCTTATACACTGCCCTGATTTAGGTCATTACTCCTGATTTTGATGTTTTATGTTCATGTTTTTACGTTCAAATGTTTATGGATTGTTTTATATTCTCCATGTTAACCCATACAGAGCATTTGAACTCACCATTGTTATGTTTTGTTTTCCCCAAGATATAAACAAAGGTTTTAGGTAAGAAAAAAAAAGTATAAGATCTTTATGGGAGATGTTGATGATCTTTCACAATGATTAGAATATTTTGTTCTGATTTTCCAAAATCACTAAACTAATACGTTCATTGGGCGTCTGTTTTTGTCATGTATTATGTATTCTGAAAAATTAATGTAACTTCCATGTATTTCAAGCTTGGGAATCTATAATAACTATATAAAAAATTCACAAAAAGGCATTTTTGAATAAAAATGCAGTATTTTTCACTATTCATTACAATAATAATTATATCAAAAAATTCCAAATTTTCAACCAAAGTAAATTATAATATCCCGCTTATGAATATTAGGTTTATTTTGTCAAATATAACTTAAATAATTTTAAAAACTATATTTAACATGGGTTCTCTATCAATAGTTGGTAAAAATGTCTTTTTGAAAAATACTTTTTTATGCTTAAAATTGATTTTGTTCTTATATCTTTCCTATAAAACATATAATATGAATTTTAAACATCAAATTGATTTTTTTCATTTATATATTCAAAAAAGAGTGATATAATTTTATTAACACATTTATTCTCATTTAAGCAGGTTTTCATGAAAACTCATCCTTTTTATTCAATTAGATTGTATTTTAATTTCTTATAAATATGGTAACCAACAGATTATTATATAAACATGTGTCAAACATATTTTCATAATTCAATTAATATTGTTCATTCCCATCATTCCAATGCCTAGGTTATAATGGTATTATTTAAATAATAATATTTAATTATTTTTTTAAGCTCGATATAGTATATCATATATGATATTGAACATAATTTTTCTTTCATAAAATATAGGATTTTACATCCTACAACATTAAATAAATTTCATCATCACAATTTGAATTTCGGGTTGGTAATTAGGGTATGACTTTTCAAAATTCCTTTATTGTAATCGCACATCGGAAAAATGGTTAATAAAACTACCAATTTAAAATAAAGAAATAGAAATAAAAAGGTCAACCGAGATAACACATAATAATATTGCTTGTAGGAAAGCATAGATATGAAAGAAAAACTATGTGTCAAGTTCTGATGGAGAGTGATAGAAAACCTGATCAGGAGAATGTTTACTATCTGAAAACCACAAACTTGTGATAGGTTAAATAGTCATTGATTTCATAGTATGAAAAGTTAACAAAAAACATTTTTGATTTAATATCCTATTCATAAATTTGAGGAATTTATTTATGAGATTTACTAACAACATAAGGAAACATACTTACTTATCAAGTAGAGATTCATACTTTAATAAATTTCTACCAAAAACATATATTTACTCTAAATGATGAGTATTCAATATTACTTAGTCACACCTGAATTAGTATAATAAACTTCTATAGAATCCCATAACCCCCAAAATATTAACTATCTTTTCATCTTGTATTAAAATATTAACCAAAACCCAAAAGTTTAGGATAAAATCCGATAATTCCCCCCAAAAAATAATCAATTATATGAAGAAAAAAATACTTTTAATCTCCAAAAGTCAATATTAATATCTAAATTTCAACAATGATCATTCAATAAGTAATTTTTCTTAAAATTCCTAAAACTAATCCAAACTAAGATTAAAACCTAAAATTTTGAAGGATTTGATAACATAGTCTCCCAAGATAAATATTAACATTTATCTTCAAATAACACCAATCACTCATAATAGCTCACACTATAAAGTAATTAACCTAATCATATATTTTCTATAATAGGTTAATTATTTCCATATATAACCTAATATCCCTAAGTACTCTAAAAAACATATATTCTTCCAAAATAAAATTCAACCATTACTCCAGAAATAAAATCCCTCAATATTATATCTTCCTTAGGCATATTTGGTACACAAAATTGAAAATGTCTTCCAAAATAATAGGTATCACTCAATCTCCATATCATTTTCCAATACCAAGGGTATCCATTTGATAAAACGTATGTTCCAAAAATAAAATTCATTTTATTCAATAAACTATTTCAAAAAAAGAAGATTTCATACTAACCAGGTACTTCACATAGGCTAATGGTAGGCGATACACCCTTGTCTCCCTTCATTTGTGGGTTTGATTAATGCGGCCTTCCCAAATGAAATGGGTTTTCACCCATCCGTTGGGTTGTACTTTTTCTAAAAAAACCTATTTATTATAATATTCCAAAAATATTATAAATACCTCCAAAATTAATGTAACATGTTTTCACCTCAAAGTATATTTCATACATCATATTTTTCATCCCAAAAACTAATAACCCATAATTTCCTCAAAGGTAAATATCTCCCAATATACCATCAGTCACCTTAATATTTTAGATATTAAATCCCCAAAATGGATTTTCAATACATTTAACACATGATCAGACTTAAAATTATCTACCCATGATGATATCTCTAACTCTTAAAAAATATCTTAATCTCCAAAGTTATTTAAACCATCCTCTGATACCAACTGTAAGGCCCCAACATTAAAATTACTAAACATTTAGTTAAGTCCATAATTTGACCTTATATAACATTGAGTGTCTTTTCATGATTAGATCTCTAGAGAATTAGGCCATATACATAACATCTTAAATATTAAATAGTAGACACTTATACTCACTATCCAGTTATTCATAAAAAACCATTTAAAAAATAAACATGGTCTCATTTAATATTTAAACATAATAACTATTTGTTGATGCTATACTTGATTCTATTATTCTTTAAATCATATTAAAAACATTTCCAAACATGGGATGAGCAGAAAAAAATCATTATGGGATACCCAAAGAATAAAAAATGATAGTCTTTCGAAAACATATAAACAATGAATAATTTATCCTAAAGTGATATTTTTCACCTTTATGAAGTAGTAAATAATATTTACTGAATATAAGCTCATTTATGAAATTTTTGTAAAAACAATTTACTATTAAAACCATATAAATAACATACGATTGATAAAGGTAACTTGGGACACAAAAATTCTTAAATTGAATAATCATACGATCAACATCAACACATATCACTAAATGTAATTGTCATACAGCCGACTTCCATACACAATTCCTTGGAGGTTATAATGTAAACACATATCCATAGATTATCATGGAACCAACCATCTTTATTTTATCATGTAACCACCCATTAAATTTCCATGTACCATTATGTAATCGTAAGACATAATAGATTACAATTATCAAACATTCACTCAAAAAAATTCATTTGCAATCAAAATAAGTAATTTTAGGATATTGAAATAGTCAATCCACATTAAAAACCATATTCCATATCAGAATAGACAAAAAGGGAATAAGTTATTTCTTTTTCCTTTTGAAAATATTACGGCTTATATAGGAAGCCAAATATCAAATAATGGTTATGGCAGTGGAGAATTCTTTGTCATTGCAAATCTTAAAAACATTCCTTTATGAAGTTTAGAAAAATTATTAATATAAAAATGTTCCTTCTAAAAACCATTGATTGAAATTATAAGTCAATATATTTTGATTATACATCATTTTAAAGAAGGGGTCTATAACATCAAAATATGCCTCAATGAAAGGATATAGAGATGAAGTCCCTTATAAATATCATATCATTAGATCAAGGATTAATCAATGACATAATTATGTGTGAAAAATATAAATGCCACAAAAATTAGTGGATATTAAGTGTATAACAATCAAAAGTCATTCACACATATTATTGAAAAAAAACCAATGACATGGATATTTAACTTTGTTCTACCTCCTAGGTGGCATGTTTAGGGTGTGCGGAAATGGTCTGACGAGGATCTTCACCCTCCCCCTTTTCATAGAGATAGATTCTCATCATGTTCACCATTTCTTTTGTCTAGACCCATTTAGTGTCATTATCCTTTAGAAGAAGGCTGAATTATCCCCATGGGGACTGGGCAAGTCACTCCTTTCTCATTTCATGGGAGGCGCCAAAGTCACATGATCCCAATGGTCAATTGTAGGGGGTCAATTACTTGTGCAATCCATCCTTCTCGGATTTATTTCCTTGGATGGTCTCCAATGAGTTTATTTGTGGATCCCGAAATACCCATCAGCCCTAGAATCCATGATTCATGGACCTAGTTTCCAATGTTAGACACTTTTTGGATAATTATTTGTCCAATGATGGTTAATGACTTAATTGGTCGAGAGGATGGAAGGTGAGGCTCACCACACCCTTCTGGGGGAAGATTGTTTCATATACCAGGACTCTATTATAGATTTATGTCGTGCTCATATGTTCGTGAATCCTTGGTTAATTCTCAAAGTTTGTGTCCATGGGCTGCCCCTAGTTTTCTAGATCATTGTAGACATGAATATATTTGATGATATGGAGGTGATGCTGACTTGATCCAAATGATAAGGCACTCTAGAGTTTATCATATTCCATGCGGGACAGAAGGTGACATGATTTTGGGATTTGAACCATATGATGGGTTTCCTACATATCCTCAAGAGAGGAATCAGAACCCACGTAGTTCAGATTTTGTGGGGCTTATGCATGAGATAATACCATTTTAGGGACACGGTTGGGTGGACCCTTTTGTATGGGAACCCATTTGAGCTCGGGCCTCAGAGTAGGAATCCTATGTATCCTGGTTTGATAATGAATCAGAGTTCTTTTAGTTTACATTTTTTGGATTTTGAAATCTTCAAAATCATCTAACTCCATAAGAGTCATTCTCATTGTGAGAAATAAGAGGATTTCAAAGATTCAAAAAATGCACATGCTTACTCTCATGTTGGTGGGAGAGGGAGAGCCCGTGGGATAATAGGTCAGAGTAATTTTGGGTGAGGGTGTAGTGTGATGAACCTTTCAATGTGAACTAACATTAAAGGTCATGCGGCCCAGCCTTAGAAGATTGGGGACTTACCTCAGTGGGAGGGCCTCAGAATGTCATATAAGATATACTATGTTTTAAAATCATATAGCTTGCACTATTATTAATATGAGGATAATCATGTTGGGATGTTTCGATATCCCTTGAGAAAGAGAGGTAAGGAACATGAAAACCATGAATCTGGAGGATCTCAAATCAGGAGAAATGATATGAGGCACGAAAGCCATTGAGGCATACAGAGTTTGGAAATGACTCTCATGAGGATGAATTTTTCTCTAGTTGATGGTAATTTTTTTGGCAACATATGAAGAGCCACTACGACATGCGGTGCATTGTTAAACAACGGTGTCCTCGAGACACTAGACTTCCTCTTTTGATGGTCAGGGAGGTTTATAAAGATCTGAAATCACCCGGTATACTACGATTTAAAGGTGTATATCTTCGATTATGGCACCATGGTTTAATTTCATATAGAATAGATTGATACCATGAAAATTAATTTCATGTGGTTAGGACGATAACTAATAGTTTAAGGTCATAACGCATGGAATGTACCTGTTGAATTAGTGATTAGTTGTAGGATAATCGGGCTAGGATGTTTGGACATGCCTTGAACATGAGAGGGAAGAAAAGAGTAAACTGTGACTCTAGGGATTCTCAGATCGAGTTAAATGATATGGGGAACAGAATTCATTGAGGTGTACAAAGGTTGGAAAGGGCTATCATGAGGACAAATTTGTCTTGAATTGATGGTCATTTTTGTGGGAAAAATATACAACGCCACCGAGGCATGATGTGCATAGTCAAACAAAGGTGTCCTTAGGACACTGTCCTTCCTCTTCTAATGGATTTGAAAGTTTATGAAGATCCAAAAACACCAGAGACGCAGAGTTTGATGGATGGGAAGGATGTGGTCGGGTAATTAACAAACATTCAAGCAGTGATTGTCCAAGGAGTTTTGGGTGATCATAGCTTTGGAGGCAGGTGATAGGGGTTTTCAGGAGTTGCATGAGGAATTTATCTTCTCATGGAATTTAATGGATGGGTGTTTGGGTGGCATAAGGGAACAATGAAAAATTTCATGGACCCGTCCTAAAATGTTTGGGGGCGACTCTCCATTTTTCATGGGGGTTAGTGATAGAAGCAAATGGACCTTCCCGGAGGGTCGAGACCGCATCCCAACACTGATCTCGAGTGTGGGTGTGTGGGGAACAAGCCGCACGGTATAGACCAGTGGGCACAAACTATTTTTCTCATAGGGCGTCCACATAAGAGCTGGCTATATAGGAGTTGGCCGCTTATTGTGGTACACGAAGGAGTTTTCCAGGTATGATTGTACTCATAGGATCTTTCAAAGAACTATCTTCCACATAAGGGGGCTCATGTACCGTCTTCCATATATGGGTGTCCATGAACCATTTTCCTCATATGGGTGTCTGCATACTATCTTTGTGAAATGGTCATCCACTAACTGTCTTCTGCATATGGGCATCTCCAACCCGTCTTCCGCATATGGACGCTCGTGGACTATATTATGTATATGGGTACCTACAAACCATTTTTATTATAATTTTTATATGTTTTATGGCTGGATATGAAGGTTTTATCGAATATAGTTTTCAAGGAGGACTCCTGTATACTTAATTATGCATATGGTACGTGATATGTATTTCGTGAACTGTTTCGGATGCGTGATGATATCATGCGAACATTTTTGGGTGTGGGAGAAATTTCTCCCACACCCTCTACATTCTTCATCCACCTTCCATCTATCCTAGAGCTATCTTCAGGTTTTCTTCCTACTACCCTTTCTGAGTTTTCCTCATGGTCCTTTTATAGGGTTTCAGGTAATATGTATCTGCTATTCATGTAGAACCCTTTACGTAAGCCCATGGAGTAAATATGGCTCATGGATGACTCGATCAACCGTGATTTTTGGAGGTGTAGTATACTTCCAACCTCATCCTTTCCCTACACCATAATGTTTGTAGGGATGGAATGCGGGGTGCATCTCTATCATATTCTCTCCAATAAAAATGATTCATGGAAGCTTCGGTTCAAGGGTTGAAATCCACAGTGAACTGTTTTTTTCACTGGCCAACACCTCATGGGCCAGCACGTCGTACGCCACTCTGTGTGACTATGGTTTGTGATTTATGCCTTCCATGAACCTTTCCTTGTAATTAGTACTTGACCACGCCATATTCTTTTTATAAATTCAACTTCTTCACATTTCTTCTCTAATTTTCATATATGTTCCTTGTTGGACATTTGGGAGTATCTACATTCCCTTTACTTGATTTTTGGGACCCTACAAATTTCACCATTAGAATGGGGTCTGATCCGAACAAAAAGGAGGCCATTCTGATGTATATGTGGTCTCAACATGAATAGTATGATAATTCTCTAATTTCTTATGGATCCAAGGGAATCAATGAGCATGGTTCGACTATTTCAAAGTTTTTATGGAACACCTCATGAACCTTTGTGTATTTTTCCATTAGAACCCTAATTTTTTCTTATCCCTGCTTGATATGAGATTAGCGGGCATAACATGGTTTTTTCTTAGTCCACCCTTTGTAGTTTTTTGACCAAAGAAATTTTACGCCCTTTTCATGATTTCTCAATATTTTTAGTGAACCAATAATTGACTTTTACCCAAAGGTGCCTTCTGTGAATTATCCCTCTGGAAAGTATATCATATTTTCCACTGGCATTTCACAGTCCTGCCAACCAAACATATTACTAATGTTTTAGGTCATTCAAATTTGAAAAAACATAACGGGTCAAGACCCTAATTGGGGATCAAAATTTGAGAGCATTATAATATCCTTCAAACATGGATTATAGATTTTTCTTCACGCATAAATTTTTTAATTTTGGACATGCATGAGGAGCAGGAGCCGTTTTAGGCTTACGAAGGTAGTAAAGGTCTCCCCTAAAGATGGACATTCCTTTTATTGGAGGCCAATTTTTAGGGAAGTTTATTCAGAATATATGGGGCATTATTTTCATTGTCAATCAATGGTTTATACAGGACATTGGAATTCCATTTCTAATGTCTTTGGTAGGATTTTTAACACATTCAATTTATTTTGAAGATGGGAGCCACAGTGGGTGGCTGGCCTGAGTAGTGGTGTCTAGGAACACTAGGGACATTCATTTCTGCATTGATTGTGAAAACGTTCCCACACAGTTCTTACATAAATGAGGGAGAGCTGGTGAATGGTTGGTTCAGTTAGAAGTCTTTTTCACATAAGGGGAATTTGAAAAGAAGAAGGTTTGTAAACTGTTATCCAAGAGTTTTCCACATTTTGGGTGTGAATAGACATGAATGTCATTTAAGTGTATAGAAGGTGGAAATGGCTCTCATGGAAGTGAAATTTTCTTGGATTGACCTCCATTTTTTTCGGCATAAAATGCAGTGCCACCGGGGCCTGGTGTTCATAGTTAAACAAAGGTGTCTACAGGACATTAGACTCCCATTTCTGATGGAATTAAGGATGATGGATATTTTGAACTTTATGAATACATTATGTGACATCTGACTAGGGGTGAACTTGAACCCAAAAAATGGTAATTTGAGATAAAATTTTTCAGGTGAAACCTCAGAACGAGTCGTGGTACTCTTCCTTTAAATGCAGGTAGTCTTCATGCATATGGATGGGGTATCTTTAGAGGCCTCAAAAGGGACCATAGATGAATAAGGTCCATATATTCAGATATATCCAGGATGTGTGCAAGGAGGAAACTTTAAACCATGAATTTGAGGGCCCTTGAATTAGGGGGGGGGGGTGGAATGAGGCTTGGAAGCCATTTAGTGTACTAAGATTGGGGAGGACTCTCCTGGGGACAAATATTCCTTTGATTGACATCCATTTTTGTGTTCACCTTATGCAAAGCCTCTAGGGTATGATGTGCATATTCAATAAAAGGTGTTCATATGACACTGTACTTCTATCTCAGATGGCCTTGGAGGGTTATGGGGATTCAATATCACTCAAAGCACAGAGTATGGGGTATGGTAAAACTGTGTCCGGACATACTAGGGAATCTTGGGATGCAATTTACATATGGAATCATATGTCCCTTATGTAGATCAGACTATTACGTAGGGTGATTCATTCATTCCAACATTGGATTACTTGGTCATTTAACGTCACATGGTTAGGGTGTGGGGTTACTCTCAAGGGAGGGAACTGTGACATGCCTGTTAGGGTCGTGTTGCTATGACAAAATTCCTGGGCTATTTTTCCATAATGTCATGGAGTATCACTCTATAATATCCCTTAGCCCACAAGAACAATTCTCAGTGTTAGAAAAAAGGGATTACTATAATTCAAGTTCATTGCCTTGGGATAAAGAAATCGACATCAGACGGCACTGTAGGCTTAACCCATTGCTATATAGTTTAAAATCATACACCAAGGATGATTTTTTCCTTGTAGTTTAATGTCATGTGGTGAGGACAAGATGTAGTGAAGTTTAGAGTCATGTAATAGGGATGATTATAATGTCATAAATATCTTTAATAGTTTTGGGATAATACCAATCAAGGTGTTCTGGAATTCCTTAAACATGAGTAATGATAAAAGGTGTAAACCATAGTTCGGGGGGAAACATGAATCAGGAGGGATGACATGGGTCTTATAAGTCGTTAGGCATATTGATATAGGAGAGGACTCACTTGGGGATGTATTTTCCATTGATTGATAGCCATTTTGGCGGGTAACATATGTAGAGCCTCTATGTCAGGATGTGAATAGTGAATTAAAGGTGTTCGCAAGACACAAGACTTCCATCTGATATTTCCTTGAATGATTTTGGGGATCCAAGCCTTATTGGAATATGGAGTTTTACATATAGGGGAGATGTGTTTGGGAATATAAATAATATCTATAATGTGATTACCTGTGATCTATCAGAGCTTCTACATAGGTCTGACTCATATATATTGGGGGAAGCATGATCTTTTAACTTCTCTTGAGTGGGGGGCATGTGCGGGATCTCGTAACACCGAGGGATTGACCACAGTCAATACATTATGAATTTATCAGTTTATTTTCATGTGATTAAGACCATTCATGGACCCCCTATACAATTCTGACCCATGTAGGGGAGAAAATGGGAATTTTTTATTATGGCTGGGCTAGGATGCCAAATCTGGGTGCCAATACATAGCATTAAAGGGAATGAATCAAGTCGTATGTAGTTCTAAATATTCCCTACACCGATCTGGCTCAGTCCATTTATAAGATCATGTGAGGGATTTTTGTTTCCATATATATGTGGTTGGTCCTGGATGCCAAATCCAGGTGTCACTACGTATCCTATAAGGGTAAGAATCACGCCATACGTAGTTCTGAAAGTTCCCTACAAATTTTTTCTTGATATGTATGGAAATTTGAGAGAATTATTAATGATGATGGTTGGGCCAGGATTCCAAATCTAGTTGTCACTACGTATATTGTGAGGTCATGAATCAAGCTTCACGTAGTTATTAATCTTCCATATACCGATCTAGCTTGGTTGACATAAAGGTACATTTTTGTTCCATTCGCTATGGGTGTTGGGTCTACCATATCTCTTTACAATTTGTTTTGTGTAAGGGAACTCCTACCACTGCTCCAAATAACACGTGATTTATACTTGATGTGATAAACAAGGAGTGGTCATAAAGTCTCCTTCACATCTTTGGGGAGGTAGATAATATAATGGGGAATTTTTTTGTGGGGTTTGGGCCAAGGTTTAGGATCGAGGCATCGCTTCATATCCAGTGTTGGTAAGAATCAAGCCGTACATAGTTCTGTATGTACCCTATATTGATTTGGCTCAGTCTAGTGGTAGGGAATTTTTATTCAATCCATCATGGTTTCTAGGAATATCAGGTTACTCCATTGTTTTCTTCTGTCAGATAATCCCTACCATTGATCCTATGCTCATGTGAGTTATTCTCAATGCGAGAAACAAGGAGTGGTAAGGGTTTCCCATAAAAATATGGGTGGATAGGTGGAACGATGGAGGCATTGTTTTTAATGGGGGATGGTCTGGGATTGAGAAACAAGGCATCTTTACGTATCCTGTGAGGGAAAGAATCAAGTTGCACATAGTTCTGTGAGAGATCATGCATTTTATTTTCAGGCGATTAGGATGTTTTGTGTCATGTAGTTTAATGTCTTACGGCAAGGACATGATCCAAAGTTTAATGTCATGTTTTAAGGTTTAGTTCCTTAAATTTTATCATCATGTATAAATAACAATGACTCATAGTTTAAGTTCATATAATTTGTACCATAACATCATGGTTGGTTATACACATATTTTAAGGTCTTATAGCTGTATCATTCACTGCTTTGTTACTACTCATAGTTTAACATCTTAGAGATTTGACCATTCTTTTCTTTATTATTAATCATTGTGTAACGTCTTAGGGTTGGGACCATGCTTTTCGTTATTTCTACTCATAGTTTAATGGCTTAGATCTTGGACTATGATTTTCTTTATTACTACTCATATTTTAAAGTCTTGGAGCTTAGACCATGCTTTTCCTTATTTATACTCATAGTTTATTGTCTTGGAGCTTGGAATATGATTTTATTTATTTCTACTTGAAGATTAAAGTCTTAGAGCATGGACTATGCTTTTATTTAATTCGACTCATAGTTTGAAGTCTTAGAGCTCAGACCATTCTTTTCATTATTTCTACTCATAGTTTAATGTCCTAAATCCTGGACCATGCTTTCATAATTTCTACTCATAGTTTAATGTATTAGATCATAGACAATGATTTTCTTTATTTCTACTCATAGTTTATGGACTTAGAGCATGTACTATACGTATGGGTATTATAACTCATATTTTAGAGTCATATAGCTCAGACCATGATTTATTTTTACACGATGTGTTTCTTTAAAACATCACATTTGTAGAAGCCGCCATGAGTTGTCCATCGATTGATATCATGGCGTATGCTCAATTGGAATTGACCCTATGTATGAAATATGGTCCTTCGCATATTGGTTCATTATTTTGGGGCATCTTCCTAAGTATCATAGGGGTTCTGAGGACTAACACCATTTCTCTTTTGTGGAATGATCAAAGGCGAACATTTTTTGTTGAAGGCTCCTGTAATCTGATTTTGGTAGACTTCCGAATGGTGGAGAGCATGTAGCCTTTTTTCTTCTAGCTCCAATAACTCATAAAACCATCTCTAGGATTTCTCGTCCATTGAAATTTGGTCACAAATGGCCACATGAAGTGATGGAACTTTGATTTTGATAGGCAAAACTGCCTCTTCCCCATATACTAGTTAGTATGGGGTTGCCTGGGTGGCAGTGCAGGTCATGGTCTGGTAAGCCCACAAAGCTTGAAGAAGCTTATCTAGCCATGATTTTTTATCCTTATCAACCATATTTTGATGTATGCTGGACAGAGTCTTGTTTAAATTTTCTATCTACCAATTTTCCACCGCATGATAGTGGGACAAACAGTTGGATTTAGTTCCATACTCCTGGTATAGCCTGTCCAACATCGAAGAGAAGATGTTGGTGCTGTTGTATATCAGTACTTTATGAGGGACATTAAATATGGTGATGATGTTTTCCTTCACAAAGTTGACAGTGTTTTTCACCCCAACTTCCTTAAGGGGTATGGCTTTGGCCCATTTGGAAAAGAAGACGGTCGTTGTGAGTATGAACTTGTATTGTCTGGAAGTGGAGGGAGGATATGGTCCCACAACATCTATCCCTCATGTGGTGAATGGCTAGGTTTACATAGTTATATGAAGTAACTCAGGGGGTCGGTGTATGAAATTGAAATGAATGTGGCAGGAATAGCCCTTCTTGGTGAATAAAGCACAATCATGTATCATAGTGGTCTGGATATACCCAACCCTTCAGATTTGGTGAGAGATATTGGTTGCTAATTGATGCACTCCACATGCTTCAGTGTGCAATTACTTCATGACGACAGTAGTCTCTTCTCCATAAATGCACCTAGGAAGGACTCTATTAAGGCCTCATTTGTAGAGAACATTTTCTTGGTTTACCCATTGTATAGGACAATGTTGACTACCCATCTTCGGACATTCTCCCTTCCATCCTTATCTGGTGGGAGTCCCCCATTTCGAAGGTATTTCGTAATTGGTGTCATCTAGATAGAGGAGTGACCATGTGGCTCATAAACAAGGCTAATTTCATCGATTTCATCCATACTGCTCTAAAAAAATGGGAAGACAATCCAGAAGTGGGCAATGCTAATGATTGTTTCTTCCTAGTCAGGATCGACAAAGGTTGTGGATGCATTTTCCAAAGTATCAACTTAACCATTTTTGTGACCGGGGGACATAAGTCAATGTTGGTTCTGATGGGAATTATACCATAAATTCTCGAACATGGTTCATCAAGGGGGGAAATACTTTTTTCTTAATGGTGTAGTCACCATTGAACTATATAATAACTAGATCTGAATCAAACATTATTTTTAGGTGTTTCTCTTGCACATGAAGTGCTGGTTCCAGGCCTAGAATGAAGGCATGATATTTTGATTTATTATTTGTACACCCTTCTAGAATCAGGAAAGTGTAAGGCCAAAAAACCTTTTCTAGGTAAACGAGTATATCTCACAGCCCCAATTTTTATGAGCTTGGGATCTTCCATCCTTTTTCCTGTCAGGCTTCTGAAAGCATTTCCAATGTTCATTTCCCACAGCTGGGGGTCCTTCTTATTAGAAAAACTTCTTCATCCAGAAGTTCGAAATCTAGTGGTGTCGTTTCTTTTGTGGGGTTCTTGGCCTTTAATTATGCCAAGAACCGGACTTTAATGACCTTCTAGGGCACATACAATATGTCAAACTATTGTAGGATGACAACCCATCGTGATAGGCTCCCATTTAGCATGGGACAGTTGAGGATATATTTGAACGGGTTTGTAGTGGGAGACCATGTGGACCTCATGGTGATACATGTAATGCCTGAGTTTTTGAACCATGAATATTGGGCTTAGATAGTTCTTTTCAATTTTTGAATATTGAGTTTCATTGTCAATCATTGTCTATTTGAGGTAATAAATTATTTTCTCGATGCCAACATCATATTTCTATGCTAGGAATGCGCCTAATGGTCAATCTAGGGTTGTTACGTACAAAATGAGTAATTTACCCTCAATAGGTGTCATTAGCATCGATGGGTAAAGAAGATTTCATTTGATATTATCAAATGCTTCTTGGAAATCATTATCACAATCATATATAACTATTTTCTTCATGAGCCTGGTGAATTGTAAACATTTACCCACCATGTTGGCAATGGAGTGCTGAATGTTGGCGAGGTTCCCCTAAAGACCTCTCAACTCAGTGAGGTTGTGAGGTGG
Source organism: Viscum album (assembly GCA_963277665.1). Lineage (NCBI taxonomy): Eukaryota > Viridiplantae > Streptophyta > Magnoliopsida > Santalales > Viscaceae > Viscum > Viscum album. Next base: position 632,462,510 of record OY728155.1, on the reverse strand, counting down.
GGACATACCAAAGATGGGTTTTGTCATCTCATGGTTGACTTCGATGCCTCGATGGCATGTGATGATTTTGAACAATTTTTTCGAGGTAATGCCATAAGAGCATTATTGGGGATTCATCTTTAAACGGTGCTATCAAAATTTGTTAAAGACAATTTCAAGATCAGCCAGGTGGTTCAATAACTCTTGAGATTTAACCACCAGATCGTCAATACAACACATGATGAAATTTCAAAAGAAAGGATTCAAAATACGATTCATGGCACGCTGGTATGTGGCGCCAATATTTTTCAGACCAATGGGCATCACCTTATGACAGAAAAATCCCTGAGGGGCCCTAAAATCGATAGCATCCTCTTCTCCTTTGGACATCTGAATCTATTTGTATCCGGAATAGTCATCCATGAAAGAGAATTCTTCATATTAAGTTGTTGCATCTATCAACAATTATGTGATCAGGGCTAGGAAATTATCTTTTAGGCAATGTTGATTATGTTCCTGAATGTCAGTGCAGATTCTATTATATCCATTATTCTTCTTGATGGAGACTATGTTGGCGATCCATATTAGGTATTGGACCTCTCATATGAAGTTGGATTTGATCAACTTGTCAACTTCAACATCTATTGTGGAAGCTTGCATTGGGTGGGTTCATCTAGATGCCTACTTATAGCCTCAATGATCTTCTGGTAATCCTAGATGATGCGTGGTGACCTTAGGATCAAGGCTTGTCATTTCGATATAATTACAAAAAAACATCATGATTCTTATTTAGGAATGGGGTTTATGCCTCCTGTTTCTCAACAAACATAGCCACACTAATTAGAGTGGGCCACATGTCATCATTAGTTCCCATATTTATCTCCCTATGTTCATTGATTGTGGTGTAGAAACATTCTTTGAATGCAGGAGGGGGATCTTGGAGGCCTTCTACATCTTCTCCTTATCCTTCATCATCTTTATCTTCTTCCTCTTTTAAAGGGGAGAGAATTATTGAGATGAACTCTCAAATATTGTGAGATGAATCACCTTCTACCTTTTTCCGTAAGGTGAGGGTAGTTTATGTTCCCAAGGATGGGTCGAGAGCCTTTTTTTGTAGGGATTTCGAAGACATAAAGGGATTCATCTCACTTTTTCATACCTTTGGACATGGAGGACGTAAAAAAACCATGCAGACAATTTATTATGCATAAAGGTTTGCATTTATGCATTCAACATGGCTGATGGGTAATACATACTCTTCCCCAAGATACTAGATAGGGTCTACATGATCATTTTCCAATCCATTTGGCCAATGATCCATCAGTGTCATCACCCGAAAGATATTTTTCATTCGATTTATAGAACCCTATGTCAATATATTGCAACTAAGAGGGCTCAAACAAGGATTTATTAGTGTGAATTGTCCCATTTTTTCCATTAGCGTAATATTTGATGCACAAATGGTATAATCATGGAATTGGGTCTTGCTAATGTAGCCAGCCAGCCCCCCCAACAGGATGTTGGAAGCTGTATTTTTTTGTACTACCAAGAACTCAGAATCTGATATGAGGTCTTTGAGCCAAGTTTTAGGCTTGATTTGTCCCAACGGTTTTTTTCCAGCTTTTTTCATGTCCTAGCTGAGTTGTGGTGAAGGGTATCTAGTTGTCTTCATAATAACATAGTCAACGAAGCGTTCGAAGTGGGAGGAGGTTGTCTCCATATACATTGTCAATGAAGATCCCTCAGATATCAATTCCATTTATCTTTCTGGATACATATAAGGGTTTCATGTGCCCTTGCATGATGACGTCTTCATCCCTGTCCATGGAGAAGATGACGACATGAAATTATTCATGACTAATCTCTTTCTGATAGACTTTGATTGCTTCTACTTCAACCACAAACCTCAGTGGACTTAGTAAGGCTTCAATTAAATCCTCCCTAAGATAAGTAGAAAGTATTAATGAATCTAGTATTTACAACATCGTTAGTACTGAAGCTAGATGATTTATAATATCATACATCTACTCTAAAGGTCGGAACCTCCAAACTCGAGGTTTCTCTTTCACAGACATTATAGAGGCTTGGTAAATAGATGTATATGGTTTAGCTTCTATAATGGGAGCCGGTGGCATTGTGGTCCTTTCTGGATCTGGATGAACTAGCCCACCGGCATGACTTGGGAGATTTGATATTTTTTCTTCCCCTGATGGATATTCCATGATAATGGGGGTTGGATTTCTTCCGACAGAGGTAGAGGAGTGCTGTGGTTCATGTTGTGTCTTCTAGAGGTTCCTTCTGTGAGTTTTTGCAATATTAATGGATTAACGTGAGGCATGAATGGGAATTTGACTCTTTCCATGATCATGCCTTCAAGGAATCCTCTGGCCTCTACGACCTCTTCCTATGGATCTCCAATTGGGTGTGGATAATTCAGGTTCGTTATCATAGTTTCCATTTGAGAAGGGGTTCATCAGGTTGAATGACATTAATGGAGTCAAAGAACAAATATTGATTCGAAAATGTCCCTTCCTAACTGTCTTCTTATGATGGTGTCGTTTGGCGTGGTGGTGCCTGTTGTACCATTTTTCGAGGAGGTGCCCATTGTATAGTTTGGCGTGGTGGTGCTTGTTGTACCGTTTGGTGGGTTAGTGCCCATTCTACTAAGTCTATTGGCATGATGTCCGAAATATTAAACACTAACTTCAGCTTTGGGGTCATGTCATCTTCTTGTTCCTCCTTTCTTCCCCTCTGGCCTTTAGAAGACCGCGAGGCCATTGAGGGTGGTTGTATTGTATTAGGAGAATTTAGGGGTATAGTTGGTTGATTCATATTTTCCTGGAGAATTAAACTAACAAGGATGATGGTCTTCCAGGTCATCCAATTGTCAATTAAATTATTCTTCTTAAGAGTGATTGTTTTACATTCCACTTCCTCTCTCGAGTCTGTGGTGGAAACATATGCCACTTGTGATAGCAATGATATTGACTTGACTCTATCAGAATCCACCATCTTCTAAAGGAGATCCTTGAAAATGAATCTATCCTAGATTGTTTTCCTTCGTATCTGGTGATAGGGACAATAATTTTGGTGGTCGTCGAGACTCACTTCATCAGCTCTCTTGGGATCTGGTTGTCATAGAAAGTTGCAATTCATGGATACTATGAAATAGCGGCTGACCTATTCATCTCTGAATGAATATAATTCATTTCATCATTCTTTGAACTAATTTCCATTATCACCCTATCACTTATATTTCTAAGGTGGGGTGGTTATTGGAATCTTGGAGGTCCTACATGGTCTGGTGGAGGCCATAAAACTAGAGCTGGTGCTGGGGTGGCTTAAGCATGATAGAAGTTGCTTTAGCTCTTCGTGATCTTTTTCCTAGGGCAGGTGGTTCCACTTGGGACTTAAGTTTGGTCTATTAGAAGGAGTCCTCTATCATTTGGGAAATGGTAGGGAAATCCTTGAACCCATTTGGGTACTTCACTGGGATGAGTGGCGTTCGCAATTCATCACAGAGTTTATCAATGCACATGGCAAGCATGTCATCCTGGGGGAGCATCATGTTCGGGGAATATGTCATGACCCATCCCCCAGGGCCCATGTCATGACTAACCCAATCCCATATTCCATAGGCTAGGGGCTGGAGACTAGAAACGAAAGGCATAATCCCTAAAATATGAAGGCATTGCCTTTAATCCTAAACAAACACATAGTCCAAGAACACAACAATAAGAAACTATGAAGTAAAATAGTGTAGTAAAAGAGTGATGAAATTAAAAAGGGATAGAATACAAGCCTAACTATAATAGTATAAGTACAAGTGAAGGAAATAGGAAAATAACTACTGGGTTGTCCTCCGATATTTCTACCTGAAGGGTAGGTATAGATCACCACCTCAACACTCCATTTCCATCCCGTCTCCTCCGTGTCATGTCATGCCGAATGGTCCACCTCCTTGCAACATCAAGTCATGTCTCCCTCATCCTCGATCAATGTTGTACATCGTTTGAACAATGCACAACAGGGTGTTGGTGAAGCCTGTGCATGGGTGAGTATAACGATACTCAGTAGGGACCCTGAGACCCCATAGGTCTCCTAAAGTTCAAAAAGGAAACCCACGAAGCAATACATCAACTCTACTTAGGTATATGCCCATACCTACACCTAATTTATCAAGATATACACATACCATAAATGAGTGAAGAATACCAAAAAGGTAACACCATGAAGGTAACACCATGAAGGTAAAATTACAATGCAGGTAACACCACCACGGATACATCACGATGTTAGAAGTACCACACATGTATCACCACAATGATATTACCACAAAGGTAAAAGTACCACACAGGTAACACCACAAAGATAGTACCACGAAGGTAAAAGTCTTAATTCATATAGAGTATTATCTCAAACCTAGTTTTTGTGAAGTATAGAATTATAGATGATTATTCACGAAGCTAGATCATATTATTCCTTCAAGAGGCACTATTGCTGATTATAGGGAGTCTGACCCACACCGGATAAATAGGTACTAACCCCCGAAATGAACCACATAGGATATGTCCCACACAAGATTGGTTTGAGTTGACCCACACAAGATCGTTGAGCGCTAACCCACACAGGATCTGACCCATAGAGATTCGGTATGCACTGACCCACATAGGATCACTAAGCGCAGACACGCACAGGATCAGGCCCACACAGGATCTCTATGATTGCTAATATCTAGCCACAAGATTCTCTAGGGAGAATAACAAGTAACATTCTTTGTCACAATGTCAAACAACTTGTATATTTGAGAACTACTCCTCTAATGAGTACAGTGGGCCTTTAGTGTCACAAAAAGGCACTTCCCACTAACCATGTACTATTGATGTACTCCTCCTGTCGAGTACCAGGGGTCTGCCGCATCAAACAGAGGTTCTCCCCAGCGTTGGTCTGCCGCATCACACAGAGGCGCTCCCCCTCATGGCCTACGGAGGTACTCCTCATGTTGAGTACTGTGGGTTTTTCAGATCACACAAAGGTGCTCCCCACTATGGGTCTACCATGTCACACAGATGTTCTCCCCACAAGTCAGGTTGAGTCAGTCCGAGTCAAAGTGGTTAGCAGTCGTCATGTCTCATCAAATCGTAGGCTTCCGTACGTAGCGTGCTTGGGAGAACCGCTCCCAAATCCATCAGTCATACCTCAACTACCCCAAAGTCCCAAAAGAAGTATCCCAAAGGTCTATCATGTCATAAGGGAACCAACACAATAAACGGCACGTCAATCGGACATCCGTTATGTAAGTTATTAGCGTTTCCTCTCTGAGGGACTAGTTGGTTCCAGGATCCGATCCAACCCAGCCGTACTCCAACAATATCCACAACTCAAGTGGAGTATACCAAACGTACTGCCACGATTCAAGGATTCTAATGTCATAGACGGTTCTTCAAAAGGAATCCTTGTTCTCAAGTTATGTCCAAAAAGGTAAAACTGGGTTCAGATTGGCCTGGGTCCGATCTGACCCAGTCGGACCGACCCGGCCCGATTCGTGTCTGACCCAGTTGGCCTGGGATGAGGTGGCCTGGCCCGATGGGTCGTGGTCTGGCCCGACCCATAAAGGGGGTGGCCCGGGCCGGGCCACTGGGCATGGCCCGGCCCGCGCTGGGCGCGACCCGGTGGCGCGGTCTGCCAAAGCTGGCACTGAAGGGGGAGTGGACCCACTTCCATTCAGAACTGCAAAGGGGAAGTTCCTTTAGGCACTTCCAAGTCACCATGGGTCCTGAGAAGGTCCAACCAAACCACAATAGTCATCCATTGTTACAGCTGGTCCTCCTCCCAGCAGCACGGTCACGCGCCCATGATCCACCGAGGCTGGCATGGCCGACCGCTCTTTGGCCTCCGTCGCGGCCTAGAAGTCATGACCTTCTGCTCGACCGATAGTTTGGATGCATTCTGCTGCTCCTCCATGTGGCCGACCAAATGCAGACTGCCACCCTACCTCACTGTGGGCGATGGGCTGTGGCTTCCTTATCACCCGTTGTTGCGGATGCGCGCCACCCTTCCTTCCTCATGGTCGACCAGGTTTTGGCCGCTGCATTCTTCCTCTAGCCATTGCGGCTTTGTTCCAGGCCCAAAAAATAAAATTATCATATATTCACATTTCTTGGGTCGAGGGATTTTCGTCCCTATGTCGCACTCAACAAAACATCATTTTTCCCGCATCATTAAATATATGGCATTGAAAAATGCATGAGGAATGTGCAGAGAATCAAAAGATAAGAGGCGAGGTATATGTGCAGGGCGTTGGACATGTTAGTTTAGCCATCGTTGTAGTGAAAAAAGAATATGAATAATAGATAAATAAATTCAATCATATATAAATCCCCTTCCTCGTTCACCCGTAAGAGATGTCGCGAGGAATAAGATGCAATCGATGAGATGGTGATGTCATCGTTCATCACTCTTGCAAGATGTTTCCAATCTGGGATCAAGTGTCATCCTCATTATCCAATTCCAGAGGATGATCTTCGTTGGACATTGTTATTTGTTGAAGAAGATGATCCTCTAAAATCTCTCCCCAAAAATCCTCTCCTTTGCCAACACAAATTCCCCTAAAGTAAATGAGGCGGAAACATAATATGTTAAGATTATTAATTAAACAATTAACGGTTGGCTCATGAATTAAGTTAAAGTTGGCACAATAAATTGGAAGGATTTGAAGGGTTAACTCTACATTAAAGGGGGGGGGGGGGGGGTTCAAGGGGTCAGGTGGTACCCACCACTAAATTCAAATGGGAGGTTTCAAAATGAAAAATAAAATAAGGATGTTCTATTTTTTTTATTCTTTTAATACACCCATGAAAATTATGAAATATAATTTTCACCCTCAACCATCTTCGGTCGAGGTGAAGGTCTCCTTAAGGGAATATCGGTGCTTCGATTTCAACGGTTTCCTCAGATTTAAATTCCGAGCATCGATTAAAAATTTATAAAATGTCACTCGCGCATTTAGTGAACGTACCTGAAAAAATGTTCAGAAAATTATTAATAGTCACCCTCAACCCGTGCTGATCAAGGTTAGGCTCTTCCTAAGTGAAACATGCCCAAAATAACCCTACGGTACTCTAATATTTTTAATCTGAGTTACCATTTAAATGTTTTGGATTTTATAATAAAATAATTGTCACTTAATTATTTTATTTACTGCCAAAAACTATCATTCACTGGTGGCCCGCATAGGCCAATGTTACTATCTACCTAAAGAAATCATACCCTCACGAGTTTAGCACTGGTATCAGATTTTTTATCTGAGTTACAGTTTTTATGTTATAATAATTTTAAAAAAAATAACATTATTTAATTATTATTTTTACTGTTATTCTATTTTCGATATTTCTCAAAGGAGGCCCGCACCGACTAAACATAATTCACACCTAGGGTAAACTGACCAACTGAGCACAACGTTGCCCTCTGATTTTGGATCTGAGTTACCATTTAATATTTATTCTAAATTCTCCACAAAACTGGTTACACGTGCTAATTAACGCTTAACAAAACATCGACGGATCATTCCAGGCACTCCGGGCCTCAGAATCGCACGCCGTCAGATTTTCAGTCTCGAAATAATTCCACATAATTGAAAAAGTATAGGGAATTTTTGGGACATTACATTCCCCCAACCATAGGGATTTATGTCCCCAAAATCCACAACATTGACTAAGGAAACAAATGGTGGTTCTGATCATGGATCTGAACCTCCCGCTCCCATGTTCCCTCTTAGAGGTACATGTGCTGCCATCGAATAACTAATAGAGGTAATGACTACCCATGAAGGACCCACTCCTGTCAATCTTCAATCTACAATAAAACCTCCATAAACGTCACCCCATTATCTAATTCCATCTTTCCATGGTCGATAATGTGCGATGGATCACGCACGCTTCTCCTCAGTTTTGACACATGATAAACATTATGCACCTGGTGAATTTGTGGGGAAAGAGATAGAAAGTCTGCCACCTCACCCACTCTACTGAGAATCTAGAGAGCGTTGATGTACGTCGAAGATAACTTGTCGCACCAGCTAAATCTCTGCAAACCACGTCATGGTGAGACCCATAATAAGACATGATCTCCCTCCTCCTGTCGGCATAAGACTTCTGCCGACTCTGACCAGTTTTCACTTGCTAACAATTGAGGCATTGTGATACAAAATATGCCACTACTTTCTTCATCCCTGGACACAAGTACTAATGCTAATGGGCCTGGTACATCATTACCACACTAGGATGTACCACTAGAGGGGATGTATGGAACTCCCTCAACACCTCGTCTTGTAGTGGTATTGGAACCATGGTACATACTCTGAAGAGAATGATGTGCTCCCCACCTTCAGAAAACCCATTAGGTGCATGCCCTAGGGATATCATAGCACTTCAAGACACGAAGTCAATACCCCCAATATGTTCCTCCCTGACTTGCTGAAAGATTGGGGGAGTTATAGTCATAGACTGGAGGTAAGTAGCTTCATCTCTATCCACGAAGGATCTCTACAGTGTGACTAGCTACTCTAATGCCTCACTAAGCAGTTGTAAACCAGACCTCCTGTTGAGTGCATCTGCTACCACGTTCCCCTTCCCAGGAGTATAGACTCTCTCAAATTCATAGTCTTAGATAATCTCTAGCCACTCCTATTGGAAACTAAAAAATAAAAACTCCTTCTTCCATGGGGGTAAGGTTGGACGACTCATGAGTCATCGACCGCACCCTCCAATGCAAGAGTTTATCTTTTGCTACCTGGGTTTCCTTTTTCGCCGACCAATGAAAATCCCATTCCATGGTTGTCGGTAAACCACAACCATTTTACCTAGTAAAGTCAATATGAGTACGAACTGTGGACATCCAGTCCATACCCAAAATAACGTCATATGGAATCGATGCTACCACCAAGAGGTTCTAAGTAAAACTCTCGACTCAAGGGTCAGATCACACTATCGGCATAAGTGTGATTATTGAGTCTCCTCCCAAAAGTATCTATAGACGCGAGGGTCAAGTCAATGTCTTAACCCGAAACTCTAGGTTTTGTACAAGATTCATGGATGGAAGGAATGATTGGTTTCTATGTTTATTAATAAATCAACTAGTAGTAGACACAGACCATTCATCGAATCATTACTAGAGCCCTTGGGTCGCACTCCTAGACCATATGCTGCTACTCCCTACCCATATCCTCAAGCTCCCTGAGACAGGTGGGGACCACAAAGGGGGGTGGGTGGTTGTATCATGTCCAAATGTACACCACCTCATGCTGTACTCCTAGCTCTGTTTCCACATCTACTGCCCTGCAGTTTCATCTGTCCCTAACTCTTCTTCTTCCTGAAACATTTTTACACAACTAAGTCTCTGAGACTGGCAATAGATTGACGCTATCCCATAACTAACATTCACTTGTTGTATCCTCTCATCCAAAGAACATTCAATCACAATGTTTCTCTTTAGCACCCTAACATAGGTAGGAATGCATAGAGGAATACTTCTAGATCATACATCCTTAAACACACCGCGCTCGGAAGACCAATCCCCAATTCAATAATCATATCATATTCACCCAGTACCAGTAATGGTCGGTACACCTCGATGAATACTCAGCTACTGACATGTCATCCTGCTTAAGCTATATAATCTCTAGAAAAATCTCAGACACCTCCTCAATCCAGTCCTCAGCTGCCTATAAGTCAGGCTTGCCTTTCAACCTAAGGGTTATCTGATGTTGAAACTTGTGTAAGGAACAAAGCATAAATTTTTCCTCTATTGGTACTACCGATTATAACTGTTAACCAATGGGAAGTGATACAACTGACACACTACCTGAAGGTACTATCTCAGGAAACAATCCACATACTGAATCATCATCACTATGCGAAATATTCTCATGGTCACTCACTGTAAAAGAGTAGAATCTAATATCCCCATTTTCTCTACTGATGTATCAATTTGGCGGAAAACTCTAGCCACATCCTCCAGCCAGTCCTTAGCTGCCTATGAATATGTCTCTCCTTGAAACCTCAGAGGCCTCTACTGTTGGAACTCATTCAATGTTCATAGTTGGAATGAATCCTCTGGTGGTGAAGATGGTGGAAATGCTCATCCAATAGGTAGTGCTAGTGCTGCTACACCACTCGAAGGTGCTGATGCCGTATGAGGGACCTGCACCAAGGCCTCGTCGCTCAGTGCGCTGTCATTATGTATTTTCTTAGGAACGCTGGCAGGCTATCTACATAGCAGAAACATGATAAGGGATACGTACTTCATGGTTATTAAGTTATACCTAGTGAGATGACACCAAGTAAATCAAAAGAAATACATTTCAAAAACACACGCAATCAGGTTTTTCGTGCACTAAGTTAGAAATCAGAATGGAGGGTCCTGGTGTATGGATACGTCGGTGGCTACACCAACATTGAAATCCCTAAACTGAAAACCATACTCAAAACACTTAACACTATTACTTAACAGAAAATATCAAATTTATAGTTCTTTGGTAGAACATACCTCCTCTAATACCTCTTTGTCATGACCAGTCCCCTGAGGCCCATGTCATGACCACCCCAAGACCACCGTCCATAGTCTAGCAGTTGACGACTAGCATCGAAAGGCATACTATCAAAAATGGGAAGACACTGCTTTTAATCCTAAACAAAAACACGGTCCAATAACACAGGAATAAGCAACTGTGAAGTAAATTTCTGTAGTAAAAGAGTGTTGAAAGTAAAAGGTGATATAATAAAATCCCAACTATAAATGTACAAGTAAAAATAAATGTAAAAGGAAAACAGCTACTAGGTCATCCTCCGAGATTCCCACCAGAAGGATAGGTACATATTTATTCCTCAGCACTCTTTGTCCGTCCATCTCCTTCGCGTCACGTCACGCCGAATGGTCCACCTCTGTGCACCATCCAGTCCTACCTCCATCATCCTCCATCAATGTTGTACGTCATCTGCACAAGATACAACAGGGTGTGGGTGAAGGCCGTGTAGAGGTGAGTATAACGATACTCAGTAGGGACCTCGAGACCATGTAGGTCTCTTAAAGATCCACAAAGGAAAAACACAAAGAAATACATCAACTCTACATATTTATATGCCCATACATACACCTAAGTTATCAAGATATACAAATATCATACATGGAGAAAGAATACCATAAAGGTAACACCATGAAAGTAAGACCACGAATGTAACACCACGAAGGTAAAAGTGCAACACAGGTAACGCCATGAAGGTTACACCACGAAAGTAGAAGTACCACATAGATATCACCATGAAGATAGTACCACGAAGGTAAAAGTACCACACGGGTATCACCACAAATATGGTACCACAAAGGTAAAAGTACCACATAGGTATCACCACGAAGATAGTATTACGAAGGTAAAAGTACCACACATGTATCACCATAAAGATAGTACCACTATGGTATCTTTGTTCAAATAGAGTCACAGCTCAAACCTGATTTTCAGTGAAGTATAGATGTACAGATTATTAGTCACGAAGCTAGGTCATCTTATTCCATCAAGAGGCACTACTGTTGATTATACGGAGTCTAGCCCACATAGGATCAATAGATACTCACCCCCACAACGACCCACACAGGATCAGTTTTCACTGACCCACACAAGATCACTGAGCACTGTCCCACACAAGATCTGACCCACATAGGATCGGTATACGTTGAACCACACAGGAATGCTATGCGCTGACCCACACATGATCTCTATGAATGCTGATATCTAACCACATGATTCTCTAGGGATAATAACAAGTAGCATTCCTAGTCACAATGTCGAACACCTTGGTTGTTTGAGAACTCCTTCTATAACAAGTACTGTGGGCAGGAAGCATTACACAAAGTCACTTCCCACTAACCCTAGAGAGCTGAGATACTCTTCCTGTTGAGTACCATGGGTCTGCTGAATCACACAAAGGTGCTCCCCACTATGGGTCTCTCGGGTCACATAGAGGAGCTCCCCCTCGTGGCCTACTGAGATACTCCTACTGTCGAGTAATGTGGGTATGCCGCATCACATAGATGTTCTCCCCACTATGGGTTTTCCACATCACATAGAGGTGCTTCCCACTGGGCCTATCGAGTCACTCCGAGTTGAAATGGTCACCAGTCGTCAAGTCTCGGCCAGTCGTAGTGTTCTGTACATTGTGAGCTTGGGAGAACCGCTCCCCACACCATCAGTCATACCTAAACTTCCCATTAGCCCCACAATGATTTATCCCAATGGTCTATCACGTCATAAGGGAACCAACTCAATTGACGATACGTCAATCAGACGCCCGGTCTGTAAGTTATTAGTGTTTTCACTCCGAGGGACGAGTTGGATTCAGTGTCCGATCCAACATGGATGTACTCCAACCTTATCCAAAACTCATGTGGATTATACCAAATGGATCGTCTTGATCCAAGGATTCTGGTTCCATAGACGGTCTGTCAAACGGTTGCTCAGTTTTCAAGTTAAAGCCAAAAATGAGAAACTGGGTTCAGATGGGCCCGGGTCCGGTCTGACTCAGTCGGACCGATCCAACACGATTCTAGTCAGGCACGACTGGCCTAGGGTATGGTGGGACCAGCCTGTTGTGCCGTGGCCTGACCCGACCTGGGAAGGGGGTGGCCCAGCCCAGCCTGATGGGTGTGGCCCGCCCTGCGCTGGGCGCGGCTCGCTGGCGTGGCCTGCCCGAGCTGGCGCCGAAGGGGGGGCGGACCCCCTTCTATTCGGAACTGCAATGGGGCAACACCTTTAGGTGAGGCCAAGTCATTACGGCACCCGATAGGGTCCTGTAAAACCGCAACGACCGACTGGCGTTCCGTCCGGTCCTCCTTCAAATGGTGTAGTCACGCACCACTGCTCCACCGCGGTCGGCCGGTGTTCGACCTCTACTGCGGCCAAGAGGTTGCAGCCTCTTGCTCCACCGGTGGCACGAAGGTGCACCATCGCTCTTCCATTCAGCCGACCATATGTCAGCCACCACCCTACCCCGCCGTGGGCGATGGGTTGTGGCTTCCTCATCATCCGACGGTGTGGACGCACACCACCCTTACTTCATGGCGGTCATCCAGGTGCTGGCCGCCGCCTTGTTTTGCGAGTCATTGCGGATTTGTTCCAAACCCAAAAAAATGATCGCATATTCATGATCCTTGAGTCAAGGGCTCCACTTCCATATGTCGTGCTCAAAAAAACATCATGTTTCTATTGTCATTAAATATTTGGCGTTGAAGAACGCATGAAGAACGCATAGTTAATTAAAAGATAAGTTGCAAAGTGTATGTGCGGGATGTTAGCCATGTTAGTTTGGACATCATCATTGTGAAACCAGAATATGAAGAATCGATAAATAAATTCAATCATATATAAATTCCATACCTCGTTCGCCCGTAAGAGATGCCGCGAGGAAGAAGACAAAGTCGATGAGATGGTGAAGTTAGCGTTTGTCACTCCCACAGGATGTCACTGATTTGGGATCATGCATCATCCTCATTCTCCGATTCCAGTGGATTCCCTTCAATGGAGAGTGTTCTTTGTTGAAGAATATGATCCTCCAAAATCTCTCCCCAAAACTCCTCTCCATTTCCAACATAAATTCCCCCACAGGAAATGAGGAGGCAACATAATAAGTTAAGTATGCTAATTAAAAATTTAAAGGTTGCTTCATTAATTAAGTTGATGTTGGCACAATATATTGGGAGGATTCCAAGGGTTAACTCCACATTAAATAGGGATTTCAAGTGGTCAGGTGGTCCCCACCAGTAAATTCAAATTGGAGGTTTCACAAAGAAAAATAAAATAAATATGTTTTATATTATTTTTATTCTTTTAACACAACCACGAAATATCTAAAATCTAATTTCCACCCTCGACCTACTACGGTTTAGGTGAAGGTATCTTTAAGTCAATATCGGTGTTGTGATATCAACGATATCCTTAGATTTTAATTACAAGCACCGATTCAAAAGTTACAAAACTCCACTCGCACATTTCATGTACGTACCCGAAAAAATGTTTAGAAAATTATTAACAGTATCCTTAGACCCATTCTTATTGAGATTAGGATTTTCCTAAGTGGAAGATGCTCCAACAGACCCAACAGTACTCATATATTTTCAATCTAAGATACCGTTTAAATTTTAAGTATATTACGGAAAGACAATTGTCACTTAATTATTTTATTTACACCAAAAAACTAACTTTTGATGGTGGCTCATGCTGGCCAATGTTAGTATCTTCCTAAAGAAATCATACCCTTTCAAGTTCAGCGGTGGTCTTAGATTTATAATCCATGTTACTATTTGAGAGTTATAAGCATTTGAAAAATAAAATAAAATAAAATAATTATTTTATTTACAGTTATTCCATTTTTGGGTTTTCTCACAGGAGGACCACGTCGACTAAACTTAAGTCACACATAGGGTAGACCTGCCATCCTGAGCACAACTGTGCCCTTGGATTTTTGATCTAAGTAACCATTTAATATTTATTCCACAATTTCAGAAAAAAATCTTACACGTGCTAATTAAATCTTAACAAAACCTCCACGGATCATTCTAGGCACTCCGAGCCTTGGAATCATGCGCCGTCAAGTTTCGTGGTCTCTAAATAATTCCATAGAATAAAAAAATTATACAGATTTTCCTGGACATTAAAGAATATGTTGGGCCATTCCATCTTGAAATGATATCTGGGACTTTTTCGTTCTCTCAATATGTATAGTATGTAAGGAAGCTGACCATTGTCTTAGGTAGTATTGAACTGAGCTACAAGAAGAACTTCCACTGGAGGTCCTCTAATCCTGTGATTGAATTGGCTGGCAGGCTAGTATACCATACAAATGTTGACCCCTGCAGGTTTCATATGAAGCACCTGAGTTTGAATGCTTCTTGCGGCTCCAGAGTTCCCATCATGGGGTTATAATAAGAGTCATAGTGCATAAAATGTTGTTCAGTGTCCCTCGATCAATTTAATACCAAGAATACGGTGTTACTGAAATTCGGGGGTGGTCATATGTTTCTTACCAAATCCGGGTAGGGTTTGCACTCTGGTTGTATCGAAGTGCGCACCCCCTCCATGGATTCTAGTCAAGATGTTTGTTTCTCTACGGTATTCAATATCCCTTTATACATATCATATTGGGTTTGATCATGGGCCGATGCAGAATAGGCCAAAATTGGGTGTGCCAGTGCTGTTGGAATTTGAAGTTGAAACCCAGTTGGAGGTATCATTTGTGGGTTTACCTAAATATATTACAGCAACCTTCCCATTGAGGGGATGTCATGATGTCCTTCCGAGGCCTGGTTGAACAGACCTCAAAATTTGGCTTCATTCACCGGGATAAGTGCATGTGGTAGTGGAACCTCTTCTTGGAGGACATGTTGATGATCCGTGGGGGGAACACATCTATAATTTTATCTCCCTTGATGTATCTCGACATTAATTCGTATAAGATCTCTCATTTCTTCCTCCTTCTTGGCGAAACTTTTGTCGAGTGTTGGGGGTACATCCTCAGGGGGGAAGAGGTGGTTCATAAGTGACCTTGGATTTATAATTCTCCTTTTCAGGGTTTCGTAGGGGAGGTATTAAAAGATTAGCTAAGGGATCACCTAAATTTTGGACCTCTATTTTCTTTCAAGTATGCACACCATCAGGCTCAGTGTAGGATGCAACTGAGAAGGAACCATCTTCTATTGAACTGTCTCCCTCTCTATCATTTCCTATGAGATTTGTGGGGTAGACCATTACTATGTTTATTGAGGAATACCACATTAGCGGTGGTGTGATCAGTGCTGAATGGTAGGAAGGATTTTTTCATATTCAATTGGATTTTATCCTTCCATTTTGCGGTATTATTTGGGTTTCTTAGCCAATATTGACCTGAAGGGAGCCTTGGTATAACCTCGTAATGTGCCTTTGTCTAAGAGGGTGAAAACGACAACAAAGGGAGGAACATGTAACTCTTATGTCCATTGTTATTCCTAGATAGGAAAAGATGGATGTCTGATGTGCGGGAAGTTGAGGTAAAAAATCCCCCAGCCCTGTGGGATGGGGTTTTCCCCTTCTTCCTCTGATGTGCTATGGCATGGATTTTTTGGTCATGTGGGGGAACATAGATTTAAAAATTCCCACATCCTTTTGGGATGGAGTTGTTCTCTATTGTAGGTGGTAACTGCCACTATTGCCACTATATCAATTTAACACACTCCTATGCGGTTGTGAGATGAGTATAGAATTGGGATTGCATGGATTCAATGGTCTTTTGAAAACATGTGCACTACCTTTGGGTTGCTTCCGTTAGGAAGTAAGCATGCTGGATGTTCCTAGTTTCCTGACTCAGACCCTTTTCAATGGCTTGATCTCTTTGGTCCTGATGCTTTTGAAACTTACACGGGGCCAATTTGTTTTGAGTATCATATCTTTCTTGGGTATTAGTTTTATTTAATGTTATCCCTGGGTGATGACATTGCAGGATGTAATTTCAAATAAGGCCTGCAGGATAGGGTGTGGGGTGGAGTATAGGGATCCATGTTCTCCCCATCCCTGAATGTCAACTCCATCCAGGGCATCACCATTGATGAAGCTCAACTTGTGCAGTGCATGGAGCCAAACCATTTCAAGGTTTTTCTTTCACCTTTCATATTGTGGATGCAGTGTGTACGGGAGGGTATCTATGTCAATTAGAAAGCAAAGCTCCAATATTGTATTGACACGGTCTTCATACCCTTCATAAGTTAAGAATTTTTCCTTCAGCTGACAAATATTCATCCATATATTGAGGCGAATGTCTTTTTTTCATTCCCCAAACAACTCTCCTAGTATGTTGAAGTGAGAGGTGGTCATAGGAAAATACATCACTGGAATATTATCCTTATCTAGTTATCTTCTCACAAACAAAATATCTTGTTTTTGTTCTTATGGGGTATCCTCTACTTGATATTCCCAGCTCGACTACTTCTTAATGAATTCTTTCCAAGAAACGGGGCTATTAGAAGACTCATTGATTAGTGAATGGTTCATGGTTGGTTCAGAAGATGAGTGTGGACCCGGGCCATCCTCTGGTTTAGAAATAATATCACTCGTTATAGACGGAGTGCCTGATATATCTGATTCCATATTTTTTAGTGTCTCATCATAAGAGGTCTTTCTCACATTAATTATAGAGAGGGAAGTAACCTCTTTCCAATATGAATTTTGGTTGTAGGGTGGAAATTCACAATTGGTGAAAAAATGGTAAGGGCTACCATTTCAACATGATGCCCAACCACGAGAATTATCTTTACGACATAAATCAGAGAGAGGACCTTCAGGGTGGGCTACATCGAGCGGAGGTCCTTTTTTCTACTTGATTTCAATGCAGGGAGGACCTTCTCTATGACTACTATGATGGATAAGACTACTATCATGGTTTGAAACCTGGGTGTAGGGAGCATTTATGTAGTGTACATCCTATGCAGGGTCTTTAGGATGTACTACAATGATGGGGAGGACCTTCCCATTATATGATGTTACTATGGGGAGGACCTTCACAACAACTACAATTTCGGGAAGTTCCTTCACAATGACTATCATCATGGTTAAGATTACCATCATTACATAATGTCCAACTATATGGAGAAGCATATTTGTAGTATATACCCTGGGGATGACCATCAGGGTGGACGATGGCTAGGGGAGGACCATCATGATGTCTAATATTAATGTATAGGAGAGGGATAAACCGATGCGCATTAGGAGATAGGATCTCATGATTGATCATTACTAGACCACAGATTAAGACCTCTTCAGTTCTCTAGGGAGGACCTTCAGAGCTGCTGGTAGCGATATTGCAGGGAGGGCCTTCAAAACTGAGGCCACAACTTCCACAATTCAATAATGGAATGAAAGGATCTTTACCATTTATTGATATATGTTTAAGGGAGTTAAGAACTCCAAATTTCAGTAGAGTAGGATAATATATGTTCTCTTCATATTCTGGTTGCCTTATGCATGTTTCATCTTTGGGCGCTCTCTTGCAGGTAATCAGGGCCATCTTCTATTGGTATTGACTTTCATAGACTAAACCTTTTCTTGTTGGGGTATATGATGTCACCAGGATTCATCGGTGAACATATTGAGTTTTGGATGGGATATATGCCTGCCCTGGTGTGACCAATATGTTGGACCGACATCCCCTAACAGGAACAAGTATTTGTTCCCAATCTGTTTGACTGTATATCATGGGATATTACCATTGACCCTCCTGGACTGAAGCAGGGATGCATAACGGATCCAGAGTGGATAAATCATTTTTTTATTGATTCATTATGTTCGAGGAATCTAGGTCATGGGGCCGATTTCTCACCTTTTCCACCAATACAATGATATCTTATCATGTTTGGAAGATATGACCTAGAATTGATGTATGATCTTCCATCAATTCATGGATGTGTTGAGGTACATATTTGGTTGGAATGAGTATGAAGTCTCATTCTAATATCAGAGTAAGAGTTTGTGCCTACTCTATTCCTCCATGAGTCGCAAGTAGATACCTTCATTTCTCATGTGTCAGGACATAAGAATGAGTATTCCATCAGTCGTATTATCTATTTTCCACTATATTTGACTATTTATCTTTATATTCATGAGTAGAGATTTTTATCTCCTTGCATGCCATTGTAATTGTCTCACAGACTTTTTATGCACCCACATAAATTTGACTCTTCTAATATTTTCTTGTTATTTCCCTATTTGGATGATGGGATTGATGTGAATCAGTAGGTATTTGTGCCTATGTGTAGATATTTACTTCCCTATTTGAATGGAAGTCTTGAAATTCATCCATATGTATTTTTGACATTGTGTAGTTGGTTTTAATCCTATTTAGTTGATGGGCTTGTTGTGCATCGGTGAATATCTACATCTTCCAGTAGTGTTTCACTCTATCTTCATATAGGGCCTAGAGAACACTAGCATAAACATTCATGTGATCGCATTATGGAACTATATTTCTATGGTTGGCTTGGGTGTAGGAGGATGAATCGTATGCATGCCCATCGATGGCTAATGCATTAGTATGGAAAAGTTTCCCTTCAGTAACTAGGTTGAAAATGTTTTCCTGATTATATGTTCACTGCCCTTGGCAGGAAGATCGATGGCCCCAAGTCTCCTGAACATTGGAAGGTGACCTCGGTATAAGGTCATATATGGTGGGAGGAGTCCTTTTCATCCAGTGATGGTGGTGACACTCTATGGAAAGGGCCCTTGAGTTGGACCATTGTACAGTTGAGTTGAATTTTTCATCATTTACATCATCTTCCTCCCTATGGTAAGGGAGGTACTATTTGTCATGTTTTGGGGATAGACTTATGAAATGGTTCAAGACAACCATAGGGGATTCCTTGGGCATGAAAACCGACCATAGCTTGAGGAGGTGGATGGAGGATCTTCACAGAATGGAGGGTTTTTTCTTGTAGCCACCAATGTTGGGAGAGTACCATTTCAGTGGGACTCCGTGATTATCATGTTGGACACCCAGCGTTGAAGACACTGGTAGGTGAGTGGTTCATTCTCTTTATTGGGGCCTTAACCGCCCGTGGGGTCACTGATGCATGTTTCTGCATAGGTTGTGGGGATGTCATTTGGATTGAAGGTCACTATGCGAGAACCTGCGATGTACATATATGACATAAAAACCACAAAACCTCTTCATAGTATCATTATCTTAAACACATGCATATTTATCGATTCTTTTTGCCCCCTTACCTTCTTTTTTTCGTGCGGTGAAGGTTCTTGAGTGGGGTAAGACCACCACCATAGTTAAGGATTCACGTTTGTTCACCATTTTTTGTTCTGCCTCCGAGCTGGCACATTTCATAGGTACTGAATTGATCAAAATGGTCTGACCTACAGTATCCATTTGTCTATTATCATTGGGAAATAACCACCACCTTTGTCAAGGATTCATGTGGGGTTCAAAATATTTGTTCTACCTCTGAGGTGTCATATTTAGGTTGTGTGTAAATAGTTCAACAATGATCATCACCCACCCCCATTATATAGAGGTAGGTTCTCATCAAGTTCATCATTTCAATTTTTTATACCCATTTAGCATCATTATGCTTTAGAATAAGGTAGGATTAAGCCCATGGGGAATAGTAAAGTCGCTCCTTTCACATTGTAGGGGAGGTGCCTCAGTCAATTGATCCCAACGGGCAATTGTAGTGAGTTAAGTACTTTTGGAATCAATCCTTCGTGAATTTATTTCCACAGATGGTCTCCAACAGGTTTATTTGTGAAACCATATACACCTAATGAACCTGGTATCCATGATTCATGGACCTGCATTCCAAAGGTAGGCACTTTTTGGATGAAGATTTGGCTAACAATACTTAAGGACTCCATTGGTTGAGAGTATTGAAGGTCAGGCTCACCGCACCCTTCCGAGGGAATATTGTTACCTATTCCCAGACTCTCTTATAAATTTAATTTTGCTCATATGATCATTAATCCTTGGTACATTCCTAAAGAGTTTGTCCATGGGATACCCATGGTTTTCTAGATCATCATAGACATGCATATGTTTGATGATACCAAGGTGATGTAGACTTGAGCCAAACGATAAAGAACTCTAGAGTTTATCATCTTCCAGTGGGGATGGATGGTGACTTAAGGTTGGTATTGGACCCATAAGATGGGTTTTCTATGTATCCTCAAGAGAGGAATCACAACCCACTTAGTTATTATTTTGTAGGGATTACACATGAGAGCCACCCATTTGCGGGTTATGGTTGGGTGGACCCTTTTGGATGGGCACACTTTTAAACTCAAGCATTCATGTAGGAGTCCTGTGTATCTTGGATTGATCAGGAATAAGAGTTCTCAATGTTCAGATTGTCTGGATGATGTAATCGTCACAAACCTATAAGCCCACGTGAGTCATGCTCTGTGTGAGAAAAAAGAGTATGCTGAAGATTAAAAAATGCACATGCTTCCTCTCAGGTTAGTGGGAGAGGGAGAGGACACAGGGGAAGAGGTCGGGGTGACTATGGGAAAGGGAACAAAATAATGAACCTTTCAATGTGAACTGATATTAAAGGTCATATGGCTCAACCTTGGGGGATTGCAAACATACCTCAGTGGGAGGGCCCTGGAATGTCATGTGAGGTATACTACAGTGTAATGTCACATAGCTGGGATGATGATTTACATGAGGATAATCATGTTGGAATGTTCTAATATGCCTCAAGCATGAGAGGTAAGGAACATGCAAACCATGATTCTAGAGGTTCTCATATCACGATATATGATATCATGCATTGAATCGATTGAGGCATACATAGGTAGGAAATGACTCTCTTGAGGATGAATTTTTCTCTGGTTGATGACCGTTTTTTGTCAGAAACATATGCAGATCCACCATGGCATGATGTTGATAGTCAAACAAAGGTATTATCAAGACATTTACCTTCCTCTTCTGATGGTCGGGTAGGTTTATAAAGATGAAAAATCATCCAATTTACTACAGTTTAAAGTCATATATCTTAGATGATTCCACCATAGTTTAATATTGTATGGAATTGGTTGATACCATATAGTATAATGCCATGTTGTTGGGATGATAACACATAATTTAAGTTCATAGTGTTTGGATCATGGTTGTTAAATCAATGATTAGTTGTAGGATAATCGGGCTAGGATGTTCTGAAATGCCTCAAACATGATAGGGATGGAAATTGTAAACTACGACTCTAGGGATTCTCAGATCAGGAGAAATGATATAGGGAATTGATTCCATTGAGGCATATAGTGGTAGAAACAGACTCTCTAGATGACAAATTTTCCTTCGATTGATAGAAATTTTTGTGGTTAATGTATACAGAGCCACTGGTGAAAGATGTGAATAGTCAAATAATGGTGTCCTTAGGGCACTGGAAATCTTATTCTAAGGGTCGTAGAGGATTATAATGATCCAAAATCACTAGATACCTAGAGCTTGATTGATGGGAAGGATGTTTTCGAGCATTTATGAATAATTTAGGATGTGATTGTCCATGGATTTTTAGGTCAACCTATCATAGGAGGCAGATGATAAGGATTTTTTGGAGGTGCATGAAGAATTTTTCTTCTCATCATATTTAAGGGATGGATGTTTCAGAAGCATAAGCGTGCAATGAAAAATTTCATCGACCGACTTGAAAAGTTCACAGTGTGACTCTCCATTTTTCCTGGATTAGTGGCCACAAACTATTTTCCTCATAGGGTGTCTATGTAAGAGCTTCCCACATAAAATATGGCCTCTTATTGTGGTACATGGATGAGTTGTCCACATATGACGGTACACATAGTATCATACCGAGATTTATCTTCCAAATAGGGGGCCTACATACCAAATTCTACATATGGGAATCTGAAAACTGTTTTTTGTATATGGGTTTCCGCATATCATCTTTGACATATAGGTGTCTGCGAACTGTCTTCCGCATATGGGAATATGTGAACCGTCTTCCGCATATGGGCATCCATGTACTATCTTCCGCATATGGGTGCCTACGAACCATTTTTATTATAGTTTTTTATATGTTGGTTTAATGGATAAAAATGTTATTTCAAATATGGTTCCTGTGGAGGCATTCCATGAACTTCTTTATACATATGGTTAGTCGGATGGATTCTGTAAACAATTTAGGATGTGTGATGTAATCCCACAAACTGCTTCGGGTGTGGTGGAAATTTCTCCCACACCCTCTACTTTCTTCATCCACTTTTCTTCCGTCCAATAGCACTTTCCATATTCTCTTCCCCCTACACATTTTTATACTTCCTAGTGGTCCTTTTATTGGGTTTCAAGGAATATGTATTTGTGATTCATGTTGTACCATTTACTGAATCCCATGGAATAAATATGGCTCTCAGATGACTCAGTCAACCATGATTTTTGGAGGTGTGGTATGCCGCCAACCACTCCTCATCCTCGAACATCATCATTTGTGGGGATGGCATGAGGGGTGTACCTCTATCGGATTCTCAAAAGTGAAAATGATTCATGGTTTCTTTGGTTCGTGGATGTAAATTCATTGTGAACTGTTTTTCGTGCTGGCCAACGCCTCGTGGGCCAGCGTATCATAGGCTGTATACGTACCTATGGTTCGCGATTTATGCCTTTTGCGAACCTTTCCCAATAATAAGTACATGAACACACCGGATTCGAATGCCAAATTTCATTTATAAACATTTATTATCCAATTTGCATCCATTTTCCTATTCGGACATGTGGGAGTATCTACCTTCACATTTCTTTATTTTCGGGACCCTATAATCTCAATGAATCGAGATTGAGATAATATTTCCCTTTCCTTGAGTCTAACTTGTCTATATGTTCTTTATTTTCTTGAATAATACACTTAATTTCATGAGAATATTTTTCATGTTTATTATCTTTTTATATGACTTATTAACATGTTATAAAAATTACAAAACTATTTATGTTCATATCATACATTTTGTTGATATTCTGTACTTGAGTCAAAAATGAACTTATTTTGATTTAAATTGACCATGTTGTCGAAATTCCATCATCTCCATAATTATATTATTGATTTAAATATCATATATATATATAGTATGTATGTATTTAGAATAATCAATAATATTTTGATTTAATAAATGAAATGCACCATTGATGAAGATAGTAGGTCTTACGTACGTATGAACACAACATTCATTTATTTTTTATATTAAAAGAATAATAATTAAATAGTATAAATGTATATTATAATTAAATTATTATATTTATGTCATATATTTATGATATGTTTAAAAAAACATCATTTTTTACATTCCATGTATAGAAGGAACAAGTCATATCACATTAAAGGGAAAGTAGTCCACAGTTCCTCAAACAAAATTATCATATTTACAATATATGGACATCATAATGGTATGCTAAAAATAAAAAATACAGAATAAAAAATAAAAAATAAAAATATTATATATTATATTTAGAAATAGAGTCCATTATAATGTCCATCATGAGAGGATGTAGGGGATATTTGAATAATCATTATTTCATGAGGCAGTAGTTAACCGTACAAAGAAATAGTATGATTGTTACCCATTAATTGGATGTGTATATATGTGTATGTTGAAACTATATAATAAAAACATCTTAGTATATTTAGGATTCTGTCGTTGTTATTTAACAATAGAATAAGAAGAGTTTAGGGAGTGTATAAATGAAATAAAACTCAAAACCATGAGAGAAGGTGTTACTTCTTAATAAAGTAACTTCTTTTGGTTTATACCAAAAGGACTCCTTGAGAGTCTTTTTGACCAAATAGGGGATTCTAGGATGATGAGAGGGATTCTAGGAAGTGTTTTGGTCCATTATTTTCTAATCTAAATTGTTATTTAAACGTGATTATTAGAGAAGAGTGAGTACCTTTTTATAGGAGAGGGAAGGGGCACCCTCGGAAGATCATAAATTATTAAATTAATATAAATTGAATTTTAAATTTTAATGGCCCTAAATTGATATATGTATAACATAAGATGATGATAGTTTTAAATCCTCTCATTAAATATTTTTTAGACATGTATGGATTTTATTTTTAACCTTATATTTTCATTTTACCATTAATTATTCTCTTTTAATTTTAATTGTGGTAACAACCTTATAATTATTAAGAGGCAATTAATTTTTCTTATATGGGTTGAATTTCCCATAATTGGACACTTAATGTTATTTGATAAATTATAATAGTAAATTAGTGATTTAAAAATATTTTTATGATTTTTAAATAATTTACTAAATTACTATTTTTAAAAAACATCAATTATGTTAATTTTTACACTATTCATTTTATTAAATTTAAATAAAATATAAATAGAGAGATAACTTCGAAAAAAACTACTTAACTGTCTTATAAAATTTAATATTCACCAATAAAAATTGATTATTACATAAATTATTTCAAATATTATTTATTTTAATATTTATAATATCATTTATTCTATTCCATCATTAATAATGAAATCACAACATCATCATTATGTCATAATTAAATTTAATTATTTAATATCTAAAAAATCTAAATAAAATTCCATGATGTAGGATATCTATATATATTTCTAATTAATTTTTACTGTCAATGACATCGCTTATATAAAATCTCATTAAAATTGTTTTAATAAGAAGATATATGTTTATAACATATTTTTATTTACTTTAAATTAAATGTTATAAGTGTCATAATCACACCTATGTGGCTTGAAAATGCCAAATTTTTATAAAAAGGGTTTTTCTGGTTGGCCATATCTCATCCAAGAGTATTAGTACAGGTTTTAGGGTAGTTTTATATAAATAAAATATTATTTTAACCCTTATTTACCTAATTTACCATTTAACCCTAGTAAATAAAAATAATTAGTAAAGTTACTATTCATCATGTCAAAAAATAAGAGGGAACTGTTTACATAATTTGGACCTTATGATTAAAAAAATGGATTCCATTTTATCAATTTCAAAACACAAAAGTTCCATTAATTAATTTAAAATTATTTATCATTGTCCAAATAGGAAAACTTGGTTTTTTACATAAAACCCAACAAAAGATTGACATGTTTATATATAAAATTTCAATGTGAAATTGCCTAAAATGAAAAAAATTGGATTAAAGTATTAAAATATATAATTTCTCTTTAAAAATCATTAAATATATAATCTAACTATATAAAAAAATTAGATGAAATGACTGTTTCGAATTAAAATGCTGTATTTTTTTCATTATTTATTAAAATATGAATTTTATCAACCAAATACCAAAATTTCAACCAAAGTAAATTTCTATGTCCCTATCCAAAATAATAAGTTTATTTTATCAAATATATATTATAAAAGTGTCAAAAACTATATTTAAAGTGGGTTCTCCATAAAATGGATGTAAAAATCCCTTTTTTGAACAATACTTATTTTATGCTTAGAATTGATTTTGTTCTTATATATTGTATAGAAAATATATAATATTAATTTTAAACATTAAATTTATTTTAAATTTCATTATAATAATCCAAAAAGATTTATATGATTTTATAAACACAATTATTCTCATTTAAATGGGTTTTCATAAAAACGCATCCTTTATATTCAATTGGTTTTTATTTCCATTTCTATCAAATATGGTAACCAATAAATCATTCTATAAACAAGTGTAAACCATATTTACATAATTCAGTTAATATGTTTCATTCCTTCTATTCCAATGGTTAGGTTATAATGGTAACATTTAAATAATAATTTTTAGTTCTCCGTTTAATCTAGATGTAGTGTATCATGTATGCTATTGAACATAGTGTTTCTTTCTTAAAACATGGCATGTTACGCATTACTTTATTTATCATACTTAGGATAAGCTTCATGATTTGTGATTTATTAATTTTTAATATTGGGAGAAGCGATTTTTTTGTTACCTTGAGCAGGAAAACCAAAGTTGAAACATTCAATTTCCATAACATTGGGTGGTTCATTATTCTATATGTTTTCTTGAACAGAACAAAGATTAATTGTTTTAGTTTATATAATTTTTTATATAGAATATGGATGACTATCATATAGAATAAATTTTTTTAGAGGAGTATCTCTTTAGTGATTGTTTTTCTCTCTCACATGTGAGGGATTAGTTTAAGTGGTTACAAGAGTAAAAATCAATGAAGTATAAGAGATCTTACAAAGAGTGACCTGTAATTGATCTAAGGCCACTATTTATTTTTTCTAAGGGTTAACATGGATACTTGTATTAGTAATTATGTAAACCTACTTCCAAGAATCATTGTTTCATTACCCCTAACATATTCTACTTCACGGAACCCTTTTTTGAGTGATAGATCCAATGAACATGATTAGTAAGAGAGATCCTATATTAATTTGAGTAGTTATTTAGTAATAATAGATATATGTTATATCATATTTCATATATAGAAGGTTGGTATTACATCTATCTGGTCAGAGGATTCCATGGTGGATTGTGATTAAATTTGGACTGACCACAACCTATTAGATAACAATCATGGTGATGACCATCATGGAATTAGATCTTCTAGGTTACAATGATACAAATATTGGGTATGGATGATTCCATTATATAGGTAATCTGCTACCATAGTGATCACCCTTGGGTGTTGAAGGTTCAATGTGGGTAATATAATTCATGAGGGTTTTAGAGATAATATAGTCATTGTGGTAGCAATGCATGTTCAAGGATCCATTAATCGGTGAAACATAGTCACCTAGATGACCAATGATTATACCTAATTTTTCTAGGGTGTTTATTTACTTACATAATATTTTCTATAAAATCTATATCGATGCTGAGGTAGACAAAACAAATAGGAAACTCATCAATGCAATATCATAAATGAGAATTCATGGTTAGTCAATTTCATTCAATATTAAAATATTTCTTATCTAGTTCACTATTATTATTTATAATGATTATTCCTTGCATGATAATTTAGTTATTTTATAAGGGGTGATTTATGTTAGAATCGAGAGGATGTGAGGTTGATTCATCCCATTAATGAATTTACAATCTAGTCCTTGATTCTCTTATATATTTAATATACTTTCATGTAATCTTTTTAGGTTAAATCATCATTTAACCTTTTATAAAAGTTATTAATTGTTATCATGCATTCATAGGGACACTATATGAGAGTTTCAATGTCATCCCTTATTGATTAGTTAATATATATATATATATATATATATATATTTATATCGTTATTATTTAATATATCTCTAACCATAGAGTTAATTGGTATTATGAATTTTGAATTAGTCATTTGAGAGTAGCTTCAAACATATCCCTAAGAGAAAAATAAAAACCCATATAATTTGGTTCAATATAAAGAGTCACATTAAAATTTTCATTTTAATTTTAAAGATACCATAGTGGTCCCATTTATGTTCATACATATTAGACTAATTAATTACCACTATTTACTTGCATTTGGAACCATAATGTCTTGTTATTTAAGGTCTTTTGACTTAGATTATTTATAAGAATTTTATTTTTTATATAGTGTACTACTAGGTAAAGGATACATATAAATGGTCTATTATGGAACTTAATAATTAAATATCATAATTAAATTCTTTATGTATTGTATTTTTTCTACTATAAATGAGAATTATTGGTAGATATTTAGACTATATTCACTCTGTTATTCTTTTGAACTGATTTAATAAGACCTAATATTATTTAAACATGTTTGAAGATCATTTGAATATGTATGGAATTTTTGATTTTTAGTTATTTGTATAATTACTTTTTACATAAGAGTAATTCTGGATCTGTTTGTAGAAATACAACTAAGGGAGAATTCAGTAACAATCATCTCAAACCCTGTAGAAGTCATTCCTATGAAATAATAGTGAATATATAAATATATGAATCCCATGAAGTGTCATTGAAAAATCTATAAGTGTTATTGGATGCTTTATAAGAGTCAAATTAATTCCATTATTTTTAGAGATGTCTCTATAAGATTCAAATAGAGACTCCATATATTTTTTTAGACACTTTGTAACAGCTATTTGAAACTTTATATGATTCATTTTTAAAATTGTAAGTGTCACTTTACTCATATGAAATGGGACGTGATTAAAACAATTACAAAATATAAGGAACAAAAAGGTAAACCAAAATAGTTATATTACCCTTCTAATATAATCTCTACAGGGTGTCTAGAAAGAATCTTATCCTAATCCAAATTATAAGTATGGGGAAATTATAAATTAAGTTTATGTAAATAGAATATGATTTTTCTATGAAAATAATCTATCCATAAATCACATGTTAATTATTTTTCAATGATTCACTAGATGTAAATTGGATATTGTGGAACAATAATATTTTTCATTCAATTAATTGAACTGAGGAAGAAACTAGCAAAAAATGGTCGTATAAAATTCAGTGAAATGAAAAACAAATTAGATCATTACACGATAATTTGGGAATTAACTAATTCATTTATTTTTAAATTAAATTAATTTGTTATCCATTTAAATGAAATACACAAGAATATTATTTTCCAACAAAAATAATATGGATTTTATTATTATAATTTCACTACAGATAACACATAAATGAGAATGGAATATTTGGATATCATTGATATATACCCATGTTATATAATAAATTTATAAATTAAATGAGGGTCATATTTAATGGTTATGTTATAAGAATAATCTATATGGTAGGATGGAATGGATTTCATGAATTTAATTAATTCTGTAATATTAATAAATATATAATGATGGGAAATAGATTAATATGAATGTAGCAAGACAACATGACCGAATGATGTTGCAAAAATAGATATTTTTGTTGGTAGTTCTATATATTCTAGAAAACTTATTGAGCCTTAGTAATAAGTAATTTTAAAATGATAATAGGATAATCAAATTATCTTTCATTAATTGAGGATGGATGAATAATATGAATTCAATACTAAATATCATATGGTGATGTTATTGAAGGGGTTATCTAAATCTATTTAATCATTTTTATGGATTGAAGTGGAATTTTATTATCATGAATTTTTGAAAAAAACCAAACATTCTTTTGATATTTCCTACCTTGTACAAAATATCTTATACTTAGAAGTTGGTTGATGTGAAATAATTGAGATTATATTTTTTTTATGAAATGAACATAAGTAGAGGATGATACCTCCCAATAAATGAGTAATTGGTTATTTATTCTAGTGGAACACATGTGCCTTAGAATCACCCTGATCACAACAAGGACAAGGTACCAACACCTGGAACAAACATTGTAAAATTTGTGTGTAGTTTATCCATTTTAATCTTTCATTTCATTTATGTATGTATTAGTTCCGTATTTCATTGAATCAGATATTAATAGGACACGATAGTTAATTTTATGGTAAATTTTCTAAAAATAAAATAAAAACATTGATTAAAGTCCCCCTCTTATTGGTGCACCCATTTATGGGGAATATCTTATATAATTAGAGCATACTCTAGTTACCCCATCAAATTCCTCTTTTTATTGAAATACATAACATGATTTACTCAATAAAAATGTATTCCCAACATTTCATAGAATGAACTATATTTTCTAAATAATATACTCTTACCAAATATAAAATCACATATCTATGAGGTTTTCAATACATCTATAGTTGTATTTAAAGTAATTTAGAAAAATCCTCTTATTCCATTTTTTGATAAGATAAATTTAGATGTTGATGCAAAAAGGATGTTTTTTCATCCTCATGTCCCTATAAAAAACATTACACTATGGTTATATAGCTTCAAACTATTAAATAAATATGAGACAACCTGAAATAATTTATAATGAATATTTTATGATTAAATAAGCTAAAGTATAAATATAGGAACACAGACTCAAATAAGTGAAACTGTCTGAATAAGAAACAATTATTAACTATATTACAATATTTAGAGAGATTTTTAAAAATATTTTAGACTATAGAGAAAATTTGGATTACTGTGAAATTATTTAGTTTTTGATGAGATGTTTTCTAGATAATTTAGATGCTAAATATATATCATTGGAATATAGAGAAGATATTTCTATTGATAAATTAAAAAAATATCAATACAAAAGATGAAAAAGATTCATGTATTAAAAAATATTATCCTATAAGAAATAGAATATGAATCTAAGAAAAAATAAATTAAAAAAAGGATTATTAAGATGAATATTTTTTTCATGATGTGTAAGAACAAAAGGATGAGTACTATAATAGTATCATGCTAGATATCTCAATGAATTTCTAGAAAAGGTTAGGAAAATTATAAATACAACTTATATGTATGTTTTTAATTTTTAGTGCCATCAAACATATTTTTATACACTATGAAAATAAAGACAGTACCATGTTTATTTTTTGAATTAGGAGCTTCAAAATAAGAAATTTATAAATGTTTCAAGCATTTTACAAATTAGTTTAGAGAAATATAATTTTTGAAGTTGAAAATGAAGAAGACATATGAGTAATTAATAATAATATTTAATTACATCCCTTCACATATCCACTTAAAAGAAGAATGCATTGATAAGTTAATAAACATTATGTATCCAGTGTAGAAACATAATGAATCATCAAAAAATTATTATTTACTAGGTGAGTCTATTTATGTTGAATTGAATCCGAAATGTGAACATAAATCCCATATTTAGGAGAACAATAAATATAATGAAACAAGGTTTTTAATGAAATAAAGAATAAAATTAACGAAGGAAATTGGGAGAATATCAAAATTTAAGAGTCACACATTAATGAAATATTAAAATATTATGTTTAAAGTCACTGAGAATGAAAATATCATGGATAATATAACTGAGAAGATGGATTTTAAGGATCAAGTGTTAAGAAATAAATAATCTATTTATTTTTACGATGAGAAATTTTTGAAGAAGTAAATGAATATTTTAGTACATCTATACATGTTATAGGTGAATCCTATCATGTTTTCCAGAAACAAATACCAAAAATAGAGTCATATATTATCCACAAGAAATTAATTTTAAATCCCCTTTTAATAATAGTGTAGGATAAAATACCAAAACTAGGGAATTTTGGATAGAGAAAAGGTGATAAATATTGTATATAATGGGGAGAAAGAAACATATAAGAAGAATCACCTCCCCAAGAAAAAATAAATTTGAAAAAATAAATTTAGTAATTATATAAACTCAAAATATATTTTAGAGTATTGAAGAAACATGTAAAATGTGTGTCATATAGGGTCATTATGATGAAGAGTTTATGAACAATATCCCCAGGAAATCAATTTATTCTTAAAATGAAAGAAAATTCAGAAGGTGAAGAGTGAAAAAATGCAACTCATTATATAAGATTATATAAAATAATGTATGAAATATAATTTATAGATTCTAGAGAGTGTGTGTTCCTGACATATGAAAGGAGAAAAAATTGTTTTAAGAGTATTGAAAAACTTGATGGAGGGGAAATGATATTTTAAAATGATAGCACTATGAAAATCAACAGAGATTGAACTATTGGGATGCAAACTCTATGGTAAAGATGAAAAAATATACTCTAAATTTAATGGACTAAACACAGACTTTTTAGTTACATCTAATTATCAGATAATTTATGTAAGGTTATATTCAATAAAAACCCTATGCATCATTAGTAATTTAAAGGATATAAAATTCATCACCAAAGTTGACTAAATAAGTGGAAACCTATTCCAATTTATTTTTCCAACTAATTCCTAAAAATTTATGGTAAACTATAGGAATAATTATGTCATTAAAGTCTTGGAATAATTAATTAATGAAATTTAATTATTTTTTTCTTCCATGTAATATTTTTGAATATTGTATGGATTATTTTCGATCATAGGCACTGAGATGGTGTTTTATTTAAATGTTCGGTGTATCCAAAATAAATTTTTGTAATATATGAAATATATTAAATTTATATTGTGAAAAGATTTACTAAAAATGTAATAAATTATAAATGGGTTACCAGATCCAAAATTAGATTACACCGTTGAGTTTAGAATTTCGGTTTTACCGTAGACGTGACATAACTTTTGTAGGCATGGGTCATTTTTAGAAAATTCATCATGGGAAAAAATGTGTATAATACAATTAAATAAAATATTTTAACTCTTTTTGTTTATTCATCAATTGGAGATTCCTTAAAATGACTATTTTTATGGGATTCGAGGGTTATCTACATAACCCTAGAACCGTTGGAGAGTCACTAGAGAGGGAATTAGAGGTTTTTTCTTAGACTAAAGATAATCGTAATGTGAATCGACTATAGACATGCAACATTTTCAGATGATATTGCCAAGGATAATGGAACAAAACCATTCATCATCATATATTGATCCAAATCAGGGTAGTGTGTTTGTTTTTTTGGATTTATTCCATATTCTTGATTTTTATAATTAATGAGAATCAATTTACTAATAGATTGATTCATAAATTATGTGTATTGCGGGGTGGGTGTTATTATAGAGACTTTATCAGGATTATTTTCTTCATGACTAAATTGTTGATTCATTGTTCTTAATCTCACGAAAATTAACTGAGATCAAAATAAAAATCAATAATGGTCCATTCTTCTTGATTGTTATTGTGATTTTATCACTTGATTCTGCATTCATTGCATGCATTCTTCATTTGGATTGGGGTTCGTCATATCCCAATGTATCCATAATTTATCACTTGTTTCATGGATAAATGATATGATATTTTAGATTGTTGATCGACATGATTCAACATAGCTATGATATTGGTCACACCAGCAGATCAAATGATATAGGTGGACGATATCACATTCTTTGATACACGACAACGAATGGCATATAAATATTTTTTCTAAGTGGATTAAAGGGACTAATCATCTTTTTTGGTGATGAGAAGGTTCATAGAATCTTGTTTGATGATTTTCCAGCAAGGAGGTCAAAATATTGAATATAGTATGAAGGAATAATAGGGTTGAAACTAGATATGGGAATCTAGAAAAACCCACAATATACGACATGTTTTGCGGAGCCCTAAGCCATGTGGACCCCTTTCTCAGTGGATAGGGTTTCAAGAGATAAATAAGTATCACATGGTGTGTGACCATATCACATGGTACATGACCTTTTCCCAAAAACATTTAGTGTACCTCAAAAGGTACATGATCATCAGTATGATTACATGGGTTAGATCACACCATGTACTCTATTACACAGACACAAACTGGACCAGAGTATATGAGCCATGTCGTGTACTGGTACACTGGCACATATATGGGGTCAAAATCTGTGTACTATAACATGGTTAGAATATATTGGAATTATACACAACATGTAATTATACATGGATATGGCTTGAGACAAAAGACATTTACACATGTAGGACCTGAGGTTAAGGGACAAGGCGTGTAACCCTTAAACATGGGGTGTACTTTATTAAAAATTCATCAGACCCATTTTCCTCTATATCATGGATAATTTTATCTAGGGTATGTTCCCCTTATCCTTTCCCTAAGGTTTGGTATGGAATCATCTCCTACTCCTAGGACTATGATTCCTTTACTGGGGATTCTTTGATAGAGTCATTGGAATTTTTATGAGAGGCTTAGAGTCAGGACATCTATTCATCTTCATTCCCGAGTTTGATTTATAGGTATCATCATGAACATCACTACACAAGTGTCGATACTATATGTAGTAGGTTAATCCAGATTGTATTGTTGGTATCCACCCATGGGATTGGGAGTGATCCTTATTTGTATTTTTTTATATCTTCAAACCATAAATGTGTACTTTCAATGGTGAGATGCAATAAGAACTACGTCTCAGGAGGAATTAATAAGGTTTATCAGACTCAAGAGTGTGTTCTCCTAGTTGACTGATTTCTAGAATAATCGAACTGGAATCATAGGCTATAATCATTTGTTAGTGACTTACCATTTGATTGTGTGTCATTGTTGAGTATATCTGGATATTCTTGTTTTATGTTATTTAAACATATACCACTGTAGAGATGACTATATTTTAATTATTTTTTATGATTTGTTGTTTTGGAGTGTACTACCAATTGTTTTTATACTCATCTCTGCATAGGGTTTTCCCGCACGTGTCATGTCTTGTATAGAGGATCAACCTTTTAATAGTACTTTATGGACTAAGACTAGACGGTTTTTCGTGAGACTGGACAGACCGAGTTGTGTTCCTGTGGATTTTTGATAGAAATATTCTATAAAGACCTCAACTATAGTATCCAATATCTAGTTCCAAACATTATTACATTAGCATGGATATTAGATTCGAATCCCAAAAAATCAATCAATTTAGTAGTTTTGGAATCTGGATTACATAAAATAACCTTACATTACAATTTGAAATATAAAATAAAACATCGATAGTCTTGTGAGAACACCATTATTATCTAAGATTAACCATGCATATCAGTCATAATATACATTCTGGCATCTTAGAAAAAATAAAACATAATAAATCAGTAATCTATAATGCTCAGTAAGGGTAAGGATACAACAAAAGAAATTGCGAATAAATTATCATAAATATTAAGGGAAGGTTTATAACTGAATCAAAAGATATTTAAACATAATTTTGAGCATAATATGAAAATAAAAAAAGAAAAGAAAATAATTCCATATAAATAATCATATGATATTAAAATAATTAAATAATCACATGGAATATCAATACCTAATCTCATAATGAGGGAATTAAAAATGGTAGACATTTTAAACACACTATCATGTTAAATAAGCTAAAAAACATTCCTTCCGTATTTGGTTCCAAAAATGCTAAAGTAACTCATTTGTAAAATGAAAACAAGATTACTATAAAACCATTTAATAAAAAGTAGACCATGGGTAAATAGAATTTAATCATTTGTAGAATAATATTAAAAACATTTTATAATTTTTTAGGAAACATATACATTGAAGACAAATATCCCCCAATAGAAACTTATATATAAACAATCCCGAATAACAATGAGATTGTTATATTAACCCTTAACACAAACTTTACATTAATTGAACATGATTTAACCTCATGTAAAATGATTTAAAGAATTTTTTAATTTATAAAAGAACTATACCAATATTTATGATATTATATATGGCATTTTTATATTGTTTTGATAATAATATTTTACTAATATATTTTGTTTTTGGAGTTAATTACTTCATTTTTATATGAATGTTTTTTTGTGTAAGACATGTTTATTATGAATAAGATAAAATTATTTCATGCATAAAGTTACATTATGTACATATATTTCATATATACTATTTATATAAATTTTTATAATAATTCTTGAATGTTAATCATGGAAAATGAATGACATCACATCGTGCTGATGGCTGGTCGTGCGTATGCATGAGCTACAATATCATTACCTTAATAATGAAAGGGTGATTAATTGGATTGTATATTAATTATAATGAATCAATATCATATAAAATTTCTGATTAAATCCTTTATATACATCATTCAACCCATCAAAATAAAGTGGTGATGAAAAATAAATTACACCACGCTGTGGAGACAGCATGTCATATGAACACATACAAAATACTTTTTTCATAAGAAGGATAAATCATGGAATATTGGTTTCCCCTAATCATAAAAAAATATCATAATAAATATGATACTATATTAATTTCTTTATCATATAAACAACTCATAAAGTAGATGTATATGAACAAATGACCTTAGAGGAGTTGGTAAAAACAATTCCCTCTTCATTGGCACACTCCCTTTAGATTTCTTATCAAGGGATTTAGGGTTGGACTTTTTTAAAGAACAAGAACCCCAGAATTTTGATATAGTATTATGAGGATAAATGAATATTTTTTTCTCGATCTATAATGCTCAAAGTGTGGTGAATAAGTGATGGATGAGGTTCCCTATTATAAATGAGGTGAGGGTGGCTTTTCGAAACACTGAAAATATTTAATTATTTTAAATTAATTTTTTATTACAAATATAACCAAATTTATTTATTTCAAATATAATATGATTATTGGTATAAATCATCTCAACCAATAATTTTTAGTCATTTTTAGGTCACATTATTACCCTTATATTTTGGTTTTAACCCTCAATTAATCACTTCAACTATTATGAGGAAAATCTGAATTTCTACTTTTTAAAGGTCAATATAGTTACTATAAAATGTCAAAATAACATTAAATGAGTCATCATTATAATATTTATTACAATCACTAGGACAAATTTTATATTTTTATGAGTTTTAGAGCATTTAATAAAATATTATTTATTTTAATATAACATTAATGAAAATTTGATATTATTCACTACTTTGACATTTAAAAAATTCAATAAATTAAGATATATTTGAAACAAAATCTAATATATCAATAAAATTCAGAGTTGAGAATAATTATTTCATATTATATTTTTTTAATATTTTTATAATCATTTATTTGATATTTCTATTAATTAAATAATAAAAAACTCATCATTATGTAAGCCTTTAAGGTAATTATTTATTTTGTAAAAACTAAAAATAAATTATCATGAAAATGATAAAAAAAATAAAAATAAAATTAATATTTATAGTCAATGATCTATTCTATGTATCAATATATTAAAAATGTAATACTTATTAAAAACATGGGCATTCCATATTTGGCTTATTCTAAAATAAAATAGTACAAATAATATAATGTCATCCTATTGGATACAAGAGGCTATAAAATATTCCCAAGGATGATATTAGTCTCAAATCACTCATCAAATAAATTTATGAAAAGTGTAACGGTATTTGTTTTAATATTTATAATAATATTTTCACATTTAATTACTCTATTTACCATTAATTTTGGTAATAAAAAGATTATTAAAATTATTATTCATAATGTCCAAAAAAAATACACATATTTACATATTTTTACCCACTGATTCAAAATTTATAATCTATTTCTAAAAAATGAAAACATAGAATTTAATATAATTGATTTAAAATTTGTCCAATTTATGGAATGGAGAAATAGGTTTTTAAAGTGAACAAATACAAATGATTGAAATTCTTTTATATACAAATTCAATTTTTAATTGATTAAAATGAACTAAATTGGGTTAAATGATTCATCAATAATCTAATTACATTTCAAAATAAATTAAAAATGAAATTTTATGTTATAAATTTTTATAAAAATATTTTTTTTTAAAATTAAAATGAAGTATTTTATCATTATTCATCCAAATTATAAACTTACTAGAGATATACAAATAATTGAAACAATGTAAATTGTGATATTCTTCCTTCAAAGAAAAACTTTATTTTATCAAATATAGATTCTAAATGTTTCAAAAACTAGTTCTAAATAATTTGTGCCATTAAAAATGATAAATCTTCCTTTAGATAATTATAGTCTTTTAATACGTAAAATTGGATTCATTATTATCTTATGCCTACAAAATATATTGGAAAATTCTTGAAACATTAAATATATAATTTTTATAATGTTTCTAAAACTTTTCATTCCCTCTAATTTAATGGCTAGGTTATAATAATATATTATAAATAGATTAGAGTGTGTTCAAACATGGTGTTATGTGCTACACAATATACTAACATTTTTTAAAATTAGAAAGTGTTATACAATATTGGGGTGTAACATTCTTCCCTCCTTCCAAAAAAATTCATCCATAGAATTAATTTAATATTACCTCATATGAATATTTGGGTGTTTTTTCATCATCTTTTCCTCAGGTTGTCATGTCGCCTCTTAAATTTTATTATATTTATTCAGAGTATCATTACCAGCAGATTCATCAAATTTCTCACCACTTGTTCTTGAGTAGCCAGAATCTGGATTGGCTCTTCACAATAAGATAAATCATTTTCTAGTTCTATTTATTTAAGAGTGAAAACATGTGTTGGGTTTGAAATGTACTTCCTTTTCAATGAGATATGACACACATCATGAACTTTAGAAAATCTAAGTGTCATTGGAAAATGATAATATATATTTCATATTTGTTATAGAATTTCAAATGACCTGATGTACCTGGGGATTATTCTTTCTAATTACTGAATTTTATACCAACCTTCCATAGATACACCTTCAAGAAAAAATTATTTCCCAATTGAAATTCTAAATTCGTTCTTCTATTATTGATATAGCTATTTTACTACATTATTTTTCTTTTATATGGGTTTGAATAGTATTTACCTTTTTATTTGTTTTTTCAACATGTTTTGGGCCAAAAAACGTCATTTCACCAACTTCTTCCTAATAATCTAGTGTGCAACATATCTTTCTATATAACACTTATTATGGTGTTATTTGAATACTTGAAAAGAATATATTGTTTTAGGAAAATTATACCAAAGGTAAATAATGATCCCACATAACTTTAAAATAAAGAGATATATACCTCAATATGTCCTCTAATGTTTGAATAGTCCTTTATGAATTTCCATCATTTTGAGATAAGTAGGTGGTTCTCAAATGAAGATCAGTATCAAGAACCTTCTGAATACATTCTATAATATTGATGTAAATAATGGATCACAATTAGATTCAATTTAAAGAGTTTCACCATGATGTCAAACGACTTTATTAATATAGAGTACTTCTTAGGGTTCAAGTGTTAAATTATCTCTTATAGAAATAAAATGTGCTATTTTGGTAAGGCGATCAACAATAACCCATAATTTATCATTACTCATAGAAGTCCTCTGTAGTCTTGTGAAAAATTCCATCATAATGTTATCCCATTTCCACATAGGTATAGGAAGATGTTGCATGAATCCTATAATATGTTTTCCCTTAGCCTTCACTTCTTGAAAAAACCAATATCTTGAAACATAGTCATCAATTTAGAACTTAATATTATCACACCAAAAAGGTTCCTTCACATATCTGTACATATTAGTGATACTATGGTGTATAATTAAATTTATGATATGATAATCATTCAATAATTACCTTTTTAGTTTGGGTATATAGGGAATATAATTTCTATTTAAAAATTTTAAAACGACCTCTTTATATACAAAATATGTCAATTTTCCATCATTCACAACATTAATTTTATTTTGGAAATTCTCATCATATGATTGATAACTTTTTGTTGTTTTCTAATAAAGAAACGTCAGCAATCATTTTATAGAGGAATGACATTTTCCATTCCATAAAAATCCCTATATCTATCTTTAATGTATCCCTGAACAAATGATCTCTTTAAATCCGCATTTTATTCATAACTCCATGATCATTCATGTTCAATGAATATTATTCCTTATTTTCCTTCCCCAAGTGATATTATATTGGTAAGTCATAATACCTGAGTAGCTCAAGCCATATCATTTTACTCATATTGAGTTATTTCTATGAGAAGATATATTTAAAACTCTTGTGATTTGTATATATATAACATCTTTCAACATAGAGATAGTGTATTCATTTCACGAGAGTAATGATTATATCTACTATCTCAATATCATGAGTTGGATAGTTCTGTTCAGGAGTTTTTAACTACCTT
This sequence comes from Viscum album, assembly GCA_963277665.1. Lineage (NCBI taxonomy): Eukaryota > Viridiplantae > Streptophyta > Magnoliopsida > Santalales > Viscaceae > Viscum > Viscum album. The sequence goes on along the minus strand of OY728155.1, from coordinate 632,422,425 downwards.
TTTGCATATAAAATAACTCTATCATTCTACATAAGGACACAACCATGTCTATTCCATGATGTGTCACTATAAATCACAAATCCACATTTTCTTGATAGTAATGTCAAGATCAGAGTATTGTCAAATCTTCTATTAAATTCTTCAAAACATTGTTTACATTATTTTGTCAATATATACATAACCACTTTAAATGTGATCTCTTCTAACAGGTTAGCTAATTAGGAAATTTTGTGAATTAAAAATTGATAGTAACATGCTAATCCAAGGAATCTATGTACCTTGGTTATGATCATTGGTCCTGGACATTACTGGATTTCCTTTGTATTTATAGGACCAACAATGATTTCATAAATAGAGAAAATGTATCCAAGAAAAGAAATTTCATCATGCATGAATTCACATTTGCTAAATTTTCCATATAACTCTTTCAATCTGAGAGTCTCAATAATGATTTTCAAGTGATTTTCATAACCATGATAGCTTTTATAATACACCATAATATCATCAATGAGTACTAAAAAATCATAAAGATGTTCCTTGAATATTATTTTCATTAGAACCCTAAAATATGAGTGTACATTATTCAATCCAAATGGCACAATCATAAACTCATAATGTCCATACATATTTAGAAAATCTGTCATCAGAATTCCATTATTCTTTCATGTAGTTTATGATATCCATAAAATAGGTATATCTTTTAAAAAAATTTATCTTCATGAAGTTGATAAAATAAATCATCAATAAATGGTAAAGGATACTTATTCTCTATTTTATTATCATTTTCCCCTATAATCAACACATAGCCTAATGGATCCATATTTCTTATTAATAAAGATAATATGGGCTCCTCATAGAAAAATACTAGGGTAAATAAATCGAATTTTACCCAACTCCTATAATTTTTTCATAAACTACACTTCTACCATGTACATCCTATATGGAGTCTTTGATATTGGTCTTGCATCAGAGATTAAATCAATATAGAACTCAACTTTACATGCTGGGGGATATCCAGGTAATTCTTAATTTAATACATCAATGTATTTATTTATAATAGGTATAATCCTAAATTTGAAGATTATTTTCTTCATCCATATATTTACTTTTCCTTTTCTCCCTAATAATTTAATTCTTTAGAGCCACTAGGGGTAGATCTAGATAAGAATCAGATGATGATGTTTATTTTTTTAAATATAATAGAATCATCTTCTTCCTCAAAAATCATAATATTTGTCTTCTTGTAATAAATTTTCACATCATATTTTGAAATCCAATTCATACCATGGATTAAATCAAATCCAACCATATGTATGATAAATATTTCAGTAAGTAATACACGTTTATGTGTCATAAAGGGGACTGCCCGACACATATTTATTTCAATGATACATCCCTTATATTTTTTAACTAAAAAAATCCTTTATTATATAAAAATGGAAATGCCTAATTTTCATTGAAAATTTGGATGATATAAAAGAATATGATTATACAGATTAAAATAAATACATACATAAGTTTGATGAGATGATTAAAGTACCTTCCACCACATTATTTGGAACTTCAACCTCATCAGTTGTGCTCTCAATAGCTTCACTATGATCCCTATTTCTTTTTTGGGGGAATGTATCCTTTATTAATAGGAAAATCATTTTCATATTATATCATATCCTTATATTAAAAATGTTAAGAATTACTAACTTCTTTATTTACCGTTCAATTATGGTATTGGTTTCTATTTTCTTCTCAATTGTAACAAACACTCATCTTCAATTGGCTTTTTCCATGTAATTTATTTCTAAATTTATTGTTGGATAGAAATTCAACACTTTCCTTCTTTCCCTTTTCTTTATTTCCTTTTCTAGAGTGTTTAGAATCTATATTCTTATCATTATTTTAATCAATTTCCTAATACACAGTGAATTGTTTCTCTATCTATATAGCACATGAGACTTTATATTCTTATGATGATAAATTTTGGGAAGCGAGTTCCCTTCGAAGGATTAGTTTTAACCCATAAAAAAATTGATCAATACTTCACATTGGATTATGTATGTAATTCACAGAAAACCTAGATAACATCATAAAGTTTTCTTTATAATTAGAAGCATTATCATCCATCTTTTTCCACAAACTCATAAATTAATATATCATATCTTCTGACTATTCATGATTAATATATTTTTCTAAGAAAAGTTCATTAAAACCCTTCCCTTAAATGTTTTCTATTTATTTCTCATCATCATTTTGAATTAATGACCACCATTGATCCGTATATCCTAAGAGATAATAAATTGTCATGAAAACTTTATAAATTTTTTTACTTCCAAAAGAAATAAATATATTATCTATGTATCTTATCCACATTTAAAATAATAATGGCTTTGTAGTCCCATTGAATGATAGACGTTGTTGTTTCATGAAGCTGTCTAACATTGTTCCTATGTATTATAGATCATGATGCTCCATACAGGTATGATTATTGACCATAAGATAATTCAGTTGTCCAAATAAATTTATAAGTTGTTTAGGGCTATTTTCAAATCCATCTCGGTCATCATTATAATGCATTGGATAAAAATACCTACTTGAATTATGCGTGTTGATACAGCTTCAATTTTATCCACTATGATCCATTTCTAAACAGTAGAATACACTATATTATGTTATGAATGACCATTCATAATTTATAAATTTTTAAACACTTAAAATAAATTATAAATTTATGTATAACTAATCTCAAAATCATAATCTTGTTTTACATGGGAATATTGTCAACATCTGTTATAGGATTGTGATTCAATTATCAATATTTTTTAAAATATATTTTTAATGGTTCCTACTAAACCTATTATGATACCAATTGTAAATAACCCAAACCCTATATCTTGGATCTTTTGCCTCACATTATTACATTAGAATGGATACCATTTTTTTCCCAATGCAGTGATCAATTTAGCAGTTTTTGAAACAATATAATATACATGAATCTCAAATTACAATTTAAAATTTAAAACACAAGATTGATAATCCACTAAGAACACCATCATTATCCTAGATTGACCATACATATCATTCAAAATGTTCATCTTTGAATCCCAGGAAAAATAAAACATAAAAAAGGGGTGAGATCAGATTCTTAATAAGGGTAAGCCTACAGAGAAATCTATTTTGAATAAATAAGTATAAACATTAAGGAAAGGTATATAACTAAAACAAAATACATTTAATTATAATCTTTAGCATAATATGAAAAGAATAAATGAACATGTAATAATTCCATATAAATAATCACATTGATAATCTAAAAATCGAAAAATCACATGTAATATCAATAAGTAATCTCATAATGAGGGAATGCATAATATTGCACAACATAAATATACCATCAATGATTCGGCCAAGACACCATACATAAATGGGCAAGTCATTGGAAAATAACCAAACTATTTTGTCTATTGATACCTACGGATGAAACATGGGTCTATAATGAGCCACACCCATCACATACTAAGAAAAATTCATTCCTTATATAAAAACATAAACATTCTTATTGAGAAAATAATATATAGAATTTGAATACTTTAACCATAAACCATGAATGGTATAAAAAATATCACACCTTTAGTCAAACTAACCATAAAACCTTCAATAAAATATGTTTTATGGTATAAAAAGAAATAAAACCAAATCAATCATAAGATCCAATAAGGATTTTTACATAGATGAAAATACTTTAACAAAACTATTAAAATTTTATTGATAGAAATAACCATTTTTTAGTTTGTAATCATTTATTTAAAAGGAAGTGAAATTTTAAAACAAATTTCATTAAAAAAAATCATTTACACTTGTAAATGAAGCAACAAGACATTATGGTTTCATGATGGTGGAAAAATTCAGTCATGCCATATATGTTTCGAAAATACATCATCATTTTTGTTAAAAAAAGTCATAAAATACCTCATTTGGAAAATGATAAAAAGATTCCTCTCAAACGATTTTATAAAATTTCAATCATGGATAAAAAGAAATTAAAACATACTAGGATATTATTAATAATATTTTGGATTTTTTTTAATAATAATATACATGGAAGATAAATATTCCTTAGCACATTCATACATATAAACAATCCCGAATAATAATGATATTATAAAATGAAACGTTACCTTGAACATTAATTTAATTGAATATTATGTAACATCTTATATAATGGTTTAAAACATGTTATTAATTATTTATATATATATATCCAATCTTATTATATCATTTATCATACTCTTATATCATATTACAAATAATATTTTGTTATTACCCTTGTTTCGGGGGTTAACTACATCATTTTCTTATGCATGTTTTGTTGTGTAAGTCACATTTCATATGAATATGATATTTTTAATTGATCTAAAAAATTATATTACATTCATAGATATCATATTTATACATTATATATATTTTTATAATCATTCATGAATGGTTAACAAGGAGAATGAATCACCTCGCATCATGGAGATGGTAAGTCGTATGTACGCACAAGTGATGGTATCATTCCCTTAATGGTAAAACATTAAGGAATTAAATGGTATATTAATAATAAATAATAAATAATAAATACCATGTCCTAATTATTATTAATATCCATTATACCCATCATTATACCCATCCAAATAAAGTGGTTATTAAAAACATATTACACCACAATGTGGAGACGGTAGGCCGTATGTACACATGCGCGGTGCTTTCATTTTACATAGGATTAATATATCATTTAATATGGTTATAGCATAATAATAATAACACCTCATAATATATATGACACTATATTTGTTAATTTATAATAAAAAAACTCATGAAGATAAGTATAAGAAAATATTAAGTTGGATGATTTGGTAAAAATGATTAACTCTTGTTTGGAGGACTCTCTTTAGATTTGATCTCCTGGGATTTGGATTTGGTATTTTTGGAAGAACAAGAACTTTAGAACATGTATAACGATGTTTTTTGGGTAAATTGGAAGGTTTGGTCCATCTAGAAGGCTCAAAGTGATGTCAATAAATGAGGGAGGAGGTTCCCTTTTATAATTGAGGTGAGGTCAACATTTAAAAACACTCAAAATAATAAATTAATATAAAATAATTTATAATCCCAAATGGATCCAAAGTGATTTAGTTTTATGATTATGGGTATAAATACTCTCATAAAATAATTTTTAGACATGTTTAGGTCACATTATTACCTTTCTAATTTGGTTTTGACACTAATTTAATCCCTTTAAATCTTACCATGAAAATTTGTTTTTTATTCTTTTAAGGTAAATATAGGTAATGAAAATTGAAAAAAACATAAATGACTCGTGAATTACATTTTAATCTTTATTCCAATCCTTTGGCTTATTTTTAGTTTTTTATGATTGTTATATCTTTTAATAAAATATTATATATTTTAACATCACATTAATGTATATTTTGATAGTATTCATTACTTTGACTTTTACAATAATAAATTAAATAATCTATCTTCAATCCAACAAATATAATATATCCGTAATAAATAAAATTAATCTCTAAAAACCATGGATGGCATTAATTAGGAAAAAAAATTTATTGTAAAATTTTTATAATCATTTGTTTGATATTCTTATTATTTAAATAATTGTTCCATTATCATTGTGTTTGACTTTTAGGTAATTAATTATTTTATAAAAATTATAAATAAATTATCAAGGTGAATATAAATATTTTACCATTTAAATTAATATTTATAGTTGAATATATTTTTTGAATAACCATATAATAAAAAGGTAAAACTTATTAAACATTCATGTATGATATATTTCTATTGTCATATGTTTATATACTAAAAAAGGATAAAGTCATATATGTTCCTCCAAGGGGACATAAAATCATCTAAAGCATGTTTTTTTTATAAAAACTCATCAAATAAAATTAGGAAATGTTTTATGGAAATTTTATAATATTTATAATATTATTTTTTCTCTTAATTACTTGATTTTCCTTCAAATGTGTCAATAAGCAAATTACTAAAATTACTTTTCATATTGTGCAAAAATAATAGGGACCTATTTATGTTATTTTTACCGATTAAATAAAAATATGGAATCCATTTTTTCAAAATTCAAAACATTGAATTTTCATTAATTAATTTAAAATTTATCATATTGACGGAATGAGAAAACTAGTTATTAATGTGAAAACATTCCAAATAATGAATTTGTATTTATTCAAATTCAATGTGAAATTGATTACAATGGGAAAAAGTGAATTAAATGATAATAAATTCATATAATAACACATTAAAACTAATTAAAAATATAATTTTACACTATAAATTATTTAGATGAAAAATTGGTTTTCAATTAAAATGTAATATTTTATCACTTGACATCAAAACAAGAAACTTATAAAAAATATACCAAAAATTAAACCAATTTTTTTATATTATGATTAAAATAATATGATTTTTTTGTTAAATATAATTTACAAATGTGTCAAAAAATAGATTTAAAACAATTTCACCACCAAATGGAGGTAAAACATCCATTAGAAACATATAGACTTTTAATTCATAAAAATGAATTCATTATTATCTTATGCCTATAAAATCATTTCGATTACAGTCAACCCCTTATATATATATTTCATATTTTTTTGACTAAAATTTTAATTTTATATTAAAAAAATAAATAACATACCAATAACCACTCCACCCCAATCATGGTAGGAGGAAATGGTAAAGAATTAGGGAATACCCTCTAAAAATAAGCTTACAATCATCAGGGAGGGACCCCATATTTGTATATAAAGTAAGACACTCATTTGAAATCCCTTTTATGGCTATCACATCTGCTACTTCATTCCCTTCTCTGTAGGTGTTACCCTCACAAATATGCTGGTTGAGTTACCTCCTATAATTCTAAATGATATAAGTATGATCCCACGGTGGATGAAACATCCCTTAAAGTAACCAAACAATGAATCTTGAGTCTTACTAAACATATGAATGTTATATGTTGAAGAAGTTACACAATTAGATTCTTGGTGAATATTTCTCTTGTATCATCTTCAAATTGAGCTTCCATCCCTCAATAAGTAGATTAACCCTAGATAAACCAACCCCATTATATCCCTCAACAATCCACCCCTACACAAGAAACCATATATACATGATCCATCCACTTTTAGATTAATGACATAGGTTGGTGGTTTCCATTTTAGCCATCTTCCATTTTTTATTCTTCATCCACTATTCAACTGAGCATTAAACCTTGGAAAATTCCTTAGAAGGAGACCAATGGTTCCCCACATTTTATAATAACACTAGGATCTACCTCTTAGTCTTTCAATCATTCCTGGAAGAAGAGAGATGATAGTTTCATACCATCAAACGTCGTGTTCCTCAACTCCCATAATGCCCAATACATGAATATGAAAATCATACTTCTTATCTTTATATCCACACCTTTCTGCTCACCTCCTGGAAACCAGGTTGTAGTGAACTCTAACATAGCACATCCTCCCACATTAATTCCCATGCGTATTTCCAGATGATTCAAAATTACCCTTTCCCACTCACTTTTAAATATGTGATGCTATATTTTCACCCACTATAGTTGTGAAAAATAATGGAATTTAGATTACAATACCTTCCTCCCCTCTTTTTCATGTTATCATTAGTCAGAACAGATCAGTTCCATTTTCTCCAGACTAGGGAATTAATTTTTGATGGATTAGCTTTGCACCAGAGAATGGTCACCCAAACATCATCCATACAGGACACATTTCTCACGTTCAAGAATGCTCAGGTGATAAAGCTACCAGACGTCGACCAGAAATTAACATGCTTGTGTGCCTTATATTTCAAGAATATATTGTGGTGGAACATTAGTTTTTTATATTTCAATATAGTTCCATGTAACTCTATAAAATGGAAATCCACCTTGTATAGTATGTTTTAAACCATGATACCTAGAAAAAAAGCGGAGTCCCCACCCAACTATCCTTTCAAAATCTTATATTACCACAACCAACTACCCACTAAGACTCTAACTTAATCACCTATATATGAACATACATGCACCACATAAGGATATTTTCATTCCCAATTTGGTTGTTCTAATCTATACATACATCACCATATCTACTATTTATAAATATAGCCCAAAATGAGTTACTAGTAATGATATACTATGCCACCTTCTCCTGTGTGGCCTGGATGGACTCCATTACTCCAAGTAAATAAATTCCACCATCATTGATCATATTTTCCTATCTCTTCGATGATTTCCAGTGACATGGACCATTTGATTTCAAAACAATAAAACAAATCATCATTTTTTCCAACCTCTCAATAGTACCTTTTGACACATTGATATGTGACAAAACATTCATCGGTATTGAGGTAAGTACAATATTTATTGAATTAATCATACCTCTAATATATATAAATCAATTCTTCCAATTAAAAATATTAGTGGTCTTACGATTGATGATATTCTCAAAAACAGACTTTTTAATCAAAATATTAGAAATAGGAGGTCCATGATTGGTCCTAACAAGTTTTCACCACTACATTCCAATAATATTTTTAATGATCCTACTCTAAATACTTTAGAATTTGTTAGATATGATAAAAATTATTTTTATTTCATTAATCTTCTATGAACTTATTATTCGATAATTTTTTAGAACTCTATTAAAACCATCAAGATATACTTTTATTCCATTAATGAAAAAACATAATATCATCATTAATCGTGATCTCAAACACCATATTAACATTGAACCAATTAGAAAAGGGACTAAAATCCCCCCTCCAAGCTAATTTTTGAAATTTCTCATTAGGGCCTCTTGAGCCCTAATGAAGATACTGGGGGATAAGGGATCACATTTCCTGACATTGCCCACCGTCTTGAAGAATCTGAAACTCATCCCTATTATGGAGATGGAGATAAATGGATAAGCATAAAAACAAATGAAATTATCCTAAAACCATTCACTAAATCCAAAATACCTCATGATTATTAAGATAAATCTCATTTAAAAATGGTCATAGGAGTTTTTATGTTCACCTTAGTAATCAAATTAGATCTAATATCTATTTAATTTAGATCCTCTAACATTTTAGATTAAAGGATAATCACCCTGGGATATTCTTCAATTGAATAAAACTAGGTTTTTCATCCATGATCATTATTGGGATAATATTAGAGAGTATCCATGGGACCCAGAGTCACCTTAGATGCACTAACTACCATATTGATTGCACCACCTCTGAAAAAATCATGCACCGCATCTCCCACATTAGTATTAATAGCATCCCATGAAAAAAAATTAAAATCCCTTGTATAGAGCCAAGGCTTAACATATATGGATATTCCATCATTTTAGGTAAATATTCAATACATTAAAAAAATAAATCATTGATGACCATAATGGTTTAGTGTCATTGAAATCTTGGAAACAAAATCATCTATTTGGGGGAATTATCTTCAACATCTCCCATAAATATCTCCACCTTTAGTATTTCTAATAAAACCATTAATTATGACATGGGGAAAAGAAAAATAAGAATGGGGCAATATCACATGGTTAGTGAGGGTAAATAATGGAAATACATAAGCATAACATGGAAAAAAGGATATGGAACTTGATCATAACATTTAAAGATCACACCCTTCATATTGGATATCATAATAATGACTGCAAGTTCATAAGATATGGATAATAAGAGAATTTAGAGAATAATTCATGAAATCATAACATAGGAAGTAGACATGGAATTCATGGCATTCACATTGGATTATAACATTATAAACATGTATATGGAAACAAATGTTCACTCATTATGTTAAGGAAATCAAAACAATCCCCCATATAAACTTATGGACATGCAACCAGTTCTATGCATAACATTGGGAACATGTAATCAGGTTCAAACATAATATTGTAGACATGAAACCAGGTTCATGCATAACATTTAAAAAATTTAATCTGGTTCACATATAACACCGTGAACATGTAATCATGTTCATGCACAAATTTATGGACATGCAACTAGGTCAATGCATAGAATTATGGACACCTAATAAGGTTTACTCATAGCAATTTGAAAATGTAATCAGGTTCACGAATAAACTGATGGACATGAAACTAGGTCCATACATAACATTGTGAAAATGTAATCAGGATCATGCATAATATTTTCAATATGAAATTAGGTTCATGTACGACAAATGTACATATGAGTCATATATTGGTACCCAATACAAAAGAAGGAGTTCTAGATACATCCCAAGAAATAACAAAATTATACATACAAGTCCCACAATATTATAAAAAATATTATTCTGTAACCCATGAAAGGATATATGCATCATGATAAATTAATCATATCTTTTTTAAATAAAATTGGTTGGTCTCATAATCACCACCTGTGAAAATAATTGGGTTTCAATATCATATAACATGTGAAAGAGAAACATGTTTCATAAACATCATACAATCAACATATTAACCATTAATAGAAATAATATGAATGGAAGTATTGAATAATTCACCAATAAAGGAATTAATAACACCAACATATGTCATCTTATATGGGATATAATTTGGAAATATCTTTTAAAAAAACTTATTGAGGGAAATATCCTTAAATAATTAAAAGTCCATTTTTAAAACAAAAAACCTTTTTCAAACCATTTCCTTGAAATTAAACTTGAAATATTGTAATAAAAGATTTGAAAATTTTTGGAAAACATTTTCTTTGAAAACTTATATATAATTATTCAAAACTATTATAAATTATATAAACATAATACATTCTAGAAAACATTTTTCTTGGAAAATGGCTTTGGAATCATTTAATGAAAGCTTTAAAAAACATACAACATTTTCATTGAAAACTACATTAAATACAATAAATGTCCAAAATATTACTAAATCATTTTTCCTTTAAATTAAACATCTAAATATATAATCTAATATTCAAGTTAGTGACATTTTCAACGATGATAAATCTGTACATTTTGATCATTTATTTTTTTAACATAAAATTTCGAAAAATTTCATTTGTTGGAAAATAACAAGATGATACCTTCTAAGACCTCATAAGGTAAAACAAGGCTAATTTTTTTTAACATCATATGATAAATGAATTTTTTTTTTAAATAATTTTAATAAATCAGGGGTTTGAAAGAACACATATTTATAACCGAGATGATAAATATAGTCAGCTTTTCATTAAACAAATTCTTAGTTATACTAATTACCAAATAGTATAAAATGTTACTCAAACATTAATATATCATGAAAAAACAGATTATTGGACAATTCACGATTTTTCTTGAGATAAAGATCATGATATGTCATATATTTAAGCATAATCACAAAAAATCTCAACAAAATATAAGATTGTTTCAATTGACTCTATACACTTTGTAAATTTGAATCATACTACCCATGTAAGAAAATGAAATTTCATGAAGAATATAATATCATGAAACCAATTTCATCATGATATAGCATTTTAAAGGGTATTTTGAAAATCACACAATAAAATTGAGTGTTGAATAAGGCATGTATATCATGGTAATTAAATTTGAGATGAAAATACATTACCTTATGTATTGACTCTAATCATACCCATTAAATCCTCCAGTATGATAAATATAAATTTATTAAAGACATATAATATAAATAAATTCTTATATTTAACACCATATATTGTCAAATTATGAATTTATATTACCATCTTGTTAACAATTCTATGTTAAGGTTTCACCTTCGGTAATATCTGCATTGTTATTCGCATGTGCCTTAAATTTTTATATCATTTGTCCATATACTTATATCATGATTTACAGAATTTAAAAATGATATAAATATCATTTATATTAATCATAATTTTATTATAATAATATATACAATATTGATGTATGAAATGGAATACACCATTCATGGAGACGGTAGGTTGTACCGACGTATGTAAATTATTTCTGTTTAATTATTGTATTGAAAAATTGAATATAAATTAAATATTTGTATATATATAATTATTCTAGTATAATTATTATAACATATATATCACATAATTTCCCAAAACCCGTCCTTAATACATTCCATGTGGTTTGTGAACGAATCATATCGCTTTGAGGGGGAAATAGTCCACAATTCCTCAAACGAAATTATCGTATTAATACAAATGGAAAGTATAAAGATATGTGTTTTTAAAAAATTACAAAATATTAAAGACATTATAAATATCATATATATTATATATAAATAGATTGACCATTATTATTTCTACCATGAGATGCGGTAATGGAAAAAACAAATAATCACTATTTTGTGAGATGGTAGTTCGTCGTACACATAAATAGTATGTTCATTACCCATTAGATGGTGGTATATTTATGTTTTGGTATAATAAATATAACAGTAACATCATAATATATTTATGATACTATTTTTATTATACAATAATGTTATAATAATTTTTGAGTTGGTGGAGAAAGAAAATAAAAGAATAGATCGTGAGGGAGGGTGTTACCTTCTAATCATGTAACTACTTTTGGTTTACACGTAAGGGATTCCGTGGAAGGATTTATGAAACAAATTAGGCTTCAATAAGTAAGGGTCATAATTTTATATGTTATTTAATTAGATATTATTATAACATAAGTTGTTTGAGTGGTGTCAACAAATGGATGAGAGGATCCCTTTATATGGTGGAGGGGAAGTGGAAATCTTGTAATAGTTTGACAATAGAATTCCATTCACATTTTTCAAATGTAAATTGGATCAAATAATGTAAACAATTAGATAAAAGTTTGTATAGGGTCAAAATATGTCTATAAAATTTATCTTATTGAATTTTATAAGTTGTTTCAGTATTAAATTTAAGTCTTAGTCTTTAATTAAGCTTAATTTTTCCTTTAATCGATTTAAATAATTTTAATTAATTTTACTAATATTTTTGGAAATAAACTAAGTTCAACATATTATAAATTCTAAATTATTACTATTCTAAATATGGAATCCATTTTTAAAATTCCAATAACCTATGTGGATGAACTTAATCTAAATTTAATCTCGCTGACAGGACGACACTATAGTTTTTAATTTAAAAATGATAAAACGTATGATAAGTTTTTATATACAATTTCAATTTGAAATTGATTAAAATGGCCTAAATTGAAGTAATTGGTAAAAATATTATCTAATTAAACTTTTAAACCTATTTAAAATGAAATTTAAAGTTACAAATAAAGTATATAAAAAAATATTTTGGAACTAAAATTCATTATTTTTTAGTATTCATTAAAAAATAAAACAACGATGAAAAATACTAACTATTTACCCTATCAAAATTATTATGTTCTTATTTAAATTATTAATTTAATTTTGAAATATTATATATTTAAAATTTCCAAAAATTTGATTTAAAATGGGTTTTACATTAAAAGGAGGTTAAAATACCCTAATAAAAAAGGTTTTTAGCCTAAAATTGGGCTTGTTTTTATCTTATGTCTATCAAATATATTGGATGAATATCAAAACTATTTGTTTTAATATATAAAATTTATAAGATATTAATATCACTAACTAATTATAATTAATTTAATTTATTAGGTTAAACCAAATTATAAAAATAACATTTTCTTTTAAATTCAATTGGTTCTTATATTTAATTCTAATTTATTTGTAACTAATAAATTCAACCACGTATTTTTATTAGTTAGTAGGTCATATATTTAACCATCAGAATAATGACCTGATTATATCCTATTAAATTAAATTATAATATTTTTAATAATATATTATAGTTTGGTAACACATAGACTTGTGTGTTTCAGAAGCCATTTAGGAAAGTCAATTTTGCATGTAATATAAACTAACACAGGTGTTCTGTCTAATGAATGTTAAAATTTATATTGTTTTTAGCAAATGATAACTTGGTGTTATGTATAATGTAATCCAATCATTGTGTTTTAATATAAAAAAATTTCCAATGTTCCCTGAAATGAAATATATCAAAAAGATAAAATTAATTCAAAAAATAATAATTCACAAAATCTCGGGGTATTACATTCTACACCACTTAAAATGAATTTCTCCCTCAAAATTCATATTGGTTGTCATATTTTTAATTCTTGAAGGTTACATTCATAGAAACTCATATAATAAAATTGTATATTAAAACTTCCCTTAAAAGAGAATGTTGGAACCATAATAGTTAACCAAAGTAATATATAACATGGTTTCCACAATGGGGAACATAGGATGGGAGTAAATATTGGACATGGAGGGAAAGCGTAAATATATATAGTGATTGATTGTGGTCAACAATCAAAAACAATTAAATGATAATGAAAAGTTTCGGGCCTCAATTTCATAAATCTGTGATGATTTAAAAGTCCATCGGTTAAAAAAAACTAATGTTAATAGGAAAACCATTTTTTATCATTATCCCAACATTGAGTAATTCTTTAATTAGGAAAGAATGTATGAAAATATAATTACTTTATATATTTCTATAAACAAATATTCATTCTTTATTTTTGACTTTATCAATTTATAATTTATCCATTAATTTTTGAAATGGATGTCCAAAAATTAACTTGGATGCCTTATGTAATATAATAAACATTTATCACACATGTGGGTGATGGAGGAGACCGGCTCTATGGTTTTCCCAGCTTTTCTGATGCTTGTGATTATTCATTCATGGTTCCTTGTCCTTATATTACCAATTTCAGCTCCAACTATGAAGAATAGTCTCCTTGAAGGCTTGAATAGATTGTCCATCCATTATGTTTGAATATTTTTTGTTGTGAAGACTTGTATGTTTGAAGTGGTGAAGTGGTTAAGTGGTGAAGTGGTGAAGTGGTGAAGTGGTGAAGTGGTGAAGTGGTGAAGTGGTGAAGTGGTGATGTGTTAAAGTGGTGAAGTGGTGAAGTCATATTTTCATTCTCAAAATTTTCTCCAAAGTGTTTTCATTATAATAAAAAAACAATTTTTAGTGAGTATAAATAAATATTAGCTCTACTAGTTCATCATTAATATTTAATAAAAAAAAATACCCATTATCCAGGACATTTTCCTAGGCCAATGATATGAGTGTAACCCATATCATCTTTTTGTTATGGATTCAAGACCCACGACCTCTCCAGATTTTATTAGTTTTCACACAACATTCAATATTTCTTTCTTCATAAAACCACACTAAAATAATTTCAAAAATAAATTTTATGGACAACCAGAAAATAATGTTAATCACTAAAGAGCATTTTAATTTGGGTTTTAAATACAATCTAAATAAATAAATACATATTCCAAACATAAAAATTTCATGTATGGTTAACCATATAAACCTTCTAAAAGAAATAAATCCAAATCTTTAGAAATAAATTTATGAAATAATTTTTACATTAGTCCCCCATAAACCACAGATTACCACATGGCTGTCACATTCCAAACATGTGAATAGCATCATAAATTATTCTCATAAAATATGGTAATGAACTAAATTACCATAAATCATTATTGAAAAAATGAATGTTTCCTTATTCTAAATATTACTGGATATATTACATAATTATAGGAATTTTTATACATCATCCTTGAATACATACACAACTTTTTCAAAAATTAGTTCAAAGGTAATCTATACTATCAAATTTACATATTCATATCAAACATATCATTATCCAAAAATCATTATCTAAATTTTAGGAATTAATTAAGGGTTACTATCCCTTAATCAAAATATCACCTTTTTATGAAATAAATTTTCTATGTCTTTGTCACCTTTCAATTTGTCCTTTTTATTCCATAATGAAAACTTATAGTGAAAAGAATTTTATATTTCATGAATCATATAACAAAATATCTTAATCCCAAAATTTAAATACATTATTCATACAAAATTATTATTAAACTATTACTAAGGCTTCATCAAATTATTCCTTAATACATATTTCATAGAATATGAAATATGAATAATGTCTTAGGTTTCCTCTACTTTAATCTATTCATTCTTCTTATATAAACAATAATCAAAGAAGATCATATACCTATCACATGTAGTTTGTAGTCTCTTTATCTTAAAAAGTATAACCACTACATGTACCAACAACCTGATTCCCTTTATGATATATCTTCTTGGGAAAGAAAATATCATAATTCCCATACATTCCATATCTAAATCATTAATTGTAACCATGTTCTTTCCTTTTCTCTCTATTGACTAAAACCATAAGGCATAATGTGAGAAAAATGAATAATATTGGGATACCATATAGTCATGAAATTTACTTATAGGGTTTCTATATTATGGATCCAAATTATTTAATCTATAAACCCTTAAGTTTATTTTAGGTTATTCATGGTGAAATCTTATTTTAATCATTCACAATGGTTCACGAAGAGTTTATTAATTCCCATAGCATATCCCCCGGGAGTGTCGAACTAGTTTTGTAGTAAGGGAAAGTTGTTGTGTACCAAATTACCCCATGTCACACCTGAAACATCTTGTCAGAGTTGTTACTCCTAGGTACATCTATTCCATAGCGATATCCACTTTTTGAATCCAGATATAGATATATTTCTAGGAAACCCCTCACTCTATCCTTTACTAAAATTCCAGGATATTTTTTTCTTTATCCTTAAACTTATCCTTAGATACAACCCTAGACATATTGTTCGAAATTCCACTATGGCTCTCTCTAAGGGTTTATAATCCTTGTTTTCAGAGGTTACTAAACCTTTCTTTTGATACCAACAAAAAGAGATATCATAGGACTGCAATATTTTGGTGACTTCAGAAACATGGAAGTTAAATCTTTTATCTGGGGGAAATATCATTATCTTCTCCCATAAATATCTCCACCATTAGTACTTCTACCTAAAAAAATTAATCATAACCTTGGGAGAATAAACATAAGAAACTGGTGAGCTTTGATGATCAGTAAAGGTAAATGAAGGAAATACAAAAGCATAACATGAAAAAAATGGTATGGAAATTGATAATAACATTTTAATATTATACCATACATATTTGTGATAATAAAAATGAATTTCAGTTCATAATACATGGATCATAAGAGAATTAAGAGCATAAGAAGTGATATTATAACATAGGAATAATACATGGAATTAATAGAATGCGCATTAGTTTATCACATTGTAAATATGTATAAGTATAAATAGGTTCACTAATTATGTTAATGACATGAAATCAAGCCCCACATCAACTTATAGACATGAACCTAGGTCCATGCAAAACATTGTGAACATGTAATCAGGTTCATGCATATCCATATAGAGATAAATCCAGGTCCATCCATAACATTGTGAACATGTAATATGGTACATGAAAGGCATTGTCAACACATAATAATGTTCATGCATAATATTATGGACATGAACCCTGATCCACAGATAACATTGTAAACATACAATAAGGTTCACTCATAATATTGTGAACATGTAATCAGGTTCACACATAAACTTATGGATATGCAACTAGGTCCATTCATAAACATCGTGAACGTGTAATCATGTCCATGTGTAACATTGTGAACATGTAATATGGTTAACACATTACATATAAACTCATGAATCAACCATTTTTACCCAATTAATTTAAAGGATATATGGATCCAACCCAAGACATAAAAAATCATACATACGAGTTCTATAAGATTATAAAATATAAGCATATAATAACCCATGAAATGAGATTGGTATCATGAAAATTTAATAATATCATTACCTATGTAAAAGTGGTAGGACTCATAATCCCCACCTATTAAAAAAAGTTGGTTTCAAAATCATATAAACTTCGAAAGGGAAATGGGTTTCATAAACATAAATGCATCAAAACATTAACAATTCCTAGAAATAACATAAATCGAAGCATTGAATTATTTGACCATAAAGGTACCAGTGACACTAAAGGATATTATCTTATAAGGGAAATAATTTTTATAGACCTTTTAAAAGCACATCTTAATAAAATATCCTTTATTCATTGAAAAAAATAATTTTGTAAACATAAAATCTTTTGAAAAACATTTCATTGAAAACAAACATTAAATCTCATAAAGAATGATTTGAAAACAATTTGTAAAACTTTTTCTTTGAGAATAAATTTGAAGATAATAGAATTTCATAATATTAATAAAACATAATTATTTTAAATTAAACTTGTAAAATTATAATGTAATCTTCATGGAAATGACATTCACAATGGTTGTATGTCTTTACATACCGAACATTCCTTTTCTAACTTAAAAGTTCTTAAAATATCCGTGATTATAATAAGACTAGGTGATTCCATTTAAGACCATATAAGGTAAAACCCGGGTAGAAATTTCAATTAATATCATATGATAAAATCAAAGCATTTTCAGATTTTTTTTATAGAAATCATGGTTTTGAAAGAACACATATTTCCAACTAAGAGGATAAATAAAGTATGATTTTCATTAAAATAATTTCATAGTTATCTTAAGAACCAAATAGTAGGAAAATGGAATAAATAAATAAATATATCATTGAAAACTAGAGGATAATATAATTAAATGGTTCTCATGATATATGGATCATGATATTTCATCAATTGAATGATAATAATAAAAAATCTCAATAAACGGTGAAATTGTTATAATAGACTCTTACCACTTTGTAACTTTGAATAATACTCCCCAGGTAGATAACATATATTTCATGAAACGTATAATATCATGCACAAAATAATATTCATGATATAAAATCTCAAAGGGTAGTTAATATAGTACCCAATAAAATTTAGTGGTGAATAAGGCATGTATGTCACGATAGTAAAAGGATAGGTTAAATTCCATTACCTTATGTATTGACTCTCATTGTACTCATTAATACTTCATGTATGATAAATATAAATTATTATAAATTTATCACAAAACCATAATATTATATATAATACCTTAATGGTTTTATTGCTACTTTGCAGTACCCTCTAGTTAACAATTCTATATTATGGTTTCATTTCAGGTAATATCTTCATTCTTCTTTGAATGTGTATTAATTTATTATATATTTGGTCCTTATAATTATATATGAAATTTAATTAATGTAAAAAATTATAAAAATAGAATTTATATTCTATATATTTTTATTATAATAATCTATATAATATATAAGTATTAAAGGGTAGAAATTGTTCATGCATATGGTAGGTCGTACGTACACATGAACATTTTTTAGTTTAATTTTCTTATTGAATGATAGAATATAAATAAAATATCTGTATATCAATAATTATTATAGTAGAAATATAATATCCTATATATCATATAAATTCACTTAATCTATTCTTAATACATTCCATGTAGTGTGTGAATGAATCTCATTGCTTTTAGGGGGTGGTACTCAACACTTCTTCCAACGAAATTATGGTATTAACAAAAATTGTAAATTATACATATATGTCTTGTAAAATAATTAAAGAAGTTTAAATATCATATAATTACCATATATTTTAAATATAAATATATTTTACATCATAATTCCCAATATGATAGGAGGTAAAGGAAAAAACAAACAATCCTTGTTTCGTGAGGTAGCAGTTCAACGTACACTTAAATTATATGTTCGTTACCCATTAGATGGTCATGTGTGTATGTTTAGGCATAAAAAATATAATAAAAACATCGTATTATATTTTGGATAATTTTTTTATTAAACCATTTAAAAAGAATAAATGATGTGGTGGAGAAAAAAATAAAAGAGAGGAGATTGAGGGAGGGTGTTTCCTCTTAATCGGGTAACACCTTTTGTTTGCACCAAAGGGCTTCCTTCGATGAATTTATTCCAAAATTTAGGATTCAATAATGAAGGGAGATAATTTTAGAGGAAATTTGAGAAGATATTTTCTGAAACTAATTGGTTTAATAATCATACAGAAGTGGAGAAAATGAGGATTTTTATAGTGGTGGAGGAGTGGCACTCTTTTAATATTATGATAATGGAATTCCTTACACATTTTTGACATGCAAAGTGGATCTAATAAAGGAAAAAATTTGATACCAGTGTGGATAGGGTCAAAATATTGGCATCAAATGGCTATTTAAAAATTTTATAGGTCATTTTGGGTCTTATTTGCATAGTTTATTCACTAGTTAAGCTTAAATTTACCCTAATCGATCGAATTAATTTTAATTAATTTCACTAATATTTTTGATCAAAAATTAATATGAACATATTATAAATTATAAATTAAGATGATTCCAAATATTTCATTCATTTTTTCAAATTCTAACCGCAGAAGTGGTATTAATTAACATAAATTTAATTCAACTGACGGGACGACACTGCCTATTTTATAAGAAAAAATGATCAAATATTTGAAAAGTTTTTATTTACAATTTCAATTTTAAAATTGGTTCCAATCATATAAATTGATTTAATTGAAAAAAATATTACCTATTTAAAAATTTAAACCAATTGGAAATTTAATTTAACCATATAAATAAATTATATGAAAAAGTAGTTTTGACCTAAAATTTAGTATTTTTCATTATTCACTAAAAATAAAACTTGATAGAAAAATACAAAATATTTACCCCAACCTAATTATTATGTTATGAATTCAATGATGAAGTTTATTTTGACATTCTAAATCTATAAAAGTTCCAAAATTTTATTCGAAATAGTTTCTTCATTAGAAGGCATTAAAAATACCTTAATAAAAAATATAAGTTTTAGCATAAATTTGGGTTTGTTTTACATTTTTTCTATCAGATATACTGGATGATTATCAAAAATATTTGATTGAATATATAACATATATATTATATTAATATCATTTACTAGTTATAATTAATTTAATTTGTTAGGTTAAAACAGCTTATAATAATAATTACATTTTTATTTATATTCAATTAGTTCTTATATTCAATTCTAATTAATCTGTAACTAATGAAATAAAACATGAATTTTTATAAGCTAGTTAATACTATAACTAAATTATATGGAAATATTTTTTACTTAGTTTTTCCACATTATTTATTTAATTTTTAATAATTTAATTAATTTTTTTAACATTTTTTAATAAATAATAGCATATTTGTATTTTTAATACTAAATCTGTTAATTGATTATTTTTTATATTTAAATATATTTTTTTAGTCTTTTTATTTATTCATTCTAATTATTCAAATTATATTAAATTACTTATTAGTTTATTAATCTTAATATGCTCACTTTTTAATAATTTTATATTAAAAATAAATAATAATTTAATTTATTCATGTGTGTTTTAATAAATTTAGACTATATTTTAATATTTTATCCTTTAATTAAGATTTTTTTGAATAAATTAACTCCGTTAAATAATTTTTTTAACCTTCCTTAATAAATAAGTTAACAATTTTAGATAAAGTATAATAAAATAATGTGTTTTTATTTTTAGGTTTCATTTCATCATCTAACTAATTAACTTTCTTGTTTAATATCATTAGTTATTTTTAATAATTTTAATTTCATGTTTGCAGATATTTCTTTTTAAGTATATTTCATTTATTGATACATATACTTAATTAATCTTAACATTT